>JAEPBF010000225.1:7146036-8616044 GCA_019739055.1 Passiflora organensis
AAGATTGAGAGGGATTTGTACAAGTACGACGAACCTCTATGGAGGAAAACGGGAGCTCAACACTCATCAAAACATATTACCCGACTTAGGTGAAACTTATCCCATAAATAACCAAGTTTTCGATCAAAGCAGTGGAGTAGACTGACGGCCAACCCGAGATCAAAACAACAATGTTCTGGGTTCTTCAGGAAATGACGTTGTTTCATCTAAAATGACGTCCTCTCACAGATGTGCCAAAACAACAAAGTTGATTGTCGTTTTGACCAACTTGATCAAAATGACATGAAAACCTGTCATTATATCTTTCCTCCCAAATATTAATATAAAATTATAATATATTTATTATTTTCAAATAAAAAAATAAATTCATAATACACAGTCTTTGAATCTTAATAAAATCCTAATTGATAAACCTTAAAATTCTTTTTATTAAAAATATATAATTTATTGAAAATAAATACTCTTTAAAAAATTATAAAAAACTCTTAGTGAATCAAAGTAATTCTTCAAATATTCTCAGAAAATTCATATATCTTTGTGAATTGTCCATAGACTCATCTATGGTCCCAACATACTAAAACCAACAGTGCTTCTCCATTTATAAATTTTTTACTCCATAAATAGATAATTAAGACTAATATTCAAATAATTATAATAAATTACAATAGATAATACTTTTTAATAATAACTTACAAGGTTAATATTATCCTCAAGAAGCCCAACAAGACATCCTCGGGGAATACGCTTGCCCGCAAGACAACTGTCACGAGCCAAAGTCAAACTACATGTCACTCGGCTTTGTGCATGACACGTCCTTCAATCCGAGAGCCCCAATCAAGGAGAATCGTCATATTAATTGAAGATCAATCAGAGACAATCGAGGAACTTAATAGGAATTCATTATTGCCATATAGGAGACCCCATTTGGGGAATCAAGGTAGTCAATGTAATCAAAGATTACCATAGATGGGAAATTAGCCATTAGTGCTTGCCTTGTATATCTTTGCATAGACATCGTTAGATTGGTTGACTCGACCTTCACCATTCATATGAGAGTTGTATTGGCTATATAAGGGGTGACTCCCCTCATTTATAAAGATCCAACAGTTCTTGCAATATTGAGAGTTTAGAATTTTCTCTACATTCTCTTGTGTCTCTCTTTTGGTTGTGTTATAAGCTTAGCATTCTAGTTAGTTATGTGAGGGAGGTTGACTTAGCCTATTGCGAGAGCAATAGTCTAAGGCCACATGAAGAGTGTCTATTCCACAAAACTCTAGTCCCGTGACAAATGGTAGCGGAGCTAAGGCTCAATTCTTTTAGAGAGAAATGAAGATGCCTACTGATGCCAATACCAACATCCCTGTTGTTGAGGAGGTGGAGGAGATCCATGTGGGGAGACCACCCCAACATGCTCCCGAACCTAGTAAGAAGAGAATGAAGAGTGTGGATCATCTGTCGTCATTTGAGACAAGGATCACTCGGATGGAGATGAAGGTTACCGATGACAACTATAAGCTTAAGGAGTATGGCCAATACATAGACGAGCTCGAGTCAGGGGATGTGAATAAGCTTCATAAGGAGATGCAAGGCGCCCTCATTGCTATCAACTCTTGGAAGCAAGAGTTAGATGATTTCAAGGTAAATCTTCTTGCTGAAATTACTTTATTCAAGGATGATTTGGTTGAAATCAGGAACGAATGCAAGAAGGGGACAGTGCAAGGGGTTGTCAAGCCTAAGGTGAAGCTGGATATCCCGAAGTAAAGTCATTTGGCGGGACAAGGAATGCTAAGGAGGTAGACAACTTCCTTTTCACCCTTGAGAAATACTTTCAAGGGAGATCGATAGAGATCGGCTTTCCCAATCGCCACTGTATCTTACCGATAATGCCACAACCTGGTGGAGGATGAAGCATGCTCAAATTGAATTTGGACAAGTTGAATTTGGAGAGGTGGGCAGATTTTTAAAGGCTCCTGAGAGCACAATTCTCACCGAGAAATGTGGAGTTAGAAGCGAGGGAGAAACTTCGCAAGTTGTCCCACAAAGGCGACATCCGAGACTACGTGAGGGAGTTCACAGAAGTCTTGTTGTAGATCCCAGACATGCCCGAGACGGAGGCTATGTACATGTTTCTAGGAGGCCTACAAAGTTAGGCCAAGATGGAGCTCCATCGACGCAATGTCAATGAGCTCAATGATGCGATTACCGAGGCTGAATCTTTGGTAGAGTTTGAGAGGAAGCCCGAGGGTTCTAGCCCACCTAAGCCTAAGAGTTTCCACAACTACAAGCTAAAGGTGGGGGAGCAGCCCACGAAGCTAAGGAGGGGAAGGAGAAGCCTTTCAAGTCTTACCGTCCAGCCAAACCCACATAAAGGGAAGGTGAAAATTGGGGCAAGGGCGAGAGACCCAAGCTCTCATACTTTCTATGTGACGGGGCACATAAAGCTGTAGATTACCCAATGAGGAATAAGCTGGCAACAATTTCTATGGAGGCCGAATAGATGTAAACCCCACAGATGAGTTCCATGCAATTGTTAAGTGTTATTAAAGCCTCAACCAATGGTGCCAAGGTGAAGCAATCCAGGAGAATATTTGCTAGACCCATTGTGGAAGGGATAGAGTCCTGGACATTGATCGATACTGGTGCTACTCACAACTTTATAAAGAATGAGAAAGCACAATGACTTGGCATCAAGTTCCAATAGGAGAAAGGCTGGTTGAAGACGGTGAACACTACAACCCAGCCAATCTTTGGAGTAGCCCGAGGGGTCGTGCTACAAATAGGAGAATGGAAAGGTAAACTTGACTTCGCTATTGTTTTCATGGATAATTTTCTGGTTATATTAGGGATGCAATTCTTGGATCAGGCCAGAGTAGTCCCGATATCGTACACCAACACCCTCATCTTTTCGGAAGGAAGCCAGTGTTGTGCGGTGCCTGTTGCTCGAGAGAAGGAATTAAAGGCAAAAACAATTTCAGCCCTGCAGTTGAAGAAAGGAGTAAGGAAGCTAGAACCCACATTTCTAGCTACCTTGGTGATGGATGAAGGCACAACTGCTGATGACGATGTGTCCATCCAAGTTATGGAAGTTCTTGTGGAAGTTTACCGATGTGATGCTTAAGGAACTCCCAAAGAAGTTTCCACCCATACGGGAGGTAGACCATGCCATCAAATTAGAAGCCGGGGCCAAGCCACCTGCTAGAGTCCCTTATCGAATGGCACCTCCGGAGTTAGCTGAATTATGGAGACAGTTGAAGGAGTTGTTGTATGCGGGCTTCATCCAACCATCTAAAGCACCTTACAGAGCACCAATGCTTTTCCAAAAGAAGAAAGGTGGGTCGCTGAGATTGTGCATCAACTACCAAGCCTTGAATAAGGTAATTATGAAGAACAAGTACCTCATTCCTCTCATCGCTGACTTGTTCGATCAACTTGGGGATGCGAGATGGTTCACCAAGTTGGATCTGAGGTCGGGCTAATATCAAGTCCGCATAGCGAAGGGAGATGAGGCCAAGAGCATATGTGTCACACAATATGGTTCTTATGAATTCTTGGTTATGCCATTTGGTTTAACAAATGCGCCTGCTACCTTTTGCAGACTAATGAACAAAGTACTCCACAAGTTCTTGGACTACTTCGTTGTTGTGTATTTGGATGATATAGTGATATACAATCACACACTTGAGGAGCACATCCAACAAATAAGGATGGTGTTTCAAGTTTTGAGGGATAATGAGTTGTATGTCAAGCGGGAGAAGCGTTCATTTCCAAATAAGAGGTGACTTTTCTTGATCACATAGTGGGCGGATGAAGGATCAAGATGGATGGCGCCAAGATCCAAGCTATCAAGGATTGGCAACCACCAAAAAGGCTACATTTCTTTGTGGGGGGGCCAATTACTATCGACGGTTCATATAAGGATACTCTTCCATTGCCACACCCTTGACCGAGTTATTTAAGAAGAACAAGACATGAGATTGGTCGAGTGGATGCCAAGAGGCATTTGATTTTTTAAAAGCAGCCATTGTGGAGGAGCCGGTGTTAGCATTGCCCAACTACCTACTTCCATACGAGGTATAGACAGATGCTTCAGATTTTATAATTGGTGGTGTCTTGATGCAAGCAGACAAACCAATTGACTATGAGAGTCGCAAGTTGAATGATACCGAGAGGCGGTATATAGTGCAAGAGAAGGAGATGACAGTTGTGGTGCATTGCCTGCGAGTTTGGAGACATCACTTGCTGAGGAGCAAGTTTGTTGTCAAGACTGACAACATTGCCACAAGCTACTTCCTTTCACAGAAGAAGCTATCGCCGAAGCAAGCAAGGTGGCAGGAGTTTTTGGCAGAGTTTGATTCCATACTTAAGTATAAGTCGGGGAAGGCGAACTTGATGGCGGATGCTCTCAGTAGAAGGGTCGAGCTTGCAGTCATCAAGACTCATGACAAACACCTTGATGAGATTTTATCAAGACGAGTGAGCGGGAAGCACATGAACCATGTGGAGTATCTGGTTCATTGGAAAGGTGACCCCTCCTAATGAGACTAGTTGGGAGAGTGAATCCGATCTTTGGCGACATCGAGACAAGATCAATGAATTCTTGAGGCACCACACAACGAGGACGTTGTCGAGTTTGGTGCGGGGGAATGTCACGACCCAAAGTCAAACTGCATGTCACTCGGCTTTGTGCATGACACGTTCTTTAATCCGAGAGCCCTAATCAAGAAGAATCTACATATTAGTTGAAGATCAATCAGAGGCCGAGGAATTCAATGAGAATCCATTCTTACCATATAGGAGACCCCTTTGGGGAATCAAGGTAATCAATGTAATCAAAGATTACCATAGATGGGAAATCAGTCATTAGTGCTTGCCTTGTATATCTTTGTATAGACATCGTTAGATTAGTTGACTTAATCTCCACCATTCATTGGGCAGTTGTATTGGCTATATAAGGGGTGGTCTCCCCTCATTTGTAAAGATCTAGCAATTCTTGCAATATTGAGAGTTTAGAGCTTTCTCTCCATTCTCTTGTGTCTCTCTCTTTTGGTTGTGTTATAAGCTTAGCATTCTAGCTAGCTACGTGAGGAAGGTTGACTTAGCCTATTGCAAGAACGGTAGTCTAAAGCCGCACAGAGAGTTTTTATTCCGCAAAACTCTAGTCTCCTGACACAACACATGATGAGTATTAGGAATGAAAAGACAAAAATGTCTTTGGTCCTAGATTCCAAGAACCGCACAACAAGGCTCCTTTTGTAGGGTCAGAAGCTAGAAATAGCTTCCGTGAGTCCAAGGGACTCAATAGAGGGAATTAGAGTATCGAGAATACAGGGAAATACAATGGGCCCTTAAACTGAATACAGCACATGACAAGAATGTTGTTAAGTTTTTTGGGAGAGAATATCACAGAACAAACTTTAGCCACACGTCATTTAGCTTTGTGTATGACATATACCTCATAGGATGACATCATAGGATGACATCATAGGGATAGGTGAGCCATAATGAAAGCTTACCATAGGTGAGCCACAATTAAAACTTACCATAGATGAGCTACAATTAAAGCTTACCATAGGTGAGCCATATTATTGACTACATATATGTAAAAGAGGTAAGTGAGCCACATTACCCCTTGTAAAGCATCCGACATTTGTGCAATTCTTAAGAGTGTAGAGCATTTCTCTCCACCCCTCTCTTGTCTCTCTTTCTTCAGTTCTTAGCATCTTAGCTTTATTTGTAAAGAAGGAAGATTGACTTAGCATATTATGAGTATAATAGTCTAAGTGTTACACAAGAGTTTTATTCCACAAACTCTAATCTCGTGACAATAGGTATACATCCTATCCTGCACAAAAATATGCACACAATCTTGTGTACACACAATATATCAAAAGAGTGAAGAGAGATGCATTCAATATGTCAAAAAAAATATATAATAGAGAGAGGAGATAATGCTAGAATTAGAAAATAATAAAATAATAAAGAGATTAGAGATTCAATCAATTTGTAAAAATAAAAAAGTAATTAATATGAAACAAAGATTAAGATAAAAAAAAATAGGAAAAAGTTATCCTAAAAATTTATTTGTCAACGTGTATGATATTGATTATAAATTATTAAAAAAAATTGCCCTGACACGGTGGTGCTCTCATAAAATTATCCTTTTGCATTCTATTGTTCTATCTTTGGCTTTCCCATAATTTATTTTTTATCACTAACGATGATTATGCAAACCTAATTGTCCAAATAGAGAAAAAAACCCAAAACTTTATCTAAGAAATATATAAATGATTAAACAAAAACATGATACAGTTAAACCAATATTATTAAATCGGACCAGACCAACTGGTTCAATTTAGTTAAACTGTAACCAATTCCATATCTGGTTCGTATGATCCTTATCATTGTAGAAGCTTAAAAACTAATCATACCTGATTGATCTGGCCAAGTTTTTTAGAACCAACTAAACTGGATATGAGTATAGAATAATTTTTTTAAAAATAAAATATAATAGAAAAATAAAATTAAACAAATCAAAATAAAATAAAATTCTTCAATCTTTTTATTTGAAAACCTAAATTTTTTTATGCCACCCAAGACAACAGAAAAGAAGCCATCCAAGAAAAAGCTTGTAGAGAAGGCCTTGGCGGAGAAGAAACCTAGAGCTGAGAAGAAATTTCCCATACAAGGTGGATGTGTGGACCCTTTTCCTGGAGGAACAATTGGAGCAACGAATTTCCAACACACACTCATATATAAGGTATTGTCTGGAGAGAACAATGAATCTCTCCGACTTAAGGCCTAGTGGAACATGTTTAATCCCTAGCATGCTGTCACTAGGATTGAAAACACCACCCACTGTCTTTTGTTCCTTTACGGAGAAGTCCTCTTACCAAAAGCTATGGCTTGTCGTTTCTCTGTCGTCACAAACACCATATTTACTAGATTCATGAATTAGAAGTCAGCCAAAGCTATATAGGATCATCTTAAGGAGGAGTATCAAGGCAATGAAAGAACCAAGACCAATTTAATTAGAGAATTTGAGATGATGAAGATGGAGGAGTCAGAAACAATAAAAAAATATCTAATCAAGCTATTGGGCATTGTCAACAAAATAAGACTTATAGTAAGCAAAGAATTGTCCAAAAGATTATTGTTATCCTTCTTGAGAGATATGAGTCAAAAATCTATTCATTGGAGGAGTCTAAGGATTTGTCAAGCATATCCTTGGCAGAATTGATTAATGTTTTATAGGCAAAGAAGAATGATCGAAGAAGAAATTATTGAGGGAGCTTTGATTGCCAAATATGAAAACTCGAGATACAAAAAATATAATAATGGCAATAACACTCATTGTAATTATTGCAAAAAATCAAATCATCAACTAAAAAAAATGTTGATGGAGGCTGATATAAATGAAAAAAATGTAGAGGTATGTGACACATTGAAAAAATATGTAGATTCCTACAGTTTGAAGCACCAAAAGGGAAGAAAAAGATTTGAAAGTATATAAAGATTTTCTGAGAATATACAAATACTACAAATTAGAATATGTCGTTAGTATTTGATTATGAGAGATTCTATTATATTTTTTATATATTGTTAGTTAGTAGGTTAGTATATTATTTATGTTTTTTTTAAGTACCATCTATATATATATATACTCTCAAAATACAATATCTTCTATATTCAATTTATATAATTTTTCACGTTTTTTTCTTATAAACCAACAACACTGAGCCTGGTATGGATGTTTAATGTTCATTTCATTCTGTTAAGTTTACTTTCTTTTTCTTTTTTTTCTCGGAAGAATAAAATATGTTTAGTCAAATCTGCTTTTCTTCGGGGCTCGACTTGCCCTCAAAGGGAAAGTTGGTAAGAAATTGATTCTTACATTTCATAACCAATCTATTCTTTTGTGATTTGATTGCCATGTAGAAGTCAAATTGTGCAGTACTGCTATATTTTTCGTATATTTTGTTGCATTGACAATTGATAATTTTGTAAAAGATGAGTCGTTCAGCTCAATTGTGGCGGCGGAAGATCTCTGGAAATAAGAGAAAGAAGAGGGCTAGAATATTTTAGCATCATTCTTGGAGAAGCAAGGTTTGAGCAATGATGGTTCCGTTGAAACTGTCGAGAACTCCAACCTTTTCCTTGATCATCTTGTCTCAAAGCTTCATTCTGTTTGTATATCTCGTCAGCTGGCAGGTCTGATCTCATCTATTTAGCCATAAACGCAGATGTTTTGTTGATCACTGCAGCATTGTGGAAGAAATTTCCTTCAGTCTTGCAGGGCAGGAACTCAGGACAGTTGAAATTGGGGAAATGTAGCAGACAACTTGGGTAGATCTGACCGTTAAAGAAGTAAATTCAGTTTCACCCATTTCTCCATCCAACGCAGCATTTGATAGAGATAAGCTAAGAGCACTTTTTATGGTTGACAAGCGGGACCTGGATGGGAATCTTTCACAGTCTTGTTCTCTATCTCCTTGAGCTTGGCGTTGAGTTTGACTTGGAGGAAATAAAGAAAATGATCTGGGGGCATAACCCCTTTAACTTGGGGAAAGCGAATGGGCTGAATGGGCTGAATGGGCTGAATGGGCTGAATGGACTGATTGTCAAATTAGTCCAAAAACTCACATTCACTCAAAATGATTCTCCAAATCAAACAACGGGTATAAAAGGGATAAATCCGGAATTTTCACTGACTATAACTTCAATCACACACTGTTAAACTGACACCTAGATTCTTAAAATTGGGTCCATATCATATCATTTGGTCAATTTTTGTATCTCTGGTCAGACAGACTTCGTCAAATCTCTCACGTTAACCATTCCAATTCATCTGACTACATACACATATTGAATAGACGCCAGGAAGGAGGAGTCCCACACAAACTGTTGAAGAGCTTTTGGTACTGATTGTGCTTGTGACGTTGACAAATAGTCAGAAAGATGATATGGGTTGGGAAGAATCAGGGAGACTTGTTCAATAAAGACGTATTATGCCTCTATGAAACTCCAGATCTTTAGAGATCACGTCCTGGAGATACCGATTACATGGAAGAAGCAAGGGTCTCCGAAACACCAGTTCTTTATGTGGCGTGTCTGTCAAAATAAAGCAATATCCAAGATGCAATCGACAAATATAGGCATCTTAAGAGCTGAAGATACTTTTTGTCACATATGTCGAGTGGAGACGGACTCAAAACATATTTTATTACATTGTTGCACAGTAATAAAATCTAAAGAAGAGATTTCTCTGGATACTTCTTAAAAATATACGTGATTCGTTCTTACAATAGGAAGGATTTACCGCTAACAAGCGTCAATAGGGAGCCTTACATGCCATATTCTATGGGATTGCTTGGGATATCTGGATCAACAGAAACGAGTATATTTTAAGATATCTGTTATGGAGTGATGTTGCGAGGAGTATTTTGGCTAAAATACTTAGATAAATCAGTATCTTAGATGATCTTTGCATAAACTATCTCGCTTTGAGTTTCGGTGGCGTTTGCGATTTTGTACAGGACTCTCTGCACTTCTGATGCATTTAATCTATTCAATCTTCTTCGAAAGAAAAAAAAATCTAAAGAATATTGTTTGATGAATTTCACCTTATGATTTAAAACTTAGGGCTGAAACTATTTTTTCTACAGTAGTTCAATATTTTTGAATAGAATGATAATTAGATTTTGAAACTCTACATCTTTTTTTCTGTTGATTTATGCTATAGTTTTAAGATCAAACCGACCTTCATCAATCTCTGTCGTCCTCGATTCGGTATAAAGTCTAGCTCAAATTTTTCTGTGATTTAACTTTAGACAAAAGTAATAAAGTAATCCTTTTAAATATCCTTTGAATGATTCGTATGCAAAAAAAGAGAGAAAAGGTCATACTATCACAAATTCCGTTAAGCGTTGATCGATCAATAAATATACATGAGCTAGTTCTGTGCGTGCACCTTTTCCCCGAAAGCTGTATTAAGTACTAAGCATGCCTGGAAAAACTAGTCCATCCCGGCGCCGCAAGAAATCCCTTGTGTCTGGAGGATGTCGAACAAAGCAGCAACAGAGAATTAACGGGGCAGCTTTGCGGCTAATGAAAATCTTCATAACCCATTCTTATCAACTTGATATTAAGTCGATTCGAAAGATGAAATAAAACAATAAAAATTATTGTATCTATCAAATACAAAGAATAATAACCTCTGTTTTGTTGATTCCATCATTTTCTTTGAATAAAAATGGTCAAGGTTGATTTTTCTCTAATAATAGCGAAGCTAAGAGGCCTCACACCTGCGGCTTCAGCTTTCTTGCCTTTCATTTTCAAGTTACCGCTGTTTTTTCCATTAGATATCATGACCTTCATGGAACAAAGTCAAAAGTAAAAGGACGTCTCTCTCCGGCTCTTGATCATTTCCCAGAACTTTCCCTCGCAGTAGTACGTACGTACTTTTTCAAATCCTGAAGACTGTAGCTCGTACTGTCGTTGGCATGCATGCACATCATTCGTATGTTGTGTCTTCCCATTTATGCAGACCAATTAAGAATCAAGGTGTAGTGATCTATGAACTTGAGCTATTCATCCACATCATGAGCATCGAGCACTAAACCCATGAAATTAATGATGATGATTCTTCATGGGAATGGTAAGTGCAAAGTCAATGCAAGACACGGTCAAGAGAGGGGGCGCCATTATAATTGTCACCGGCTAATATTACACGCGTTGTTTATTTATTAGAGATGTGTGACTGACCGGTAAAAATTCATTATATCTTTAAATAATATTAAGAATTTGATATCATCATTCACGGTATGAAATTATTTATCCACGTTTCATATAAATTGAAGGATATTTACGGATAATAATAATTTTTTATTAGATAAACAAGGATCACTCAAATCCTAAACATTACATCATAATATCATAATAGCAGGAGAGGATGAAATCGGCTAAATCCTGTTCTATGATAAGTGTTAATGCTTGTTGCGGAGATGTTAAGACGTGACACTTAAGTGTTAATGCTAGAGGATATAAGGCCAAACAGTTCGCCGACCGGTTGCCTTCTTTTCATATGTGATGGATGATAGATACGATCCGTTGTCTTCCCAATAAGTCTTGGATGGCCTCAACAAACTGACACTGATTTTCACAATGAGTGGTTCTTCTCAAGATCATGTCTATTGCTTATTTATTGTCAGATTCCACCACCAGGTATGGGTAATTCCTTGCTTCCAGTCCCAGCATAGACGTATCCCATGCACATAGGGCCAGGGTAGTTATATATATGGTGAAGAGGTTGTACAACCTCTTTTAATATTTTATAATAATTTTTTTATTATTTAAAAAATTAAATTACATATTTTTTTAAAAAAAATTAATTTTCTATTAAAGAAGTCCTAATTTTGAAAAATTACAACCTCTTCCTCTGAAAATTTTCCCAAAGGATCGTATGCTCTGCTCGGATTGTCAATGCTGCATTAAAATTGGCTGGAAATCTCACGCACCAGTCACCCATAAAGAGTCCAGTTAATTCGGAAAAAATATTTTATATTTAAAATTATAATTAACAATTTTATTTTTTGTTAAAAATAGACTCAATCACATTTCTCATATTATTTAGATTAATTGTTGATCTGAATTATAAGAATTAAGCCAAATTATATGTATTTTAAATCGATTTCCATTGTCGAAAAATTTGATGTCCAAACATATAAATGACGTGATTGGTAAGTGTTGCCTCCAATGATTTTGTGCCATGTGTCATCCCACTGAAATTTTGAAAAACAGTAGAAAAAAACATTTCTCAGTATCTCTAACAAGAAATATTTTTTTTAAAAAAAAGTTTAAAATATAATATTTAAAATTAATGATCTAATTCATAATTTTTATCATGAGCCATATCTCCCTTATAATTTGAGGATTGATTGTTGAGATTTCAAAAGAGGATTTTGCCGACGTTGCAAGCATAGAAACGGCAAAAAAGCACAACAAAATTGAATGTTTTATGACATTACCTCACGAGGGCAATCGAGTAACTACCTGCCATGTTGTTGTTATTTAGTACATGTTGGTCGTGGCTCGTGTGATGTTACGATCCTGTCATTAATGTTCATTAGTCCCAACCAATGAACAGCCTGAGGAAAAGTCCATGCCTCCTATTGTTCTTCGCAAGAGACCCCCAAGTTCCAGAGACATTTACAGGGATAAAATCCAGAGAATTTAACATCGGATACACTTGGAGACCATGAACCCTATCTTTATATTTCTCTCCAGCCGGTCCAAAAAAAAGGAAGAGCACAGGAAGCTACTGGATAAAACACAGTCTCATACGTGTGGGTGTATATCTGCACCGAGAAGAACAGTGGCAAGCGCAACACCAGCCACGTTCCACCCTGCCGGCGCTTTATCCAAATCAAGCCCACCCACCCCCTTAAAGCTAGAAGCTTAAAGCAGCGACCATATATAGTAACGCAGAAAAATCAATCAATCAGTATCGGGGAATTATCATTTTACACGGTAATGGGTGCAGCAGGAGCGACCAGAAAAGCTGGCTGCTGACACGTTACCCTATCTGCTCAGTCTCCAACTTGTAAGCAAATCCTATCGTTAAACCCGCTATGTGAAGCTCATGAAAGCAACCGATAGAAGGAACCCAAACCAGGCTTCTGTTCTTTTAACCACCATGGTAAGAAAAAGATGCTTTTGTCTTTGTCTCGCAAAAGAAAAATGTCCAAAAGAGAAACGAATGAAATTATACTTTTTCTTGATTAAAATTAAAAGATTATTTTCATCCATCACAACACTAATTTATTTCGAAGTATGATCGATAATAATTATAACCTATTAAAAATGTTAATTGTATCCGGAATTTCGCAACTGATTAAATACTTCAATAGAAAAATGCACAAAAAGGATAAAATTCACAACTACGAACGAAAAAGAACGTTCTAAAATTTCACAATGATCAACTTTGAAGTCTTCCAGGTGTCCTTTCTTGCTTCAGTAAGGCGGTGGCGGCCTGGCGGTGGGTGCCCATATGACATCTGAATTTGGCAAATGACAGCTGTACATACTCATCCCACCTCCACAAGAGTCTCCTCCGCTGCCACCAAACGCGTGGCTACTCTCGGCACCTGCACCTGATACTGCCGGTGACTGCCCTTCCCCTCCTCCAGATCCAGAATTTCTTACTTCTTCATCGATCGGTAGTCGGAGATAGTTCGGGTTGTTGAAAGACGCAGAGACAACAAAAACTGTACTAGCAGCTACCAAACTACCCGCTACTATTCCTCCCACGATCTGCCCTTGTGGACCAGCGAGCGATATGGTGACCGTGCAGGGCACCTGATGTGAAGCCGTTTGTGGCAGAAATGTTGCAGAGAGCGACAAAATATCGAATCTTCCATGGAAGGTTATAGTGGCTCCCGACGTTGTAGACGGCTGGCGAAAAGTGACGTTGGCGACGGTACCGGAGGCAGTAAGTACGCAGATTCCGATGCTCCTTCGACGGCAGAAGCGCGAAATAGCTTCTACAACATCGTTTCCTCCGGGGACTTCTAGAATGTAAGGGCTCATGGCAGGCTCTGGTTCACGGGTTATGATCACGGGTGGCCTGGGTCTGTTCTTTGAGCCAGGAGGTCGGCCTCTGGGGCGACGGACTACTTCAATAGTGGCGCCGTCAATTCCTCCGCTACTGATGGCCTCGTTTGATTTGTTCTTGGGAATTGGCGTTGCTGTAGCAGGTGCAGTGGCTGCAGCACCGGTGCTGCGCACGTCATCTTCTTCTGGGGACAGCGGGAAGTGTTGAGAGAAAGGAAGGTGTTGGTGGTGCTGGTGCTGGTGCTGGTGAGGATTGGAATGAAGTTTGGAGAACATGCTCCTGCTATTATGGGTTGGACTAGCTTCATGCTTCGGCTGCTCCACGAAATCCCCGTTCATGGTTCGGTTAATTTATTTGCACCTTTTTCAGTATGGATTTTGCATGGAATATGATTGGCGGGATGCGTGGCTTAATCTATGGGTGCGGATGTCTGATGATATGATGTGTTGGGAATATAAAATATGGTCGAAGAAGGAAGCAAACACAGTACGGATTGCGAGGGAGATAAGACGAGAAGGAAATGGAAAAGCTTTGGTGCTGTGATTTGTTTATAGGGGAAGTGAAGATGAGGTGTGGGCTAAGAAGAGAGAGATAAGAGGTAGGTGAGCTTGGAAACCAAGTAAAGACTACTAGCGCCGCTGGTTGGGGTAAAAGTAGGGTCCACTCAAACACATGTATATGTATGTGTATATGCACACGAGTAAGAGATAGATTAAATTGCAAATACTTCTTTGAAGGAAGAAATTAGGGTTCTTCCTCTATGTGGACAATTTGATTTTTCAGTAGTTGATCAGTTAGAAAGAGGAAGAGGAAGAGAAAAGTTAATGGAAGGAGACAAGAGAGAAGAGTCTCTTTTTAAAGTCTCCTCGATTGAGTGGATTGACAATGATGCGTCTTTGCTTTCTTTTCTTGTCTCTTCAAGATTATGGACAATTATTAATTTTTAACAAAAAATTACCATTAATTATTTTGACTTTGAACATAAAAATATTTTAAAATTTAGAACTATCTAATATATTTTTAATTAATATTTATAATATAATAAAATTAATTAATAATAAAAAATAATTTTAAATTAGAAAAAATAGAAAGCATCATTTCTAGCTCTTATTGCACTAGGGCTATATTATTATTCTTACTTCACCTTCGTCTCTTTTTCTTTCCTTCCCTTTTGTGCCATCATAGCTCCTCTCATATGCTACTCGTATTTAGCATGAACTTTGTTCCTTTTTCTTATTTTTTTGTTAAAATTTTTAAATAATTTACTATAAGTATTTTCTATCCTTACCCCATCCCATTTAACTGGAATGGAGATCTTCTTCTATCCTCCGACAAAAAATCATGTTATCGGAGCTAAAGTTTATTGGTCAGTTTATATATTTATTATTTTTACACGTTTAATGCCCTTCTAATATTTATTCCCTTTTTGCATACGACGGGAATACATATCGCTTATAGTTTACAGGATCCATAAAAGGGGAAACGTATGATATAAAATGCTTAAGTCATAAGAATAGGGCTATATATGCATTTATCAAGTTGGTTTAAAGTTAAAACTCTATACCAAATTGGGCACTGGAATATCGGAAAGGCACTTGAAGAGAATATGACCAAAAGCAGCCAACAGAGACCGAAAGTGGGGAGATCCGAGATCCTGCACGAGCAAGACAACTTAGGTGCCCTGAACACTTCAGTTCCAGTGGTGAATGAAAACGTGGATGCAACGTTAAGTAAAGGTAATGAACCAATCATAGCTACAGGAGGGTTTTCTTGCTGCATCTGTTCCTGTGACAGTGCGTAGGAAATCAAATTCGTCTGCTCCTCCTTCAGGCCTGAGGACTTTTCGTTTGATTTGTCTCGAGTTTACAAAACTCTAAGTTGGACTAAGTGTGATTTTTTTACTTTGAAACTCAAATGTTTTGATTTTAATCGAACAATAATTAAAAGTTACCATTTATGGCTCATTTTTAATCAAATCATTCAAAATTATTTGAAAGTTATTGTAAATATAATGTATTTTCTATTCAATTTTTAATATTTTTTTAAAATAAAAAATGAAAACAAATTCCATTTCTTGAGAACGGACCTTTTAGAGTGTTTTCCACTTGGGTTAATTAGTCTTTGAGTTGATTGAATAGTTCAAGAACACCTAATGGAGAAAAGCATGTTAATTACTTTTAATGTCAATCCTGATTTTATCAGAAAATTGAAAATCTGAGCTCATAAGACTTTTATCTACCATTTCTCATAGAGAACATGATTGATGGAACAATGGCTACTAAACGCATAATATTCGGTCATCATTAGTTATGAGGAATTATTATTGGGCCAATGCTTTTCCACATGTGGAAAAACGATTCATATAGATTTGTCCCATAATTTAATATCGTGGACAAGATTAATTAATAGAGTAGGGGCAATTTAACATATGGTCAAGATTATATCTTACTTTATTCATTAAGTTGTATCTCCAAGCGACATTTGCATAATGTTTCTTTTACTGATGTTTATTACTATAATTATTGTTATTTTTAAAAAAAATATTTCATATTCAAAATAAAAAAAAGATGGAATGTTTGATGATTGGTCAATGATTTTAAGCCATATTGGTTTAACAATTTTCTTGCAATAATGTGTGGAAGTTCCTAGTGGCCAGGCAAAAATTAAATTTTGATTAAAAAAATATGAAATAAAACAAATGACTGGAAATTATGTTGTAAGAACTAGTCTTGTCTCGAGGATGAATTAGATTTTTAATTATAATTTATGAAACATAAATGCATCGACAATAAATTATTAGGTAATGTTTAATAAGTAGCAAACCGAAATACTCTAATTAAGAGATAAAAGTGATTGATTAATATATTATGAAATATATATTATTACAAATAGATAAGGATCAACGAAAGAGCAACCCCAAATTACGGTAACTATAATCATTATATCGGTTAAGAAATACAGAATAATTTGAATATTAAAATTATATTATAAAATATCGAGATTCTTAATATTTAAATTATCTATCTTAATAAATATCAATCAATAATATTATTTTTTTTATATAAAAGACTCTCTAAGCTGATAACCTGACTAATCTCTCTTCATAGGTTGACCACTCAATCTCATTCCCTCAAGGTCTAACCGAAGATCATAAGCTGATACGGTATCACCTCCACACCTTAAGTATGAGACCATTCCCAACACATATATTTTTCACTCTTAATAATATTATAATTGATTAGTGAGAAGTTAATAATATCAATTTTAACTTAGTTATATGAACACATATAATCACCAATTTAAGCCCAATTGATACGTAAAAAGAGGTTTCATTTGAATTAAACACTTTTGTGTAGATTCAGTGCTCGTTGTTCACCGTTGAAAAAAAAAAGTAAGAAATTCTAACATCGTTTGCCAGATGCAAAGTATCAGCGAATAGTTACTTGGAAATTGCCCTTTTTTTTTTATCCCTATACGGGGTTTGGTTAATTATTGCAAACACGATAGTGGAAAAGGGATGGGGATACATTGACAAAACGGGGAAGAAAGTTAGTACTGAAGAAAAACTTCAGGAATAGAAAATTAAGATGTTTGGTGAAACCCAATAATTGTATTGCAATGAAATATGGATAGAAAATTAAAAAAAATAAATAGATAGAGTCATGATATGTTTCTCAATCTATTGTATATGTAGGTTAAGTAAAATGTCTTGGGCATATGAGTGTTTGATTTGCTAGTATTTTCTTTTGTGAACTAAAAATTTGGAGATTCTGAGTTTTAAATTGTTACATAAATTGGTATTTTCTTTTATCTTAATTGATCTTAGAATTAGGAAATTTTAGGTTTTAGATCCAATAATATTTGATTGATAAATTATCGAAAAAAAATGATTGTTATCTATAGATTTGGGTGTAAAACTCTTTGTATTATTTGTTGTAATAAAAATTTTATAATTATTTATATTTTATATCTCTTTCATCTTTCATCTGTATTGTTATCTATAAATAGGAAATGATATTCTTAATCATACATATGACTGATAATTCATGATAGTAAAGATTGTAATTCATTCTCTCCATCATTCTCGCTTACTTTCTCTTTGTTCTTCTCTTTTAAAAATATTTTTATATTTATTGTTATTCTTCTTACTTCTAGGATGTTTATATATTTCATAACACTAAATAACTATTCTTTAATATTTTCTATTTGAAACTTTATTAAGAAGAAACCTAAAATAAAGACAAATGGAAGAAAAAATTATGTTTAATTATTGTTTAATGAAAGCGATGTCGATATTTCAATAAAGCCGTGATAAATTAATCTATTAAATTGTGATGGGACAATACTTACCGAATTTCATTAATTTTACATTATGATCTTACCATTACAAATATCTTCAAATTGAATCAATGGTAATATTAAACAACATTGATTGTGTAATTTCATTACTAGTTGCAATAAATATTAATTAATTATAGTTTTTTTCATGCCTTGAACCTAAAAATGTTGTGTTACAATCACCGCATGCCCACTATATACTGCTAATACATCCAACAATGCATATAGTAAACTTATATGGTTAGAAACGAGCAATAAATAGAGAAGAGCAAATAGAAATAATAAATGAGAAGGCAGGCAATGGATCCAATTATAGACAATAGTGTCATTCGAGTGATACTGAGTTATGATTAGACATCAAACGTTACCTCATATTCTAGTATGGATTTCCAATTTGATTTAGTGTACAGTCAATTTACACAAAACATTCATGACTACGATAACTTGGTCTAAGGGAATATGATATCATGCACATAAAATATTAGGGTCTAAAGGAAATCCTAATCTGGCAATAAGCTAATTTCTGACTGGCTCTATATGGAGAGAAACCGCAACTCTATTTAAAACTAGTCAAATGCAAATCCAAAGATCTGACAGAAACCTGCTAGGTGAGTGGACGGAACAAACATGCATAATAGTACACATGCAATCACACATTAAGTTGACTGACATGCTGGCACACATTCAAAGCATTAACGAGTCAAGAGCATAGTCACAGTCAATATACGCAACAATAACAAAACTCTTTAGACATTCATGATTGTGACTAGGCTGACAATATCTCTCAAGTCCATTTAGGTCCCGAGAATAGTACTGAGATTCGTCAGTAGTACTTCATGCTTTTCTCCTGTTATCTCATTATGATGATTTGGTATGTCCTGGTGGGATGTGCATAACACTTGGCCCAAGCCATTGATGATGTCAGGATAATCGGTGATGATAGCTCCACTTATACGGTCTCCACATTAGAAATTCCTATCAAACATTCAGTTAGCAAAATTATAAAATCCTTGTCCCTCCTTATGACTCGCTCAACAAGTCCATGCCACACTACCATACTAAGAGAGCTCTCAAGAGCAGCATAGGTCGCCCTATGCTTCTGCAATGCGTGATTCACCTCATGGTTCTAGATATGACTGCACTTCAATAACATATTACACACTTCCTGTAAACCCCAAATTTTTCGAATTCCACATATAAAGTCATTGGTGTGTTTTCGTGTTTTATGCCCAAGGGCAGTTTCATAATTCTTTATTGAATATTTTCGTGTTGGATGAAATCTGCGTGTGATATTAAAATCTTTAAGTATTTTCGGATATGTATTTAAAAATTATATTTTATGGTTTAATTTTTCATAATTTTAAAATATATATTATTTTTTAATTATTTTTTGGATGATATTTTATTTTTAATTAAATATCTAATAGTCAGAAAATTATAATTTTTTTTCTGGATTTATAGTGAAATTTTCATAATTTTTGAACATATATATTAATTATTAAGATTTTTCTAATATAATATATATTTTCTGAAATCATATATATTATTTTAAAAATTAAAATAAAAATTATCATAATATTTAACGATATTGTTTTGATGAAAGCCAAAACGACGCCGTTTTGGCAAGGAGGTATCATAAAAGTTTTTTTTTCTCTTCCTTTCTTCTTCCCCTTCCTCTCTTCCCCCAAACGTCTCTCCTTCCCGTCCCACCAGGAACCATTGTTCGCTTCTCTGGCCTCCGTTTACGTCACTACCACCACCATTGGATGCGACACCTTCCTAGCAACACACTACCACTGGAATCATCCTGATTGGAGAGGCCTAACGCAATCGGAGGAAGGCCGCATATACATAGGTTTTCCGTTTAGAAAAACTCTTTTTTTTAGATATGTCCGATGCGATCTCTGAAAATAGACACATGATTTGAGTTTCTCTCGTTGTTAGCTTTATTTTAATATAATTTTTTTTTATTTTAGTTGAGGTAGGGAGAAGTTGGAATTTTTCAGCACAACAACGACCGTTACCGCCGCACGCACTGCCAATGGACCAGTCACCGTCCGACCACGCGCCTTTTTAGACCCAAAATTTCCCGTTTTTCCCTAATACCTAATTTTGACGTTATGAACACGATGATGCAATCCGTTTTCCAATCCGAGTTTTCGTTTGCAAGTTATAAACTTTCAAAATTTTTATGGAAAAATATATTTTGGCTTAAATTGATAAATAATAATTTTAATAATAATACTGAGTTGATAAAAATATAATTTAGAACTTAACTGGCCTATTTTCTAATATTGAAATATTTTTATAAAAATATTATTTTATATTGATTTGCGTGCCATAATACATTTTTGTACCCACACTGTTTATTGTTTGGTTTGATTAGTATATATGGTGATTGTATGCTTGTAATGTTATATCTAGGTGTTTGACCTGTATTGAGACTTGTGTAGCTGTGTTGTGGACTGACGACTGTATACCGTGCTTGATTGCCTTTGGTTGGTTTCTACATACAGGTGAGTGGGGACCTCATACTTACTTATTTTCTTTTAAAATGCATATTTGAGTTTTATATTTTTTTATAAAATTAAATAGTGAATCGTATTGGCATTTGGCATGTATATTGGTTTTACTATGATTGGTCTTGAGAGACATATTATGATGAGGTGCATATGGTTACATGTACTGTTGAGATATGTGATTGTCTGTGAGAGTATATGTCTGTTTATGACACTGTGATTTTGGATTGTGTATACCTTATTTTGACTGGTTTTACATCCTATTCTGATTACTGAATATTCCAGTGCACTGACGACCTTTGACTGAGATTGGTGACCGACAGGTCACATATTTGAGATGGTCAGAAGGAGTTGTGTGAGACCCAGCTCGTAGGGGGGTCTATGTTACCCAATCCCACATCAGAAAGAAGTAGAGGAGGTCTTGGGCTTATATGTGTTGTTTGATGGTATCATTTGTAACAAGATGCATCTTTTGGGTCATATGGTTAGAAGCCCAGCTCAGAGTTGCAGTTGTGATCCATCACGCACACATACACATCCGGGCCCGCCGGGCCAAGAGTCCGGGGGCCGGGTCGTGACAAATGGTAGTGGAGTCAATCTTGCTCCCTCTTCCGGGTGGGCTTGGGTCTTGTTGTGTATTCATGTTTGGCCCCGTGAGTTTGGGCCCAAATTAGTTACATTTGGGCTCCCCTCGTGAGGACACGAGGTCTATAAGGAGGGGAGATTGTGAGATCCAGCTCGTAGAGGGTCTGTGTTATCCAATCCCACATCGGAAAGGAGTGGGGGAGGTATTGGGCTTATATGTCTTGTGTGATAGTATCATTTGTAACAAGATGCATCTTTTTGGCCATATGGTTAGAAGCCCAACTCAACATTGCAGTTGTGATTCATCACGTGCAAATACACGTCTGGGTCCGGCGGGCCAAGGGTCCGGGGGCCGGGTCGTGACAAGTTGACCATAGAAGCTTTTAACAACACTAGTGTAGGCTATGATTTCAAAGAAGATAAAATAAACACTAGTGGACTTAGATCACTCCTTGATCAGGAGTAGGACAGATGATTTCTAGCCGACTTTCCAGCCTTGTTTTATAATGACATGTATACTTGTGTGTGTGATTCACTATTATCGTTATTTTCTGGACGACTGGAATTGACTTTAGGTATTTTTACGAGTTTTCTACATATTTGTATTTTCCATGTTGGATTTTATTTTTGTTTATAATTACGCTTTCCTTGTTCTCCATAACCGCTCACCTAGATATTTAACTAACGTTTTAGTGTTGTCCAATTATACCTGTAGGTTCTTCAGTTTAACTGTTGATGGTGTTGCTTGTTTATTTGGTTTGTCAGCTATTGTCAAGTATGATTAGACTAACCAATTTGGATTTTACACCCATAAACTGGATATACTTTGTTGTTTTATATTTGAAATTTTAATTTGTTATATTAATTATATTATGGTGCTTGGATTTATAAGATTTTATAGTTGAGATGAAACTATTTGGTTTAACATATTTGAGGATGGTATAGATTTTAATGAAGATTTAACATTGTGGTATATTTATATGTTAATATAGATTTTTAAAGAAAATTTATTTATGATCTGAACTTACCCTATATTTTTTTTTAATCCATAGTAATATTTTACTATTTTGTTTTACTAGTCTTATGAGATTTTGAGGGTAGCATAGTAATTGTTATTCTTAGGGTTCAGTGGCAAAGGTGTTTAATCCCGGAGTAGGGTATGAGACGTGACACTTCCATACCAATCACAGCATGCAATACATCATTTCATTTGATAATTCACATGCATTTAATCACACACAAGATTCCATGTTATTATTTCATTATAATTTCTTTTATTAACACATTCATATGATCATACCAGCAATTCAAGAGACTAAGTAAAGGGTTTATCCACGTATGGGTTGTGAAGTTCGTATAGCCCTCACTTCACTCCAAATTGATTCCTCGAGATCCTGCATTAGTAGGTGTCCACCTACATGCAATGATATCCAATTCTTCATTGAATTAATCTAGATGGTCATATTAACACAAAATAATACTTCCGAAGCCTTTACCTGACGATTCACATTCCTAGACCAAACTTGGGGTCAATCCAGAAATTTTTTCTATTTTTCTATTTTCCTGAATTTATATCATTTAATTGACCCATCAAATCTCATTAAAATCCTACAATCTTAATATCACTGGACTCTATATTTAATCTAGTATTTTTTTCTCAATTTTTTGCTTTTTTTCTCAATTTTCACCTTTTCTGTCTATTTTTATCATTTTTCTATAGTTTTAATAAATTCTTGCCAACTAGAGTACACCATGTGACAACACCAGGCACTGCCACACTCACCTTCAGACCTGCCCAAGGCTAACACATGTCCCAATCAGGAATGCCACGTCTCGTCCGAGCCTCAAGCTCGAATCAGGCCTGCATACCCCTATCCATGAACAATCTGTCGCCTGCCCATGCATGCGACAAGTCATTTGGTCAACAGACTAGACTATTCGTAATTTGGAGAGACCTCAGACAATATGACCCAGATGACAACCTAGACCTGCAAACCCTAGTTTCCCAATTCGATTAATACATCAAACATCCTATAGAGCTCAATAAAAACCACAACAAATCAAAACCCTCAACAACACGAACATAACCCATCAGTTCCTATCGTTTTTTGTTAACCTAAATGGGTAGATTGAAGAGGGAGATACCCAGATTCTGGGTAAAGAAACTCACCTGAAATCGGTAGTGAGAAGGCCGGAATTGCCACAAAAACAATGGGATCGAACTCAGAAGCCCAAAAGAAAGCTCTCAAGTTGGTTTTTTTAGGGTTGAAACGCATAACTGGAGACTTACACTTAACAGAACACTTATCTCATTAGGACACCGACAACTAGCAAGGGACTAGGAAAGAAGGAAGCTGTAGCTAGTTTTGGTGATGAAACGACCCAACGGCACAAGATTGGCCAAAATGATGGCCAATCCTGCTTTTTGATCACTCTCGGTCAAAACGGCAGGATAGCTTGTCGTTTTGGCTTTAAATAATATAATATTAATATTATTTATTAATTATTAAAAATTCATAATAAATCCAGTATCACTCTGAAAAAATCCAAAAAATTTCTATAAAATTCTTATAAATAGTACTATCCATCAATACCAAAAAATTATATTTTCATAAATTTATAAATTATTAAAAATTAACTATCTTATAACATATCTTAGAAAAATAAAAAAATCAATTTAAACTCCTAAAAATTTCTAGAAAATTCACACATCATTGAAAACCTCCAACAGACCTATCCATCATCTCAAATGCCAAAATCATTAACAAAATTCACTATTTGATTTCTCGATCATCGATTATATGAATAATAAATTTTTTCAATAATTATAAAAATTACATAAAAATAGAATTCATTCTCCAAAATGTCCAAATCCAACCATATACTTATAATCGATTCTGGAATATGGGCTAAAGCCCACTAACATCGACACTCCTTGATTGGGCTTTTAGGCCCAAATAGGTAAGAAATTTTCGGGATTTCACAGTTTTAGATGCATCTTTGTTTTTTCAAATTGGATAATCCTTAAGAATCCTATTTACTCCTAATTGACATTAAAATCATACAATTAATACAATTGCACAAGATGAAATTAAGTCCATTATAATACCCACTAGTGTAAAAACCCTAATTTTTCCAATCTTTGGTGCTAACCCAATGTAAACTAAAATGACCATAACTAATTGAATACTTTCACCATCATTTAACACATTTCAAGTTGATATTCACATCATCGAATGATTAATTAACCAGTTGAAAAAAGCTCACACATAATTTTTGTCTTCTTGAAAGTTCTTCTTCATCTCTTTTGATTTCAATATATTACTAGTATCATCTAAAAAGATATTATCTTTCCACACAACAGTGTATCCATAAAAATATCATAGGATGGTGGCTGTAAATTCCTGATTTTTAGTATCACGTGTAAGGATAATTTTGTAATTTATTTTCTTCTATGTTATATTATTTAGGTTAAACTGTAGTTCTTGATTTCATATTAATATTTTAGGGTATGTTTTAAAGGAATATATGACCTGATTGATTTTTATGATTTTAAAATATTATTTTGAATAATATTTTATTTTTTATTAAATATTTTATGATCAGAAAAATATGATTATTAATTCTTTGAAAATATATGATTTATCTGGATTTTTAATGAAATTTTCATAATTTTTAAATTTATATCTTATTTATTATGATTTTTCAAAGTTTATAACTATTTTTCATAAATTATAATATTATTTAATTAACTAAATAAATTAATAATGTTATTATATAAAATGACGATCATTTTGTTTTGGTATATAAATAAAAAAAATCCATTTTCAAAATTTCATTTATTTATTTTTTTCGTTGTCCTCATCCCCCCAATGGTATTCTCCAGCATACAACTTCTCCTTCTGACAACGAAGAAATTGAACTCTCTCCTCCAACCTTAGATCGGGTGTGAGACTCAGCCTGCAGGGGGGGGTCAGGTTACCCAAGCCCACATCGGAAAAGAACAGGGGAGGTCTTGGGCTTATATGTGTTGTGTGATGGTATTATTTGTAACAAGATGCATCTTTTGGGCCATATGGTTAGAAGCCCAACCGAGCGTTGCAGTTGTGATCCATCACACACACATACACGTCCAGGCTCGCTGGGCCGAGGGTCCGGGGGCCGGGTCGTGACAAATGGTAGCGGAACCGATCTCGTTCCCTCTTCCGGGTGGGCTTGGGCCGTGTTGTGTGTTCACGTTTGGGCCCGTGAGTTTGGGCCCACGTCAGTTACGTTTGGCTCCCCTCGTGAGGACACGAGGTCTATAAGGAGGGGAGATTGTGAGACCCAGCCCGTAGAGGGGGGGGGGGGGGGGTCAGACTACCCACTCCCACATCTGAAAGGAGCGGGGGAGGTCTTGGGCTTATATGTGTTGTGTGATGGTATCATTTGTAACAAGATGCATCTTTTGGGTTATGTGGTTAGAAGCCCAATCGAGCGTTGCAGTTGTGATCCATCACACGCACATACACGTCCAGGCCCGCTGGGCCAAGGGTCCGGGGGCTGGGTCGTGACATCGGGAGACAACCACCGCCAAACACTTCCCCTCATCTACGGGAGTCTTCCCCACTAGACTAGTCTTGATCAGAGGCCAGATACGACCAGAGGAGGTCCACAAATGCATTGGGTTTTCCATTAGAAAAAATGCTGATTTCGGCCACTCCAATGATATTTTCTTAAAATAAACTTATTTTGTATTCTACTCATTGCAAGGATCATTTTGATGTAAAAATTGCAACTTTTGGTTGAGTTTTGCAGTGTGAGACCCAGCCCGTAGGGGGGGGTCAGGTTACCCAATCCCACATCGGAAAGGAGCAGGGGAGGTCTTGGGCTTATATGTGTTGTGTAATGGTATCATTTGTAACAAGATGCATCTTTTGGGCCAAATGGTTAGAAGCCCGACTCAGCGTTGCAGTTGTGATCCATCACGCACACATATACGTCTGGGCTCGCTGGGCCGAGGGTCCAGGGGCCAGGTCGTGACAAATGGTAGCGAAGCCGATCTCGTTCCCTCTTTCGGGTGGGCTTGGGCCGTGTTGTGTGTTCATGTTTGGGCTCGTGAGTTTGGGCCCAAACAGTTACGTTTGGCTCCCCTCGTGAGGACACGAGGTCTATAAGGAGGGGAGATTGTGAGACCCAGCCCGCAGGGGGGGTCACGTTACCCAAGCCCACATCGGAAAGGAGCGGAGGAGTTCTTGGGCTTATATGTGTTGTGTGATGGTATCATTTGTAACAAGATGCATCTTTTGGGTCCTGTGGTTAAAAGCCCAACTGAGCGTTGCAGTTGTGATCCATCACACACACATACACGTCCAGGCCCGCTGGGCAAAGGGTCCGGGGGCCGGGTCGTGACATGCAACTTCTGGATATTCCAACTATCATCGCCACCCGTCGTTGTCGTCGGCCGCAACATGCGCCACCTCTAGATAGTCATCGCTTGACCACAACGCTATGTCAAACCCTAAATTTCAGTTTTGACCCCATTACCAAGTTTCGACGTTCTGAACACGATGGCGTGATCCGTTTTATAATCTGAGATTTTGTTTCAAGTTATAAGCTTGTAAAATTTTTATGAAAAATATATTTTAGTTTTAAGTAGTAAATAATAACTTTATTAATCATACTTTATTGATAAAAATGAGATTTATGTCTTAATTAACTGGTTTTCTAATTTTGGAATATTTTTTAAAAAATATTATTTTTTCTTGGTTTGTATGCCATAGTATATTTGAGTACTTGCACTATTTGTTGTTTGGTTTGACTGGTATATTTGATGATTGTATGCTTGATAGGGCATATGCAAGCATTTAACCTGTTGTGGCTTATGTTGCTGTGTTGTGGATTCACGAACCGTACATCATGCTTGGCTGTCATTTGGTTGGTTTTTACATACAGGTAAGAGCGAACGTCACATTTTACTCATTTTGGCTTTTAAAATGAATTGATTGAGATTTATTGTCACGACCCAGCCCAGGACCCTCGACCCAGCAGGTCTGGATGTGTATGTATGCGTCATGGATTACAACTGCAATACTAAGTTAGGCTTCTAACAACATGGCCCAAAAGATGTAACTTGTTACGAATGATCCATTCAAACAACATATATAAGCCCAAGACCTCCTCCGCTCCTTTTCAATGTGGGATTGGTTTTCGATGTGGGATTGAGTAACTTTTGACTCCCTAAGTAGCCTGAATCTCACAATCGTTCCTCCTTATAGACCTCGTGTCCTCACAAGGGGAGCCTAAACGTAACTGACTTGAACCCAAATTCACGGGTCTAAACGTGAACGCAACACATAACACAACCCAAGCCCACCCGGAAGAGGGAGTAAGATCGGCTTTGCTATCATTTGTCATGACTCGGCCCCTGAACTCTTGGCCCAGTGAACTCGGACGTGTATGTGTGCGTGATGGATCACAATTGCAACACTAAGTTAGGCTTCTAACCCTATGGCCTAAAAGATGTAACTTATTATAAATGATTCATCCACATAACATATATATTGTCAAGACCTCCCCTACTCCTTTCCGATGTGGGATTGGGTAACTTTTAACCCCTTTGCAGCATAGATCTCACATTTATGGATTGTCGTTTAAAATAGTGGTGAATCAATTTTAAACATTTATAGTTGGCGATTTATAAATATTTTTTATGTGATTGTATTTGGCTGGAAAATATATTTTATATTATTATGGTTTTTTTCACATAAGTGCAGGCTTTGATATATGCACAGAGGTGCATGAGAATTGGTGGTGCATACGGATGCATGTGTTTAGAGACTCAGGGGTATCTTATTGGTATTGTATACAAAGATGCACTTGATTTGAGATATATAGATGTTTGATTGGTTGTACTTACTTTTCACTATTGAGACTTTTACAGAGTTTTATTTACCTATATTGGTTTTATACTTTATTTGGGTGACATATGAGTATCCCGTGTATTGACGTCGAGTTATATCGAGATTTGTGATCAAGGAGTCATGTATTTAGACTCTCTATGATATGTCTTGTTGCAGAGAAAATTTAAAATCAATGTGAGGTGGTCAACATGGGTTGACCTTAGCCTTTAACAACACTAGTGTGGACTATATTTTCATAAAATGATAAAAAATACACTGGAGGACCTTATTTGCCTCTTGGCCTGGGTGTAAGCGAGTGTTTTGTTAGCCTACTATTTAGCCCTATTTTGAAAAATGAAGCATCATACAAATTGTTATATTGATTCACCACTCATTGAGAATGCATATTGATTTTGATTTGGATTTTGACATTTGATTATAGTTATCATTTTTTTTAGATGTATGCTGAGTTTGATATAGGATTTTGGTTTGTAATATGATTTTATTTACATTTATGATTTTTACTTATTATTATCCCTAAATTCTCTCACATAGATATTTAGCTCATATATTAGCATGTTCCAATTATGTTTGCAGGTTCTTTAGGTTAGCTATTAGTAGTGGTGCTTTGTTTGTCTAGTTTGTCAGCTACTATCAGGTAGGATCAGACTAACCGATTTGGATTATACATACATATACTAAACTTACTTTTCATATTTTATATTTGGATTTTACTTTATATATATTTAACATATTTTAGTGCTTGGACTTATTAGATTTTAATTTTGAGATGAGACTATTGGGTTTACCATACTTAAAGATGATACAGGTATTATCATAGATTTAATTATTGTGGGATATTTGAAATTATTGTAGGTTTTAAAAAGAGAATTTGTTTAGGCTCCGAACTTACCCTATATTTTTATTTTATTTTACTACATATTTTTTCTATTTTATTTTATTAAGTCTTACGAAGATCTTCATCAGAGTCTCGTGGTGGAAATGTTTACCCCTGGAGTGGATATGGGACATGATAGTAGTAATGGACACAACACAATTAAAGCCGGATCCTCAGTATCAACCTTGATATCTATATTCTTCAAGTCCATTATGATTAAATTAAACTCATCTAAGTGACTTTTCACAAATGTACCTTTATTCATAAAAAGAGTGTATAGTCTCTTCTTCAGATACAGACAATTGGTCAACGATTTTGCGAAATACAATTCCTCCAACTTTTTCCATGCATCTACAACTTATGTTTCCATAGTAATCTTGTGAACATTATTGTCTGTAATGCTCATAAATATCGCACTCAACGCCCTCTCTTTTAGGTCTACCACTTCTGTTACTTTAATCTCTGCAGGAAATTCTTCTTAAATAGCCTTCCACAAACCTTGCAAAACTAGGAAAGATTCTATCCTTATCTTCCAAAGGTTGAAATTGGATCCCCCATCAAATGTCTCTACTTCATACTTGGCCGATGGTGACTTCTTCTTCTATTGATTTTGCGCCTTTTAAAAACCTGGAATCTCTGCAACCAATTGTTGAGAAAATATCACATACAATCAATAGTCATAAATATGCAAAAAAGTAAAGAACATAAGTGTTTAACAAGGTTCGGCTATAAAAGCCTATGTTCTTGGGGCGAGAGAGAAAGGATTCTCACTATCTAAGAGAGTAATATAGTATGTGTTGTTTGGTTATAAGTCACCACTATTTATTTATAGGCAAGATTTAAGGTTATAATTAAACCATTTTCAAGATTTCATCTTCTGGGCGAGGGGGAAAGGATTTCCATTATTGAGAGAATAGTACATTATGTCTTGTTTGACTATAAATCATCAATATCTATATATAGGCAAATCTCAGAGACAAAATTAAAGTATTTTTAATATTTTTTATTCTTAAATTTTTTATTTTTGATAATTATGATAATATTAAAACCACATTGATATAATCCGTTCATGTATAAAGTCCAAGTGTTAATGCTATTTCTTAATTTCATCCATATATCTAGCATGAACTACCTATGTCAAAATTAAATAATAACCATATCAATAATACAACTAAACAATTAATTTTGCATTATCAACGTCAATCAAATTTATTACTGAGAACATTACCCATATTGATTCCAATTATTATGGAGAACAGTTATCATAAGCAAAATTAATAATTTTCGAATTGTGAGTCAAACTCAAGTTTTATATAATTATTTTATTTCTTTTAAAAAAATAACGAATGTGAATCACTTTCTTTTATAATTTTCCATAGCAAGATTGTAAACATATCCCAGACCAAGTTTCTTTTATCCCAACTAGCTCAGGACGATGAAAAGTGGAGAAGACAATGGAATCGATGAACAAACCGTCTAGTCGACTTGTAATCAAGCAAGTTGCTCTGTCTCATAAAGCGAGAGGTGAAGGCCAAGGAAGGATCAATGCTTTTTTCGACCTTTTGTTTTTTGTTTTTGGTGGTACTAGTATTCCTATGCCAGCACACATCTTTAATAGTCTCAGAAAACGGCCTAGGCTGGCTCATTAAGTCATTGTAGACTTGTTTGACTAGCCAGCCTTGCCTCCAATGTCTCATTGAGCTGTATCTATTGACCTTAGAGGCCATTCTCGAACATTTTGTTATTGAACGAATTAAACGTGGTACACTTTGTTTATTAAAAAAAAAACGTGGTGTACGATATAACTATGTTTCTTTCCAAGCCACATGGTACAACATCGACTTCACCGCTCAAAAAATGACCTCAAAATCATGATTATACAGTCTTTTTTCTTTTTTTTCACGTCTTCTCCAGGATGAATGGTTTACAATTAAAAAAAATTATATATCATCAAAAATAAAAATATAATATAATATAATCATGAATTTAAAATAAAATGATTATAATTATAAATGAATTTATTTTTACATTTTATTTCAATCACTTGAAATCCAACAAAACCGAAAGTAGTGGTTGTGCTGGAAGAGAATAAGTCCTAAGAAACATCTACCTCGTGCAGTCCTCAATGTCCGTTGATATAAATTACCGGTAGGAATGTTATCTCACGTGATTAATGAGTCCTAAGACAACGTTTAAAGGTTCAGCCTCGTACTTCATTCGAGTGGATGCTCAAAGAGAGAAGTATTAAATGCTTAAACAGCATTAATGAAAAACATTCAAGAATAGAGATATAGTCAAATCAAAATAGTAAATATGACGGATAAATTGAAGAGTATACAAGTATAACTTCAAATGAGGAAGGTACAAAAAGAGTATACAAATATTGGTCTCTACAATATTCATAAACGAGCAACGTAGGAATTCGCCTGAGTGACATATCTCACCCATCGATAAGGATTGTAATTGCCAGATTTCTTTGCTATCTGCAAGTATTTCACCTGCAATAAGAAATAACAAAAAATAAATGGATGTCTTCAAAGCAATTCAACGGATTTACATGGAAAGTTAAGCAGTAATTAGCTGAACTTTAAGCAATAATAAACTGTTCATAAAACTTGGTCCATCTATAATACATGATAACCTTCGAGCATCATAAACTAATTATAAACTTGGTCCACTTATTATTGCGAAATTCTTCCATTATGAAAATATTGCAGAAACAAGGATGAACTGTCTGAAGTGGCTTTGCCCTTCACACAATTTTTATCGCTAATAAAATGGACTATGCCAGAAGAAATGCCGTAACGATGGAGGAAAGTACTCCAAACGTTGGTGATGCCATCAAATACAGGATTCTTAACCAGTTTCATGCGACTGCCACAGAGAACAGGCCTTTGCTAGTTTGTGGATTGCTCAACAAACAGCATCTTTATAAGCAACCAGAATGAAATCTTGTAATAGGCGACCAACAATTCTATTAGAGCATGATTTAATCAACACAAAATTTACCAATCCATTACTTTCGCAAAGGTGATAGTAATCACCCAAAAGTAGTTGAAGAAAACGGCTAAAGTTGGCCTTACCTGAAGCTTAGAAGCATTATACATCGGTATTGTGAATGTCATACTAACTGGTCCCGATTCTTTTGTGATATTACCTGAATTCAGCGACAAAATCATGAATTACATTACACAAGAAAAAATAAATCATAAAGTGAAATTTGACCATGGAGTAGATGGTATATAATTCATACCGTGAACCTCCTGTGAAAATGTCAGTTTCGCACGTAATGTATGTTCAGATCCCCCAACAATCTGTACCACATCATATCTGTAAGCAATTTTTCCTTGACTAATTCACAGCTACAGCATGCAAAGTGTGATATTTAAAAAATATACGAGTATTATTAAGAAACTCTTGCCTTTTTCAACCCCCATTCAAGTCTCTTATTTGCTTCCCTGAAATCAGTTGTTTGCCCTATTGCGCCAGGTTCCAACTCAAAAGTGACCCTTAATAAGCAATAGCAGAAAACCAAAATAAAAAAATGGTTGAGCTCATTGCTTTTCAAATACCGGCATGAAGTATGAATTCACAATAATTATTAAGACCTGGAAAATGCTGATTGAACTGTGAAAAGCTTCAAAGCAAATGAGCACTCTTCTCGAAAACTTTTATCTATGCTAAAAGCAAACTGAACAAAAATTATGTCTCTTCCTTAAGGTTCAACATGCTGCTCTTCAGACCACATTGGATCGTTTGAAATGTTCTAAGAAGAGATCAAACAAAAGGATGAACTTTGCAATGGCGATTCCTAATAGCTGCCCTTCCTTAATAGCCAAACATGTCTTTTTATGATTATGATTTCTTCCTAAAAATGCCTTCAATTATTTGAGTCAGCTATAATTTGTTTACCTTATGACATCTCCCTCCATGACAGACGGATTAAACAAGATCTTTATTTTGGAAAGCGGACAGCTATGCGCTATTAGGAACACTTAATCAGATGAAACACTGGACAGCGGGTTCAGAGAGGCAAAATGTAATTGTTCCAGGACATTCTGTTCTGGTCATATGTTATGACAAATGCCATTGCTCACTAAAACAATAGGTTATTAAAAAATACCTGGTCGTATATTTTGGAAGTGGCATCTGGACGAGAATTGTATTTGCAGTAATACTAGTGGGAAACTCAGCATAAACTTTCAGAATCACTTCGGCCTAAATACAAAAGCAAGCATGGATAACAGACTGTCATAAAGTTGGCATTTCATATAGTGGTAAGAAAATTTAGTCCAATCAATTCCTAATTCTAAATGATTTTATAAAATTCAGTGACCGTATCAAACAGTAAAAGCAGAAAATAAAATGGTGGTACTCATCCTCCATGATCATGGTGTATTTGCTGTTATGAATTGTACATGGATCCTTCAGTTCCCAGCTATATATCATGCAGAGTTGCAAATGGAAAATAGGATTCACCTTAAGGGAACCCGCCTCTTCAATCAAAGTGTTAATGCGGAAAGGAGGTTTGAATTCTTGGGTCATCCGGTAGTTCATGACAGGAAATTCTCCATCTGGGGGTACCTGACATGGTTAGCAAGAGGATTGTTCATCTAAGCAATCTGAAACATCCAAGCTCTTCACTGAACATACTGCTTCGAAGCTCATTTTTTTGTAACTCACCAAATTCAAGGTTCTGTCCAGATCAAAAGAATCAATACGCACAGATTCATGGAAATTGCAATCATCAAGTATCACAGCTCCTGATCCAAATGAACCCCGATAGTCTGCAATAACAAGTAGCAAAAGTCTGACCCAGTAAGAGAGAAAGTTTTGGCCAGAAGTAAAAGATGGCTATAGGAATCATGGCCGATAACAACAACTATAAACAGTTAATTTGAGACAGAACGTATTCTGAAAGAACCAATAAGTTTTAGATGGTAAAAGATAAATCTTACTATCTCTTCCTATGCTCAGGTCCTCATTAAGGGCTAATCGAATTTCTGGATTTCCAGAAAGATAGCTTTTCATTTGGATGGTACCATCAATCTCAGAAGTCAGTATATACCCCTGTTCAAAGAAGGATATGTGAATAATACTCAAATCATATTTTCTTAGTGAAAGAAAGAAAAATAGATAAAGCATTTCAACAGTCAACAACACAAATTAAACCAAAACCCCAAGATACTCAAGAGTAAGACCGCATACTACCCCGGAATTGTCCAAAAAAGAGGAACAATAGCCACATATAAAAAAAAGTAAAAACTTTCACACCAGATATTGGCTAGACATTGTAGTGAAACACGTGGTGCTATACTTTCAGTACTAGTTAAGGCAGTTGTATGGTGATTTTTTTCAGGTGAATCATCATGCAACATTGTTGCTGGTAGTCTTATTCAAATTCAGTACCAGTTTAAGCCAACTGAATAACATTCACCAGCTCCTGCCATTCTCACCTCATGAGGTTCACCTATTCAAGCCACCTAAATGATATTTGCTATTTCTATTTGTCAAAACATATTTAGTTTTGAATACACATTTAAATAACCAGCAGCTTATTTCCTTGGCACAAGGCAGTAGTCTTATAGTGTTAGAATGCAAAAAATATTTCAATAAATGTCTAGTCAACAGTTATTGTGGAGTAGCTTTTATGCACTAACTTCCAAAGCTAAAAATCTATGAGCGGAGCCAACTTAACACAAATAAAAGAAAGAATATAATAGCTTCAGTTCAACACTAAAAGACCACCTGATCAGCCTCTTTCTCAAGAGTCATTTATCACAGATTATATTGGTCTTTAAGGCCAAAAAACATCAGTAACATGCAGATCAAACAAAATAGCTGAACTTAAAATTTAGATTCCCCAATACATTGCACCAATAAATTTTTTATTTCATTTGCTATTATTGTAGTCATGCAAACAGACATTCTTAACCATCTTATGTTTTCTTTATTATTATTATAGAGCTTCTCTAGTTGAGTCTCCAACAACAGCCCTACATACCAGGGGCAACTTAATACAATTATGTATTTGGGCCAAATGAATGTATAGAAGCTTACACTGGAGCTGAATGTCACACTGATTTTCTCAATTATATCCACAAATATTTCTTCCCTCCTCCTACCTCCTGGCTCATTGGCAACAACAGATTTTGTGACAGCTGTACCAGGCATCCTCTTAGTACCTTGCTGCATGCTCAAATTTGAAGCATTAGTTGTGTGGTATATGAAAATGAATATAAGAAGCTGCCTAGTATAACTTATTCAACAACAAGAGATACTACAAACTCTCACCAACATATGTGGCACACACACAACAAGATAAAATATCTGAGAAAATTTGAATTATCACATAGCATTTATTGTGACATGCCACATACATCAGTTACAGTTTGTGCAAAGCTTTGGTCGCTCTATTGTTACTATTATTAGTTTGAGAGCCATAAGGCAGATGACATCATACCATAAAGATTGCAGCCGGGTTCAAAGGTTGCAAATGAGCAGCATCAACCACAATTGGCTCGTTAAATACATAGGACTTCAACAGTTCAGTAGATGTTGTTTGCACATAACCAAAATCCTGATAAAGGCACAAATAATCAGAAGTGAAGCTTTGCGGACAACAAAATCCTGGTTGAGGCTGAGTAACTCACAAGAACGACTAATAAAAGGTCAAACACCCATTTAGCTTCAATCAGGTAAAACACTCAATAAACTTCTCAGAGGGCATCTGAAATTACATTATAACAAAGGAAAACCGAGATATTACATTCTTACAATTTGAGATGGATAGATTTTATCAACATGGTTAACAAATAAAACAAAACCTGCATAACTGTCATGTGAAGGACATAAGTATTTAAGCATCACCTACGGAAAAGAAAAGAGGACCCATTAAACTATATAATATGCATGTTGAGGAAAAACATGTCTAAGCAGGCACATTAACTCAGTATTATTCTACGAGATCTGAGAAATGTTGCTTAATCTTACTGCTTGAGTTGTTTTGGTATAGAAGCTACCATATCATGCATCTCCAATGGAATAAATGAGGGTAAAATCATTCAATACATCTAAGCAAATAAGAAGTGGGAAACAAACAACCAAGGCAATCAGAAAGAACATAGTACAACAAAAGATAATGGCAAAAAAACCTTTAGAAAGCATAGAAAATGAACCACTGTAACAAAAGACAATGAACAAAGAAACTTACAATGACTTCATCAAGCAACTCGTACACAAGTACAAAGTTTTTCCGAAGAGATTCTTCACTGAGAACTCCAAGATAATCTTTGATTACACGAGCTATCCTTTGTAAAAGTTCCAAGACCAGAGAAGGTGACAGGTTTACTCTGGTTGTTGCTACAAATAATAATCCAACAACCTTCACATGAAAGTAGTTTACGCCGTCTATATTCTACAGCCAGAACAATAATAAGAATTGAAATTAGATTTTGATATGATATTGACTACACAACTTATAATCATATAATTGCATAAGAAATAAGTCAGACATTTGTAAATGAAAAATTACATTCGAGTATTGCCTCAAATGAAAGAAACTATGATGTATGAATGCACAGAGCGGACCACAGTACAAAACAGAACTTATAGAATCATTGGCATCCATCCTGTGGTCAGTCTCTCTCTGTTCATCAGTCATTTAATTGAGAGTTGTGGTCATGGTTTGGTTCAAATTCTAAACGTCAAGCCCACATTTGTTACACAGCCACTAAATTGAATCTTTCAACCATTCCAGTTTGATGTCAGGCAAAGGAAGCAAACCAACAATAGCTAGTGCCTAAAAAACGGAAGAGAAGGGAATTGTCGAAACTTAGTAATATGCCACATAACCAAGGCCTAGATATAAGAAAAATAAAAGTAAGGGACCTAAGGAAGAGAAATTTCGATTATCCGAATGAATACCGATTTAAACATTAGCATGACCCAAACCCTTTAACAAAAGAAGCCCCAAAAATATAGACTAGGATAAGAAACTCAAATCTAATCCAAATAGAAGTTTCCCTTTTATATACAACATAGAGGGATGGATCTCCCTCAGCACACATCAACACAACAGGAAGTCGCTAATAGGAACCTGGAATCCAACAACTATAGAGGAAAGTTCAGACGTTTTGACATTTCACCAAACAAGAAACTTAATATACAATTGGCACGGCCTATTCTTTCCAAATTATACAATACGCATGACTATAAAATTTGACATTATACAGTAAATATTCCACAGATATAAAACGAGAAAGCAATAAGAGAAAAAAAGACAATCGCCGTGGCACGAAACAGCACATTGATGCATGCATTACCGTTAAAGAAAATACCTACAAAGACAGGCGGTGCCTCTTCTTGTCCGTCCTCCTTCCAAAACTTCACCTTCCGGAAAAACACCTCAGCACTTCCTTTCGGCACTTCACTTCGATCTACAATTAATACAACTTCCGATCATTCGGATCCTAAAACATAAGCTGAAAGCATCGCTCGCACTCTTTAATATACTAGCTAATGTTAAACAAAACTAACACCCGTCTAACACTTTCCTACTGTTAGGACTGATCGAATAAAAACACAGAAAATCTAGAGACGGGATAGCGATTAAGAGGTAAATGACATTTAAACAGCGTGAAAAGAGTGGATCTGCAGTGAGAGATAGAGAGCGCACAGTCGCGGAAGACGATGTTATCGCCTCGCTGTGAGAGCACGAAAAATTGAGAGATCATGGCCCCTACTTTTGCTTTTTCCTCCGATCTGTTTATGCTCCGATTTCTTTCCGTTGGCCTGGAGTTGTACACCACCAACTACACCTCTCCTCTTGCTGAAAGTATTTACTTAATTTGTTCCATAAACGCATTTTGACCCTTAAAGAATGTGAAATTCGCACTTTAGTCTCTATATCTTTCCTTGAGTTGCAGTTTGCCCTCGTTTTCCATTTCTCATTATAATAATAAATAAACATCAACTTTTTAATAAATTAAAGCTTATATCTACGTAAATATTTTTTTAGATTAAAGAATATTTTTCCTTATATTATAAATATATTCAAAATATTCATATTTTCTTATATTATTCAGATTGACAAAAAAAAAATTTCATCTAATTGATATGCATAATTTGTTGAGATTACTAATAGAATTAACCACTGCATTTAATTGTAAAGTATTCGTATATTCATTGGATTAGTAATATTATAAGAATACATTTAAGTCAGAAAATATTATATTAAAATATATCTTAGCAAATTTATGCTTAGTATGATAGTTAATATAATTTATTTTAAATAAAATTTATATTTATATTATAAAAATATTAATTATTTAAGTAATAATAATACATGAAATAAAAATAATAATTTTAATAATATGATGATAATAAATTGATTTTTCATTTTATTTATTTTTGAAACATTAAATTATTAATTAAATTATGTTCTAATCGGATTGATATGCTAAACATAAGATTGTTTGGTTTAAAAAAGAAAATCCTATCGTATTTATTCTATCAACCAATATAATTATTACTTTTGTTTGATCAATATATCTTTGGTCTTAAAAAAAGTTATTTAACTTTGGTTATTAGTGAATATTTATGTGCAGATGTTAGTATGGAGAGAAGTTATTAAGATTATTATTTTTAAAATATATATTTATATATATTATATAAATAATTATTTAATATTTTTATTTAACTATTTAAGAATATTTATAAATCATTTAATTTTTAAAAATAATAAAACTAAATACTTGTCATATTTTATTTCTTCATCTCCATTCAACCAAACGGCCCCCAACGCAAGGACGGACCTCGTGAAGCAAAATAAATTCATAGCCGTCGGATCCCCCAACCGGAGTTTTTGCACGCTGGTTTTCTTAGGGGAAAATTGCTCGGTACTCTTCCATGTTACACAGTAGCTAGAAGCCTAGAAAACCCCTGCAATTCCCATGTTCCTTCTACCCATCTAAACCCTATCGGGCTTCAAGGATTTACCTCCGGTTGAGAATATCTCCATTTCTTTGTTATTTCTCATCCAAATTTTTCCATGCCTCTGTGCATTGGCGTATCTAACGTTATAAGCTTCCAGTGAGCCTCTAGGAATTTTGAAATTAGCCATGTGGATAGTTTGTCATATCCATTTTTCTCGTTTTATGTTAATGGAAACTCAACTGAAACTTTCTTCTTTGCAGTTTGAAAAAGCAAGAGATTTTTGCAGTATAGAGTTCTGTTAATCGAAATAAGATTCTGGTCTTTTCCAACTTAGTCTCCGGTTTCTGTTTTGTCTCAAACTATTTAGTTTCTGGATTATGCGGTTTGGGGTTTTTTAGTAAAGACGCTTCATGGAAGTAATCCTTTTTTTTTTTTTTCTGTTTACTTAATGTTTGATGAATGGTCAATCTTTTGATAATTATTGTTTTCAGTATTTTACATCAATGGAATAATGTAGGAAGTGAAACAGGAAGTGAAACCCTGTTTGGATTTGAATTAATGTGTATTGGGTTAGTGAGCCGGTTAACTGCCTGCTTTGCTATACAGTACAGGATGATCTTTCAAATTGTAGTTTGTCGAATAACTAAAATAAAATCACATGTATTGATAACAGGAGCTTGTGATACTGAGCAGGAAAGGCTATTTCCTGAGAAGAGCTTACATGTTCGACAGTTATGGTGGATCCATGGTGGTCTTTGCTGGGAGCAGCCGTACCAATCGTGATTTCAGTTCAAGCTTTGCGGATGAAGAAAAGGAGAGCTGAAGAGCAGAGATTGCAAAGTGCCAGAGGACGTGAAAAGAGTTCTGAGGAAATTTTTGTTTGTGAGAGAGTGTGTACATCCAAGAGGATTCTAAAGATGGTTGGAGCATTATCAAAAGACCCAACTATAGATACCTGCGTTACGGTTTGTGGTGTTTCTGAGCTTGATGCTTGTGCTGATGCATGTGCCAGAACTTTATGCGTTAATCAGCACCAGGTGCCAAACTGGAATGATGTCTGCCTCCGGAGGTGCCAAAGTGAGTGCCTTCGACAATCCAATTCTTCTGCTACTTCTTGAGAATAGTATTTATTGCTGTCCTAGCTTACATGAAGTTATATGTGATTTAAGCTTCCTAAGAAATTAATAATACATCCCATCAGGTTTGTTGATTGCTCTACCAAAGATCCTTCTTGTAGTCCAAGATTGACGTGGATCTTATTCTTGGTGCTGAATAGACTTTTAGGAACTCAAATTATTCGCTCTGTGAGGTTCTGTAGCTGTTCTTTAGGCTGTCATCTGTTACTGCTAGGCTTTAATTCCATCATAAAATGTCATGAACGTACTAGAAATACATAATGAGATGCTCTTGCAAGTGAAGCTGTTATACTCTTGTTCCATGAAGCTGCTATACTCTTGTTCCATGAAGTTTCCTTATTTCCTCCTTGCTAGTCAAGCTACATTTTTTCAGTTAGAAATACAATTCGATTGATGATCTTGTTGTTCAGTGTGACTTTAGTAGGATATTTAAGAAAACCCAGGGCGCTGTGTTTTCAAATTCCATAGGGTTTTATGGATTGTTTGTCTCTGGGCAAAGAGTTCAGTTCAAGAACCTGAGTTGTGATGGCACTTGGCAAGTTCTTATACAATAACTTGTAAATTCTTTACCTTTTTCCTTCTCCACAGTCACGCTCACTTACATCACCCACTTCAATGATATACTTGCTCGATGTCTATGACCATGTTGCGGATTTTGAGAGCAAAATATAATTGACCGTACATCATTTTACACTACAATTCATTTTACAATAACTAAAAATGTATTACTCCTTTCTCCATTACCTACATGGGTTAGGTCACCCCAGCAACACATTGATTGTCTAATGGAATCCAGTTTTAATTTCAAGTTGATGGTACTTGAATGCTCGTCAGTGGCACCGATTCCCTTGGGTTGTGCATGATGGCATCGTGCCTTCAGATTTCTGACTAGCAATTAGCAAAGCAACTTCAGCCCAGGTCTTCAGATGTCACTCCGACTCAGGATTATGAACTGGCGGTCGGCAAATACCATTTAATCGGCGACGCCGCCGGTGCCGAATCAGAGAGATGCGTAAATGGTGGTTGTAGTTTCTCTGCAATTTCTTTAGACACTTGTTAAGAATAGTTAAATACTTACTAGACAAGGAAAATAACATTATCCATAATCATATAATGTAGTAATATCTGAATAACCCATCCGATTGTAATAGGTGCAATATGATATAAATATTTAAATAACTCATTGAAGCAATCTAAATAGCAATTCAGGACTTGGAGATCATTCTATTTTATTTAATTTTGTTCATATTCTGTCTGATTTGATTGGAACAATAGAGTTTAGTCATATTATTTCACTGTACATGTCTTTTTTTAAGTTATATTTACCACTAGTACATTGGGGAATTTTATTTTATTTTATTCACCTATGATTGCTGATAAAATTCAATAATAAAGCTCAACATATTAAGGAGGCCAAAAAAGAAGAGGCCAAATATAAATAATTGGAAATTATTCAACCAGTAACTATTAGTAACATCCCATAATGGTAGCAAAGTAATAAAAATACTGGCAATTTGGATAAGCCTTTTAGGAATAAATTGTCACGCCCACAGAAATTAGTCTATAAGACGAGTTCGATAAATTCAAGTATGCTAGACTAATTATTAACTAATATGAGAGATTATCTTGACCAATTAACGAGAATTGTCAAGAGCTGCACGTAACTTGGTTCGAAACAGAATTCTCTCGGGAAACATGAAATAGTCTCACCTGTTCTTATTTTTAACCTAGGCGTGCGCATGGTCTTGAAGATTGACAAGTGGCCAGTTTGCAACGTGAAGGGTAGGTATCTCTTCTGGGATTCTGCGAGCTTGGCTGTTTTTTAATAGGAACCGAGGAGGCAGCCAAGAGATCTGATTAGGTGAGCGCTCTGTTTCTGTTCTTGGAGTTAGAATTTACTGTGCAAGTAGGCTTACATCGGCACAACACAATAATAAAATATTGACTAAGACTCCAAGAGTAGAGAATTAAGTATTGTATCATCCTGAAAAGTGCCTGGGAATGCTGGAAGATTGATCGATCGATGCAGATGATTCTTATTTTTCTTTGTCTCTCGTGTGGGTATGTTTATAAACTGAACATCTGGTCCGATTGGGTACGTAAATTGAAAAAGATGGATCCATTGGTAGACAGAAATATCAATGGCGTTGTTTTTCTTTTCAGATAATGAGCAAGTCGTCGATGATTCTCGAAATTTAACAGATTCCCTTTTGTTTCCTTCCATGGAAAATGACTAGAAAAGAATAAAAAAAGATTGGAATCTTTGCTGATATATATTCCACAAGGTCAGACTAAAGATCATAAAATAATGGAAAAAATTTAGTTAAAGAAGATTCTTAATTAATTATAGCTTGTCTTAATCAGCAGCAACAACATAGCATAGCTTTCCTTCCTCCAGATTTAGAACAAGAAGATGACATCTTAAAACAAAAGAGGCATAAAGTAAATTTTTGGATATATAAGGAAATCCGCCCGACCATTAGAAGGAATCTTCAGTTCGCTGTTCTATTTTGGGTTGCAAATTCTTTTAAAATCTGATTCTGCAGCATCTCTGTTCTCCGGTTTGCCGGTTTTTACTATTTTTTTCAGTTTAATTAAGTAAACAAGATGCACTATATAGGGCCCAGTATTTTAGGCTTTTTTAAAAGAAAAAAATGAAAAAATGAAAAAATGAAAAATAAAATACAGATATACCGGAAATGACATTAATACTGTACTTAGTTGGGAGATACAGTATATCAACAGACAGGATGGCAATGAGAGAGGTATTTGTATAAATACTGACATGACAAGTAATATGAAGGGTGGTGGATGGAAGCTAGCTAGGGTAACTTAGTTGCAGCAATAGCGTTAAAGGAAAGCAAGCCATCTTCGTACGGAAAACTATTGTTTTCCGAGAAGAAAGAAAAAGCAGCTATATTTTATTGCCCGAAATTCCAGATAATGAGCAAAAGCTGTGTAGTTTTCAATGATTCGTGAGTCTCCTTAGCGGGGCTTTCAAATCAAAGGTCATTTTCTGTACCACAACTGAACACCACACCCTCGTGTATATTTGCTATTATTTTTCTAATTTCTATTGAAAGAAATGCCTAATTAAAGTGAACAGCTATAACTTGAGGCATCGGTATAATTCCTTTTTATCTAAAAAGGGGAACGATACCTTTCCTTTCTTGAACAAACAGTAGGTTTATCTTTTTCTCTATCTGGAGTTCATAGATTTTTCCATACTTGGTATCTCCTCGTTTCTTTTGATTGAACCTTTAATCACCTGAACCCCAGATGAAATAAATTACAGATCTATAGAGTTTTCTTCGTATGTTTATGACCTAAAGGTTGGTGTGTTCCATCCTTTTTCCAGGTCCGGCTTTTCAGTAATCCGGATCTGCACTGGTTCTTTCTTACGAGGGTTTGTGTTAAATTGTTCTCCTGAATTAGAAAACCCCACTTCCTTGAGCTGTTTTAATTCCATGCATTTCGTCTCTATCTGTGACAAAACCCGTTCTGAAAGCCTTTTGTTTCCTTTTTTTTTTTTTTTATTCTTACTAGAGAGAAGAGTTGAGTGGTTATGGCTAGAGAGAAGATCAAGATCAAGAAGATTGACAACTTGACTGCAAGGCAAGTGACCTTCTCAAAGAGGAGACGAGGGCTTTTCAAGAAAGCTGAAGAGCTTTCTGTTCTCTGTGATGCTGAGGTTGCTCTCATCATTTTCTCTGCTACCGGCAAGCTCTTTGAGTATTCCACCTCCAGGTACATCATTTTCTTATAAAAGAAACTTTTAGTACATGGGATCTCCTCTTATACCACCATTATACAGCTTCTGGGCTCTCGCTCCTCTGTGCTGTGTCTGTTTCCATATAGTCTCTTGCCGGTTGGTGGGGGGAGAGAGAGCACTGAGTATCATTATTCGTACGACGACTCAGGAGTTCCAATAACCAGAAAAGGATAAGAAATTTAAAGCAAATGAAAACAGAAGCAGCATCATGAACCTGAGATCAGCCAAAATTTCTTAAATCAGGCTGAACGTCTTATGCTTATATTTTTGGGTCTGTAGAGGTCTAAACTTTTAGGTTATGAGGAGTAAGCCCCTTCATGTGATAGCTGAGCATCCATCATTCTTTGCTAAAGGCGTTAACCCTCTGTTGGCTGCAACCAAGGCATTTAAGGGCCGGTGCACTACCATAAGACTTCAATCTGCCTGTGCTAAAACATAATGTCTAGTACTTGCCCTTCCTTTCTCCTAAATTGTCACATGAAATCCCCCCCTTCTCTCTCTCTCTTTCTCCAAAGTTGTACTTGTCTGAAAGGTCACTTCCCCCCACTAACTTTAAATGAGCTACCAAGTTACATAAGCTAAGTTTCATCCATAATAGCCATCTTTCCACAGTATGCGAGTTCTGTAGGCCGCAAATCCTTCTCGTGGACAATTCTATGGTTAACCTAGCTATTGCTCTTTTCTCCTTCACCTTCTCTTTTTTTTTATTAAACCTTCTCCTTCTCTTGATCCTTCTGCTTGCACTTCTAATCTTTCGGGGGTCTGATTTTCGTTTATATCAATTGTGGATGTGATATTTCAGATCTCATGCTACAATTTTGTTTCCGATTAGCAAACCATCTCCAAGTAGAAGAAGCTATTTTAAGAACATGTGTCGTACGGAATTTTCAATTATTATTTTGTCAAGATTAGGAGTATAAGTCAGAAGTGAAGATATTCTACTCAGATTCTCTCCATTTTTTAAGAGGATGATGAGCTTTGACTGTGACTGGATACTCATCATTACCTCATCCCAGGTCTCAAAGACTGGCTAGCATTTACCAGACTCAAACATTGGACTAGATAGACTAGAACGTAACTACTGCTGTTTCAGAAACTAAGAACTACTTAACCTCATAAAGTAACCTGAAAATCTCTCTTAATGACACACTAGTATAGTCACTGACTTCTGATTGAATGTTTTCATGACAAAGTAAATAAAGTTATTTAAAAAAAAAGTAAATAAAGAATCAATTTTAAAATTACCTAGAGAAATAGAAGTACCTTTGTCAAATCATTGAACTATTCCTATGCCAATATGCCTCAACTGTTTCTGCATGTTTGAAAGGCATCCCTCTCCTTGTTTCTACTATTCTGGTGGAGGAATGATATCAGAACAAAAATGGTTAAGGAAAATATATATTGTATACATTGTCTCAGTTGGGTTGGGAAGAAACCAGCAACATGAAAGTCAGAATCATTAAAACATTATGAAATATTAGTGAAAAGACATGATCATCAAGAAATGTTTCCCTTTTAGCATATATAGAAGAACTCACTGGCCACTTGAATTTAGATGTCAGATACTTTGGAAAATTAGCTGGTATAATCATATTTATCAGTAAAGCTGTTCAGTTTTGGGTGGATCAGCAAAAGGGTGTTATTATCTGTGTGCCAGAGATTTGATTTAACTGTATATTCTCTCGTAATAAGCTTCTGTAAATCCTTAATTTACATATATAACCAGTTTATAAGGATTGAATGAAAGTATGTACGGCTTGTCCTTTATGTATACAGAAAGTTTCATATTGAAGCTACCCCTTTGCGTAGCTTCCCAATATAAACTTATGTCTTACAGTTTTAATATCCTTTACCCCACTAATTAAGTGTCCTAGCCAATGAAAAGAACAATCACAGAAAAGGTGAAGAAAGCCACTGTCAAAGAGAAAACACCACCCAAGGGCCTCGTAGAAAATGAGTACACATCCAGGCAAGAGGGATAGCAGGAAACTTCTACCAGATGCCTCTTAAGAGCGTACCCTTCCTTTGAGCCCTCTCACAGAAAATCTTAGATATCCTGCCAAGTGATAGTTATCATTCTTTGGCACCTTTCTAGGACTTGGAAACTTCTAGGCATCTTCTTATATTGTTACCACTTTTAAAGGGAAGGAATATGTAGGAACCTTCATACGAATGGAGGTTTAATTTGAAGTAAATTCAATGTGACCTGCTACATCCTAAACAGCTGCGAGATCAATACCTGCAGTAGCTGGAATTGAATGGCCGTCTGTATAACTGTCATTATCTTCATCATTAGATCAAGGCTTAAATTGACTGCGGGCAGTAATAATTGTTTTAGGTTTAATAAAAACTGTTTTTTTAGAATAAAAAGATAGATGAAGAGTATGAACGTCAATATGATCATAATCGACGTTTTCTTTAAACTTACTGTTTTCTTAATCCACAACTCAATATGATCATAATCGAACTAGGCCAAGTATTGTTTGTCACTCAATATATAAAGGAGTTTGGTGATGTTTATTCCTGTTATTATAGGAGAGGTAAATATAGTTTATTTTATTCACCTTCGTGGACTTGGTTTTAATGTTAATTATGAACGTCTTTGAAAGAACTCAAAGTTAGTGATCTATCTAGAGGCTCATGATGACTGATGGTTATTAAGAGAATCATATATAATAATTTTAGTATAATGATATATATTATTTTTTTGGTTCGGGTCAATCTTCTCTAATAGGATATGTATATGATAAAATAGTATTAACACATTTATAATTTGTGAAAATTAGTCATCTATCTTCAACATAGAAATCTATTTGTTATCATTGTCCTTTTTAATGATAACGTGTTGGACTTGAGATTAATTATGATTTTCTCTATAATATTTCTAAAGTTTAATTTTCAAATTACAACATTGTGGATCTAATTTCATACGATTTAGCTACTATCCATGTTGTCGACGATGAAAGCATTCTGAGTTTCCAAAATAGCTAGGATTATTACCAGATGTCACTTAGAAAATTGTCATATTCAAAGAATTGTTGTATCAAGTCCACAATATCTGATGAAACAACAATACCTAACTGTCAATCTTAAGCTGTTGAACTTCGGAATCCAATTCCGCTACTCTCTAGTCTTGTGTATGTCACTTACGATAGAGTATGAACATAAAAACTTGATTGCTTCTATTTTTATCTCCAATGTCTTTACCAGTTTTTTTTCCTTGGAGCTAATGTATTTTCTTCTTCAGCGGGAGCAAGCAATGTTACAGAAAAGACTTGTGTTTTCATCTGCTATACATAGGTTCATTTGATTAAAATTAAGACCTTAAAAATAAGATTTCTAGATCCACGAGCGAAGAATAGCTCTCCTTTATTTTCGACAAATATAATTTTATTGTAAATAAAATAAAGAAATTAAAACTACTTCCTTTCCTCCTTAAATGGTGAGGCTCACGACCATAAGAGAGGAGAGGAAAAAAATAATTTCTCTCAAATGAAAACAAAATAAGTCCCTAATCAGAAGAGGACATACTTTCTCTCTTTTTTCTTATGATTTTTTTTCGAAATTTTTCTTCTTCATTGATAAAAAATTTCAACATTATTTTTTATTAATAATGTTGTCAATTTTTTTATTAATATTTTCAATCTTTACCTAATTCATTCAATTTAATTTTTGTCAACCAAAATTATTCTCCACTTAATAGGCCAAAATTTTGTAGTTAGAATGCAAGATTTATTAAGATCAGTATATAAATATGTGAGTAAATTAAATATTTTTTCATTCACTTTTTATTTTTATTACATGATCTTATCATATATTAATGTCAAGCCCTGACATAACGTGTCTAGAAGCAAGTGTTTATACGATGAAACCACAAATGCAATATTATTTTATACTTTTGTCCTCTCGATTCAAAAAATATTTTGATGTAGATGATTTTACAAATTTATAGTTATAACCTCAAGATCACTCCCATTACCTTTCAATAAGTGATTGAATTCTCATAATTTCTCCACTTAAAAGACTTAGTATTCTCACGAGAAAGGAAAGCACATGCTGATAAACTAACCCCTTATGGAGCCCAAATTGACAAATTGACCCCTTAATATCATCTTTTGAGATGCGAACCCAAATCAAATATCATCAGTTATGCCATATTGAATTCAGACATGACTGTGTACGCCATATTGAATCCATAGGTCACATGTTATGGATCTATGATCCTTGTGTAGGTCCAAATTATGATTTTTTTTCTTGATCCATATTGAATTCAATTATTATAGCTGTGATCTATATTCCAATACAATCACAACTGAGCCTAAACAAGTATTTTTTCTCATTCAGTTTAACAAGATGCTCAATGAGTTTGTTTACTCCTATTGTATAAGAGGGATTATCACCGTTTATTTTGTCTACCCTCAATTATGAACTTGCAAGCCTGTAACTACTTCATTTGCATGATAGTTATGAACATGATTAAAATACTCCAAAGCTAATGGTCCTATGTTCTTTAAAATATAATCAACGAACTTGTTCTTTAATACTTAACAAAATTAATTCTTAGAATAAATATCCTTATTGATTATTTAAATATGATACTAAAGCTCTATTAGATAATGATTTAACCTTAAAACATATCCTAATATCTAACAATTTTCTTCATGCTTGAGCACTTTTTTTTGTATTTCTGCTCTGTTGGTTTTGCCTTGCATGCTAACTTAATTGTATTCGTGAAGCATGAAGGATGTACTTGCAAGGTATAATTTGCACTCCAATAACATCTCCAAATTTAGTCAGCAGCCATCTCTTGAGTTGCAGGTATTATGTTTTCTCAGTTTCGCATCATCATCTTCATCTCTTAAGAAAAAAAGAGTAGTACTTTGTTTGCATCATTTTTTTCATATGTCCGTGATATTAGTTCAGTTCCTAAACTGGTAATTCATTTGTTCTCAGCTGGAAAATAGTAATCACTCAAGATTGAGCAAGGAGGTCACTGAGAAGAGCCATCAACTAAGGTGTATTTGGTTGTAGAGGAACTAATGCTTCTATTTTCCTTTCAAAACTTTTTTATGCACTATCATAACTGTATCGATGGCCTCACACGTTGTTATAGGCGGCTGAGGGGAGAGGATCTCCAAGGCATGAATCTTGAGGAGTTGCAGAAATTAGAGAAAATGCTTGAGATGGGACTTGGTCGGGTGCTTGACACTAAGGTTTGTGCCTACTAGTTATTGCATGAGGCACACCGATATGTTCACCTCATATCTTAACTTTCAGTGTTATTTTCTTATCTTAACTTTCAATGTTATGTATTCTTATAAGGGAGAAAGGATTATGAACGAGATATCTACCCTTGAAAGAAAGGTAAGATCATTGATGTTACAAATTCATGCTAAAACTAGCAGTTTATATGTAGAATGTGTTATAAATTAAGCCTCCATTGCAATAGAAACTTTACAAGTCATTTAGCTTCGCCAAGTTACCTCCTAGAGGGTATTCATTATCCCTAGATAGATTGTGGAAGTGCTGTAGGAAAAGAGGTAGAAGCGCGTATTCTGCTATATTGGGTCGTTTATGTGTGGAATAATAGAGAAACAGCTGGAGTTTCTTTTTTCTTTTTTGGCGTTCCCTAGCCTTTTTCCATACTGGGAAAATAGGCAACACGATGCTTTAAATGGAAACAACTCTCTCTTTATTTTTTCTTCAACAGCCTAATAGTTCTCCAAAATCTCATTGGCTTTCTATTAACTTTGGTTGTGTATGAAAATGAAGGGAGCACAACTTTTGGAGGAAAACAAGCAGCTGAAGCAGAAGGTAAGTAATTCCGGAGCAAGTCCTTAATTCCATTCACAATATATTGATCAAATATGAGCAAAATCTCTGCAGGTGGCGATGATCTGCAGAGAAAACAAGCTTGTCCTTTTGGAACCTGATACTGCAGTTCAGGAGGAAGGCATGTCCTCCGAGTCGGCCACCAACATCTGCAGCTGCAGCAGTGGCCCTCCTCTTGAAGATGATAGCTCTGATATTTCTCTGAAGCTAGGGTGAGCTCACAGAACACCAATCATTGACCACATGCATTTCCTCACTCCCTACTGCCTCTTCTTGTATTAAATTGATACCATTGCCCTCATTGTGGTAGGCTGCACTTCTGAAGCCGAAGCTATGATCGTATAATCAGAAAAAGTCTAATGCGACGTCGGAATCCAGGCTTCCTCCCTCTTATTAAAATGGGCTTCCCCTCCTTTATCAAATGATCAGTATCCATTTACGTGGATATCACGACAATGGATTTATTTATGTGTACGGTTTAACTTGTATCTGATTGCCACTTTCTACTTAATCCAAAAAATGGCATAATAAATTAATGATGCGAATTAATTAGTTCCTATAGGATGAGAATTGGTATAAAAACAAACTTGGTACACGGTTTCTTAGAATGAAAGGATTAGGGTTTCAATGGAACTAATTATTTCCAGTGAACATGAAATGTCATGCGAACAAAAAGTCTTGGTATTACTTTATATTATTAACTATAAATACTATATAATATTCTATAATTTTTTATATAAAATTCAAAATAAAAAATTTAATTAAATTTGTCTATTTGTCTTATAATTTTTTATCATTTTTCCTCCAATTTTTTTTATTTTTATTATAATTTTAATATTTTATAACATCTCCAAAATTTTCATAGGTTTTATGCAAAATAGTAATACTAATCCTTTGGTATCATGATTTTATTAGTTTTATTAGTGTTGGCTTAGTTAAACTAATAAAAATTTTGTTTAATAGGCATTGGCTTTAGTTTAACAAAATTATTGATTATTAAATCCTTTAGGAAATAGAAAATCCAAATACACTTACACTGTTTGGTAGTAGAGTTGTTGATGTTGTATTTTTTAAATTAGTAGTTTTCTTAAAGATCCAAATCCAACCTATTAAGATCCTTATAACCGTGAAATCCAAATAAGTCAAACCTAGGATCTATCTAAATCCCACAAGGCTTATCCTCCCTAAGTTTCGATTTTATTAAGCTTTTTTCTTATGCTTTTTAAAGGTTGAAGCATGATATAAATGGACACACATTCTAGTAACATACGGAATGAATAAAAATATCAACGAAAATCTTTATAATTAATCAAAAGAACCATAGCACGCAAGTCCCATAGGAATCTCAAAATCTAGCAAGTAACCCTCCAATAAATTCTGAAAACAAACATAAATAAAAAGGATTCAATAAACCAGAAAGCAGCCCAAACAAATTTCATGTTAATGGTTATCTGCGCAATCGATCAACAAGGAAGAAGGTATGCGAATGTGATGCAATATCGTCCCGCCGTGCAGCCTTGATCTCACACACCAGTACCATTGACAGAAGATGTACCTAAGCCTGAAAAAAAGTGAAAACAATAAGGTGAGATTACAAGAATCTCAGTAAGGTCACAACATCATAAGATCTGTAGAAATCTAAGCAAACATCTTCCAAACAACATCAGATTTTCCTACATAACTAAAGGGGTATAAAAAATCATCAATTAATCATAATAAGGATAAGGCCGAAAGTTTATAGGTTGTGGGTGGACTACAAACACTTCTGGAAATAGAAATACACAGACAGATAATTCATCATTTGATCACATCAACAAAAAAGGTCATCCCTTGTGTTGTCCAAGACTTAGCTGCACAAAGGGTAAATAGTTAGCACACAATCTAACCAGCAAGCCTATTCATCTAGCCACACAAGGACAAGGCATCCAAGCCACACAAGGACAAGGGAATCCAAACAACACAAGGATAAGGGCATCATGGATAAGGGCATTTTTCCAGCATACAGGACAAGGCATCTAGCCACACAAGGACTAGGCATCTAACGTGCACATGCTGGGGATTGCCATCCATACGACTCCCATACCAGTAAGAACCTCTCCTCTTCCTAGGAGCATTAGTGCTTACCCCGAATAGTCACTGAAAAAAGATCCTGACACATAATCATGTATAAGTACACATAAGCAAGTACAAAGCATAACATCACAGCAGAGCATCTTCAATCATATCACAACACAATTAGCATATTCAATGCACACAACACATACGAATTAGGCACACACAACCTATCTTAAGGTTCCAAAATTGCCTAAAGGATCATAACTCAATTCGTAACTCATGCATACACTATACAAGGCATGCGCATACAATCATCAACAAGGACATGCATAGAAAACATCAAACAAACAACAAGGATCTCTGGAGAAACTGATGCGGTATAGATCCTACCTTTCTTGTCTTTGAACAAGTAGCTAATCCTTTGCCTTTATTAAGAGGATCCAAACCACCCATATAACTATAAGGTAAAGAAAAAACCATACTAAGCATGCATATTCAATAACCAAGTAAACATCTTAATTCCTTACCAATTTCACTAACCAAACCTATCAGAAACTAGCGATCAGATGCTGCTGAGACCTCCCCCTTGGATGTGTGATGTGATGGCCAGGAACACAACAAGAATCAACTTGATTTACCATCCCAATTAACCATGCAAATTTCGACACTAAGTTAGGGTACAAGGGCAATTGTGATTTCATGCATAAAAGGTTTAGGGGTTGCAATTTCATGATAACAAGGAAGAACTAGGTGTTAATTACACATACGATTAAAAGGATCAAGATCAGAAACCAATAGACATGTCAATTGGTAAAAATCGGTAACAATAGGGCTTGCTAGTTTCATATATAAGGACAATTCAAAGGATGAATTCATGATATTACAATATGAATAGGTGCCAAACAATCATTCAAACAAGAGGGACAACAACAAAAACCAATTGAAGGAAGAATAAATTTTTTTTGGCACTAATACCTAGGTAATTGCGATAAGGAAAAGTATAAGGAAAAATTAACCTTCTGATGATGAAACCAAGATAGCAAGATAAAGGATGGAAAGAGCTTTCCAACAAACTATTATTTGTAGAAATCTAATGAACAATAAAAGAATTCAGCTACGGTGAGTGTTAGGTGAATTTCGACAGTAAGGGTAAATAGTAGGGTTTATCAAGTGATAAGTTTGTGTGTTTTTGGTGTGGAATTTTATGTATGGTCAACTACTCTATTTATAGGATTTGATGAGATTAATTTTCTTACTTTTAAGGCTAGATATAAGGAGATAATCTCTAGGATTTAATTGTGGAATTATCTCCAAATAATAGATAATGCACCATTAATGATGAAAATGAAATAAGGAAGAAATGAAATCAGAAATGAATCCTGAACCTTCAATACTATTTTCGGCTACCACACATCCATTTTTTCAGGAAAAAATGGTCATTTCAGCTGCTTTGACTTCTGAACTTCTAGGACAAAGGATCGAGGTCTCATAGTTTTGGTTTTGTTAGATTTGATTTATTGATTTATATAAACTAATCATGTATTTGGTAAGTCAAAAATTGATTTGTGCTATTTTTAATATTTTATAAATTACCTATAATACCCTTATTTAAATTATTTATTATCATAAACAAAATCTTCATTTTAAAATTTCAAATTTTTTTTTAAATATTGATTAAAAAATATTAACATAAAAAAATGATGAAATTACAAAACAATTAACTTGGAATGAAAAGATGATAAAGTTACAAAATATTGTAAGGATATAGTAGTTAAATGACTAATTGGTTTTGATAAAACTGTAGGTACTTTTGGGTTTTCTATTTCCTTATGTTGTGTTTCATATGAAGAATTGTTAGTGTTAGTTTTAAAAAACTAATACTATTGGTTCTGTTAGTTTTGTCAGTAGTTGTTTTAAATCAACTTCACGTTTGGTGCAAAAATATTGTTAGATATTGTCGGTTTTGATTTTATATGTGTAATTCTAATTTTATACCTAACAATCTGATATAAATATTATCTTACTGCCCAACTCCTTTATCTATTCACACCATCGTCTGTTATTCATCTCCAACAAAAATTCAGAAACTATCTACATCTCTTGTGAGTTGTTTTAACAACCAATTATATTGTTTTGGATTTTGTTTAAAATATATCATAACAATCTTTGCTTTGTATTAATACAAATTGTTTGGCATTGATCCTGAAAACAAAGAGGGAAGACAAGTTTCAGGTTGTGTTGAAAATATTACTATGTGCATTGTTTAGGTTTGCAAAATATTTTGATCATATATTTATACTTGAAATATGTGTTGTAGATATGAATTCACATATGGATATTTGCAAGGGAAGAAGAAGTAAAAGATATTGGTTAGATGAGGAAGATGCTTTACTAGTGGAGATATTACTCGAGCTTCACAATAGTGGTAAATTCAAAGCCGATAGGGGATTTAAGCTTGGTGTGTATACAACAATTAAAAGATAATTTGATAAGAGAATACTGGATAGTGAGATTCGTGTCACTCCTCATATTTACTTGAGACTTAAAACATTGATGATCAATTTTGGGACTGAGTTTGATATGGTTTGTAACAACATTAGTGGTTTTGGATGGGATCTTGCATAATAATAGAAAAAGATATTTGGGATGCATATTTGCAAGTAATCCTTATTCTAATTGTCTAATCGTAACTTTAATTTCATATATTTGATATGAATTAAAATAATTGTTATTTTATTTATTTTTTAGAGTCATAAATCAGTTGTCCACTTCAAAGATCGTAGTTTTCGATATTTTAATGAACTTACTATAGTTTTTGGAACTGATCATGGAAACGTAAACACATCTAGTAATTGTTTCAATGGAGAGACAATGCCAGATATCGAAAGAAAGCAAGACGATGAAAATACTGATGAAGTTGCTGATGAAACATTTTTATCTAAATTATCTAATGAAGGATCAAATTCCTGTGGTAAGAAAAAGATTGCTAAAGATTCAGAATTTGTTATGCTGGATAACAAATTAAGGACGACTCTATAAAATACTTTCAAGATATTATATAATAGAATAGTTGATCTAGAGATACGTGAAATGAGAGCAATATTGAATGTTAAGATAATGAAGATTAGTTGTAAGAATCGGAAATTTTTGACTTACTTGGGACGAGAAATCCAAGGGAGGACCATCGAGGTTAACAGGCTCTAATCCATCTTTTAGAATCATTTATGGATATATGATTCTGTCTGAACCATTTTGGAGATATTATATATTATTAATTTTTTTATAATTAATATTAATGATTAGAAAATCATTATAAAAGTGATATTAGTGGTTTTAGAATTTTAAGACCTTAAATTGGTTTATTGATAATATTTGAGGGTGCATAAATTTTTGAAGAATTTTTGGAATCATAATTAGAATTTTTATAATTTTTCTAAAAAATATTATCAGGATTTTGATTTTTAATAAATTTTGTAAAAATGAGAAAAATAATTTTACGGTACTAAGAGATAATACTATTCATAAGAAATTTATATAAATTTTTTGAGGATTTTTCGAAATAATATGGTATTTATTAGAAATTTTTGAATCTTTTATATAATTAATAAATAATATTAGTTATTTAATATTAATAATTTATATTATTATTTTAGTGGGATGGTCAAAATGCATGGATGGCTATCGTTTTTGCCACCCGTATAATCTTGAAATTGTTCTTACAAAAATGGCGTCATTTCGTAAAATGCCTTATATGACATCGTTTCATTTCGTAACCTGCTGTCACCTGAACCCTTCTCAGTTTCCCCTGTTTCCGGTGAAGCCAACGGGATAAGAACCCATTACCCCATTTTAGTAAATTAGTCTCTCTCAAGCCACGCAAAACACCCCCTGAGGATCGTCTTCCTCTCTCGAGCATAATTTGAATGATTTCGTGCTGATTTAAATCCCATACAACCGGTTTCAGGTGAGATTTCGTCTGAAAAATACTGGATCTTACTTAATTTTGTGTGTGTGAACTTGGGCGTGAGATTTGATGAAATTTGTATGGTTATACTTGGAATTAAATGTGCTTTATGTTGGTATAGTTAAGGATGAGTATTATGGCATGGTTGAGGATCTAGGATTTTGAGGTTAAAACCTGCAACTCGAGCGTGTTGTGAAAGAAGATGACCCTGGATGACACATCATCCAGAGGTCATCTAGGTAACAAGTTGCCTGGTGGAGGTTTTGAGTGACATGTTGTGAGACCTGTGGCTGACGTGGCAAAATAATTTTTTTGCCATGTCACCCACAGGGTGATATACCCCTTCCCCCTCTGCCTTACTGCCATTTTCCCTTGCATTTTCCTTTCCTTTCTCTCTCCTTCACTATCGTCACTCGCCTTCGGTATCGTCACCGACCGTCCGATCGTCTCACCGCCTACACCGTTGCGTTCCTCTCGTCATCGCGAGCAACCAGCCGTTGGTTTAATCTTCATCGGACCACGGACGAGCGCAGATCGGAGGCCGGAAGTTTCGATTTTCGCACCGGAAAATCGTAGATCTCGGCTAATCGGAGGTGAGTTTTGAAATTTGGTTTTCGGATTCGTATTCCTGGTGTTTGTAGCTTCGTTTTGATGTAAAAATTTTCGGTTTTGGATGAAGTTGAATTTTTCCGGCCGTCGCCGGCGACCGCCGACCGACCGTTGACCGTTGACCAAAAAAACTAAACCTCCCTGTTTGGTAATTTTGACGTTCTGATCGCAATAGCGCGATCCGTTTTTCCATTTGATGTGTCGTTGTTGAGTTATAGTCATTTTAAATTTTATTGCTTAGGTTTAATACCAGCTGTTGAGCCTAACTTTATTGGAGTTCTGTTTTGGGATGTTGTGTTCTTAGGAAGGGCGAGTGTTGAGGACAAGGGCAAGTGTATCGCTTCCTCTTCTGCAGCCCTTAAGGTAGGGTCTTTACCGTATGTGACCCATTATGAGTATTTTCTTATCTTAAAATCCGTATTACCTTGATTTTGATTGATTCGTTGTATAGTCCATCGGAGCCCATCCGATTAACCCATTATCCAAGTTACATCGATCTTTTCCGTATGTCACTGTAAAGTATCATAATGTATCCCCAAAATTTCATATGATCAATAAAAGTCCATTTGATTGATTTGTTGCGTAAATTGGGCTGATTCTGTATCATTGCCCATAAAATAAGAAAATAATTATTGTAATTAAAGGTTTCTGTGACAGTATCGTATTGTGGAGTTTTAATTGTAAAATATGGTATTCCAGTGTTATTGAAAGTTAAACTAGTTTTCTTTATATGTAAGTTAAAGTATGTAAGTTTTCATATCACTTGTGTTCCGTTTGGCCAAGCGTGGTGAGTGCTCGGTCTCTGAGAGTATGCGGAGAGACACTCATCTGTTGGGAGGTGTATGGATGTTGTATGTTCCCTATTTCGCAGGATGATCTGAGAGGACTAGTTGATCTTTTACGTATAAAGTTTAATTAATCAATCTAGTCTGGGACAACACTGGTAGAAGGGGCTATGTATGTAAATGTTTTAAAAGTATATATGTAAAACCTACAAGTGGGCTTCCGGTTTTCCTTTAGCGGGGGTTACTCGGGAAGTGATTTGCAGTCCGCCCATGTTTAAGTAAACGTTTTATAAACTAAACAGTAAATTTAAAGTTTTGAGAATTCATAGGTTTAGCGTTGAATTAATGAGTTTTTTGTTGCTCCTCTCCTATGATAAGTTCACCTTGTTGCTCATCTCCTTTGATAGGTTCACCTTGTTGTCCCCTACTGAGATTCTCAAAAATCTCACCCCCTTCGTCTTTGTTTTTCCTTCCCAGGACTAGATCGTGATCAGTAGCTGTTTTCAGTGTGAGCGTCGAGACTATTCGCTGGGACTATAGCATCTGCATATGCATGGTTTTATTGGCATACTGTTGAATATTTATTGTTTGGACTTTTGGTTTCGTTTTCAGATACTTGGGGCTTGTGAGTTATGGTTTCACTTGTTTGTCTTGTGTTATTGTAATAAGACTTCCGTTGTTTTGAGAGTTACTTCGTTAATTATTGTGCCATGTATTTAGTGCTTATTTGCCATGTTGTATTTTGTAAATATTTTAAATTTTATTTTGGGGGATTTACGTTTGAAAAGTCAAAATAGCCTTGTGGAGTTCGGATTGGTCCACGTGTTGGGCTTCTCCGGGCTTCACGGCGGTAAGGGCCCGCTTTCCGGGTTTGGGTCCTTACACATATTGCCTGAAAGAGCAGGCGACATGTTGTTCGTTGAAGCAGATGGAAGGTTTCGAGCCTGAGGCTCGAGAGACACATGTCATGTAGAGTGCCACGAAGCTGGAGGTTCTAGAGATGGCCTGACATTGCCTAGAGATGCCAAGTGGCATATTCTGATTGGCCAAAAAATAAATAAAATTCATAAATAAAAGAAAAATAGGAAAATAGTAGAAAAATTAGAAGAATTCTTAAAAGTTAAAAAAATACTAGAATTAACAAAGAATTTAGTGATACTAAGAATTTTGCAATTGGAACTGGTTTGATAGGTCAAATAACTATAACAAGATTAAAAAAAAAGGAAAAATAGGAAAAATATCCAAATCAATTTTGAGTTAGTAATCGAGTAGAAACACATTGAATTATGGTGATAGACTTGTGACTTTATGTGTGATTATGTAATCTTGTCTATGATATTGAAGAATTGGTTATGATTTCATGTATAGGTCGATACCTATTGACTCAGGACCTTGAGGAATCAGTCCAGCTATCGAGGATGAAGTGCCGGATCTTCGAATATCAGAAAACCCGTGAGTGGATGGATTTTATTTATCGCTTTATTGCTGGCATGATTAATTAGTTATGATTATAAAAGAGAAAATTTTATGGTAATTGACGTAAAATGTTATGCATGCGGTATGATTGTGGATTATGCGATATGTTTATGCTTAGCCTAGTATGCTACATTACAAGATGTGCGATGCACTTAGAATGACATAATAAATGTTAAGGATGCAATGCATTGAATGCATCGGATACACGAGATGTGAAATGCACTGGCATAGCATAGGGTAACCTATGCGACTTTTGAGAGCTCTCCGAGTATGGTAGTGAGGCTTGGAGATGCCAATCAAATCAAAGCTATATAGGGGACAGGGATGACACCAGCAAGCCAATGAATATAATATAGGTACCTGTAGAGTGGGGTCCGTTTAGGTGGAGTTGTCATTGCCTAATGCCCTAGCAGCATCAATGGAATGGGTATCGTGGTAATTATGAAAAAATTAAGTTAGAACTACTACTAACGTATCTCAGTCCCAATAATGGACCATTAATGGATTGAGAAACATTGCCAGCCCTGTCATGGTCATATTGTTTGAAATACTGTGCGTATATACCATGTTTGACTGTTACTGTGCAACATGTTCTTGACTTATAGAGTCTTTATTTGCATGCCAATGTGTATGTTTAATGAGTGTATGATTGCTTGTGTACTTTGAATACATTTTTCCTCGTTCGCTCACTTGGCAGTTTTTTGCCAGGTTTTTGGCATGATATAGGAATTAAGAACAGAAGTTCACTCCCAGGTCAAACGTGAAGACTATTACAGATTTAAGCACGATCAAGGTATTATACAAGGATTCATATTCATAGTTAATTCCCCTAAGTCATTTGATTGAAATGAGTCATTGATATGCCATTGATAATGAAATCGAGCATGTAATTAAAGTAATATGTTCATTCTTGATATATGTATTCCTGAGATTGTTTGATGTCACCCGGAGACATTAATACTTCTTTATATCTGTTGTGCCTTAATTTATATGTTTATTCTAATATCGACTTCATTATTTGTTATGATACCACTAGCCTTGTAGGGTTACTATATGCATTGCTGTGTGAGGTAGCAGTGTATATAGTGGGCCTATGGCGATTGTCGTGTGAAATTTTTGGATTTAGGGGCGTGACAATCAATGTGGTCGCGGAGCATAGTTCCTTTCTTTCGAAACAGTTTTTATTGTTTACTAACTCCCTACATGATGTGTTTTCATTTCTTTGAGAGAACACTATCGAGCTAGTATCTTTATTATTTGATAATCATCGAGTGGGTCTGTATCTTGTAGGCCTACATCTACTCGGTTTTCTAGGTCGAGCAAATCTTTATTTTGAAAAAAAGTTTATATGTTAGGAACTCATTGTTATATTTGGCACCTTCAGATTTGTCATGCCCTGTTGTAATATAGTATCTCTTGTATGAGATCTATTTAAGAACCCTATCGGTTTTTATGTTTCGAATTGAGTGTCGTTATCTATGTGCATTGCATTTGGTTCGTAATGTCACCTCCTAATCATCACCCGATTGGTATAGTAATGATGCCACATCAGATTAAGTTATCATTGGTTGCATTGAGGATTATTGCACCAAATTATTGTAAGGTTCAAATCAATATCGTGGTACTATATAATTGAACTTGATTATCTTGTCGTGAAATATTGAGTCAGGGTAAACTATGAATATATATATTGTACTAATCTTGGTTTCAGATTAAAAGGCATGGGAGGAGTAAGAAAGATCACATGTATAATTTAATGTAAGTTTATATTGCCCACAAATAATTTGAATTCTAAAAAGTAGCTTGGATTAGGTACGGTTTATCGAGATTATATAAATTTTAAGTATTTTGAGAATTTAGCATTATATTTACAGGCATGAGTGGTTTTGGGTTAATAGTAGTCTGACATGCTTATAGATAATAAACTTTATGCCTCATCGAATTCTAATAGGAATTACATGACTTGTAGTAGGATGGTGCCTAATATAGGTTGTTACTTTGGTGAGCCGTAAATGTCAACTAATTGAGAACTATGAAAGATGAGCAAAAATTAGAAAAGAATGGGTACGAATTATTTGATCACTAGTGTATTCTGTATTTACAAGTACATGGAATGCACATTATCAAAGTTGATTATTCAGTAATATAGACAATGCATGGAGTGCATGTCTCTATTTTGGGTATATTGAGGAATATTGTAGCTATTGAAGCACATGACATAGACTATACTATACTATACATGAATCTCATAACATGCATAATGTTATGTGATCAAGTAATAATACTTGCACGAAAAATTTACAAAGTTATTACTAGGATAAAATTTTCAATCGTTGAGTTGGATTATCCAAATGAAATGAAAGTTGGAATTACATGAGGATGTTTATGGTGAACAAAGAAAGGAAGTAATATTTGTTATATTCTAGGCAAATTAAAGCATAAGTTTCTTGATCTTATGCTAAATTGTGACCAAAACCAGCCTAGAAATATGAATCATAAGATTATACTATGTATTCTGATTTGGTTAAATCATTAGGTTGAATAGAACTATGAGATTCATGTTTGTATTATGAGAATTGGTTAAGGTTTTTGAATTATAATTGTTGCTTGTATTTTCGAGTAAAAGGAATATGATATGAATTCTTGTACGGGTTTGTGAGTAAGGGATACTCGAATAATTAATGGGGCTTTGATGAATATAGCACCATAGTTAGGTATTTTGTGAATGGAATATTGTTTTATGATTGTTAATTTACGTACATTGTATGAACGATGGGAAATAAGTTATATGACATTGAGGATGTAAACTTTATCACAGGATACTATTTTTAGTTTGTGTTTTGATTGATATAAAGTTTACCTCGATCATAGAACTATATTTCCTTAAGAATTGTTTGATTTGACATTATGGTGTGGATTTGAATTTATGAAGGATTAAGTTAAGGTACTATTGACTCGAGAGGCTCACCTATAAATAACTCAAGAGGTTCGCCTCTAAATGACTCGATTGAAGGATAAAGGTAAGAGTGAAGTAGCACAGTGGAAGTGTAGTACTCTTGTTCAAGTAATTAATCTTATGAAATGATAACGACGGTTTTTGTTAATAGTAAAATAGACTATGAAGGAATGTAGGCGGACACTACATTTTAATTAGAACTTGGGTTTGATGTAGAAGTTATTTTGATATGACGAATTCTGGGTCATTGATTATGACTCCTGATAATGATATTGTTGAAAAGAATGTGAAATAGGTTCCGATATGAACCATTAGTGTATAATCATACGAATATGATCATTGAATGTATGACCTAAAGATTATGGCCTTGAGTGTTAATCGGTGGTATGATTATAATCATTCCATCAAATATAATGGAAGTACTGAATTTTGTTGATATAAAGGATGAAGGGAATTGCGGTTATATATTGCGTTCCATACTATGAGGAAAATGATGCGAAATTATTGTAAGTATAATTCTAATTAGTGTTAGAAATAAAGAGAATGCAGTTGGATACTGCAAATGAAATGTGATTTGATGGATGTGGAGTTTTTACAATAAGTTTAATTTGAAAATAAATAAATTTCGAGGACGAAACTTTTTATAAGGTAGATAAGATGTAAGAATCAAAATTTTTTGGTTATGTTAGAAGGTAAATGACTAATTGATTTTGATAAACCCATAGATACTTTTGGGTTTTCTATTTTCTTATGTTGTGTTTAGTACGAAGAATTGTTAGTATTAGTTTTATAAAACTAATAGTGTTGGTTTTGTTAGTTTTGTCAGTATTTGTTTTAAATCATGTTTAGTGTAAAAAAGTTGTTTGATATTGTCGGTTTTGATTTTATATGTGTAATTCTAATTTTATCCTTGATTAATTTTAAACCTAACAATCTGATATAAATATTATCTTGCCGCCCAGCCCCTTTATATGTTCACACTATTTTATATTATTCATCTTCAACAAAAATTTTGAAACTATCTACATCTCTTGTGAGTTACTTTAACAACCAATTATATTGTTTTAGATTTTGTTTAAAATATATCTTAACAATCTCTGCTTTGTATTAATATAAATCATTTGGCATCGATCCTGAAAACGAAAAGGGAAAACAAATTTCAAGTTTGTGTTAAAAACATTACTATGTGCCTTGTTTAGGTTTTTGTTGACAAAATATTTTGATCACATATTTATGCTTGAAATATGTGTTATAGATATGAATTTTCAAATGGATATTTGCAAGGGAGGAAGAAGTAAAAGATGCTGGTTAGATGAGGAAGATGCTGGGCTAGTGGAGAAATTACTCGAGCTTCACAATAGTGATAAATTCAAAGTTGATAGGGGATTTAAGCTTTGTATGTATACAACAATTGAAAGATATTTTGACAAGAGAATTGTGTTTGATATGGTTTATAACAATACTTGTGGTTTTGCATAATAATACTTGTGGTTTTGCAGGTAATCCTTATTGTAATTGTCTAATCGTAACTTTAATTTCATACATTTGATATGAATTAAAATAGTTATTATTTTATTTATTTTATAGAGTCATAATTCAGTTGTCTAACTCAAAGATTGTAGTTTTTGATATTTTAATGAACTTATTATAGTTTTTGAAACTGATCATGCAAACGAAAACACATCTTGTAATTGTATCAATGGAGAGACAATGCCAAACATTGAAACAGAGTAAGGCGATGATAATACTGATGAAGTTTCTGATGACATATTTATACCTGAATCATCTAATGAAGGGCCGAATTCCTGTGGCAAGGAAAAGATTACTAATGATTAAGAATTTGTTATATTGACTGAGAAATTATTGAGGGTTCTTGAAAATACTTCCAAGATATTATATAATAGAATAGTTGATCTAGAGATATGTGAAATGAGAGCAAGGTTGAATGTTAAGATCATGAAGATTAGTTGTAAGAATTTGAAATTTTTGACTTGTTTGGACCGAGAAGCCCAAGCGAGAGGACCATTGAGGTCAACGGGCCCTAGCCTGTAGTTTATAATAGTTCACAGATATATTTTCGGTTCGAATGATTTTGGAGATGTTATTTATTATTGAAAATTTTTATAACTAATATTAATGATTAGAAAATCATTATGAAAATGGTAATGGTGGTTTTGGAATTTTAAGACCATAAATTGGTCTATTGATGATATTTAAGGGTACTTAATTTTTTGAAAAATTTTCGGAATCATAATAGGAATTTTTATGATTTTTCTAAAATGTATTATGAGGTTTTAAATTTTTAATAAACTGTGTTAATATTAGAAAACTAATTTTATGGTACTAAGGGATATTAATAATTATAAGAAATTTATAGAATTTTTCTAAGAATTTTTCAGAATATTATGGTATTTATTAGGAATGTTTGAAGATTTTATATAATTAATAAATAATATTAATTATTTAACATTAATAAATTATATTATTATTTGAATAAAATGGTTAAAACGACATTGACCAATGTCATTTTGACCATCGCTAGTCAAAATACATTGGTGGCTGTTGTTTTGGCCACCCGTATAATCTTGAAGTCGTTCTTACGAAAACGACGTCATTTCATAAAATACCCTATACGATGTTGTTTCATTCTGTAACTTGCTACCTCTTGAAGCCTTCCTAGTTTACCCGTTTCCGGTGAAACCAATGGGATAAGAATCCGTTACCCAGTTTTAGCATATCAGTCTCTCTCAAGCCACACAAAATACCCCTTGAGGTTCGCCTTCCTCTCACGAGCATAAACTGAATGATGTCGTGCTGATTTAAGTCCTATATGGTCGATTTCAGGTGAGGTTTCATCCGGAAAATACCGAATCTTACTCGATTTCATGTGTGTGAACTAGGGCGTGGGATTTGATGAAATTTGTATGGGTATACTCAGAATTAGATATGCTTCATGTTGGTATAGTTAAGGATGATTATCATAACATGGTTAAGGATATAGGGTTTTGAGGTTAAAACCTACAACTCGGGCATGCTGGGGAAGAAGACGAACCCAAATGACATGTCGTCCGGGGGTCATCTAGGCAACAAGTTGCCTGGTGAAGGTTTTGAGTGACACGTCGCTAGCAAATGTCAATTTATTAAATGCCAGCATATTTTTCTTCACATGTGTTTGATTGCGAGTGAAATATTCCATGTATTTTTTTTTGTTTTCTCAACTAGCACGATTCTACCATATATTGGTATGAAATGCAGGAATGATAATTAGGAGCTTGGTCTCAAGCATCTTGAGAACGGACTAATGAATCTAAGGGTTAGCGGCGAGTACGAACGAGGTAATTTTAAGAACATCATATTCATAGTGTTTTCCCCGAGTTTGTCAAGTATAACAGAACCAGTATAATAATTTTATTCCTGGGTGTTAAATGTTACGTCACCATAGGGTACGAGACATTGTTAAAGTAAAATGAATTTACCTTCTAAAAAGCACGATGTTAACAAGTAATATAGGTCTAAAGAACGAGCATCGATCCACAGGGAAAATTTTTCTAAAACTGATCGATTCGCTAAATCCTTTTACTCCAATTAAATCAATCGATTAGTGTGTAGATTACAAATTAAGAGAGTACTGAAAGTAAATAGCTATAATGAAATTGTAGAAATAAATAATCAATTGTTTGTATTCAGAATTTGCACCTAGAATCTGTTTGTTAACTAACCTAGAAGATGTCCTTGATTTCCTTGATTCCAATAATACCTTCCCAGGTTACTACTAGCTAACCCAGAACCCTAATTAGCTATATTCCTATGCTAATTCGGACAAAATTTGATTAACTCTAATCAGTATGAACCTTAGGTTTGACAGATATATTCCTATTCTGTTAATGAAGTGACCTAGGTATTCTACCCTTATATCGGAACTTAAACCAATATTCCTACCAGATTAAGTTTACCTAGAATGAAGTGATCACTTTCGTAATGAAGAGCAAGGTAGAATAATCTTCGCTGGTTAATAGGTTAACAAATTCTGGTTTAAATCCTATTTGTATGCTTAGAAACTAAAGTGATGGAAGAAAAAGAAAACAAGTAAAACAAAATCATTGTCACACTCAAAATCCAAACAATGTACCCTAGATTAGTCTCTGAAAGATAATGAATCTAGCAATAAGAATGAGTGATTTTGTTTTTAAACAAAGAACTTAATGATTTACAATGACCTCCTGACGTTTATTTATACTAGACCCTAAGCAACTAGTCTTCATCCGTAAGCGATCGTCCTTATCCATGTATTTTTGGGCTTGATTTTGTATAACCGACCGGTTCATTGATGTTTGGCATAAATGTCTGGTTGAACTGACCAGTCGGTTGAACTTTGGAAAGTCCGTCTGATTTCCAGATTTGGTGAACCGACCGATCGGTGTCCCTTAACCGACTGGTTGGTGTCCCTTAACCGACTGTTTGGTGATGCTTCGGCAAAATTCCTGGCCTTCACCAACCGATCGGATGGTATCAACTGACCACTTGGTGGGCTTTCGCATTCACCAACATCTCTATCTTAATGCATTTTTTTGTACAAAAACACTGTCGTTTGTCACTAAAATCCATTGCACAACTGCTAACCACAACACTTAACAAACGATCAAAATATTCACTAAATTAACACAATTAGAGAGCAATTGTCCCTAAATCAAAACAAAATCATCACGGATAATCAGTGTTAGAAATAGGTCATCAAATCTCCTCAAACTTAGAACTTTGCTAGTCCCTAGAAAAAATAGTTCAATAAAGAAAAACACCCATACCCAGATAATTTCAATCAAGAAAGTTTAGTTCACTTTATTCATGACCAACGATAAACACTTAATTCTGAATATCTGATCTTTCAAGTTTTACCTAGTTACATCAATTTCAGTTTCACATAAAGGAATTAGGATTTGAAAAACACCAAATATTCATGCACTAATTCATCAAATTAATCAGAATGCTTACTGAAATTTCAAAAGTGTAGCTCAAAGGTCCTACTAAGTTAAAACCCACCATAAGTGCTTTTTTTATTTGTATTGTACAATTTTCTTTTTCTTTCTTCTGGTTTCATAGCATCCAGCACATAAACATTTCATTCTTTTACTTTAACAAACACAACATTGGTGAGTCAATTAATAACTTAACCAGTACTAACCAACCTTCTTAATTTTTTTCTCAACATAAATTATCAATTTGATGCTTCGCTGCTCTAAATATTGGCTAATGTTTGAACCTAATGCCACCTTCAATTTGTAAAACCAATTTCAACACATCCCAAGTTCAAATTTAATCAAACATAAAAAATAAAATCTAGCATTCATTGTCAGTTTTCCAGAAGTGAACCAATCTTCTCAAACTTAAGATAAATGGACATCCCAAACATAATCATCAAATCCCATATATCATAACATAACATGACTAAACAAATAACATAACATAACAAGTCACAAGATAACACGAATAGAAATTTAAATATTGCAAATACAAATTAAAAAAAGTGAGACAATAACTTAGCTCCCCACTAGTGCATGATCACCATCATCCCATTGTGGTGGAGGTGGACCACCTGGATTCAGATGCCGGAACTACTCGAACATCCATTGAGTAGTATACTATTGATATTGTATGAAACACATCTGTTATTGTTGCAATTGCTGGAACAGTTCCATCTGCCTATTTTGATCAGTTCACACCTCCCACAAAGTTTCTGTGATAACCTACTGTTGCTCCGCCAATGTGCTCTGCTGGATAGAAATCACTTCAAGCTGCACCACCAGATCAGTGTCTACTGTTGTATGTGATGAAGAAGAACCTGTCTCCCTTGGCCTAGAAGATTGCTGAGGTGCCACTGGTGGTGGTGAAATACCTTCTCTTGTATATCGGCTAATGTAGTAAATCATAAATGAATAATCCGTCTTTGCCTTCATCGCTTCAATCACCTTAATTTTTGACACAATATATAAATAAGTGAAGGGCAACAATGACTTGAGGATTGAAAAGTATGGCTCCTCCGGTGGCACTACTCCAGCTTCTATACACAAAGATGATATCGTATGTGAAAAAGAGATATGATTATTCACCTTCTACTTCCAGAAAAGAATTTTACCAGCAACTATCTTCCTCACATTAACTACCCAACATAATTTTTTAGAGCAACAAGCTGGCCTTCTTGTTAATTTCATAATTTTGGGAGGTTTGAATCAGATTATGTCCCATGAACATCCTTTAAAAATTCGCATCTCTACAAAAAGTGGTGGTCGTAACAATGCCTCCAAGTGGTTCCTTCACACCCTCTCCAAATGTTAAAACATCATAAACCAACTTCAAATCTTGTTCCTCTTCCTCCTCATCCTCTTCTTTATTTTCATACACCAAACCATAATAACTATTCAGCACATCGGCAACAATTCTAACAAAATATTGCCTAACCATAAGAAATCAATCCACAACATCAGACATGTTTGTATAAAACTCACACACAAGTTCTGAATAAGCTTCTATAGGAGTTTGACTAGCAAACGTTTCCCAACCAAGTGATATGATTCTTTAAAGTTTGGGGGACGAAGTACACCATATCTTGTGTACCTTTCTCCTGTCAGAATTTCCACCCCTTCAACGTTTCATACCTCTTCTCAGCAGCAGCTGATGTGAAACGGAATAAATCAAACTTAGGTACCTCTCTTAATGTTGAAGCCCTGGACATGGAGCTATGACCATGCTTAGTCGGCTGACGAGGAGGAGAACTTGTTGGATGGCTTGTTGTTTTGTTGGTCCTGCCTATAATGTAGCTGGGTTTTGAAGTAGAAGATGATGAACTATGTTAGGGATATGGAAATTCAGTGAGAAGGAAAAGCAAAGCTGGTTGTTAGGTTGTTGGGGAGGGTGATTTTTGGGTAAGGAAGGGTGTTTTCAGGTTAAATTTTAGAGAGAAGGGAGAGTGTTTTTGGGCTTAGAGAGAGAAAGGATTTATTGCGGAATGGCTAGGGATGAAAAAGTGAGGGGAAAGGAGGGGAAGTTGGGTGTTTAAAAACCCTCCCCGACTTAACCGATTAGTCTATTAAGCCTCGCATTTTGGGTTCTTTAGGACCGATCGATTCGTTGGTATGCACCGACCGGTCGGTAATCATTCGGTCCTTCTAACTTGTGTTGACATCATATGAACTGATCGATTTTCGATGGCCTCTCAGCATAACCTCATGTTGAACCGATTGCTCAGTTTTCTTATACAATCGGTCGGTTCTTCAAGCAAACGCCTCACTGACATATTTTCCATGCGTATTCCTCCTCAAACTTAATTTTCTGCACGAAAACAAACTCGTTAGCATTAAAACACTCATTTCTTCTGTCATCTCACTTTTCTTCTTTTCGTTTTTTTTTTATGATGGGTTGCCTCCCATTCAACACTTTAGTTTAGGTCCTAGCATGACTTTATACAACTTAATCTTCAGATTTCAGGATGATGGTGGAGGCTGGAAATACCTCTCTACCATAGTAAGGCTTCAATCTTTTCCCATTTACCTTAAACAAAATTCCAGATTTGGGATTTTCACCTCTACCGAGTCGTAAAGAAACACAACTACTACTATAAAGGGGCTAGATCATCTTGATTTCAGATTTCCTGAAAATAGTCTAAGATTGGAATTAAAAAGCAGTACATGCATCCCTGGTTTGAACTCTCGGTCTTTTATATTTTTATCATGCCATCTTCTCATTTTTTCTTTGTAAATCTTGGCATTTTCATAGGCTAACTAGCGGAGCTCCTCTAACTCATTCATATGTAGGATCATTTTTTTCGCCAGCTGCTAACATATCATAGTTCAGTTTTTGGATTGCACAATAGTCATTGTGCTCAAGCTCCATAGGCAGATGACACGCCTTTCCATACACCAGTGAGAATGGTGTCATACCCAATGGTTTTTTGTAGGCTGTCCGGTATGCCCACAATGCATCTTCTAATTTACTGGGTCAATCCTTCCTCGTAGGACCAACAGTTTTCTCAAGAATTTACTTGATTTCTCTATTGGAAACTTCAGTCTGGCCATTGGTCTGAGGTTGGTAAGGTAAAGTCACTTTTTGTTTGACCCCATACTATTTCAATAGGGCCTTGAATTGCCTGTTACAAAATGGCTTCCCTTATTATTGATGATAACAGATGGAGCCTCAAATCTAGTGACAATATTTTTCTTCAAAAATTTCAAACTAGTCTAGCATCATTGGTTTCATAAGCCTCGGCTTCAACCCACTTGGACATATATTCTACTATTAACAAGATATATTTCTTCCAATAGGATGATGGAAAGGGTCCCATAAAATCAATCCCCCAAACATAAGATAATGCTACTTCTAGTATATAATTCAAAGGCATTTCATTTCTTCTACCTATATTTCCAGTCCTCTGGCACCTATCACATCTTGTAACAAACTAATGCGCATTGTGAAAGATAGTTAGCCAAAAGAAGCCGGATTGTAGTATCTTTGTTGCAGTCTTGTCAGCATCGAAATGATCACCATATGGTGATGAATGGCACTTCTTCAAGATTTCCTCAAACTCTTACTCTTGTACACATCACCTGATAATTTGATCATTGCCTTGGTGGTATAGAAAAGGCTCATCCTAGAAGTAGAATTTCATACGGTGGATGAATTTCTTCTTCTGCTGGCTGAAAAATTCAGGAGGGACTATTTTGCAGACTAGGTAATTGGATATATTAGTATACCAAGGATCAACATTTTTGGCTGCCAAAACCTATTCATCAGGGAAAGATTCCCCAATCTCTGCGGCTTCTGAATTTGGTTGGTTCTCCAATTTGGATAAATGATCAGCCACCTGGTTTTCAACTACATTCCTATCTCTGATCTCTAAATCAAATTCCTAGAGCAATAGTACCCATTGGTCAAGCTTGGCTTGGCATCTTTCTTCTCCATTAGGTGTCTAATAGCAGTATAATCAGAATAAACAATCACCTTCGACCCAATAAGATATGACCAAAATTTATCAAAGACATACACCACTGCCAACAGCTCCTTTTCTGTCATAGTATAATTCACCTAGAATTTATTGAGGGTCTTTCTAGTATAATAAATAGAATGAAAAATTTTATTCCTCCTCTACGGAAGTACAACTCCAATAGCATAATTGTTGGCATCACACATCAGCTTGAATCCCTGCCCCCAATCTGGTGTAATAATGATAGGGGCACTCACCCATCTATTTTCGATTTCTTCAAATGCCTCCACACAACTTTGATTAGAGTTAAACTTCTGATCTTTCATCAGCAACTGACACAAGGGCTTGGTAATTTTTCAGAAATCTTTGATAAACCTTATGTAGAACCCAACATGTCCTAGAAAACTCCTGATAGCCTTGACTGTAGTTGGAATTGGCAGCATCTCAATCGCTTCAATTTTTGCTTTATCAAATGCTAATCCCCCTTTTGAAATCAGATGTCCCAAGACTATGCCTTCAGTAACCATAAAATGGTACTTTTCCCAATTTAGCACAAGATTGGTCTCTCGGCATCTCTCCACAATAGCTCCGTAAGTGATTTAGGAATTGGTCAAAGTATCCCCAGAGATAGAAAAATCATCCATGAAAACCTCTATGCATCTTTTAATCAAGTTAGTGAAGATGGTCATCATATATACCTTTGAAAAGTAACAGGTGCGTTGCACAACCCAAAGGGGATATGACTGAAAAGAAAGGTTCTATAGAAGCAAATGAAAGTAATCTTACTCTAATCTTCTATTGCAATCTGATTGTACCCAGAATACCCATCAAGAAAATAATAGAATTCCCTACCAACAAGCTTGTCCATCATCTGATCAATAAAAAGAAGTGGAAAATGATCCTTATAGGTTGCCTTATTTAGTTTCCTGTAGTCCATGCATACTGTCCAACCTGTGACTGTCCTGGTTAGCATAAACTCTCTCTTTTCATTCTTCACTATTGTAGTGCCCCCTTTCTTGAGAACACATTGAACTAGACTCACCCCCAATTGTTGTTTGGCACTGGATAGATGATTCCAGCATCAAGCCACTTAATCACTTCTTTCCGCTCCACCTCCTTCATATTTGGATTCATCCACCTTTAGTGCTCAATAGAAGACCAGTGTCCTTTCTCTAACCTAGTTATGTGCATGCAGAATGAAGGACTGATCCCTTTGATGTCTGTCAATTTCCACCCAATTATAATTTTATTCTCTCTCAATACTCACATAATTTTTTCCTCTTGTAGCTTTCTCAAAGAGGTTGAGATAATAATTGAAAAAGTATCATTCTCTCCCCAAAACTGGTATTTCAAGTGGGCTGGTAACTACTTCAATTCCAGAATTGACGGCTCCTCAGCTGAAGGTTTTATTTTATTTAGTTGTGCCAAAGACACATCAAGTGTTTCAAATTGTCTTTATCTTTAGTTTGACATATTATTCATGCTTTTAATCAGGGCAGCCACTTCTTCATCATTATTATCTTCTATTCATAACAAAATAGCTTCTAAAGGATCTTGACACTCAAACCGTTCCATAGTATCACCCCTGACTACTGCATCCCATGCACTAATGGCATTCACACTCTCATTATCATGACGCTTCATAGACGAACAGATGTCAAGTCTCATAGTCAACTGGCGAGCATGCATATCAATTAAAGCCCTTCTAGTAGCCAAGAACGGTCTCCTAAGGATAAGTGGAACAACCTTGTCTTCTTCCATATCTAGAATAATGAAATCCACTAGAAAAATAAATTTGTCAACTTTAATTAAGACCTTCCACAATACTTCTAGGAAAAAAAAGGGAACAATCCATCATCTGTAGGGTGCAAGAAGTAGGACACATGTTTTTCTAACCCAACCTTTCTTCCATGCAAAGGGGCATAAAGTTAATACTGGCTCCAAAATCACATAATACTTCGCAGAACTGATTAGCCCCAATCTCAACAAGAATGGTGAAACTCCTAGGATCTTTAAGCTTAGAAGGCAACATTTTTTAATAATAGCACTTTATTCTTTAGTCAAAGCCACTGTTTCATAATCTTCAATCTTCTTCTCTTTGCAAGGATGTCTTTCATAAATTTTCCATAAGTTGGCATTTTCTCCAAAGCTTCAGCAAAGGGAATATTAATCTGCAATTTCTTTAACACTTATAGGAACTTTGTGAACTATTGGTTTAGTTGCTCTTTCTTCAGTCTCCTATGGAAAGGTGGGGTCAAAAATTACTCTTTTTTCTCCTATTTTGTTATCTTTTCCTCTGTTGGCTTTTCTGGTTCTGGAACTTACACTGTTGGATTTTCTTGGACCTCCTCAAAATTAGGCTCCTGCTAACTCTTCTGGCTTCCATTTTTTTTTTGGCTGCCACTGGTTCTGGTAAAACTGTGCCTGATCTCAAAGTTACAGCTTTCAATTCTGAGAGGGGCTTTGTGTTTGATGGTAAAGCTCTTGGTGGTCTATTCTACAACAATTGGGATAGCTGTCTCATCTGCATCTCCAGATTTTTAATCCTAGAATCAAAAGACATTATGAACTACTGCATAAAACCCTCCAAGTTGTTCTTCTTCTCAGCTGGTGGTGGATTCTAGAAATTGGGATTGCCAGGCTGAAATCCTGGATTGTAGCCTCCTTCCTTGCCATGATTTGGATGAGACACATGAATTAGATTGTTGTTTATAAGAATAATTGGGATGACATTTTCAATTTTCATTATAATTGTTGCCAAAATAATGGAGAAACTTCCCTGGATCGTCGACATAATTTGTTTCCTCCATATTCTATGGGCATTGATAATTGTCGTGATTACCTCCACATCGATCACAAAAGGCCAGAACAGGTGGATTGGTGGGGTTTTGGTGAATTGCTGCTACATTAGCTCTACTTTGTGAAAATTCATGTCTCGTCACCGCCATCTCCGTTGTTAGCTTAGTAATAGCATCAACTTTAAGCCTTCTTGGAGCTTTGCCAAAATCAGTGTCTTGCTAAGTCTGTCCTCCAGCACTTACTCTCTCTACCAATTTGAAAGCTTCTTCGGTTTCTTTGTCCATGAAATTACCATTGACAGTGGCATTGAGCATAAATTTGTGCATATTGGACTACCCTCTGTAGAATGCATCCACCGACAAGAAATCTGGAATGTCATGATGCAAACACCTCTTTAGTAATCCCTTGACCATTCCATTGATGCTGTCGGGACGATAGGAAATATTACAGAACATACTAAAATTATTAAGGCGTTTAGTGATACCAAGAATGCTAAATTTGGAGATAGTTTGATGGGTCAAATAATTAGATCAAGATCTGAAAAAATAAGGAAAATTAGGAAAAATATTTGGATCAGTTCCAATTTGAACATCAGGTAGAAATGCGTTGAGTAAAGGAGTTAGATACGTGATTTTATGTGTTATTATGATATGAGTTTGATTTATTGAAAAATTGGATATCATGGTATGTAGGTGAATTTGTTATACCCCGGATCCCTAAGATCACGCATGACAACTCGTCGTAGGCTTACTATATACACTAATATCATATCCAGCAATGTTCACACTAAGCCTACAAAACTAGTGGTATAATAACAAAGTGGAAGAAAATATTAGAATAAACGTATAATCTACACACAACGAATATATTAGATACATTGATGTCTCTGGTAAAATCGGATAATCCCAGGAATAACAATACAAGAATGAGCATAATACTCAATTTAATAATCAGTGGCATATCAATGACTCATTACAATAGAATGACTCAGGAGATTCAATTATGAATATAGTCCTCATACGATACCTCATGTCCTTATAATCCACCTGAGTCTTCTTGTCCCGCCTAAGAGTGAGCTTTATTCATTAACCCTGCAATTATGCCAAGAACCTGGCAGAATTCTGCCAGGTGAGCAGAGAGAAAAAACATAAACCAAATACACATGCAATCATACTCTTAATAAGCACACACGTTGGCATACAATGAGACTTGATGAATCATAAAATAATACAGCATAGTCATAGTCAAATGAAACGTATGCACAATAATCAACACAAATAAGACCATGATCGAGCTGGGAATTTCTCTCAGTCCGTTAAAGCCCCAGTGTTGGGACTGAGATACGTTAGTGGTAACCCTAGACTTACCATTTTATGAATTACCACATGACCATTCCATTGACGCTGCAAGGACGTTAAGTGATGGTAGCTACACCTAAGCAGACCCCACTCTGCAGGTACCCGTATTGTGCTCATCGGCTTGTTCGTGTCGTCCCTATCCCCCTTATAGCTTTGATTTGATTGGCATCTCCATGCCTCACTACCATACTAGAAGAGTCTCAAGAGTCGTATGAGAACCCCATGTTATGCATATGCATTCACATCTCATATATCCAATTCATTCGATGCATTGTATGCCTAACAATTATCGTGGCATCCTAGTGCATCATTCAAATCTTAACATGACATATCGAAAACATGCACACCGCAGAACCCACAATCACATCACATGTGTAATATTTTACTTTATTTATCATCTAATTATTTCTTTGATAATTATTACTAATTAATCATGCCAGCAATATAAACGATAAACAACATTCGTCCACTAATGGGTTCCCAACATTTGAAGAGCCCACACTCGATCCTCGATTGTCGGATTGATTCCTTGAGGTCCTGCGTCAATAGGTATTCACCTATACATAAAATCATAGCCAATTCTCAATTTCATAGGCTAGATTACATAATCACTCATAAACTAACTCGTCTATAACATCTTCCCATATCCCCAACTAAGCTTCATCAAATCATTTCCAACACAAACTCCATATCACCATGAACTAAACAGTACTAAAATTGTTGATTTTAATCAATTAAAATGATGAATCTATAGAGGAGAAGCACCCAGATTCTGGGTACCAAACTTACCGAAAAATAACAAAAAATTGCCATTGTGAAGCCTCACAAAGCCGCACAATATCTTTAGAATCTTCTCCCTGAAATTTTTCGCATCACTCTTAAGTTGGAAGTGTTAAATACAACTATATCCATGTGTGGCTTCCTCTCACAGGACTTGCTCTAAACACGCGGTTATTTCAATTATTTTTGGCTGCATCTCTTAATGATTTACATATGTTTAGGTCTATTGTTATGTAAGGGTTTTTCTAGTGTACATTAGGTTAGGAATTTATGGAGGAATCCACGAGATTGGGACTTAGGGTTGCGAATTGCAAGGATGAACCGTATAGGGTCTGGAGGTTGAAGATGACCCCTCCAGATAATGGGGCGCTCACCTCCATTCCATATGACATGTCATTAGGCAATGGGTTTGAGTGATGTGTCACCTACATGTGCTGCGACGTGTCGTTTGAAGGAAAATGCAGGAATAAACCCTAGCCTTAGGTTCAGACGATGTGGCATGCCCCGATTGGGACACGTGTGACAAATATGAAGGCTCGAATAATGGCTTAGTAGTGCCTGGAGTTGCCAAGTGGTGAGCTATGATTGGTTAGAATTAATAAAATCACAAAAAGGGAAAAAAGGAAGAAAAGGAGGAAAATAAATAAAAATAGCAAAAAATAGGAAAAATTACATAAAATATTAAAATTAATAAGGCGTCTAGTGATACCAAGAACACTAAATTTGGAGATAGTTTGATGGGTTAAATAATTAGATGAAGATATGGGAAAATAAGAAAAACTAAGAAAAATATTTGGATCGGTTCTTATTTTTCTTATTTTTCTATCAGGTACTCTAATTTTATAAATTTTGGTATCACTAAACTTTTTATAATTTCTAGTATTTTATGTAATTTTTCTCATTTTTTTACTATTTTTCTTGATTAGTTTTTCATTTATGCCAATTTTCCAATTTTTTAAATTTTATTTATTTGCTGGCCAATCTCCGTGCGACACCTGGCAAAACTAGGCGAGCCCAAGGAATTATGTGAGACCACAAATTTTGAGTATTAAAAATTCAGAAGCCAGTTCAGGTGAAAAGACCATTTTGCCCTTGAAGAAAAGGATGTGTGATGGCCAAAATTGGAAAAAAATATCCAGTAATTAATTTTGATTTTAATTTCCTTTAATCTAGTTCTTTATAGGTTGATAATTATCTTAGAAATTAAAATCCCTAAAATTAAGAAGGGATAAATACATAATTTAATTCTGATAATTATTTTATTTTAATCAAGCCTTTAAAATAGGGACTTTAATCCCATAACCACCTTATATAAATAGAAAGTCAGCCACACAAAATTTTTATACAGAAAACACACAAAATTCGTAAAACTTAAAAACCTTACACCTCCCAATTTTTGCCGAAATTCGCTGGAACTTCAAATCAGCATAACTCTCTCATCCTTTCTCGAATTCATGCAAATAATAGATTGTTGGAAATCTCTCTTCATTCTCTTTCCAACCATATTTGGTTTATCATCTGGAGGTTATTTTTTCTTTGTTGAAAGTTAAATTGTATTTCATCGGAATTGCCAAAATCTGCTTGAAATTCAAAATAGCATAACTCTCTCGTTCTTTGTCAGATTCTTACAAATAATAGCTTGTTGGAAAGCTCTCTTCATCCTATTTCCAACCATATTTGGTTTTTTGTCTGAAGGTTAGTTATTCTTTTTCGAAAGTTAAATCAGATTTTGGCGGGATTAGGTTTCAAGATTGTGTGATTCTGTCTTCAATTGATTTCTGGTATTGTTCCTCTTGTTCGTATGATTCTTTGACATCCATTCATGTTATAAAATCATGAATTCATCGTTTGAATCTTTTCTATACATGAAATCAGTATGTCCTACCCTTACTCTATTGTTGCCTATCTTGATCAATTGATTAACATATTGGATTCCAATCTTGTTTCGTTTGATTGTATAAGTTATAAACACATAATCCTTCTTTGTTAACATAAAATTGCAACCCTTACACCTTGCTAACATGAAATCACAAATTATTTTATATCCTATGCTTAGTGTCGAAATATACATAGTTAGGGTGGTAATTTAGGTTGAATCTTGTTAAGTTCTTGGCTATCACATCACACATCCAAAGGGGAGGCATCTGTGGCATTTGACCACTGGTTTCTGATAGGTTTGGTGAGTGGAATTGGTAAGGAAATAGGGTACTTACTTGGTTATTGAGTATGCATGATTAGTTTGGTTTTGTCTTTGCCTTGTGATGATATAGGTGGTTCGAAATTATTAAATAAGGAAAAAGGAATAGTTTCTTGTTCTGAGACAAGAGAGGTAGGATCTATGCCTCATCGGTTTCTCCAGAGATCCCTGTTGTTTGTTTGTTATTTTCGATACCTGTCCTTGTTATTATTGCATGCGAATTGATTGTAGGATATGTGCATGAATGATGGATTGAGATATGAATCCTATAGGCCATACCGAAACCTTGAGTTAGGTTTTGAGTGCCTGAATTGCATATAATTGTGTTCTGACATGATTGAAGATACCCTGTTGTGGTATTATGCTTTGTACTTGCTTGTATATGTTTGTGTATCAAGATCCTGTTCCGATGGCCATTCGTGTTAAGCACTGATGCTTCTTGGGAGAGGGGAGGCTCTTATTGGTATGGGAGTTGTATGGGTGGCAATCCCCAGCGTGCACGCATTGGAAACCTGGTCATTATGTGGCTTGGATGCCTGGTCCTAGTGTGGCTGGAAGCCTTGTCCTTGTGTGGCTTGGATGCCTGGTCCTTGTGTGGCTGGAAGCCTTGTCCTTGTGTGGCAGGATGAATAGGTTTGCTAATTATCTTGTGTGCTAACCTTTTACCCTTTGTGCAGTAAACCTTGGACAACACAGGTGGAAGAGGATGACATTTCTTTCTTTCTAGTGCCAGGAGTAATCGGATGAGTTTTACCTGCCTGTATACTTTTGATTTTCGAAAGTGTTGTAGTCCACCCTCAGCCTTAGTTTCGGCCCTATCTCTTTGATTGATTCTTGAATTGCATGATACCCATAATTGTATAGGGATGATCTGATGTTGGTCGGGAGATTTGTGTTTAAGATTTGTGTAGATCTTATGATGTTGTGACTTTACTGAGATTCTTGTAATCTCATCCGGTTGTATTCACCATTTTTCAAGCTTAGGTACATCCACTGTTCGTGGTACCAGTGTGTGAGATCAAAGCTGCACGGCGGGGCTATATCGCATCACATTTGCTTACATGTTCCTTAATTTTCTGCGCATATAACATGAATTATGATTGGACTACTTTTTGGTTTTTCAAGATTCCTCCTTTACTTGTTGTGTCCGATTTTTGTTGGGGGTTAACTTGCTGGATATTTGGATCCCTATGGGACTTATGTGTTGTGGATTCATTGATTTTATTTAAAGACTTCTGCTGATATTTCATTCACTCCGTATGATACCAAAGTATTTGTCCAATATCATGTTCCAATTATTGATAAACATAAAGAATGTACACGCCAAAAATCGAGAATTTGATGAGTAAGTCTTGTGGGATTCAGATAGGTCCTGGTTCTTGGGCTTGTTGAGGTTTCACAGCGGTAAGAGCCCTAATCGGACCAATTAATAATAGGTTAGGAGTTAGGGTCATTACAAATTATCCAGGCCTCCTTGACTGTGGCACGTGTTCACATTAGTGCGTGCCACGCTGCCCTGTCTTTAGGTTCGAGGTGTGAACCTACAGACTACCTGTTGTCTACAGTAGTGGGAAATGAGTCTCCCATTGGAGAGCTAAACGACTCATCGCTCGGCTGGAGGAGACAACCTGTCATTCAACTGGGTCGTCTTCAACCTCCAGTTGCCTGATTTTCTGTAGAAAACCCTAAATTTCAGAAACTTAAACTTCTTATATCCTCAACTAAGCTTCATCAAATCACTTCCAACACAAACCTCACATCACCACGAACTAAATAGTATTAAATTCGTTGATTTTAATCAATTAAAATGATGAATCTAAGGAGGAGAAGCACTCAGATTCCGGGTACCAAACTGACCCAAAAATCACTGGCGATTCCCCTTGTGAAGCCTCGCAAAGCCCGCACGATATCTTCAGAATCTTCTCCCTGAAATTTTTTACATCACTCTTAAGTTAGAAGGGTTGAATACATCTATATCCACATGTGGCTTCCTCTCGCCGGACCTGTTCCGACCACGTGTGGAAGCTAGGGTTTCGACAGCTACTAGTGTGAGACCTGGGGCTGACGTGGAAAATTTTTGCCACATCACCCACTGGGTTATAAACCCATTCCCGACAGTGTCTCCCCCCTCCCTTGCCATTTTCTGTTTATTTCTCTCCTTCACTATCGTCACTCACCTTTGGTATCGACACCGACCGTCCGATCGTCGCACCTTCTACACCGTTGCGTTCCTCTCGTTGTCGCGAGTAACCATTCGTTGGTTTCATCTCCATCGGACCACGGACGCGCGCAGATCGGAGCCCGAAAGTTCCGTTTGTTTAAAATTTCTGTAGATCTTATGATGTTGTGACCCTACTAAGATTCTTATAATCTCACCTTATTGTTTTCACCATTTTTCAGGCTTAGGTACATTCTTTATTTGTGGTACCAATGTGTGAGATCAAGGCTGCACGGCGGGGCGATATTGCATCATATTCGCATACTTGTTTCATTGATTGCTTGCACATATAACATGAAGATTGATTGGACCACTTTCTGGTTTTTGGAATATCTCCTTTGTTTGATTATTTTGAAAAATTACTGGATATTTACTTGCTGGATTTTGAGATCACTATGAGACTTGTGTGTTGTGGCTTCTTTGATTAATCATAAAGTCTTCTGCTGATATTTTATTCACTCCGTATGAATCCAGAATGTTTGTCCAATATTTACATGCTCCAACCTTTAAAAGCATAAAGAATCAACATACTAAAATCAGAACTAGGAGGATAAGCCTTGTGGAATTCAGATAGGTACTGGTTTTGGGTTTGTTTAGGTTTCATGGTGGTAAGGGTCCAACATCACCAACATCCTCTCGATAATAATTTTCCAATCATTCATCTAATAATAATTTAAATTTTTTTAATAATAAATAATTACCTCCAAAACCGTACGGATCATACCATAAGTGCGTAAATACTCCCAAATAACGGGCCAAGGCCCGTTATCCTCTATAATCCTTTCTTGGGCTTCTCAGCCCAAGTAGGTTAAAAGTCTATGATTCTTAAAGAATAATTACTAATGCAAGACCTTGAGGAATCTGTCCACGAAACAAGTGTGGGCTTTGATTATCAAAGAAGTAATTAAATAATTGATATCATGAAAGGCTATGTATGCTATAATTAATCGGTGTTATGGTATGCTCAGTATGATATACTATGCTATGAACTAAATGTTGATACCATGCATGATGTGATAATTGGAATGCATGCAATGCATTGAGTACATCGGATGTGAAATGCAAAAGCATAGCATAAGGCAACCTATGCGAATGTTAAGAGCTCTCCGAGTATGGTAGCGTGGCATAGATACGCCAATAATACCAAGGCTATAAGGTGTGACAGGGACGACACGAGCAAGCTGAGAAACACAAGACAGGTACATGTAGAGTTGGGATCGTTTAGATAGAGCTGCCATCACCTAATGTCCGGATAGCATCAGTGGAATGGGAAATGTGGTAATTAAAAAAAAGGTAAGTCAGAAACTACCACTGACATATCTCAGTCCCAATTCTACACCCTCAACGGACCAAAAGACATTACTAGCTCGGTCATGGTCTTAATTGTTAGAAAATCATGCTTATATGCCATGTTTACAAATATAAGCTCAAATCTCATTATAAGTTAATGTAATGTGATGCAATGCATGATGAGACACTCAAGGGTACTCATTTGGGGTTATGTAAACTATTGGATAATGTTTGAATGAAGTTTGATGAGTCACAGATATGTAACTAGTTTGAGGTATGTCCGGGGTCACGGGGGTGTATACTGGACCAAGGGAGTGTCCGGGGTCATGGGGGTGTATATTGAACCAGGGAGTGTTCGGGGTTACGGGAATGCATACTGGATCAGGGGGTGTCCAGGGTCATGTGAATGTATATTAAGCCAGGGAGTGTTTGGGGTTATGTGAATGTATATTAAGCCAGAGAGTGTATCAGGGGTACGATGGTATAACCTATGCAGGGGTAAGTCAGGGGTATGGTTTTCACACTCATAAAGGAATTTTTCCACACTCGCAAATCAGCATTTTCCTCACTCTAAATCATCACAAAACTGTGTCCTCATAACTCACTAATGCAAAGTACCCACATGAAAAACAACAAGAACCACACCCTTTCAACTCAAATCAGCCATCACCCAAGAATCAAGCATACTTATCAAGTAACATATCACAAATCCTCACAATGCATTTCAAGCACAATTCAAGCATACATATAAGTTTCAAATATTCATTTATGTATCACAAACATGCCAAGCACATAATGAACCTAGCATAACAAGTCATTCATTAATGCACATATTGTCTTTATTCAAAACCATGTATTTATCAAGTTTTAGTTAACAAAACAAATCAATTCCATACATGTAAATGAAACATAGACTCCCACTTATTGTCATAAGAATGACTCACTAACAGCCACACTCTTGCATTTATCACAAGCTGAAACGCTACTTACAAGCAAGGCAAGAAACCAACCACACTCAAAACCAAAAACGAACAAAATGAACAAATGGCATAAACTGAAAATAAAGCCTAAGACTCCTCCCAACACACTCTCTAACTCTTAGACCATCCACCTACACATAATCAATTCAAATCATCCTCAAAAGATCACAAGCATAAACTTGAATAAGAACAGAGGGCTCACCGAGGCCACAACACCATACTAGAATCCATACCAAATCAAAATGAGAGCAACGAGGCCCACAAAGACTCTCAACAAGCTCAAAGGGACCTTAGGCAACCATCTTGGTGTTACCCAAATGCACAGAAAATGCAGAACTATGGGCCTCTGTCAAAATACTGTCTTAACTCCTCATCCGGCAGTACACATATACGGCCTTTAAAAGTCAAAATACCGTCGTCTCTGACTCTTTACTCATCGATTGAAATCTCTGTACTGTCACCAGTATCCAGACTCTGTCTCACTTTGAGTAAGACTAGATTCTCTAACTTATTTGCTCGAATCTCATCAATCAATGTCAGTCTCATTATCATCTATGCGACTAAGGCTTCAGTCTCATCACTGTCCAACTGAACTTGGGACTCCCCTCAAACTTATCAACAATGACATATACTTAGCTCTCACATATGCCAAGGAAGAAGAAGTCTTCCTACTTAAAGCATCAGCAACTACATTGGCCTTACCCAGATGGTAGTCAATGATCAAGTCATAGCGCTTGATCAACTTAAGCCAACGCCTCTATCTCAAGTTTAACTCCTTCTGGGTGAGAAGATACTTGAGACTCTTATGATCCATGTAGACTCGACAAGTCTCACCATATAAGTAATAATGCCAGATCTTCAAAGGAAAGACCATTACGACAAGCTCAAGGTCGTATGTCGGATAATTTCCCTCATGTGCTCTCAATTGTCTCGAAGCATACCCATCCTGCATCAGCACACAACCCAATCCAAGTCTCAAGGTATCACTAAAAACAATATAGCTTCTGCCACTGATCTGTAAAGTCAATACTAGAGCTAAAACCAATCTGGTTTTCAACTCACTCAAATTCTGCTCACATTTTGCAAGTCAAATAGGTTAAAGGTGCAGCCAAAACCAAGAAGCCATCCACAAACCGTCTATAAAAGGCTGCCAAACCTAAAAAGCTGCATATCTTAGTCACACTATGAGGTGGTTCCCATGAAACAATGGCCTCTATCTTCTTGGGGTCCACAAGTACTTCACTGTTTGATACCACAAGCCCCAAGAAGCTAACCTCTCTCAACCAAAACTCACACTGAACTTGGCACATAGCTGTCAAGCTCTAATTGTGTCTAAAAATGTCCTCAGATACACCTCATGCTCCTCTTGGTCGTCGAATACACCAAAATATCGTCTATGAACACGATGACAAACTGATCCAAATACTACCGGAATACTCAGTTCATGAGGTCAATAAATACTGTAGGCATGTTTGACAACCGGAATGGCATCACTATAAACTTATAATGCCCATACCTCGATCTGAATGTTGTCTTCAGGAAGTCAGACTCCTGAACTCTCAACTGATGGTATCCTGATCTCAAGTCTATTTTTGAGAACACTAAAACACCCTGTAACTAATCAAAAAGGTCATATATCCTTGACAATGGATACTGGTTTTTCACTATGACTCGGTTTAACTACTGTAGTCAATGCAAAGCCAAAGAGTACCATCCTTCTTTTTGACGAAAAGGACAGGCGCTCCCTATGGGGAAACACTCGTTCTAATGAAGCCGTGATCCACTAAATCCTCTAACTGAGTCTTCAACTCTCTCAACTAAGTTGATGTCATCCAATATGGTAAGATAGAAATCGATACGGTCCCCAGCAACTACTCAATCTCAAACTCGATCACTCAAACTAGAGGTAATCATGTCACATCCTCGGGGAACACATCTGCACACTCATTGACAATTGACACACTGCACAACTCTAGTAGCTCAACTAACGCATCCCTGACATGAGTAAGAAAAGTTGTAAGCATCTGCCTGGTACTCATCCAAGAGATCACACAAGTCGACAACAATCGTCTATCTCTCTCAAAATAGTACTCTATCCAATCTGGAAGGCTGAACCATCCCTCTTCGTGAAGCACTCCATATGGGCTTTGTCATCTGCTCACCTAGAGAGGTCAACACAACTATAGGTGGCTCTAAGGGTGACAATACTCTATCTAAACTCCTAGCCACTCTAAAACTAACAAATGACCTACTTACTCTAGGGTCTAACAGGACTCTAGCAGAATAAGAAAATAGAAATAGTATCTGTCATAATGTCTAGACTGGCACATACCTTTGTATTTGCCAATGTAAGTAGTCGGATCTGTGGTCTCTACTACTGATGCTGCTGTGTCTGACCTGTAGCCTGACTACTAGATGGTCTACTTGACTATGCTCTAGTCTGGGGCCTTAAAGATCCCTGTGAACCCATATAGCTCACACCTGACCTCTGTGTTGCTAGAAATCTGGGTTGAGAAGCTGTAACTCTCGATGCACTACTCCTCGAGCAATCTCTAGCTAAATGCCCAAACTTATCACATGCATAACACCTAGGTGGTTGTGGGTATGGAGGGGGATGATTTTTTCTATAGTTCCCACTGACATTCCCTGCTGGCCTATTGACACTAGGAGCTGACTGTGCAGGCTATGTACAAGTCACAAAAGAATATGTGTCCTGGCATCTGGTTTGTACTGCTTAGTAAGGGGTAGACATCCTGCTCCTCTATTTGTGGTCAAACCTACCACTACACCTCATAGGACCATTGCTAGGTGCAAGACCCTATGCTTCTGAGATTAACCACCCCAACCATGTATGATCTCCTCCACCTTGACTGCATCCACAACTAGCTCCTCAAAGTTTATGCTTGTCTTCGAGGCCAAAACTATATGAATATCCCAGTTGAGACCATGTTCAAAACAACTAGCCATCACTATACCTGCTCGATCAATCTCTAATACAAAGTGAGTCAATGCCCTCAGCTCGGTCTCATACTCTGAAACTGACTTGCTTCCTTAGCGAAGCATGTAAAACTCAGACCTCATATTATTCTGGAAGTGTTGCGGAAAGTATCTCTTGTCAAACTCTCTCTCAATCTCCTCCTAAGTAGGCTGACCCTCATATTTATCCCTAGTAGTACTCCACCAAGTGGCTACATCCCTCTCTAGCAACCGAGTAGCTAAGGTGACTCTATCCTCAGCCGATACCCTCAAATCCTGAGCAGTCACTACAACCTTGTCCTTTCAAACTTTGGCCACCATGGCATCACTAGTGCTATAAAAGCTCTCACAGCCCAAATGCTTAGTCTCTTCTATCAACTTGGACACCTGGAATGGCAATCTGACACATTGTGCCTCAACTTGGTGAACTCTAGGCTCATGCTATACCTTTGGTTGTATCAGTGCGTGTGCCTACATCTGTGGCTAGGTCTATGGCTGCTAGGCTACTCCACCCTATACTAACTACTGTAAAGTGGTCTGAATAGCTGCCAACATTTTGCACATATTCCATACATAAACAACCATGCTCACTGCCACCCTTGTAAGGACCCAAACCTGGTAACTGGGCTCTTCACCACCGTACAACCCTAATTGGCCCAACTTGTGGACCAATCGAACCCACACAAGGCTTAACTTGAAAAAAAATTTCTCAAAACATATAAAAATACATATGAATTTGAAAATTTTCTTTTAAAAGGATCATAAATTTAAATTTTAAACACTTGGCATATATCAATCAACAAACAGGAAGACTTAAAATCACACACAACAGGTCACACGACCCCAAGTATGCAATACACAATGGATCCATACTCACAAGCCCAATAGATCAAAAAATATGTCCAAGGCACCATACACATCTCGTATATATCATAATCCAAAAATAATACATACAAATCCAATATCTAATATGTAATAAAGCCAACAACAAGGTTACAAAAGCACATCAATCAAGACATGCACATCATAAACATCGAATGCAATAAATCAAAATATAAAAAGAATACCGAGTTTCCAAACGTGTCATATAGAGTAATCCAGCCCTATGACAAACCAGGAACGTTGATCTCAAATGGAAGTCAACTATACAAGCTTTCAACCTAGTTCTGAAAAAATAAAAATAAGAAGGGGTGAGATCTCAAGGACCTTAGTGAGAGTCACTGCATTATAAGTAGTTCAGGTGGAATGGAGAAATATATGAAATGAGTATAAGATATTTGGTAATAAAATATAGTAAGTCCATAATGCTACTCGTGCATACAACCCAATATATGCGATATGATCCAATACAAATGCATGAGTTTAATGAATATAAAATATACATCTCATTCCAAGCTTAATAGGACAAATCTCAACATCCACAGTTTCAATCTCATGGGCTAATATACCCAGAACATACTTGGGTTAGACCCTCTTAAACTACTTCATTGATAACCCCGGCTAAAGGGAAATCATCTTATAACACACCACTGGTTGTTAATTTTTAATGCACTTTTAAAATAGATATATGAACCCCACCACCAATGTTGTCTCCGGAACATGTGGTGAAAACATCCTATCACACATGTTCCTCACCCACGCAAAACTCGAAAAGCCCGGAGGCATAAATTATGTAGCCTATCATACACACATCCACCAGGAATACTTGTATCACCCAAACTCCTAGTTAAGTAACTGACCCCTCTGTTGGGATCCCGTATACTTACCTTGCATTGGCCAAGTGCTGCTCATCAATTCCAGGTCAAGTCCTAGATATCTCATATATACATACATACATTTTACAAATATAAGCTCAAATCTTATTATAAGTTAATGTACTGTGATGCAATGTATGATGAGAAACTTAAGGTACTCATTTGGGGTTATGTAAACTATAGGATAATGTTTGAATAAAGTTTGATGAGAAACAGATGTGTAACTAGTCAGTGGACTATCCGGGGTCACGAGGGTGTATACAGGACCAAGGGGTGTATACTAAACTAGGGGGTGTTCGGGGTCATGAGGATGTAAACTAGACTAGGGGGTGTCCGGGGTCACGTGAATGAATACTGGGTCAGGGAGTGTATTACGAGTACGATTGTGAGGGACCGTTGTACTGCACTAGACTAACATGCCCTGGATTGTATTTATTCACATGCGACTATCCCCCACCGTAGACCTAGCATATACACTTCTAGTCACCAGAAATGTATATACTGAGCCTACAAGGCTGAAAAGAAATTCGATAGCGGAAAAGAACAAAATAAATCATAGTGGTATTTTAATGTACAATAGTGCTATCTGGGTGGCACTTGCCCATTTTATTGATATATTACATTCATGGGAAAAATATACACATTTTTACAAAAAATCCAAACCCGACACCCAAACCTGTTGCACAGGCAGATATTATACAAGACTCACGAAGAGAACAAGCACTCACTACACATATCATTTCGATAACTTAAATAACTAACCGCATTACCAGATGGGATTTGAGCTGTCAAACTAGTGTACACACCAAATCTAAGGATCTAGCAAGAAAATTTTCCAGGTGAGTGATCGGATTTAAATATCTCAAAATAATTAGGCAAGCATATCAAATATGTTAAAGAAAATGAATACCAGAAGAAAATCAAATCGACGTAAAATACGATCCACATCAAAAAATTTCTTAAAACACAAGCATACAATTATACTAATTATGAAATTCAATCCTTAGCCACCACACAAGCACACATTGGGCTGGCATGAGACTATTAGTCTTTCCAGACCCTAGACAAGACTAGGATCTGTCAGTGGTAACCCTACTTGTTAATATTTAGTCCCTTGACTTCTAAATTGACAGACTTATTATTATAAACAATAGTCTAAAGCTCATTCCACTGACAATGTTGGGTCGTTAGGTGATGGTAGCTTCACTTAAGCAATACCCATAACCTGCAAAGAATGGTTAATCGATATGCATTCATTATAATTAAACCTCGTCCAACCTTATTCCTCGGAAAATAGATCTGGCGTCTCCACGCCTCGCTACCAAACCCAGAGAGATCTCAAGGGTGATGTAGGTTACCCTATATCGACCGACACTGTGTGCACACTGTTACTTGAGTACATACGAGTCAACACAATGACGAACAACATAACAACACAATTATACACAACCGGGTCATGAGTTAATCCTACGATTCACATTTAAAGCTTAATTAATGAAATTGTAAATAAAACTATGCATGCCCACAAGTACCAATCACTCACAAGTTTATAGAAGTTCTTCCTCAGGATCTGATTCCGGAGGAGTCTGAACTTGCCGACTCACTTCTACACCTATTAATCAAGAATTCATTTAAGAATCATGCACACATTGTACTTATCCTCAATTTACACTTTTCTAAGTCATAATAGTTGTCTCACATATAAATCATTGATCTAACGACATTCCCGATTTTTCGTCTTATTTTTCCTATTTTCCATTCAATTTTCACAATTTAATTAACCCATTAAATGACCTTAGATTTAATCAAACTTGGTACCATTGGATTTCTCTAATTTTCTAGTATTTTTCCTAATTTCTCCTTTTCATTTTTTCTATTTTTTTTTATTTTTCCTTAATTTTCTGGTTTCTCCATCAATTTTTCTTATTTCTCTGAAAATTCCTTCCGAGCCTACATGTGGCAGGATAGGCGCGTGCTAGCACATTCCTGAACCTCTAGGATATCGACACATGCCCTGGACCCTGCCACGACTCGTCTGAGCCTGTATACCCTAGGTATCAGACTACATGTCTTCCATGTCTCAACTAAACTACAAGTCATTTAATCATGATTTGAGCTACATATCATTTCGCCTAATGTCTGCTTTGAACTACACATAGTTCAGCCATAAATCAAACGACATGCATTTCATCAAGTCCATAGATGGTCTATCGTTGGGGATGCCCTTGAACAACTTGTCGGCTGAGGTCGTCTTCTTCCTCAGGTCGCCTCCCCTTTCAGCAAACCCTAGTCATCACATTTCTTTTTCCAATTCATCCACTAATCCAACCAATGTGCTTTAATACATGCATTAAATCATAATACTAATCTAGACGAATCATTTTCACTTATCATTAAACCATTTAATCAATCCAAACACTAGCAATTCACGAGTATAAGGCACTCGAGTTTTCCAGGCAAAAACTTACCCTATTAGTTGGTGTCTCACATGGTTTCTCTCACGAACACTCGTAGCACACTCATTCTGTCCTCGGGGTATACCCACACATAGCCTCATCACCGGATTTCTTCCGGCTACGTGTGAGGAAGGGAGGGAGACGAGTGTGGAGCCATACACATTTAGGGCGGGGGACTACCTTGGTTGGTGACTAAGCTCGAGCAGGATATGGTGTTCTTTGCATTCGACGTAAAACAATGTAGTTCAGCACACGAACCCTAATCCCGCCACACGTCAAAACGACGGAGTCTTCTCCGTTTTGACCATCGATTTTCTATTTCTTTTTCTTTTCTTTTTTTTTTTAAAAAAATACAATATATATAATATTAATATATTCTAAAATCTATCAAAAACTTATAAAATTCATTATAAATAGCATCTTAACTCCAAAAATTCCCAAAGGAATCCGAAAAATTCCTAAAAATCAAAATATCAATAATATAAATTAAGATTAATTTTCCCTAAAATCGAAAGAAAATCCTTAAATATCATTATACGTCCTTGAAAAATTCCGGAAAATTCTTACATTGTTATACCCGCTTTCTGAATATATCTAGGTCATTATTAAATCAAATCTCACACAGAACATTCACAAAATTTATTTACCAAAATTTTCACACTTAATACCTAAATTATCATCTGTATAAAACAAATCTCAAAATTAAGAAAGGTTTGAATCCTACTTCGTATTTCAAATTTCAATGGACTTTCAAACAATACCAATAGTTGAATGTCAAAAGAAATAAAATTAAAAATTCTATAAAATAAGGGTAAAATTACAAAAATACCCTCGATCCGAGTTTTTCCATAACGTATAACAAGTTCATTCCTCAAACAGCTAGATGGGAGGGTTCCTCATCTCTTTTAACCCTTCCTTAACTAAATACGGGTCATACCTCGATTCAAAATCCAACTATCCTTACTTATCTCACTGATTCAAAATTCTTGGTTCTCACAACGATGATATAACCTGTGTAGGGGTAACTCAAGGGAACGGTTTCTAGGTTTTTCACACTCGCAAAGGAATTTTCCCATACTCGCAAATTCGTATTTTCCTCACTCAAAATCATCACAAAACACTCATAACATCCTCATAACTCACTAATGTAAAGCACCCATATGAAAAACAACAAGAATCACACCCTTTCAACTCAAATCAGCCATCAACCAAGAATCAAGTATACTTATCAAGTAACATCTCACAAATCCTCACAATGCATTTCAAACACAAATAAGCAAACATATAAGTTCCAAATATACATTTATACATCACAAACATGCCAAGCACATAATAAACCTAGCATGAAAAGTCATTCATCAACGCACATATTGCCTCCATTCAAAACCATGCATTTATCAAGTTTTAGTTAACAAAACAAATCAATCCCGTACATGTAAATGAAACATAGAATCTCACCTCTTGTCGTGCGAATAACTCACTAATAAAGCCTACAAGCAAGGCAAGTGGACCACACTCAAAACCAAAAGCGAACAAAATGAAAAAATGACATAAACTCGAAATAAAGCCTAAAACTCCTCCCAACACACTCTCTAACTCTTGGACCATCTATCTATACTCAATCAATTTGAATCATCCTTAAAAGATCACCAACACAAACTGGAACTAGAATGAAAGGCTCATTGGGGCCACAACACCATACCAGAATCCATATTAGATCAAAACGAGAGCAACAAGGCCCAAAAACACTCTTACAAAGCTCAAAGGGACCTTAGGCAACCATCAAAAGCAAACAAAACTCACATGAGATCAAAATCCTTAAAATCACCAGGAGCCCTGAACTCATCGATCAATCCAAAACACTCCGCACACAAAACTAATCAATCTAAACCAACAAGAAACCTTAGGAAACATCACAGAAAGCTAAAGAAACCATCAATCAACCAATAAAAGGAAGAAATTGGGTCCTTACTTAAAAAATACGATTTTTTCCCTAAAACGAATAAACCAGCAAAACTCGCTCCAAATCCTCTAACCACCAGTGAAAATCTATTGAGAGAGGTTAGAAATGCTGTTTGGAAGAAGGCTCAAGGGTTGTTTCAGAAGGACAATCGATTTGGTGAGGTGTGGGTTCTTTGGGGTGAAAATGGTTTAAGTGAAAGTGAAGGGAAGGGCTTGGCTCAACACTTATAAAATTTTTCTAAGTTAACGCATCCCGAAAATTAGAAATAAATTTTTAAAATGGCTAAGCGCATTCCAAGTGAGCCAAAATAGTGTTTAGGCACTCAAAACATCAAATTAGGCTTTTAAAACACAAATAGACTCAATAAATAGTAATCAAGCCCACAACTGCTAAATCAGCCCAAAGGCCTCTGATCACTCAAAATTGGCTCAATAAACACACTCTCGGGTCTCAAAGGCAAAAATGGATAATCTCACTATACTCAGGCCTCGAACAACTCATAGATAAAAAAAAACACACTAATGTACGCTAATATCACCAAATGACACGTTGTGGATAATCATCGATATACAACCAATGAGACGACACTCTAGACAACCAAGACTCGACAACCAGGCTCTATGATTGTGTCCATATCACTCGGTCAATGAGTTAACACTCTGATCCATTCTCTAGCCGGCTGGTTATATGGTCAACTCTAACTAGTTAACTAGTCAAACTCACTCAGACAGACTAATCCGACTATACTCAAATGCTGATTGGACTTTCCAAGGATCAAGGTCTCATATGTACCTTGTTCAGCAGGCCATGTACCCGTTGGCCAAAAAATATACAAAGGTGTACGACCGTGTACGATTATAAACAGGTCGTGTACCCATCGATAGAAAAAATATACGTAGGTACCTAGTCTTCTTAACATACATGGCCATGAACAAAAATGCACAAGTCGTGTACCTATCACGATAGAGTACATGAGTATAATCATATTGTTACACGTCTGTGTGCATTATTGAGAAACTTGTATATGGCCTTGTCAAAATGGTACATGGCCGTTTACACTAAGTCTCTGGCCGTGTACTGCTCGGCTTAAAATATCAAGAGGTACATAGCCTATTACTTACGATACACGGTTGTGTACTGAAACATAAGATCCCATTTATTTTATCAAAATTAAAGTACATGGGCGTGTACATACCCGATTTATACCCTTCAAACCTTCCTTCAAACTTCATCTTTCGTAAAACACTCTCAAAACCTACACAATATCTTCTCAAACCCATACCATAACAAATCATTTCCAAAATCCACACAATAGCAGAGTGGATCATCTCTCTAAAAACCCACCTCTTTCTAAAATCCCACACATGAGCAGAGTAGATCTTCTCTCAATCTCTTTCTAAAATCTCACACAAGAGCAGAGTAGATCTTCTCTCTCTAATACTAGAATACATTTATCAGGTTAGTCCTCTTTTACTATGTTTTTTCTAATACTCATTGTTAATAACCATTGTAGTTAATTTCTGAGTAATACTTTGTGTGTTGATGAACTCGTATTGTCAGTGGTTGGGTATAATCTACGGGAAGGATGAGTCAACGACCAAAACAAAAAGAAAGGTCAAAGAAGAAACAAGTATTAGAAGTACACTGTGTCCTTCGATTTGATTCAAAGGAACATATAAACAGGAACAATTATTATAGAAAAGATGCATTGAGTTATATAGACTTTGATTCCATATCGTCTCTTGGTGTAATGGATGAGATTGTGCCATTTTTATGTAATGCTGGGATGTATGATATGGCTTTTATCCGTAAAAAGTATTGTGAGGAATTTTTTCTAGAGTTTATTTCAATATTTGTATTGGAGAAAGATGCTCTCCTATGGAATAGGGATAAGGTCATGAGATTTCGGTTAGGAACAAAAGATTAACATCTTTCATTTGTTGAGTTTGGTATGAAATATGGGTTTTATTCTGAAAAATTTGTTTCTGACATTGATTTCAATTGTGCATTGTGATAATTACCAGTTGGTGTCCATACAACTCTTATTTTGAGAAATTTCATTGCTAGCACAAAACGTGAATTGACAATCAATATATATAATTATGATCCTACAAGGGCAAAGGTATCTTGCATTATTAGCAATACATTGAGAATTATATACAAGTTTATCACCCACTCAATATATGGATGGTAGTCGGAAGAGTCGATATTTTTTTATTTATACTGCATGATTGAAGGGATTCCTATTGAGCTTGGTCGTTGTTTTGCTATTTATCTACAGTACATGATAAATAAACAACGATAAGGTGTATTATGTGGTGGATCATATGTTACTATGCTTGCTAAGAATCTTCGGGTATTTGATGATCACATATATTCTATCGTAAATAGGATGCAACCTATTAATATCTCCATATTGATTAACATGGTAATGGTGAGAAAACATAGGGATATATATGTGTTTGCAAGTGATAGTATTTTGACAAATGATAAGGATTAAGAAATGAATATAGAGTTGGAAAAACATCCAGAAGAGGAGACTAAAGCGATGGACACTAACAATGAGCCTACGATGCACTACAATAATGGAGAAGTGACTAGCACATCACGAACATCTATTTGAAGCATGATTGAGAAAATACAAGAAGGTATACAACGTATAATGTCAAGGCAACAACATATCATGACAAGCCAACAAAGGTTTGAAAACAGACAAGAATGGGTTGAGACTAATTTAGCACAATATTTCGAGCAAGTGAATTTCAGCCCAACTCCCCATCCTACATTCATCCCACCATCGTCTCCATAGTTTAGTAATTTTGTAATGGATAACGTCCTTATTGGTGATTTATGATTGTGATGTCTTTGTTCGGATGTATGATTTTGTTATTGTCTAGGGACATGGTACTGTTATATCTTTTTTCGGATGGATAATTTTGTTTTTGTCTAGGATTATGGTTGTTCGATTAATATGATGATGATTTTGTCATTTTATATGTTGGGTGACTTTGTTATTATATATGGTTGATACATATACAATACAAATAGGTAATGTCAAAAAGTATGGAATATCATAAAAAATTAATTATAAAGATTACAAGATTCACAACACACAATCCAAAATATTATAAAAAATATAATTCAAATACAATCACATTCTAATACAGGTAAGAGGTTTGTTAAACTATGACATCCAAGCATTAAACATAGTGGAGGCAAGATTGTCTCTAAAATTTTTCTAAGCATCCGAAGTTTAAATTGTGTTGATACTTCCCACTTCATTGTCGGTGTGTTTAAATCAACTTCATCTCCTAATGGATCAACTGTTATATTATAATATTATCAAATTGTGTAGTAAACAACATGCCAACACAATATTAGTTTGTCTCGCAATTGGATAGAAAATATCACTTTGTAAAATAGCCAAACATGATTTGAGTTGTCCAAAATAATATTTAATTACATTCCTTGTAGATGAATGCTTCAGGTTAAAGTACTCTCTTGCATTCGTCAGACGATGACCATCTCTCTATTCATTCAAGTGGTATCGTTGACCTCTATATGAAGCAAGGAAGCCTTCTCTATTTGCAAAAGCAGCATTCACAAGATAATACTGACCTGCAAAAATAATATTTCTAGTAAGTTTATGAATTATAACAATGTCATAATGAATGTAATTACCTAGTGGAACCTGAAGACCATTTGGTTTATTTATTGCATCTTGTAACACTCTATTATCAGCAACTAATCTCGTCCAACCGGCTAATACAGAAATAAATAGTGGATAGGCGAGTATGTAACAAGAATATTTTAAGCAATCTCTCCTTTACGATTTTTGTATCTTGAGTTATCTTTTGCAGGTACAATAACCTTTACATAGATTCCATATAAAACGTCTAAACAACCCTGAAAAAAAATATTCAATGTATAATGTAAGGTATAATTATAATATGCATATGATATAAATTAAAATACCTAGAAATATTTTCATCTTGTATCTATACAGTCAGCTGATAAAGGTTATGGTTTTTTCAGCAAATCATCATATAACTTCAACACAGCTCTCAATATCTTACCAAAATATCTGCTTATTGTTTTACTAAAAAGTCTAAATCTAAATTTTATAACCTGATTTTTTCACATGGTAAGCTAATATATGTAAGAACATTACTACTTGTTCATCAACTAACATATTTATTCTATTCTCTAATCCACTCTTTGACTTAAGCATCGTGCACAGTTTTGTAAAAGTTTTTCTATCCATACATAATTGCTCAATATATGTTTCATCATTTTTGTAAACTAATTGGTGTAAATACTCTTGTTTATTCAGAAAATCATAACAATACCTATGTTAAAAGGCATCTGCAAATCTATCATCGATTATTTTTTTATACAATATATATATCAATAACAAAACAACCTGCACAACCGCAAGCTAATATTGAAGTATAATAAATAATTTTTGTTTTCTAATAGCATCTCTCTCATCTGCAACATAGAAAAATAATATTCACAATCTAATTAACAAATTTGTATCTATACATAAACAAGGCAGCTCAATAACCAAGACTTTGATTGGTAGTTATAGAATTTTAATGACTTAAAATCAGATCATCTTTCTAGGACAATCAATTGAAAGGGATTTACCATCCTGTGGGATCCAAGTTGAGAGATCGAAATTGAACAAGTATGGTTGTCCTCTGTTGAGATGTACTATTTAATGAAAAATTTCTCAAGCATTGTACCAAATTCTTATTCAAATGGAAAAGGTGCAAGAATAATCTCAATACCTGGTAGTTGGGTAGAATTACCAAGAAATAAAAACAAAAATAGAATATAGATTGTAAAACTAACTAGTCAAATTCTTTGATTCTCAAGAGAAACAAGTGTGTAATTTAGATTTGATTAACAAATAAAGCCATTGAGAGAATTTTCAGAATAAAGGAGGCTATATTGCTAAAAATGTTGAATTATTTTTGTTTAGGAGTTTAAGAGATAATATATAAGTTAATGAAGGATATTATAGTATTTTATGCTATTAGTTTTATACTTCTATGGTACAACAACGATATTTACATTTCCTATATTAACTAAACAAACATAATTTCATTGATCGGTTTTGGTGTTATAACACCAAAGCCAACAAAACAAATGAACCAAACACAACAATAGGTACTTTTGAGTTTTCTATTTTCTAATCCTATGTTTAGTACAAAGAATTATTAGTATTATTATTGTAAAACTAATGGTGTTGGTTTTGTTAGTTTTATTAATAATTGTTTGAAATCTATTAACACTTTAACACTTTTGGTACAAAAATAATCTTAAATAGTTAGTTTTGATTTAAAATATAATTTTTTTATTTTATTCTTGATTAATTTAAGTTAATAGAGGATATGTTAGTCTTTTACTATATTGATTTATAGTATTTTTTTTAGTTAATAGAGGATATATTAGTCTTTTGTTATATTAGTTTTGTATTTTCCGTGATACATCGACAATATTAGTATTTTCTAAAATAGTAGGATTTGCTAAACCAATAGTTTAAAAAAATAAATTTAATAAGATAAAAAATATAAATTTACTTATTGGTTTTGATATTACAATACCACAATCAACAAAACCAACAAACTAAACACAACATAAAAGATTTTGATTTGGATAACCAATAGTTTTGTTAAATCAAAGCCAATGGCTACCAAACATAATTTTTATTGATTTAACTAAAATAATACTAATAAAACTACTATATCAAATGGGAGCAATGGATTTATCAAAATAAATAAATCATTTGACTATTATACCCTTATAATATTATGTAACTTTATCAATTAATTTTTTTATTAGTATTTTTTTAACTTCATCATCTCTTTTTTATTAATTTTTTAATTATTATTTTTAATATTTTTTAAAAACTTCATATAGGATTTAATTTATGACACTTTTATATGATAAATAATTTAAACAAGAGTATTATAGATAATTTATAAAATATTATAACCAACACTAATCATAATCATATCGTGTACCGACCAAATATATAATTAATATATATATAAATTAATAAATTAAATCTAACAAAATTAAAAATATTGATTTTAGGATTCTAACACCAATAATCTTACTAACCAAAATAGAGCTAACTTCTAAAATCTTAATCCTCCCTCTCAGGCAAGCGGTGCTTTCCACTCGAAACACGCGCGTAAGCCAGTGAGAATGAGTAATTAAAATCAAGGTTATAAAAACCGGACCGGTCTTCGAACCGGTAAAGTTAAGGGGTCAGGGGTTTTAGAGGTAACCGGAAATAACCGGTTTAAGAACCGGAAAACTGAACCGGTAATTAATATATCAAAAAATATTATAATATTTTAAAGATAATTTAATTCAAACTACATATTAAAAAAAAAGTGTCTCAAACATTGTCATTTCTCAAAAAAAACTTAAACATTGTCATAGTCTTTTGTCATAAATAAAAATAACAATATGATAATCAAATTCTATCATATATCATCTCCATCACTATTATCTCTCGGATAACCGTCATATGAAGTACTTGCAGCAAAAGACTTCAAATTAAGACTTTCCAGAGCAAAAAGTGGAGCAGAAAATTCCTCAGCATCATCTGTTAAGTATATAAAACAATATCATTTTAATTTTAAATTATAAAAATAAATTAAACATTAAAATTAAAATGATAAATTAAATTATAAACATACCATGAAGATGACTATTTTTGTCATTAGTAACTGGAAAATTACTTTCTTGGTAGAGCATTTGTTCCAGTTCTTCATAATCAAGATCCTCATGTTGTTCTTCTTCTTCGATCCAAAATTCGGTCTTATCGATAGACTCATAATCAATAGGATCATAAGCTCTTTTCTTGAATTGAGTCCTAGAAAAAAGAACAAATTAATATAAGTAATCTCATGAGTTAATGATGAAAAACAAATAATACTAACTAGCAAATAATGAATACAATCAAATACCTATTTTTTAGACGCAAGTTGTAACATACAAAGACGAGATCACAAAGTCTTTGACGCTCTAATCTATTTCTTCTCTTCGTATGTATTTGATCAAATAAACTCCAATTTCTCTCACATCCAGAAGAAGATGATGTTTGACTTAAAATCCTGATAGCAAGCTTTTGCAAATGAGGGGCATCATTGCCAAATACTTTCCACCATTCATCTATATTAAGATCATGTTAATAAATTGAATTATATTTATATCATAGAAAACTTCAAATAATTGACAATAATTACAATAATATTAATCACAAGACTTTAAGTACCTGGTTGCATTTGAGTGGCGGAAGTGAAAGCTAATGGTCTCCCAAAACTTTGTTCTCTATCTCGATATAGTCTAATCTCCATCACTGCCTTCTGAGAATCACGACATAAATTTGGGATCTGAATTAAATCAAGTAAACTAGCTGAAGCCTGGGCATTGAAAGAAACACCATGCTCTTGATCATACATAAAAGCCGGGTTCAAAAAATAGGCTGCTGCATGGAGCTTGCAACGTAGATGCTTGTCCCATCTTCCATCAATGATATCCACATAAGGCTTGTAGAATTTGGCTTTATTCATAAACAATTTTTTGATCCCATTTATGCTCCTTTCCAAGCCTTCATAAATATAACCCATAGAAGGTCTTTCATCTGCATCTGCTATCCTTAATAACCGAATAAGAGGAGCAACAATTTGAACAGCAATCATACAATTATTCCAAAAATCATTTTCTAAGACTGTAGCTGTGACAAGTCTCCCTTTGGCACTTTTGGATAGACTATGATTAGTATAAAAATTACTAGTCACTAATGCTTGCAAGTCATGCTTGTGGTCACAAATACTCTTCAGTGTAATAAATATGGTGGCAAAACGAGTAGCCCCAGGACGCACAACTTCTCTCCATCCTTCTCTTTTCCTCAACCATGACAATAATGCACAATGATTATAAACAAAGATAGTGACTTTTGATGCCTGGGCAGCAAGATTCTCTATATGTGGTAGACTAGCAATATCTCGTAACATGAGATTCACACAATGTGCAACACATGGTGACCAAAAAATATGTTCATACCTCTCATGTAACAATCTCCCAGCAGCAGCATAGTTTGGTGCATTGTCAGTAACCAAATGCACCACATTAGCTGACCCAATCCACTCAACAACTTCAATAAATAAGTTTGACAATGTTCTTGCATCTTTGACAACATCAGAAGCATCTACAGACTTGATGAATGATAAACCAGCAGGACAATACACTAAAAAATTGATTAAGCTTCTTTGTCTTTGATCAGTCCAACCATCAGCCATGATTGTACACCCATTAGTTGCCCAATTACTTCTATATGATTCCATATATAATGAGCACTCTTTTTTGCAATCTTTCAATAATTTAATCCTCAAATCATGATAAGAAGGTGCTTTGAAACCAGGTCCAATTGCAGCAATAGCATCACACATAGATTGGAAACCATTACCTTGTATGGCATTGAATGGAATGCAATTCTGATAGAAGAATCGGGCAACTGCCATGTGAGCTCTATGTATTGCTTCCTTTCCAGCTAAAACACTCTTGATGCTTGGTTGGGACCCTGGAATTGTTCTAGGAGCAAAATCATTCATGTTCTCTTCCCTTTGCTTTCTTTTTTTCTTACTTTCAGCTTGGAAAGCCTGTATTTCTGTATCTTGTTGAGATGTTATGTCTTGCAAGTCTTCTTCATCATCTTTACCATAGCTTTCATCTTGCTTGACTTGCTTAGCTTTTTTTTTTTTAGCATCTTTTCTCTTTTCCGTTAATTCCATCAAGTACTCTTTCATTCGATGACGAATATCATATGGAACCCTTTTACATGAAGCAATATTGCCTTGAATACCTGCAATGTGGTACTTCATTCGATTAATTCCTCCCCCTTTGTAGTGTTGTCCACAATAAAGACATGTGTACATTTGTTTCCCATCCGGTCCAACTGAAAGAGAAAAGTGGTCCCATGCTGGATCATTTTTTCCTCCACTAAAACCTGTGTCCATTTTCCTATATCAAAAAGTCAAAAATATAATAAGATAATGATCAACAATAAGTGAAAAATTGACACACACTAACTAGGATAACCCAAGCCAAGATCCATAGCAAGATTTTGTCCTATCCACATGATTGATTTTATTACTTTTTAACACATGAAGGTTTCTTAACTTTCTAACCCAGCACTAAGCTATGGCAGCTTAAAATGCCTAAACATATGCTTAACATCACTCTCAAAAGCTTGAATTTTCCAGGAGTTTTTAGGCTATACAAACTGCCAAAGGAGGCCAAACTTGCTCGAGCCTTAAAAGATGTAATATATTCCTTAAAATCTTGTGACCTACCCACACGAAGCTGCATACTAAGCATTTAAATGCAAAACAAAAATTTGGAATTGAGCTAGGAAACACCAACAATGCAGAACCCAAGAAGCCTACTTACAGTTTCACCGCCGCAACAACTTGGTTAGGCAGATGTTCATGTTGTGCATGACAAGAATAGGAAGATTTGTTCTATTTTCTCTTTTTGAAAGATCGAAAACATGCCTGCGGTAATCTGCAGCGGGGTGATCTTAGCTAACTTTGAGCCAAAAAAATCAGTTCAAATAGTTTCTCGGCTATTTCTACCTCAGCTTAGGCTCATGAACAAACGAGCTTGCCCGAACTTTTGTCTCACTATAAGTTCCAAACAGACCCTCCTATGCCAGAATGCAAATTCACTAGACTAATTAAAAAAGCCTTGATAAGTAGACCTAGACATAGTATGCTGACAGAGCAGTGAAAACCTTCTCCTCATTTATCTTTCACAGCCAGTTGATAAACCCCAATCCTGAAGCATATAATTCTCCAGCTCCTTAAAATAAAGTCATGCCCCATTTTCTGACTAAACAAAAACAATCCTTTTGACTATTTAAAAAGCCTCAAAAAACCTGCTCAAGCAGCCAAGTAGCATTTGCTCCAACGGACATGGACAAACTACAAACAACTATCAATATTTCCCAGTAAGAAATATAGTGAACTCCAAGCAACTATCATTCAAGGAAAACAATGGATACATAACAGAGCATATATCACGGAATAGTAATAACAGAAAGCATAAACATAAACTATCATAAACAAGTTAATGTGAATAGAAGCAGCCAAAAACAATGAGCAATTAAAAAGTATTGATCTGAATAAAATTGATTAACGAAGAAAATTATATTTTAAGAATCTATAAAACAAATCTCATCTACTTCCCTTCCCTGCCATCAACAAGTTTCTAACACAGGAAGGTTTTTATATATAAAAGTTTTAGTAAAATGACAAACAAATCTCAAACACTTACCGTACAAAGGAGAGCTAGTGTTTCTTTCCAATATTTCAGAGGCCGTGTATTGACAAGGCTCATGAAATCATTAACGGAAGCGAGTTTACGAGAGCTACACGGCGAGATGATTTTGTGATTTGAAGCTGTGGGAACACGTGGCGAGGTGAACACAGAGGATTGCTTACCTGTTGTTGAAGCTATACTTGAAGAAGAATAGCACAAAACTATGGCAGCAACCGAACCAGGAGAAGGCGAGGTTCTTTTTCAAAGACATTCGAAGAGACGGCTGTGTTGGTCTTTTAATTTTTTTTTTAAGTTTTCGAACCGGTTGACCCGTGACCGGTTCAACCGGTTTTCAAAAACCCGACCGGGTCAACCGGTTTTTACCGGTTTTTACTGACATTAATATTTAAGGTTTATTTGAACCGGATTATGTACCGGGTCCGGTTCAACCGGATTGAACCGGCCGGTCCGGTCCGGTTTTCAAAACATTGATTAAAATTCATATTTTCTGACATTTTCTTAAATTTTAATTTTCCCGAGCAAAAATACCTTCTTCTAATAGGCTCATTCACGCAAAAAAGGAATTAGGGTCATCAAGTCTGTCCCTTTTTTGTTCTCTCCAATCTCTTAATCGATCTTCAGAGGAAGAAAACCTAAGTGAGTTTTGTCAAATCCAGTTGTAGCTGACTCGGTTATTGACTCGGATAGGCGAGGGTGCCATGAAAAAGGGCCTCGAAGTGTTCGAGTTCAAGGAAGAAGACGAGCTCCCTGAAGCGGCTGCTAGAAAATTCTTGAGCAAGTTCAAGAGCCCTAGCCCCGATAGTCCTTCCATTCACAAGTACGACTTCCTCGAATGCGGTGCGTTTCATCGCTTCTACTCACAGTAGAAGTACTTTTGTTTTGTCGCTGGTGTTCCCGTTTTTAGAAATGTTTGGTGATTGTAATCCTATTTGAAATGAAAACAGTTTTTGTCACTAGAATATATGTCCGAGCTGTCGTTTCAGGGATCTTACTGTGCTAGTTGCATAAAGGATGGAATTCGTGCATGTAATTTAGGTGATCATGGATTTATTAGTTTGCTAATGCGCGAGAGGAAGTCATTGGGATCTTCTCGCTGATGTATCTATGACTTTTTAGCCATGGGATTACCGAATACCTGTGAGCTTAAGTAGACTTTAAAAACAGGAAGAGAGTGAACAAATGTGGGAAGGACTTGTCTCATATAACTTTTTTTTTTCTCGGTCCGAGGCTTTTGTTTTAGGGAGCGCGTGTCTCGTGATCGTTTGTGATAATTGCCTCATATACTATTTCGTCCTGCAAAGCAGTAACTGATTGGCATTCTTGAAAATCTAAAAGCCAACAAGGGTCAAGGTCCTCCTAATAATTACGGAAAGGAAGATTTATGCGCTGCAAGCTGATCTTATGCAACTATTAAGATCTGGAAGTAGGTTGCGGTAGTTTCCTGGTTTACATAACTTTAAAATTTCTGGCATTTGGTGTCTTAAAATTTTCCTAAATTTTGGTAGCTTTTCCATTTTGTTCTATCCATTGGTGGCATTGGACGCTGTGACTGATTGACTATCTGTCAATCTGTTGAGCAAGTTGAATTGCGTTCATGTATTGAATGTTGACTTCTTTGATTTGTTTTATCTGAAATCATGAGTTTCCTCTGATGTAAAATTCTGCTCTTGTATTCATTTGTTATATCATATTATTTTAAGTTAGTAGTTTTGTACTTTTGTGCTTTGTATGCTAAGAAAAGATAAACACAACTCATAATTGAGGTTCTCGTACTAAGCATCAAGCTTTGTTTTGTGATTATTTTGTCCAATGTGTTTCCAGTTGCTCAAGCATCTGATGTTTCCAGCAAGGGAATTGGAAGTTTAGCTTGTGTAGATGTTGGTGTCATCGAGTATGACCAATCTGGTATTGTGAAAAAGGACATTGGCAGTTTACATTGTGTAGATATTGGTGCTATGGAATCTGTCAGTAGATGCAACGATAGTGTTACATTCGATTCCCGTGACAAAGGTAGTGAAGAGATTGCTGCAAAAGATGGAAATCCAGGCCTTGATATTGCTAGTCTGTCAATTTCCCTGAACCACGATCACATTCTTGTGAAGATGGATAATTGTGAAACAAAAAGTTCTTTCATTGAACCTGAGGCAAGTTTTTCATGTCATGAAGCACAATCATCACAGAGAAGCCAGTTGGATTTTGCAATTTCAGATTCTCCATCAAGTGTATGTTCACTTTTCTTATGTTCCTAATTTTTTAGAGTTTCAAGATTTTCTCTTAATATAATTATCCATGTGTTGTGTCTGAAAATTTCTCAGAGTGAGCCAGCTGCTGATGAGAGCATGTATGACAGTCCTCCGTCAAGTTCTAATATTGCAGAGGGTGGTGAGATTTCCTCTTGCACAAAATTTCCCTGGACATTTAAATAATGCATGCTGACTTCTTAGTATTGTGTTTTCTATATGATTTTCAGTTTTTCTGAATGTTCATGCATCAAGCAGTGATTTTCGAGACTCAGAAACGGTATGGTTCTTCCTCTCATTACCAAATCTAGTTTATTCAATCATGAGTGATTATAAAGTCAGTAGATTAGGTACCTTATATTTACTGCCTGTGTGTTATTAAGTCACTAGGTATGTTTTAGTTGCTCTTAATGATCTATTTAGCTATTCTTAACTCATTCTTCTTAGGCTCAAGTATTATTAGTTTGTTTCCACCAAATATTTGGAGTTCTTTACTGGTTGCCATTAGCTGCTTGAGTGTCTCAAAGGCTTTCACAATCTAATTACGTTAACATGCAGTGCTAGCCATTATTAATTTTTGGGTCTGGTTTTGGCTTGATCAGGAATCCACTCCATCCGCTATCATATAATTCCTTGTTTATTTTCCCACTTAGTTGTTAAGTAAGATGACTTTGTCCTTGGTGTTTGACATTTTATGCAGATGTGCATGGTTAAAATCAATCTACAATATAACTGTCTTATCATAATGGAAAAATATTTCCATGTTCTAAGACCAAATTGATTATTCACTTAAGGTGTTGACAGCTATCATATAGTATGTCATTTTGAAGAGTTTCTTGAAAGCTGAACAATGCTTCGCTTTGCAGGATGACATTAAAATTGCTGCTGATTACATTGTATATAGGGATAAATATCATCCAGGTTGCCTGGTAACTTTTTCTAGCAATGGCATTAAAATTAGTGGTTTGGTTGTTTGTGGAGATGAAGAAATGTTTAGCTTTGAAAAGGGAATAGATGATGTGATTCGTATCCAAGCACAGCAGCTACAAAGGGTGAGTTATGTCTGGGCAGCATTTTGTGATGCCTCTGTATTCTTGGTACATTGTTTGGCAGAAAATAGTAATTTAATTTGAAAAGAAAGATTTCAAAAATGCATTCGTGGTGCTCATTGAAATTTAATATTTATCATATTTCTTTGTTTCAGTTTGATACTGTTGTCATGAAGTTCCAGATATTGTCAAATGACGCCATAAAAGTTGATGATGACACTTCAGGTGAGTGGATTTCAAAGTGTTTGGGATTTAGTTCTTTTTCCTGATCTAATAATTCAAATAACCTTTTCAATGGGCATTTTGTCTGCTAAGTGCCTTACTGCTTTCCTCTGGGTTGTTGGAACTTGCCCTCTATAGCCCCTATGTAATATATAAACATATGCTTTCATGTTAACTAAGAAAAGCCTGCTACCTCCAGTAATATAGTGCAATATAGAAGCAATGGATCTAGAGATGATAATTTTGGTATGACTATGTTATAGATGGGTTAATTCTTCAGAATATTTGCATACTAAAGTTAGCTCAGATAGAATATTGATAGTATTGAACAAAATAAAGGTTGCATTAGTGGGAATTTAAGGACTAAGAAAGCGATTGTTAACTTTAGTTTTGTTTTATTTACCTAGCATTGCTTACTTTCTGATATTTGTTTCTTAGGATTTTCCTATTTGATTGTGTAGCTCACAGATGAATAAAATTGAAATTTCTTTCCTTTATTTTTTTTATTGCCTTCCTAAATGACAGAACGGATTGAGGAATTGGAGATCTTAATAGTGGAACCGAACTGGTCCAGAAAATGGGAAGGGATCTCATGTTTGAATCCAAAATACTCAGCTCTTTGGAGAGTTGAGCATGAGTAAGTTTTTCTCAGTTGCTGTGGTATAATGATGTTTTCCATAGAAATTAATTCATAAATTTGCTTTCTCGCTTTTACTGGAAACTAACAATACTTTCCCTGCTGATGAATTTGTTTACTTCTATACTTATCTTGGAACCTAGTGGTGCTAGCAATGTATAAATTAATTGCAGGATAAGGTCTCCTGGCTTTTTATGCAAAATGAGTTAATGCATGCAAAAGTCATTTTATGCATTTCATATTTCAAGCAATTGACTTTTTGGATTTGGAATTACTAAATTTAAACTTTAGTTATCAGATTGCTATAATTGAATTTTTACTGTTAGGATATAGAGATTGATTGTTACATAAATGGAATGGTTCAGCCTATTTCATCTTTGATGTTCAATTCTTCTCATTTGCTTATAGTGTGGATGCTGCAATGAGTGGAGGACCTGTCTTGTTTCAACAAAGGCCTTATTTTCCAAAGTGAGTGATGGCATTTCGTTTCCACCTCGACCAATTAACTGTGGGAATTCGATTTTAAGTAGTTGAGATGTCTTGCTTCTTTTGTCTCATTGTTCATGGCTTTTTTTTAGCGTTTATAATGTCTTGAAGTTGTTTTCAATATGGATTCTCTTTTATCATTAAGTTGTATTTATTGTTTATGAGTAGCATTAAGAGCTTCATTGGAGGGGGACTGTTGTGGAGCTTTTATCCATTTTACTGAAGGATTCTAGATCTGTTTTTAAGCCCTCAGATATGAATTGAAGCTGTGTGGCTGTTAAATATGTAAAAGTACATAATATTTTCTTTTTGGGGTTTATGGTATTATGACAATAATTTTCAATACTTGGAACTTGCTATAGTTCATCGATAGTACATTCTTTGACTTTGTTCAAATGTAATTTCCGTAAGATTTTTGTTTTGTGGCCTTTTGTTGGAGTGTTCATTTAGTTCCCTAGAATGTGACTTCATGTGGATACAAAGGATTTATTGTTTCACGAAGCTGTATATTAATGTGTTTAGGCATGCATTCATCCAGAAAGTGGTCTATGGTATAAGCTGGAAGTGCTTCTATGTTCCCCTATTATGTATGTTAAATCATCAATATAATTGGGAAATGGCATTAAGACCATGTCGAGTGAACTACTTGTAGTGCATCATTGATAAGTTTTGTACATTACAGTTTCGATGATGATTTTGAAGAAGTTGTCTATCCAAAAGGAGATTCAGACGCAGTCTCTATTTGCAAGAGAGATGTTGATCTCTTACAGCCTGAAACATTCATCAACGACACAATTATTGACTTCTACATCAAGTAAGTTTAGTAATAAGGTTACTTCCATTATGTTTCACATAAAACATTGTGCTTATAAATGAAATTATCTGATTTTTATCATACTTGTCCTTTTACATAATTTTAAATAACACTGCGCTTCTTGCAAGACTGAAAGGTGACAGATGTGATTTGAATGTAATCGTGTTGTTTTAATCAAGTAGCATGGCTAATTGATACCAGAGAGTTGAACTTGCTGCATCTTTAAAGAGAGGCGTTGCTATTTGTTAGGCTGTGCCTTGACTAGTTCCATTTTCATTCTCTTGAATTGACTGCCAGGTACCTGAAGGATCAGATTCCAACTTCAGAAAAGCATAGATTCCACTTTTTCAATAGTTTTTTCTTTCGAAAGCTAGCTGATTTAGATAAAGATCCGTCAAGTGCTTCAGATGGAAGGGCTGCTTTCTTGCGTGTGCAAAAGTGGACCAGAAAATTGGATATATTTGGAAAAGACTATGTTTTCATCCCTGTAAATTTCAAGTGGGTGATTTGCTTTACCTCTTGTTTTCAAGTATAATCCTTTTATTTCAGTCTGATTTATTGGTACCTTTGCTAATGTGACTTGTGATGCATTTTAATGACAGTCTTCACTGGAGCTTGTTAGTTATATGTCATCCTGGTGAAGTAACTAGTATGAAAGGTAAGTTCTTGAATAAGTGTAAATTCCAGTGAAAGACAACTTTTTGTTTCATACATTTTGCATTTTACAGATGAAGATTCAGAGAAGTCTGTTAGAGTTCCTTGCATTCTGCACATGGATTCAATCAAAGGAACTCATGCTGGACTTAAAAATCTTGTTCAAAGGTACCCTCCCCAGGTGTTTGCTTATCCTTTCAAAATATTCTGCTGTCTTGCAGAGCTATGCATATGCTAAAGCAAATAAAGTTGCATTTTTCTGATGTATTTGCCGGAGACTTTCTTTTTATCCTTGTTTTGTTTTTCTTGTCTTACCAATATTCTGGGTTTCTTGTTTATACCTCTTTTTTCTGCTTCTATAATGGTTTACACTTCTGTTTCCTGAATGCCAGTTACTTGTGGGAAGAGTGGAAAGAGAGGCATAAGGATACATCTGAAGAATTGTCTTCAAATTTCTTGAATTTGTGGTTTGTCTCACTTGAGGTATTGCCTAGTCTTGATAATTTTGTATACAGTTGCATTAGAAGCTTTTCCTGTGCACGTGGTAAGGGTAGTAGGATATGGACAACCTTGGGTGAATTCCACCATTGCCTATCTTCATAGTTTAGTACCTATGGGTATTTTGACTTTTAAAGTATTTGTAATAAGTTATCCTTGGATAGGGATATATGTAAAACTGGGATGAATTTCATGGATTTTGACCCACGTTTTCTCTATGGATCATGAATGCCCCTGGGGTCACATTTGCTAAACCTCTTAAATTGTTTTTTTGACCACATTTTGAAATTAAGATGGATGAGTGGAAGACATCTTTATAGCTATGAAGAGGCATCAATCTTTAAGTTTAACCAATTCTCGATAAAGTCAAAGAATAATAAGTTGAAAATCTAAATGGAGAACATGCAGAATGTTTCATGATGCAATCTTGACTCCTACACATATCTTTGTATTTGTATGTTTTGTTGCCTGGCTATCCTACAAATTGTTATTATAATTGTTGATCAGTTTGTCTATGTGTACGCTGATACTTGATGATTCGTTATCGTTCTGATATTTTGTCCATGCTTGTGCCAGCTCCCACAACAAGAAAATTCATTTGATTGTGGTCTTTTCCTGCTGCACTACTTGGAGCTATTTTTGGTTGATGCCCCTTTGAGTTTCAACCCATTCAAAATAAACGAGTTCTCCCAGTTTGTAAGTGGGCTTTCTTCTAATTTAGACTATTTGAATGGACACAATTTTCTCAAGTTGGGATTTCTTTCCTAGGGTTTTTTTTTTTTTTTAAGCTGGAAAAATGGTGGAAAACGTTCTTCTTTGTCCTTTTGTATTCTGTGAAACTAGTTGACAGAAAATCTTCTCGATTAAACTTCTACACCAGGAAAAAAAAATGGTCAACAACATTACTAGCATTTCAATAAAGCTGTAAACGGATTTGGTCTGATCTGAGGTTTTGATCTATAATATTGGAAATCATTTTTTTTCTAGTGAAAGGAAACTCCATATGCAGAAACTAGGAATATTCTTTCTAGTGGATTTCTTCTGTTTTTTTCATGTCCTGTCACATTTTTTGGTTGCAAATTTTAGATGTTGAGCCGTATTATATTATTTTTCCATTTTTTTAATTTACTACACAGCTTAACATGGAATGGTTTTCTCCTGCGGAAGCTTCTCTTAAGCGGACTCTCATTCAGAGGCTAATTTCTGATCTTATTGAAAAACGTTCTCAAGAAGCTTCTTCTGGTGATGAACCAGAATCCAGCAGTCAAGAAATAAATGAGAAACAAACTGAGCCGCAGTTTGTTTCAGAAAGATACCCATCTGCATTACCTTCCCATGTGAATTTGTCAAATTCACATGTTAGTCATGGAATTGAAATTACTCTACTGGAAGCAGCTTCTCTCAGGAATTCTCAGTCTCTTCATGATCCTTTGGTTCTAAGAGAGCTTCTTGAGCCAGGAGTTTCTGCTGGCTCATTATTGGCGCAGTGTTCGTCATTTGACCAGCCATCTTACTATCGCCTCAATGGTATCTCACAGATTGAGGTATTGGCATTTACTCTCGCTCTCTTTGAGCATAGTCATTTATTGTATGTTATAAAATATTGTTTCATTTCATTTCAAAAGGCGCATAGCTGTTAATGCTTTGATCTCAACCCCAATATTCATCCATGATTAACAACTTGCAGATTGCCATGAAAAAAGAGATCTGGGAATAGGTAGAAGATTATACATTTTACCCCTACGAACAGCATTCTCAGTCTTCATTAAGAAAATATCCATCCAAATATATTGGCATAATACTATGAAGCAAATCTCTTTTATATATATAACACCTCATTTTGTTCAAACCACATAGGATGAAGACTAGTTCCCAATAATAAGGTGCTCTTGTTTCTTCGAAAGGTAACCGTATCTTTTGAGCTCTAAACTTCCCTTTGATTGAGGCGCATGGAGCTAACTGAAATGCTCTATACCCTCTTTGTCGTTTATATTTGAACTAAAAATCAAATATGAATTGTAACATATGCCGATTTGATCTGGACTTCATGAAGAGCATACATTGCTAATGAATGGTAAAGGAAACTGATCTTTATACTTTGCAAATTTTGTAGCTGATATGATTCTGCTTTTGAAGCAGGGTGATGCAGAAACTGGGGAGCAGTTCGCGTATTTCGCTGGAGAAACTGCCTTTCAGCAAATGAATGGTGCAACACCTGAAGCTAGTTCTATTCCTTACTCCCTCAGAGGCTTTGGGGACAACGTGTCATGGAATCCAGGTGTTGCTGTCCGTGAAGGTATTTCATCTTCAGAGACATCAAGCTGCACATCTGATGGTTCAGATGTTGGGATTATTGAAGCTTGCTCATTTGAAGCTGATACCAGCCTCCGTCTAAAAGAGGAAGCTGATGAACGAAGATATCCATCTCCAGAAAACAAGAACTTTTTGACAAAAAGCCTAGCATCTACCCTGAGCGAAACGCCGGTGACCTTTGCCACTGAAAATACTGAAGATCTTGAAGGTGCAGAAGAGCATGATAATAGTGAAGACCTTGAAAGTTCAGAAGACCCTGATAATAGTGAAGACCTTGAAGGTGCAGAAGACCACCCTGATAATACTGAAGATCTTGAAGGTGCAGGAGACCACCCTGATAATACTGAAGATCTTAAAGGTGCAGAAGACCCTAATAATACTGAAGATGTTGAAGGTGCAGAAGACCCTGAAAATACTGAAAATCTTGAAGATGCAGAAGACCCTGAAAATATTGATGATCTTGAAGGTGCAAGAGACACTGAAAATATTGAAGAGCCTGAAGGTGCAGAAGACCCTGAAAATATTGAAGACGTTGAAGGTGCAGAAGACCCTGATAATACTGAAGATCTTGAAAGTGCTGAAGCCCCTGATAAAACGCAGCGGAGTGATGACAGTGGCAACCTTAACTCATGTCACGAAAATTCAACTGCACCATTTGAAGGTATCGAAGAATTCAAAGGCACCGAAGATCAAAATAAAATGCAGAGTGTCAAGCAGAATGGGGTTCTTGCCACTTGTCGAGAATGTCCAACTACTCCACTACTTGAAGATGCCGAACTTGAGGTTGGAATAAGAGAGGGACCTGTCGCTTGTCAAAAAAACCCTTTGACGTTGAATGAAGAGTTCAGTGTGGCAGAAAACGGGTCGCCTAAAAACGTCAAGAGGGATGTTACCACGGATGACAGGGGAACAACGGATGGCGATTCGACTACAGAATTTAGTGAACAGCAAGCTGCAAAAAGGCTGCGACTTACGCTCTCCCCTTGATATCCAGAAAGGTCTCACGAGAGGCATGCCGAAAGATCTTTGACATGTTCAAACTGTAGTTCAGAATCTTAATCCCACTAGTAGAGGTGCCATTTTGTGAATGATATCTTGGCTTTGACCGTTCTTGTTATTTTAGGGAATTTTGTTCAGACACGGTTATCCATTGTCGTAAATTATGATAAATTTTTTTACAGGAAAAGTAAACTCATTAATCCGGTATGTAATGTGTGCCAGTATGGGTTTCCTTCCTCCTGGGTGAGTGGACATTCCGTTGCGTACGGACTGTACAAAACTCTAGAAATATATACAAGGATGTGTTTAGGGAAAAATTCGTAAATTCAGAATATTGAATATCTTTACATAATTTTTATAATTTTAGATAAAAAAATATGTATTAGAAAATTATTTATTTTCTCTTTCGGAATTTAGATGAGCATCTGATAAAATTTTATTCTATAATAAATTATTAACTTATAATATATTTAAAATTTGGTATGACCTGTTCAAATAATAAAACCTCAATATTAGTAAGATATTCTGATTGGAGATTCTAATTGGGGACTGATTTTCTTCGGGGTGGCATGTTGGTGGATTTGGAAAAATAGCAACACCATGATTTTAGGAGACTCTTGTAAAGCCAACTGGACAAAACAGCCGGAGGTTAACCAGCATGGTCTTCAAATTGAAAGGTCTACACATCTTGTGGGTTGGTCTAAACTCTCTTCAGGATGGGTGACTTTAAACACTGATAGCTTATACGTAAAGCAAGCACATGGAAGTGCAAGAGGTCTCAGCAGATGGAGCTTCTAAGCATTTTGAGTGGCCTATCTCTATGTTAGGATTTGGGACAACAGAATAACACTGGAATCGGATAGCCTAGCGGCTCTAAATTTCCTCAACAGATACTATACCAAAACATCTACAAAGTCTGGTGTATTCCATTAAATCCCTGATTCTCGGAACTGGGCAATAGAGATTAAACATGTCTACAGGGAGAGTAACCGGTTGTACAGATTTGTTGGCAAGCCTTTCATGGAATCACCCGCCAGGACTCGAGCGACTGGTATTTCACCTGCTAGCTTACAGCACTTGTTATTAAAGGATAAGTCGGGAGTTGTTTTCCCTAGATTATGTCCAACCGCTGATGCCCAAGGCATGTGCCTTCTTCTTTATTCAAAAGAGGCATTGTGTACCACTTTGTGAGATCTAGCGCATAGGGGGGTTAGGTTACCCAATTACATATCGGAAAGGAGCGAGGGAGATCTTGGACTTATATATGTTGTGTGATGGTATCATTTGTAACAAGATGTATTTTTTGGGTCATGTGGTTAGAAGCCCGACTCAGCGTTATAGTTGTGATCCATCACGCGCACATACAAGTCTGGGTCCGCTGGACCGAGGGTCCGGGAGCCGGGTCGTGACAAATAGTAGCGGAGCCGATCTCGTTCCCTCTTCCGGGTGGGCTTGGGCCGTGTTGTATGTTCACGTTTGAGTCCAAGTAAGTTACGTTTGGGCTCCTCTCGTGAAGACACGAGGTCTATAAGGAGAGGTGATTGTAAGACCCAGCCTGTGTAGGGGGGTCAGGTTATCCAATCCCATATCGGATTAACAAGATGCATCTTTTGGGCCATATGATTAGAAACCCGATTCAACGTTACATTGTGATCCATCATGTGCACATCTACGTCCGAGTCCGTGGCCTAGCAAATAAGAACGCCCTCAGCAAGGGATGACGTGATATGCCATATAACCAATACATTATGCTCTGTCCTAAGATGGATGTCCTAACTATTATATATTTTTAATTATTATTCATATTTCTATAAATTGAATTTTTTTATTTTTAAAAATTATCTAAGTCAATGAGATGATAAGAGATCTCCTCAATTTTAATCAAGGTCTAGAATCAGTCATTAATCATTTGTAGAAAATCCTGAATATTAGAGAGTCAATATTAAAAAAAATAATTTTTTTTCCAGTAAAAAATAAAAATATAATTACTACGAATTCTAACATTGGGAATCTGAAACATACTTCACTCATACTGATACTGAATTAATCGTCAATACTCAAAAATGTAAATTTTTTTTTCTAACGTTCTGAAATAATTTACTAATTTCATTGTTATAAACAATCTTAGAAAAAATTAAATAAGCATAATTAGTTAGCTAAAACCATCATATAGTGTCAACTAGACGTAATATTACGCTTACTATATGGATTAGAAACATAATAGAGATTAAAAAATAAAAATATCACTGCGCTGAAACTGTAAAGTTAGTAGTGGCTGCCTTTTTTTATTTTCCCCGAGAGTGTACGTTGTGTAGCGGGGGAGGAAGAGCGTAGAGGGAAACCGAAGCAAATTCAAAAAAAATAGCCATCGAACAGTAGCCAAATGTCATATACGATCCCTTTCCTCCTTTAAAAACTAAACCAACGTTCGTACTGTCTGCGACGGAGGAGAAGAAGAGAGAGAGATTTTGGATCTGATTACAGATAGGAGCACGTAAATAACCGCGTTCGCCGCCAATCTCAGAAGATGAAGAAGCCAAGTCGACGATCCAAGCGAAGCAGCGTTGCCGGTGCATCGTCGCCAGTCATAGACCAGAAAGGCAAACAAGAATCACAAACGGAGTCGTTTTATCAGAAAAGTGCTTGCGATTTGGAGATTGAAAACCAAGCATTTAAGGTGATGTACTCTCTTATTCTCATGCTTTAAGTGCTTGCGTTTCATTTTACCGAATAAACGGATCATTCGATTTTGTGAATTTTGCCTCTGTTTTACACGCTTTACTACTGTCGGACAAGTAAGTTGAATCTCTTTGGAACTAATGTAGTAAGGATTTAGTGTTAGATGTCGTTTGTTTACGTATTCACCGATCGGTTTGGATGCTTATAACTGGACATGTTTAGTTCTGTTTGTAGAAATGCAGCGATGAAAATAGCCAGTAAACCTTGTCAAGCGTCATATTTAATAAAAAAAGGAGTATTTCCTAGCTATAATTATGTTGTGACTTTGCAGAAGGAGATTGAGGAACTGAGTGACAAACTTAGTAATATTCATTCGACTCCTGCGGATAGGAAGCCGAAGCAAGTTGATCCGGTAAGGTTGCTGGCCCTTACTGGTTTTGATTTGCATTGAGATGCTGGTTATATAACACCATTTCTGAATTCTGTGACTAATACTTTTCCTTTCCAGGTTACGGAGCTGAAGAAAAAACTTAGCTCACAATCCAAGTACTCGGCTCAAAAACAAAAGAACAGTGGAGAGAGGAGGGAGGATGAGATTCAGAGATTAAAAGTTCAAAGGGTAATATTTTTGCTCCGGATGAAATATTGCCTCGTAAGTTCAAGTTTAATGTGTTTGTTCATAATCCCTTTTGTTTGTGCTATTGCATGTTTAGGTTCAACTCCTGTGCAAGATCAAGTTAGAGTCTGTGCAGTTCAGACTAGCAAAAGCTTTACTAGAGAAAGAAGTTCTTCAGGTGTGTGCTTATGGTTGCATAGGCATTCTTATACGTTAATTTAGCTCTGAATGCAATTTTTTCTCAAAAGCTTGCGAAGTTCAATTAGTTGTTTTCCTGATGTTGAAAGTCATGACATTAGATTTGTTGATGAAGCTCTGCATGTTTGCTTTCTAGTTTGTCAGAGTTCCTGTTAATCATTGGTCTATTGACAGATATACTCTGTGTACGATGATATCTTAGTTAGAGTTCCCATTATGTAATAGTTTGATTCTGTGAAGTTACTATAGATCAACTAGACACCACCTGCACATTATGATAGGATATTGTTGTGAAATAACGATTGAGGTTCCTTTTCCGTCCTCAATTGTCTGAGTAATGAATTTCTTCTTCTTTTTTTAAAATTTTCCTGTAATCTTTCAACTGCTTTAACTTGAGTTAAAAAGTGGATCTCCCTGTCTTATGTTTGATCCAACGGTCTTAGCAATCGGGTGGAAATATTGTTTTTTCTTGACTTCTTAGATCTGGCTGCATTTCTGATTCAAATGACCTAACTTTTCCAATTTGTTCAAAATTGTGCATGCGTATTAAACAGTTATTCTAGCCAACTGCTGGGAGTTTATGCGGATCGAATGCTTGATTGTAGCATCAGGGGCTTGGGATCTGTTTCAGAACTAAGCCTTCCTAAAATTCTTGAAGTTGCAAATTTAAACCTTTGCTCTTTTTTTTTTCAGATTCTTCCATAATGTAGCTTTTTTTTTTTACTGGATCATAATGTAGCTTTATTAAGCCATGGTGCTTCTTTAATTTCAATATAACATGAAATTGTTTCTTTTTTCTATGAACAGCTAAAGAAAGAGCAGAGGAGGAATGCATATGAGATGCGTAAGCTACTGACCTTGAACCAGAGACAGAAGCTGGTAATTTCTAGTTGTTTTATGCACTGCGTTGAGTACAGCTTAAATCACTACAAAAAATAACTTTATAGTCTGATCGAGTTTGTACTATAATTTGAACATTCTTCTTTGTATTTCTTTTGGATTTTCTTGTCTTCCATGATAAATCATGTTTCTTTCTCGTCCTCTATGGTTCTTCTGGAAAATCCTTCCTGTTAATTGTTATGATTAAACATTAGGTATTGCTGCGAAAGACAGAAGAAGCCTCTATAGCTACTAAACGTCTAAACGAGCTATTAGAATCCCGAAAAGCTTCATCTTTAAGAACTTCTGGTCAGGGAAGCTTCATGCAGATGCATTTCTATCTTCTTCTTTTTCCAGGGGTTAAAATTCATCCCTTTATTACTGTGATGTATGATTTATTGAAACATATTTTTCTTTCCCAAATCTTACAGGTTCCAGAACTGGAAGTAGTCCTGGAATACAGGTAGGAAGAGACTCTACTGTGCATTTCTACATCTATTGCTATGGTGATATAAAGATTAAGAGTGCTATATAGCATTACTTTGATGGAAAATCTCTAGATGCTATCTCCACTGGTTGAAAAGTGTATTATGTCTGAATCTAATTGAGGAACTGGATGAACCTGGAATTATGTTGGTGGTTGTCGGAATCACTTCCACTGCATGGTATCGTTTCCAGTTCTAGTGCTCCAGGAATTTATGGAGCTGAACAATATTAAGATATTCTGAATAATGTTCAGAGCTTAATGATTGTTGATAGCACTCATTGAATTGAAAAGCGCATCCAACTTGGGCATAATTTCTTATAATTCCAATAAGTACTTCTGTCCTTGATTAAAATTCTAATTACCCCCTTATATTAATGTCTGGGTATGGTGTAAACTTCTGTAATTTTTTCTGCATATTCAATATTTTATATTTTAAACGAAGGGTTGATAATCGTCATTATAATATTGCATCACTTTATTTTTTTACTTAAAGAGCATCCTCTAGTATGTTGTTTGATCTTTGTGTATATGATACAGAATACGACGTTGGAGATAAAATTTCAAGAACGGGTGGAGGAATACGAGCGTCAAATGGAAGAGTACAATCTTTAGCTCTATTCATCTGAAACGAAATTTATTATACTGTCTTCAGTTCCTCGAAATTTCTACCACTTTGTGAATGTCTATGGTTCTATCTTCTTAAGTAAAGTACAAATCTCTCATCTGTTCCCAAACTTCTTTCTGGAATTATTACGTCATGAGATGTAGTTTATGCAATTGGTAATTTTTGGATCTTGAATTGGATTTTCCCAAAATAATCTTCTCCGTTTAAGGCTTTTTGATGCAAATTGAATGATATTGGTGTTCCGTCGTTAGGCTGACCAATGTAATGCTATTGACTAGGATGGCTGATGAGCTGAGAAAGTTTGAGGAGGAGGCGGAGATCCTAAGGGAAGAAAATTACAGGTGAGATCAGTCTCTGAATTTTATTTATTCAGTTTGCACTTTCTTTTCTGCGCTTTTGTTGAGTAAGCGCTTGTAACTTGTACTCGGGGTGCAGGTTACTTTTACGCGACAAAGAAACTGACTGTGCAGTGAGGGATTCGGAGTTGAGGGAACTAAAAGAGGAAGTTGTCCAACTGAGTAGAATGGTCAATCAAATAGGAAAGCCAAAGACACAAGTTCGTGTTCTAAGCCAAAAGGTAAGTGCGTTTTGCATGGCTGCACTATCATATTTTTTTCGGGAATTCCGTCAGTAGTTAGATTTATTTCATCTCAACAAAACGGAAAAATCCGATTGAGAAGAATCTGATTGTGTGACAGCGTGTGTTAATCAGGTAGATCTAGTTCAATCTTCTGTTTCTAGTGGAAGTAGCGTCGAGTTCTTGGGCATGGAAGCATCCAAGGCAGAACATTCGGGAACAAATGTTGCTCCAATTGGGAAATCCGGGTTTGTAGCTTGCTGCTCCTGCAGCAAAAAATCACTTTGCAAGACCTCTAAATGTGAATGCAGGGCAGCTCGGGGCTCCTGTGGCTCACGTTGTGGATGCGCAGTCGCTAAGTGCACCAACAGAGAAATATTCATCAGGGTCGATGGCTCACTGCATTCAAAGCAATCACAGCTCTCCGTGACCGACGCAGGCAACTTGGAAGCCAAAAACGCCGTCGCTACTTCCCAACCGGATGAGTTGAATAATGACTGTCAACTTCGAAGGAAGCCTTTGCATGAAGTTGGAAATATACTGGTACCGCTTTATTTCTCGGTTTACCTTATTCTTGTTTGCTGGTAGAGGTGTTCCCTTCTTTTACCAGTCGCGATGGTAAATTTTTGAAATTTGAAGTGCATTATTTTTTTCCCTAGTTTTTTATCTTTCAGTATCTGTAGTATCCTTCTATTTGGCATGGCTAGAATTTTACACTTATTTGTTCTTGTATTACTACCCAACCCATCTCTAGCTAATGTATAATCTATTTTCCTTGTAGAACATCTCGAGCCCTGTGAAACCAGGTCATAAAACGAGAAGGCAGAATGTGGTTGCCCAGCTTGATACTGTTGATCCGTCTCTTTTACTGCCAGAAAATGCCAGAGACCATGGAAAGTCGGGCAAACCTGCCGCCACAGACATCACCGTGAAGCTAACTAGAACCACCCGTTCAAAAGTCTCTGATAATATTCCATAAACCAGACTGATCTTTTTTGGAGGAGTTCTGATTTGCTTCCAACAAAAAATATTAACTCGTGATGTCGAGAATGATGGTGGACTTTACCTGATTCAGGTGAGAACTTACTATGTGCGTATCTTCCAATTGAGATTGGCTGATTCAGATAGATTACATGTACTTGGTGAACTGCTGTTTGAAACTGAACATAGATCACTGTACTTTATGTATTCTCCCGCTGCAAATTCAAACTGAATAGAAATATTGATGTTGGGTTGTCCAACTCCTTATCTCATCCCCAGTCGAAAAAAAAAATAAACCAAAAAATACTGCAAAATCTAAGGATTCTTCTCAGTTAAAATAGTGCGCAATCTTTTAAATATTTAATGTGAACTTGAATTTGAAATGAAATGTTTTTTTTTTAATATATTTATTTAACAGATTTAGATATTGATAAAAATATTATGTAATTTTTTAATTATTTTACCAGGATTTTGTATCTGAAATAGAGATAAAATATTTTATTTATAGTATCTTATTTAAACAATAGATATCGATTATAATTGAAGGGAAATTAATTCGGATAAAAATATTTTTTTATTAAAAAAATCAACATGATTATTAAATCATACTGGACCGGCTAGTCCGAACATATTAAATCGGAATTCGGAATTGGTGTCCAGATTTAGTTAAAAAATACCAATTAAACTGAAATGGATCAATTGGTCGTTTTCTTTTTTAAAAAAAAAAAGAAAGAATTTTCATAAAGCAAAATAAAACGACACAACTTTATGAATTTTTCGTGAAATATTTGTAATTTGAAGATCATTCGCGTCCACCCTTTTAGACAACGATATAGTTGTCAGTGGTGCTAGGGATTAAAGCATTTCTTTCTCAGTCCTGCATCTGGCTAGAATAGTCAGACATTGTGTACCCGAAAAAAGTCGAATTTTATTTTCTGTGTTTGTGTTTTTATCTTTTTAAGTTTGGCGTGGGTATTTTCTTCTTTCTTGAACCTCACAATAGAGGCACACAACCTGCATTTTTGCTCTGCTATGAAAATGGCTTTTTAAAATGTGCAAGTGTAGTTTTTAACTAACATGTGTTGTTAATTACTTGGAATCGTTAGTGACCTGCATATGGCTCTCAAGAAAACCTCGTCTCCTAACCAATCTAATCCTCCTAATCAAAACAAACCACCTTTACCTAAACCACCACCTCTGGACTCGGCTGATCGAAATGTGAGTCGTCACGGCAACTAGAGTGCGGGGATCTCTAATGATCCAAACAGAGTACATGTCAGGGAAAGTAGGACTAATCGAGTGAAGGAGTCCAGGGGATGGGACCCTAGAGCAGTGTTTAATAGTAAAAAGTTCATTTTGTATTATGTGGATTTGATTCCGGCGGACTGGAGCCCGGATGATTTTTACCAACGTCAACACAAATGGGAGCCTGTGATAGATGTGTATGTTGGAGGCAAGCGTAGTGTGCATAACTCGCGATTTGGTTTTGCAAGGTTTATTCATCAAAGTGATAGGGAGGCGGAGCGTCCGTCGAAGCTTAGTAATCTGAATTTAGAGGAAATTTTCTCTGCTTTAGCATGGCAAGATTTACCTGGAGGGTGAACAATGCGAGACGTGCCAACATGATGGACAAAGGTAAAAGGTGGTCGTGGAACCTGTATCACCCCAGATGTTTGCAGAGGGGTCGGCATCCAGGGGGAAGAGATCTTTTGTGGAGGTGGTAGTAGGGTGGTCCTCAGGGTGGCAAAGAAACTGAGGAAACGACCCATATCAAGATAGAGGTGGCTGAAGAAAATAAGGAGTGGCTTAATAGGAGCATGGTGGGTATTGTTAAGGATGGAGTTCTTAAAACTCATAAGATCCCGTAGGAGGTGAGCGTGCAACGATTGAATAATGAAGAAACCCTGATTTTGTTTCAATCTCATGAAGTGATGGTTGTGGAGATGATGTCTAATTCTAGTATGTGGACGGATATATTTGCCGAGATGCGTTCTTGGAGCCCAGAGGGAGTAGAGAACGAAAGGGTGTGTTGGATAACCATGACTGGAGTTCCCTTGCATGCATGGTCGGAAGATGGTCTCAGAAGGATTGCACAGGTTTTCGGCGAGGTGGTTCAGATTCACTCCTCTATACTGAACAGGACCACTCTGTAGGTGGCATGGGTTTGTGTGCGTACGAAGACCATGGAGAAAGTGGGTGGATTAGTCTGGATTGATGTGGAAGGTAGGTCATGTCCAGTTGCAGTCAACGAGGGACTGGTCAATTTGAGTATGAACAAAGTAGAGGAAGAGGAAAGAGGTGGGTTGTTGAGGTGCTGCAATTCGACGATCTTGCCAGTTAGAAGGGTCTTGTCACCTAGGCACAAGACGGCTAGTGTTCCTTCCAGAGAACAGTGGCAGGCGGCTTAGGACGTGTGTCATGGTGATAACGACAGCTCGCATGGGGAAACGGTTTATGAGGTTGTCACCAAAAGACTATATTATGGAAGTGTTGAAGGGGAAAAAGTGGTGGACCTAGGTGATTCTTCGAACCCATGTGAGAATCAAATTCCAACTACTCATTTAGGCAGTAGCCCGTATAGGGAGGCCCAAAGGAGGAAGGGTGAGGAGTTGGATTCGATAAATGGACTTCTAAAGGTAGAAGACAAGAGGCTGACTAGTTATGGGCCTACTAAGTTACTAAAGGGCCCAAGGACTTCGGATAGGCGGGATGGGCTGGGCCTAGTACGAGATAGGTTAAGGAAAGAAGGAGTGGATAGTCAGCTATCTGGGCGGAGCAGCCTAAGATCTGACATGATACTAGCAAGAGTGTACGAAAGAATCAAAGCGGTCAGGGCAAGGACTAATGAACTAGTGAACGGCAAAGTTAGAGGTAAATCAGTGGAAGAAATTCGTCGAAGATTTAGGATGTCCATAGGAAATTGTAAGACTGCGGACTCACAAGGCATGCTGGTGGTACCAGATTCAGTGGCATCATTGTCTTGTGTTCCGAAAACTTCCATAAAGGGTCACAACAGGCAGGAGACAGAGGAGGAGGAGGATATTGAAGATGCGGTTCAAGCTAAATTTGAGGTCATGAAAAAATTGGGCCTACAACCCAGAAGACCAAGGGAAGCTTTAAGGGAAAAGATCGTTGAACTGGTGGAAGAGGAGCAAGACAACTGGGGAGGACAAGGAGGGTCATAGGCAACATGCCGTGTCTCTGTTAGGTGTGGGTTTTACCAATGATTAATATTGGATTTTGAAACATAAGAGGTATAAGGAGCCAGTTGGAGCATAAGTAATTTTATTAGGAGCAACAATTTAGCAGTTTGCTTTATAGCAGAAACTAAAGTAGAAAAGATGTCAGAGCAGGTCATTCAAAAGGTGTGGGTGGAAAGTTCGGTGGGGTGGTGCAATAGTGAATCGAGGGGACAAGCAGGAGGGTTACTAGCATTGTGGGACAAGACACAAGTTCACGGTAAAGTCTGTTCAGAATGATGGATTGGGTTAGAAATTCAAGTGGAGGTGTCAGGTTATCGAATGTTTGGTGTAGGGGTACATGCCCCGAATACGGTGGCAGGGAGAGAAAGCTTCTAGAGCGAGACACTGAGGTTTAAAGGGAATTGGTGCGAGCCATGGGTGATGATAGGGGATATGAATGAAGTCCTACAGGTAACAGAGTGTGCTGGAGGAAGGTTTGAAAGATGAAGGGCTGACAATTTAAGGAAGTTCTTGGAGGAAAGTGGGATGATAGATCTATCACTATGTGGAAGAAGATTTACATGGTCATCTTCCAGGTGTGCCTCCAGGATTGATAAGGCATTTGCAAGTGCAGAATGGGTCGCGGACTATGCGGAGTATAGACTATACGCAGAGAAGAAGAGGCTATCGAATCATAATCCAATTCTAGTCAAAGTAGGAGAGACTTCATGGGGCCCGAAACTCTTTAGATCATGGGATGTGGTATGTTGGAATAAAAAGAAGGAAAAGAACTCTGCAGAGAAACAAAGGATAATAGAGTTGGCAGAGTTTTTGAGTGTTAACAAGCTGATAATCTTATTCATTAGACGTGAGGCTTATATAGGAAATAAATAACAGCAAAGACAGATTATTCTCCATAAAATCAGAATTAAATCTAACCAACATTGATAGATTGTAGGAACTAACTAAATCTTCAGACTAATTCTTCACACCTGGAATGCCAATATTGTAACACTCCCCCTTGGCATATAGGTGATTAACACCTATCTTTTGCTTCAAAACTTTAAATCTTTCTTTGGGTAGTGGTTTAGTGAAAATATCAATCAACTGATCTTCAAATGAACAATGAACCAGTGTCACTTCATTTGATTGTTGGACTTCTCTGATAAAGTGAAACTTAATCTTGATATGCTTTGTTCTGCCATGGAATACCGGATTTTTTTAGACTGAAATTACAGAACTATTATCACACATAATCTTTGTTGCTTCAGCTTGTTCTTAACCCAAGTCCTTCAACAATTTCCGCAACCAAATTGCATGGTTTACTGCAATGGCAGCAGCAATATACTCTCTTTTGTTGTAGATTGGGCTGTGGTTTCTTGTTTTTTTTAGCTCCAAGTAAAAAAACCAAAGCCTAATCCAAATAAATATCCAGAAGTACTTTTTGCATCATCAACACAACCTCCCCAATCACTATCAGAGTACCCTATCAATGTCATCCTTGCATCCACAGACTTAGAAAAATAAATACCAAAAGAAACAGTTACTTTGATATACCTCAATATTCTTTTAGCAGCTGAAAAATGCCTTCAACTTGGTGAGTGCATGAACCTGGAAAGTATACTAACAACAAAGATTATATCAGGTCTAGTAGCTGCTAGATAAAAAAGGTTGCCAATTAAACTCATGTACAAGCCTTCGTCTGTTTTTTCCAAGCCATCATCCTTGCTCAGTTTCTCACTTGTTGTCATCTAAGTAGACACAGGTTTGCAGTCTTGCATTCTGAAATTTTTTAAGCACATCCATAGCATATTTCTTCTGACATAAGAAAATACCTGAGTGTGACTGCACAATTTTCATTCCCAAAAAATAACTCATGGCTCCAAGATCAGTCATCTCAAAGACTTTTTTTATCTCCTCCTTGAACCTTTGAATGAGTTCAAGTTGATGTCCAGTTACAAGGATGTCATATACATAAATAGAGACAACCAGCAGCTGATCTCTGTCTGTTTTTATATATAAAGTTGCTTCACTTTGGCTTTTAATAAAACTAAGTTCATACAAGTGCATGTCAACTCTCTCATACCAGGCTCTTGGAGCTTGTTTGAGCCCGGATAAGGTTTTCTTGAAGAGATATACACAATGTTCTTTTTCTGTAACTGAATATCCATATGGTTGCTCTACATAAATCTTCTCATCAAGAAATCCATTCAAAAACGCAGATTTGACATCTAGTTGATGGATTTGCCAACAATTTTGTGCAGCAACAGCAATAAGGTGTCTAATAGTGTCATACCTCGCCACATGAGCCAAAGTCTCTTGATAATCGATGCCATATTGTTGAACATAGCCTTTCACCACCAATCTTGCTTTGTGTTTGCATAGTGAGCCATCAAAATTGAGTTTTGTTTGAATACCCATTTGACTCCTAGCACTTTTTGATTTTTTGGTCTTTCCACCAGCTGTCATGTTTCATTTTTGTTGATAATCTCTAACTCTGCTTCCATAGCACTCCTCCATTCTTTGGAATCTTGTGCTTTAGAATAATTTGTAGGTTCAGAAACTACCCAGTTACACCTGAGATAAATATCTTTTAAAGATTTTGTGCTTCTTATTGGTACATCATCAAGGTTCTCTTCATGAATCTTGTTATCAAGAGAGATATCTAGCTATGCCTTTTCTCGATTTTGCCAATCCCAAGTTAACGCCTCATCAAACTTCACATTCTTGCTCAAAATAATATTTTGATTATGTAAGCAGAAGATTCAATAACCTAACCTTTTGTAGATGATCCATAACCAATAAAAATGCCTTTTTCAGCTCTAGAATCAAGTTTGCTTCTTTTTTGGTATGGAACCTAATAATAGCATATGCTTCCAATCACCTTGAGATGATCTACAGAGGGCTTGATACTGTACCAGATTTCATATGGTGTTGAATTCTTCAATGCTTTAGTAGGAAGTCTATTCATCAAGTACACAAAAGTATTAACAGCATTTGCCCAAAATTTGTTTGGCATCTTCTTTTCAACTAAGAGACAACGAGTCATCTCCATGACAGTCCTGTTTTTTCTCTCAGAGACACCATTTTGTTGTGACGTATATGACACTGTAAGCTGGTGTTCTATACCTGCAATGCTAAAAAAACTCAACAAATTGGTTAGAAGTATATTCTGGGCCATTATCAGATCTCAAGATTTTGATTCTCCACCATGGCTTTAAACTGCTTGAAAACAGAAAAAATTTCACTTTTCTGCTTAAGAAAATACACCCAACTCATCCTCGTGCAATCATCAATAAAGAGAATGAAATATTTACTACCATTCAATAATTCAGTCTTCATAGGACCACAGACATCAGTGTGGATAAGTTGAACAAGTGAAGCAAAGACCAAATCCATCCTCCTACCACGTTGTCAAGGAGTGTGACAAGCAAAAGGACCTTGCAAGAGTGCAACTGTCCAAGGCGGCAAAGAGGATGAAGAAGTGGGCAGACGAAAAGAGGAGTCCCTTAGAGTTTGATGAAGGGGACCTTGTGTTGGTGAAGTTGATGCCTCACCAAAGCCGAGTTTTTGCCAAGTTGCACAAGGGGCTAGTGCGACGATACGAGGGTCCTTTCAAGGTGTTGAAGAGGATTGACAAAGTATCATACAAGCTGGAATTACCACCAAGATTGGAGTTCCATCCTGTCTTCCATGTGAGCTTATTGAAGTCATTCCAAGCAGACATGGAAGATCCGGAGAGGGGGAAGTCCAAGAGAGCTCCCACAGTTGTGACCAATGCCCATTATAAGAAGCTTGATGAGATCTTATCAAGGCGGGTGGTGCAAAAGAGTGGGAAGCACATGAACCATGTGGAGTACTTGGTTCGATGGAAAGACGACCCTCCTAGCGAGACAAGTTGTGAGAAAGATTTCGATCTTTGGCAGTACCAAGACGAAATCAATGAGTTCTTGAGGCAGCATACAACGAGGACGTTGTCGAGTTTGGTGGGGGAGAATGTCACGACCGAATATCAGACTACGCGTCATTCGGCATATCAGACTACGAGTCATTCGACTTCTTGTGGGACCCGATTCCCAAATCAAGGATCACATTAATCAATGAGGGAATCTTTCCCCATTATGTTTCCCACTATGTTCCCCACTAAGTGAGGGAATCAAGGAGCTCACTTGGGATCCGTGTTTGTGCTTTCTACTTTTGTATATAACCGTTAGATCATACGGCTTGATCTCCACCATCTATTGGGGAGTTGTAAAGGCTATATAAGGGGTGCCACCCCTCATTTGTAATCATCTAGCAATACTTGCAATATTGAGAGTTTAGAGCTTTCTCTCCATTCTTTTGTGTGTCTCTCTCATTTCGGTTCGATTCTAAGCTTAGCATTCTAGCTAGTTTCGTGAGGAAGACTTACTTAACCTATTGCGAGAGCGATAGTCTAAGGCCGCACGGAGAGTTTCTATTCCGCAAAACTCTAATCCCGTGACAATATGCGCTAGTTCGAGACAGGTACACAATCATATGGGGTTATTGGTGGTAAATGGGACAACGTACAAGGACCCAGAGGATATAAAAAAGGAGGTGAGGAGGTATTTTAAAGACATGTTTCAAGAGGAGTCAAAACAATGGATTGGGATAGGGAATCTTGAGTTTAGCAGGCTTGAGAGATTCAAGGCAGAAAATATGGTATCTCACTTCGATTCAGAAGAAATTAAGTCGGCGGTGTGGGATTGTCGGAGCCTTTAAGGCACCAGGCTCTAATAGGTTTAATTTTTTGTTTTATAAGAAGGCTTGGGAGGTAGTTGGCAAGGATCTTATATACATGGTGAAGGAATTTCATGATAAATAAAGAATGCCAAGAGGTGTTAATAATTCGTATTTGATATTAATACCGAAGGTTGAGGGTACATCAAGTCTAAATAATTTTAGACCTATTAGATCAAGTCTAAATAATTTTAGACCTATTAGCCTAATTAACAGTTTATATAAAGTGGTCGCTAAGATGTTGACAAGTCGCCTGCGGAAGGTTATCGCGACATTGATCTCACCGTTCCAAGTAGGTTTTATTGGCGGCAGACAACTTCTGGACTCGGTGATGGTGGCCTCAGAGGTGATTCATACCACTAAAGTCTCTAGGCAGCAAGGTTGGTGTCTCAAGGTCGACCTCCGCAAGGCTTATGGAGACAAGGGTTTTCAGAGAAAATGGAGGAAGTTGTGTAGGGACAGCCAAAGTTACGGTTTTGGTGAATGGGGCTCTTGCGGGCGAGTTTGAGATGAGAAAGGGGTTGAGGCAGGGGGACCCGTTATCCCCCTTTTTATTCGACATAGTCGCTGAAACACTCTCTCGAATGTTAATCAAATCTGAAGCTGTTGGATTGATTAGAGGAATAAAGCTGGGTAGCAAATCAATTATGCATCTACAATACGCAGATAACGTTATTCAGTAGTGATGGTGAGGAAGGGTTGAAGAAATTAAAAAGGGTATTGCGATGTTTCACCCTTACTACGAGACTGAAAATCAACTTTCATAAGAATGCCTTAGTCGGAACTAATTTTTCAAGGGAGGCAGTTGAGGAGATGGCTGTGAAGCTTCTTTGCAGATCGGAGCACCTACTCATCAAATACCTTGGGATACCACTCGGTGCAAATCCCAATAGGTATAAAACGTGGGAGGCATAATACAGAATTTTAGAAGGAGACTGACTTGTTGGAAGGAAAAGTTCCTGTCTTTGGGGGAAGAATTACACTAGTAAAATCGATGCTAAATAGCATTCCGATATTCTTGATGTCGATGTATTGGATCCCAAAGAAAGTCATGAAAGAGATGGAGAGGGTGACCAAAAGATTCATTTGGAGAGGCAGTGTGGATAATAGATGTTTGCATAAAGTGAAGTGGAGCAAAGTATGTTTGTTGCAAGAAAGGTTGGTGCCGGCATAGGGTATGTGGGAATTAAAAACACCGCTTTGCTTTTAAAATAGTGTTGGCAGTAGTTTTCGGAGCCACTCTCTGGGCCCAGATAATTTCCGAGATTTATAGACAGAGGTTAAATAGCAGGGGATTAATGCTAACGAAAATATTTCTAAGATTTGGAAGATTGGTAAAGGAAATGCTATCCGGTTTTGGAAAGATGCGTGACTGGGAGAGGACTTGAAGACATCTTTTCCTAGATTGTTCGCTATCTCACTATTAAAGGAGGCGACAATAGAGGAGGTGGGGTAATGGTGCGAGGGTAGATGGGAGTGGAGACTGATTTGGAGAAGGAATTTATTTGTGTGGGAAGAAGACCTCCTAAGAGATTTAGAAGATGGTCAGCTGGGGTAAGGCTCTAGCAGGATGTGAGTGACAGACTTATATGGGGGAAGGTTGTGAGGAACCATCGGTGAAATTATGTTACCGATCATTGGAAGAGGCAATAACCCAAGATGTGAGATTGGATATTCCGTTAGTCTGGAAAAAACAAGGAACCCCTAAAAGTAAGGCATTCCTCTGGCTAGCATGTCAGAATAGAATACTAACGAAGCGGCAATTGTTCAGATTTAGTTTGGTGGGGTGCGACGATGTTTTGTGTGCGGCTTGTGGGCAGGTAGAGGCAGATGCAGATCATGTACTCTTATTATGCCCTGTCGCCTGGCATTGCTGGACGGAAGTTCTTAGTAGATGGGGTGTAAAAGGAGTGCTGCCGGGTATGGTACACGATCTGATAAAGCAATGGGAAGGCTTCGTGGTTAAGAGAAGACAACAACAGTTCTGGGAAAGTCTATTGTTGGCGTGCGCTTGGAGTCTATGGCTGGCCAGAAATGGGAGAGAATTTAGAGGAAAATATAAAAGCCACAAAGATTGATATTGGAAGGGTTAATCATTTTTTTATAATTTTTATAATTTTTAATTATATAAAAATACCAGTTTAATTTTTAAGTTCTAAAGATCGATTATATCTATCATCTTCACAATTTATCAATAACCGGTCAAGTTTTAAAAATCTTGAAAATAGGTACGTCAAACTCAAATGTTATCTCAAAGACGTTACAGAGAGAAAAAATATCAGAAGTGTACTAAGAATCGGCTTGGAATTCTGATAAAAAAAAAAAGAATAGGCTTGGAATTATATATAAAGATCAACCAGGTAAACATTTCAGATGGTATTGTACAAAAATAAGAAGGCAGGCCATGATTTCTTAAATTAAAATATCTCCCAAGACGGATCGTTTAATAGCGGTCTCCTACAATCACCAATTTTTGCCTGGAGCTTTTGGAATTAGGGACTGATTACCAAGGTTCTCAAAAATTACTCCAATGTTTCTGAATAGAGTTCAACTTATACTATCCCCATGAGCCGTTCGCTAGACGGATCTGCTTCTGTCAATTCCAAGTTTAGTCACCCAGTAGTCCAGTTGATCTGAGACACATGCTGACCCTGTCGAACCATATGACTGGAATTTCTTAATTGCATTTTCTACACCAAGATACTCATAAACATCCTTGTCAAAAACTGGACTTATGGTTCTCATCTCATCAAGAATTAAATCCTGAAGCTGGCAGTTCTTCGAAACACATAGTGCGACCGACCTTCCAACAATATCATGGGAAGTTCTGAATGGCACTCCCTGCACAACCAAGAGAATACATACAAGATTTGGCATAAAGCAACAATGAAACACCATCTTCTGAGTTTGGAGAAAAACTAAATCTTTTAGCGTTGAGATTTATGGGAATAACAATGCTACAGTAGCTACTCAAACATGAAACATCACTTGCATTTTTCTTTTTCTTTTTGGGTTGATAATGTATGGTGATGTGATATATCTGTTTGTGAAAAAAGGTTAGTGAGAGTTCCCATCACTATTCTATTCATTCCCAAGGATGGCTTTATTTGTTATGGGAGCTACAGCTTAAAAGACCCCAGCAAGAGTATTAAGAAACATCTCAGAAAATAATTTAGATAGAAAAAATTAAAAGAAATTCCTAGATTGAAAATACAGTTCTGAGTCTACAGGAAAAGCAACATAAACAATTACGAAGATGCATCTGATCCTAAAGTTACAGAGACTGGTTTATCAGCCTTTACTCAAGTGGCATTCCTACAAGTCCAAAAATCTATGAGCTATGGGAGGTCCTGGGTTCGAACCCAGGCTACGGAGAAATATTGCCAATAAAAAAATGATTAGTAGGTAGTTCACTTTATGCTTGCTATACGAGTAGGTCTGAGAAGTTTGAGAGGGCATCACACTTATAACAGTTCTGAAATGTTGGTAGCAGAAGAAAAAAGGCTGATAAATAAGACTTACTTTGTGTACAAGATAATCGGCAAGTGTCGTGGCATCAAGATAGCCAGCTGGAAGAGCCTTTAAAATCTTTTCCACATTGAAGGTAATATTCTGAGCAAACTCTGTTGACACTGCAAGCATTCCTATAATCGTCTTGACACTGTCAAATACAGGTTCTTTGTCTTCCTGCTCCAGAAAGCGAAATAAAAATTAAACTCCAAACTGCAGATTTGGCCAAGATAAAGATGCACACTACCAAATGGATGAATGCACGACACATGCACAATAGCAGATGAAACTACCCTAAACACATGATTATGTACAATTATAAAGTTTAGCAAAGATGACATATTTCTAGAATTCAAAATTAAGAAGTCTGAAACTGCTCTCAAATCTGCAGAAAATCTTTCATATTCACTTGTTGAGTTTACCTGCAAGTCACGGTTATAAGCAAGTGGAAGTCCTTTACACAATGTGAGAAGGGTGACAAGGTCCCCTATTACTCTTGCAGACTTTCCCCGAACAAGTTCCATGGGGTCAGGGTTCTTTTTTTGAGGCATTATACTGCTTCCAGTCGATACAGCATCACTGGGTGTTATAAATCCAAACTCCTCTGAAGCCCACAAAACCCATTCTTCACCCAGCCGAGAAAGGTGAACAGCTGTGATGGCATTAGCAGAAAGAAATTCCAAGATGAAATCTCTGTCTGAAACTGCATCAATACTGCAAAGAATAAGCAACTGGTCAACGAAACCTAACATCATTAAATAGGATAAACAAGCACAAATAGGATCCTTACTTGATCATTAAACACAACATGTAAACAGAGCAAAAAACTCTCTTTTCCTTTTTTGGAAATTAAAAAGAAGAAACCCCACTTGCCAGGAACAATAAACTACCATTACAAGTAGAAGAGGTCATAATGAAGTCCATCCTTGGTAAGAATTCAAAAGAAAACTCGGAAAGGCCACTCAGTTCATTCATCATATTGATAATACCAGCCAGTCATTTTCATTAGCATCAAAATAACACTTTCAACTAATGGAACAATAAAAAGTAATTTTTGCTGAAAATTATAGTCATACCTATTCCTCAAAGGAGAAGTGAATCCTAAAGCATCAGAAGTCATAAACCGATCAATGGGTAGGCCAGTGCCAGCCAATGCACATGCACCTAGAGGGCAGTAGTTCATCCTTACTCTACAATCCACTAAACGACCAGCATCACGTTCCAGCTACAAAAAGAGTATGACATATATAAATTACCCATACAATGATTCATTAACCCGGCAGACAAAGAAACAAAAAGGGGTTCCACAAAACTGATTCAACCTATAGCAAACAAAAATGTCTTTTGAAAAGAAAAAAAAAACGTGGCAAAAAGCAAAGACAATGTGCAAAGAAAGTCGTTCAAGCATACTTGCTCCACATAGGCCAATAAAAGATGAGGCAACAAAACCGGCTGTGCTCTCTGCAAATGCGTGTAACCCGGAACAATGAGCTCTTCATTATCCAGAGCCAATCTCACCAGGGAAAATTGCAAACGTTGGATAGAGCTCACAATTCTATCAAGAGCATCACGGCACCAAAGCCGAAAATCAGTCAAAACCTGATCGTTCCTGCTCCTAGCTGTGTGCAATTTCTTGGCCGGCTCTCCAATCATATCAGTGAGTGCAGCTTCAATGTTCATATGCACATCCTCCCTATCCGTTCTCCACACAAACTGACCACACTCAATCTTTCTTTCAATCTCCTCCAACCCTCGCAAAATACTGTCCCTATCACTGATGCTCATCAAACCCTGCAAGTTACAGTAATTCAAACCAAACCCAGTTCACTAGCTCATGAAAATGACAAGAGGAACAAAAAATGAACCTGCTTGGCGAGCATGGAAGCGTGGGCTTTACTGCCCATTATGTCATGCTTGTAAAGCTCTTTATCAAAAGAGATCGATTCAGTGAATTTCTCTACAGTGTCCGTAACGCTCTCTTCGAATCTGCCGCCCCACAGCTTGGCCTCTTTGTTGTCAGTGGCCATGGCTCTGAGCAGTGTTTTATGGGCGAACGAAACAGCGGTGGGGCTTCTGCTGTGGCTTGTGAACTGTCTGGAGAAGAACGGAAAACAGTATTGTGGGGACGATGTAGTAGTAAATACGGAATCCATCTGTCAGTTGGAGCGAAACAGATCGAAAATGTGTCCGTTTTGTTAAGGCTGCGAGGGACTCTGTTTGTTAGTCTTAGGAGAGAGAAGAGAACTTACTTGGGAGTTTTATGCTTTTGGGTTTAAGAAGGTTTTGTTCCTTCTCTCACTTTCGTTATTAGTTGGAAACAGGCCCGTGAAGAGATGGATATATTTGGGCCCAATGGGCCCTCCCAAAGTATTGGGTAGAAAATATTAAGCCTGTTTTCAGTCATATTTCACTTTCTGTAAAACGTACATAATTTAATTTTTTTTAATTACTTTTAAAAATATTTATTATCATTATCTATTCTCATAAAATAATAATATTTTTTAAAAAAGCTCATTTTTTCAAAAATTTAAATTATTAAGAATTGATAAATCTTAATTATTTAATTATATTCCTTCATTTTTTATACAATTGTTATATTTTACTAAATTATTTAAATTTGAATTAAATATCAATTAAATCGTATTCCAAACCCATACTGAATATCGGATTAATGTAACTATATAACAGAATAATTAATCTAACCGTAAATAAATATCCAAGACTGGAACGGATTAAAATGAAAAATACAGATAAATTTACTAATTTCTATTATGTCCTCGTTTCCCCCTCTCTCAAGCAATTACACTTTAAATATAATTTACTGATTTTTTTTTTTTTATGAATTCCCGGAGGTCAGTTGAGAGGGTAGAAACGTCGCGCGTCAACTTCATCTAGTTACGAAGAGAAGTTTATTAGGATGTAATTAAATCGGCTAATATATTTTGAATTATAAAATATAGAGTCAAACAGGATTTTAAAATTAAAAATATTGCCATCTTTTTTACTTTCCGTGGATCTCGCAAAACCTGTGATTTTCTATCTGTTTGAATTGAAGAATTTGGATCATTGTGGCTCATCGAATAAAATTATTAATGAAATCTCATATTTAAATAGATTAGAATTGGATTATACTAATATAGACCTAATTTCAAGGATAATGCACATTTAAATAATTATATTCGGATAAAAAAATTTTAAAAATAAGTTTGTGAAATTTTTTTTTCGTACGCTGTGAGTCGGAATACAAACCGATTTTAACGAAACGTATGCGATGATTACGTTAATTTTTCCTTCCCAAATCCTTATACCCAACTCAGCCATCAACCTACCATAAACACCAAACCCTGTAATCAGCCAGCCTCAAACACCAACCCCGCCATCAACCAATCACTAACACCAAACCCAGCATTCAACCAACAGACGATAGCACTTAATCCTCAGTCCCACTTCTGACAACCCTTAATCCCACAGGAGACTTCTTTTCCAAGAGGAGGTAAAGGAAAGGAGGTTGGCAACACATGGAAGCCGAAGGAGGGTTGACAACTCTCGTTTCATGATATTACATATTTGTTGATTTTCTATCTGTGGAATGGAGTCCGCAACTGTTATTCTAGTTAGTCAAAGACTGGGAGCTAGTGGTTGTCGATTGACTTATTCATTTTTAGTAAGTGGAGTGTGCACAAATTACGCTTTGGTTTTGTCTTTTTTACGTAATGACCGCATAGATAGGCTGTAGTTATATCTAGTCAACAAGTGATATCCTTAGATATTGTGCTCTAACTAAGGTTATGAAGACCAAAAAGATAATTAAAACTCAAAAAATATTTTATAATTTTATTATATTTTAGCATATTTTAACTGTACATTGCTTTTGTTTTTATATAGAAAAAAATTGGGATCCTAAGAGATATTTTTATATTTTTAACGATACATACTAAAAAGAGAGGAAAACGAGAATAAAATTATGATTTATATATATTTTTATGATTTATTTATTTTAATTTATTTAAATATATATTATCTTATATTTTAAATTATTTAACTAGGATTAGTATTGTCAATTAATAGTGAAAAAATGTGGGTCTGACCATTTTAATATTCCATCGAAAAGATATAAAATTATGGATGAAGGATACTAATGTATCTAAAGATGATAAGTTTATAGAAATATTGGGAGATTATTCGCTGACATCAAGCCACATATCTATTCCTGATGATCACGACACTTTATGGGTTTTCTCTAATCTTCCTAGAACTTTGAGTGGTTTCCATTAGGGGTGAGTGCCAAACACAATTACGCCAGTAAACCCAAAAATCCAAACCGAAATTATAAATTTTGGGTCAGACCATACCGTATAATATTATATTGGTTCGGTCTGGTTTATCCAAAATTTAGTATAGGTTGTAATTGATCTTCAGTTTAAAAGTTTAGGTTAGGTTGTAATTGGTCTTCAATTTAAAATTTTAGGTAACCCAAATATTTAATAAAGACCTTTTTTTTTTTCATTCGAGGTTGCCAACTTGCTAAACCCAAATAAACGAGATATTGTTTTAGTAACTTAACCTAAAACCCTTCTTTTTTCTTTTAGTTTCTTCCAAATTTGTTTATGCTCTCCATTATTTTGCTTGTCTGTCACTTTTCAAACTCATTGTAGCCTCAAAAATTCAAGAACTAAAAGCCTTTTACTAAAAGCTATTTGCTTTTAGTAAAAGACCTAAGCTGCGACAAAGTCTAAAGTCTAAAAACTGTTTTTTTTAGTAAAAAACCTAGGCTGCGACATATTCTAAAAATTGTTTGCTTTTAATCAAAATCCTAGGCTGCAGCGGCAAAGTATCAAGAAAGAAAGTAATTAGGGCAAAGTATCAAGCAGTAACTATTTGATCTATAGGCATTAAACAAATTTATTATTTTATTTGAATATTAGAAGTGCTTTTTTCAGTGTTTTTGTGTCCTTTATATAATAAAATTATCATTTATGTTTATCTTTTTCCCTACTAATTGGCCACTTGTGGTTGTTGGAAAACTATTAGTTTAATATTCATATATATTCTGGAGAATTTTATAATCATGCAACAAGAAAATAAGAAGATGGATGATCCCTCTCCTCAATACATGAGTGGATCAAACCCAGGTCTTATTGCTTCAACCATATCAACGTTCATGCCTGGTGCAACAACTACAATGGATAATAAGAAGAAAAGAAAAAGTATAAAGCCAAGATCTATAGTATGGTCTCATTCCACCAAATTTATTGATGGAAATGGTAGAAATAAAGTTAGATAATCACAGTGAGAAGGAATACTTGGCAAATGGTGATTGTAATGGGCATCTACCTTGAAACACCACCTAGATAGGTGTTTAAAAGTTTCAGAACCACTAAATACATTCCAAACACAGTTAGTCTCTTACTTTAGCATTAAAGGAGGGATTTGTGATGGGGATGACATTGAACCTAGTAATATAACAACATGGATGTTCGATTAAGAAGCAATAAAAAAGACATTGGCATATATGATTATTGTGTATGAATTGCAATTTAAATTTGTGGAAGGGGAAGGGTTTAAGCACATGATGTCTATTGCTCAACCTAGATTCAAGATTCCTTCTAGGTGGACTATTGCTAGAGAGACATATGATATGTATATAAAAGAAAAATTGAATTTGAGAGATTACTTGATGACAAGGTGCCAAAGGATTAGTTTAACTAATAGTACTTGGATATCTATTCAAAGGATTAATTATGTGTCCTACTCCATATTTTATTAATGATGATTGGAAGCTTAAGAAGAGGATTCTGAAATTTTGTCCAATAGTAAGTCATAAAGGTGACGCAATTGGTATGTCCATGGAGTCATGTTTGAAAGAGTTAGGGATTAAACATATTTTTATGCTAATAGTAGACAATGCTTGCTTAAATGATGTTGCAGCTTCTATTTTAAGTGTACAAATTTTTCATGTAAGACGTATTGTAACATCCCTAATTCCTAACTATTATTAATTACTCTGATTAAGGTCATTACCGCCGTGAAACCCAAATAAGCCTAAATGATACCTAAGACCTACTTGAATCCCACCAGGCTTATCATGAACTACCGATTTTTAGCTTGTTAGTTTTATTGCTTATCAACAATTGGAGCATGACATTGGACACATGTTCTGGTATCATACGAAGTAAATAAAATATCAGCAAAAGTCTTAAATTAAACCTTTGGGTACACACAAGTCTCATAGGGATCCACATAACCAGCAAGAAATTCTTCATCAAGGTTCGAAAATAGCACGTAAAGAAGAGTGCTTAAAATAAACTAGAAAGTTGCCCAATCATTCATGTTATATGCGCAAGTAACAAGTATGCAAATGTGATGCGATATCGCCCTGCCGTGTAGCCTTGATCTCACACTCTGGTACCACGAACAGTGAATGTACCTAAGCCTGAAAAATGGTAAAAACAATGGTTTGAGATTACAAGAATCTCAGTAGGGTCACAGCATCATAACATCTACAGAATCCCTAAACACAAATCTCTCAATTCACATAAGATCATTCCTAAGCAACTATAGGGGATCACGCAATTCAAAAATCAATCAAAAGAGGTTAGGGTCGAATCTATGGCTGAGGGAGGACTGCAAACACTTCCGAAAGGTCAGAAGTACACAGGCAGGTGAAACACATCAGATTGCCCTCGACAATGAAGAAGAAAGGACATCCCCTTCCACCTGTGTTGCCCAAAACTTACTGCACAAAGGGTAGATGGTTAACACGCAAACTAATCAGTAAGCCTTTCATCTTGTCCTCGTAAAGGACAAGTCGACTAGTCCCACACGGACAAGTCTTCCCTAGTCACATACCTACTAGGGCATCCCAAACCTCGCAAGATAAGGGCTTCCTACCTCGCAAGACAAGGATCCGGCCTCGCAAGGACAGATATCCAGCGTGCACTTGCTGGTTTGCCGCCCATACAACTCCCTAAACCGGCAAGAACCTCTCCTCTCCCTAGGAGCATTAGCGCTTATCCCGAATGGCCACCGGAACAGGATCCTGACACACAGACACGTACAAGCACACACAGACAAGTACAAAGTATAATACCACAATAGGGTATCCTTAATCATGTCAGAACATAATCAACATATCCAATTCACATAACAATTGCATCACATGCACTCAGTTCCTAACTCATAACTCAGGGGTTTGATATAGCCTATGAGATCCATATCTCATTCCAAATTTCATACTCTCACCCTATAATCCAATCGTATGCAATACAACAAGGACAGGTAACAAAAATATTAAGAAAATAACAAGGGTCTCTGAAGAAACCGATGAGGCGTAGATCCTACCTCTCTTGTCTCTGAACAAGAAGCTACTCCTTTTTCTTTATTAAGTAAATCCGAACCACCTAAATTATCACCAGGAAAAGACAAAAGCAAACTAAGCATGCATATTCAATAGTCAATTGAATATCCTATTTCCTTACCAATACCACTTACCAAACCTATCAGAAAACCAGTGATCAGACGTTGCAGGTGCCTCCCCCTTGGATGTGTGATGTGATAGCCAGGAACTTAACAAGATTCAACCTGAATTTACCATTCTAATTAACTATGCAAATCTTGTCGGTAAAAGTAGGGTATAGGACGATTTCGTCTTATCCTTAAACAAGGAAATATTTACATCCAAGCTTTGATTTATATATGGTTGAAAAGAGGATGGAAAGATCTTTCCAACGAGCTATTATTTGTAAGGATCTGACAAACGATTAGAAAGTTATGCTATTTTGAAGTTCAAGAAGATTTGACGAAAACCTAATTCCGCCGTCGATTTTCAAATTAACCTTAGATAAAGAAATACTAACCTCCTGACGAAAACTCAAAGATGGTTGGAAAGAGGATGAAGAGAGCTTGAAGAGAGCTTGAAGAGAGCTTTTCAACAAGCTATTATTCGCAGAGATCCGACGAACGATGAGTGAGTTATGCTGGTTTGAAGTTTCTGCGAATTATGGCGGTTATAGGGAGGTATAGGGTTTTAGGCTCATACGAATTTGTAAGTTTTCTATGAATGATTTTTGTGGGGTTGGCTTCCTATTTATAATGAATGAGTATAGAATTATGATTACTACTTTTAATTACTTTATCATAATAAGATAATCTATCAGATAATTAAACTCTAAATTATCTTCCCTATTTTTAGGGTCTTTAATCTCTAAGACAATTATCCCTCTATAAGGACAATCTCTAAGGCAATTATTCATCTATAAGAACTTTTAGATCAAAGGGAATTTAAAACAAAGTTAACTACTAAACAATCTTACCAATTTCGGCCATCACACATCCTTTTCTTCAGGGGCAAAATCGTCTTTTCACCTGCACTGGCTTCTAGACTTCTAGGACTCAAAATTCGGGGTCTTACACGTATTTCTCATATCATGAATTTAATTGTCACACATGGTTTAAAGCATGTCAATTGGACAATTGAGCATATTAGAGCTATTGTGTATTATATTAGACAATTTTCAAGTCGGCTTTCAAAGTTTAAGGAGTGTGCTGAGGCAGAACAAATTGATACATATAAAATGTTGAGTTTGGATGTTCCCACTAGATGGAATTCCACACATCTGATGTTGGATGCTACACTTAGATTTGAGAGGGATTTCGAAAGATATGACAAATGTGAGTCTTATTTTAAAATTAAGTTAGATGTACATGGTGAGAGACACACAAGAATGATAAATGGATCAACGTTGATGAAGTGGTCAATGAATTTGATTTGAATGAGTAATACAAAATCGGGAGAGAATGGGAGTGCCTAGTGAAGGAGATTAGAAAAATACCAATAGATTGTGTATTTTTCCCAAACATTTTCATACATTGGCATCATTTGTTTCTGGATCTTCATATGTAACCTCTAATGCTTTTTATGATAAAATCAATAACGGACCAGTATTTTGAAAGACCTGCAAGAGGAAAAAGATTATATTGATTTGTGTATCATGATACAAAATATGCAGGAGAAAATTGATAAGTACTGGGGAGATGTTATCAAGATGAATTCATTGATTTTTATTTCTGTTATTCTTAATCCAAGTAAAAAATTTAGACATCTCAAATTTACTCTTATAGAGTTAAATGGCAAAACAATAAGTATGATGATGGCAAATAAAGTCAAGAATAGTACGCACTTGTGGTTTGATTCATATTGTCACATGTATAAATCTCACAATAATGTTGAGCAAAGTGACAAAACAATATGTGGGGATGATATATCCAAAAATAGAATGGGCAAAGACAAGCAAAAGACTGATGAGGATGAAGATGAAGATGAAGATGAAGATGAAGATGAAGATGAAGATGATTACAGCTTATAGCAGAAAAGAAGATTATTAAAGTATAAGAAATTTATGGCAAATATTGGTGGCATAATTAAGAGCAGATCGAAATTAGACTGCTATCTTGATGAATTTCTTGTTGATGATGAAGAAGAAATAAATTTTCATATTCTTGATTGGTGAAAATCACATGCACCTAGATTTCTCATTCTTTCTAAAATTGCTCGGAATGTGCTGGTTGTTCCAATTTACATAGTAGCTTTAGAATCAGCTTTTAATACCGGTGAAAGAATCCTTAATCCTTTTATAAGCTCTTTATCTCCTATATTTGTTCAATCATTTGTTTGCATACAATATTGGTTTCGAAGATCAAGAACAAAAATGACTATTGAAAAAGATTTGCGTTCACTTGAAAAAATTGAAATGGGTACATATTTTATTTATTTATTAATAAAAAATTTTTTGAGTACATTTATAGAATTGCATAATTATTTTTTATCTTAATTCTTATCCTTAGAACTAGATTTTGTTGCTGTGGAGGCTACGACTACAGAGATGTAGGATTTCTTATTTTTTGTAAAGTATAAGTAAACTATATATTTTTCTTTATTAGTTATATATCAATATTGGATTTGATATTGACTTTTTAGTAAACTGTTATAACTAATGTCATTATATTATTGTAACATATCTGATTGATTGATTATTTGTTATTGTTTTATGTAGATTTATTCAATCAGAGATTCAAAACGAGAATCAGAATAAAAGAAGATTTTGAGGAGAAGTGCTTGAAAACTTTTATTGTTATGTCTGTTTATTTGATTGCTAATCATGAAATATATTAAATAGTCTAATTGGTTTTCATGAGTTTGATTTGGTATGATGGGAATAATTTTCTGTTTGGAATAATTTTTTTTTGCTAAATGTGTCAGTTGAAATAATGCGAAAGGAATAATTTTCTATTTCTGCGATGTAAAATTTATACAAAGAAAATTTTATTAATAATTTTATTTCAAGAAATAAAAATTAAATGAAAGACAGATAAGTTAATTTTTATTTTATTTACTTATTTCAACTAAATAGCCATGATAATTAAGAAAAAAATTAGGTTTCATTAGGCTAAACCAAACCAACCCGAAATATTTTTTGGGTTTTGGTATTTGGATCATCAATTAAAAACTATGATTTGGGTCTTAATTTATATTAATTGATCCACTAATTTGTAATATAAAAATATTTTGCGTCAGCTCAAAAACCCAAATGCTCACCCTAAGTTTTCAGTAGAATTTTATTCATTTGTTCCTAATATTATATTATTCATTACTTGTTTGTCAATTTTAATTAATTTTTATTAATAATTTCTATATATTTATATTGTTTGTAATTTTTTTTTAATTTTTAGAATTTTGGTGGGTTTATTGATTTGATTGTAAATATTAAGTATTTTTTATCATTTCTCTAATTTCAGTATAGAGATATTTAGTTTTAAAAAATTAAAAATTTTAATTTTGGTTATTACAAAACCAAGGTTTTCCACATCCCTATCAAGCAGATAACAACCCATCATAGTAACTCATCATTCTATACATGATGCTTGGTATAAGAAATTACAGATCTCTCAAAATTAATATTATTTGAGGATGAAAAAATTATTAATTATGTGGTAGGATTTATAGCGAACGAACGACAAAAAGAGAGAGATTTCCACAACCTTATTGTCCATGAGAAGCTATAAAATCTGAAAAAACATGAAGAGTCTACTCGCATATCTCAAGCTGTTTTGGCATCATGGCTTAAACAAGAGTTTTCCCTGCAAAAGTCTGCTATGCAAGGAACAAAAAGCAATATCCTAAAGCAGCGACAGTAGTAACGAAACTATAGATGCATCTGGCCGTGAACACTTGCAGTCAGCGTGCCCGGACCGTGAAGTATTCTGAGTTGGACCACGCCTTAACGGAATGGGTTATTCAATGCCGCGTTTTACTCTTTCGACAGAGCTAAAGCTAATCAAGGCAAAAATACGCCGTGCTAGCAGGTTTGATGCACATTAAAAACACCAGTCATCTTTCTTCAATGAGTGGACCTCTAGAAGCTCAAAGAATTTAGTAAGATATACTAAATCTTTTTTTTTACGATTTTAGATAACATATAAAATTTTATATTACCATTAGCAATTTCCAGAGCGAATAGGACAAAAAAGAAACAAAAATGGCATCAATCATGTGTTTCCAGATATAATAAATCAACATATATCAAGTACTAATGCTAATAGGACAAAAAAAGCTTTGAATGAGAATCAAAAGACATTCGTACTAAAATCTGCAGTATATAGACGATAACATAACAAAATTTTGTTAGAATTCAGTACTTAATCAAATATTTTAAATAGATATGTATAACAAATATATAGTACCTCAAAAGATATTTCAAGATTGCTCTCGATGATGTTGGGCTTATACAACTCCCATTCTTCTACTAAATCGTGATGATATTGGAAGAGGGCAAATATTATAGATAGATATAGTATAAAAAGAATAATATCATACCTATTTAATAGGTCAAGATAAACAACGATCAATCTGATCAAATTTATTATTGCTTGTTCGATTTTAATAATTTCATCTTTGATTTTCACAATTGCCTCTTCGATTTTCCCTATTATTTATTTGATTTCTATTGAATCTTTAATTTCTTAATCAGTTAATTAATTTTAAAATATATTTTATTTTATATATTGATAATAATATTTTATTATATATATTTCTTAATTATCTTAAAATTTATCAAATCTTTGAACGGTGTCTTCTAGATTTTTTTAATGCTCAAATTAATTTTAAAAGATTTTATTTTTTATGTATTGATAATAAAATATTATTATCAATATATTTTATTTTATTATAAATTAGATAACTATGAGAGATTAACGAGATAACGGTGTCTTCTGAATATTTATATCTCATATGAGATATGTAACACAGTTAAAATATATTTTTTTAATAAAAATCAATAGCAAACTTTGCTACATCACACGTTAATTTTTAAAATTTGGGTATGTAAACGATTTGAAATTTGTAGTGATTGGTCTTCTCTGTCAAACTCGTGTTTTCTACAGGCAAAGCTTTTTCTTTAGGGATTTCATTTGATATTCTAAGTTGGAGGGGATGATTTTGTGTTTATTTCTTTTCATTTTGTGGTGAAGTTCGAATTTTTATGACTTTACGGAGGTGAGAAAAGGGTGGTTTTGAACCTTTTGGTCTGTCGTCAAATGTGCTTGCTTGTAATCATGTGTTGTTTTTCCACCTTCTGTTCATAATATTCGGAAGTACAGGTGCGATAGCCTGTGATTCACTTGATTTTTGTGTGTTTGCTTTGTCAGGGTCATATCGTCTCTGTTAGAGTAGAAGGAGCCTGCGTATTTTGTGCGAGTATTTGCGTCAGTTTCTTGGGTTGATCGTATAGACACAGACACGGCCGTGATGTTTCCCAATATTAGGCGGTGGTTAAGGAGTTGGAAGCAAAAGGAGCCTGAAATCCCGAATGCTGCTTCTTTCGATGCCAAACCTGATTCCGATGTATGGAAATCTGACCATTTGAAGTTTCCTTCAGTGCGTAGGGCTAATATGACTCCCTCATCTACAAGGGTCAAGCCAAAGTGGCATAGCAGGGAAGAGCATAAAATTGACCGGGAGTATGACGCTGTTCTTGTGCCATCTGATGTTGGATGTGTTTCAGGGTCTGAGTCTGATGGTTCAGAATATTCCTTTGGGTGGTTCGAACCTCTTGGATCTGAATTCCAGAGCGGTAATGAGGCAGACAATAGTTTCGCTGTGCTTGTACGAAGCTATGGACAACCTGCTCGTGAAAATGCATTTGGGAATTCAAAGAACAATCCTCTTGGCGCCACCGTCAACCTTCAAACTCATCTCTTAAATGGCTAGTGCTGCTGCTTTACCTATTTTCCTTTTGTTCGAACTAAACTATGCCTATCCCAATTTTTTATATTATTTCTCTTGCTTCTGTTCTATTCACACAGAACAACTATAAGTGTCTGGTTGCTTCAATAAAAACATTAGTTATTTTTTGTACCCTTTCGATGCTGGGGCTGCCAAGTCTAGCTAGTTCCATAGTCAAACTCTACCCAATCCCCATGACTACCATTGCTCTTGTTCTTCATGCATTCCTTGCTGTATCTCAATGCTGATATCAAAATTTTCATGTCTGGCTTTTCTTGTACACTACATACTGTATTACTATTATCATAGTACGGAGTTTTGTCTGCCTATAGTCTAATGTCTTTTCTGGGTTGTTTTCCTTGGCTTGCAGAGAACAAGAAGTATTTGGAACAGTTGCTCTCTTCCCTCAAGAATAGCTGACCTCTCAGTGCTATGTAGGTGATTTTTTGAGCCACTGCCATGGGATTGTGTTGAAGAACCCTTACTCAGCGCCATTACTGAGGGATATATACTGCAAGATATTAAAAATCTTAATATAATGAAATAGGATTGCGGATTAGTTCTCAGCTAATATTCTTCCTAAACCAATAATTCCGGCTTAGGTTGATAGAATTGATTTGCTTTTGTTTCAAATTGAATAAAATTCCTTTGGTCATCACTTTCAGTTTCAAGCAGATTAACCCACCTGTCGTTCCCTAGTTTTTTTTTTTTTTGGAAAACGACTAAGTTTTATTTCTCTAGTCTTATAAGATACTATTAACCATTACATGACCAAAATTACACTTTTCTAACCGATAACCCTACTTAGTTTCCATTGTCATCAACAAAACTAAACAAATCATCGGTCCTAGAATATCTGGGAATAGTTACCAACTGGAAGCACCTCAAATCCCCTACTTAAGTCGCTATCCAGATGCGTTCTTGCCTAGCTGATACCATGTATCAAACCATCTAACTCTTCGCTTCTAAACAATCTGTCATTCTGATGCTCCACAACACATGTAGTAACCAGCACTTCCATATTCTGGGTGGTCTCCTCCTGCCACATAGCCCATCCCAATGGTAATCCAACTCCTTAATGTTACCCGAGGACACCCACTGAACACCCTATCTATGCATCACCTCCGACCAACATAGCCATGCCCGCTTGCACCTGACACATACATGGTCTGCATTCAACTCCACTCCATCGCACCCCAGGCAATCCACCTCATTCAGCTATAGTTTTTGCCATTCGTCCTGTGGTCAGTATGCGATCTTGGTATGCAAGCCAAGCTAATACCTTGCTTTTAAGCTCCCCACCTCGCCCATACAATGACTAAGGAGATATCAGATTTGCTATCCTGCAGATCTTCCAGTTGAGCATAGCATACTTTAACCGAATATCCTTGATCTTCTCCTCCCCAGGATATTTGGTCCGCCCTATCCAAGCCAATATAGTTATTCTCCAGTCCCTCCAATAGCTGCATAGCTAATTCTTCCTCCCACACAAAAAATTGTCTTCTCCACTGCAGGTTCCACCTCCAACCTTCCGGATACCGGCATCTCGTTTGCTCCATTGAGTTTAATTTCTACATAAACACATCAAAAAGTCTTGAATACTTTTCACCTAAAGACTCGCTCCCTCTCCACACATGTAACCAAAATCGCACCGTCTTCCCATTCCCCAATCTCCACTGCAATTTCTTTAGTAATTCTCTTGCTGAAACTGAGTCCTCATTTACACACTTCAAAATATCCTCCAATATAACTGACACTCCTTCGCTTCCCACCCTAACACCTTCCGAGCTAACGCCAGGGTGATACATTTCTTTGAAAACCTTAACCATCAGTCCTTCAGGATATTCAAATATCCTCTAGCACCATTTCGCAAGTAATGAAGTGTTTCTTAGGGGCAGACTGCCGACACCTACGCCCCCTTTCTCCCAGCTACGACAAACCTTATTTCATTTAACTTTGCTAATACATCAGTCATCCATCAATGTTCCCTTTCCACAGGAATCGCCTAGTCATCCTCTCCACCTCTAATTGAACCTTCTTTGGCATTCTAAAGATTGACATCTAAAAAATCAGAACGCTATTAAGCACTACTCTAATGAGAACCAACCGCCCTCCAATTGAAAGAAACTTCCCTTTCCATGTTACTAACTTCTTTCGAAAAGTCCTTAGAACAGGTTCCCACGTCTGATATCTCCTTGGACTTGCTGCCAAAGGCAGTCCCAAATAACGGATTGGGAATTTCTATGCCTTACAATGTAACTTTGCAGCCATCTCCTGAATTCCTTCTTTAGGGACGTTGATACCTATAATGGCTCTCTTCCAAAAATTTACCTTCAACCCGGTGAAACATCTTAGTACACGTTTTATATTACGAAGAATCTCCTCAGAATCGTCATATATTGTAGGTGAAAAATTGGGATTGAACCTAATTTAATCCCTTGTATCAATCCTTCCCTATTCGCCCTACACAACATTCTGGATAGGACTTCCGCCATTAAATCGAATAATAGTGGAGACAATGGGTCTCCTTGACGTAGACCTCTCCCCATGGTGAATTCGTTGGTGTATGCACCATTTACCAACACCGTCATGGATGCCCGATTGATGCATTGGTTAATCCATTATACCCTTCTATCCAAAAATCTCATTGCCTTTATAACTTCAAAGATGGATTCCCACCTAATGGTATCGTAAGCCTTTCAGAAGTCTAATTTGAAGCACCACCCTCAAGACTTGGTCGATCTCAACTTGTGAATTACTTCTGATGCTAGTAACACCGAATCTGAAATGCAATGCCCTTTTATGAAACCTGACTGAAAATGTGAGACCAAGGATCCCACCACCCCTCTGAGCCTACTAGTAAGTGCCTTGGCCACGACCTTACGCAGCCCATTAATTAGGCTGATGGGTCTGTATTCATTCAGGGAAACAGCCCCTGCCATCATGGGAATTACAACCATGAAGGAATTATTAACTCCTTTTGGTAATTGTCCTGAATAATAAAACTCCTTAACCATCTCTATCAGATCTTCCCACATCTTTTTTATGAAGAGAAAATTAAAACCGTTAGGTCCCGGGGCTTTTCTACTCCCGCACTCCCACACCGCAGCCTTGATCTCCTCCTCATTAAATGGCCGAATCAAATTCAGCGCCTCTTGCTCTGATAATTTATTCATTGCTAGACTGCCCAGCGTAAGACCACCCCCTTCAGGTACCTTAAAAATTTTCTGAAAGTATTTGACCACTATATCTTTAGTTTCATTCAGTCTACATAGGATTTGTCCCTCCACCTTTAGTATCCCCATATGATTTCTCCTGCTCCTAGCACTCGCACATAGATGGAAGTATCTAGTGTTTCTATCCCCTAATTGCAGCCAATGTAGCCTAGAATTCTGTCTCCAAACTAACTCTGTATGCTGCTTAAGTTTCCACTTATGTATTTGGAGGTTTTGCAGCTGTACCTCCTCTTCCTCCGTGATATTTTCGGTCGCCCCTCTCCTAGAGTCCATTCTGTCTATCTCTTCCAATGTCCTTTGCAGCTTCTCCTCATGATTCTCAACACTCCTTCGTTTCCATTCTCTCAATTTCTTCCTCAAGAAAGAAAATTTCCTTATAATCGCAAATCGTCCTGGAAATTCAACACTCGCCTCAACCCAGAAGTTGCATACCGTCTCCTCAAAACCCTCCTCCCACCACTGATCCCAAGATCTGAAAGGTCTTGATCCCCACAACAATTCTTCCTCCTTAAGTACTATAGGCGTGTGATCAGACAAGCCTTTATTACCCGCCACCAACTTGAGGTCGCTATGATCTGCTGCCCAATCAACACTTACAAGGGCTGAATCAATTCTGGATGCCCTCCTCCCCGAGAACCAAGTGAATTATTTCCTGTTTATTGGCATATCCACAAGGCCTCCTTCATCCATAAGCAACTTCAGGTTTCCCACGCTTCTGTCCTCAAAAGTGACCCCTAACCTCTCCTCCGGACACAGAATCTCATTGAAATCTCTAGTAATGATCCATGGCAAGGCATTGTTTCTCTTTAACCTTAACACCTCCTCCCAGAATATAACTTTTTCTCTTATTGCGCTTGCCGCGCGAAGGCCCATACACATCACTCTGTGCCCCGATGATATGACAGTAACCTCTAAAGAAATCCACCATTCTAAACAGTCTCTCGTCGTCACTCTCAAACAACTTCGGATCCCACGCTGCTAGGAGACCCCCCGCACTACCCCTCGCATCACTAGAACACCACTCCACCTCTCTACCACCCCAAATTTTATCAATCCACCCTTCCTTTATCCCCTCCACTTTCGTCTCAGCCAAGAAGCATAATGAAATAAAGTTGTCTCACATGAAGCTTCTAAAACTTATGCATTTGAATCTATTTCTCAAACCTCTATAATTCCAAAAGCCGACATTTAAAATGATAACAGAAAGACTCACCCAGACTTGGTTGCCAAAGGTCTCGTCTATTGACCTCTGTGTAGGTCCCACTCTTCTATCTCGTCTTCAACAAGCTCCAGAATCTGAGATCTCAGGTCCTTCCGGTTTAGCCTAGTACCCAAGTCTAGTGTATGCATCACCTCAATTGTGGCCTCAACTTCCTTCACCACATTTCCCTCAACTTCCATTTGAGATCAATGTCTTTTTCTTCAGCCTCTCCCCTCAAGATAGTGTGTATAGATTCTTCTGACTTCGGTACCACTATTGCTACCAGTGAATCGAGAATCCTTTCGTCTTGCAAAGTCCCTCCTCTCTACAACCAAGGATCCCACCACCCCTCTGAGCCTGCTAGTAAGTGCCTTGGCCACGACCTTATGCAGCCCATTAATTAGGCTGATGGGTCTGTGTTCATTCAGGGAAACAGCCCCTGCCGTCTTGGGAATTACAACCATGAAGGAATTATTAACTCCTTTTCATAATTGTCCTGAATAATAAAACTCCTTAACCATCTCTATCAGATCTTCCCACATCTTTTCTATGAAGGGAAAATTATAAACGTTAGGTCCCGGGGTTTTTCTACTCCCGCACTCCCACACCGCAGCCTTGATCTCCTCCTCATTAAATGGCCGAATCAAATTCAGCGCCTCTTGCTCTGATAATTTATTCATTGCTAGACTGCCCAGCGTAAGACCACCCCCTTCAGGTACCTTAAAAATTTTCTGAAAGTATTTGACCACTATATCTTTAGTTTCATTCAGTCTACATAGGATTTGTCCCTCCACCTTTAGTATCCCCATATGATTTCTCCTGCTCCTAGCACTCGCACATAGATGGAAGTATCTAGTGTTTCTATCCCCTAATTGCAGCCAATGTAGCCTAGAATTCTGTCTCCAAACTAACTCTGTATGCTGCTTAAGTTTCCACTTATGTATTTGGAGGTTTTGCAGCTGTACCTCCTCTTCCTCCGTGATATTTTCGGCCGCCCCTCTTCTAGAGTCCATTCTGTCTATCTCTTCCAATGTCCTTTGCAGCTTCTCCTCATGATTCTCAACACTCCTTCGTTTCCATTCTCTCAATTTCTTCCTCAAGAAAGAAAATTTCCTTATAATCGCAAATCGTCCTGGAAATTCAACACTCGCCTCAACCCAGAAGTTGCATACCGTCTCCTCAAAACCCTCCTCCCACCAGTGATCCCAAGATCTGAAAGGTCTTGATCCCCACAACAATTCTTCCTCCTTAAGTACTATAGGCGTGTGATCAGATAAGCCTTTATTACCCGCCACCAACTTGAGGTCGCTATGATCTGCTGCCCAATCAACACTTACCAGGGCTGAATCAATTCTGGATGCCCTCCTCCCCGAGAACCAATTGAATTATTTCCTATTTATTGTCATATCCACAAGGCCTCCTTCATCCATAAGCAACTTCAAGTTTTCCACGCCTCTGTCCTCAAAAGTGACCCCTAACCTCTCCTCCGGACACAGAATCTCATTGAAATCTCTAGTAATGATCCATGGCGAGGCATTGTTTCTCTGTAACCTTAACACCTCCTCCCAGAATATAACTTTTTCTCTTATTGCGCTTGGCACGCGAAGGCCCATACACATCACTCTGTGCCCCGATAATATGACAGTAACCTCTAAAGAAATCCACCATTCTAAACAGTCTCTCGTCGTCACTCTCAAACAACTCGGATCCCACGCTGCTAGGAGACCCCCCGCCCTACCCCTCGCATCACTAGAACACCACTCCACCTCTCTACCACCCAAATTTTATCAATCCACCCTTCCTTTATCCCCTCCACTTTCGTCTCAGCCAAGAAACATAATGAAATAAAGTTGTCTCACATGAAGCTTCTAAAACTCATGCATTTGAATCTATTTCTCAAACCTCTATAATTCCAAAAGCCGACATTTAACATGATAACAGAAAGACTCACCCAGACTTGGTTGCCAAAGGTCTCGTCTATTGACCTCTGTGTAGGTCCCACTCTTCTATCTCGTCTTCAACAAGCTCCAGAATCTGAGATCTCAGGTCCTTCCGGTTTAGCCTAGTACCCAAGTCTAGTGTATGCATCACCTCAATTGTGGCCTCAACTTCCTTCACCACATTTCCCTCAACTTCCATTTGAGATCAATGTCTTTTTCTTCAGCCTCTCCCCTCAAGATAGTGTGTATAGATTCTTCTGACTTCGGTACCACTATTGCTACCAGTGAATCGAGAATACCTTCGTCTTGCAAAGTCCCTCCTCTCTTCAACCTCCCCCCTCCCTCGTCCGTTCTTATCAAGCTATCATATCCCTTCATCTTCTTATATACCTTAATCAGGATAGGCTCGGAATCAAGATTGCTGCTTCCTTGCTTTCCATCCACTGTCAGCTCTTTTTGGGTTTCTTTGAAGGATTTGTCATTGGTTGGGTCTTGGAATAGTTACATCTTCAGCCCCTACGCCTTCCTCCCTGATGGATTCTACTTTTCTATTTGAGAGAACAGGGAGCCTTCAAGAACCCACCCATCCTTTTTTGGATTCCTCTCTCTCCTGCCTCAAACTCATCCCCTAGTTCCCTTCTAGCCAGGGAGCATGTCTCCATGTAATCAAACTTCTCTGGGCTATACAATATGTATTGAACATTATCCTCAACCGGGTCATGTCTCCTTTTTTCAAGTCCTCCTAGTTCTGTCCTTCCTACACTCTGAGTTAGGTGTCTTCTTCCTCGGCCCATGTCCACCTTAGGCCTTGATGTTTCTAAATCAGCTTTCAAGGATTCAAGGCCCACATTTGTCCCATCGTATGAATTCTCACCCATCCTTACCTCTTTCCCCATTAAATGCGACGTCTCGTCTGTATTCAAAGGTTTTTTTTTTATTTGGCGATTTGACCTTCTTTATGGGGGAAAACCCAGTATTACAATAGCTAGATAGATATATACGATCTCTTTCCTCCGCCATTTTCCCTTTTGCGTATATATTCTCTTCAACTAATACCATGAAGCTATTTTCACCTAGTATCAGCTTTACTTTTCCTCTGACTTCTGCCTCCTGCCTAGTCCTTATACTCACTAGTGCCACATCCAAACAAGTCTTGTTTAGTGTGTCAGGGTAGATTTGTATCCCATCACCAAACAAACCAACAACTTTTTGGAAAATCGACTCTGTCCATGCATGCAACGGAAAGCCTTTTAATTTCAACCAGCATGTCCTTCCCCCTCTTGTGTCCTCCGGCCGCCATGGGTGGAACTCCACAAAAATATCATGCCACAAATTCGAGTTCTCCGATAGCTTTCGAACCATAGTTTCATGTAAAGGAAATGTGATCAGAAATACATCCTCCCCCATTCGACTAGCTATAATACCTGTCGAAACTCTATATCTTTTACAGACTCTGTTCCTAACAATACCGACAATACTACGATTCAGCCATTCCCTGTTCCCCTCAGGGATTTCTTCCTGCACTTCATATACGATTTGCGCTTCCACACACGTCCCCCTGTCTTGCAATACAACCTCTGCATATGTACGTTTCTTGTTACTGTTTTTCGACGACTTGTTGAGATTCTTGTCAACGACTCCCATTTGCATTTTTATGATGAACCCGCTCCACTGTCTCTAGATACCCTAGGAAACATCACTCGCACCATGTACTTCGTTACACTAAAGGTAAGGCGGAGTTTTTTGAACTGTACGATGTTCAACTTCTCTGTTCGTTTGCTCTCATAATCACCCATTTTAACAAAACAAATGAAACCATATCTCAAATTCTTCACGCTACGCTTTAATGGGATAAAGACATCAATAGCTGGCTCCCATTTCCTCACTTCCATAACCAGTTAATTCGGTGTCCACTCCTCTAGATGAATTCCATGAAGTACGCAATAAACTTATCTGCAGAGAATAGCTTCTTCAAATTCCATAGCTCCTTCCCTTTAGCCCTTTTTTCACATGCAAGAACTTGGCCTATAACCACGTCCTGGACGGGAGATTCTTGATCAACTGACTTCCTAGCTGGTTGAGAGTGTAGGTATGGTTCTCCCGAAGAAGATATAGGAATCTCGGGGTGAACTTGGGTAGGGGTGGTGTTTGGGTTTGGGTTAGAAAGTGGCGAGATATTTTGTCTTCTAAAGAGAGACATTATTGATCTATGAGTAGAAGTATTTTTCCTGTCGTTCCCTAATTGACATTGAATATGTAGAAATTGAAACGAATCATCCGCAATACTGTTTTATTTGTGAATTTGATTCACCCATCTGTATTCAATTTAATCTAACTTGAAGGGGATCTATGCTTTTCACATTTTGTACTTGTTTTATGTCTTTAACTGCTTTAGAAATAAATATTTGTCGGTGTAATTTCTTATTTTCTCTGCGGACCTTGTGACTATGCTCCATTGAAGTTCTTATCGAGACATTCATTGGCCCTGTATTGTTTGTTAGTTGTGGATGTAAGATCCGTCATGTCATCTTTGCCACTGCGAGTTTGTTATGCTTATGGATTTTTACACAGATATTACCCACTAAAGTCATATCCCCTGTACTCCTCAATATTTTTCATTAATGGAATTTATAAATTTCTAATTTACCGAATCTATTATCTCAAAAACCTATTGAATTTATTTTATAAAATAATATTTTTATAAAAAATTTATTAATATAAAAAATTATAGATATTTAAAAAAATTATAATTTTAATTATTAATTATTATTCTATTTAATAAAAATTTTGATAAACTTTTTATAAAATCAAATAAGAAATTTTATTAAATTTTTAATAAATTATCATACTCATATACGTTAAATTCAAATTATTTTTATGATATTATTTATCCCATAAAATCAATCAATAAATCATTTCTATCGGTTTATTATAGTAAATTTAGTATGATAAGTTTTATTCACCCTTAATTTTATCAGAAAAATTAATCTATAGTTTCATCTTTTTAAAAAAAAAAAATTAGGAGTCAAATCGGTCATATTAAAGAGATCACAAATATTTTTTAATATAATTCCAGTTTAATTTTAAGAAAATGAAAAATAACTTTAATCGGTAACTAATTCCTTCTACTATATCATATGCACATAACCCAAAATTTTTAAAATATAATGTTCCCAAAACCAAGGATTGAACTCCTTTAACCTTCCTAGTTTAAGTTTTATTGATTCTGTTCAAAGATGCTTATCTACTCTTTTAAATAGTAAATCTATTAATAGCAAATCACAGTTATAAAGATATGCAATACACATTAATCCAACATTAATCCAAGTCATTTTTATTTTAGGACTCTATCAATTTTCAAAATATCAAATCACCTTTTCAGAAAGATCCATACACTCTCAAACATCCATAAACAGTAAAAATATAACCAAAATCAAGTTAAATTTACAAACCTATTCAAAATATAAATCCTAAAGCCTGGCCAGTAATTTTAGTATCAACCCACTTATTGAGAATAAATAGATGAGTTAAATTCACAATTTTGGGCCAAATTCATAATATCTAAAAATTGTAAGTAAATTCTATAATAATATTTTTTCCTAACTATAATTTTTTTTGTAGTTTCTTGACAAGGACTAGATATGGGCACAATACCAGGATTTATCCCACGGACGGGCGAAAAAATATGAACGAGGAAAACGACCGAAAGTAACAAAATGAGAAGCCGTTTCTAAGCCTAACAACCCAAGCGTGCTGTGGATCAATGACATGAAAACCGATACCAAAAATCTGTTAGAAGCACCGGACAAAAAAAATGGCATAAAAGAGAAGTGGAAATGCTTCATCTGTTCAGGGATGAACTACTTGGCAAGCCAGGGAACACTCAACGTGGACACATATAATTAAGGTTTCCTTTGTTTTGTTGAGGTTGTCAAAGGGCAGAAAACCCGGACTTACCCTTGATGCATGCCTGGCTCTTTTGATCCATCAGGCGAAGGAAGCTGTGATTCCTACTCCAGGAAGATTTTGTTTGTGTTCTTTGTTTTCACCATCCTTTGACAGGTTTTTTCTTTCCGATGCGATGCGTGACTCTTACGGTTTGAGATAGAGAGGGAGGGAAGATGTTGCAGAGAGCTGCAAGTAATGCCTATTCATGGTGGTGGGCAAGCCACATCAGGACGAAGCAATCCAAATGGCTGGAAGAAAATCTGCAAGGTTTTTTTTTTTTATTATTTTAAATCTTGCTTGCGTTGGTTAGCTGTTTTGTCGATTTGGGTTTCTTGTAGAATTGATAATTGTGATGGCGATACAATGATATGAATAGCCTGCAATTTTCAGGATCAGACCTGACTGTTTAGACATCAGTGATGCTTGAGTGAGTCTGTGCGCTCACCCTGAGATGATAGTCTTTATTGATGACAGATTTTGCAGAATATGAACTAGAATTGATGTATTGATATATTGATATAATCAAAGTGAAGGGATTTAAAGTGGCAATTCTGCAAACTTGACTAAAATAGCAAGAACCTGGTTAGAAGAAACCGAGCAATCTTGAATCCATGAAAATGTGGTTGCATAAAGAATTGGTAGTTGAATGTGTATGAATGTGTGACTAGTGAAACTATGAATTGCAGATATGGAGGACAAGGTTGGAAGTATGCTCCAAATTATCGAAAATTCTGGGGACACCTTTGCCCAGAGATCTGAGATGTACTTCAGGAAGAGGCCAGAACTTATAAATCATGTGGAAGAATCTTACAGGGCATATCGAGCATTGGCAGAGAGGTACGATAAGTTATCGAAAGATCTGCAGAGTGCCAACCGCACCATTGCCACAGTCTTTCCAGATCAAGTTCAGTATAGCATGGATGATGATGATGATTTTGATTATGAAGCACATAAACCCACAAAGCCATCATCGTCCTCTGATGTTTCCAGTAAACCCAAACCGAATATTCCAAAAGTTCCTGATAAAGAATTTAAGAGCTACTCCCTGGTGCAGGCCAGGAAGGGGCAGCTAAGTAGATGTAGTCAGCTAGATAGAGCTGCTACCACTAGTAGAGCAACGTTTCCAGCTTCAGGTCTGAGCAAAGAAGAAGCACTGCATGAAATTGATAAGCTTCAGAAGGAAATTTTGACCCTACAAACAGAGATGGAGTTTTCCCAAAGCATATCTGAACGATGCCATACAAAGTGCCGAGGGATTGAAGAGCAGATAAATGAGAAGCAATGGAAAATCAGCAGCTTACAAGATGAGTTTTGTATTGGCAAAGCTATTGATGATGATGAAGCTCGAACTTTGATGGCAGCCACAGCACTAAAATCATGCAAGGATAGCTTGGTTAAGTTGCAAGAGAAGCAGGAGCAGTCAGCTCAAGAGGCTGAGATAGAGCAGCGGAGGATTAAGGGAGTCCACCAGAAGCTCTCCTCCCTCAAAGGTGAATTTGTTCCTCTGGAAGCAGATCTTCAAGAGACGAATGATGAACCAGAATCAGAAAAACTAGATCTGCAAGATGTGGAAGCTTTGCGAGAGAAGATTAAGAGCGAACTTGATGCAGATCCCGAGTCCTCTATCACTGTTATGCAACTGGCGGAGAGGATTGACGAACTTGTTGAAAGGGTTGCTAGTCTGGAAACTGAAGTCTCTTCTCAACATGCTTTGGTCTGTACTGTTCGATCAGAAACAAACGGTCTTCAGGCACAAGTTAAGAGCTTTGAAGAAGACAAGGAGACTCTCAAGGAAAATTCGGATATCATGAGAAAGAAGTTGGAGGAGTTGGAGGAGGAAGTGCGAAGGGTGAAAAAGCTCAACGGAGACATCATTCTCCAGAATCAAAACCTTATTACACTTTTCACTGAAGCAAGTTGTAACATCAGCCATTTGTCGGTAAAATTACAACATATGAAGCCAGAAGACGAGCTTGAGGATGAAGAACTAACCGAAGAATTAATGGATTCTCTGGAAGCTATCGTAGGCAAGAAAGGTAGAGGTGAAGGTGAAGGAGAAGGAGAAGAAAAAGAAGAGGTTCAGGATCTTGGTGCTGTTGTCAAAGCAGAGGAATCTGACCAAAGTCAGAATCCCGATGAATACCTTCCAGCACAACACCCGAAGGATTATCACAACACTAACCCAGAGGAGTCATGGACGGATGAAGAAGAAGACCAACCCAATTGGAGGCACCTGTTCTCGAGAAGTTTGGAAGATAGAGAAAAGCTTCTGATTGAAGAGTATAGTTCTGTCCTGCGAAACTACAAGGATGTCAAGAAGAAGCTTGGTGATGTGGAGAAGAAGAACCGGGACGGGTTCTTTGAATTGGCTATGCAGATAAAAGAGCTGAAACATGCTGTCATACAGAAGGACGAGGAAATCAAATCTTTACGTAAAATGGAGTCTTCAGATCAGAACCAGGAGGAGACTCATGGTTCTCCGAATCAAAACCAGGAGGAAACTCATGGCGACCTTCCACAAAACTTCAAATTCTCTCATCCGGAAGGGTCTCCTGAAAGCATGACTCAGGCAGCTAGCGTACCAGACTACAATCTTTCATCCCTATGTTCGCCACAGGAACCAGCTTTTGACTCGCCAAGTGAAAATCTCGAAGAGTCTAAAGGAAAAAGTAATGAGATAGTTACGTATAGAGGCCTCAGAAGATTCAATTCAAAAGAAGGTGCAAGAAATGAAATGAAGATGAAACGAGGAGAGTCACCCCATGTTGTGTCTGCCATAGAAGAGAAATTCCGTTCCGACATTGATGATTTGCTTGAAGATAACTTGGAGTTCTGGCTGAGGTTTAGCACCTCGTTTCATCAGATAACAAAGTTTCAGAATTCAGTGCATGACTTGAAGATGGAGCTATCAAAACTCAAGGATAAGAATACTGATGGAACTGGGGGAGCCATAGCCCCACCTCAAATCTCAGAAGCACGACCGATTTACAGACACCTGAGGGAGATACAGACTGATTTAACTTTGTGGTTGGAGAATAACTCAGTGATGACAGATGAAATGCAGGGAAGATTTGAGTCTATATGCAACATTCAGGAGGAGATATCGAAAATCTCCAATGCAAGTTGCAGAGGCGACGAGCCAGAGCTATCTGTATACCAGGCTGCTAAATTTCAAGGAGAGATTCTGAACATGAAACAGGAAAATAAGAAAGTAGATAATCAGCTGCATGCCGGTCTAGAACGAGTGAGAGGATTGAAGGCTGAAGTTGAGAAGACATTGGCAAACCTGGACGAGCAGCTTGGAATTGCAGCAAGTTCAAAGAGAAGTTCTTCATCAAAAACAAGAATTCCCTTGCGCTCTTTCTTATTTGGTGTCAAGTTAAAGAGAAAACAGAAACCATCACTATTCTCTTGCGTGAGTCCTGCTCTTCAGAAACAATACAGTATTATGGAAGCCACAACAAAGCTCCCAGAATAGCTGACCCTCTTCTTCTTCTTTTTTTTCTCACTTTTTATATATTTATTCCTTATAGTATTTAGAGACTACATAGAACCTATAGCTGTTTATGTTCGTCCAGTATTGTACCCGCTAGGGGAAGTTTTTCAGTATTCTGTTCAACTATTATCTATTTGCATGAAGAAATGAAGAAATTAAGAAATTGATCGTTCTCCGCTATCTCAGCTATTTATAGGGGTAAACTTGTCTATTTGCAAGAAGTAAAAGTATATATTACTTTAATTTTTAATACTACATAATTTTTTAAAAAAAATTATTTATTTTTAAACGCATGCTTGGATTTCCCATAGCTATTTGGGTGCTGCGAATGCAACCGTCCCTACTATTCAACATTCAACAACAGATGCAGGTCCTGCACAATCTGTCTCCTCACCCTTCTCTCAAGTGTGATCAAAAGTGTCTGTTGGAATATCTATCACCTTTCTTTCATGTTTCTTTTTGCATTCTGATACTTTCAAAATAAAAAATATTTTGACCTTAAAAGGGCCAACAGCAGGAATATATGGGAGTTTCCCACTCTGAAGGTAATATGTCATATGATTAATCTTTTTCTCGGGTTCCGAATCTCAAAGATTGAAATATTATCGTCATGTCACCGGAATCTGCCCCACAAATGAGACCAGTGTGAACAAAATGATAAAAGAATGGCTGGAAGTTCATAGGCAACTTGCATCCAGAACAATAGATTTTATTTTATTATTTTTGGTTTGGAGAGAAAACTTCAGGTTTATTCTAGGTTGGCCGTCTTTGTTTTCTATCCTTCTAAGGGTAGCCTAAGCAAACTAGTGCTTCTATCGGCTTCTCTGACTACTTATATATGTCTCAGTTTTTAATGTTCTCTTAGTTAAGAAAGCAAAAAAGGAAGAAATCTAAGAAAAAACAGGAGATGGAGAACAAAGTTTACAGATTCCTTGTATGCTGTCGACTGTCGGACGGCGAATTGAATCCTATACTTGAAAAGTTGCTGAAATCTCCGTGGTTGGACGGACGTGGAAATGGAAATATCACCATACGTCTCTTAGATACCGCCCTTCCATTTGGAGCTTCTTTACGGTAGACTCTGTCTTCGAGGAATCCAACGACCCCTGAAATACCAGGAAATTTAATGCACAATAGTCATATAGATTAACGCAAGTATGATTGGTTAATGCAAGCTTTCACAGTTTGTTTAATACAGGTTCAAGTTAAGTACATCCAAAAAGGGGGATGGGGAAGAAGAATAGGGCCAACTGTGGCTAAAAAGTAAGGATCTTTTCAGTGTGCGTTAGCAGGGCAAAGAACATTCTAATCCCATCGTCAAGTAATGGTCTTGTGCAACTAGGCCAGACCGATAAGAAATTCTGTAAGATTTTCAATTTTCTCTGTTCTAAAACAGAAACTACGGACTGTTCAACGAGTTTTAGCTCAGGTAATTTCTTAAATCTTAAAGCTTCGGGACAAAAGATCTTAGAGTCAAATCATGGCAAGATTTTTAAATTAAGAGACGAGATAGTAGAATCGTCATATGAAAATGCACCCTGAAATACCAAATTAGTATACATGATCAACATAATTACATACCTGCTCCTGAACAATGGTGTGCAAAGCGCGATGAACATCTTTGGCCATACCCTTGGCGTCACCACACACGTAAAGATATCCCCCCTCTGAAATTATGTTCCAAATCTGTGGTGCCTGCATTAAGTAAATGCAGAATGAATTATATCTATTATCTTTACTATAATAAGTAAAGCCGAATAAGCTGTCCATACATACTTTTTGCGCCATCTTATGCTGAACGTACTCTTTTTCTGGCCCTTCCCTCGAGAATGCAACAATCAGCTCGGATATCACTCCTACTTTCCCAAAATTATTGAGCTCGTCCTCATATATGAAATCCTGTCAACAGTGACACCATCAGATTAAGAATTGGATCGCATGCAATGAATAATAAGCATTGAATAGCCTACAGAACAGTAGTAAAGTCCTAACCATTCTGCGATTTCTACACCCAAAGAACAGTAGAGCAGGACCAAGCTGAGCACCATTGGCTTTGAGAGCCATCCTTTCCTGGAAGAATGGATCATGTTGTATACTTTTGGCACATCAATACAGAGGAAAAGAAAGCAAAAAAGTAGGATCCGCAAAATTATAAGTTCAGGAGTAAATGAAGACCTGCAAAAATCCTCTAAAAGGTGCTAACCCAGTACCAGGTCCCACCATGATGATTGGAATTGAAGGATCAGCTGGCAACTTGAAATTGGAGGACCTAATAAAAACTGGAGCCCAGCTACAGTCGGGACTTCTCTCTAGAGGCACTGAATTCTTCAGGAAAGAAAGGACATCAAAGAAAATGTAAAAGAGGGAACATAACCAAAGACATTTCTATGACGGTGTCCAACATCATGGAGTACTGATCAACCGTACTTGAAAATTACTTCATACTGCAGTGGAAAACGTATCAAAGAGCGAAAAAGCTACCTTCATCCAAGTTGAACACACTCCTTTGTGAATTCTGCCGGTTGGAGATGGACCATACACCACAGCACAGGTAACATGTACTCTATGCGGGGCAAATCTGAATAAGTTATGTTAGAATAAGACAAGAGAAATAACCAAGGTCAAATGTACTCTGTGACGGACAAACACACATCTTACATACTAAAAAAATTAACTTTTGCACTTCAAGCATTCCATGAGATTTAAGAAATCACCGAGGTGAAGATGAGATTGAATAGAAACGAGGCTGTAGTCGAGGGGCCACAGCAGCCAAAAAAACGCCAAGTGGAGGTTTAGAAGATGGAAACTCAGCCATAACCTCCAGAAGACTTCGCTGACTTGCAGCAACCCATTGAGAGTACTCATCCTGGAAATTGAAGAGTTGATAAACACAAACAACTGACAAACATGACAGAAAAAATAACCGACCAACAGGGAAAAGCAAATAAATATGGTTATTAACCTTTCCTTGAGGTGATGCTAAGAACTTGAGTCTCTCTGCCTCACTATGTTCACTTGCATGTGCAGCCAAAGCAAGCAAAGCAGACTGACGACATGATACAGAACCAGAACCATTTTCAGAAGAAGTTCAAATACTTCACTGACTAATGCAATGAGAAAGGCATGAATTAGTTAATGCTCCAAAATTTCACCTTTTTAGGAGGGTTGAGGAGATCCGCATAGCAAGCCAACGCAGTACGAAGTGTGCAAGGACCTGGGAAAGGAGGTGGCAAAGAGCTTCCGAGGGGAGTACCATCTTCATTGTCAGTGTGTATTGAAAATAACAAATCCAGGGGTTGACCCAACAACTTCCCAGATTCCTCCACAACCTCATCAGAATTCTCGGAAAATACACCAACATGATCTCCAGTTTCATATCTGAGGGAAAAAAAAAAAAAAAAAAGCAACAGAACATATGTCACTCAACCAAAGACCCCCAAACATACAGCCAAATAATACAATATTACCAATATATTCTTCACTGGGAACAACATGCACAGACATGTGTATGTTGGGTGCACACATAAATTATACATGTAATATGGACTCTCACGATAAGTCTTTACAATAAATTCTCTTCTATTGCTTAAGAAAACGTAGAAAACAGACAACATAGCTCAATTACACCACAAAAAAATAAACAAGCTTAAAGAGTGGTAGTAATAAAACTTGCAGTTGATGTGCACATCCACCCCAGTTGGGACCTAAATAACATCACCCCACTAAGTAAACGGAGAGATACCCCTTCAGAAGTTCCACTTGCCAAGGCCTATTTCATGAAGGTATTTGAAAATATACGAGCGAAAAAAATAATATTTGCGCTATCACTAATGCACAAAAGGGATAAAAAGAGTGAAGTTGGAATGGTTCCAAATTGAACATTCAGATACAAGGATGAAAAAGATGAAGATTAAAGGCTACATGAAACTTTTTAGGCTTGATTTCTGACAAATTGTGATGCTCTACATAAGAAAGAATGAAAAATTGGCAAGATTGAAATAAGCTTACTTAATACCAGTCCCAGTGATGTCAAATTCTAAATGTATACAAGAGCGATCAGATTCTGGTTTGTGAAGCTCTCTTCGGACAGCAACGTTAACCCTTCACGACAAATAGAAATGATCAGATTAGTAGAAATAAAGTCCGAGTAAACAACATATGCAGCTTATTAAGTACCTGCATGGATGGTGCATATCAAAAGATGCATTACCATTGGCCACAATTGAGAATCTATCATGAAAAGATGTCACAGAAGGATCATGAATCACTAATCTATATTCAGGTATGACAGCAGTGTATGGAGTAGATTCCCCATCATTTTCATCTCTGAGTATCAAGTCCAACTCGGGCAAAAGTAGTTCTTTCCTACAAAAAAAACAATCACATAGATTGCAGTTGAGAAGAAGCTTCACCACCTCAAGTCACACAGAAATCAGAGAGTAAACGCTACAACAATGTTGAAAACAAATATTTAGCATATACCAAGCAGAAAAATCATCCTCAATGGATTGATCATCGTCTCCAAGGCCAACAGGAACAAGCCGCTTAGCCCCTAAATCAACAATAAAAAAGTTTCGTAATTGCCAGCATGGAATACACTTAGAGAAGTAAACATCTATAATCAATATTACATGTTGGATCATCTAAATATGACATTTGAGAGCTTAGCAAACAAACAAATAGTTAGAATGTTAAAACTCTGAGAGTGATGTTTTCTTCAAAGATTTTGAATTGCTACATTAAAAGCATTATACCATGCATCATTTCAAGAAGTTGACACCGAGGAATGATATAAAATGTCACATGAATAACATAAAAGCAAGAAAAACAAGCAAAAATTCATCGGATGAATAAGACGATAGGCCAAAAACACATGCTGACATTTTATGGGACCAGATAAATCTCTGTGCAATTTCTAATGCCATTTTTACCCAAGGACAGATAGCAACTTTGCTCGACAAGTTCTTGCAGCATTTACTTCTGCATAAAGATTAGTTGACAATTTCAGAGAATTTATAACATAAATTAATTTTAACACCACATAAAAATCAATATTATATATATATATATATGCAGCATGAAAAACAAAAATAAATTTGCCGACTTAATAATACTAAGTCCAAGAGCATACCTTGCTGGTGAAGTAGATCATCAACCTCGATTGCTATCTGTTTCCAGTGATGTGTATCAGAACTGTATTCATTATATAAAACGCCAAACAAGTATTGAAAACAGTACATCATACAAAATTGCACCTTGTTAAAATGTTCGTACTGACGGTTTCCCAATCCAAATATGCCAAATTTAAGTTGTTGGAGCCAGATTCCCCTCTCATTTTCCTCCAAACCATAACAATGGTACATAATTACGAGAGAAACACTAATAAAAACATGTTTTTTTTGTAATTGTTACAAACCTGGGTAAACCAGCTGTAAAATCTCGCAGCATTATCAGTTGGCTCGCCATCTCCATAACTACAATGCCAAAAGCAAATGAACTGAATGTCGAACTTTTGAAAAAGCTGAACGTATGATTATATTTGCAGCAAAGAACAGCCAAAAGCAACAATTTTTCTTACGTTGCCAGCATAAAAAATGCCAGAGACTCTTTCTTGAGTTTTTGTTCATATTGATCATCATCCAAAGCATAATCGTCCTAATTAACACCACAAGCAAACACGGAAAACTTAGAAAAAAAATCCTCTCAAGCAACTCGGCAGTAGGTCTTACAGCCATCCCCTCCAAAATACCAGGTCAACAACTTTCACAGCAGCTTTTTCGTATCTCGCTTTGACCTCCTCAGCTAAAGCCTGCAACAGTATATCATCAGTCAATAAAAAACGAGTATAATAAACCGCAGAAGAATAAAAAGACACCATGCCTCCACACGGAGGTTCAGGTTGGCTCTCAGATTTAATAGAATCTCGCAAGTGCATAGTATTACGTCGTCAACCACTCTTTTTTGCAGCAACCTGCACCACTGAAATGTAAAATGCCGGCCAATAAGCCACCTCGTAAGGTTTTATCCTTGCAGAAAGGTCTTGGCAAACGCTAGATTGACACCACAATGAATCCTCCGCGTATATCGGCCTTGCCCAGATCAAGATTAAAAAGGCAAAAAAAAAAAATGATAACGATTTTCATTTCGCGGTCATTTCAAATATGTATGTATACATAAACGGGTCGGTTATCGAACCAGTCAACGCATATTCAATCAATTGGTCCAAAATTTAAACACGCTACGAACTAACCCCGAAACCATGATGAATACCTTAGCGAAGCCCTCAGCAGTCCCGGTCTGCGAGCCAAAGAAGATAGTGACCTTAGTCTTGCCGTCGATAGTCTCCGCCTCATCCTCTTCGTCATTCACCTTAAACCCCTTAGGAACGACCACCTGCTTCACTTCGATTCTCCGATCCAACGATATCTTCCACAAGAGCACCAGCAGGCCCAGCACGACAGCTACCGATGTCGTGATCGCCACAACCGCAGTGTCAGAGACCGAGACACTCAGTGGCACTCCCAGGATCGATTCAATGAACCGAACCAAAACCGAACCAGAACTGGCCATCGAGGGAGGCATAGTCCTTCCCTCCTAACCGGGACACTAGAAAATATGAGAATGGTAGAGGTGAGATGCAGAGGGGTATACGGTGAAGGCAAGTTATAGGAGCAGCAGGTCCCACGAGAGGGAAACCTTAACTAGCAACGCTGTGGTGGTATTGTTTGTTGTTGAGACTTTCTAGTCCCATTTTGTGGGGTGTTGACAGTTTTTAAAAAGTTTCTGCGCGTGACAATCGTGGCTTAACGGCATTGATGCCGCCGTGGGGTGCCAGAGCGTTGACATAAAAACACCCAAAAAAAATAAAAATGCATACATTTTTTATGATAAAGACATTCTTCTAGATTCATCAATTTTAAAGAGTATATCATCCTAAAGATTTTTATCCTATTTGTATTGAATTAGTCCGAAAATACCAAATAGTCTAGCATTCAAAAAATATATACGTTTTAGTCTTTGACTTTAGACACCCAAAAGCTTGTCTGGCATAGGTAATTAGATTTACAAAATAATTTGGAAATTAAATAATGAATTTTGTTTCGTATAACTGCCATAATTTATTTATGAAGAAAATCGAAATTATAGTATGAAATTTGATTGGTAGAAAAAAAAATGGTTGTCAGTTTAAATTTTTATATTTTGAATCCCCCCATATTAGTTAAAAGTATTAATTTAACATTAAAAAAAAAAAAAGACCTAGCTGAGTTACGATTGCTATTGGACAGTTTCCGGCTTAATTAATATTTAAAATTAAATTAAATAATAAAAATAAAATATTATAACAAAACTCAAACCTACCCACACCTTATCGAGTTTTTTGGGTATAAAGCATGACATCCAAACACCCTATTATAGTGGGTCCTCGGGATTATAACATTATGGTATGATTGAATTTGTGGCTTGCATGGTGTTTTCTTAAGCATGGTATAGTTTTTCTTAAAAGTAAAAATTTATGATTTTACGTTTTTGTTTCTGGGTTAATAAATTATAACAAATAATACTATAAAAACTTTATCATATACAATGATATGTAATCTTTATAAGTCTGGAAATTGATAAAAAATTATATTACATTATAAACATAAAATTTGTATATTTTTGGTATATTTTAACTCTTTAATTGTGTTATTCACATTAATACCATCCCACCTCGTCTACGATAAGGTATAATCTGTACCTCATGTATCATAATATATATTAATATTAAATATTAGATAAGCTTGCTTTCGTTTTATAATTAGGTAGGAACCAAATCGTAGATTAAAAGCTAAATCTAATTCAAAAATATACGTAAGATCTAGGTAAAACTCAAATATGAATTTCCTCTAATTAGGATATTCAGCGTCAATATAATTTTTTTTATTATTTTATATCTAAAATCGCTCAAATGAAATACCTAATTCTTTTATAAACATTAATCTATTGTCTAAAAATTTGTGCGGAAGGTTGAAAAGACCATAGAGAAAGGATACTGATCCTGTAAGTAAAAGCGTGTTCTGCACAGAGCCCGTAGGCTTGCAGGGCCTCTGAATCCGAAAGAGCCATTGTAATCCACTCCATCTTATCAATCATTCAATCAGAGGCCTTAAAAATATACGGCCTCGGTTAAAATCATCGAATCAAGGTGGGACCCACCAGTAAGGTTTGCTTAAAGTGTAGTTTCATACTGTCCATTCGTCCATGTCATGTAAGATATTATTATTGTATATATATTTTTCTCTTTCTTGTCACCATTTGATTTTTTGGGTATTTCTGAAAAAAAATCTTAGATTTGGGAATTTGGGAACTAAGCATCACTCTCAATCATACGAAACTTTGAAAAATCTTAAAATTATTTAAAATACTTAATTAATGTATTTTAATACTCGATTAATTAAAAGAAAAATAACATGCACATCTCTTGAAAAAAATAATTATAAGATAAAATATTAATTTTTTCACTAATATCAATACTTTTTTGTTGTGAGATAGCCTATAATTAACGATGTATTTTGTATTAATAAAATCTTAGGTTTGAGATTTTCATCTAAAATACTATACACACTATTTTACGGCAAAATATCTTTTACTTGTTAAAATTTTGAGATATCAACAAAATAATCAAAATATTAGCTAAACAATTTAATATTAAATAGATCAATACGAAAAGATATATTCTCAGAGAATTTCATTATATAATGTTTTTGAGCGAATTAAGTATACTCGTATATATTATTAAGAGAGAGCCTAATTCTATATTTAAAGTCTCGGGTTTTTGTGAGCCAAAATTTATGATGGGACTGTTCACCAGAATCCATTTACAAAAATAAAAGGAACCATGCTACAAAAGCAAGCCAAAAAAGGTTTTGCATCCTATTCTTCAAAATATGACAACGGAAGTTGCAAAGGACAACACAGGAAGCCGTAATATCACCGGGCAAATACAGGAAGTCTCTATTAAATTTATATATGTATATATAAATATATAATAATAATAATAATAATAATAATAATAATAATAATAATAATAATAATATCATTAAATAGTAATAATAAAATAAATTGAAGAATCATTATATAATTGTTATAGCAATCACATGAATCATAACCCTATTAATACAAGTTATGTAAATCAATTGTTAATTAAATTTAAATTTATTAGAAATTGACTCGATAATTTCTACACATAATTACTTGACTCAGATTAAAACTAATAAATAATTATTCGATTATTTAATTAGTTAATAATTTTTGTTAGATATATTTATATAATTGTATGAATTTTTGAGCATTTGTAATCCCAATTTCACAAGTAACATACATGAATTAAGTCTAAGTAAGTAAATAAATAAATAATAATTAAATCTTAAAAAATTTAATTAGAACTCAAATATTTATATTGTGCACTATAAATAGATGAAAAATAATGTTTAAAATTTATTTAACATTAAAAAAAAGAAAATCCACGTCCAATCAAATAACCACCTTCTCAAATTTCGAAATCTCTAGGGTAAGATCCACCAGAGCCTAAACTGATTCTGAGTAGAGACACGAAAATCGAAACGAATTCCTGGGTCACATCACAAAACACAAGCAACGGAGAAGCACCCACCCTGCGCGTGCTACGACGGGACTAGAGTCTTGGACCTGAAACCTGACGGTGCGCGTGCGCGTGGGCTAAAAGCAGATCGTATAAACTATAAACATTGGAGTTAAGTTATGCACCAAACACCACCATCACGTTACGGTACTAAAAGCAGCAGATCCCACCCTCCTCCCCGCCGAGCTCAGTCGCCAGTCGCCACCCAATCTCACGTCCATAGCCGTTAACACCTTGGCTTCCCCTCACATGCCAGTGTTTGTGCTCCGAACCAAGGAAGCACCACTGTCGCTCTCTCTATTTGCATGATTCCTTCCGCTCCTACTCTGCTGGTGCGTGGTGCGTGGCGCCTGGTGTGAGTTAACGGCATTTTTTTCTCACTGTTATTTTTTCTCCATTCAATGCTCTGGTAATGTGTAATGAGCGAATAAGAGGGGGGATCGTCAACGGGCATGGCTACCGGAGGGTTATCAGGTCGCCTCTCATCTTTTCACTCTCTTGTCTTTCTATTGCCGGGTAACTTTCTCTTACAGTGAATGTATGTCTTTTCCCCCCTTTACGGTGCAATATCGACAGCCTCCTCTGTCGTGCCTTGTCTTTTTTGGTCTTTACTTGTCTTTCCTTGTCTTCCTTCCTCTTTTGTAATGCTAGGATATGGACTGATTTTCTCTTCTGTTTTGTGTATGCTTACTCATTAGCTGATGACTCTCTTTTATAAATTTATGTTTATATATTCATTGAATAGCCCTAGAGCTGCTTCAGATTTCTCTTTACGTACGTAATGTGGGTCAAGCTTGTGTTACTGCAATAGCAGTTTTTGCTCGTAGTTTATTGGTTCCGAATGCTGCATGATATTCTCATGGCATGACATGTTTATTTTCCCATTGATTTGGTATGGTAAGCTTTATGAAGCAGTAACAGGGATGAAAATGGTTACTTGACAGTAGCAGTGTGTCAGTTGAAAATTGATGGCAGACATTATTTTGGATGGTGCAGACTGGACAATGGCTATACAAATGGGCGACCTTTGGTAGCGTTTGTCTGAAATTTTTAGTGTAGGAAGATTGTGCATTGGGCACCATTTTGCACAGTTTTAAGGATAGCAAAACAAACATGGCTGATTCTCTCGCAAGGTATTCTCGGGTGTCTGAATTCCAAGTATTGTAATGTTTATCTATTTTTTTTCTTTCAGGAGTTGTGCTTGATCCTGCAAAATGCAGCCGACTGAGTTTGGGAAAGAAGAGAGAACTTGTTCACAATATTGCCCAGTCGTCAGAGGATGCCCGACAGATTCTTACTTCATTCACTCGTAGGGAGCTTCTTGAAATCATCTGTGCAGAGATGGGCAAAGAGAGAAAGTACTCAGGGTATACTAAATTCAAAATGATAGAGCACCTTCTCAAGTTGGTTTCACAAAAGTCCAAGAACAGTAACAGCAACAGCAACATCAGTCCCGTTTCACTGGCCAAATCTCTATCTGAATCAAAGAGGCAGAGGAATAAGCAACCCCGACTGCAACAATCAACTGATCTTAACCTTGTTTCCTCTGAGGATAACGTAGAAGATCATACAAATACTCGAGTGTGTCAGAATGCTGCATGCAGAGCACCTTTAGGACCGTGCAATGCGTTTTGCAAGAGATGTTCTTGCAGCATCTGCCATTATTATGATGATAATAAGGATCCTAGCCTTTGGTTAACCTGTGGCTATGACACTCTTGGTGAGAGCTCGTGTGGACTTACATACCATCTCATATGTGCTTTGAAAGATGAAAGAACTGGAATTATGAAGACTGATTGTCAGATGAAGTTGGATGGATGTTTCTTCTGCATGTCATGTGGGCAAATGAACGGACTAATGCGGTAAGAGGTGCCTTTTACTCAAGTTTTTTACTTTGATCAGTGAATTAGTTTAAAGCTGCACAAAGCTTTCCTGCATGCTAATGCCCAATTGTCGTTTTGGCTGCAAGGTTGAATCTTTAGAAGCTTTGTTGGCCTGAGATAAGAGCCCATCGATTCATCCCATATTTTATAGTGTGTCCTAAAATGGATAGGCTGTCCAATAATGATCGTTATTCTTCAACATACAGCCTTTTATTATATTTACTCAACCAAGATTTGACACGATACTCTGTTGTGCTTGTAGATCTACTATTGCTTAATTGAATTGTTGTTGTCTACAGAACCTGGAGAAAACAAATGGTAGTTGCCAAAGAGGCCAGAAGAGTTGATGTTTTGTGTCTACGAGTCCTTTTGGGTTACAAGATTCTCACAGGCAGTGAGCGATACTTGGAGATATGGAAGACATTAGAAACTGCTTTAGATATGCTGACGAATGAACTGGGGCCTCTAGATCTGGTGTGTGCAAAGATGGCACGGGGAATTGTGAATAGGCTTTCCTGTGGTGCTGAGGTTCAGAAGTTATGTGCTGCTTCTCTAGAATCATATGATTCAATGATATGCGAACACCCTGAATATCTGGAGAAGAAAGACTTAGCACGTAAGTTTATTGTTTTCAGAGTTTCAAGTCCATCCTGAATACAGAAATGGAAATGATCAATTTCGTAAAAGGAGAAACTAATGCTATTCCTTCACCTCTGATATGACCATCTCGATTAGAATTATACACTGATACTGATATTGCATTTTAATATTCATGTCTTCAGCTTGTCGAATTCAATTCAAAGAATCTTCTCCTGAGCTGCGAGTGGAAAAGAATATCAGAAAGAACACGAATGAAGAATTATGTTCACAGGAAGCTGTCTCAATGACTAGCCTCGGCTCACAGATTTCTCCCATTCCTACCGAGTTCAATGCAACGCAGGAAATCTCACTTCTGGGCCCTACAAAGTACAAAGAGGAGGGTTCTTATAAGTATGCGGTGCGAGTAATCAAATGGTTAGAGCATGAAGGGCATATAGGCAAAGATTTCAGAGTAAAGTTTCTCACCTGGTTCAGCCTGAAAGCAACCGTGAAAGAGAGAAGGGTGGTGAGTGTTTTTGTGGATACTTTGATAGATGACCCACTTAGCCTTGCAGGACAGCTCATTCATTCCTTTATGGACGAGATTTGCCCCGACCCAAAAAGGGTTCATCAGCGTGGATTTTGCACCCGATAGTCGGCATTAAATACCCAACATACCTGATTTCTAATCTATAACAGATTTAGATGACTTAAATAGGATACTTCTGATTAGGGTATTTGGTTCAGTAGGAGTTTTTACCCAAAGAACTAGAAACCATGCTTGATTGGGTCTTAAAGTGGCATGAGGTTCAGCTCCTTAATGCAGAAATGTTATTATCGGAATTGGTTTTACCAATGGTTCTCATCAGCCAACTATGCCATGCACGGATATGACTCTGGCTTGGTTTCAGGAAAAGAGTGGCTAATTCCATGTCTGTCGATTATTTCCGTTTATTATCTTTAGTGCTTGGGGCTTGAATTCTTTTTAGACTCTTGTTTATTTTAGTTATATTGTTTGGAATTGAAATTAAAAATAAAAATTTAATAAAAAAATTTAATATTTAAATTAATCAATATCATTATCTATGTTGGTTGTTGTTATTTTGGTTTTGGATAATGAATTCCCTCCGAGTTCATACCAAACAAAGCTAAACGTATAACCTTGTCAGCCATGGACTGTAACTAAGCCATGTCAAGTCAGACGGGTCAGGCGCAATCCTTCTGGTGAAGTTCCTCGATTCTGGCATAGGACATTTGTCCACAATTTCTTAACTATGATATCAGTAGACGTACCGAAATGGGCCAGAATCCAAGCCTCAAGTTTTCATACCGAATTCTAAACTGAAATAGAGGGTGCGCCAGGCCCATGCAGTAGTGCAAACACATGGGCGACGCCTGACAATCCCAGGAGCAAGCTACTGTGATGGACTCTCCCCTTCAAAAAATTAATTTAATATCGTGTGGGCCATTGACCCACATATCAGATATTAAACTGATAAGAACAGATACTACACTTGGTCTTAGCCAAAAGGCCGAGAAAGGTATGAGTCTTCATTATGCATCTTCCGTTTTTTATACTTAGTTTCAACACTCTGTTAAGTCTATAACCGATGTGGGATCTGTCAAATGCGAATCAATTTAAACCCAGATTATTTAAAATAGAACTGGATCGGCTGATTTAATTTTGTTGAACTGGAATAGGTAGCTAGTCCGGTTCTAGTCTAGTTCAATGAATCTTTAATTATTATATCATTAAAAATTAGTTAGTTTTGGAAACTGGTGAATAACTTCAAAATTAATTTTTTAAATAAAAATTAGGAATGTAAAAAGTACAAAAAAAAAACTAGAAGAATATGAAACATAAAATTACAGTCTAAACTGGGCGTTACTTATTCATTTTCTTCTTTCTTCTTTCTTCTTTCTTCTTTCTTCTTTCTTCTTTCTATAATGGCAAACGAGCATTTGTATTTCGTTCATTTAGAAGAAAAAGCAGTAGTGTCATTTAGAAGAAAAAGCAGTAGTGTCATTTTTCTTCTTATTTGGAGAAAGAGGGAGTTGCATATTTGTCTTCTCCTTCAAGGAAGAAATTTAGTCTTTTCTTCTTCCAAGGAACGGGCCCTTCTAGGAAGAAAGTCTTCTTGTTTAAGAAACAGGATGCGAACTCTTCTGACAATAAGGGATATCCTAAGGTGCTCATGGGTGCACCATTGGGATTTATTTCATTTAGACATAAATAATTTTTTATTATTTTTGCTACTTCAGTATATTGATATTTAAAGATATAATATTACTTTTGTCTTTAATTTTTGTTATCATTAGTTTTTTTGTTTTTTATGCAGACAAAATGATTTTACCTCTCTCCTCCTTGTTATTTTTTTTCTTTATTTTAAAATATTGATTGTCATTTTTTCTTTTTTTAAATTTTGATACACTTACTCGAAGATAATATTGGATATATTACAAAAAATATGTCACAATGTGAAATACCCTCTATAATATGTTCTCTTATATAAATTATATAAGGCATGTTATAGTGTGTATTCACAATTTATATATATACCCTTATAACATAAGATATGAACATATTCCACATAACATAGGGGTATACTTATTATATTATAAAAAGCATAAAAATAACTTTGGATATGTTATAAAAAGTATATCACACTGATTATAAAATGTCGAAGGTAATGTTGAGTATGTTACAGAAAGCATGTTAACATACTCAATGTTACCGCTGACATGTTACAGCCAGTTTTAGATACTTTTTGTAACATAACCTATATTACATAAGGTATGTTGTGAGATCTTGATATTTAAATTGATGGATTGGATTCTAGTTTTGGGCCTAGAATGTATAAAACAGCCCAATTGTCATTAAAAGAATGATTAGATAGGAATAAAACTCTCTCGATTTAGTCATTTGGAATATATTGTTTAACGATTTAAAAAAATATACGTTTTTTTGTGAAACCCGAACGAAGGATATTTTTGTAATTTTATCTTTAGTTATATTAAATTTTTATTGAATCCCTCTTGATATTGATAACCTTGAAAAGTATTTTCCAAATTCTATTTCAGAACCTACGAACCCGAATCGAAATCCAAAACCTTCTATTATTAAAGATTTTGTGTATAAGTTATTATAGATATAAATCATGAAAATTATGAAAATAATTGCTATAGAGGGGTTTTGAGGAAATTTGGTAATCAAAGACTGGAATTAAGATTAAGGAAGAGATATGAAGGTACGAGAATTTTTTGTGATGGGGATTTTTCGAAAGGATAATTTGGAATAAAAAAAATTTTTCATTATATTTTTTGAAGTATTATATTTATCATTAATTTTATAATTATGAAAAAAAATTTAATCATTTTGGAGTATTTTCTACTTTTGAAAAATTTATCAGAATTTTTTGAATATTTTTTGGATAGTATACTATTTATTAGGAATTATAATTATTTTCTGGAAATTAATATATATATATATATATATATATATATATATATTATATTTTAAAAAAAAAGAAGAGAAGAGGGTGGTCAAAACGTGGAAGGTTCCATCGTTTTGGCTAGTCAGCCATAATAGGGTAAAATCCTAATTTCTCTTCCCTAAAACGGCACCGTATCTCCTCAGCCCTGAACAACATCGCATTGTTTTTGGGATTAGTCATCAGCCAAGATGCCTCCCTACCCTACATGTGCCCGAGATCCACTTGTCACTCCGATTGACCCACGCGTGGCCAAAACAAATTCAGTGAAGGGGACATGCGTGGGTATAGCCTGGAACCAGTTTGTAGATCTTCATTTGTGGTGCGAAAACTTGAGAGCGATGAAGGAGGGAGAGTTGTGAGTGAACGAGAGAGAAATCAAGTGAGTAATTAGTGAATTTAGGTAAGTTTTTGTCCGGTGAAATCGGGGAATTAGGTCTGTAGATTTATGGATTTAAATCATGTAAAACTTATGATTGATGTGTGAGTTTGATTCAGGAGTATGAGATTTTGTCTTGATGTGTTTATTTGTGTTGTTGGAAGTATAATCGGGTAAGTTTGTGCAAAACAAGAGAAAAATCCGATGGGTCTCCGGCCAAGGGTCATCAACTGAGGAAGGAGATGAAGTCGGACGACAAGTCGTCCAAGGATGTCCCGACGATAGGTCGGCTAACAATAAACATGTGTGACATGTCGTCTAAACACTAAGAACTAACCAAGAGACATATTGCGTTTAAGGGTAAAATTGAATATTATATAGTTTAGGGTATTATTGAATGACTGGTCATCTAAGACTGAAAATGAATGACATGTTGTCTAAAATAAGCCTGAATAACAAGTCATTTATATGTTAAGTGCATGACATGTAGTTTAATAGACAAACAAATGACAAGTTGTTTGAAGGATGTATGGATAGGCTCGTACTAGTCATGGCAAGCTCAGAGCAAGCCATGTGTCAGCATTCCAGAGGTTCAGGTATAGTGCTGGCGCACACTCGTGCTGCCACGCATGGCCTAGGAAAAATTAACAGAAATTAGAGAGAAAGGAAAGAAATTAAAGAAAAATAGGAGAAAATAGAAATAAATAAAAAATATATGAAAAAATTAGGAAAAATACTAGAAATTCCGAAGATTTCAATGGTATTAAATTTTTAGAAATCTATGTTTTTTATAGGTTAAATAAATCAAAGAAGTTGATGGAAAATATGGGGAAAATAAAAAAAAAAGACAGGAAACTGTTCCTGGTCGATAATTGAGTGATATCGATATGATTCAAGGATTAGAAATGTGTAATTAAAAATTTTGGTTTAATTTGAGATTAATAGAAGACGTATCTTCTGATTGGCAGGTGCAGAGTTAAATCGACAAAGACAATCTTCTCCAGAGTTGGACCCCGAAGAAGAATCAAGACCCTAAATTGTGAGGGGTTGGTTGTGTGTGTGAATAACATTCATATATTTTGACTAGATTAAACAAAATAATTGAATGACCGACATAGTATGAACAAGCATATCTAGGCAAGTAATGAGTTATTAGTGATTGCCTTAATAGCTTAATTTATTGAAGCAATATTATAAGTATATGTTTGCTGCCTTGTACTACGTGTTTATCGAATGACGACGTGATAGTGGCATGTGTCTGCATATGCATATGGTAACCTATAAAACTTTTGATAGCTCTCTGGGTCTGGTAGTGTAGCGTGAAGATGTCAAACCACAAAGAATAAGGTTGGATAGGGTTTATCATTTTAATGCGCACTTGTTAACCATATTTTTGTAGGTTTAGGGAAATGTTTAGGTGAAGCTACCATTACCTAATGTTCCAACATTGTCAATGGAATTGGGTTTCAGAGGTGTGTTGAACATAAGAAAAAGATAAAAGAAATCATATAGAATAACACTAACAAATCCTAGCCTTATCCAGGTGAGAGGATCTATGGATCATAATAAGTACAAATTATAAACATAAAAAAAATGAATTATAAAAAGAAATCTTATATTAAACTCAGTTTAAATCTCAAAAAAAATTATAATTATAATCAAATGTCAGAATCAATACTCAGTATCAAGGAATGATGAATCAATAGAACAATTCATATGAGTTTTTTTTTTCAAAATAGGACTAGAAAGCCGGCTAATAAATCAACTGTCTACACCCAGGCCAGGAAACAGGCTAGGTCCCAGTGTATCCTTTTATCATTTTATGAAAACATAACCCATACTAGCATTACCGAAAGCTGGTCTATCCATGTTGACTATTTCACAAATCCCCTCTACAACAAAGGGTACCAAAGAGAGTCTAAACACTTGACTCCTCGGTCACAAATCTCGATATTACTTATTGTCACTACACCGAATACTCATATGTCACCATAATGAAGTATAAAACCAAGTAATTGAAACTCGATAAAAGTCTCAATTGTCAAATGTAGGTAAAACCAAGTGTATCCTGGTGCACAATACCAATCAAACATCTTTGTGTCTCAATACGCATGCATCCGTCTACTCAACCAAATCTCATGCACCTTTGTGCATGTATCAGAACCTACACTTTTAGTAGTACAAATTATATTTTTCAGCCAAATACAATCACATCAAAACATTTATAAATCACTAACTGTAATTGCTTAAAATTGATTCACCACTATTTTAAATGAAAATCCATAAATCTTAACCATTTCGTTTTAAAAGCTAAAATGAGTAAAATGTGAAGTCCCTTCTCCCGTGTATATAGCAACCAATCAAAAGATAACCAAGCATGGTATACAGTCCGTCAGTCCATGACATAACAATACAAGCCACATTACAAATCAAATGTCTGCTTATAACATAACAAGCATACACTCACCAAATATACGTATCAAACTAAGTAACAAATAGTGCAAGTACTCAAATGTATCATGGCACGTTAACAGAGGCAAAATAATATATTTCTAAAAAGATATTCTAAAATTAGAAAATAGGTTAACTAAGTCTCAAATCATATTTTTATCAATATAGTATTATTTATAAAATTATTATTTATCATTTTAAGCTAGAACACATTTTTCTATAAAAAAATTAAAAACTTATAACTTGCAAACCAAATCTAAGATTAAAAAAAGGATCACACCATCGTATCAGACCTTTAAAATTAGATAATGGGGTCAAAATGGGGATTTCAGGTCCGAGGTGATGCATGGCAGGCTGATAGCGGCACGTGCAACGGCTCATTCCAACTACACAAAATCCCAACCATTTTTAACAATCTATATATCATTAGAAAGCTTATGATGAGAGGACCTCAAAACTATATGTTTTGAGATGAGATCAAAACCGAGATGACCATAAAAGTGAATTTTCTGAGGAGGAAAACTCATTCGTTCACAGTGTCGTCGTCAGCGCATTAGACCTCTGATCACGATGGAATCAACATGGGAAGATTCCTATGAAAGAGAGTAGTCGATATATACTGGCAGTGAGGGGCTTTGATGGTCGGACGATGGAGTTGGGTGCTTTGGTTCACCGGAGAAGAAGAGATGTCGGGGGAGAGGAGAGAGAGGGGAAAATTGGGAGGAAGAAGGAAAAAAAAAATTTGTTTTTATTTGAACCCCAAACCAAAACAGTGTTGTTTTGGCATTCACCAAAACGATTCCACTTATGCCCTTAAGGCTGGAAGTTGATACATCGTCGTTTTGCTCTTTGTCAAAATAACATTGTTTAGTATTAACCGAATAAAATATTATTTATTTAATTTTTAATTAATAAAATAATTAAAGAAAATACCTATAAAATTTTAGTGAATAGAATATAAGTTCAAAATTATAAAATCGTCGTTTTGCTCTTTGTCAAAATAACATTGTTTAGTATTAACCAAATAAAATATTATTAATTTAATTTTTAATTAATAAAATAATTAAAGAAAATACCTATAAAATTTTAGTGAATAGAATATAAGTTCAAAATTATAAAAATTTCATAAAAAATCTAAAAAATTATATCTTTCCAAAGAACCTAGAATTATATTTTTATAACTAGTAGATATTTAAATAAAAATAAAATATCATCTGAAATAATATAAAATTATACTTTAAAATCATAAAAAATATCATAACATATGTTCCTTTAACATATGCTCTAAAATATTTTTAAATCACAACACCACCCAAAAATTTCATTCAAGAAATTACAAAAATACCCTTTATCATAAAACATAAAAACACACTTATATGTTTATATGTGTCAAAAAATTAGGGATTTCCAGTATATAGGGTGTACATGGGTTATGATACAGACAGAGTAATATGTCTTATGTAATATAGGACATGTTACAAAAGGTGTCTCTCTCTAGATGTGATATGTCTTCTGTATCAAACTCAATGTTAACTTTGATATTATACAGTCATTATGACATGATAAAAATAATATATGAGTATGTTATCTTTGGTGTAAAAAACTAGGGGTTTCCAGCATATAGGGTGTACATGGGCTATGATACACACAGAGTAATATGTCTTATGTAACATAGGACATGTTACAAAAGGTGTCTCTCTCTGGATGTGATATGTCTTATGGATCAAACTCAATGTTAACTTTGATATTATACAGTCATTATGACATGATAAAAATAATATATGAGTATGTCATCTTTGGTGTGTAACAGTCAATGAATCAGAATAAGAAAAAATAATAAAGAGATAAGAGAAATAGAGAGAGATAATGTCAATTTATCAAAACAAAATATAAAAAAATAATTAATGATAATAAAAATTAAAGACAAAAATATCTGTATAATTTTACACTCTAGCATGCTCAAGTAGTGCGGACTGAAATGATAAAAAATTATTTGTTTCTAAGTGAAGTAAATCCTACGTGATGCATGAAGAGTACCTTAGAATTACCAGCAAAAATAAGAGCAAGGTAAGGTTTTAATTCATAAAAATTGAGATGTTTTGCTACATATATATATCCAAAATTTCGAGCTACTCGTGCCAGAAAGCTCATTGAGGGTTTATGATATTAGTGGGCCTAAGCCCATAGATCAGAACTATTTAGGAAATTCACGAGCTAATTGAGATATTTTTGAAATTTATTATAATTATTTATTTATGATTGGAAAATCATAAAAAGGATGTTATATGTATTTTTTATGTCTCAAGATCTTGAATAGGTTAATTTGGGATTTAAGAATATCAGTGAATTTTCTGAGAATTTTTGGAAGTATAATTATAAATATCGTAATTTTTTGAGATATTTAATTAAAATAATTGATTTTTAGTAATTTATATTTTCATGAGAAAAATAATTTTATAACACTAATAAATATTTCTATTCGTAAGAAATCTATAGAAATTTTTGACGTATTTTTTGGAGGTCTATACCATTTATTATGGATTTTATATTGATTTTAATATTAAAAGAAAAATATTTATTATTATTTATATTATATTATATTATATTATAATATATTAATATTTAAATAACCAAAATGACTGGAGGAGATATCGTTTTGACTAGGATTGGTCAAAACGATACCCACCCATGCCGTTTTGACTAAACGAGGGCAAAGGGGGAGTTGTTTTGAATGAAACGATGTCGTATCAATCACACACTCAAACATCGTCATTCCATCGTTGGGAATGCCGTCGGTCTACTCCATCGCCTTTGACCGGAAAATGTTGAGATAAATCGGGATTGCTGGGTATCATGTCTCACTTAGGGACAAGCCACCAAAAATGTTCGAAAAGCTTCCTTCTCCCCCTACGAGCACACCACTCAGCATTTCGTGCATTTTCTGGCCTTTTATGGTCGGATTCAGGTAAAAACTATACCTGAAATCTGAGTAACTTCTCTATAGAATTCTATAGTTTTAGTTTTTAGAAATTGGGGATTTAGCTAGGTTATAACCAGGAATGAGTTAGCTTTGTGTTGTTGATGTTTTAATAGAGTATTGTTGAATTAATTGAGGCATTGGGAATATGAAATCTAGGGTTTGTAGGTTGGGGAGCTGTCGGTAGGAGGTTGAATACAACCTTGGATGACATGTTGGCTGAGGTCCCTCCAAACGACTGGTAGACCTGATAACATGTCGCTTACACAGGCATGCGACATAATATGCAGAAGAAGGTAGGTTCAGATGAGGTGTGGCGCATCCTGATTGAGATGCGTGTCACCCTCATGAAGCTTCGGGTGTAGGTCTAGTAGCACCAGACGATGCCATGTGGTGGATTCTATTGGTTGACATTAAATTAATTCCATAAAATGATAAAATTAGTCAGAATATAAGAAAAAAATTGAGAAAATTAATAGAAAAATGAGAAAATTTTCAGAAAAAAATACAGAAAATACTAGAATTAATTTGGAATCTAGTGGTACTAAATTTACATGAAATGGACTTGAATTGATGGGCCAATTAGATCGATCAAGATTCAGAAAATTATGGAAAAATAGAAAAATTATTCGTTTGGGTCCCAGGTTGATTATTGGATAGAAACGCATCGAGTTAATGAGTTAGATGTATGATTTTATGTGATATTATGAATTGAATATGAATTATTCAGAATTTGGGAATGATTGTGCATAGGTGGGCTAATACAATGACAGAACCTTAAGGATTCGGTTTAGAGCACCATTGAAGGACATGTGGGCGTATTTGTAAGGATCCATATACAACCTACTAGGACCCTTACCGCCGTGAAACCCAAATAAATCTAACCTAGGACTTATCTGAATCTCACAAGGTTTATCCATCCTAAGGTCCGATTTTATTAGATTTATTACTTATATTTTTTAATGGTTGGAGTATGATAATGGACATACATTCTGGCAATAAACGAAGTGAATAAAAATATCAGTGAAAGTCTTTATAATTTAACAAAGGTACCACAGCACACAAGTCTCATAGGGATCTTAAAATCCAACAAGTATACCCCTAGTAAATTTTGGAAATAAGTAAATAAATGAGGCATTTCAAAAACCAAAAAGTAGTCAAATCAAACTTCATGCTATATGCGCAAGCAATCAAGGAAACAAGTATGCAAATGTGATGCGATATTATCCCGTCGTGCAGCCTTGATCTCACACACTGGTACCACGAATAGAGGATGTACTTAAGCCTGAAAAAATGGTGAAATCAACAAGGTGAGATTACAAGAATCTTAGTAGGGTCACAACATCATAAAATCTGCATAAATCTTAAACAAACATCTCCCGAACAATATCATATTCGCCTACACATCCAAAGGGATATCACTCAACCAATAAACAATCACAATAGGGATAGGGCCGAGAACTATTGGGCGAGGGTGGATTGCAAACACTTCCAAAAATCCTAAGTACACAGGCATGAAAATTATCAATCAATCTCATCAATAGAAAATGTTATCTCCTTCCACCTGTGTTGTCCAAGGCTTAGCTGCACAAAGGGTAAAAGGCTAGTACACAAGCTAATCAGCAAGCATATTCATCTTGCCAGCACACAGGACTAGGCATCCTAACCAGCTCACAAGATTAAGGCATCTTGCCAGCACATAGGACAAGGCATCTAGCCAGCACATAGGACTAGACATCTAGCCAACACACAAGACTAGGCATCCAGCGAGCTCTTGCTGAGGATTGCCACCCATACGACTCTCACACCAGTAAGAACTTTTCCTCTCCTCAGGAACATCAACGTTTATCCCGAATGACCACTAAAAAAGGATCTTGACACACAGACATGTACAAGCACACACAAGCAAGTATAAGGCATAACATCACAGCAGAGCATCTTTAATCATATCACAATACATTCAGCATGTGCACATCATACAACTTATGCGGATTAGGCAGACACAACCTATCTCAGGGGTTTAAAATTGCCTACCAATTCCACAGCTCATTCCGCAACTAAGCATACCAAACACAAGGTATGGACGTATACTATTTAACAAGAACATGCACTGAAAATATCAAATAAGCAACAAGGATCTCTAGAGAAACCGATGAGGTATAGATCTTACCTCTCTTGTCTCTGAACAAGAAGTTATTCTTTTGCATTTATTTAGAGGATCTGAACCATCTATATCATCATAAGGCAAAGACAAAATCATACTAAGTATGCATACTCAATAACCAAGTAAACATCTTATTTCCTTACTAATTCCACTCACCAAACCTATCATAAACCAGTGATCAGATGCTCCAGGTACCTTCCCCTTGGATGTGTGATATGATAGCCAAGAACTCAACAAGAATCAACTTGATTTACCATCCTAATCAACCTTACAAATTTTGGCACTTAAGATAAGGCAATAGGGGAAATTGTGATTTCATGCATAAGGGACTTAGGGGTTGCGATTTCATGCTAACAAGGAAGGATTAGGTATTAATAGCATATACAATTAAAAGGAATAAGATCGGAAACCAATAGGTAAGTCAATTGGTCAAAATCGGCAACAACAAACAAAGGTGTAGGGCATGCCGATTTCACACATTAGGAAGATTCAAAGGATGAATTTATGATATTACAACATGAATAGATGCCAAACAATCATACGAACAAAAGGACCAACAATGGAAACCAATTAAAGGAAGAATCACTGGCACAAAACCCTAGGAAATTATGATAAAGATTTGCATAGGGAAGATAGGGCAATAAGGAAAATTGTGATTTCATGCATAAGGGACTTAGGGGTTGTGATTTCATGTTAACAAGGAAGGATTAGATATTAATAGCACATACAATTAAAAGGAATAAGATCGGAAACCAATAGGTAAGTCAATTGATCAAAATCGGCAACAACAAACAAAGGTGTAGGGCATGCCGATTTCACACATTGGGAAGATTCAAAGGATGAATTTATGATATTACAACATGAATAGATGCAAAACAGTCATACGAACAAAAGGACCAAAAACGGAAACCAATTAAAGGAAGAATCACATAATTTTGGCACAAAACCCTAGGAAATTGTGATAAAGATTTGCATAGGGAAGAACTGACCTTTTGATGATCAAACCAAGATAGCTAGATAGAGGATGAAAAGATCTTTCCAACAAACTATAATTTGCAGAAATCTGATGAAGGATGAAAGAATTCGGCTATGGTGAAGGCTAAGAAATTCCGGCAGCAAGGGTAGGGTGTAGGGTTTGATCGCTTGATGATTTTATGTGTTCTTGGTGTGTGTGGTCAAATGTGGTTGGCTGGTATGTTTATAGGATTAGTAGGATTAATTTTTCCTACTTTTAATGTTAGATATAAGGAGATAATCATTATAATTAAATTCTGGAGTTATTCATTAATTTTATAAGATTATCATTTAAAATAAGATTGCAACAATAAGGAAATGAAATAAAGGAAAAATAAAATCAGAAATGAACACTAAACCTTCAATACCATTTTCGGCCCTCACACATCCATTCATTCAGGGAAAAAAAGGTCATTTCACATGCACTAAAGACTTCTAGGACACAAAAATCGGAGTCTCATAGTATTGAACTTTGGAAACCTATAAGTGGACAGAAATTTCTTTCTATTACATTAGTTGCTGGCATAAGAAGTAAAATAAGAATAATATAAAATGAATAAGCATGAATTGTGTGCATGTATTTGAAAAATGATGCGATGAGCATGATAGCTAATGTTATGTATATCAAGTATCATAAATATGTTGTGACCCATATGAATGCGCCTTGCTACTGTCAATTATTAAAATGCATTGGACGTATTCGGGAATCGACATCGGCATGTGGAATGCACTAAGTCTGCATAGGATAACCTATGTAACCCTTGAGAGCTCTCCATGTCTGGTAACGTGGCATGGAGACTTCAAACAACGAGGTAATAAGGATGAAATGAGTTTTTATTTACTTTTAATTAATTTATCTTGATCAGGTTCTTGCAGTGTGGGGATCGATTAGGTGGAGCTACCATCACCTAACACCCCGACATTGTCAATGGATCGGGCTAGGCATTAATTTGACATGGATTTGTCTATTGCATACAATACTGATATTAAATGAAAGATAATAAGAATAAAGTGCCACTGACAAACTTCAGTCCTATCCCTGGCCTCGGATAGACTGAAAGATATTCTCAAGCCTAAATCACAGCCATGTGTGCTCTAAAGAGTCGTGCTTGCTGCATATAAATTGATTGTGATTTACGTATTATCGCATGAGAATGACTGCATTCGTTAATGAACTAGTGTGTGTGAAACACTTAAATTATTATTTTCCAGTATGTCTATTTGATTAAAGCAATGATGCATGCGAAATGCTTGTATATTTTTACCTCTTCTCACCTGGCAGGTTTCTGTCAAATTATTGACATGAATGCACGAATGATAAATAGGAGCTTACTCCTAGGCATCTTGAGAATGGAATAATAGATTGTTCGGCAATTGGCTATGCTCGAGGTAAATTTAGAGGATTTTATATTCATAGTAGTAATTTCCCTGAATTTTTTTATATATGATATCGAGTCTGAACAAGGGATTGTTGTGAACCTATTTGTTACACAATGTAACTTAAACAACATCGTGTTATTCTTTTAAAATTCCATTGTATGACCTTAGTCGATATTTATATAGTTGACTCCGTCATTTATTGTTTCATTCTACCCTTGTAGGTTTGTTATATATATTGCTGAATGAAAGACAACGTATATAATGAGCCTACAACAATTATCGCGTAAAATTTTTAGATTATTCTTTTAAAATTTCGCTGCATGACGTTAGTTGATATTTATATAGTTGACTCTATTATTTATTGTTCCATTCTAACCTTGTATTGCTGAATGACGAGTATGTATATATAATGGGCCTGCAGCGATTGTCACATAAAATTTTTAAGTCCAGGACGTGTGTATATATATATATATATTTGCTCAAATATTGTTGCTCAAGTATTTATTTCCTTCTTATCTCTTCAAAAATTGAATATCTAGTTAAAATTAAAAATTTATTCCTTTAAAATTAGTAATATAAAAAGTAATATATATCCTAAAGATAATATTCTACCCTGAAACCAATCAAATAATTGATTGGCTACCTAAAATGGCGTGAATGTGCCTAGTGGAATTACTTATTTAGTTTCAGTAGATGTTTGATATTTTTGTTTTATATTAGTTTTGGTTTGAAAAACTAAAACTAAAATGATAATTCACTTTTTAATTTTGATTTTGATAAACATTGATAATCTAAATCTCATTACTTTAAATTTTACAAATAACTGTTCCTTATCTAGGAATTTGTAACACCAATCCTTATTTCCAATTTTATCATTCTTTTAAACGATATAAAAATAAAAATAAATAAAATAATCACTTTAAAAAATATCAAAACCAATCAGCTTTATTCCAATGTTATTGGTTTTATATCTCTAAAATAAATTTATATCAATTTCCAGATTAATAGTTGTGGAATATCGAAACGGATATTTTTGTATACCAAACGTCTATATTGTTAGAAACAATTTGCAACACTTGGTGTATCCTTTTCTAATTTTCTAATAAATTTATCTTATAGATCAGAACAAAAGATTCCACAATAATAATAACTATCCATATATATAAGATATATAGATATTCGATAATTTCTTATACTAAATTATAGATAAATATCCAATTGATTTTATGTCATTTTAGATTGTAAATAAATATTATTAATTGATTTATACTGGTTCTTATCCGTTCCTAATATAATAATATTTAATTGATACAGGTGGTTGATGACCCACCGGTGAATTTAGATACAATAGAAATAATGTACGGTCCATGTTCTTTTTTATGACTTAGGATATACTGTCATTCTTTTTTATATAAAAATAAAATCTAACCGATTTATTTTGTTCTTATGTTTATTTTTTTATCCTTTTAAAAAACTACTTGTAAGACTGAACAATATCTGATTTGCCCTCATTTTATAATTTATATTTAATATATATATATATATATATATAGGTCGGTTTAATTTTAAACCCAGGGTTGAGTAAATCCCTAAGTGCAATCATTGCATAGTTAAATATTCAGCTGCCTTCTTTTATATATAAATTGTTTATAAATTTAATTCCAAACTTGTAATATTCTTAAAAACTCTTTTTTCCCATTAATTAGCTAATAAGTAATACTAATAATACATTAGTAAGCATCTAAAAGTATGCAATCTTTCATCATCGTATTGACGCCAGCTTCAACTTTTAACTGCTAGTCGGCAACAAATCAGGAAGATGCTTCACTGATCTTTAAGCCAACCGACGCAGTGCGTCTTGAGCCGCAGCCAGCCCAGGCTGCTCCTTTAAGGCCTCCCCGTAAGCACCCATGGCTTCTTCCTTCATTTTCTTTACCTCGTAACACTCGCCCAACAAACACAGCGCCTTGGCCTTTTCTTCGCAGAGCTTCACGGCCTGAGTCAGGTCCTCGATCGCCGATTCAATTCGCACCCGCTTGTGTTTTCCACTTGCAGTTCCCATCGCCAGCTCGGCTCTCTTGAACAGCGCATCGCCTTTCTCCTTCTCGCTCAGCGACTTGACGGCGACAGGCGAGAGAGCGGCGTCGAGAGAGTCAAGAGCGGAGGTCTTGAAGCCCTGGAGGTCGAGGGCTAGGGCCTTGAGGATGTAGGCCGCTGCGTCTGTGGGATCCATGGAGATGGCATTGTCAGCTTCTTGCTCGGCTTGCTTGGCCAAGGAGGCCGTGGTGGAGCGGGAGTTAGAGGGGGATCGTGCCTGGGACAGGAGCTGCGCGCCGCGAAAGAAGTGACTTTTGGCACGGATATCGGCACGGTTGCGCAGCTTCTTGAGGTAGTTTTTGGGGATGTTGTGTACAAGTAAGTACATGAAAACCATAGCCAGGAACACGACGACTTGGAGAAGAATATCGGACACCGCCCCGTCCATGGAGATGACTATGCTTCTAAATCGAATCGGAATTTTCTGTGCAAGCTTTTGAGAGGAGGGGCGCCGTGAGATCTCGCGAACGCGAATTGATCCAAGTCGTTGAACTGGTTGACATGTGGGACCATGTCAGGAATATAGCCGCCCGAGGACAGAGGCACTCCCATGTGCTGGAAATACTCGGATATACTAGGTTGCGTCACAGTTCTATTTGTAATCGCGTAATATTAAAATATACAAATGAAATATATTTTTTGCGTAATATTAAAATATTAGCAACGTTAAATCTTGAAATCATGTTTATACTGGATTAGTCAGTTGTCGAATACTTATTATCCTCAGAGCATTTCTTGATTCATAGATCGATTAGATTTTAATTTTCTCAACCATTTAACAAACAAAATCGGAAAGCTAAACCAACATAGCAGACATTATGTTGGAGCAAAAGATTAAGAGCCCTTGCACGCTATCATTTTTTATTATTTTAACCTAGATTATGACTTCGTGTTAATTATCACTTTTTATTATTTTAACCTAGATTATGACTTCCTGTTAATCAGCTTCATAGACAGATGACCGAATAGTATCGCTTTGTGATTCACAATGTCAATACAATGACGGTGGCATAAGACATACAAACAGAAGCATGAAAGAACAATGGTAAAGAACACGCCCAATTCTACTGTGTGGCCTTGTTCTCCCTGGCACTTACTGCATAGGTAAGTGAAAAATCACGTATTTTTTCCATTCCAGGGTCACCTGTATTCTGCTCTAAATAATTATTACATCAGAACATTCACCATGAAGTGGCAACTGGAAATTTATTGGTCGTTCCCGCCCATAATTCCAAGGATCAGCTAAAGACAAAATACATACTGATCAAGAGGATTTCGAATTCTTAAAACGTCCAGGATTTGTAAGAACATATGAGCCGAAGGCCTACTCATAGAAACCCGTAGAATTACAGGAGGATGGATAAAACCACGGGTCTCTGCTTGCAGAGTTTAACCGCCTTCCAAATGGGTTAGATGAGTAAAGCATCTACAATTGCCTAGACCCTCCGGGGTTCAGTTAGTAGAACATATTACCTATTACGTACGGGTGCTACCCCACCGATTATTGGCCACCAGTTTCTCCAAAACCAACTTGGGTTTAACCAAAATACTGCCTTGAATACTAAGTAGCTTGCGCTTTGGAGCAGGTACGCACTTTTGTTATTGCCCGCCCATCTGTATAAACTGTACGGGAGACTTCAACAACTTCTTCAGCGACTCGACTATGCTACGGAAAGACGGCCGCTGAGCTGGTTCACTGCCCGGCAAAAACAAAGCATGCATCGAGATTAGAACAAATATGCGCCATATGAAACTGTACTGGATGAAATCCTGGAATCTCATTCCACACCATACAGGAACATTTTTCTAAACGAAAACCAATGCGAAGACCAAAACCCATAGAATCAGATGACCCTCCACAAGCAAGGCATTTACATATAATACAAGAAATTTCCCACAAGATCACACCACGAAAATTGCTACGCAACAGTATCAAGTTTTTTAAAATAACGGTCATATAATTGACAAGTGCATTGTATCAACGCTCTTGGGGCCAAAAATCTTAAGCTGGTCGCAGCACAAAATCATCAGGTGCTATCACTATGATAAAAAATTGTAATAGGAAAAAAGCCCCGAAAATAAGTTATACTAGAGATAATCCAAGCATAACTTACTCAGCCCAGCAAGTTTCCATGAGAGAAGCCAACGCTGGAGATGTATTCGGCGGGATAGTAAGCCTCCGGTTTTGGAAAGCCACTGCACCAACCACCTAGGAAGCCGAAACAAAAGTCGCATGAATTAAAGATCACACCAAGAACGTTCAAGCTTTTTAACAATACAGTCTTGACAGAACCATTAATCAAGTGTACTTTAAGATTAGATTTTTATAAAAAAAAGAACAAACAGAACCCCAAAGGTATTTAAAATTATACCTGAGCAGGCCCAAGCCCACTCCAAGGTTGCTGCATGGTCACCAGCTCCCAGAGGATGACTCCAAAACTATAAACATCGGATTTCTCATTCGAGGGTTCTCCGCGAAGGAATTCTGGAGCCATCCACTCCGGCTGAAAATTAAAACAAAAGGGTTACTTACCGATCGATGCACTGCAAAGTAAAACTTTTCAACATGGAAGATACTTGTTAAAAATATCCGATTTCCACTATGAACAAAGCGAGTCACTGATAAAAAAAATCAAAATGCAACCCGCAAAAAAGACACATCAGCAGCAGAATCAAGACGATCCCACAGACCATCTTGGTGGATAAAGTTCTACCCATAAATGCTTTTCCTCGTGCTTAAAATTTTGGAGGCAATGAAACTATTCTGCTGCTGTATTGGTGTATATATGTATTTTTTTTTAATCCTTTTGATTCATAATGAAAATAAATTTGCGAACGAAAAACTAAATAAAGTACAACGGTATCTTGAACACAAGGAAACTTACTGTTCCAGCCACTGATTTTGATGATATAAAAGTGTTTGCTTTGAATCTAGACAACCCAAAATCACACACCTACGGCACCAAATAATACAGTAAGTTATGGATGCAAGAAGGTGTCTAGGAAGTGAAATTTTAGTGTTAAACATTCATACCTTCACCGTCCAATTTTTATCGACCAACAAGTTTGGAGATTTCAGGTCCCAGTGAACTATGGGCGGGTTAAGGCAATGCAGATAATTGATACCCTTTGCCTGGTTCAAAAAAAAACATCATCAAATATTCCGCAACAAGAGCAATAAGCATACCGAGGCAAAACAAACAGGGTTAATAGCCTTTACGGACCACATCTAATGCCATACGCAATCGCCTCCTCTGATCTAGCATCTCCCCAGCTGCTGGCCTGTGTATCAGACGGTACAGACTGCCCCTGTTCAGCATAGAAGCTGGTTAGGCACGTAATTTGTTTGCGAGAGATGAGCATCCACAAGTCAAAACTATATGGGATAGATTACCTAGGCAGATACTCTGTCACAATGGACAGATGAGGACGCTTTGTAACAGCACCCATGAAGAGAACCACATTTGGATGGCGAACCCTTTTCATTATTGCAACCTAAAAGTAAATGATGATTAGCATGTAAACCGGACAATCTTATCATAAACAAAGAACAAATGCAGAGTTAATTGTTCTTCACAGAAAAGACCCCAAAATGAACCAGTATGTAGACTGCGCCAATCATGCGCTGAGTTCTTTTTTTTGGAAAATAACAATATTGACAGCAAGATCTCCTTTAATTGCATATATGATTTACCCTTGGATAAATTCATTTTCATCTGGCTAAATCAGGTTGCTTAAGATAACACTTGATCAAAAAGGCTTTATCTAGCCAAATCAAATGTATCAGGTGCATCCGATACTAAGTTCTGGCAGAAAAGGAATAAGCCAAGTAGAAGGTACAAGAGCTCCCGGAAGCATGTCCTGCTAGTGGCAAACGAAAATCACCGGAGACAGGGGGCAGATAAGTTATCAGCGAGAAATAAAAACCTAAGGCAGGAATAATAACGTTCGACAAATTGGAGCATAGCTCCAGATGTTCAACCAAAATTCTCGACGAAAAAAAGGGAAATATAAATTGCCTGGAGAAGTACTAATTGGATGAACTGGAAAAGTTTGCATAACAGCTCAGATGATGTGAACAGGCAACGAATGGTTAACAAGAAAGGTAATGCCTTGCAGATGCAACTCATCATTGAGTCTTAAAACACACCTCTCTTAAGAACTCTCTTAATTGATCATCTTGAAAATCTTGAACAGATAGCACTTTCACAGCTACATCCTGGCCAATCAGAAGAAAAAGAATGGTAAATCAGCAAAGCAGACAAACAACATACACTTTCAATTATGCAATCATACATTTTACAATCAGCAAGAAAGTTCAATGAAAAAGGGGGAGAACATTCAAAAATTGACTACAAGTTTTCATCACCTTAGTTCTTGAACATATATAATTTCCACAAAAAGCCAGTTAACAGAATGCCCCAAGGCGCTTTATCAACTACCGTTACCTTAAAACTAGCTACAAGGATCGACAATCAAATGCAGTATCCCAACATGTCCATCAGAAAACAAATCTAAAGAATCTATTACATAGTTGACACGGCCAAAGTTTAGATAGAAGCAGCTTCAAAGTACATAAGAATCAGTACTAACCGATCCATGCCATTCAGCACGATGAACCGTACCAAATGAGCCTGCAAAGACAAAAGGAAAATATGCTTGGTTACATCAGTACAGGAAAAAAAGATCAAATGCTTAGAAATTTATAACAGTTAACAAACTATTACACAGACTAACCAGCACCAACGCGTTCCTTGATACGCAGTTCATCCCAAGAGATCTCTAGCCAATCCATTGCGAGTGAAGGTTCAAGATTAACATAACTAGGAATAGTTGCTGTACGGAATCTGTACTGACTGTCACCTGCATTATCAAGCTCCACAATATCCAACTGGCTTGATAAATTCAGTTTATTTTGTTTGACCACATTGCTAATAATCGGATTTGAAATGACGATTTCTTTGTTGCAAGTTTGTTGTAATAGTCCTTGTTCTGATTGGAGTCCTAGGCATCTGGATGAGTAAGAAGCATCGAAGTCCACAACATCCAAACATGACTCCTTTCCGTTGCAATCTTGGTCAAATGGAATACAAGCAAGTTCGAGATTTTCAAGACGAGCATCCTCTGTGTCTTGCTTTTGTTCCTCATTGCCTGCAGAAGGTTAATTCTATTAGCAACAACGGAAAAGTCTTTTTTTCAGAAAAAGGTTCACTATTGGTTGGAGGTAATACCAACATCAACCTCTGTGAGTTTACTGCAAACAGAAAAGGAAAAACAAGTAAAACGTAGAGCAGCACATATATATCAGCATGCATGTGCATTTGAAGTAGAATAAAAAAGAACCAAGATGCGGCTTATGATTCCCATACAGAAAGAACCTAATTAGCTCACCCGAATTCTTTCAATCATGCACCAAAGTTAAAATGCATGAAGCCATATGAAATAACAAGCCAAACTGTAACGTATAACCCCAAAACAAATGATTATCAGGGTAACTACATGAATGCTTTAAGCCAACAACCCCACCAAGAATCTTACCTAAGTAAGGTTGCTGGGATTCTTTTGTAAAAGGAAATAGGAAAGGTGAAGGCATGGGAGAAAGGAATCCTCCGTTAATTGAGGAATCTGGACCATGGACATTTCCCGGACGCCCAACAAGGTCAACCACGAATTCCCTGCTAAGAAATCCGCAGAACTATGTAAGCAATAAAATGCAGAAGCTAAGTACAAACAACTGAAATGGAAAAGTTACAAGACACAAACACTTCTACAAAACGAAACACGGAACAATATTCAAGTTCATTAGTTAAATCATAATTTCCATTCAACTCTGACTATCGAATATTAGTAGCCTGGTCAGATGAAGAGTATTGGGGAAGGTCTTTCCATTACAAAGACATAGGTGAAAAACAAATCACGCACTCCATGACATAGATGAAGTGGTTGAAGACTTTGATAAGGGGTACAAGGAATCAGATCCAGATGCACGTAGTAGTGAAACAATCATACGGACAAACACACATGGTATAGAAATACACTCTCAACAGAAAATAATTGAAAAAATCAACATGCCGTACTTCACAATATAAACATCAACCACTCACTAATCATATTACCCGGACAATGAAGAGAAAGCTCAACAATCCATTATGACCTAAAGAATCAAATGTGAAGAAAATAAACTAAACGCCCACTCGCCTCTCCAAATTCTCAACTTCCTGACAACCAGCCAACTATATTATCTATTTGGTTTCACTTGAAGGACTCCCATAGTATCGTGAGACTCATAGCACGGTTGAAGTATCTAACCTGGACAACTGCCGGTCATCCTCGATTTTCACAAGGCAAGAAGACCGATGATCTGCTACACAATATCTGCAACCCCGTGCAATCCGACATGGCAGGCCTACGTAGTCCGCTAATTTCTGCAAAAATGAAGTTACAACATCACTAATGGCCAACCCTTCAGAAGAGATAATTTGTAGCAAAAAAATGCCGAGCAATAAATATCAAGTCAGGAAGATATTTCATCGTGAACTTGTAGCAGAAAGTACACTGAAAGTATTTATGCTCGCAGCACTCCTCTGTGCGAGGAACATAAGAAATTTTTCCCGCAGTCATGCTTCATTAAATAAATACCCTTCAAATTCACCGAATGCCATCTATTCAAAAAATCCGAACAACAACAGTTTTAATTCGAACAAAAATTAACCTAAGCACATACCACCCGCAGACCATAACCTAAACTGACAGTTCAAAACGCTACCACTAGCATTCTCCTCCTATAGAGTCGTCCATAATATTCTATAGGCACGTTATCTGGGAAAACATTTTGTGAACAGATGATCATATCCCATTTAGTACCTTGAATAATATAGCACGATGCCTGCAGAGTCCTGTAGAAAGGCTGCCAATAGGAATCACAATGCATTTATGGAAGTCGCACAGTTTCCTGCTGACCAATTTCCAGCGCTTATGAAGATCACCTTGCTCTGCCGGGAAAGTTCCCCTATGAATTTAGTAACTAAATTAATCACAATTGACAACAAAAAAGTGATACAAATATTTAACCAGTAAGCAAAAAAGTCTTCTTACCCCATACAGATGGCAACAAGTTTACCAAGTTTCTCCACCAGCACCAACGCATTCTCTGAAGCCAAATATAGCTCCTGAGCTTTATTCTCGAGCGCCTTAAGACGCGAGTCCCCACGTTTGTCCACCAGAACTACTTCCATCGAGCTATCGCTCGGTTCTATCTCCTTCAGCGACATCAATGACGGCAACCGACTTCCTTCCTCCACTTCGTTGCAAATCACCCACAAGTAGGGATTCATCCCCATAATGTTGTAGAATCCATCCGATATCTTGTCATTGTACGACAGGCATCCGCTCACCTGAAAAACGTGCACAATGTTCAAGCACATTACTACAACCAAGAACATGGTAAACTAAACACACGACGACTTATATCAGGCCTCAGTGAGACTAACTCATTACCCAGAGTCGATAAGAAACGGTGAGAGCATCAGAAGAGTCGGATCCTCCTTGCAACAACAATAGCTCGCCAGAAAGACCAGCTTGGAAACTGAGTCTCTCAGCTAAAGCAAGCTGTAGATAGTAACTCTCTGCAGTCTTATGAGCCATGTTTTCATTTACTTTCTCTTTATTCTTTTTCTCTTCCTCTTGCACCACCTCATTCTTAAGCGTCGGAACGAACGTTGTTTCGGTATCCTTAACGTCAAAAGAGTGAGTTCCGTCAAGTGTAGTAATCCCCGAGAAAAGACTTCCCGCATAGCTGCTCCCACTGGACAGTCTCGGCAAGGACACCTGCCGGTCGAAGTTGCGGTCGGCATCCCGCTCTTCTAATATTTCTGGCACCGGAAGTTCCGGTACTGGAGAAGGTTGTCGAGGTGGCTGTGCTTGTGGTGGTATTGGCGTGATCAAGACCTCACAGTCTTCTTCATCAGAAGTTAATTTGGGCAACTTCACGTGATCACCGGTGGTACGCTTGCGCGAAGTTTTGTTGTCGGCCAACCAGTCGAAAAAGGCAGCTAGCTGCTTCTTCTTCTTTTGATACTTGTCATCTTCGCCAAAAGGCTTCGTTCTCTTGTGGTACTTCTCGTCATCACTACTTGTGAAAAGATCGGATATGGGAGTCGTGATTAATGACGGTGACGGCGACGGCTCCTTGATCTTATTGTCACTGTCAACTTTCGTGACTGGCGTCGAAGGCTTTTGAGCGTTACTGTTGGTGCCAAAAGCATCTCTGGCGACCTTCTTCTCGTGATCCAACAGTTGCTTGGTAGGTCCATCGAATCCGGACCGGTCAGGAAATTGCCTGGGGAAGAAGTAAGTGGTTCGATGGGGCATTGTTGATATACCCTTAGTATTCTTAATTCACGCACTCACCCTCCAAATTATCTATCACGAGCCAAACACAGAAAACAACAGTAACGTCTACACAAGTACGTGGCAACTACTTCAGGTCATGCTGAAAGAAAATAAATAAATATATATCACCAAAGCCGCCGTACAGTCCCCGCTAATCGACCGGATCCAGGAACGGGGACAAGAAGCTAAAGCTCATGATCCAGCTTCCTCTCTTCTCTCGATTCGCAATTCGAAAGAACAAACCAATCAGATTAAGCTTTATCCGACGTTTTGGCGATGCTTAAAGCAACGAGAAAAAAGGTAGACGGAGGAGAGAAACGAGTAATGGTTGGCTTTATAGAGACACGGAGTCTGATAGAGTAAGGGCGGTGGCCTGGTTGTGTAAGGAAAGGAGAGAAGGGGGTGCAGAGCTCTGTGAGTTCAGTGTGAGGGTGTGTTTTAAGCAAATGAGAGTAAGCGGTGGGGGAATCAAGTGCGAAACTAGAAATGAAAGCTGGGGGGAGGGAAATGAGCGCTTGGTGAGGAAGGTGAGAGCGCAGTGCGCACCTTTTGTAGCAAGAGCACACGTAAGATTTACAACGAGAGGCGTAGTGACACGTAAACGTATGTGGCAGTGAAGGAGAGGAGGGCGCAACGGTGACTACGGTGTACGTTAGCAAGGTTTTTGGAGATCGCGGGTTTTTAAAATCCGTTACTTGGTAGAGAGTATTTGCTTTGGTTTTATTATATCGTCATAGAGAAAGAGGCTGGCTGGCGAAGGGGGGAGGGAGGAAAAGTGAAATGACGGAACAGGGCTCACTGGCTTTTCGTATAACGGCATGTGAAGGTTGTTGCTCGCTCAACCCCCCGTTTTTCGTTCGTTGTCTGTGGGCTGTAAAGGTTGTTTGGGCGGATTTTCTCCTTCTCTCATCTCTTTTATAATCACTTGGAATGCGTGATGCTATCAGACTTTATTTTATTTTATTTTTCTTTATTTTATTTTCTCCTGTAATCTTGCTATCTACCACGGGGATTTTTTTAAACCATCCAATTTCCATAATGGTCATGTGTTTCTATGATTTGAACGTCTAAATAAATTAATAGGTGAAAAAGACTAGTCTAACGGGGGAGATCCCCTTTTCCTTATCCGCGGTTTGACCAATATTAGGACTGGTATTGAACTATTGATATGAGAAATAAATTTCCTTAAACGGAAACAGAACTCCATACATTTACCTTACATACAGCCAAGTATTATAGGCAGTAGTACCATGTGTTTTACTGACGTAATTGTCTGGAACAAGAATGCAGAGCAGGAGGGGGCATGTGACCACGGCGTGGTCAGAACAGACGGCCTTAAACAAAGAAAAACGCACCGGATATCATGTTTATTTTATTCTAAAAAAAAAATATTTTTGAAATCAAAACCGGTCCGATGCGGATAAAGAGCTTGAAGATTTCAAGGACAATCGGGCTAATTTTTTATAAAAGTAATTTTTTAAAAAATATATTATTAAAAAATTATAATTAATCGAAAAGTTCATGGCTAACCAGATCAAGATCGGGTTTTGATTAAATGAAGTTGAACCGGTCGGATTCTTACAATATTGTTAGAAAATCGAGATAGTAGTCAGTGGGACAAACATATCTATATTTTTTGTTTATTTTCCAGGTGCCATATAAACGAGCAAAATAATACATATTGTAAGTTCTGAGCAGCTCTTTTTGTTCGTTCTGGTCAGGATCACTCGAGAACAATAATTCTTGGCCTCGGGTAGTTAAACTGGACGTTGGATGAAAAAACAAAATTAATCCTTCTGTCATCCATCTTTTTAAAAAATATTTGTATCGGTTTCTTTCTTTTCAGAATTTGATCAGCATTTCTTTATTAACAAAACATATTTTTTTACTTAAAAAAACAAAATTTATTTATATTTTAGTACATAATACTTAAGATAGAATAACGGATGACAGCGTTGTGCTTTAGTAATGAAGAACTCGAGACAATGATTTTTTTTTATTTGCTCTTATATTAAAGGGATTTGGCAGTGATTATTGAATATTTATGTCCGTATGGGTCAAAGTCCATACAGATTTTGTTGACGATAAGACTCAAGTCATTTTAGTCTTGTTACTAATGTGTGCATTACATTTATTACGTTTAGAATGAGAGGAATAGTCTTGTTTTTTTTTAATAATATATTTTGGAATATTTCTCATATAAAATATATATGGATGCGAAATATAATCTATGGATGGTTTATTTGCACATAAAGAATATTACTAGTTGTTGTTTTAGTTTGAGGTACGATAGTGTTTTGGTCTATATATGAGTTTTTTTTTAATAATAAAATGTATATTAGTCAACTGCAAAAGCATTTCTAATAAATATATTTCGTTCTCATAATATCAAGATTGATTAAGATTGTTTTACATTCAATATCTCTTTAATGTCCGAAGATTTCCAACTACTCTAATTACAAGGGATGCTACATTAGAACATGTGAATTGATTGATGTTATAACTATTTATCAAAATCTCAATATATTGCCCTGGGAATTCGATTCTAAAATGATGGTGTTTGTAAATAAAATAACGTAATGGCTTTTTATGTGAGTGAAATGAGGGATGCATAATCTGGAATAAGTGAATGATATAGTGAGTGAAAAATTAAGGAAGTTTTTTAAAACATTTAACGAATATTTTATTTATTTAAAATTTAAATAAAAATAATTAAATTATGAGAATAAATTATAATAAGATTAATATCTTAAGGTTTCTATTTGATTTCAATAAGATGAAAACGCCAATTAAATTTGTTTCATTCAAATCCTTAACAATATGTTTAAGAAAATTTAGTATTTTTGTGACAGGACTAACTATAAATTAATTTAAAAATAACTTCATAAAAACAATCCTAAAAATTATATTGAAAGAAAATATTTTTGCGAATTTATGATGAAATCATTCGATAACTAACATAAAATAAAAATTATTAATTTATTATCAAAATTCTAAACATTGAAACGTTACTGTGAATTTTTCATCCAAAATAATGAATTTAAACCCAAGTTGCTCATCTGGCTCCAATCTAGTCATCCAATGTTGTGTTTTTGCAAATTAGATCTCTAATTTGTGACCTGTTAGTAACTACCAGGTGGATTTCCTGGTTCGATGAACCCAAATGATGTGACGAAGCCTCCACAAACATAACAAATTAAATTGGTTGCACCAAGTACTAGTAACTTTCCGGTTGAAGAAATTTGGGCACAGCCCACCCCGTTCCCCTCGCGGAAAAGGAAAGCCTTTTATAATACATAAACCAACCTATACACGCTTTATCGGAATAGCCTCGGCGATTTTTTTAAGTCTTCAATTGCTATCTTTAGAAAATCTAGAATGTTGTCCTTAAATATTTTAGCACCTGTGCCAGTAAAAGAATTAGTTATTTTAAATAATTCTAACGCAAAAGTCAAACTAGACGAATTTAACATTTGTGGCTACACTTAGGGCAGGACACATAATTACCATGAGAATATAATATTTATTATTTATTTGTAAAAAAAGTTGTCTCCTTGAAGACCACCCAAGGTCTAGTGATCTGAATATTACTTTTAAGAATGTCATATTGACAATAATGGATTAATAAATAATTTTGATGTCTTTTTCGCTATTATAATTTTTATAATTATTTCAGTGATGAATCTAAGTTAAAATGATAGATTTCTTCATGTATATATGTACTTCCTTTTGACGTTAGAAAAATAAAATAAGATAAATCTAATACCATATCGGGAAAAGATAAAATACGCATCTTAACCGGGAAAGAAGGAAATGAGATCATTGGATGTATTAGATTATCACTTAATGCAACACGAGTCAAGTTGCAGACAACGATATTGTGTGGTCCGTTTGCACGTAATCAGTGTAAAAGAATCTAAGCAGACCATATGTTAGCCATCATATTTATTTTGTTCCGCCAATTAGCGTACTTATTAAAGACCCTACAAGTATTGTACGTTGGTTAAATAATTGATTACAATATGTCCTAGTTTAACAACCACATCCACATAGTGATTATTCTAAAATAAAATTTTACATAATTGTGACTAACTTTCTTTACAATAAAATATTCTTATTACTCCTAGAATTAATTTATCTTCCAACATTATTAGACATCTCGAATTAAAAAATCGAAGTGGGACGATAAAAATAGGTTAATGAAAAAAATAAAAATCTTACACTCCATTTTATCAAAATGGGCTATAGTTTCATAATGTAGCTAATCTATGAATTTTTTTTTGGTCCAAAGCATATGCTTGGTTTAACCTTATTTTGTCTGGTTGGTGGTGCAATAACGGCAAGGATTGGGAAATTAGAAATAGCACATAAAGGCATGTGTAAAATCACCCAATGAAACGGATACGAATCCGAGATTGTTACGTTTTAACTGGCCACTAAATGCCCCGGACCTCCAATGAGCATGCCCCCTATTAGTGACAGTCCAAGTGGAATACATTTGCCTAGCAATTGATTGGTGGATTTCCCAATTTAATATACAATTATACGCATGAAGTGACGCACTGGACAGCAAAAATAAGAATCTTAGTGCAATTTTTTTATTCCCTTGTACCGCACTACAAAGTTTCCATTACAAGGAAGCCAAAACAACCATATCCATGCTACCCTTTTCCCTTGGACAAATGATATAATATATAATAAAATAACATAACTTGCTTAAAGATATCACAACTCTCAAAAAGCAATCACCAGCCCTAAAATTTCTTTTTGTCGGGGATAGCGCTGGGGATTAGTCTCTCGGTTTTAAATGAATTGCCAAATTCATAAATTTTAGAAATAAAACAATCTACTAGTTTAACATTGCTTGAAATAGAGAGACGTGAACATGCTACATATAGCGTCATATTATAAATATTTATTTTTAATAATATAACATGTTATATACAGCGTCATATAAATTTTAATTTTTTTACTATTATTTCATTTATTTTTTAAATAACTATTAACTTCTATAACTACACATATCAAATATAACGTAAGAAAAATGCAACGTAAACATGAAAGTATCAATGCATTGTACATGCTAAAGAAAGATACTGGTGAACGGAATAACGGAAATAGTTGCCATATATCGAAGAGCCGGTGGTTTAATAGCAGGAAACACCGATTAAAGAAAAGGCAGATATCTTTTCTTTTATAATATGATTTCAACGTAGTGAGGCTAGGTCCTCAAGTTCCCATGCCACATCTCCCACCAAGTACTATTTTGGTTGAATAATACTATATGGTAAACCTCTCGCCGAATCTGAAATCTCTATAGCAACTGAAAAGCAGTGAGGGCATTGCACGGAATATCTAGCTTTCACGAATAAGATAACCTTTTATTGTCTTACCTTTTTAATAAAACCGAGACATTGAACATGTTGATTGAGTGGATTTCCTGGTAGATAGCTGGATGTGTGATTCTCCCTTTGTTTATGTGACCCATTTACAAAAAAGATAATAAACCCGTGCCCACTTTGCCACGTGGAAACACCTTAAAGTGACATGCGTTATTTTCCATGCGCTTGGGATGAATAAATATGTGAAAAGTAAGATTTTCAACTGTTTCTTAAATTCCAAGCAATCATATTTCGTTTTTTTATATCAACCAATCCCCCCCAAGGGACAATATAATGTGGTCCATTATGTTCCACGTTATGCAGTTTGAGAGAAGGGCATTGTTATTTGTAGTAAAAAACGACTCCCCGCAAAATGTAAAGTCATCATCAACTCGGAACTCGAAAGTATATTGTTGTTTTGTTTTAATTGAACGTTGAAGATTAAGTTTAAAATTAAAAACATAATATAAGAGTTATTATTATTATTATTATGCTTAATATGTTTTATCTATCTATCTACCTATATATATATATATTTATATATTCATAATTCGAATTCTGATTTAATATCTAAAGAATCACGGTTAATGCGAATGTGAATGACAAATGAAATGAAGTATAAACATGTTCATGATGAATAATCTTAAAACACAAAGTTAACTAAGAATGCACAAACTAATATACTATACTTACCAGGGGAGGGGTTGGGTGGCAACAGTCTAATTGGACCCCATCATTGTGGTCTACATCCCGTAGACAAAGCAATCCCATGCGGGTCACGACTCACCTGGCTTGGCCTCTTTAGATTAAAAAAAGATTAACTCCATTATCGTATCATTGGCCTCTGTTTATCCCTTGTGGTATAGTCTACTCTCGTGGATTCTCAATAATTTGCAACCCACTTTTAATAATCAAACTTATAAAAAATGTTCACAATCTAATTTAGATCCCCAACTAGTTGGCAATGGCATCCTCAGGAGAAGAAACAACGGGCATTGGGTCCCCCTCTGCTTGCTAACCAAGTTGGCCTAATTAATTTGGACGGCCTTAATCACGGTTTTTTATTTTGACTTTCGTCCATTTCCACACCTTTTACTCTCACGAGTGTTTCATTTCCCATAAAGCTTTGCTCGCAGAGTAGTCAAATGAGTTTGGTTGACTTACCTACTCGCACTGTGTTTCACTCTACCTTATTTATACAATAATTTATCAAAATCAATTAAATTATACCCAGAAATGCCAAAATAATAAAATAAATATATTCATTTTATTTAATTTTAAAATTGATATATTCAATAGTAAAAAATATATATTTTTCTCAATTCCAACTCTAATTTCAATTTTTATGACACCAAACACTTCCCTAACTTAAGAAAAAAAAAAAAATATTACTTGCAGGTGTTTGATTAGATAGGAGAGGACAGAACCAACCTAAGTAGTTGAAATTTCCATTCCTGTCCATAAATGGTCTCTGGGAATGTCTTTGTTTACTATAAAAGTCTTCTCTCATGTCCCTGTCTTCATCATATCCTTCCTATATGCTCTTATTTTAATTCTAACGTAATTTTGTGGATGGGCAGGAGGTTGCTCGGAACTTGCAATTAAGCAGCAGCAGGATAACATAGTAGGAAGAGCTGGTGAGACCTACCCGTCTAAAATACAAACTTCTTTGATCATCACTAAATAGAGGAACTTAAAAAAAATGGAGGGCAAGTTTTGGAATGATTGGATTTTCAAAGTGCAAGTTGCTCTGGAGGTTGAGACAGATAGACAGACAGACCATTCCAGAATTGCAAGTTTCCCAAGGAGAGGCCTCTGTCTCCAACCTCTTAATTTGCTTCCGTCAACCATGAGTATTAAATCGTCAGCTACGACTTGCATGTTGCCACTTCGTTTTAATCGTGGTCATTATGGGCTTAGGCCTGTGTATATATACATCTACGCACAGGCCTAAGCTCCTTTAATCATTCAGATGTTGTCGTTTAATCCTAGTTCTGATGGTCCGACACACGGGCCCATACAGAATCGTCCCGAGATGATCCAAAGGCCCACGGTAAACAAAGTAAGTCGAGCTATAAATAGGTACCATCTAAAATATATATCCGTCCGTACGCCAAATATAAAAGCTCAGAGCACCAAGTTTGGAAGAATTTTCCCATGGAGGATGGCAGTCGGCGTTTGTCCAAATTGAAGGTTTCTGGCTTCTGGCATAGTTTCGTAATGTAGAAAGTACAGGTCATAGTATCGTTAACAATACATGAGATGTTATGTGTTCACCAACTTGGGTTTATTTTCAGAAGTATGAACCATGGAAAATAAGCCACTTTTAGGCCCAAAGGAAAATACTATCTGATCCAGGCATTCACAACTGTTACCTTCATTGGCTGTGTAAGTTATACCCTCCAGAGCATGCTAGGTCCCATCATATCGTTGTTCTCGATTCATGTGGCTAAACACATTATAACGCTTAGTCATCTTTCAGACTACACTTGTACAGGTGCCGCTCATTTTGGCTCGGTCCCTGACATAACTCGAATAAAGAATCCTCGAAAGTGCATGACACGCGGTTGTCTCGATCAAACAACAAAAACGACATAGTTTTGCTAAAATGAATCAAACCTCTAATAAACGAAAATACTAATTTTTGGTTTCCTATCTGTATCACCTCCACTGCCGTTGGATCAAAATCCAGGAAACCAGAAAGCTCCACTACAAGGCCCGGCCCCACATCCACAGACATCTAAAACCACACCGTCATCATCAACATCACCAAACCCAGATAGACCTCCACCATTGTGCATGCATCCCATGACCTTCATCATCACCATCAAATTGAATGAAGGCCCCACCCCTCATTCACGCCCTAAACATTATCCTATCCTCCCGCGTTCCTTATCAGCTCCCACATTGTGTTGCATGAAATATGCATCCCCTAGGAAAATGCCACGTAAACGGAACGAGGGATAAAATGAAAGAAAAGATTAATACTAATACATCCCTTGTGATAACATGAAATTCCCAATTCAGGTCAGCTCAAGGAACACGGGTGCTGCATGTTTTAGCTATTTTTAGGGCATCTTGTTTCTTCCCCTATCCTTTTCTGTTCCATTTTCCGAGCTAAAAGGGATTAGATTACAGAAATTTTGCCGTTCAAGTTAAAGAATTAGATTTTGGAACTTTTAGATTATTTATTCTTCTCCGGCGGCACCGAAATAAGGCAACTGGTATGAAACTATGTCGTTATGAATAAATGAAACAGGTGTTTTTTTAGTTAGGACGATATATATGAAGAGAGAGAAGGATAGGAGGTAGTTAAGCTTTCGGTTACGGTGAAGCAAGGGAGGTTGGGCTTTTGGATTGTGGAAGATGGCCGCGGCGAATCCACGGCCACTGCAGGCGCGGCCGTACGAGGAACACGCTGTCAGGGCGCCTATACGGATCGACGTCGACGACGACGAAGGTGACGGCATGGATGACGAGTTGGACGAAGCTCCCATACTGAAAACGGCTGAGCACTGTGTAAGAGGAGGAGTCTGCGGCAGTGGCGGTGTGGTCATGGCGTCGAGGACCAGCGAGCTGACTCTCTCTTTTGAAGGAGAAGTCTATGTTTTCCCTGCTGTTACTCCCGAAAAGGTACTTTTTTCCCCTCTTTTTCTTTTCAACTGTTGCTGTTTTTATATGTATCCGTTAGTTGGCCGTTCGACGGTAACAAATTTTTTTACCTTTCGTGTTAGTAACTGATCATTACCTTTTGCTTGGGCGTGGCTTTTTGTCTGAAATAAATTATGTGAATTCCTTTGGATTTCGGGAGCTGACATAAAATGGCCGACTTCAATAGCCTATGTAGGCTTTGAGGTTCTGTGCGAAAGTCCGTACTCGTTTTTTATTTTGTTTGTTTAGCTTTCTTTTTGTTATTAGTGGCACTTGAATTTTCCATTTCTCACCTCTCTCTGGCTGTCTCTTGGACTAAGATCACGAGACTCTCTTTACTTGTTTGGTGTACAATATTAATAGCTATCACAGAGGACTACTACATCTTTGTGAAAATTTTACATCTCCTTGCTTTTTTTTGCTGTGTGAATATCATTCACTGCAATCATATTTACTGACTTCTTGTATCTACTTCTTTCTTTCAATTGCCATTTGGTTGCTTCTGTTCGAGTACTATTGTTTTCAAATAATGAACCTATTGTCCAATGAAAAACCAGGTGCAAGCTGTGCTTTTGCTTCTTGGAGGGCGAGATGTACCTTCAGCGGTACCTACGATTGATGTCACATACGACCAAAAGAACAGGGTAAATCATAGCTCAGCTACTGAGCGCATTTACATTGCTTTTTCAATGTTTATGATATATGTTATATTCCCATGTTCTCTAGGGTGTGGGTGATGCTCCGAAGCGATCAAATCTTTCACGAAGAATAGCTTCTCTTGTTAGGTTCCGTGAGAAGAGGAAAGAGAGATGTTTTGACAAGAAAATAAGATATACAGTGCGCAAAGAGGTTGCACAGAGGTGCAACACCATCAAACCTTTTGCTTTCATGCATCACATTGTTTCACAAATTAATGCTAAATGCTGTATTTTGTTCTCTCATAGCTTTGTTTTGGGCATTCTCCTTTGATGGCCGAATATCAGAATTGTTTACTCATTTTTTACTTCTTTTGGATGGCTGAAAGCTAGTTTCTCAAATTTCATCTACTTTTCAGGAGCCGTGATTGCTGACTACAATCTGATATAATCGTTGTCCTTAATATTCCCCTTATTTGTGATTGCCAACAAAATTTGATGGTTTGTTTGAACTAGACTCCAATAAGTTCTGCACTGTTGATCATTTTTATTTTGTATGCAATATACCGTATGATACTTTTCCTCTGTTGTCATTTCTAAAAGTTGAAGTATAATAGGCAAGCATGCATGGATCTAACTTATGAGCTCCGCACACTTGTAGTTCGGATGTTACAGAATTTTGTGGTAGTTTGATGAATGCATGATTGGATCTCCTTTTTCTCTGATGTTGTGATGATAGGTTTTATTGGTACATGAGTATTAATCATGATTAGTTGATTTCTGGCATAATCTATGAGGGTCTTGCCTCTGGTGTTCATCTGTGGAAACCATTCTTGTCTTGAACTATAAGAAAAAAGATAAAAAAAAAACGAGTACTCTCAACTTTGTTGATTGAAAGTTATTTACTTTCCAATTTTTCTAGTTTTGAGTTGGCAGTACTTGGGAGATTATGCCTCTTTTAGAAAATGAGTCAGTAAAATTAGAGGAGATGGCATTGAGACATTTCCAGATGCTAGGGAGATTTTGATCTCTTGAATAGGTTGGTACTGAGATTTTGGGTGATAATAGTATCTTGGAATAACTAATTTGTTAGATTTTTTGATACTTAAATGTCAATGCTGTGACTATTGTGGTCGGAGAATTATTATATGCCTTTTACTAGGTTCTGTTTTGGATTCTACTAAACTGTACTGCATAATTTCATGTTTTCATGTCAGCAATATGTCGCTCTCAATTATTGTTTTTATACTACTAGAATGCACCGTAAGAATGGGCAGTTTGCATCATTGAAAGAAAGCTCAGTCGGTTCAAGTTGGGAGTCAAGTCAGAGTTGCCTTCAGAATGGAACTCCTGGTCCGGAAAGTGTGTGAGTTGTGAGCCGAATCTTTGTTTACCAGTCTGTCTGTTTAGAAGTAGTTACCATACTGTTTCAGAAAATATAATCACCAGAATTGATCATAGTACTGAAACATCCAACTGATTTTGTGATTTCCTTTTCTTTTTTCGGCAATGATTTTTAAGCATGAGGAGATGTCAGCATTGTGGTGTAAGTGAAAACAACACTCCTGCTATGCGTCGTGGCCCAGCTGGACCAAGGACTTTATGTAATGCATGCGGCCTAATGTGGGCAAATAAGGTTGTTATTTAATTTTTTTTTAATTGTTAGTTTTATTTTTAATTTTTTTTTATGTATGTTTATTTGCAATAAGCTGACATTTTTTCAGCATTTGGAGTAAATTTACTTTTGAATGTTTATTATCACAATCTTCAGAAATGTTGGCTGTACATTTTGAACTTTTACAATGGTTGTTGGGAATTCTGTATTCAAAGAATTTATATGTTTGCAACAGATGTACATGGTTGTAGGGAATTCTGTATTCAAAGGAATTTAAATGTTTGCAACAGATGTATGTCTGCCCATGCATTCATGCATATTTGATTAGGTTTCATCAGGCTAAATTTACTTCTTTGGCTGTTCAAATCTACATGGGTTATGTTGTTAAGATTCTTCTTATTTCTCATGTCTAGACTTGTCATCTGAAGCTAATAATATTTCGCTGTCTGCTTAATTATGTGTCTGACCATGCTTGTCTCTAGATATCGGCTCATCTTTCTATAAGCATTGAAACCTCTTGTTTCACTCAATCATTGCCAGCTGCTGTTATTAGTAAATTTTGATCAATGACATCTGTTTCATCATTATAGCAGTTTCAAGTCCTTTATTTTAGCTCTCCTTTTTGTTTCTTGTTTCCCGTTTTGTGTAGTAACACTTGTCCAGGACTCAGAGTAATACTTTTGCTCTATCATATGCCTCTTCGGTGCTTGTACTAAGAAAATATTGGCTTAAAATATTGTTGTGTATGGTTCATTTTCGAGATGGAGGTGTATAATGCATTTCTGTTTTCCTATTTGCTTTTATTATCCTGTTTAGGTATAGAGGGTTGGATCTCTATGAAAATAATGGCAGCTGTTTACAGGCTTAGTATTGTTTTTCAAGGTCATTCCTTTTGGCTTTTAATGCTGCTAAGTTTGTGGGATTCCATTTCTTTGGTGCAGGGAACACTCAGGGATCTGAGCAAGGGAGGAAGGAGCTTTCAGAGTGACCAAATTGACCCTGTATGTTTTTGTGGAGTGCTTCAACTTTCGGTTTTCAGATTGTGTTGCTTTAACTCTAAAAAGCTTATTAGTTGACGGCTATCTTTTTATGCATGCTATTCCGAGCTTCAAAGGTTGAAATTCTGATTTAGCTTTTCATAGCTTTGCTTTTAGTCTGATATGCTGGAACTCTGAGCTTTATTCTGGTTCCATCCTCATTTTTGTTTCAGCAAAATTTGTTTGATTGCTGAACGCATAAGAGTATAATCTTCTGCTTTAATGCTTTATGTGGTGGTGTTTTTGTTGATGCTGTTGCTTTATTGTTATGCTGGACGAATATCTTGTTTGCAGCATGATTTTCTCTGTTGGTGTTTGTTATTTTATTCGTTGAGCATTAATACAATGCGGATGGGTTTTGCAGCAAACACCAGTTGATGTCAAACCTTCGGTTATGGAAGGGGAATTCTCTGGCAATCAAGATGACCATGTATTATTTCCTATCCCTTATAACAATGCCATTAATAGCAACAATTCATCTATTTAGTTGGTTGGTTGGATGTGTAGAGAACTCCTGAAGATCTTCTAAAGATTGTCACAGATGGATCCAATGCCCGTTCAGTCAATGCAGATGATGAAGTATGCTTCAGATCTTTCTAGCTTATACAATTGAATAAAGCCATTAACTACGCATTTTGAAAATTTTGTTGTAGCATCTGATCAAAATGTTTGAGACCTACTTATCGGCTGATTTTGAAATAAAATTTTCTTGTTACACCCTGTCATGACTGTGGCAAACTTATACCAGTGATTGCTTCAACTGGTTTCTTACATGGTTGTGATTTGTAGAATGGTGTGTCATTTCATCTGAAGCCTTTAACAATACTTCTTGACATTTTTCCAAGTTTCATTACATGACTTCATAATTTGCAATCGCAGTTCTTGGTTTGCATATTTTTATTTGCTTTTACTACATCTCATGTGATACAGGTTTTGCAAGAAGTTGCTGAGGATCTGAGGGACACATTGCCAATGGGCACGGTCCATTCTTCAGGGGATGATGATGAGCAGGTATAGTATGAGAAATCAACCAGATGCTATCTCTGTGCATGCGTGTGTAAAATTATTAGCATCTCGCAGCACACACTAATATTTGTAGTCAATCAAATTCATGAAGCATGAAAATTATCTTACACAAAATGCAGGCAAAGTAATATGCTGGGTCCTTTTTTGATATAGACTATGAAGATTCAGGCCAAAATAACACCCAAACTATGCCGTGGGTTTTAGTATTTGGCTGCTGCATTGGTTTCCTTATTTTAAATCAGTAAGGAAAAATTTATATTGATCAACGTTATATATTAGAGGTTTGTTTACCAAAATATCATTCCAGTCCGCATCTCACTATTAAAAAGGGAATGCTATATTGTGCTGCCCAGCACATAAACTTTTAATCACAGGCCATTTCAATTTGCAATTGTATGTGTAGATTATAGGAGTGGTGGATAGATATTAATTTACTGCTTCTATACTTTTACAAAGTCCTCTTGGAACTGAAATAGCGGGTAATTAATGAAATCTCTTGTTTGGATTAGGTTTTGGGATTCATTTGGTAGACATTGGCCTTCTCTTTGGTCTTACATGTGAAAGGCTTCCTGCCGAGAAACTATTCAGGCAGATCATAGAACTAATTCTGACTGTACAAGCATGTGATGAAGAAAGGCCCATAAAACTATTTAGCAATAACCATAACCATTAGATGTAGCCGATATCTGTGTATCAGTGGTGATACTGCTTACTTCTCTACTTGACTGAGCGTTGTGTTGAGACATAAATGAAAGGTTGATAGGCTTTCAATTACAATGTGCTGTTGTCACTGTCCTAATTTTTGGTTATTCTGTCTCCTGTACTTGCACATAAGCTTCACACTTCTTAAGAGCATTTTAGGTCTCGCTAGATGTGAGCAATATCTCATAAAAAATGTTGGGATTGCAGGAACCGCTTGTCGAGCTAGCTAATCCGTCGGATACAGAACTAGACATTCCTGCTACATTTGATTAGGAAGTGGTAGTCTTCTGCTATTCACCAAAGTATGAAAATTTGTGTACTAGGTAGGGTCGTCCTTGTTGATGGATCTCTTGCAGATCCATATGCAAGGGGGTTGACCACACATGACTTGTAAACTAGAAACTACTATGACACTCTATCCTATCAACAGTTATCATGATCTCATGATAGGAAAAGATGTGATGCAGCTTTCAGTTGATACTGAGATATCTGGCAATACTTGTTTATATTATTGTCAGGGTCTTGTTTGTGTTTGATTAAGTTAGGAGACGATTGCGGCTGCTTTTACTTGTCCGTATGTGATTAATTGATTAGGCTTTTGTAAGATTGTAATTTTTATACTGTTCTAGTGACTCGAATACTTTGCTTCTGTAATACAAGGTTTCTTTTCTGTAATCCCTTGATGAAAGGGATTACTTTTTTTTTTTACTTTTCTATTTAAATGACTAGTCTACATTGATGACCCTTTTTTTGAACTAATTTGGTGAGGGTTGAGGTTATGCGGCGATTATTTTTTATCACGTCATAAAGTTAAATGACTAGTCTATACATATAATTTTTTCGGCTACAAGATTAATATGTTCGCTGGACTTCGGATATGATAAAAATATTTTATCGACGGAGTATATTTTATTTACATTTATTGCAAATTGAAGCTTGACACAATACTTCAGAAAATTATCACTAGTTTACGTATCTTCTCGATAAGCCAAGGCAACGATCTCTATAATCCTTGTATTTTTTACAATGAGAGTAGATAACTATCCTCCACTAGTAATGATAATAAACCAGACATTGGGAGATAAAAAGTAGCCTAATGGTTTTTATGATATAATCCATGATTAGTCAGAAAATCAGCGTAACAATATGCTTCCAATCCGATTCTCTTAAATTACCCAACAAATCCTAACATTTTCGAAGCAAGAAACAAACCGTTCGGGGCCTTGATTGCGCCGAAATAAGCTGTGAAGCTTCAAACTAAGTGTATATGGTTTTTGTATACCCCATTTCGCAGCCAGCTCTTTATACGCGCGTAAATAACATACAATTCTGCTTCCAGCCCAAGCATTCAGCGTAACCCACAACCCATCTTCCCTGCTCATCATGTAACAAACAGGTCACTAACCCCAGCATGCGTTCTCTTAAGATAAAATCAGTGAAGGTAAAATTACACGAAGGAAGAAAGTTCCTCTGAGAAAGGTGATATACAACATAAACTCGATTCGACTTGCCAAAGATTGAAATATTCTCCCCGTTTCCTTTGAAAAATAATTAGTATTTATATATTTGTCAAATCTATATTCAACAGTATATACAAAATTGAAGATTACGATTTTGTGCTCAAAAATTGAGGAAGCTACAGTAAACTGTAGACAAGCTTCCTGAAGAATTAACAAGGGCTAATTCGTAGCCTTCGCAAAGGACGTAGCAGAACCAATGCAGAAGGGGTAAAGTCAACGCCCCGAAAAAATGCTCACGTTGAGCCACTCAAACTGGAACCGCTTCCGCGTCCCTTTAAGGCTTTACGGTTAACTTTCATTCCCTATAGCAGCAGAAACAAATAACATTATGCCAGCCCGAATTGGCTCGAGAAGCTATATAGAAGGAATTCAGAAATCCCCTTTAATTGCTTGGAAGATCGCCAACTGTGTTAAATCATTGGATGTACCACGGAAATGCTCTCACAAGATTACCGACACATTTCCAGATATTATCTACTCATGAAAATCTTCGTAAGGTGAAAAGTCACTGGAAGAATCAGATTCATCAAATGGAATCATTTCTCTTGGAGAAGAAGGAAGTGGCGACGATGTCCCTGAAAGAAAATGTAGCTCTTTGGTTACATATGTTCCCAAAAAAGGAAATGAATTTAACATTCCAACCAGCTTTTTTCTCTGGCTTTTATTTTTCTTCTGTAGCTCCAGGTCCAAAGCAAAACCATTAAAAAGGTAAAACCAAGACAAACCTGTCTGTCCTCTTGAACGAAATTTCTTTGTGTGCCTTCTAATAAGCCTCTTAGCTTTTGTTATGGTGAGCTGCCTGGCGAAAGGAGAATATCCTACATCACTTTCACTCCATTCTCCTTGGAAATCATTGTCTTCACCCCTCATTGTTCGCAGTACAAATGCCTTTGCTTTGCGACGTTGAGTATTGAAAAGACCCCTTATGGAAGTAACAAATCCATCGCCTGCTCCATCACTTGGACGCTTAAGCCAGTTTGGATACTGATCAGATGTGCCTACCTGACTCCCATCAATATCACTAAAATTGAGGTCACTATCTGGGACCCCAGATGCACTAGGTTCTCGTTGACTATGCGCTTTATCTTTAAATTTCTTACCCTGAAAAAACGACACAAAAAAGCTATGTGAGTAGTCTCATTAGGGAGAAAAGGCCATTATAAGGTAGTTGCCAACAGTCTCATTTACCTAATCACCATCAGTTTTCACATAAATCAGCTAATAAAAAGGAAAATTCTCGAAGAAAAAAAGAAGAAGAAAATTCTGAATACTGACAGCTTGACTTCTCAAGCTGCAAATAGAAATAGACACTAAACAGCTGATCTTTCAGAAAGCCAATTCATAACTGACCACTATCTGAATTGTCTTGATAATTTGAACAGAAGATATATGAAGTGAATGGAGCTCAATTTTGGAATTTTTGAATTTTAAAAAAAAATAAAAAAGGATGAACTGCCAGTATTAGAAGCAGGAAATCCTACAATTGGATGAGAGCGTAAGTCAATGAACTGTCACATTGAGAGCGTAACCAGAGGTGAAGCCTCTCTGTCACAAAGAGTAAAAGACTACTGCGGAAAGCTAAGCTATTAGTGGGAAGCCAGACGAAGAAAACAGCTGTGTTGCAGATTAGAGTCGATAGACACTGAATTTATAGTCATAAAGATACCTAGATCATATTCATTACCTGCATTCCCGTTACAGATTTGAGAGTTCCCCAGACAACATGCTTCTTCACACGTGAGAACAGTCTCCTCCAAGTTCCTGTAAACTCGACTCGGTGAAATGTATCCATCAGCAGCTTGAGCTCGTGCAGATTAAATCTTGAGCTTTCGTATGTCAGCTGCAGCTCAACCTACAGCAGAATTGAACATGCATTTTGATTAAGAAACCAATTTATTACACCACCACAGTATGAAAGCTGATAATCTTAAAACCCAAACAGACCTGGCTAATTTTGATATTGTGAAACTCTATAACTTTTCGAGGCCGGGACCTTTTGTCTTCATTTGATTTTCCAATTTTCTTCTCTTCATGAGATGACCGACCAGACTTCACAGGCTTTGTCTCTTTCGGTTTACTTTTTGAAGATTCCTCTAATTGCTCAATGGAATTAAATGGCTCACTTTTTGAGGAAGATAAGCTTGAGGAGTGAGCCTGTAGGACAAGTTCAGCAGCGACAGATTCTGCAACAGTCTCCTCCCAAGACCGATCAAAAGAAGATGTTCTTCTTAACTCTGTGCCTGAACTGCCAATGAATTTTGGTGTCACATCTGATTCTTTTGTTGTATGACTACAAGATGCAGGAGCTTCTTGACTCAATGCACCTTTCTTCATGCGCCTAGCCCCAGCAGTAATCTTCCAAACTTCCTGCATTTCATGAAATGAATATCAGGATTCAGCATCCTAAACTAAGAACATATTTCAATTCTTTTTCTCCCTAAACCTATTTGCGACCAAATCAACAATTACATTGAGTTCAACTGCCTACATAAAATTGACATTGCAAGTTAAATTTCATATTTGGAACAAATTCTCCAGTGAGCAGAAGTTTGGCTGGGTACCTATTTTCCTATTTTACCTTTCTTATATCTCTCTTAATCCTCTCCCACAAACATTCAGGTTCTCAACGAACACCACTCTCTCCCAAATTAATTTCTTATCTTTGGTATACTCTCAAACTAATCAGAGTCAAGATCCTGGTTCCAATATTGCCTTTTTCATTATTATTTATTATTTTTTTTATAATATATAGAAGAGCATCCTTGCTGAATATAAGACTCATAACGTTACATGTTAAAGAGATCACATAACCCAGTTCAACATGATTGGCAGAATATATTGATATTGATAGAATCCTTCAAAGAAAAAAATGATAGATGGTTCCTTAAATATTCTCCATAAGATATCCGATTAATACCAATGTTAGAATAAAATCTTTCATATGTTAATTTTGCAAGAATATTAGTAAAAATACTTTGTAAACATAATCAAAATTTACAAAAGAAAATAATATTCCTTACCTCGACCTTTATTAAACTATGTATTTGCATGACCTAAGACCAATATGCATGGATGCATGTGGAAGTTGCAAGCTTAAATGCTGAATGTATTAACGCAAGTTTATATTTCTGACACATCTGGACAAAAAGTGAAGTAGATATAGATTTTTACACATCTGGACAAAAAAGTCTCAAGGAAATCCCCCTTTAACAAAATATTAACAAAAGGATGTATTGAACCTAAAAGCCTTGGTGCTTTTCTAGTCGGTTTCTTCTTGATTTACTTGCAAGCAGGTTGTGAATTTATTCCATCTTTACTTTATTTTCAATTTAATCGGTTGTCCAAAGAAAAAATAGAGTCAAAGGTCTTAGTACTTGTTTAATTGATCTTTATAGAATTGGCATTTTATTCATCACTTTTTACTTGGTTGGACTCCAAGGGGTCTAATTCATAGCAGAGCAGTAGCGGATACCTCTAAGACTTCTGAGCACTGGGTATGGTGACAAAAACGTGCGGTGGGAGGTAGGTTTATTAGTGGCAAGCACAAGATGGAAGCAGCTTCACTTGTTTATCTTTTGGTATAGTATTAGACAATTTAGGTAGTGTATGAAATAATAGCTTTTCAAATCTCAACAAATGGCAGCCTTTGGGGTGCAACTTAGTTTTGTCATAAATTGCTAATTTTCTAGAATTTCAAAATTCAATTGGCTAACACCTCAAAACTAGTATCTTTAATTATGATATAAATTCATGACAGGAGCCCCTTCCAAAAAGGCAATAAGAGCATCATTAACTAACCTGGCGCCTTTGTGAATCTTGCTCTTCTTCAGGGAAGAAATATTCCCACATCATTCTGTACATTGTCTCGGTCAGATAAATCTTGAGAGGATAAATCTCAACCTGCGTGAAAATAAAACCTCTATTCATACAACCATATATATTGATACCTTTTAGAACCTGTTTAACTTAAAAACAAAATTAGGTGGAACTAACTTCAAATCATCCCACTGTCTTAGAAAGTCAAGATAATCATCTAAAAGACAAATGCAAACGATACGGCCACCTTCTACTGATAAAATAAATGATATACAGAGGTAAACAAGACCTCCTATGTTACAATATCCTTGAATTTCCTTCCTTCCAAAAAAAAAAAACAAAACCAAAACAATAGCAATTTGGTTCCATACGAAGGAATAATCCACCTATTTCTTCTATCGGCTGTCCTGTAGTGCTTGTATCAATAGATTCTTATCCAATAATAAATATAGACAAAGAAGTTGTAACAATGAAAAAAATCCTTGATTATGAACTAACTGAAAGCAGCATGTAGTCGACTATCTGTAGAGATTGCGGGAATGATAAAACGGAGTCCTGGGGAGTAGTTTGGGTAGGTGAACTGCACTCGTGATTCAAAGTGAGTCCTCACTTTTGCTTCTCATGCACATAACAGTTGAGAACAAATTGGAACATATGGATATATACAACATAATCCTACTTCTTCAAGATGCAGTCAGCCCCAAAATTGTTACTAACTGTACACTCTTGGGCACTTATGCCAACTGATCAAATAGACTGGGAAAGCAGACTGTAAAAGTTTTGAAGGCATAAAGACAATGTTTTCCACAACTATTTTTTGACTAATCCATTAAAAAAATGAAGAGACAACATATAAAGAAGAGGATCTATTACTTGGAAAAGTTCAATTCGAGAATTTCCATCCTTAGGAGCTCCCTGTTTTGCATCAACACGTAGCATCACTTTTCTGCAGCCATAAAAATCTTAGCAATTCAGAAACAGATATGTAAACACTAAATGGATACTGATACCTTTATATTTTGACCAAACAAAGAAAACATCACTCTACCCAACAGAATTACATTAGCAAAGGCAACTTTTGAACCAACTGCTGGTTGACCGGTAATGTGACCAAAGCAAGATTAGATTGCACCAACACAAGCAAATAGAGACAAAAATGACCTAAAACAACTATGTTTAATAGTGTAGACATAAATTAACCAAAAAGCTTACAAGGAAATCCAAAGAGAACAAGCTAAACAGTCCTCACAATCCAGTTCACCACAAAGAAACTCTTATCATATCTGAACATGCAGCTTAAAGCCTAAACTATTTGGTGGCCTGTTATGCATTTTGTAACTTGCATTGCTCAACTAGTGTTGACTAGCCTAATACTCATGATCCCAAGTTTAAGAGAAAAGAGATTATTGAATGATATAATTGGTAGGCCAAGCACGGCAAAATAAGTGTTGTCATTTTCAATCACACATCAACAAGAAAAAACCTTACTGCCGAATTGACACACTGAAAACAATTTAATTATACTTGAAATGAAAAATCCTAGTAGTCAAGAAAACCACAAATGCGAAAAATATATATGGAAAGGGCATACTTTCCCCAATCTGGTGGAGGATTCCATGGTGACAACACCATATCTGACTTGGCATTAGACAGGCAGTTCCGCACAACAAAATATTTTGTTGTTAACAGAGCTACTCCAATGTCCTTGTAGTCACGGTCAAAATCAAAGATCTGGGGACAAAAGAAAGACAACCATAAAATAGCATACCTAATATCTGCAGGGTACCACATGCCCCAAAATCATATCCAAGCCTAGGCAAACACACAGTTGAACTAATCTAGAAAGTGCCATTCTTAGAAGATTGCAATAAAAGAGAATTTCTTTCGTATGAAGGGTTCTTCACCAAGAAGATTATTATGCAAAAAAGGAGCGTTTCACTTTATTAAGAGCCATGCTAATACATAGATTCTTCACTCATATTTCCTAGTCTTTAGATCACCCAATACATGCAGGATAACAGATGATCTGGAATTTGTTAAAATGATTTCTACTATGACGGAAAAGCAAAAACTGAAATGAACTTTTAATTCAAGTGCTCCTAACAATATCCAGCTCATTCAGATGGAGCAGAACATAGTGGGACTTCTCCCAGAAGCACCATTTTATACAGCCTCAAAAGATAATATGGGAGTGTAAAAGAACTCTCTGCTAATCATAACAATGATAAAAATAAAAGATAATAAAAGAGGCACTTCCATACTAAAAAAAGAAAGAAAAAGAAAAAAGAGAAATCAACACAGACATGAGATGGTCACAAATAAAAACTCCAAAGAATAATGTAGGCAGAATATCTAAAATTTTTGATAATGATTCTCCATCACAAACTTGACTCCAAGAAGTCATAGGCACCACAAGCTCTAAAAAGATATCTAGTGATGCTCAGTCCTTAATTACTAAAAAATTAATACTAAAATATCAAGTTACCACACTAGTTATTTTGAGTTTACATTCTGACTTTTCTTTCTGTAAGTGGAGCATTAATTCAGACAGAATTTCATTCAAGACTTGGAAGGTATCCTATTTTCTCAGTACATAGGTTGAATGCAAGCATTGCCTAATAGTAACATTTAACAGAAAATAACAAGACATTTCATTTACTTAGACCTAGAAATGAGCCATGTTCTTCATATCTATGTGAGAAGTCGATCAAAGTAAAGTGGGAGCAAGATTCTTGTGATTCTCAAACACAAGAAAGATTAAAACTAAAGATACAAGCTGATATTTCATATCAGTATTTAGAAGAAAAAATTCGGAAAGAATACAACTATATTTACTACTTTCACATACCATGTGATTTATTTCAGCCTCAGCGAAAGGTTTACCATCTAAAATCATGCTCCAAACAACCTTGTTAATTTGCAAAGATATCCGCATGGCATATGATGGACTTTTGTTCCTCTCCTTCTCCATCAATCGGAGCTGGGCGGCTTTCTGCAATGCCATCCTTAATGAGGCAGAAGCTGCCTTCCTACATTTTTTTGCATTTGCGAGTTCTCTCTTCAGTCCTTGCACCTGATTGAAATAAGCATTCACCAGTTACAACTGAATGAGCGAAATAATTGATCAAGTAAAAATTCATAGCAAATATACAAAAACTGCAGATTTAACTCAAAAACATAGCCACGGACACGCAAGATTGAAATATTGACAGTAGCTTCTGATTTAATTAATAACTTTAGTTAAAATTACATTCACAAATTTTTTTGCAGTATCAAACTTTTAAGACCTAAATTCAGTTCTTACGACTTGGATGGAAAACTTGGTGAATTATCAAACAGCCAGAGTTTCCTCTGCCAAGAACCTTCTACACATTCAGTGAAATACTATAGAGAAACCTCATCACTAGTGTTATAATGGAATTGAAAAGATCTCAGTCCACCATCTGTTTTTCTTTTCATTTCCTATTGATTTGCATAGGTTGCTATTGCCCCATGATACCTGTCAAACTCCCACTAATGGACAATGACTACAAGCAGATCATTATAATACAAGAATAGCTGGGTGAATATATTGATGTTACACTCTTAACATTGTTACTTAGTTCACGCATCAGCTAAGTAGAGCCTGTCCTTTTTTATTGAAGCCTCAAAAGTTAACAAAGGGCTTTGACATAGTATAACAGGTGGAGATAAGTCTGATAAAGGCCTTTTAAGATTTTAAGACGATCTTGCAAAACTAGACTGATTATTCAATAGAACTAACAAAATACTGCTAAGGAATGTGCCTCTCACCAGCGTGGATCTTCGACCAGAAACCATCCACAAGTCAACTTCCGTTTTTGGATGGGCATCGCCAGAATTATCAGATTGAAGAGACAATCTCTTAATGTCATCCAGAAGTAATTTCTGCTCTCGTTCTTTCTGCTCGAGGTTGACTTTTGCAAGTTCCACCTCTTCAACACCATCAGGAACCACCTCATCTGCCTCCTCTTGAACATCTTCATCATCTTCAATAGGATATGATAGACTACTTTTTCTGGGCCTGCATTACAAAGTACTCAGATTTATTTGACAGAAAAAAAATCACAACAAGAGCTGCAAGATTTGTCTGACAACTGTTTAAACATTTCAAAGAACAAAGGAAAATGCATCATGCAAATAGGCAACAAGACTTGGCCAATCCTTTACTGGAGAAACAATAAACACAAAATTTTATTGGCAGCCAGGAGGAAGAAGAAGCAACTCATTGGCAGCTACGGATTTTATGTTATATCCAACGCATGATCAATGATCAGCAACATAAAAAACTACATATTCCACTTTCAGCCACCCAGACTTCCACATCAGATAAAAGAACAATATAAAAGACAAAGAAAGACCTTCTGACTATGGATGACAGATTAACCCAAACCCATGGATATCTGTCCAGCTCATACCCAATTAACTAGGATTTAGCTTGAATTGACTGGAATTAAGCAAAAACCCGAAATAATATAATGAGTGGGTTAGGATATAACCTTGATACAAGCTTGTCCAACCCGCTAATACATATAATATCAATACTATATTTTTATTAAATATTATTCTTTAAAAATGATTATACATTGTATATTTCATTTGACAATATAATAAAAAATAATAGTTTTGATATAGATTATTTTTATCAATTCAATTTGGTTTAACTTTACTGCTTTATACAATCAAATAAATTTAGTGTTATCGTTTCATGATATTTTATTATTTGTTCAAAGGTATTATAAAAATATAATGAATGCTATAGTTAAAGAAAAAAAGATTAAAATAATTAATAAACATAAAAAGTGCACAAAATTTTTAAAAATACACTGGACATACCACCAAAAACGAGAGCAGATATCATGGTCCATTTTTAAATATAAAAATAAAAATAAAAATAAAAAATAATCACGGGACATAGAAAGTAATGTTTAGTGGAAAAAATAAAAAATTAAAACCACGCATGAGACATGAAAAACAATGATTGGTGAAAAAAATCTAAATGATGTGGATTGCAATGATTGGTGGATTGAGACTAAATAAGTAATGTACGAGTCACATGAGCTTTGAAATTCGCAGGGGAAAAACAAAAATATAGAACTAAGAAAAAATAAAAATATGATTTATTATCTTCTATCCCGTTGTTGTGAGACAAAACTCTTTCTAATTTTCTTCATCGATTATGTTTCTATTACTTAAAATGTCTTTATGTTAAAAATTTTTACTATTGAAATTTATGAAAAATAGGAGAAAAACAAATATAATATCAAACATAAAATTTTTCAAAATTAAATATATAAAGAATTATTGTTAAAATTTAATAATTATATTTTAAAATAAATTTATTTTTAATATAATCAATTAATAATAGATAACCCCAAAATCCGTAGAGCTAGTTATAGAAATGTTCTAGTAAAATTCGTTGGGTTTTACACTGAGTATGAGCTGAATTTTAAAATTTAGATATGAGATTTAGATAATCAATCCAACCCATTGACATCTCTACTTTTGACATATGAAGCTTCAACTGGAATGCTACTTGCACATGATATGGCACAAGTATGATATAAAAGCACACAACACTGACTACAAAGGAATATGGAAAAGATAAGATTCCAATAAGAAAGTCAAAGAAAAAATATAGATTCTCACTTGGGAAGTCGTGCAAAGAGGAGATTTGTCAACACATCCAGCATAACTTGAAACTGGCGAGAAGTCATTGTCGCCACTATATTATGGGAATTGAAAGTAAGCTCCTTCAGAGGCTTCACCTGTTGCAGAAAAGAAACAACCAGATGGCATTAAGAGTATCAGATAACACCAAACAATTGCACATAGAGAATATTAAATAAACAGGTCAAATAACTTTGGGACAAGGAAACAAAACAATTGTGCTGTTATACAAAAAATTAATAAATAAAAGGCTAAGAAACATTAAAAAGCAAAGAAATTGTATACACAGTTTCAAAATAAGGGATAACATACGTGCACCAAAGACAGATGTGCCAATTATTACTTTATTGATAACAATATAAACATTGACAATTGACAGTGGTTCTGGAACAAGCTAGTGATCTGTTTCTGAATTTGCGCCATCTCTATATTTTACTGGCCCAAATGATTTTGGAACTGAGCAGGTTGATATTGTTTGATTTGATTAGAAAATTTTGCATACATTTATAATCTTATTCTTTTTTAACAGAAAAGTAAAGATTAGAAATTAAAAGAGAAAATGCTTCGAGATTCTTCCCCTCCCTCTCTCTCTCTCTCTCTACGTACACACACACATATATATATAGAGAGAGAGAGTTCAAATCTTTGTTTTTGAATAGAGCACAAAAGTTAAATCACAACTATGCCCTGGTGTCAGTAAAGCTACCACATATATTTGTTCCCATCAATTCCTTTCTTGTGTGTATCAACTCTCCATACTAACAAGAGAATGCGTTTATATAAACAATGCAATGGACAACTTTATGGTTATCAATCTGCTATAGAAGTTTAACGCCAAATTCTTTACGACTCTATCAATCTTTTGTACATTCTCCTAACATGCATCAATGAAATGTTTATACTTATCAAAAAAAAAAAAGAAGCAATGGACAAATAAAATAATAATTGCTGTTTACCTTCAAGTCTGGTGTCCCACCTTTATGCCTAGTGTAACGAAAGTACATATTACAAGGCATGAACACTCTTTCAAGTAGCGCACCAGTACGCTTCACTTTTGGAGAGCTTCTAAGAATTTTTGGAAGCCACTGCAGTCCAGCCCCCGGATCAACATCAGTTGGAGCAACATGAGCCTGCACATGCTCCAACATTACAGAGAATTCCATGCGCTTCCATGTCATTTCAGGTACATGTACAGGAAGCTGCACATCACCATTCCCAAGCGCTTGTTCAATCATCTCATGCCCAACATGAAGGATGGAATGGAATGACTGAGCTAAAACACGACCGCTGACTGCAGCAAGCAAGAATCTACCCTGTACCCAAAAGAAATATCAGAGCATATTTCTTTAAATAATTTTTCATGATTGTTTTGATCAGGAAAATAAGTGAAGAATGTTGACCCTAATCAGATTTTTCAAATGAAAATACATGCACTAGATAAGTGGTGAGAGTAATCAATAGGCAAATCTTTATCTATGTTGAGAATTGAAATATATCAGACAAGACCATTAGAAGGGAAGTGAGAGGGGAAAATCCTTGTCCTTTCCTGACTTTTTTTTTTTCAGGAATAGTGGACTTGGTGACAAAGGAAAGAATGGAAAGAATTTTCATGCTTGTTGGTGCGTTTTGTTTATGTGCACTTTTTTCGCATCCCCCAATTGAGCAACGCCTTGTGACTTGTCTGACTTAAGGCTCAAGGTTGAAGACTATGAAGGGCTTTTCTCTTTATCAAAGCTACAGCCCAGATTGAAGATATGCAAACCTCCACCTGACTACAGAGAGCAGAAAAGCTTACCGGCTTTACTGTATGACTCTAAGTCCATTATCTAACAATGAGCATGAAAGTTAATCATAAAAAAAATAAAAAGAGCATGAAAGTACAAGGACTTTTATCAGCCATTCATTTCCCTTGAAACATTAAAAGCAACAGAACTAATAATATACACATTTTTGTCGAAATTTATTCTGAACAAATGAGCAAGAATGCAGAAAAATCCAAATCACAACCAGAGATTTCACAGAAATAACAGTTCATACAACTCAAAATCCTAAAAGAAGAGTCATGTGGGACTTCAGACTACTATTTAGATTTCAGATTCAACCTTCACAAGAAAGTCAACATGGAAGAGATTTGCACAGTTTGAATTGCATATAGTAATGGCAAACAATTTTACATTTGGAAACAAGAGTAACTAACATGGAAGGACAGGTATTTCTTGTTTTCACACAATGGAACTAGGAATCAACAAGCACAAAGTCCTTATGTTATAGGATTCTGAATACAGGGAGCCCAATTAGGGTTGCCCATGTTCTGGGAGTCTTTCCATGGTAAGTACTTTGTTACATTATGCCACAAAATGGGTCATTTAGAGCATTACAACGGAAAAATAGTACATGATAACAAACTAGTAATAAGTGCCTCTTTAATGAACCAACAGATTTTGAAACAAAGTACGGTCTACAAACTTACATTGGCTTCTTCTGAATGAAGATTGAATTGTGGCTCAATAACATTCACCATAAAATGTCGGGTCCCTTCTTCCCCAGAATCAGCTATTGTTCCATTCGTAACTGTCAATGAGTGACACACAATAGCAAGAAATGATGGAAGATCAAGTCCATAAACAAGTCAAATCCTCATACCAAAATGCAGATTCTTTCGGGAAATATTATATGATGAGCAAACATAGCAGAACATATCTTCGCTGGAACTGTGTAAGAGTTCCAGGTATTGAGATAGTGAAACAAGGCAAGGGGAAGAAATGGAAGGTAAATGAGAATTAATATCACTTATTCAAATGGAAGGTGAAGAGAATTATGATAGAAAACACCTGGAGGAGATGAATTATTTTATAAACTTCTCTCTTTAATTTCCGTACCATGAATGTAATTTTCTCCATTCTAACTAATGGAAATAAAATGTCAGGAAAAACAAAAACTACAATGTATGTTTGGTTGGCAGATTGGGGAGGATTAGATTTGTTTTTTTCCCCTAAATTCTAGTGTAGTCCATGGTTCGATAGGAAATTTGTATGGTAAAACACCAAACCAACGACTTAAATTTTCCATGAATAGACGGAATTCCTTTCTCCACCAACACAAGTATTCCAATCATGAACTCATTATTTTCTATAAAATAAAAATATTATATCTACTATTATTGTTCATTCATTTGCACACTTAATATATTAAAGTGAAAATATAAGAATATTTTCTTATTTTTTTCATAAAAAATAGATCTTGCAAATTGTTATATTAAATATAGGTTTTATAATACCTATTCTATTCTACTATTTTCTAGCTTTAAACCTATTCCAACAATAATTTTTATCTAACTAAATCTATGTACCAAATACAAATATAATATAAGTGCTATAAATAAATATATCCCAAGATAATGCCTTTTCAAAAGTCTGAAATTGTATCCAAGACATACCAATGGCAGCAGACAGCGATTCGTCAATTTTTGTCAACTGTGATGGCGGTGAGGAGGATCCTGAAGTCTCTAAATGTTGATATGGGGGACTGCCAGTATGAGTAGCTAAGGGAGCCTCTTTGATCTCATTTTGAAGAAGCCCAGCTTCAGTACTTGACTTGTTCTCTTCAAGTAATTTCCTTTGTGCATACTGCCGAGAAGGAGAGCGTTTTGGAGGTTCAAAAGCTTTGGATATTCCACCAACCCAAGACCAAACAGCATCTCTATTCTCAATAGTCCACAAGAGTTTGAGGCCATAAACAAAAACTCGTTGACAATTATCAGCTATTACCACATTGTATCCATCATCATCACTCTGGTCAGATCTTGTCTGATCATCACTTTCACTCACATTTTCAAACTCAGACCTCACATATGTCATCTCAAGATTTTTTCTCCCAGCTTCTTGCCATGCTGACAAACTTAATGAGTCAGCCTTAGGTGACTGCCTTCTAATTGTAAAATAATCACAGGACAAAAGAAATCCATCATCACAGTGCTTCTCAGTGGAGCTAATTCTATTGTGTTTCTCACTGGGGATTCTATCCGCTATGGAAGGTTGGGAGCTTTTCCTGGTTTTTTGAACTATTTTTGCAACACTGATGGAGTCTCCTTTATCCAAGATAGCCTTGGGTATATGAAGGTCAAGGCCCTGGTAAACAAGATCAAGACTATCACGCTTGCATTCAAAAGTATAGGTCTGCTTGCCTCGGCTATAACAGAGTTCATATTTCAACTTTGCCATATTAAAAGTCAGTCCCTTTGCTGGATCATCATCATCTAGTGGCATATATTTAATACGAGTAGGTGTGGAATCTATGCGGAAAAAGAATTCTGTCATCACTTTGTCCAGTGACAAATTGCCCGATCTGGCAACTCTAGCAACTCCAAAACGAGGCCACCGGGAGAAGGTACGTAATTTGTGGGGAGGAATATAGTTCATGCTCCAGAACTTCATAATCCATGCCAAATCATGAGCACCGACATTTATTGTGGTTGGCACAGTGGAAATACTCTTAGATTGACAATGTGGATTGTAAACAGTTACATCTCCAACACAGGAAGAGGAGGATTGGTTCTCACATGACAGAAGAAAGGGTCTAAGAGAGAAGTTCCAGCGAAGTGACAGAGCTGTAGATCTGAAAGGATCAAAAATTTTTTCATGAGACTTCCCTTCAATAGGAAGTGCATGTAAATAATGATTCAACGGAGTGCCAGAATCACATCTCCAGTCCATTATGACTTCAAGAGCAAAGATTGGGGTTTCAAGGAAAGCAACAGATTCACCATTTGGAAGTTTCAGGCCGCAACTGTCTGCCAAGCTCTCAAGACTGCTCAATAAAAATTTAAAATTCTTAGCAGAGAAGAAAAGCCGACCATCTGACTGCTGGATCTCCATCGAACTAGTCACAATTTGAAGTTGGTCAAGCTTTTCATAAGGATCTGTGGTAGCAAGAACATGCCATCTAGTCTCAGTAAAGAATAAAACGATACTCCCATGAATATAATATCTTATATCATCCCACCATGGTAAACTGCGTTCCTTTTTGGGGGGTTGAACTAATGGACCAGGATTCCTAACACTCAGATTAGCCCTTCGAAGAGCCACAGTAAATGCATAACTCACATCTGCAAAGGAAGGTTCATAACCCACTCCAAACGACACTTCTCCTTTCTGAAAATGTATAGGCAAATCAAAGTACGATTTCACTGGAGGAGTTGTGCCACTAGCTGAACGAAGCATGCGTACTTTTCTCCATCTTCCAATGAAAACATCTTGGGAAATTTGGGGCTGGAAACATGTTGCCTAATTGAGGAAAAAAAGTCATATATGTTCACAAGCACATTGCAAAAGAGGCCCAGATGTTGAAACATAATACAAAAGATGTGCTTACCAAAATATAAAGAAAGATGGTAGCATAAAACCCAAACATTGAGAAACATTAATGAATTTCAGACATCAAATTATAAAGATGAAAAGCTTAGCCATCTCTAAAGAACACAAAATATTTGAAAACCAAACTACAATGACATCACATATCTATAACACCACATGGAATCTTGTTAACATATGCCTCTATTTAAGAAAGGCATAGTTTTGGATCTTGTATGTAATCTTGTATACATACACCTTGAATTCCTCCAAGTATAACATGAAGAAGGAAAAATATTTAATGCAAAAGTTATAATTGTATTCTCTTGAAACAAAGTTAGAGGCTAAAAAATAATTTAACTTGGAGAACATAAAAATACCAATAAATAAAATGAGAGGCTAAAATAATTTAACTTGGACAATACAAACAAAACCAATAAATAATATCTGGTCAGAAGATTCTAGTCAAAACATAGAACTATATAACTGACAATATAGGTCTCTGACCCTCTCCAGAACCAAACTGTAAGCCACAATATAGGATTTTCAATGAGTTTTCAAGAAATTTTATATGATGTTCTTTGAGTATTTACTTTTTTAATCTTTTTAAAAAAGGGGTGCAATACAAGGACATTTTAGGAGGTCACTCATCCTAGTACTTGTCTCGCCCAAGCATATTTAACCTCAGAATTGTGATATGATCCGGTGCATTGCACGTTTAACTTTGAGTACTTGTTTAGTACCAAACTAGGTCAGGCACAGACTGCAAGCAGTAAAAAAACATATCTGTCAAGAAAGAAAAGGGATCTGAAGATAAGGCTTCCAAATAATAGGGTAAAAGTCAAACAATACTGCAAATTCTAGTTTGACTTGTGCAAAATAAATTATATCTCTTAAAAGAACTAATCTCTAGCTGTGCTTGAATTTTCCAGAGATGTAGTCAGCTCAATAAAGCTGTAAAAAAGAAATAATTTTAACACAAGAAGGGCAACAATCTAATTAAGTATAACAAATTCCCAAAACAGCACTCGTAGGACAAGTTAAGTGAAAAGTAGATTCTAAAAATGATTCGCACAATCATGCATAAAATGGCTTAGATCAATACCCTAAAAATCAGTTCATGCCATTTAACAAAGCAGCCAGGGACAGAAAACAAGCAATAAAAAAGAAAAGAAAAAGGAACAAAAGAGAAGAAACTGCAGAAAATGAGGAAGGCTCTGGCATACCTGTTGTGCCAACACAACACAACCTTCACATTTGCCAGATGTAGCAGCAAAAAGAGGAAAAGTGTAATTTCTCAACTGAACCACCAGAGTGCTGGCATGCAATATGATATTACTTCCATAAAGTCGGGAAAATGGTATGTTATTTTCAAGACTAACAGGATCGAGCTTGTTTATAACCTCTATCATCCCAGCATCACCACCATCTATGCTGGTCAAGCTCACTTCTAACTCTGTGGCTGAAATAGAAAGAAGAGAACTTCTTCTGGTACTAGGTTTAAAACCAGATTGAAAACCATTCATACAGGCACCTGATCCTTCTGCCGGTACTAGCTTCTGGCATGCCTGGTAATATGTTCTAAATGACTGTTTGTAAATTTCTTCTCGTATAGTCTGAAGAGTTGAAGGATCTTGTATATTCATCTCAACTCCATTCAGGTTATAGCTAAAATTTCTTTCCTGACTAGAATCATTTGTTTCAGTACCTTTGGGGCTCTGATTCGCTCTGGAAATCAATTCATCCAGGAATTTCAATCTGACAGTCAGTTCACAGGCCTCGTTCTTCATCAGCTGATAGTGCTCATCAAGCCAACCCTGTAAAGGTTCCTCCTCAATCTCAGCAGTCAGCTTCCGAATGCAAAATTTTATACCTCCAAATTTTGTTGAACTGGGCCTTTTGCGTTTAGAACTCTCTTTCTTCATGGGAGATATAAGTTCAGCTTTTGCAGAAGTTACAAGCTTCAAACCCCGTAGCATATCCTCAATAGAGTCATCAATGGCACGCAACTCCAACCTGTATGGCAGGAAAATATGTACATCAAGACCTTGAATAACCCAATTCCAGATGACACTAGATGGAATCTTTGCATCAGAGGAACTTCCGGAAGCACTAGGAATTCGAGAAATTTGCATTCTGCTACTTTTCAACAGTCTGGACCCATTAAAACTCAGTAATAATCCTTCGAGTAGCACCCCTATTCGAGCATTCTCAGAAAAAATTGATTGAACCTGCATTGTTGCTTCAACACCATCTCCTAATGCAGCAGATACTGTTAATATTTCCACATCAACTGCAAAAATTGATTCTTTTTTCTTATGCTTGTCAATGAATCCTGATTCCAAAGTGACTTCATTCTTCTCTTCACCTTCTCTTGTGCGAGAAGCATCTTCTACACACTCCTTACCATAAACCTGAAGCTTCTGCTTGTTTAGAAGTGACTTCACTCGCAAAATAAGTTCAATCAATGATAAATGTACATCAGGCTCCCACCTGACCATAATATTGGTAGCGCTAAAAAGAGAGCATATGGCAATCCCTTTAAGACCACCAGAACGCCTCACAAACTTTGCATTCTGCAAGTCAAACAACATCACTTTTGCATCAAGCCTTTGTTCCTCTAAATATTCCTGATACACAGACCTCGCTCTTTCGAGTTCCAACTCTGTGGATTGTTTCTCCTTGTTCAGGGACAAAGTACAGTGGAAAATATCAAGAGAAATAGAATAGTTCAACTTCTTAAACCCATCAGAAACTGTGGACATCACATTTGCAGTGCGCAGTGTGCCATCAGACAAGACATTAACTACAACTCGACCACCTTGTGTTCCATGATTGACATGCTTAGGATCAGCAATAACTGTGTTCTCCAAGCCCGTTTCTCCACAAAAGTTTACAGAGCAACGCTCCAGATTAATTTTTAGGAATTGAGTTCCTTTTCCTGATGGTTTAGTTGAACGGGAACCTCGGCCTAGAGTTAATTTTTTAGTAGCAGAAAGGGGTTTCAAGAGAGCTTGGAAAGAAATAACAGTCATTATAAGTGACTCCACGCGATTAAAATTCAGAAAAACACCCATACCAGTCACATCGACAGAAACAGCTAATTTGCATCCAGCACCTTCTTCCAAATATGATGATTCAATGCATTTTTCACCCCAATCTAGACTAACCTTTGCAATGTGCACCAAGGCACCTGAATTTGATTCCACACCAAAAGTGCATTCTTTCAAGTATTCTCGATATTCATCAGCCATGTGCAAGTTAAACTCACCAAGTTCCATGTGGATTGCCATTCTTTCGCTTGATATGTTATTAGCAAATATATGTGATGATTGAGAGCAGCCCTAATCAAGGACAACAGAAGGCAGTTTGTTGAATAGCTAGTATAAAACAATTTAAAACAAAACAACAGATTTCCAAGAACAAAATAGTATCTGAGAAACTAATCTAAGGCACAAACAGAACTATATTGACAACTATCAAACACAACATAAGGACAATATTCTGATTTTGAAACATGTATACAACTTCACAAATTTCAGCAAATATAAACAAGTAAAACAGAAATATGCTGTTTAGAAACATTCAAACAATTAGGGATATGGAAAATTTTTTACTGTGTCAAATGGCTACCACTTTTTTGCTTGCCGCATTATTGTTTGCCAGATTAGGACGGAAGAAGCCTATATAGAGCATTGCAAAATAATTTGCAATGGGTGCAAGGTCTTGGATGAAAACAGGTGGATATTTCTTCACTTCATGTTGTTATCCTCTAGATATTTCTAGACATGTGTAAAGAGAATATAGTGGAGAACTGTTAGACCTTCACCTGCAAAGTACATCTGCCTGCCCTTATATGTATGCATGTTTGTATATGTTCTGTAAACCTGGTAGGTACAAATTGGACATTTCTTGTGAGAAATTTTTACATAGAAATTTTCCAGTTTCACTTTTATTTTGCTAAAACGGGGACCGTAACAGCATATGGTTCTATTATTAAGGTTCATGTCAAGCAGAATGACAGACCTACAACATCTGCAAATGGATGTCCATATTAGTCATTCCTGATGTTCATGACAATTCAAAAGACTTGGTTACATTCAGCACTGCAAAAAAAATTACTGATAGGATAGCACCAAATGGATAAAGGAATACTAAATGGCCACAGGAAACCTGCAAGGCAAGAAGTTCACCATTGTAATAAAACACAATATGATCTAAGAAATTACAAATTCTTACATGATAAAGAGGGGAACCGCTGATACTGTAAACCATAATAGTCATCTCAGGTGCTGAGACAGTACATGTCCACATGATAAATTTGGATTCAGTTGAATGTAACTTCACAGAAGACTGTACTCCGTCCCCAAGCACAGGTTTTTTCTTTTTCGAGTGATGAAGCCGCAACCAAGGTTTTAATCTGCTTATTATGATGTTACACTGCGTACCTCCCAGCCTCACATCAATTTCCGCTCTAATTGGTGAGATTGGCTGAAAAGGATATTGAAAAAGCATCAATTTACTCTAAAAGATCCATTTGCTTTGGAAAAAAGAAGCATATGATTCAAATCTGAAAAGAAATACCACTAGGCCAATCGAAAAAAAGAAGCAAATGATTCAAAACTAAAAAAGTAATACCACAAGGTCAAGACTACCAAAATTCTTGCATACCAAATGTCAAAGATGAAAGATGGAAAAGTCTATACTTACCACAGATCAAGAAACCTTAAAATACACCTGGACATCATGTCCAACCTTGGCATACAACAAGAACAAGCAACATGGACAAAGGATGACTCAAAATATTATATTTCACTAGAGAGAGACAGAGTTAAGGTGATTCAAACATCAAACCTGGCTAGAAAACTAAAATGACCTTCAAGAACTGCTTAAAACAATCCAATATGCATGTTGAAATGGTTCCTCGCACCTAAGTAATTATTTGTGAATCAGGCAAGCAAGCCTTCACTAAAGACCAAGATCACTAATAGAATAATTTGATTTGTTGCAACAGAACTAGAACAGGCTACGATCTAGCCATTTTTTGGAACCATAAAAAATAAAAGGTGAATTCAACTTGATGAGCGTGTCAGAAGCTGCAATCAAACACCTTTGCGGTGGCAGTCTAACAACTATTAAAATATATGATCTGAAGTTCTTTGTCCCAACTGTTCATTACAAGCTCAACATAAATGTAAAGGTATCGCATGGACAAAATACTAAGATGGGGTGATTTAATATCAAAGTAGTTACCTGAATTGGAATGTAGAGGAAAGAGGCAACATCAACCTTCAATATCTCCATAACAGAAGTTCCAGCTTCTCTAAGAAGCTGAAATATAATACAAAATTAATGAAAAAGAAGAGGCCAACATTAAATGCACAAGAAAACTCAAAGCTAAATGTTTTCTGATAATTGTTACAATCGTACATGAATCTCACTGAACTCCAACTGAACATCGAGACGTGTACTCTCCCCCAAATCTTCAATTGATCGTGATTTGACACTCTTCAATTGAATGCCCATTATATTATTCTCTACAACAAGATCATACTCTCGATGCACAAACCTCACATCCAGTTTTGGCAAGATGAAACAAAACTATCAAGGAAAGAGAAAGATGTTAGTTGATTCGGAATTCATACTAGATTTCAATGTTACACAGCATATATAGCATAAAAGGAGAAAAAGCAATTCAAGTTATCATCATCAAACATAGATAAAAACATGGAAAGCAAGATTAAAGATAAACTTGATGTCTAACCCTGAAACAAAGAGATTCTAAACCTAATGCTGACAATTCAGTGTCGTGTCCAGATGTTCTTGTTTATTTTCACTGACTTTAGTTGTGAAAGAAAAATGACATTTTGCATGATGGATCATCTTTTGCTTTTTACCTTTTTATGTATATGATAATAGCTGTAGTGAATGTGTACGAACAGCAGATATAGATATAGGATGTAAAAAGACCATATAAAATTCATATGAAATCTCACTGACCTTTTCTGGAAACAGAGAAGCATACTTTGTAATTCCTACAAGCGCCGATTGTTTTCTGTGTGGGCTTTTAGAAACTGAAGAATTGACCATAGACACTTCATCTGTCTGGGAAAAAACATTTGATGAACTTTTCTTCTTCGACAGTAGCTCTTCATTAAGGTCCATAGTAATCTCTCCACAGCTAATGTCCAAATTTTGGATGAAGACTCCTATTTCTCTGTGTCCAATACAAAGATGAAAAAACTTCAAATTGATGAAGCCAGGCATGTGCATTTTTAAAATCAATAGAAAATTGTGTGTAAAAAAATATTGGGAGAAAATAAATCACAGTATGGGAACAACTCGTGGATTTGATTTGCAAATGGACTAGCACCAAAAGAATGTGTCATCCTAATAACCAATTATTCCACAAGCCATAGAACCTAGTACCAATTCACAAGGGCAACAGCAGAGGTTTGCTCCAAAGCATGCTCTAGCATAGAAATCATTAATAACAAGCATTGAGGAAACCAAGGGAAAAAGTGAAGAACCTTTGAGGAAGCACAGAGTTAGGCAATAATAAACAGAGTAGTCCAGTGGTCTAATCTAACATCGGTATAAATCAAGCTGCTTGTTGATAGACCAGGGGTGATTTTGCTGCTGATAAAACTAAAACAACATATAAAGGGCAACAAACCTATTATGCCCAAATTCACAAGAGACAGAGAACTCTTCACAACTAAAAGGGGCAGAGGAGTTCTCCAACGCACTAAATGATCCTTCGGCAGCATCAGTACATCCTCCACTGTTGAAGTTGCACGATTGGTCACAGCTAATACGCTGCTCACTGAGGTGAATAAGGACAGGTAATATTTGCAGTTTGATTAGTAGAGTTGATGTGGACCCACCATCTTTAAATATATCCAGTCTTAATTCTTTAACTTCAATTGCAGCTTTGGGTGTCTGCAATGTTTCCAAATGTAATTACAATATTCAGTAAGATAACATAAAAAAAAAATCATAGAAGGAATAACAGAAGAGAAAAGGGAGCTCCTAATAACTAAGAAGTATTGCAAATCCAGAAGACAAAAATATTTTTAGAAACTCTACTAATTCAGAAAGAAGGACGATAACAGGACTTAAACCGTCAGCACATGCGTATTTTGACATAACAGTATAATGCATCCAGTAAGATTAGGTTGTGATAGGTCCGGTCCAATCAAGCTAGGAGCTGGCCAGGTTTTCCATGACTGCATCATGTGGAACCAGGCTTGCTTATTTTGTAGGATTCAGGCTGTAGTCAAGACAAACCTGATGAATCCTAGTAATCTTAGAAGAGAATAACTTCATTAAACAACATTGAATAGGTGCAACTCTCATATGCAACTAGCCCTGATTTTCAAGAAAACTACAAAAAATTTTACTGCATGAATATGATTAAGGAATAGCTCCAGCACCAGAGTGCAGTGTTTTATATACATTAATGACATCAACAGAGATGTATTTCTCCCTAAATCAATGTATCCTGTCCACTATAAACTACCCAGAAACATTATTGTTAAAAAAATAGTTGAAAAATCTAATTAAAAATAAGAACTTCTCCCTCCAAGCAAACAAGCATTGACATCTCTTATTTTTTAAAGAATAAACAAGCATTTGACATCTAGATGAGCCTTTTTTCAGATCAATAACAATACTACATATAGAACACCAGAGAAATAAGTAAAATTATTTATTGTCTTTGTATGAATGGTCAGGAACATGCAACAGTTCATTAACCATACAAAAAGTAAGAAAACGCTTACCTTCATGATCAAGTCTGTCACAGAAACTGACAGAAACCGAGCTATGTTTGCTAATACCATAAACTTTCCCCTGCCTGAAGTACGGGGTCGGGTTTTATGAGTTCTAACTTTCTGCGCGTTTTTGTTTGAAGGCCTCAGCACAACTTCTAAGTCACATATCAACACTTGCAACTTTGGATCCCTAGAAAGAAAACCAACCCCAAGTTTGACCAGGGACTGGCGCAAGCTAAGTCTAATTTCACCAACTGACACAGATTCAACAGAACCCTGTAAACAAGTGAAAAGATAATAAATACATAATCCCCCATAAAAAAAGGTGCATGCACTGAAAGTTATTCTTCGAAGAAGAAAAAGAACTAGACCAGAAACTCCAAACAAGAAAAGCAGGAGGAAAAAATCAAAACAGGCAGACAGACTTCATTGATACTATCATAACTTTGTTTTATCAACACTAGAGAGAGAACGCTAACTCGTCATGGGAGATAAATTATATTAATAACAAAGATTTGTAATGCCAAAAGCAAAAAAAAAAACATAGTTAACCTATCAACGTAAAAGTAAGGTTGGGCCAAAGCAACAATACTTTATAACTAATGCTCTACCTCTCATTACTACATACTTCCCAGAGTAGGTTAAGGATAATAAAAAAAACTTCCATAAAATTGGGAGAGTCTTACTTTCCACCAAAATCCATAGAGCTCTGGAGGAAAAAAAGTCCAGGACAACAACCAATGATCTGATAGTAAAAAACGCAGGGTTACTGATTACTTGGAATCGTAATCCCATAATATATGTTTCATGAACTATTCATAAAAACGGCAAGAATCTTTAATGAACAAGTCCTTAAAAGACTATTCACAGCGAACTAACAATGCCGAGCAAAAAGAGATGCTACTATCCTTTGAAACAGAATCCACTAAGTCTGAAAATTTGGAGATTCCGAGAAAAGATTGCCATTTCGAGTACTCATAGTGGCCTTTCAAACCCGTCCCTCGCCTCTTACTAAAGTAATAGACTAACCTTTTTGAACTTGACCACAACATCCCTCAAACATTTCCATCCACCAACACGAAACGCAACCGATGCTCCCACGATCCGGCTTAAAATCCAAGCAACTAACCTGGAAGCAAAGCTGAAAAGACACATGCAGAAGAAATAAAATTAGCAATAATCACAAACACGATCATATCCTATCCAGGATAAGCAGAATACTAGACAAAATGCAAGTATTTACAGGAAAATGTACACACGTAACAGTGGCTTATAATGCCGACTTACATGAAGAGCAACCACAACGTGATGGAGACGATCAAGAATCCGAAGAGGAACTTCACAGGTGAGGCCGCCATTTTGAGTTGGCACTCTTCTGTTCAGATCCGAGATTCGATAATCCGCGACTGAATTACGAGGAGAAACGAGTGAAGCGGGTACTCTAAACATAATCACTACATTTCAAGATGGGATTCCAGAGATCAGAAACCCTACAAGAATCCGAAATCCAGCGGCTCCACGAGAAGATTTCGGAGCTTCAGTCGTGTTTCCCGAGGAGGAGTCTTGTTCAGGTCGTGACACCCGCTCTTTAATTATGGAATCGAAGATGCTATCCCGTGAGATGCTCTTTGATCTTGGAGACTCGCTGGAGACTAGAGAGACAGAGCTTTTACTTGCCTTTTTTTTTTGTTTGGAATTGGAATTGACCGGTGACTAGTAGAAGGGGCTGTTCAGGTATGGAGAGGGTGTAGGGAGAGAATGTGTGTGTGGGGTGCGAGGGGTATATTGAGAATTGTGCGGGACATGTCGTTGTTAATAGAAACGTGTCCGTGTCCTAGCAATTGGGATCAGGGAGGGCTTTTGTCAACGGCCGAATCCAGGGTCACTTTCCCGATTTCTAACGGTCTATCAGTATTACTATTTTAATTTACATCCGTCACTCGGTACCATAAAAGTAGATTGGGCCCATTTTCTAATGGGCTCAAACAGAATTATACGAAGAAGCGGCCCAACATGCGTATTTAAGCCGGTCTCACACACACCCAGTAACCGCTCGATATTACCGTAGCTCTGAACCAAAAATAGGGTTTTAGCAATATAGTATCGGGGTTTTCTGACTTAAATCGATTTCGCAAAGCAATGGAGGAGACAACCGATACAGACCGCAATCGAGTCATGAAGAAGTAAGCTTTCTATAACCAATTTAATAGTTTGATTTTCAAATTACCAGTAATCCGGTTTGGAATTGATTTGATTCTTCATGGTTTGATGTTGTTCTTTTTACTGTTTGCTATATGACTTTGTAGGGAAGCTCCCCACTTAGCAACAGTGCTGAAAGAGATGAAAGAAGGATTAGATGCAGTGAGTAGCAAAGTGCAGGCTTTAACTGTGAAAGTGAGGAAAAATTTATGTTCTAAAATAATTTTGGCTTTTGATTATTTTTTATTTTTCTTCCTTTCGTGGAATAAGCAGTTTGTTGAAAATATTATCTTCTACTACATCCATGCTAGGTCAAAGCAAATAGCTTTCCTACTGGGGATGGGATGAGCTATCTTGAAGCTAAGAATTTGCTGCTCATTAGTTATTGTCAGTCAATTGTGTATTATTTACTTCGCAAGGCAAAAGGCTTGTCGGTGGAGAACCATCCTGTAGTTCAGAGCCTTGTTGAAATTCGATTGTTTTTGGAGAAGGTCAGGGAATCTTTCTGTTGAATTGTGGTTGCTGGCTTTTCATATTAGAACTAACAGATGCGTTTTGCTCGAGTTTGTAATAACAGATTCGTCCAATTGACAAAAAGCTTGAATACCAAGTTCAAAAGCTCATGAGAGATGCGGGGCATGCAAGTGAGAAAGAAGTTAAAAACGGAAAGGAGTCAGAGGCATCAGAGAAATCTGAGGATCTGCTGAAGTATCGACCAAACCCTGACATGCTTATTGTCAAATCTGATCAGATGCCTGAGGTTAGTCTTAGTGATAATGCCAAAAAACTACTGACGGAACAGGCTTGTTAGCTGTGTTGATTTTCTTCTTTCTCATAAGTCCATGTTTGTGTGCTGTAGGAAGGGGGTGTCTATAGACCACCCAAAATTGCTCCTGCTATGATGGATGAGGATAAGATGTCAAAACAAGAAAGGAACGCCTTAAGAAAACAAAGTCAGACAATACGACAGTCTAGGAAGGGTTATTTAAAAGAAATGATTGATGACTTTGCAGGGAGACCTGAAGAGGTTTTTGTTTTTATTCTTAAATGGACAAAGCAGTTTATGTGATTTTTGATACTTTGAAGACATTCGAGGTCATGTTTAATGCAGGTTAAAGAAAATGACGGAATCGATACCCAGGAGTTCCGTAGATATAAGGAAAAATGGGAACAGCGTGAAGAACAGGAAGAGGAGCTCTTCACTCGTGCTCCTCTTAGAAAGATGGAGAAAAAGCAGCAGAAACACTTGAAAAAATCAAGAAATGGGTATGAATAATTCAGAGTTGATAAAGCACTTATTCTTCTTGCATATTTTTGGTTTTTTAATCCACAACTTGGCCATCTGGCCTTCCAAGAGTACCGACGAACTCCAAGTTGCTCATAAATTTATCTGTTAGTTCTTAATCCTGTTAATGAGCTTGTTGAACTATCTGATAGTACATTTTAGTTGGTGATTAAGCGTTCTTTGTCCTTATTGTTTTTTGCTTGTTTGTTCTAGGTTGCTTGGATTGACAGAGAGTTTATATGGTGAACTTGAAACCTTACCTCTGGAGGATCATGCGAGTAAACGAACAGCTGGCTTTGGCAATGAACGCAGTATGGCTGGAAAACTAAAGAAGCGGAAGGTATATGATTTGAATACTTTGAATTGCTCAATGGTTGCTTTTATATTTTTATCATTGAAATCTAAACGTCACTCTTGGAGGATAAAGTTCATGCTATTTATGGTGACTTTTTCATAATTTTAGTTAATTGAATTTGACTCCATTGGCAGTATTTTGACTGTTGCAGCCCTGAAAACAAGTTGGCCTCGTCTTGTTTTAGCTTCTTAGTTGAACATGATTATGAAGGACCTTGTTCTGCAAAACTTGAACAGAATGCTACTTACTTTTATTTTGCATCTTCGTACAAGATTGTGTTTGCCAGGGAATGATATTTAGCTTTAAACTTTAAACAAGTTTTAGGTACATGAAATTTTCTGTTATACGCTCAAATCTTTGCCTCTTTTTGTTCAACATGCATTTATTCATATTATGTTAATGAAAACGAGATTACCTGTAATTAGATGAACTTGCTGTTAACATTACTCCACCAAAATTGCAGCTGAGGCATTAAGGATGAAGATTGAGATCTTAGAAGTGCCAAGCGAAGGGAATACCCGATACGCATCTCAGTTTAATGATCGTGCCTGCAATAAAAAGAATACTAGGATTAAGAAGGACTTGTACCAGAGAACTCTGTCTCTCGATCCAAAGCATCTTTAGGGTAAGGTATTAATGCAGAGCTGAAGCTTAATGATGTTCTTAGCTCGAAACATACAGATTAAACAAGAAGATTTTTAACTTGAGCATCTCTTTTGTCTGCAATGTTGCCCGAGGTGGCATTAGCTACTTTCATCATTTGATTTTTTGGTTGTATATTGATTCATTTATCATTAACATCTTTTCCAGTCTCTTATAATCATTTGTTTCTACGACTCTTACACTTTTGCATTATGGATAAAATTCGCTATGTTGATATTTGAGAAAGATTATTTTTAAAAAAAATTAAAAGTGACTGGACAAAGTTTATCCTATTGATAAAATATTTATTTTATTAAATACTAATTAGAAAAGTAAAATAAGCGAATGCTGTAGTACTGCCCGCAATGGTGTCATCTTAGCCCCCATTTGAATAAAAATTGTTGGTTTTGTAGTTTGTAAATCAATGTTTTGATTTTATTAGTTTTGACATTGATTTATGCAAATTAATATCTTGTTTAGCGAGAAAAAAATTATTTATTTTTTAAATAATACTAAAAATAAACCATGTATATAAAATATATTTTGACATATGACTTAATAACTTATTACACATGCATGTAACAGTCAAAATCCTTGTTCATTTTGATAAACTCAAGTATATTATTGGATTTATCATTCCTAATATTTAGGGATTTGAATAATCATTGATTTTTGTTAAACCAAAATCAATTATTACTAAATAGAAAATTATTGTTATTGATTTAAATAAATCGATTACCGATACCAATACTAACAAAACCACATAATAACAAAGAGGCGATTACAGTTAAGATAATTTAAATAATGGAGTTATTAGAGTTAAAACCAATGTTTTGAAAACCGGACCGGACCGGCCGGTTCAATCCGGTTGAACCGGACCCGGTACATAATCCGGTTCAAATAAACCTTAAATATTAATATCAGTAAAAACCGGTAAAAACCGGTTGACCCGGGCGGGTTTTTGAAAATCGGTTGAATCGATCACGGGTCAACCGGTTCAAAAACTTAAAAAAAAAATTGAAAGACCAACGCAGCCGCCTCTTCGAATGTCTTTGAAAAAGAACCTCGCTTTCTCCTGGTTCGGTTGCTGCCATAGTTTTGTGCTATTCTTCTTCAAGTATAGCTTCAACAACAGGTAAGCAATCCTCTGTGTTCACCTCGCCACGTGTTCCCACAGCTTCAAATCACAAAATCATCTCGCCGTGTAGCTCTCGTAAACTCGCTTCCGTTAATGATCTCATGAGCCTTGTCAATACACGGCCTCTGAAATATTGGAAAGAAACACTAGCTCTCCTTTGTACGGTAAGTGTTTGAGCTTCTGCAGGATTTGTGTTATTCAAAGCATGGATCACTGCATTACACTGGATGGTATTATACTTGTCTTGCTCTGACATCAGATATGGATGAGTTGCCGTGTAGCCCTAGTTTCTAATTCTTTATATTTCAAATGCTATATCATGTTTTCATATAGTAAAAATAAATTGTTATGACACTGACGCTTTTCTGAATTAAATGGTTAAAAAATTTGCATGTGTGCTGTTACTGTAAGATTCAGAGCTCTGCTGTTTGTTTCGTAACCCACACTCTCCCAAAATTTGTCTCATGTCTGACTTGGATGCAAGCTTGAATGTAGAACTACATGTGATGTTAGGTTGCACTATTGTCCTTGTAGCTTAAAAAGATATTTCGTTGTTGCACATAACTACATAATATCCAGCATTATGCACCATTTAAAAGGTGATGTGAGGTCGACCTTGATAAAAAAGTGGTCTTGTGGAATCATGAATAACAAAGTTACATCCTTTTAGGCTGTGAATAGACTAGCCTGATGTTGCTTTTTTTTGGTACTCGTGGGCACATGCTTCTGTTCTGTCTCAGATAACTTATCACAGATAAAAATTTTAGATTCCTGATTCCAAGGTCACATTTCATGTGCCTTCATATGTAGTGGTTCACTAATTATGAAAAGATTAGTGTCATAGTGCAACGGAAGATGATAGTGCTTGAAAAAATTAACAATATTAAATTGAGGATGTGATATAATGTCAGAGGGACATTGAGTGTTGGGATGTTCCTAAGTTGAAAAGCTATGAGTTCTTTTCCTACAGTGGATGAGCAGGATTATGAGTATTATTCAAATAGAGACATTTTCAAGATGTGCAAGGTAGCTATGTACTGATGGAGAGGAATCGACAATCAAAAGTAGTATCATCTTTAAGAAAATATGGATAAAGGAGAAACAACAATCAGAATCAAACTCAATTGTGGCACTACTTTTGGGTAAATGAGTGGGAACCAGGTGATATCACAGGTCAACCAGGCATGGAATTTATCTTCATGGCACTCCAAGATGAACTCCGCTGGTTACCTGACGGGGGTGATGAAGGCCGTCCACGGTATGCTTTCTTTGTTCATTGCTACTTGATGGAATCCACTTTTGAGGTCAAATTTGGAAAAGATGGAAGCGTTACCTACTTTGTGGATGATAGTGTTGATCCCTGGGAGGGAGTACTGGTCTTTGTACAAGGGAGTGTCACCACTGCGCAAACAAAACATGCTAACTAGTTACAAAAATAAAGTTTTAGATTTATGTGAGCACTGTACATTTAGAAAATTAAACATAGTTAAATTTAACAAATAGACAGCACAAAACCAAAGACAAACTAGAATACATTAATTCAGACATGTGGGGACCCAACAAAATCCTCTCCAAGGATGGTATGAAATACTTTCAGACACTGACTGATGACTATCCAAGAATGATGTGGATATAGTTTTAGAAGTCAATGAATGAGGTATTTCCAACTATTGTAAAATATAAGACGATGTTTTAAAGACAGATATAAACAAATAAATGTGGCTTCACATAGACAACGAGTTAGAACTCTACAATAGTTGTTGGTCGGCATTCTGTTGTTACTTGCGGTATTTTGATAAATGGTCTGTGTCGAACGGGGAATATGGATGCTGCTCTTAAGTTGCATCAAGAAATGGTCATTGGCAATGGTATCAACTGCAAACCTAATTTGATTTCATATAGTGCTATTATTGACGGTCTCTGTAAGCATGGTTTTGTGGATAAGGCAAAAGAGATTTTTGTGGAAATGGAAGGTAGGGGGATTTCTCCGGATGTGGTAGTGTGTACCTCACTGATGCATGGTTTTTGTTATGAAGGTGAGTGGCAGGAGGCTAAAGATATGTTTGTTGGGATGATGGATCGAGGTGTGCAACCTAATGTCATTTTATAAAAAGTAATAAAATCAATCATATGGATAGGACAAAATCTTGCTATGGATCTTGGCTTGGGTTATCCTAGTTAGTGTGTGTCAATTTTTCACTTATTGTTGATTATATGAATTTATCAATATCATTATCTTATTATATTTTTGACTTTTTGATATAGGAAAATGGACACAGGTTTTAGTGGAGGAAAAAATGATCCAGCATGGGACCACTTTTCTCTTTCAGTTGGACCGGATGGGAAACAAATGTACACATGTCTTTATTGTGGACAACACTACAAAGGGGGAGGAATTAATCGAATGAAGTACCACATTGCAGGTATTCAAGGCAATATTGCTTCATGTAAAAGGGTTCCATATGATATTCGTCATCGAATGAAAGAGTACTTGATGGAATTAACAGAAAAGAGAAAAGATGCTAAAAAAAAAAAAGCTAAGCAAGTCAAGCAAGATGAAAGCTATGGTAAAGATGATGAAGAAGACTTGCAAGACATAACATCTCAACAAGATACAGAAATACAGGCTTTCCAAGCTGAAAGTAAGAAAAAAAGAAAGCAAAGGGAAGAGGACATGAATGATTTTGCTCCTAGAACAATTCCAGGGTCCCAACCAAGCATCAAGAGTGTTTTAGCTGGAAAGGAAGCAATACATAGAGCTCACATGGCAGTTGCCCGATTCTTCTATCAGAATTGCATTCCATTCAATGCCATACAAGGTAATGGTTTCCAATCTATTTGTGATGTTATTGCTGCAATTGGACCTGGTTTCAAAGCACCTTCTTATCATGATTTGAGGATTAAATTATTGAAAGATTGCAAAAAAGAGTGCTCATTATATATGGAATCATATAGAAGTAATTAGGCAACTAATGGGTGTACAATCATGGCTGATGGTTGGACTGATCAAAGACAAAGAAGCTTAATCAATTTTTTAGTGTATTGTCCTGCTGGTTTATCATTCATCAAGTCTGTAGATGCTTCTAATGTTGTCAAACTTATTTATTGAAGTTGTTGAGTGGATTGGGTCAGCTAATGTGGTGCATTTGGTTACTGACAATGCACCAAACTATGCTGCTGCTGGGAGATTGTTACATGAGAGGTATGAACATATTTTTTGGTCACCATGTGTTGCACATTGTGTGAATCTCATGTTACGAGATATTGCTAGTCTACCACATATAGAGAATCTTGCTGCCCAGGCATCAAAAGTCACTATCTTTGTTTATAATCATTGTGCATTATTGTCATGGTTGAGGAAAAGAGAAGGATGGAGAGAAGTTGTGCGTCCTGGGGCTACTCGTTTTGCCACCATATTTATTACACTGAAGAGTATTTGTGACCACAAGCATGACTTGCAAGCATTAGTGACTAGTAATTTTTATACTAATCATAGTCTATCCAAAAGTGCCAAAGGGAGACTTGTCACAGCTACAGTCTTAGAAAATGATTTTTGGAATAATTGTATGATTGCTGTTCAAATTGTTGCTCCTCTTATTCGGTTATTAAGGATAGCAGATGCAGATGAAAGACCTTCTATGGGTTATATTTATGAAGGCTTGGAAAGGAGCATAAATGGGATCAAAAAATTGTTTATGAATAAAGCCAAATTCTACAAGCCTTATGTGGATATCATTGATGGAAGATGGGACAAGCATCTACGTTGCAAGCTCCATGCAGCAGCCTATTTTTTGAACCCGGCTTTTATGTATGATCAAGAGCATGGTGTTTCTTTCAATGCCCAGGCTTCAGCTAGTTTACTTGATTTAATTCAGATACCAAGTTTATGTCGTGATTCTCAGAAGGCAGTGATGGAGATTAGACTATATCGAGATAGAGAACAAAGTTTTGGGAGACCATTAGCTTTCACTTCCGCCACTCAAATGCAACCAGGTACTTAAAGTCTTGTGATTAATATTATTGTAATTATTGTCAATTATTTGAAGTTTTCTATGATATAAATATAATTCAATTTATTAACATGATCTTAATATAGATGAATGGTGGAAAGTATTTGGCAATGATGCCCCGCATTTGCAAAAGCTTGCTATCAGGATTTTAAGTCAAACATCATCTTCTTCTGGATGTGAGAGAAATTGGAGTTTATTTGATCGAATACATACGAAGAGAAGAAATAGATTAGAGCATCAAAGACTTTGTGATCTCGTCTTTGTATGTTACAACTTGCGTCTAAAAAACAGGTATTTGATTGTATTCATTATTTGCTAGTTAGTATTATTTGTTTTTCATCATTAACTCATGAGATTACTTATATTAATTTGTTCTTTTTTCTAGGACTCAATTCAAGAAAAGAGCTTATGATCCTATTGATTATGAGTCTATCGATAAGACCGAATTTTGGATCGAAGAAGAAGAACAACATGAGGATCTTGATTATGAAGAACTGGAACAAATGCTCTACCAAGAAAGTAATTTTCCAGTTACTAATGACAAAAATAGTCATATTCATGGTATGTTTATAATTTAATTTATCATTTTAATTTTAATGTTTAATTTATTTTTATAATTTAAAATTAAAATGATATTGTTTTATATAATTAACAGATGATGCTGATGAATTTTCTGCTCCACTTTTTGCTCTGGAAAGTCTTAATTTGAAGTCTTTTGCTGCAAGTACTTCATATGACGGTTATCCGAGAGATAATAGTGATGAAGATGATATATGATAGAATTTGATTATCATATTGTTATTTTTATTTATGACAAAAGACTATGACAATGTTTAAGATTTTTTTTGAGAAATGACAATGTTTGAGACACTTTTTTTTTAATATGTAGTTTGAATTAAATTATCTTTAAAATATTATAATATTTTTTGATATATTAATTACCGGTTCAATTTTCCGGTTCAGTTTTCCGATTCTTAAACCGGTTATTTCCGGTTACCCCTAAAACCCCTGACCCCTTAACTTCACCGGTTCGAAGACCGGTCCGGTTTTTACAACCTTGGTTAAAACAAAAAGAATTAAATTATTATATTTTAAAATATTATAGATATTATATATTTTTATTTACTTTACTTTAATAAGATTTATTATTTTTAAGATATAAATAATGGAAGTTAATTCCTGTTTTTTGGTGCATTTCCATCCAATCAAACGAGCCTTACAGTAACCATTACAAGCCATAAGAAAAGACTGCAATAATCAAAAACTTGATTTGCAATGCAATATTGCAAAAAGAATGGCGGTCCAATAATTCATGAAAAAAGAATGAGAAGCTCACAGATAAAATCGAATGTGAAACATCTAAACTATTTAGAAGCCTGCTTTGCAGGCTGGGGTGCATTATATAAGATGAGACCCGACACAAGAATCGCACTGCCAAGCAGGAAAAAGGGGCTCAACCTAGCACCATCTGGTAGATAGGGCAATGGAAGGGATAGGACATATATGGACAAGGGAACTGCACAGAAAACAAGTACACAATTAGTAAACAGCAAGTTGTTGAGTACAGACTCTCCAGCACGGCTTATATTGTTCGCCAAGAAACGTAGAGCACCTTGCAATCGAAAGGTAAAAGAAGAGTACCTGACAGCATTACAGCAAGAGAAGAAACAACTGCGGAAGACAGTTTCACCAGGTTGAGCAATGATATGTTGAAAACCATATTGGTTATTATGTAAAGAAGCGGTAGGAATGGAGCTCCATCACAACCTGCACAAAGTAACTTGATAAAAGTGAGCTTTAAATGAAAAGTTACACAGTATGATGACCACAGTGATCAGTTATATGTGAGCAATTAGACTGCAGAATCGCATATAGAAATTACATGAACAAAACTACACTAGTAAGCAAAAAATTAGCACATCCAACTCCAATGTTTTAAATTCCGTTATATTTTCAAGATTTTTTTTTTTTCACATGTTAAAACGTATAGGTTACAATTTTCCGGGTATGATCAAATAGGAAGGAGCTCACAGGCATTATGAATTATGGGAAGTGTCATTTTGCAAAGAACAAGATCGATGTAATATCTACGGATGAGGGAAAGTAATAACTCAAAAATTATAGTCAATTCCCAATCTTTAAGGCATTCAATGCTCACAGTGAATGTATATCATCAATAAAAATGATAAAGGAAAAGTTTACTAAGTGAATACAAGTTCTGAGTAACTGATGCCACATATGAGAACTGAAACATGACTCTAAAATGATTAGTACTGCAAAATTGTTTTCACTGTGATTGTAATATCCTAGAAACGAAGAATAAGAAAACTAAAGAAGGCCAAATCCTCAAGGCTAATTCAGAATCTAATTACTTTATTTTTCTTACAAGCACGGCTGGAGACCGGTTTATGAAAGGAAAATATAGCAGATGCCAGAAGACAACTAAACAGCTAAATATAGCATGTTAAGAATACTAAGCACCACTCACAGAATCATGCTTTATCACAAAGTTTGCTCATGGTACGTGCAAGTCATACAGACAAAACTGAGTTGGTCTAAAAGATAGAATTCAGAAGCAAAAGAATGCAAGAACTTGCCTGCTGCATTGACTCCAATATTTAGAAAACAACCAGCACCACTTTTTAGATATGAAGGAAGTTGGGCAATGGGTATGCCTTTCAAGTTTGACAGGAACGGTAGGAAAAGAAGCACAAAAAGAGCCTAAAAGTAAACAAGCACGAGTATTATAAAACAAGAACATTCAAAGAATAGCATCAAGAATGAATAAAATATTATACAATACAATATCCTGAGCGTGTTCATGCACAAATTGGCATCATATGAGCCTTTTACACGTACTATGTACATAGAGACTTACACGAGTTGAGTGAATGCTATTAGTAGGGAAAATGAATTTTAACTAAATATAATTGTCGGGGAGTCAGCTGCTCTCTTCAGCCATCACCTTGTTCTTTGCAACCCAGTTCAGGGTATTTCAAAATCCACAATATACTGGTTATATCTCTTTTTATTCTATCTTGCTATTCTCCTTGTACTTTAAAGCTAATCCCCCAAGTACATAATTTGCAGATTAGTCTTAGTAAAGAGCTAGATCTGAAAGTTTTGAAATGATATGATAAGCACCCATCTTTTCTACAAGAAGGAGAACCTTAGCACAAATTTTTTGCACTCAAGGAATTATGCCTACTTCAGCAACCCTTTCTCTCGTATGGAACAAGAAAACAAAAACATTCCACCAGTACAACAATTGCTTCTATGGCCCTTCATACTTTTTGAGACACTATTTGTTTTTGGTTTTTAATTCTTGTCAAATGCCAAAGGATGAATAATCAGAGAGCCTTCCGAAAAATGCTATCAATCTCAATAAATATAAATTTCATAACATGATGGACTAACAAAAAATTGTGCCAAACAAGATAAATATTGTTATTTGAAAACATAGAAGTTGCAACATTCTCTGCAACTGGTAGCCGACTTGGTTGGTACAGAAGATAATATTTACTTGAAATAACTAAACAGACATTATGCGACATAAATAAGTGGTTTACTACAGTATTGCATTTTTCTAACATATGGGTTGACATATCTAGTTGATCACCAAAAAACTTTTTTCAACAAGTTAATACTTACCTGAAATCCAGATCCAAAGGAATTCACAACAAATATGTCAAGCGACTTTCCCTGTATGAATATAAGCCATGGCCTAGAAGTTTCAGCTACACAAATAAATTATACGGTCACTTAATTTGTGGTTTCCAGTATAGCTTGCCTTGAGTTGTTTTGCAGCATCCACAAATACAAATTCCTGTTTGTAGGTGGAGACATGGATTATTTGTTTCAGTTAGGCAGCAGCATATGGACAATAATAACTACTACGACTTATAACTGCAACCTTTATTATAGATGATCCAGCAAGAAAAGCGCTTGATGCTATCATTACAACTGGCCAAATGGACTCAACTCCAGATAACATGCGATCTGCATTGGAGCCACTGCAAGTTTGGAGGAAAAATCCCATGTTCAAGTAGATATTAAATGTATATAGATAAAAGGAAGTCCATAAAAATGATAAAAGAACTCATATCTCAGATATCAAATACAAAACTAAACCAAACAGAAAGCTCATACAGTATCCCACTGTAATCTTCCCTAGTTTATGTTTTGATTCAAGTCAAAAGAAATCCCAAAATCTTAATTTGCTTATATCTTTCTGCATTCCAACATAGGAAATTCTGAAGTCTGCAAAGAAAATAAAAGCGTCTAAAAGATACAAGGTACTCAAGGATATTATTTTTTAAAAAAAAAAGTAAAAAAAAAGAATTATTTAATAAATGCTATTGTTTCAAAGTTTCACATGACACTAGAAAGAAAAAAAATGAATAAGAGCATTGAAATGTGAATCAAACAGTTTGAAAGACCAAGATTATCTTATTCTCATTCAACATGTGAGTAAAAACTGCAAACAATTTCAGCAAGCTCAGCAGTCAAAACACACTGATTAGGGAAAACAAACAAAAACATAAACACAGAAAAAAAATATCTTTCCCCATGGAAAGCATTTCAGAATAACTGGCTCGCAAGCAGTCTAGTATTTTCAAGAAGTCCATCATTCACATCTTTACTGCTTCTCACAGCTAAGCTCAAATAATTAGGTTACACTATATTAGAAAGAACCACCTAATTTCAACTTATAAAAACTAAATTAATATTTGAAAAGTTTTCAGGAGACTTTTAAATGATTTACATTAATAAAATTCAGCAAATTTGAAAAAAATGAATAAATAAAAAAGTACAAACTTAGAATAAATTAATTTTGTTTATTAGTGGAAATTAACTGGATACCTTGCAACAGCCACCACTACGCCAACAGCTACCAGCAAGCAGCCGATTATTTGATTCAATGAGTACCTTCGTCCCAAGATAAGGGTAGAAAACATCAGCTGCCACACCAGAAATGTCTGGAAGGAAATATAATTATTAAGAACTATGACAAGCAACTTTGTCAAGAAGATACATCATTTAATCCTTTAAACCATTCTTCATACAACTAAGACATATATCCCAAGACTGGGAGGAAGGGAAAAAATATTACCATTCATTTTTATGCACCCATATTAAACGATATTGTAGTATATAGACTCTCCTACTAGTTTGACGAGGAACTTGGGTTTTTCTGTAACTACCTCCATGTAATTACATCAAATTGTAGTTCTCAACAGTCTCGTAGTTATTAGCGTATCAAAGGGATAGGAATAAATAATATAATCATCAGGTAAATTCCAGCTAGAGTCTGCATGTAATATAATATCTGAGACGAATATTTTAGCTAATGCTTCAGAAACTACGGATCTATTAACGTCTTAAGTGCCCTTTCCATAAAAGCTTGAACGGATGCAACATGATTTTTTTCGACTAATAACGGATGCAACATGATAATGCGGGAAAATAAACAAACTCAGAATGCACATAGCCGAACACTCATGTCTGCACCAAATGTACAGTTCAAGTGCATACAAATAAGAGATGGATTAATTAGCAGACGTGGATTGGATCCTATTTCACTGAAAACGAACCGGAAAAATTACCTGACTCAATATCGGAATAGCAGGTCCCGGAAGTATTGCTATTAAAGAGACACAAACAATCAGATAACACACTTAGCACCTTTAATAAACATATAAAATGGTCTTTCTTACACGAAAACTGAACATATAAATAAAAAAATAAGAATAACAGGAACTACCAGCAGCAGACATTCCAGTAACGATTCCAAGCGCTTCCAACGCGCCAATTGCCAGAAACCTCGATTTCGATAGCCCTATCATTTCCGTCGTCACGATTCCCAGACGGTATCTCGCGTACAGTGTCGAAAAGTAAATCAGCACGTATCTGCATTACGTATTACCATTACTGATTTCAATTTCTCAGTTCCTCAACCGGAAGGTCAGAGACAACGAACCCGAAAGTGGTCAATTGGGCAAGGAAGAACGGGTAGTCTTTCATGGGGACAAGAGCAAGCTTGTAGAGCACGCGGTTGGCCACGGCGAGCAAAACTGTGAGACCTGAACTGATGAGGATTGGTTTGTTAAGGTAATTTTCGGAGGGCTGCGACGGTTTGTTAGTAGCGCGAATGGTGTACGAAACGAAAGCATTTCGGTGGGTGAGGCTGGTGAAGAACTGAGGTTTTGAAGGGAGGCGGAGACCAGTGGTGAGGTTAGCAATACGGAGGAGAGGCTGGGCGGCGGTGGTGGCGCGGGAGTGAAGTGAGAGGAGTAAGGTAGAGGATGTAGCAAGATGGTATAGCATGGTTATTCAGCGCGTGAGATGAAGACAAATAGTTAAAAGTGGTTTGGTTGTGAAACAAAAGGAATGGCTTGTCCAATAGGGAAGATGAAGTTAAACGGGTCTCTGTTGTTGTAATTGTTGAATTGTGTGAATTGGGGTCCTAGTTAGATGAAATATCACAAAATAAAAATTTTATGTTAAAAATATTCTATCAAATTAGAATTATTTTTCAATGTTATCTTTGTTAGTGAGCTTCTATTCTAGCAAGTATAAAATTATTTTATTTCTCAAGAATATAAGGCTATTGGTTGCAGTTCTCCTCTGGTGCTACTGTGCCAGTCGTAAGGGGAAGAATTCTAACTGTCAGTGGAGGTAAGTTAGATTTCAACCTCTTTCTCAATACCAAAGATACACCAAAGATACCATAGAGCCAAAAATTATTAAATTAATTTTATAATAATAAATTTTGATATAATCTAACAACAGGGCTAAAGGTCTTAAAAATCAGTCAAATCTTGAAAATCAAATTGAAGAATATAGTAGAATATTCAGAATTCCGGATAAACAAGCTAGCCTTAAGGGAAGAATATTAAAATAATTATAATATTTCCCCAGTAGCAGAAACAATGACAAAAAGAAAAGGTAGTAGAACAATTTCAAAAGATGATGGAAAATTGAAAATATGTAAAATCAGGGATCAGTAGGCAAATTTAAAAAAACTGCCTGAGGCATTCCAATAGTAGGAAGAATGTACAGTTATGTAATAACATCGCATCAACAATCCCAAAAGCCAATACCATGTCATAAAAAGGCCTGTGACGAACATATGTATAAAAATATCTACAATGCCTACTGTAATGCCTCGACGTCACCCCTCAACCAAATCCAAACCCTTCGTTGCCTTCGTGAATGGCTATAAGCAACCTCTCTTCCAGATGTTGCTTTGAAGGATACTCCGGTAAATCAAGTTGATTGAAACTGCAAGTGTGCACCAAAGTTGTCAGAAATGAAAGACAAACAACCTAAGAAACAGAATCCAAGAACCACGTACTTGATAGATAAGAATGTAAGATTTACCAAGTATGGGCAGAAGGTAAGTGATCAGGACTACCATACGCCTTGTGTATCTGAAACTTCTGCGAACCAGAGATCCCTTGGAGCGCGCTAAAGCCTTCCAAAGGCACCTGAATCAATTGGAAAGAACTTTCCTTCAACCACAAAACAATTCATGCCAACTAAAGCATAAGACAAACCCCAGCAGGAAATTTGAACGCAGTTACCAATTGTAAGCCATGCCAACTGACAGATAAGGTAACCCCAAACATAAAAGGCTGCAGAAATACTACCTTGGACGTGCCAGTCACAAACTGCAGAAGACGGGCCTTGTCCTCCTTGCTAAACCCTTGAACAACCTCCCAAAACCACTGTATGACAGGAGATGCAGCACTGTATCCTGAATACTCGGTGTTGGCCCTCATGTCATCCACTGAGGGTCATTAACGAACAAATTTTTGGGTCAATTCGTGTATACAACAAATGTTGGGGAAGGGCAGGGGAGCGTTAAGATATGTCAATGAAAGTGATAACAAAACAGAACTTACAATCAATATCTGGAAGTCCACTTATCAATAATTCCAGTTCCTTGTCATTGAAAATTGATATTAATTCTCTAGGAATTAATTCATTGAATCCTTCCAAAAAAGCATTTATTTGAGGGCGAATAGCAGTTGTCAACCGATGCTCAGCAACTAAATCAACATACTGGTGCTTATTCTCCTCAGTAACTTTGATATTGCGGCCACCAGGAATGAGTTCATAATCTGTCACCTGCAATATATCACAACATTGTGATAAAATAATTCATTAAAAAAAGAAGAAAAAATCTACAAAAGAATTGGGGAATCACTCCACCTCTGTTCTTTCATACAGTATAAGCTTCTCCTCGTCAGCATCCATACTGAATGTAAGGTCTAGAACATCGCTTATATCATTCTGTAGCAGAGAAGAGCATAATAAGCAAAGCTGATTATTCAAATATTGGAAGGAAGGCAGGAAAGAAAAAGAGAATGCGAGGAGCAGGAACCAGAAAGCAAAAATCCCACAAAGCATACCTCAAGCATCCACTTAAGATTTTTAAAGTAATCCGGATCAATAGCTTCAATATCATGGTACGTTACTTTAACTCCTAGTATATGCTTATAGAAAGACCGAGTAAAATGGACATCCAAGAGTTGCCCATCAAAGAGTGCTTTCCCAACCTGCAAAATATAGACACAAGTCAAATATAAAGCGCACATTATAATGTGTCAATTAAGCAATAAAAAATTATATCCTAATTACAAAAAAAATATACTCACAACTCTCCCAACAAACTTGAAGTATGATAGGTGCTCTGTTTGGTAGACAGAATTGGGGTTAGGCTGAAAAGTTGATTCATTTCCCACTGTTGTAAAGAGTAGTGCTCCTTTGTCAAAAATAACCCTGGACAACAACTGATACCATTCTCTTGTAAGTCCACCAGCATCAATGCCTTCCTCTCCTTGAAAATGAACAGTCAGTCTTCCTTTCAAATCTTGGGTAGATCGCAAGCGGAGTTGGTTATATGAATCTTCAAGAATGTAAGCTCTTCTCACTGAAATTCTCAGAGGACTGTGATGGTGGTCATGCTGATGCTTTATTTTTGATCTGAAGTGGGAACGCTTGTTGTCAAAATCAACAAATCGAGGAACCTTCAACAACAGCGAAAAAGATTTCTCAAGCAATCCAGGATTTTGGCGAACAAAAGCATTCAGCAGTTTCCTATGTTTATCTGAGAATTTTACAAAAGCAATGTGCTTTTCATCTACTTTCATCACTGGGCCTGTAGTTTTCTGCTGGGCGCTGGATGTGCTCCCATCTTCAACTTCAGAAACTGTAATACCATAGTCATGACTAGATCCAGGCTGTGAAGGATGCAACTTCTCACACATAACAAAGAAGGATTCAATGTATGGTAATATGTTTTGCGAGCCAGCAGGAAGGGGAGGCATTGAACCAGATGGTTTTGATGATGAAGTTCTTGATGGAAGGGGCAAATCAGGAGCAGAATCAGAATAGCTCTCGATTTTGCTAATGCAAGCGCTCAGTTCAACCCACAAAGGCTCTAAAGCTGCATTAATGTCGTTTACTTGCGAAAGAGCAGCAGCATGTTCTTTATCAGGAAAAATCTTTTTTTCTTTCTCCTTCTCAACCAACGAGGAAACAAGAGAGCTCAACGCTTGAAGAACCCTCAAAATTGCAGCTCCATCAGAAGATGATGTACAAAGAAGTGCTTTCACTGATTCACCAAACACATGCAGCTCATCCATGGCCGATTTAGTCATATTTTGAACGGCAATTGCTAGCTCGGTAATAAATAGATGACAATGTGCTGGGGCAATTGCCACCAACCTTTTCATTACCTCCGCCACAAGAGTATATGCATTATCTGAAAGCCTAAGAAAAATATCACACCACAGATGAAGTACATGTGAGAAAAGATCTACAGTCTCAAAATCGATGATAAAACAAATGGCACACAACAGAAAGGATAAACAGAACTAAGATTGACCTAATGCAAAATGGAAAAAGTAATGACAATGAACCAAGAAAAAAAACTCCCAAATGCACACGAGACGAAAACATGTGAGAAAAGATCTACAATCTCAAAATTGATAGTAAGACTAATGGCACAACAGGAAGGAAAAACAAAAGTAAGATTGACCTAATGCAAAATGGAAAAAGTAGTGACAATGAACCACGAAAAAGAACTCCCAAATGCACCATAAGTACATGTGAGAAAAGATTTACAGTCTCAAAATCGATGATAAGAGTAATGGCACACAACAGAAAGGATAAATAGAACTGAGATTGACCTAATGCAAAATGGAAAAAGTAGTGACAATGAACCAAGAAAAAGAACTCCCAAATGCACCAGCAGATGTGTAAAGATTTACAAAGCATTATATAATGAAAACCCTCTCTGATATTGGGGCAAATATCGCTGGGAAGCATGTAAGATAAGAAATTCAACTAATCATATGAATCAAATATTGATATTTTAAAAAGATAGATTTATAATTTATAGGTCTAGAGTCACATACCCTTCCCGAGCAAGCAAAGAGCATAGAAGGCGAAGTTCTGCCTGAGGCAAATTGAGCAGTATATTCTCAGTATCTTCATTATCTTCACTGGACGTTCCAGGCTTGGAGGAATCAAAAGCAGTTAATGAAATGCCAGTAGTAACTGAAGGAACAGTGCTAGTTTCAGTATTGATATCAGAATCTTGGTTTGAAGATTGAGGAGCAGATGGTGGTTCAGTGGCAGCTACAGAGTCATCTAACAAACTGGACTTGTTTTCAGCATTGTGAATTATCACCTCTAATAGGGTAAGAAGCTGCAAGGAAAAAATACCAAGCATTTAATCCTGTTGCATGTTAAGTTGCATTATCATAGCAAGTAATGAGCAACCTCAAGATGGAAGGCACAAATTTCTATAAATGAATTGTCAAGTACTATTCAAAGTATCACCTGTTCAAGGTGTGCTATGCTCCTCAGATACAGAGGTTGGTTCAAGAGGCTCAAAAGCAAAGCAATGGACACACGTCCTTTTGAAGGCTTCTTTTCTTCAACTAGATTTTCAACAACCATTACAAATTTTCCACGTGAAGAAGTTCCTGGCTCCTCTGATGCAGGTAGTGGCAACCTAAACTGAAGTAGAACTTTTGCCACATTGGGATGATTCTTTGCCAAGTAAGTCAAAGTCTCAAGAATACGCCGTGAAAGCAAGGGCGGGACCCCTACCAAAGAACAGAACAAGATATAGTAGCTGGCAACGTCTGAAACCAATACCAACTAAAGAGGTTTTCTCTTAAAGAAAAAGGTTACAGAATTTCTCAATTATTGAAATTTCAACAAAAGATCATTAATCAGCCAAGTGACAGTCCTCCAGCATTGACTTTAGGCAAAAGACATCTCAGAAGATTTTGAGCTTCCAATAGAAATCATTGAAGGGCGTCATTTTCATTTTCAAGTATACCAGTAGATATACCAAAAGACACAAAAAAACAGTGATTTTTCACATGGTCATGATTCGAAGAAAAAAGAAACATTATTAAGGCAAAAACTCAATGGATGTATATGAGGAGTTGATTTCTCCACATCAGGCCTCAAGCCTGTATGAGCTTCCAATTGAACAAATAAATAGCAAAATTCAGGAAAAAGAAACAAATCCAAACTGAATAATTAATAGAAATAAGACAGGTTCTTGCATAAGAAAACTTGCTCAAACCACACTGCAACTTTTCCTTCACAAGATTGGTCGATAATAATGACTAGCAACCATAAAGAAGATAAATTAAAATTTTACCATCGAAAGATTGTGGGCGAGAATACATCACATTACTCTGGCAACCGTAGAGCCGATAAGATGGTTCAGCTGTATTCAGAGAGCCAACAGACCTAGTATCCAGTAACAGTATGTCCATAAGGATTTTGACCAGAGCAGTTCTGGTTTCACCGTGAGCACATAAATTCAGAAGCAGCCTCTGTAGTGGACCTTTATACAGTGGCTGAAAAAAATAAGCACATCAGTGCATTGTTTGGAAACAAAATAAACAAAGTAAGAAACATATTTTCCCACCTGAACTATGCGAAGCACCCGAATAATAGCTTGTAAAGATTCTGCCTCAATTAAAGGTGCACCTTCGGCTTCAACAATCTTAGTAGCAATAGACCTGCGTGAGGATAATCCAGCTCTCTCGAGGCTGTATCCAACCCCATCACCCCTTCGAGAAGACTCAGCTCTACGGCTTCGAGGGTACATACCAAAGAGGGTATGGTTGCTGTAGCGGCGAGCAAACCTTTCACGCAACATGGTAGCCTCGGCAACAAGCGCAGGTGTGAGATTGGCAAGAATAGCATCAGATGATGTTAGGAGAACCTGCACATGGGAAATAATAAAAATATATTTAAGCATTAAATTTCATTATCATTTAACTACCATGCAAGAGGGAGAGCACCTCTTCTCGCAGTTCCGAAGGAAATGTCGCAATGATTGATACTGTGTCCATTTCAACTGGTTGACCTTCAAGCTCATGAGATTGATGATTTCTTTGTGCTTGCTGTTGAGCTAAAACTTCAGCACGGATGTCAGGAGGGAGAGCTGCAAGAAACTCTGGATCAATATCTCCTGCATTTTGTGGTTCAGCACTTGAGGGTTGAACCACTTGTCCTTGCTGAGCAGAAAGGACTTCAGCACGCAACTCTTCAGGAAGAGCATCCAAAAATGCTGGGTCAATTGAACCTGAACCAGTATCACCACCACTCTGCTGCTCTACTGCAGCACCATCTTGATCGGCTTCCCTGCTAGAATTTTCTGAAACTTCAGTGACACTATGAAGTGGTGCATCCCTCACATTTAAAGGTGATGGATTTCCAGAAGACAAATTTGTTCTTCTTGCCCGAGTGGTATGGTGATCCAAAGTCATTCTATCAGCTGAACCTTGCCTTTCGCCACCATCATCATGGCCATCAGCACTTCCAATCTCAACATCCAAACTCCGAAGGCTTTCTCCTAAAGTTGCTCCACTTCCACCACTTTCTTGACTCACTGCTTCAACGTCACGGACAGCAATATCATTCTGTTCAAACTGCATTTCAACAGACTGCGACTGAGGGTCACCAGCTGCAGGTTGCCTCTCAGAATTCCCAGACCCATCTGCTTCAGCAGAAGTGGGAGTAGGCCCATTACTGTTCTCTTGGTTTATGTTGTTTTCAGATGGAATGTTGGCCTGAGAACCTCCCTCTGTTTCAGGTAAATGGCTAACCTCATCACTGGTTTTAGGTTCCACTGTTGAGGCATTCTGATCAGAAGTTTTATCATTGGTAGGTCGCCTCAACTGTGAAATAAGCAATTCCTCAAGGCCTGGAGGCAGAGATGCAGCAGATCCACCACCTTGCTGATTATCATCTGTCCACAAGTTCAATCGCTGACCATGGCGCCCAGTCCGCAGAGACCGGAAAATCGTATCCAATTGGGATGAAGTATTCTCCAAGTTTCTATCTGACAACACCAGGTCACGTGTACTTTCTGGATAATTGCATAAATAAAATGAAAACAAATTTCAAGAGCACCAAGTGATAAAAGAAATATAAATTCATGGTCACAGTTACAGTCAATTAAGCAGAAGTAGAATGAAAACCAACCAAAGGAGCCTTTTACCTGATTGTCTAGGTAGAGGCAACTGTGATGATGAAGGCGCAACTAAAAGAGGATGACGTGATGGGGCAGCACTGTCACCACTTCTACCAAGAAGATTGTAAATGGATGTGGTACGGCCTTGACGTCTAGAACCAAAAACTTCAACAGGCATCACATGGAGAGTTTCATTAGCAAAGCTTCGATCTCTACCAAAGACCTCAATATGATCAAAGAAGTTGATACCATTATCCAGCTGGAGAATGACACCATCATCTTCCTCCTCATCCTCATCATCTTCTTCAAATACTTCCTCGTCAAACTCATCATCATCAATATCATGATCTTGATCTGTGCCAGGATGTGGCAAGCGATGGGCTTCTTCTTCTAGATCATTGCGCCCCTCATCTTCTTCTTCTTCATCATCGTCATCAACCTCATCTCCATCATCTCCAGACATCTCCTCATCTTCGTCTTCATCTTCATCAAGATTTTCTTGCTCCCGAGGCTGGACTTCAAAACGTATCCCAACAGTATCCATACCATTCTCAAGACCCCTCACATCCTCAGAAGTTTCTTGCATGTAGTCATCCTCAGTAGGAGCAAAACCTCCATCAAGATCTTGATCATGTTCCATGTCATCTGTAACAGCCTCAGAGCGATTATAGTTCTGCATGACATTATATGATTCAATTTGTTCTGCTGACATTGCATCATGGTTTGATTCAGAAGCCATCTCCATGGACTGGGAAATGACAGCTGCATTTTCTATCCTTAATGATTGACTCTGAGGAGCTGGCTTTGCAGAATTCTCAACCTTCCCGGCATTAGCATCTACAGAGTTAACATGTTCTTTGCTTACCAATTCCAGAGCTTTGACAAGACCAGCAACAACTTTAGGAGATTCAGTATGATCCAGATCCAAAACTTCAAGGGTTCGAGTGAAAGACCTAACCAGACCAACATCAATAAAAGTGGCAGAAGCTTCTGGGGCAATATATGAACCAGAAGGTGAACGTGCAGCGAGTACATCATTTAGCAAATCAACATATGTCTGAATATCGCTGGTTGGTGGTCTAACAACAACATGTGAATCAACAAACTCGCTGAAAATATAACTGATCTCAGAAAAGACTCTTCTCCTTGCTTCAGCTGAACGAACACACGATGCCACCAAGAACTGGCTGGCACGGTTTGCTAGTTTGTGCCTCCAGTCGCCATCTATTTTCTTGTCTTTCTTTAGATGTGCAGAGTTTGGAATAAATTTGTGAAGTATATGATGAAATATTCCCCCCATGCACATACCAGAAACAGTTTTCTGATGAGGACTCCTGCAGCTGCTGACTTCAGCATCCCTTCTAAGCAGCACATGAACAGATGACGAATACATCAACAAAATCTCTGTCAAAAGCTTCAAGAGAAACACAACCTTTGCAAGGGAAGATGAAACTTCTTGGCCACTGGTTTCATTCTCTTCAGACACAGAAGCAATGGCTTTTCCTTTTCCCTTGATCGCAGCAACATCAATATCCATATGGCTTGATGATGGCACATCACGTAGCACAACTGTTATAAAAAAAAAAGATAAACATTGCATTTTTATCAAACATAAAAATTAACATAAAAATTAACATAGCACACCTGTCGTCACAGCATCTGCTGAGGGAGGCACAAAACTATTGATGGAATCCAGAAGAAGCTCAATCACATGAATAAAGCTTTGCGGAGATCTCCTGTGAGCTTTGGCAATCTTAGAATTTGAATCATGAAATTTTGGATGCCCACTCCCAGGAGGTGTGATGTTCAAATTACCCATAGTAGCCTTCCCGTCAGTTACAAGTGCTTTGTCTTTTTCCAAAGTTTTATCCTTTTCTTTTTCTCTTTCTTTGCTTTTATCTTTCTCACGATCTTTCACCAACACAACGTAAGGTCTCTCACCGACCATCTCAACTTGGCAAACAGATCGTGCTGCCTGCATAAAGATAGTTGGATCTCGGGAAATAACAGAACTCAAGTTCGAGAGAAAATTCCGTGGGCTGACCCTTCCATTTGAATGTCTGTTAGCAGCAACCACAAAACTGTGCTTTATCTCAGATTCCATTGCTTGCTGGAGAGTTTGTGGATCTTCCAGGACATGGCGAATTATAGTAGCAGCAATATTATCAAAACCAGGGAAGAGGCTACTTGTTGGCAGAGAAAGCAGTAAACTTACACCCTCAGCATCAAGAAAACAGATGGCAATAGAATGAGTTTTGGTGAGGGTGGCACATAACTGGAGGACAGCATGCATTGTTTCAGATGGAAGCCGGTTCCGGATACAACTGCATGCAATCTGAATAAGTTTCTTCTGTTCATCCATATCTATGTGAGTTGCAGGAGATCCCTCAGCAGATTGAGACTTACGTTGCTGGTCCTCATCAATATTTATAGAGGTTTGTAGGCTGCTGACATCTTCCCTTCTCAACTTATCAACAATGTCAGAGTTCAACTTATTTTCTACCTGTAGAAGCTGATCAATGGCAAGAAAAACTGTTGTCACCCACTTTGGAACCTGAGACACCAGCTTGTCCAAAGAAGAATTCCACTGTGAAAGCAAATCTATGGAAATCTTAACCAGGCCATTCTTCAATGCAACTTCTCGCGCCACTATATCTTCATGCAGAATCAGAGCAAGCAGATGAAAAAGAGCACATAGCAATGTGGATTTTTTGTTGTCCGAAACCAGACTTTGATCTTTCACTTGTTCAAGAATAAATGAGATGACACTGGATCTAGATTGACCCTCATTCTGGGAGCATATTAATAAAAGCAGATCTCGAACTGGGAAAACTAGATGTTCCTTCACTTGCAGAAGCTTTGTGCATGTTGATAATAATTCCTCTGCTGGGGGGAGCTGCACCACCTCTTCTTCAACCTGTTGGCTATTGGCATTAGGATCATCTTCCTTAGTATCTGATTCTGAGTTTCCCATTGACATGGCAAGTGCACGAGCCAGCTCATCATCCTCTTGAGTTTCCTCAGGATGGGAGAATAACCACTCCATTGCCAATTCAACACTGTTTGACCCAACTTGCCTAAGAGCTTCTTCAGCCCTGGACCTGGTAAAACCCATCTCCACAATTGTTGAGATAGTTGCCTCATTGGGAGGAGGTCCAGTTATACGAGCACTGGTACTACTACCCACATTTTTCACCTCAACTCCTGAATAAACATGCCTAATGATAGAAATAATTGTACTGATGAAATCATTGCTCCAATCAGCAAACTGTGGATGAGTCCAAACAGGTAGCACTGCCTTGAGGACCATCGACTGTATCACCTTAACAAAAGTTTCAGCATCTCGTGGAAAAGGAGTTCCTGCATTTGCAAGAGGCTGTGCAAGCAAGTGCTTTGTAAAAGGTGACAAAATGAATGATGACGTAACAAGGTGATCCATTAATTTACCATAGCTAGCTAAGGGACCATAAATCCATGAGTTATCTGTGTCCTCTTTGTGATCTTGTTTTGTGTTTCCATCATCAGTATCCATTGGGGACGCAGGAGCCCTGTTAACTGTGAAGAGCAACTGACTAGTAGCTTCAAATGTTGTCAGAACTGACTGAACAACACCACAACCATATAAGCAATTCAGTAATATCGGATTACAAGAATCTGGCCTGTCCAGAAGAAAACCATCAATGAAATCAATCACCTTCCCAAAGTATCGACACTTTGTAGATACAGAAACCTCTGACCCAGGAACTGAATTACCACCAAAATTCATGTGGTCCAGTGCAATGGAAGCAAAAGAAGAGGCCACTACTTTGGAAGAGGGGGAAACATTAACAGTATCATCTCGCCGGCGAGAAGGAACCAGCATTGCCTTTCCCAATTCCTGAAATAAATGTGTGATATGGAAAGAAAGTGACTTCACCATATCACAACAAGAAGTATAGTACGATCTTTGTTTGTCGTGCTCTTTCTTACTACTTGAGCCTGCAGCATCTGATGATTCAGAATGATCTTGATGTTGAATGGAACCAGGATGGTTTGAAGAACCATCACTAGTCAGTCTTTGCTGGAATCCAGTAGCACGCCCAAGATCTCTATACAAATTTATCAAGTCAAAAAACTGGGACTCAAGACTCCATCCTGATGTCCTCCTCCTCAGCCATGGATCAAGAAACTGCCTGAAGGAATTGAACCGTTGCTCTTCAGTTTCACTACTCAATTCTGATTGTTGCAACTCAGTAGCAGAGCCACTTCCATCATGCTCTATTTCAATCTTTGCATCTTCAAGCAAAGCAATCTGCCAAAGAATTTCACGATGCACTTGCCCAATCTCCTCCAAAACATCCTTGCTACCATTCCCAAATTCTGTAAGCAGTGCTGTCACCAAGCGATTCTCTTTTGAAGCAGCAAGGAAAAGGAGAAACTCTATCAAGAAAAGTGATGAAAATATTCCACTATCAGGTGTCATTCTAGGATCCAGTAAAAAGGACCCTGAGGCCAAACTGAATCCAGTCACAGCTTTTTTCAGGTGATCCCTCAAAGAGGAACAAAATGCCCGGGCTAAAGGTGCAGAATGGTGCTGAGTAAAATCCTTGAAGACCATTGTGCTATGCAAAGCAATAGACATCCCCTCAGATGACTGTACAATACTAGGACGTAATAGAAGCTTCAGAAGAGATTCAATACCCATCTTCTCCACAAATAAGCGACATGTTTCAGTATTTTCCATTGTCCGGTGGAGCAAAACCATCAAGTGAAAGATGCACAGTTGAAAGAATTGTTCATTGTCAACAACCTCTGCACTCGGATCAACCCCAACTAAGCAACAATGTCCTTGATCTTCTTTATTTTCAGAATCCATTTCCATGTCAGTACTGCTGCCAATTTTACCTGATGATCCCTCTGGGTTATTTTCCCCAAGGGAAGCAATTTTATCAACAATTTCAATGATTATATCAACACCAGTGGCTCTCAGTGAAGATACATGACGCAAAAGCTCTTCCACTGCATTTGCCAAAGGAACAATGGCTTCACTCATTGCCAAAACATATTTCTTGCTGGTGAAGACCTCAACAAGGAACCGTAAAGCAGAATTTTCTTTCACTGCTTCTAAACCTTTGGCATTAAGACATATAGCTCCGAGACCATTTGGAACACATGTAAGGGCTTTAGAAGAAGGAAGGATGCCAGACGCAACCGAAGACAAAAATGCATCTGGAAGACCCATATCATGTAAAGACTGATAACAAGTAGGGTCCTTGTGAATGATCTCACTCATGACAGTCACAGCAGAGTAATAAATATCACCACCAAATTTATCTGCATTTCTATATATCAATGACAAAGTAGAAGGTAAAGAACTGTCATGAGAATTGAGAGATCTATTAGTGTTGGAAGGGGCATATGTAGCAGATCCAAGAGCCTTCAAAAGAACCTTGATTAGCCGCTTCTGAGAGTATATATGGTCATCACAGGATTTTGAGCATTCACCGATGACCATTGAATTATCAGTTTCCTCTGCCCAGCCTATCATTCTATGTACTTCTATCTGCAGCTTCTGAGCCAAAAGTTCTACCCCACCCAGTTCCCTTAACAATGACACAGCTGAACTACTGTAATCCATAAGCTTTTGCAGGGCTTTAACAGCCAAATAAACAAGGTGCATGTGGTTCGGATCAGAATCCTCCAAAAGAGGTAGAAAAGTCGGAACCATTCCTGATCCCCTAACATTACTCCCTGATGCTGATGAAGAAACTATGTGGAACAAATAGAATTGAAGAAGTGCTTCAGCAAATGCAAGTGAAGATGGATCATTGGAGCTTTTCAGTGACAAAATAGCCCTCTGAAGCACATTTAAGAGAATCATGCGGTTTCCCACAGCAAAACTGATACTAGATCCACTCAAAATTCGGGCTCGATCATGTGATGCTGAATAAGCAGCTAGTTGAGCACCTAGGGCAAGCATCGCAAGAGTTCTGATGGTTCCTGGAACAAGTTCTTCCGAACGCACAATCCTAATCAACTCATTTGTATACTCAGGCTCATTGGAAAAGAAGGATGTCAATTCGTCATTAGCATCGCCAGATTGAACAAGGACAATGAATGAAAGGAGGCAAATCCTGCTGTACAGCCTGCAAACTCTGGGAGAACGAAAAGCCCGAGCATATCTAATTCTGGTCAGCAATGAAAATCGAAGATCAGGAGGCACACTGTATTGGTCAATGTACTGTTTCAACAATAACAAATCATCTTCTTTCCGTAAATGCAGATCTGGTGTGTGTATGACTTTCAAAATAGAACTTGTGTTGCCACTAGTTTCACTATCGCCTTGGGAATTGGGACCATGAAATTCAAAATAAACGGTTGACCCTAACCGATGCTGAGATTTGTCTTGATCATTTTCCAGGTCAGATGGGAACAAACAAAGCCCATCCTCCTGGGTTCTCTCATTTGCCATTACACAAGAATATAAGCCCAAGCCTTCCTCTTTACTACCCCATCCCTGTGCCAGGGAGAGTAGATGGCTGTTCACTGCACCACATCCAATCAATTTCCCTCCACTCCCATGCAATTTGGAGGGATTAATTCTAACAAGTGCAGCAAGAGTTTCCAAGGTGGCTATAAGAACCTCAGGATCTGTTGATGCTAAAAGCAGATTGAAATGCTGGAGAAGAAAAGAGATCACAAAAACACATTAGAGCCTCCACAAACACCAAACATTAAAGAGTTATGAAAAAATAAACAAGATAAACTCATAGATATAAAACAAAAATCCCACTCATTGAGATAAAAGCATAAGATGGAACTGAACATACCTGTAACCCATCTAATGAACTCTTGTTGTGGCAATTCTCCAAAATTATTTGCATCACCCGTAAAATTTGAAGAACAGCATGCTTTGGAAAGGGATTATCATCTTCCAAAGGATTGTCTGACAATAGAAGGTCATTCCTACTAGACAAGTATGTCTTGAAATATGTTTCAAAATGCAAAAATAGTGGCCTCCAATGATGAAAATTCCCCTGCAGTGATGCCAAAAGTTATGCAAAAGATATTTTTTTCGAAATGAAATATTTCAATAAAAGCCAACCAAGTGCATAGGCTCTACCTTACTGTATTCCCAACGAAAGCCAGAAAGGGGAATCACTATATCTTGCAATGGACTTTGAATCACTTTGTCAATAAAAGCTTTAACTTTAGGAGGCTGCAAGCAAAAAAAAACATTGGCAATCTTACAAAATAGGAAATATCAAAACAAAGCTCCAGCTACAGAACAAGAACACACATGAAATCCACCTCTTAAGCAATGAACCATTTCATAATACAACAATGGCTGCCACAAATACAGTATCACAGGTCCACATATACAGACTAAACTAGGACATACATATGTAATCATGATCACATATAAATTGTTACCCCGCAACCCTTATAAAATAAAGATTACAATCAGAAATACCGAAAAGGAACTCATAAATAATAGCAGTGTCTCCAAATTCCAAACATATAACCACCACACTTAGCACCATAATCAAACTTCATGGATACACAACGATACTAGTGAAAACAAAAAACGAATCGATTGGACTGCAACCTTGTGTGTCATGCCAATAGATAAATTCTCCAAAAAATACAAGAAGATTCTTCATAAATGGGCTCTTTTAGTACCATACAAAAAAATAAACAAAATGGATTATGGGTTCCTGTTGGAATATACACAGAATAAAATATAAAAGATATATTTTCTTTAAAAGAAGAAAACCAATAAAAGAATCGTGGGAGACAAAATCCTGATAAAAATAATTTTTTTACAAATGGAAAGTTGGTTTAAATTGAGTACTGATATGAGTAAGGCCTTATAAGAAATGCGTGAACGATTAACATACAAACAAGATTGCCAATACATCTTTAAAAAATTAGGAAACAGTGTGATCAACACAACTCCCTAACTAAAAGGATAAGCTCATAGAGTTTAAGAAAATAAAAGACATACTCTCGGTTGTAAAGGTGAAAAATGACCATTTTGGGGCAAGTAGTTCTGATAGCAAGCATTTTCCCCAACAAACTCATTATGAATCCTGATTATAGCTAATAATGAGAAAAGTAACAAAAATATAACAAGTATATTTTTTAATCATTGAATATGATAAGAGGTTATAAATATTCTTTTCTAAAAAAATTAGAAAACAAACGGTATAAGAAAATTTTGCATACAACAACGACTGAAGATTATAAAGCTTACGTAGAAAATAGATTCTTTTATGTAATAAATAGTGAAACATAGCACAGGTTTCAAATCAAGATTCCCATGAGACGTTTTGCATATTTTTTTCCCACAGAAATAAATTTGCTCCAGCAACTTAAAACAAAAGTCAGATATTTTGATGTGACAACATTTAACGGGCATGATTAGGATCTAAAAATCAGGGATTCACGTTAGATACGTATTAAAACTGAAAATGGTGTATGTGAGCAAAGCCAAATACGATGTATGCTATAAACTACAAACATAATAATTGTCCAATATTGAAGCATTTAACACGTAAGATTGCTACAAGTACCAGGCAAACCGACCTAGTGATAAAAAACTTGAGAGATACAACGAAAAGAATTATTAAAGAAACAGAATGGGAAAGTAGTTTTAGATATCAATAAAATGAAAAAACATACACTACTAACAATAGCCAACAATGTACTATCCAAACATCTAAGATAGATGTCCGCCACCTATCCTACACCCCAAAATTAACAAAGAGACCTACACCATAAGGAGCCCAGGTTTAAAAAACAACCCTAATGGCTCACCAAGCAATTCTCCGAATTCAAAATTTTTCAAATCAGAAAAGTGAAAAATTGAAAGAAGACAAATAGAACTCACAGGCTCGGAGTCGAGTTTTAAAGAGGGTCCAATAACACTCTCGCCAGACAAGAGTTCCCTCAGCCGAGCCGGGAAGCTTGATCTTATTATACTCGCCATCAAGCCACCACTGTTCGGTCTACTGTGAACTGCTTACTGCAACCAAAAAATATTAGCAAAAGGAACCCCAACAAGATTTTAAAAAATCAGCAAAATAAGAATCGGAGACCCAACTGAAGCCAATCCCTAGAAGGCAAAAGAGGTGAGAATACCTACGACGAAAAAATGAAAGATTATTTTACGACAGATCAGAGACAAGCACATAAAACAACCGTTAGATGGGGAGAAAAAGCACCTGAAACACAGGGATGAGTGAGGGGAACGATGAGTGCGTAGACATCCGATACAGAGAGTATGGTGAGGGAGAAAGGGTAAAAGTGAGGAGAGAGAGCGAAACCCCAAAGCGAAGAAAGATCGGGGTCGAAGTTCCGGGTCAGGGTAGAGGAGGGGTGGGCTGGGTTTGTGTTGTTCGCTATTGCAGTGGTTTTTATAGCGGATACAAAATTGGTGGAGCTATGGGGGAAGAAAGAGGCTACAGAATGAGAGAGAAAAAAGGAAAGTGGAGAGTGCTTTGTGATTGTGATTGTGTTTGTGTAATATAGCGTGATTAGTTTGGAGTTGACACAAAACTTTTCCACGACGCAAGGCCAGAATGAGGCGGTTCCTGGGCCTTTGGATCGGATTGCAATGGATCCGGTTAGTATTTGAGAGTAGTTTCGGGTATTATAATGTATAAACAATATAATGCCATTAAATAAATATTTGATATAAACACTAAAGATTATTTGAACTTTAATAAATGATTTTCAGCCATTCAGAAGATAGTAATATTTTATAACATATTTATTCTGAAGAAATTTATTCAATACTTTTTTTACATAGATGTAAATATTTATTAATATGATGGGTATGATTGAGTTCAATATATAATATTTTAAAATTTGTAGTTAATAATTTATAAATTTTATAAATTAATCATCGTGACCGATCTATGAATATTCTGGTTTAGAACAAAAAAATACATATTTTCTTATTTTTTATGCATATTTAAATATAAAAAACCACTTTTTTTTTATCTTCTATTTATTTTATGTTCTGTCTCCTTTACATTTATTCGAAATATATTATCGGCACAATTCTGTTACTGAAAATAAGAGAAAGAAATCTCTCAAGATTTTCAATATTGATAAATCATCTTACGAAAAACTTATGCAGATAAAAATAAAAAGAATCAGTAAGTTTATTTTAATCAGATTACTAAGAGAATGAGTGTGTATGAGAAATTAATTCATAACAGTGAATTAGTTTCATAACTTATTATTCAAAACATAACTTATTGAATTAGTTTCTAAAAATCTACTTTTCAATTATAATAATATTTTTGTATTTCGATTTATATTTTTCAAAGCTAATACCATACAAATAAAGTAAATTTCTGTCATATAACAAGCTCTATTAATATCATCATAATGATTAAATATTTAAAAAATCTTAGACATTTTTTATTGAGGTTATTCCTTAATAGTTCAAGAAAATCTATTCTATTGATATCAATAAATTTTGATTGAAAAAATTAAGATACTAGAGTTTCTATAAAAATATCCAAATTTGAATTTAATTACTGATCATGTTGCTAATGTAAAATTCCCGAAGAATCATTAAAGTCATGAATTGTAGGAAGACGAATATTAAGAAAATCATTTTAATTAGCTCTTTTATTAAACACGTAACCAAGAAGAGACATATTTTTAATATAATGATATTTAATGAAGATTATATAATAATTATTTATATTTAAATAAAAATATTCAAAATATAAGATTATAAATATAAACGTTAATGATTCCCTTCTGAGTTATTAACAAAATATTACATAAGATATATTATATGTGATATGTTAATTTCGAATTCAATCAAAAGATTTTTGTTTGGTATTTTTGTTCTTGGCACTTTTGTTCGTATCTTGAGAAAAACTATATTATGATCTTATGTAAGAGAGATCAAGTTTAGTGGTTTTGAGAGTAAATCAACCAAGATGTTGTCACTTTCTTTGATGTGTTCTATAAAAAAATGGTAATGAGAGAACTATTACTTATAAGGTAACAACTGTTTATCTGGAATAATCTTGTTTTTTAAATCCATGGCGCATAGGAAAGCTTTTGGGAAAGAGAAATTATCCATCTGAATATTGAAATCTGTAGACAATGAGATGAAATTTAATTTTCTTTATGGAGTTCTGAATAATCAATTTCATAAAGTCTACATAAACAACGTGTGCTAGTGTTTAGTTAGGATAATGATGTCGTGGAAATATGTAATTAAGGCTAAAGTGGCCAAATGAAAAGAAATGATCAAATATAAATTAAGGCTTCCAAAATCAGTAATTTTTTTTATTACGATTGCCTTATAATCGGACCAGACAGAAGGTTTTTTCTTTTTCTGATCAAACCTATTTATTACTAATTTTTAATAATATTGGTTTGAATACAAAAAGTGAAACGTCTTCTTATTGGAAACGTAAAAGATCCTTTGTTAACTAAAAAAGATCCAAGGCATATTCTCCTTTTGGCTATTATTCTCTATATCTTGTTGTTGGAGAGAGAATAATCTCCATGTAGTTTACTTAACATCATGGGAACTGAAACCCATTGTTTTTGAATAAAAAGATGAAGAATAAAATTATTAACATAAAGGTGAGCTTTAAACTCAAAACCAAAGGACACCACGCTCCAACAATTGTATGACCAAAAAAAATTGTCTTTACATTATATCAAATAAGTCTAAATAAATAAGGGTAATATATTTGTCGTGGTGTAGTCTCTTAATATTTTCCATTAGCATCACTCCAAGTTAGTATTATATACTTTAATTTAAAATATGAACGTTATAAAAAATCTAAATAAATTTGTAAATATAATTTCAAAGGGTATAAGATTCATATATTTCTAATAAAATTGAAAGATTCAATCTTTAAAAATATCTTTAAATTTCTGGATTGACGGACTAATTGCTAATTGGACTTTGTATACTTAATTAAGGTTTATGATACAACAAAAAATAGGTTTATAAACCTAAACAAGATTTATTAGAATCTATTTTAGAATATTTGTTGACCTTAATATATTAAATAAAAAATATCATTTTTTATTCAATTCTGTTGGATATTTACTTGAATATCAATATATGTTATTATAATATACAAAATAATAAAATAAACCTAATATTTATATATAAAAAATTACGACTTTTTTTTTAAATACCAAACCATATTGATATTTTATTTTGCAAGGCGATAAAAAAAAGAGGTAAACCGGCTCTTCGAAATCCTAACAAGCAAGCATGAGCCAATAAATGGTATATATACAGAGACTTTCTTCCAATCCCGATGACTAGACTCTTAATAAACAACGCAAACATTTAGGTGAGGGGTTACGAGGATCTTATTCAACCATGAAATTAATGAATAACTTTCTTTTATATAATTATAATTATAATTATCAGTGTCATTGTCATTCTCATTGTCACTGTCACGGACTGTTTCTATGGCTAATTTACAAATTATAAAATTGGTAAATAGCTTTTTTTCTGTCAATCTTCTGTGGATACTGTGGACTGAATTATAGCTTGGCGTTTTGTAGAGAAGATAGAGGGATGAAGACAGGATATGGAATTGAGTTTACAGACCTTAAAAAGTGAAGCATGGTATCTTATTTAGGTATGCAATCACTGTAATAAAGAACATGCCAAATGCGTTAAGGGTTAGCTCACCTCTTAAGCTCTAACAAAGACATCATGTTTGCATTATCTGTGGTGCAGTTGCAGAAGCTGTAGCATGCTAAATCTGTGGCCTTGCCTGAACTACGTATATGACTCCATCTTTTACTACCCCTTCAATATCCTGGGGGCAACCATAAAGGCTTTCTATGATCTTCCCCGCCTCAGCAATTTTTGAAAAGAGAGAAACTTGGAATGCTTTGTCAACTATAATTCGATCCTTGGAGTAGTCCAAAACCCTTTTTTCCTCTTTATCCATAACTACACTGCAAAACAATGAGAGAGCATTAGATAGCGCACCAGGGGCAGGGGCAAGCATATAGGGAATTAAGAACCCATCTTAGTGCATATGTTGACTCTGACGAATAAAGTCTTAGACAACCAGGCATGTTGAGCCAAAGAGTGAAGCTTTTAGAATCATGTGTGACTTGGGGATAACATGAAACATTCTGCAGGGAACCTCAATTGTGAATTGCAGGTAGTCAGATGTATGGGCAAGCCGCTGGATGCATACAAGAGGTCGATCTCATTCTTACACCCTATTCAGCTAATGATATTTTAAAATAGCTTCACCACAAAGTTAATATGGAAGCTAAACAAACCTTTCATATAACCCAGCACCCGCATATCCTTCCAGGTCCTCACCATTTGAGTCTGATCTGAATATAACAGACTGTTTGCTGTATAGTCCCGTATTCTTGCTTGGATAACAAGTGACCTAAAATGCAAACGCTTAGTGAGCTTGCAAGAATTCCTTTAACCTTAAGTAGATTTGTCAAGCTAGTGTACTGATATAAAATAGCTTGTGCAGATTGCAGTAGCTTTTCTTTTGTTTTTTGCCTTTGAGAAGATTGATGTGGCCTTTTAAACAGAGGAAGCAGAGCATATACTGTATATACAAACATATTGAGAGAGAAGTTGGCCTACAATTGGAAATTTAATATTGTTTTTCTTGGTGACGAAACTCATGGCTCGTCCAGGATAACCACCCACCAAAGTCTCTCCCAAGCCCTTCACAATCTGTGCTTCGTTCCAACAGCAATTAGCTGAAATTTTTAACAACTATCCATATTTGAACAGTATTGCTTACCTCTGCATATATCTCTGAAGTATCCCCTGATAGAGGATTTTTTGTGTGAAGTACAAAAGCATAATCCCCACAAATAACTTCTTGAATCAATACCGCCATGCAAACAATATCGTGATTCAACTTAGCTTTTCTACAACTAATAAATGCTCTTTCGTTCCATTTTGAAGCCCAAACCTGAAAAGATAGGCAAACATTATGTCCACAAAATTTTCTGTATAATCAGTGGCAACATATCCAGATTGAATAGAATCTGAGCAAAACCTCAGCTTTTGTGTCCAGCTGGGAGGTCCATGAAGTTGAAGAAGAAAACCAATAATTTACAGCCTAGATTATTATTGAGTTTTAGCAGAGTGTTTAGAATATTTATTGTCCAAGAGCATGCTTATTGCCAGACCACTCTAGATACCAAGAATTCTTCAAAGACCATACCTTCTTTATTGCTTTCCAAGCAGAGTTCCAACTTTGTTCACTTTCGCCACCATGCCAGGGTATTCTTGCACTTCTCATTTTGCTTTTCAGCTCATAAATCTCCCAAAAAGTTAAAAATAACAATTAAAAATTAACAGCAAAAGCATATTAGCATGATTAAAGAAAGTATAGTCACTTTACGAAGTTTGTTTCAAGGAAGTAGCGGTTTGGTAGCCTTAAACCTAAACTAAAACTTGCATGTTAAAGAGTAAAACTGTTGGTCTGAAATAATTCACATCTACAGAAGTGGGAGGTGAAAACAAACTCTCTAAGAAATCGGTAGATGCAAAAAACATAGAAAGAAGTTCTATGTTCAGGATTATGAGAAAGGTATCCTCTATTTGTTTATGAAATGGATCTAAGCAAGGTTACTACAGTCAATGAGTGACCATTTACAGGAAAGCATACAGAATAGGATGTCAATCATAAAAATTACCAACGAAGGAGGTGCACTCATCTGCAAAACAGTATCTTGTATAGCTTGAAGCTTTGTGAGGTCACCTGCCAGTACAGACTTCAGAAAGATAGAAATCCTTTTGGCTATATCCTGAGACAAAGTAAAGAAATTCAAATTAGCAGTAGATAGAAGTGGAATATGATGCCATCTAGTTAAATAAATTGAATAAAATTGATTCGGATACATGATCTAGCATGATTGAACTTGCAGGACAAAATTGAAGCTGAGATGGGATCCTATACAAAGCAGTAACGGGACCAGTATAACTAGAGCAATTAGTCATGGGATGAAAACCAGGACTAATAAGCTGATACTTGATAAATTAGTAAATTACAGAAGTACTATGCAACAACAATTTTCCATTGATCACCAAGAATGTTTGTCTTGAAGCATCCTGGCTGGCTCTTCATGTTAACAAAAATTTGAAGTCATGATCCTAATAATAGAAACTAAATTTCCTAAAGATTTACACAGATCGACTCAGACAACCATTTGTTTTTAGAGTTTCCTGATTCCAGTCTCTAGCAATAGGTGAAAGGACATATATTTTCTCGGTATTAGAAATGCAAGCCAAGTTCTTCAGGGATATACTTATGACTCTGGCTGATGAAAGAAATTTTAATCTTAGCCCACAAAATTTTGCTTTCTCATCATTAGCTTTTCATAATTCAGTCACTGACATACATCCAACAGCATTAGATGAAACAGATTAGTTTTTCACGCACAAATAAAGCAGATACAGATGCAATAGAAATAGGTGATTGTAAAGATTGAAGCGGCCAACAATAGGGTTCAATAGAGTACCTTGTTAACGTCTTCTGCTAGAACACGCTCGAAGGTTCCAAATGGCAAGGCCACTGAGATTGGAATCCTAATCCAAGATGGCACCCTTTTTATTAGAAATCTAATGTTGCAAGATTTTGCTCCAACCTATATAATGAAGACATCATGGCTTATCAAACAGAGGGTTTGCTTCCAAAAAGACACTGATAAAGTGCCAACTAGATTTCAAGTATAAAATAGCATAAGATATCAAAATTTTGTCTAATAACTACTTCCTAATATTTGACTGCCGATGCACTTGGCAATAAATCAATAATACCCGCTCAATATAAACCAAAATTCATTGACTTTGCAGCATAAAAACTCCTAGGATAAGAGGACATAATACGTAGTAGCAGTAGTAGTAGTAGAACGGGAGCAAGCTAAAGTAAAGAAATTTCCTTAATGAGTTTATCAGGTTAGTTGTGTTCTTTGAGCACATTTTTTGAGGGTATAAGGCAAGGCAGTCAATAAGCAAGTCCTTTCTCAAAATGCAGAACTACAGTGAAATCCTCAGCCCACCGTTTCTGTATTGAAATCTTCGACTGAAATTGCAAATTTCTCACAGAAAGTCTTTCTCTTAAGGACGCAGGCTTGGGGAATGGAGAAAGGAATGGAGGAACCACTTGATAAATCCGAGCCACTGATGTCCCTGAATGTAAACGAAAAATAAAGAAAGGAAAAATTTCAAGTGTCAAAGGTGTAAAAGGATGAAAAAGTGATGCAAAAATCAATCATATTATTAACTTGATCAACCTGATAATTAAATCCAATGATTTCAAGCTAATAGAAATGGCTTTTCCTTCCTTCAGCTTGAGATTTCTGAGAACGTTCTGATCAAAACACATGGCAAAGCACACCTGTAGCATTCTCCGATTAAATGCCAGAACATGTGATTTTAGCATAGTTCTATGAATCAGATGCAATGAACGCGCTTGCAACGTACTATTTCTCAAGTTTGTATGCGAAACAAGTGGCATCGAAGTTACAAACCTTACTATTTCTTGCTCTAACAGAGACGTGGGATAGAACATCAGGCGTATCAGATGTCAGCAGAGCGACAACTCCTTCTGGGATCTCCTCCTCTCCGGTTACTTTATTGGCTATAACAATGGTTGGTTTTTTATAAACTTTGTTCTGAATAGTCGCCAATTTGGTAACAGAAGTTACAAAGCCAGATGCTTCCACTGGGCTGATGACCTGCCAACTGCAAGACACAAGCTTCAGCACCTTGTTCATTCCAAATCCCATCAATCAGAATCACAAAAACATTTCCAAAATATGGAGCCGTATGCTGCAGACAAAGCAGTTCAAAGGCCAACTGAACCCCAATATTCAAGGGAAAATAAACATCTCCAGATAAAGGTTTGATAAAATCTCGGGCTCTCAAAATATAAGGTAAGTAGGTGCATTTAATCGAGTTCTTACCATCCTAAATTTGCAACTTTTCTAAGAATAGGGTCAAAACGATTGATGATCATTGAGAGAATACTTTCTGACCCCATCCTAATCAATTCCTCTGTGAAAATATCAATCTGATAACAATAAGAAAGATTTAACAAACTAAAGCAGCTTTCAGAAAAGAAACGATTAACTAAAACAGGAATCCAGTTTCCAGAGCAATTTTTCCATACCGCACGCTTCTCAATACCAAGTAAACTACCAAGGTATTGTACACTGGGTTGTATCTTTGAATGGTAGTTTAGGGATCTTTCACCAAGCACTAGCAGCAAGCGATCAAGAACAGCTTTTGCTTGTAATGTCCATTGGCTATCATTGGGTTTGTATATTTCACAGACACGGTGCCAGTCCTTCAATAGACACGCAACTACTTAGGTAAATTAAATCCATAAATGGGACTAAAGAATGTCTAAAGAATGAAAGGTTGATGATCTTATCTGACAATATGGTTCAATAGCTTACTTCTCAACTCATATGACAGGTATCGAAATAAACAGTTTAATTGAAGCATCAAACTTAAAAGAACAGAATACCTTTGTGCAGTAAATGAGATCTTCATTGTTGACGGTTGATAGGCATAAATTTTCAAGCAGCAGGGAAATATAGAACATGATATCCTACTCACAATCACAAAGCAAGAAACGTGAATTTCTATGCATGAATAAAAATATAGAAGCTAGTATCTCTAATAGTATGAAGATTGTATAGTTCAAAGCTCACCGTTGGGAGAGCAAACTCTAGACCTCTTACTCCCTTTTCCATAGTTGTTCTTACTGCTGAAGACAGAGCTAGATCAAGGAAGAGCAGGTCTTTTGCTTTTCCATGAAATGTGAGCAAAGCAAGGCGAAGCTCAATGCGAGATTCTAACAATTTCTGAAACTTATTTGAGACATTAAAACTGCTTCTATTAATTCAATTACAATATAATTATAAATTTCTTTTGAAAAATGTTAAGGATGTAACCTCCATTAGAGGATGAATGTTCTCATCAGTGATATGTTGCTTCACAAAGTTCAAACAGTCCTACCACAGGAAGACATAAATAAGAAATGCTGGTTATCATTTGAATTCAAATACAAGAAAACTGCTGACACAAAGACCTATATATGTGTGCATAGAATCATCTCAGGGCTACCGGAAGAATCAAACGCTCTGTTAAAAACTACCTGATATATTGCGCAATTTCAAAATCTGTAGTACAAAAGAAAAATGTTACCTGCAACTTCAATGACAAGCCTCCAGCAGCACTTGTGCCGTTGTTACCCTGTAATATGCACGTGAAAAGAGTGTTCTCTATCAATAGACAACAACTATTACATAGGAAATGGGGAATAATATCACATTACAAAAGTCCTTGAAAATCACAACTATCACCTGGGAAGAGGGACCACAACAAGTTTCGATAGCAGAGTCAAGATCATCGCCTGAGTGGACAGCCTAAAAGGTTTTGATAAATAAATAATTTTAATGCTAAAACTTTGACTGGAGGAGGCATAAAGTAACTGCTTTTACACACCTTTAATGTCTTCAAATACATTGTAAGGTCACGAATTAGACCCTCTTTAAGATCAGTCCTGAAATGAGGTTCTGACAAAATCGGCCGGTCATATCTTGCAAGCTTCTCTTTTGTGAGACCATTTGCATTCAATGTTTTCCAATAAACATCAATTTTAAAATCACATCTAACATAATTTAAGAGTGCCTGTCAAGAGAAAAAGGAAAAAAAACTGTTCAATCAAGGATGGCCCTGTCTCAAGTCACATGATCATCACAATTATGAAGCTTCTGTCAGGATTGTTCACACGTTGATACGATTAGACTCAAATCTCAATGAGGAAAGTTATATGAAAAGGGTGACTTAAATTGAGCCGATTGAATAGAATTGTGCTTGCAAAATAACACTTGGAAGAATTTTTAGTATTGAGAAGTATCCTTATTTGCCTTTAAATATATGTAATTTTCTAATATAAACAATACATCAACAGAAAACTGAAATATAGGCAAAATAGGATAGTTTTACTTTTGAATTTCTTAAGCATGGCTGGGAAAAGGTAATAAATATGGTAGCTCTCCTTGCAATATAGGTTTGTAAGGTTCATGAGGAAATTATGTGATCATTCCGATACCTATCTTGCATCCAATATGCTGGCTGAACTTACTGGGAGTTGGGCCTTCTGCAGGAAGTTCTCAAATATGATACTCACGAGGCTACCAAGTTTCTTATTGTTGGAGATAGTGCAGTTCATCCTCGATTAAATTTGATCGAGTATATCAAGGAGTTTTGTGCAGGGTCTCGGCAGTTTGTTTTGAGACTTTCTATTTGTGAAGTTAATACTTGTGAGGATTATTTAGCAAGCTCAGCAAGCTGTGTCTTCTTTGATGATAGAATACTATTCCACTAATATTGTAGGGCTCTTTAGAGACTGATTTGGTGGGGTTAGCTTATCTTAGGCTGCAGCTTCCAGGATTAGCGTATCTGTTGTATAACTTTCTACTGACAATAGAAAATGTAAATAAATTCATACGGCCATATGAAACTGAGATAGGTAATTTCTTATCCAACAGGAGAGTACTGCATCTCTTCTTTTCATCCCAACATGTTAGCCTGAGGCTAAAAATGGGCATAATGAACAAACTATCATACCTCACAAATTATCACGTCATCTGGGCTACTGTTATTGTGCAACTTTTGGTGCCATTCCTCCATCATGCCAGTCTTGCAGTGATTATTTCTCTGATAGCGAAAAGCCAGAATGGCTGTAAATGTGAGGATTGACATTACACAACCTGAAGCTATAAACTCAAGTACCTGAAGCAGAAGTATGTCATCACGAATTCTCTGCCCAGCATCACCTTGACCTCCACGACCAACCAACGACATGATTACTCTAATAATCTCTCTATCATTTGGCTGGTTCAAATATATTCTCTGCAGTAAATTGGTAAATCTATCCTGAGCTTCACTGATTTCCCTGCAGAGAAAGCAAACATACGAGGGAAAAATAAGCAAATTGCCATTTTTATTAAGTCTCTAGTCAACAAGTTTTCCATAGCACCAAACTGCATCAAATAGGCACAAAAAGGAAGTAATATGGAAAGCTTTACAAAATGAAATAAGACCGAATACTTCTGCATATAGTCAACATTGTCAGGAGTCTTATTCATCACTGCGAAAGGATGCTGAAACTTTACCGAGGCTTCACATTGTAGTTCTTATTCCATACTAAATATCTGCAAGCCATGAATCTAAACCACACCAATATGCCAATAAGACCCAACTCCCCCTCAACTTTACAGCGCTCTGTCAATTCTGAGGCAATGTTATACCTGTCATATTGTGTAACGAAGAACAGTAAGTTAAGAAACCAGTGAAGAGGTGACATCACAAACATTTTATCTTCTCATGGAAGCATTTGTTGAAAGCATAAATAAGATATGCAACTTTATCTACAACAATCCAGTGCACTTCGCAAAATTTGTAGCATCCTAAGAATCATAAACAAGTTCCAACTCTAACCTGTGCATCAATGATCTTTCTGCCTCTTTTTCTCTTTGAGATATTTCATCGAGCAACCACTTGACTATTCCGTTTCTTTTTCCGTCAACCTGCCAACCATAAGCTCCTTTTTGCATGAGACGATAAAAACCAAAGCAACAAAACCTAAGCAAAATACGAAATACAAAAAGAAAAAAGAAAAGGTGGTTCTGTGCTTCCTATTTACATTAAAAACATGTATATTTGACATAGTTATGTATTGTAATTTTGTATTAGTTCTAGACATTACCTGGGGCCTGTTTGTTTTCTCTTAATCATTCTTATTAGGGAGTCTCATTCCCATTTATCATAAGCAGGATGGGTCCATTTTTAATTGTTTTATCTCTAAGCTATCTTCATATTTTTTCAAAACATAAGAATTTTGAAACTACAATATAATCTACCCAAATCTATTTCAGATATATAACATATAAGAGCCCGTTTGGTTTGAGGGTTGGTGGAATTTTCCACAAAGTTTAACAATTCAAAACATTAAATTTTTTTATATAATATTGAAATTTTAAATAAAAAATTGTTAAAATAAAAAAATTATAATTATTTACATTTTTTAAATTTACTAATTTCACTACAATAGTGAAGGAGAATACGGTGCCGCTGTGGACCCAAATAACCAGACCTCATCACACAAATATATTTCCCCTTGTTCAAGCTTTCTTTAGAGAGGGTGCTGTTTAGTGGGCCTATTAAACTATTTATATCGAAGGCAAGGTTAGAAATATTTAACAGAATGCAACACTTACCAAATTCTTTAGTTTGGATAGATTTATCATATTATACTGTACGATAAAAATATTTTAGCTACGAAAGGGCCAAGAAACCACAACCCAATCCTTGATAATGTCGCGAGATAAATATATCTGTTTCCGGAATTATTTTTGTGATATTTAGTATATTTTTTATTGTTTTCTCTTTCTATTATTTTGTTTCCTATCAGTAACTCTTTTGGTCATTTTTTTCTTTAAAAACATCAAAACATTTAATTTCGTTTATATAAAATGCTTTTTATTCAAAATATTTTTATTAATTCTAAAAACACAACATTTTTTTCTTATATGTTTTCCAGTTTTATTTTAAATTCTACATTTAACTATAGAACAATAAAATTATTAGTTTTCTAAGAATATTAATATAAAATATGTTTATTAGTCTAGTTGATCTGTGAAAAAGATAATCTAGCGAGACTAATTCGTTTAATCCATTTTATTTCAAGAAATAATTCAATCTGATATTATTTTATACATTTTTCTCATGTATTTTTGTTTTTAGGTATATACTGTTTATTCCCTGAAATGGAGTCGTACCTTTCCGCCTGGATTGGTTGTGTTTATGCCAGCAAAGAAGTTTGCTCCATTATTTTTTATCCAAGATCCATCGGACCAGATCACAAATTGGATACCAACGAGGTTCCTCCGCTGCAGATTGATATTGACAAGCTTTTTGGAAGGTGGGAAGAGGATGGAGTTAGATTATACAAACCTGATCATTCAAGAAGGAGACAATAAATGCATAAAGCCAAGTCTTCGAGAATATTAGCTTTTAACTACCTGAAACAATCCTTTTTCCGTTGATATTTCTTTGAAAAATGTCTGACATGCACCGGGAACGAGTTTTGAATTTTCAGGCAGTAGATCTGGTGGCGGGGGCTACAGCCAGTGACATTCACAGACCAGAAACTGATTAGCAATAAGTTTGCATACATTTGATGTTCAAGTTGGTTAAAATTCTAAGGATTTACCCTTGAAAATCAGCAGAAAGAAACTCACCAACCATTCAGCAGGGGATGATTTGGATAGCCCCCAGTGAAGAATAGCAGAACCTTTAGCATTTACAGCTACCAAAATGTGATAGCCATCGTTAATAAATTTAGAGAGGACCTGCAGTAAAATGGTGACATAACTTTTATTTTCTTAAGGCAATATAGAGATCAACCAGATCTAATGCAATATAGAGAAAGGTGGAGCATAGCAGAACCTAATACAAGGGAAATTTATCAATTTCATACAATACCCAAATGAAGAAAAAAGTTCAAAATTCATAATTTTCTGCATTCCTCTTAAATGAAGGAAAGAGATTTAGATTGCAGCAGTACTCTCTTAATATTGCATAGCTTTTTATGACAAGGAAACTAACCACTATCTCATAGTTGCCGACATGATAATTCTGCATTGATAACACACTGTCTCCTCCAATATATTTTCCTACAATATCCAAGAATGATGAATTTGCCATATTGGAGCTTTTACCCTGTCCTGTGGAATCTTTATTCAACCACTGCTCCACATTTTGTCTTTTGAAGTAAGAGGATGGTTTCACACTCTTGGACTGCTCTCTGTTATCAACCACGGGTGTGCTACTTGCAGTTTTCTTGCTACTTTGTTCTTCATCCAAAGAAATTCCTCTAGAAAGCTGAGTTTGAAGCTCTATCAAAGCTTCTTCATAATCTTTCTGCAAAAATTGCAGACCAAACGAAACACAAGAGTGATGCAAAAACTGGGAAAAATGTATAACAAAGAAGATTGAACATTTAAAAAAACAAAGACAAGAAGACTGAAATGTTTGGCATCTTTGAATGAATCTTTGAGAGCTATAAAATCCGGCTTAAATTCTCCAGGTGATGTTTACTTCTGAGAATAATTTTGCTGAAGCTGCGTATATACAATTGCATGATGCCAACCTTTAAAAAACAACTAGGAAAGTAACAAAAATAGGAAATAAAAAGAAAAAAGGAAGGGACTAGAGAAACCTAACAAATGCAAAACAGAGATCAACAGAAAAAGTTCATTGTCATAGTTCCCTGTTTAATTAATAACAAGATAACCCAAACGTAGATCATCTTTACAAGACATAACGAAGGTGAAATCACTTATTTCATTAGTTAATCAAGTCCAACAACTCAAAATAATATTTTCTCAGATAAACACTTCATATAATTAAAGATGAAAGTAGCCAGTATGCAACAGTTCTTGTATCCTTCTTCAGAAGTATAAGCCATCTATCCATTTAGAGAATGGGAAAAGGCACCTTTTGTTGTTCTGGGGAGTTCATTGGTCTGCCCTTGCGTTCCCAATTTAAATACGCCCGGCGTTCTAGTAGGTCCTTTGGTATTGGAGGATAAACCATAGTTTCATCATGTTCAGGTAGCTCAATTCGGAAATTGCCATTGTTTAGTTTTAACCTAGAACGGAAATCCGATCATCATAATTTCAGAACGCTTCAGAAGCCATTCATAGCAGAAGGTAAAAAGGTTGAATAAGATTGCAATTTTCTTTGCAGACCCACCATCTATCTCGTGTTCCGTCTTTCAAAACAAATTCAATTGCATGAATCTTGCTGTCCCGTAACTCAATATTGACTACATCGCAATCTCCAATCTGCAAAGTCAAAAACACAGGACATGATTTTATTTTAGAAAAGGAGGAGGAACATTATGAACTGAGTTTAACCAACAACAGGTTCCTATTACGTTAAATTGGTTAGTTTACATAAAAAAATATCAGTTTTGGAAGTTCATGAATGATACACCTTTGTAAACGGTGTCAACAGTGCACCTTGTTTAGATTGGTCTGTTGGAAAGAACCAGTTCCTGAAATAGAAAGACATGTTTCTACTCGCGCAAGAACAATTCCAATCTAAAGCACACAATAAAAGAAAAACAACTAGATTTTACGAATTTCCGCGATGAATGCAACCCCAATGAAGAATCCAAGACCCCCTGCAGTTCTTAATCCGAAGTTCAACTCTCACGTTGCGTCTATTCAAAGAGCCCGACACATCAATCTACACCAACCAGGTTAATTATCTTTTTTATTGAAGACAAGAAAATAACAACACACTTATGTGAAACAAATCAATCCTGCGCACAAAGGCTACCTGAAGTTGCATTCCTTCCACAAGCTGAAACTGATAAGCTCGAGGGACCTTAGCGGACGCCATATCCACGGTGGTACTGGATTTAAAATTACACAAGGCAGGAAAATGTTTGATGAAAAACTTGTGAGAGATGGGTTACTGGGAGGAGCCGTGTGGAGTTTCGTATGATGGAAGGCCATTATTAATCTTCAAGGAATTAGATTCTAGTGAAAGTTGGTGCCAATGCATCTAATGCTACCGGAGGCTGATTACTGATTCTCAAAGGATAGGAAGAAGCACATAGCGAGAGAGCAACTCGATTCCCACCGAGGGGAAAAAGGAAGAAGCAGATTCTCAAGCCACCACTGACGAATTGCACGAACCCAGAAATAAAAATCTTATTTTTTATTAACATATTTGTTAATAAATTTTATTTACTTTAAATTTGAATTAAGTTATAAAATTATATTATATTTTTACTTTAAGATAAATTATAATCAACTTTATTCAAAACAATGTAAGTAATAAATATAATTATAATTTTAACAATTAAACCAACGTGCCATTTATAGAGATAGAATCCTGATCTCTATTATATACTGAATCCAAGTGTATTAAACTTGAGGAAATATCAAGTTTATTATTAAACCTTTCATAAAAAATTTCATAAGATTTTGTCCAAAATATAAATAATTTAATTAATCATTATATATCAGGATATTCTTCTTAGGTTAAATGTGCTGTTAGAATAGCATAAAAGTTTTGGAGTAGCTTTTGTAGATTGTCGTTTCAATCCAATCTCGTTTTCTACTTATGATGTACTTTTAGTTAGAAACAAGAACGGTTAGCGTCCTGGCAGTAATTGCAAATACTGACGACTTATGAGAGTTCGGTTTTCTATAGTTTACCCTTCTGCCATCGTCACTATCAGCAGCAAAAGGTCTCTCTTGGAACCTTATTGTGCGAGTAATTTTGATGTTTTTATCCAGTATGATTTCATTCATTTGTTATATAAGCCATATATCATGTCATTTCTTAAATCATGTTACATATTCTTTAAGATATTTTGATGTTCTATTGTCCTTCTAATTCTTTTTCGTTGCAAACTCTTATTTTGCAAATTCCTTAGTCGCCTGCTTATATGTTGTGGCTGTGCTTGGGCTTCCAATGTGTTCATATGGGTTGGGCTTTGAGCCATTGTTAGTATTATTTCTCCCTTCTTTTAGTCTTGACCTCAAGGCTAAAGTTTAGAAAATAACTACCAAGTCCTCGTATGTTGCCTCCTCATATCTTTGAGATATCCATTGAATTATCACTTGGTTAGTAATGTCTTTTTCCGAACATATGACAATGCGCTTGTCATCAAACGAACACTTTATCTCCTGGAGCAAAAGATGCCTCAGTCCTATGTTCATCTGCTTTGTTCTTCATTAGTAGTTGTGCCCTTTCTATATTTTAACTAAGCAAAGCTACCGGATTAACTCTTGTCAACAATTGATCCTCCACTTCTTGTATCTTTGTCTCTCGTAGTTTTTACCTAGTTAGAAGTGTATGTGGATAACCATATAATACTTCAAAATGACTCATTTTGATGGTAGAATGCCATATTGTATTATAGGAGTACTCTACCCAATGTATAAACTTTATGTCTTTTCTTGTTTTTGGCCACCAAAATGTTAATGATAACCTTGTCATTGTTCATTGTACTCCTGTATGTCCACCTACCACCGCGTTATAAAACTTTGTAATAATAATTTCTTGGAGAGCGAATTTCTTGGGCACCCTAATTTTACCTTTGAAAAAATCAACACACCTTTCATTCAGTAGTCATTATGTAGTGTTAGGTAGAACTGAATTTCTTTAAAGAGCGGTATGTAGGTGGGTTTTGAGCAATAAATTTTTTGATTGTCTTTTTCATTGTTGCAATAGGTCGGAAATACTCTTGCAATAGTCGAAGTTTTGGGGATGTGTCATCCGCTATCCTTGACAACACATTAGTAGTCATATTTTTTTTTGTCAGTATGTAATGAATCTCGAAGTCATACCCTAGTAGTTTGGACAACCATCTTTATTGTTCAGGAGTTTGTATTCTTTGAGAGAGCATAACCTTGAGCGATTGATGATCAGTCTCTAAAATAAAATGGTGACCTATAAATACTATCACCATAAGTGGATGTACTAACATATGCAACACTCAATTGAGCTTCTGTCTATATGGCCTAAAAAATATATCTTGTTAAAAATAATCCCATCATACTATACATAGAAGCCCAAGATCATCCCAACTCCTTTCCATTGTGGAATTGAGTCTCACACTCACACTTGATATGATGACCCCTTCCCTGGAAGAACAATTCAACTAGAGCAACACATCTCCAACTTACATCTAAGGTATTTTCTAGGGAGAACACATACAACACTGGCCCAAGACCCAGTGGCATTGGGATTCAAACCGCGATCCACTGTCTTTTATTCCTTCAGAGATGACTTCTCTCACCAATTCAGCTTACATATAATATCTTAGATGTAAGTTGGATATATATTACTCTAGTTAAGTTACTCCTCCAAGAAGGGGGTTCTCACATAAAAAAAAGATGGTTCTCATATAAAAAGGTGCCTTTTGTGTGAGGACCCCCTTCCTGGAGAAATAACTCAATTGGAGCAACATATCTCTAACTCATATCTAAAGTATTTTCTGGGGAGAACACACACACACATCTCCAGTCTAAGGTCTAGTGAGCCATACTCAATCCCTGGCTACTGTCATTAGGATTCGAATCACCACCTATGTTTTTTTGTTCCTACAAGTAAAGCAAAGGACAGTGAGTGTTGGTTTGAATCTTAGTGGTAGCAACCAGGGATTGAGCATGGCTCACCGGACCTTAGGCTGAAGATGTATGTGTATTCTTCTCAGACAATATCTTAGATGTGAGTTGAAGATGTGTTGCTCTAGTTGAGTTATTCCTCCAGGCAAAGGGGTTCTCACACTTGACCCCCACACAGGTTGGGTCTCACAATCTCCCTTCCTTATAGACCTTATGTCCATATGAGGGGAGTCCATATCTTAACTATCTCTTTGAGGGATGAACCCTAACTCACGAATCCAAACTTAAACTCACAGGCGCAAGCCCACACGGAAGAGGGAGCGAGAACGACTCTGCTATCACTTGTCATGGCTCGACCCCCAACTCCCAGCCTAGCAAGGACTAGTACGTAGATGTGTACGTGTGGGATCATATGTGCAATGCTTAGTTGGAGTTCTATCCATATTGCCTAAAAAATATATCTTGCTATAAATTATGCCATCACACTATACACATAAGCTCAAGACATCTCCCACTTTTTTCTGATGTAGGATTAGTTCTCACAATTTATCTGGCATATGTGGACTCCAGCCTGCTACTTGGTGTCAATTGTTTGCTAAAAATGCTATTGGTTTACTCTTATGGGACAAAACTACAGCTATGGCCTTCCCTGATGCATTAGTTTACAAAACAAAAGATTTGTTAAAGTTAGGTAAAGCTAAAAGAGGTATTGAGAAAAGTGTCTTCTTTAGAGTTTGGAAGGAAAATATGGTGCTATCACTATAAACAAAAGTGTGTTTGCGTAGGAGGGTTGTCAAGGGTGCTACTTTTGATGCAAATTTGAGACAAAATATCTATAATACCCTACTAGGTCAAGAAAGTCTTGGAGTTATTTGATTGCTTTTAGGGTGGGCTAGGCTGTAATTGCATTAATTTTCTGTGTGTCTATCTGAACTCTTTCAGCTGAGATGATGTGCGCAAGATATGAGATTGATGATGTGCCAAAGCCACACTTGGCGAGGTTTACCTTGAATTCTTGTTTTGACAAAATCTCAAATATTGCTGTGAGGTTCGATATTTGTAGTTCCCAAGAGGAACTAAACACTAAAATATCATAAAAAATTATCAAAACATATATGCCTTATAGTGCTTTGAATTGGGTGTTCATTTCGACTTAGAAACTAGATAGGGTATTAAATAGTCCAAAACTAAGCTCTAAAAATTTAGTGTCACTCATGGTACGAAAAGTCATTTTTTCCGTGTCGATGGAATGAATTCAGAGCTGGTGGTACCCCACTTTTAGGTCTAACTTGGAAAAAATTGCCACTATGTGAAGCTTATCAAACAATTCTTCAACTATAAGTATTGGAAACCTATCTTTAACAATGATAGCATATAATGTCTTGTATTCAACACAGAAGCACCACATGCTATCTTTTTTCTTGACTATTAATAATGGAAACGAATATAGGTTCATGCTTGGTTGAATGATGTCTTTTGTTAATATTTTTAATACTTTCTTTTCAATGTTAGTTTTTTTGGAAATGTGGGAATTTGTAAGGCTTGACATTAATGGGGCCCGTTGCAAGACATGTGGAGATTTGGTATGGATAGTGGCAGAAAGGGGACAAACTTTTTCGGTCTTGATAAATGTGTTTGTATCATTACAAGAGGTCATTTATTGCTTTATAAGCTTCAGGTAGCATGTTAGCCATATGGGGTGCGACTATTAATGTGATAATATGGTAAAGTTCTATCATAGTTATTGTCGTGGTATCACGTCGCAGTTGGCTGGTTAAGATAGCACTAAGGTCTCTATTTTTTATTCTATGAAGCATGATTTGTTCTTTTCATCCATAAATCACAACAGTCAAATATAACTTGTCCAATTATTGCCATCCACTATATTCCAATAACCTCATCAACTCCAAATATTGGTAAAATAAATAAATCAATACTAAAAGTATCCTAATCGATGGAAATAGGAACAACTTCATATAAACCAATACAATCCAAGGTGACACCATTATTTACTTTAATATTCAAGTATTTGGATTTGAGAGTGGAAAATTCAAGAAATTAGCCACTCTATTTTGGATGAAGTTATATATGGAACCTCAATTGATTAATATGGTGATTGGGTGCCTTGATATTTTTCCTTGTACCCAAAGAGTAGAGAGGGTTTAGATAACCCCTCAAATGCCTGTTAGAAGATTGAAGGTATTATTAAGTGTAAGGCCTCCACAATCATCAATTATAATGTTGAGGGTTGGCCCAAATCACATGTGGATTTATGAGTCACATCTTCAGTAGTAGTGAAAATCCCTTTGGGCTCCTCAGCAACAAGACAATGAAATTATGTTTTTTTTGCATTTATGACTGGTAAAAACTTTTCTTGTAGTTCAAATATAATCCTTTAGCATGTCTTGCTTCCATCTCAGTAGGAGTTAATTGCTTAATGTTTGAGACCCTGATCTTCAATAGAGTAGATGTCCTAGAAATCTGTGAGTCAGAAATAACACCTAGGGACCGATATAACTGAAATGACCATTTTGCTATTGAAAAAATGAATGCGTGATGACCTTAAATATTTATTTCCTATTTTTCCTATAATTTATTAATGTATTTTTATGTTAATTAACCTTAGTTTAAATTCCTATTATCCAAAGTATCAGATAATTCTTCTTTTTAAATCTCCATTATCTTTTAGTAGAATTATCTTTTAATGGAATCTTCTAGAAAGATTATCCTTTAAACCTTATCTTATCCTTTTAAAGCTTAAAAATAGGGAATTTTCTCTTAACTAAACCTTCTTAAACATCTATATAAAGAGAGACTGGCCACCCTTTGTTCCTCACACTCTCATTCTCTCTTTTGTATCTTCACAAACACAAGTTCTCCTTCTTTCTTCCTTGTGTGGCCGAAACCTTCCCCATTCCCTACTATTGCCGAAATTCTTCCTACCTTGTCAAATTGTTATGTGTGATTACTTGGTGGATTCTTCTCTTCGTACTGCATCTTCCTTGCTTGAATTCACATTCAGAAGGTTAGTGGTTGTTTATTAATTTGCTGCCGAAATTGCCTATGCCTATGTGTGTGTCGATTTTCCTCTTCCCTTTTCTGATACTTCTGAATCTTGTTCCTCTTATTCACATGAACATTCGACACCTATTCTCCTTTTAATATTACAAAATTGTACCCTATACCCCTGTTATTTGTGAAATCGCAATTGATGCCCTATAACCCTAGTGTTGCTTAAATTTGTACTTTAAGGGATTGAATAATAAGGTTGTTACTTGTTGGGTTCTTGGCCATCACATCACGCATTCAGAGGGAGGTTATTACTGCATCCAGATCGTTGGTTTTGGTAGGTTTTGGTGAGTGAGATTTGTAAAGACTGTAGGATGTCTTTTGATTTTCTGATTTAGTATTGCATGCTTAGTATTGTGTTGTCTTTGCCTTATGATTGTTTAGGTATTTCTGATTCTTGTGATAAAGGCAAAGGAATAGCTTCTTGTTCAGACATGTGAGAGGTAGAATCTATACCTTATCGGTTTCTCTGAAAATAATCTTATTTGTTCTTATTGATTTGAGTTTGTTCATTAAGCTTATGCATGCTTGCAAATACACATAACATGCTTGCGGATTGAGTGTTGGTTCCTTAGGTGATTTCAGAACTATGTGGGAATAGTATTGCTTATTTCGGTTTGACATATATGGTATTGGATTGTGTATTGTGTTGTGACTTGCTTAAGGATACCTTGTTATGTTTCTATGTGCTTATACTTGCCTATGTGCTTGTATGTGTGCTTATGTGTCGATTCTCGTACCGGTGACCATGTGGCAAGATGCTTTGTCCTTGTGTGGGAAGATACCTTGTCCTTGTGTGGGAAGATACCTTGTCCTTGTGTGGGAAGATGCCTTGTCCTTGTGTGGCAAGATGCCTTGTCCTTGTGTGGCAAGATGCCTTGTCCTTATATGACAACATGCCTTGTTCATGTGTGGTAATATGCCCTTGGGTTGGGTACAAGGATGTATGAAGGTTTGTTGTGAGTTTGTTTGCTAACTGTTTTCCTTTTTTTGTAGCACAACCTTGGATAACACAGGTGGTAGGGGATATCTGCTTGGTTTTGCAAATTGTATAGCAAATTGAGCTCCCTGTGTACTTCTAGTTTCTGTCTTATGATGGTTACCTACAAAGTATTTTGAGTTCTTCTCGTGGTTTTGTTAAAATCAGCCTCGGTATAATGTTGTGTTTGTTTGCTGATTTGTTTGGGCCTATTGTATATATGTGATCTATATATGTGGTTTGGGAGATGTTTGTCTAGGTTTCTGCAGATTTTATAATGTTGCGACCCTACTGAGATTTTTGTAATCTCATTTTGTTGTTTTTCTTCTTTTTCAAGCTTAGGTTTGTGTTTTGGTGGCCGTATCGAGGTGTGAGATCAGAGCTGCATGTCGGGACGATTGCATATCACATTTCAGCTTTGTTTTAGTTTCATTTCTGGCTTTTCAATTACTATTCTTGTTTTCGCATATTGACATGAACAAATGTTTGCTGATTAAGACTTCCTTGGGACTTGTGTATTATGTTTCCAGTGGTTTTGAATTTATGAAAGTCTTATGTTGATATTTCTTTTCACTCCGTTTTATGCCAAAAATAAAATTGCATGCTCCAACCTTAAAAGTAACTTAAACAACTAATGAAAATTAATAACTAGTTGACTTGAGGCTTGTGGGATTCAAATAGAACCTTGCTAGTGTTTATTTGGGTTTCACGGTGGTAAGGGTCCTTATAGGTTGAGTTTGAGTCCTTATATAATATGTATTTTGCTAGTAGGATGACTGACTTGTGATTTGATTGTTAGTGGTGGTTGGGTATTTGTGATGGCCAATGGGTGATTGAGTGGTAAGGCAGGCTCGACATAGGGTGATATCATGGCTATTTGGACATCATTATTGTCTTTGCATCTTTGATGATCACTTACAAGATATATGAGTTTATCTCTTAAGGTAGAAATTTGAGGTAGCTTCCATAATCAAGCATTTTATCATCATGGCTTATATCCAATTTGGAAAGAAAATAAAGTGGGATTGTACAGTTAATGGAACAAAATTTACTTGTTTGAAAGAATACTTTTTTGATTAAGGAATTATATATGAAACGTCGATTTAAAACACCCAATAACAGAATGGCCGGGTGGAGAGGAAGCCCAACACATTCTTGAGGTGGCTAGAGCAATAAGATTTGAGGAAGACTTACCTATAAAATTTTGGAAAGATTATGTATTAATGACGAGTTATTTGATCAATCTCACACCCAATGTCCTGTTGACAGGAAAGTTGCCACATAAAAATGTTTTCGGCAAGCCCCCACATCTCTATTATATGAGAGTCTTTGGTTATTTGTGTTATACATATAAGCATGACAAGATTGGCGACAAGATTGGCGACAAGATTGAAGCCCACTCCTTCAAGTGAGTGTTTCTCGGTTACTTGCAAGAAAAGAATGGTTGACGAGTTTATGACATGGAATCAAGGAGAATATATTTTTTTTTTCAAGAATGTTAAGTTTTACAAGTATTTATTTCCCTTTGAAGAATATAAGGTTTTCTCGTTTAAACCCACGGGTGGCATACTCATGACGAAACCAACTTGGGAACATTATATGGATAATTATGAGAATCTCAAATCAGGATTGATAATACAACAAATATTCCCATCCATTAGTTTGAGAGAATTTCGAAAACTATATCAGGAATATCTAATAAAATCCCTCAAATTAATATTGATAATTTTATAGATAATACAGAGAAAATTGCATCGCCAGATTTTCTTATTTACCCGCTCATTCCTCATGCATATAGCTAGCATAATGCCAATGATTCTGAATTGAATGACAAATCTTTTTTTATATTTGAAAATTATAAATTGGCCAAATATTCTGAAAATAAAGAACCTAGTCAACCTTTCTCAATCTCATGCTCACCTATCATGTTGCCAGCCAATCCTGGGATCATGCACATCTTGCCATCAATACAGTCTAACAAAATTGATTCCTTTCAATCCTGATTCATTCCCTCATGAGAGTAATGTATTCGGACAGATTACAAATTATGAAGATCGTAAAAATTTTGTACAATCAATACAAGATTTTCCAACATCATTTACATCCGACTCACCTTGTCCTAAAAAATCAACACGAGATAGCAAGCCACCAACATGTCTCATAGACTATGTTTGAAAGGATCACACGACAACTAAAAGGTCAGGTATCCAATATTTTTTATGCAAACATTAACTATACACTCGCACATTGTGATTTTTCTCAAGACCACAAGGTTTTCCTTTCCGTCGTTATTGATAATCATGAACCCATGACTTAATCCCAAGGTATGCCAAGTGGACATTGTAGCTCAAAAAGAATGACCGTTTTGACAGTTGGACGTGAACTATACCTTCATACATAGTGACCTTGAAGAGGAAAGCTATATTGTTGTGCCCTAGAACCTACTAATCAGGTGGCAATCGCCGTATGCTCACTAAACATACTACTATAATGTCACATCATACAACTATACATATAGTAAACCTATGAGGCTAGTGGTACGAAAACAAGAATGAAAATCATAACGAGATTAAATTCTCAAAACTAGACATAGTGAAGATGAGAGAAAGAGAACGATGTTGTTTCAGAAGACAACATGATATATAATAAGACATTTTCATGCTACTATTTACATAATTTATATTTATTTATTTTTATTTTAGTTCTCTATCAACAATATGACATGGGTGTAGACTAGGAAAATAACACAATCATGTACATAAAATATTAAAATTCCAAAAGAAATGGTAACTTAAAACACTAATCCCAAAATGAGTAACTAACTATTTGATTTGAAGCCTTAGATGAATCCAAACCTGCATAAATCAGATCCAAGGATTTGGCAAAAACCTATTAGGTGAGCAAACGGAAAAAATATAAATAACATCTCACATGCAGTTATAATATAATAAATATACATGCCGGTATACAACACCTATCAGAACACAAAAAAACGTAGTCGCAGTTAAAGCATAATGCAAAACCAAGAGTCTTCAAGCATATAAGACCCTGACTGATGACAATGTCTTTTAGTCCATTCCAGCCCTAGGAATAGGACTAAGAGAAATTAGTGGTGTTTTACGTGCAACTCCTCACTTGTTACTCGTTATCTTATATACTGAATTACAATTTGTCCCAATTTCACTAACAATGTTATGATGTTAGGTGATAATAGGTCCACTTAACCGGTCCCCACACTAGGGTATCATCTGATACATTCAATTAGCATAATCATATAATTCTTGTATTTTTTTAGCCACCCTTAGCAAATCCATGCCCCAGTACCATACTTAAAGCACTCTTAAGAGTGACATAAGTTACCCTATGCTATTGCAATGCATGATACACTTCATGATTCTAGATGCGATTCAATATATCATATGACAATTCATTCGTTATATCATATTATTGCACATCTTATCCGTACAAAATACAATAAAACAATCAATCAAAGCATTACAATTTACATGTCTTTCAGTTCACACACAATACTCTAGATTATTATGATATTATCCCATGATTAATCACATTTTATAAATATACCAGCAAATAAAGCAACAAGAAAATAAAGCAACAAGAAAAGAGTCCTTTCACTCATGGATTTTGAAGTTCACTTATCTGCCATTTATCTTCTGGACTGATTCCTCAAGATCTTGTCATTGCACCTACACACAATGGTAATCTAAATCTCAATAATCATATTAAGAGGGTATAATCACATAAAATAATATATTTACACCCTATATTGACATATCACAACCCTAAGATCAAACCGGAATCAAACCAAAATCAAATCCGGTATTTTCTTAATACTATAAGACTCCAAATTAATTTTACTGTTTCTCGTATTTTTTTTCAGATTTTTTCCTCAATTTATACTATTTTTCTAATTAAAATGCCCTTTCTAACTATTATTTAATCAATTTTCTAAATTAAATAGTCAGACCAACCAGAACGCAAAAACTGGCAACACTAGGTGCTGCCCCTCCAATGCTTGAAGCACTAGGGGCTGACATACGACCCATCCTAAGAGTGCCATGTCTCGTCTGAGCCTAAGACTCAATCCAAACCTGCCTTGTAGAAGACGACACGTCGTCTAAACCTATGGCTGGACGAGCGGTCGCCTGGATGGTCCTCAGATAGCATGTCTTCTGGGATCGTCTTCAATCTCCCATTGCCTAAAAATCAGCATGAATCCCAATCTCCTTTTCCACACAACCACACTCAACTAGAAACACCTCAACACGAAGTCCTAACTAATACAAACCTATCCGTGCAAAAATCCTAAGATTTTATCCATTAAATCTGATGAACCAAGTCAAAGAAGATCCAATTTTCATCAAGTAAAACTCACCCTATAAAGAGCTTGTTCCAACACAGAAAACACAAAGGGATTTGAGGGACGACCTCGTGAGAGAGGGACGAAGCTCTCAGATGAAAAACAACGGCACAAAACATAATTAATTGAAGAGACTAGAAAAACGGATTCTTATCCCATCATTTCACCGGCCATGAGTAGAACCAGAAGTGGCTGAAACGGTTGCTGGTTAACTAATGAAATGACAATGTTTCATCACTTGATGAAACGATACTGTTTTGTTTAAAAACAACATCCCCCAGACACACTTGGCCAAAATGATGGCCAAACCTACATTTTGACGCAATGATCAAAATGACAGGCTAAGTTGCGTTTTGGCCTGACATAATATAATAATAATATTATACAATAATATAAAATTATTATTAATCATTGATATTAATTTAAAATATATAATAATCAGTAAAATCATAAAACAATAGTAAAAAAAATTTTATAAATTTTTTATAAATAGAACAATCCACGAAAACTTAAAAATTATTTTTCTATGAATACATGATTTATTAAAAATTAAATACTTCATTATAAATCTTAAAAAATTATAATAATCCAAAATATATTTTCAAAAATTTACCGAAAATGATACGCCTATAACCAATGGATCTATTTTAATATTTTAAAATATCAAAATCATCAATTTAACTGATATTTTAAATTATTAAATAAATAAATAAATAAAAATAATATTTCAAAAATTATAATAAATCTTCAAAAATAGAATCAATCCTTAATAAAGATATATTAAATTAATTATACCTTCAAACCAAACTATATCATATGTTATTAAATAATCTTAGGTTGTGGGTTATGACCCGTAAATATCAACAAACCCAATTGGGGTTTGAGATTTAAATAACTTGAAATTTTATCACAATAAGATAAGTTATTATAAGCATGCAACACTATATAATTAATTTTATATAAAAAAAAATACATATCCAAGTAATTTTAGAGAAGAGGCTAGAAACATAACCACCACAACATAAATTATATATATATATATATATATATTGCAAGGTGTTAATAATCCAGAGTAGCTGATGGAGGGCATTCTAATCGTATGTAGTCATACATGACCCCATTAAAGGGGCCTGAAGCCACAGTTTGCGTTAAGAAAATGGTATTCTCCCCTTCCACAATCTCAGTCCAGGGAACTTGTATGTTGTAAAGCCTGTAGAGGCCATGAATTCCATGCCTTGCAATTGTGTTGTCGTGACCAATCACTCCAGTTGTAAACAGGGGCGGATTCTTTTCCGAGTGATTAAAGCGAACCTTCACGACAAGTTATCGATACCATAAAAAACCAGTTAACAGTATCATAAAACAACCATTCTGTACCTGTAATTCAGCAACATTTGCCGTTGCTAGAGCCACTCTCAGTTTGTATGTGCCGTTCTCTTGTACATTCTCGAGACTGAACTTTATCTGCCATGTTGTTTCTCCATATGTACCGTCGCCGTTTTTCCTGCGATGAGTCTTAAGCTTTAGTGAAAAAAGATACCTTGTTCAGTTCGGAATTCAGGAAGTTTGTGGGGTTCTAATATAATATTATCTTCTGTTTCTGAAGTTAGTATGTTCCGTCCATTAGGAAGCCATGGAGAAGGAACAAACCTGGTGACATGAGCGAAGAACCAATTCCTTTTATAGTCACTGGAACCGATGGTGAAAGTCAAATCCACAGGGTATAAATCTGAATACCTGTCCCATAACCCGTACTGCCTGAACCTGAACATTTAGAACAGACTAGTACTTGAGGAGTACTTTCCAGGCCATTTAATTGTAGCGTTTTAACTGTAAACTTCAAGGGTAAAAGTAACAAAGATCACTAACCTGTCAGGGTGATTGACATAAAGTTTATTGATATAGTTAGTGTCAGGATCAGGAATGTAGAATTCTGCAGCAGAACGATCAGGGATGCCTATTTCCCACAGTGTAGGGCCGTCTCTTGGAGGTTCATAGACAATATCGCCCAAGTCTATATCAGAATCTGTTTAACATGTTTGCTTAAATCAACAAAGGGAAATGTCACAAAGCCAAAACCTTGAAAATTACAAAACTATTACAGTACCTGCAGTTATGGTGATAACTTCATCGTATCGATAGTCTCCAATAAAACCAGGAACCCATGCATACAGGTTATAGTCCCCGCTACGTGCTTCATTGATGGAGAAATAGCCATAAGCATCCGCTTTTGTCCAGAACTGGTAACCCTGGCAAGGAAACTAATTGGTTACTTTTCCTGCTTCCCGGATCGTTTTTGTGTAAAATCATAAAGGTAAACAGTATCTCTCTGTAACCAATACAAATTAACATGGAGCCAATTTGACAATTCTGGGATTTCTTTTAATATGGTCTCGTTGAGAAGAAATATCACCTTGGATTCTGTTTGCCAAGATCCTGCTTCCCCTGGCGGTGCCAGTCCCACATAAGCATCCGTCGCCGGTAAATCGTAATCACAAGCATACCTATGCAATGATTGTTTGTTCCTATGAGTTACTTTTAGCAATTGATGAATGAAGGAAAATCTACTACGAAGCTGTCTACCTGTCTCTAACTTGTAATCTACCACTCAGACAACCGCGAAGATCAGAAGTTGGAAAATCTTCTGAAGCTGGGAAGTCGTACGGCCAGCTCTGAACTTCTATGAACATCTAAAATTCGAGAAATTTTAACACTTCTCATCATTAATTATTCAATCCTATGTTGTCCAAGAATCTTGAGTGAGTTTTTGTGTCAAGGACCTGTTTTTTAGCATCCTCCCACAGGCAAGTTGCGTCACCTCCATCCCGCGAAGTATTGACATACATAAAAACGGGCCCAAACACCTTTTTCCATGGCTCTCCTGATTTGAATTTGAGCACCATATCCTCCCCTGCATAGTGTGCACTGAGGAACATCTGCTTGTATCATTTGAGCAAACCATGACATGTATCAGGATGGATAACCGTGAAAATCATATCTACCAAAGTTCTTTCTTTCTTTCTTCCAGGTCCAGACTACTTACAGCAAGATTAATGGGACCAACATGAGATGTAAGGTTTTGTTTTAAGGGTCCACCAGATCGAAACTCATTACTGGGTGTTATTTGCCAAAATCCCACAGGAGGATCAGAGCATATCCATCCATGAACTCTAAGGTTTTTGTTCTCGCACGAGTACTGGTACTTGTCATCTACCTGCGCTTGGTAGCACAAGAAATTTCCTTAAAACTAACTCATGAGAATGTTGGCTTGTTAAATTGTTAGAAGCAAAAGGTGATGAGTTTGGGAAAGTACCTCTCCTTTGAATTCTTGCTCAACAGGATGTACAAGCAGGACTGCCTCTGGGTAAGCAAGAGGTCTGCTTCTTCTTGGTAACCTGTCTTCTGGTAGTGGCATGGGTCTTTGCCTGTCGTCTGCCACTACCATGTAATGAAACCTATTTTGTCAAAACAAAAAATTACAAAGGAGTTCTTCCGCATAACATATCGCAGGTCAAAATTGCTCCAAAAGAATACGATACAAACAAACAAAGTTTCTTACTTGTCTTTTCTAAGCTTGAACACTATCCTGGTCTGCGGGAGGTTGAATGCAGGCCACTCCCCTAAGTGCTCGTAGATGGCATAGGAGTAAAACCCTGACGAATTGCGAAGCATTATGAACCTGGGATCAAAGTCATGGTTATTTCAGTTATTGTCTGATTAAGAAAATATGTCTGTATCACAAATCTGAACAACAAAGTAAAATTCATGTTGGCTCATTACCTCTTGTCTATATTTAAGGGAGCAAGCTGTCCTTCTTGTGAGGGATCCCAAGTCCTTGCGAAAGAGATTTCCACTTGTTCCTCATTTTCAACTATAACTTTAAAGCTTGTTCCTTTTATCCTGCAGGGTAGTTCATATATATGGGTAGAATCCTGAATAAATTGTTCAAGAAAAGAATAAGTAGTTGTCATACACGTAGAATATTCCTGTTGTTCCTGTACTTCCTTCTTTACTCCAAACAAGGTCCCAATACCTACATTTCCATTGAAAATAAGTCAGCTAAAGCAATGCAACGAAGCTAGTTACTTCTAGCAAAAACCTTGTGTTTCTGTTGTCTCCGCAAGATTTGGTTTTGGAGGGAAAGCATTCCAAGGGATGCAACCTTATGATGTCCTTAGGGGCACTCACATGCATTTTCATTAACTTACAGAGTTAAAATATAGCCTACAAAACCTGGAAAGAAAAAGAAAAGTAAGAACTAAAACTCTGTGTACCCTCTATTAGATTCCTCATTTCGAACTTCAAGCAGGTTGCTGATGCCATTATACTGTATTCCAGTGACAATTCCATCTGGTTTTGACAGAGTGACTTGCAATGTTCCATTATCCATCACCACCTGCTTGAGGGCACACCAGTTTCCATAAGATTTCCTCGAGAGGAGAAAAGGCTCATTAGATTTTATCATATTTACATCTCCGTTTAGCTCCTATTGGTCTGATATGTCAAAGAAGATACAGAAATACATAGTAGGAGATTGGATTTACATGGCTTTCTTGAATATGCAATTGCACCCCTTGGCTTGACATTGTCGAGCCTCTCGTGATCTCTGCAGTCTCTTCACTAAAAGAATGGTATGGACATTGTTATATCTAAACACCAAATGAAGTTTATATTGCACAGAACAGGTGCAAAGAAGTGTCCTGACATATTACCTCTGTGGTGCTGATGTGCAGGAAATGGAAGCTGGTACTTGATGAAATTCATGTGTATCAGTTTACTTATATTTGGAAGGAGATGTCCATTTCTTAGAACTTGCACTTTAGAATTTCTTTACTCAAGCGTCACAACTGTTTGGTAAAAAGTGACGGAAACCTTGCAAGATCAGCCATGCTTAGTTGATTATCACATATTATCAAGTTATTGAAAGTGTGTGAACTTATGCTTCTGCAGTAATCAATAAAAAAGATCCTTTATTCTCCCCCGCAGATATCCCTTCTAAGATGTTCACACAAATCAGTTTGTTGTCTACTTGTTTTGAACTGAAAATTAACATATTTCTTTTTTTTGTAAAATTAATGCCATGAAATTTTAGTAACACCACTTTCAGTTTGAAGGTGATTTATACAAATAGAGTTTAACTTGTCTTTCAACAAGGATTGGTCTCACTGGTGAAGGCCTATAATCCGTTTTTTACGTATTTGTTGGTAAGATGTCTTAAGTATTTAATCTGAATTCGAATATTGAGTATGTAAATAGAAATTGCTCTATTGTTAGGGTGTATTTGAATTCTGAAAATGTGAATAGAACAGTTTGCACTGTCCTTATATTCAACCAGTTTTAAGTTTTTATCGCTTAAGTATTGACAGCAGAGGCATTTCGTCAAGACATAAGAGGATTCTGACAATCGTCGTTTTGCTCTTGAATGCTTGTCATTAAATCAACTTCCACCTATATATTGGTACGCTACTACACATGGTAAAGAAATTAAGGGGAAAAGAGCATATCAAATATTCCTAATGGTAAAACTAGGAACTGGAGGTGGAGGGCTCTTCTAAGCGAATGTAGTCATACATGATCCCCTGGAAAGGACTTACAATGGTGCCTGTTAGTTTCAAAAAGATGGTGTTGTTCCCTTCCAGCAGCTCAGTGCTTGGTATATCAACATCGAACAACCTGCAGAGCCCGTGAATTCCATGTCTTGCGATTGTGTTATCCTTCCCAATGATACCAGTTGAAAACAGAGGAGGGTTGGAGTTTTCATTGTTAACCCGAACCTTCAAGCAGAACATTGAGTTAGGCAACCAAAACCATTTTAGTAGTGACTCATACTTTGTTGGTATACACAGGATGATTTGATTAGCTAAAGTAGAACTCGAGTTACCAACCTGTAACTCAGCAACATTTGCAGTTGCAAGTGCCAACCACAGTTTGTATGTTCCTCCTTCTAACTTATCTAGCTTGAACCTGATTTGCCATGTCGTTCCTTCGTATGTATTATCGTTTGTCTTCCTACAATATGATGTTGTTTAAGATGAGAAAGCTGTTCCAGATCAAGCGCTATATGTTCATTCATCAAAAAGCCTATCAGTAGGAAAAATTAAGAATATATCAGTAATGGAGACCTTGTGACTTGAGCGAAAAACCAATCTTTTTTTGGGTCACTAACACCAACTGTGAAGACTAAATCTCCATCAGGATACAGCTCTGCATATCTTTCCCATAATCCATACTGCCTGAACCTGTTTCATAAGAGCATAAAATCAACATTAAGGCAAACCTTGATTGATATTAATTCCAAAGAGTCTAAAAGAAGATCTTACTTGTCATGGGTGAGATATAGTTTGTTGATATACTTTGGATTAGCATCAGGAACGAAGAATTCTGCAGCAGAACGATCAGGGGTACCTATCTCCCATACCGTGACACCATTCCTTGGAGGCTTATAAATAAGATCACCAATATCAGTGTCACTACCTGTTTTTCACATTGTTGCAGAGCATATGGGTCAAAAGTACATTAAAACAACTTTAAAAGGCTCATTTACTAGTGATAATAGCAATACCTGCTTTTATACTGATGATAGGATCATGTTTGAAGTCTCCAATAAAACCAGGAACATATCCATAAAGATTGTACTCGCCTGCCCTTATATTGTTAATGGTGAAGCTTCCATCTTTATCAACTGCAGTCCAAAATTGATAACCCTGATAACAAGATAAGAAGATCAATGATTGAGCATTGCTCTGTCACATGAAAGACCGTGTAGAAAATATAGTGAACAAAGTTATGATGATCACCTTGGATTCCAGTTGCCAGGAACCAATATCCCCAGGGGCCGCCAACCCAACATAAGCTCCTTCTGCAGGTTTCTTCTGGGTGCTGACAAACATGCAGACTTGTATATTATCAGATCATGGAAAAGCAACTGCTATAATAGGTGGATGAAAGCCTGAAAGGGTTAAGGCACAAACCCGTCTAGGACTAGCAATCTGCCACTAATGTTACCCCTTTGTTCCGATGGAGGAAAATCTTTGGAACTGACGAAGTCATAAGGCCAGCTTTGAACTTCATCTATCGTCTGAAATAAGTTTCTTAGTCAATCAGTTTGTAAATTTACTCTTCAAGTGTCTTTAATTTCAAATTAAGCAAGAAGATAACTTGCAAAAAAAAATAAAAATGTGACATAGCCTAACCTGTTTCTTAGCATCCTCCCAAAGTGAAAGAGGGTCGCCTTTACCCTTCAAAGAATTAAGGTAAAAGAAAATTGGCCCGTACACTTTCTTCCACGGCTCATTGGGACCAAATTTCACTATCATATCCGCTCCAGCATAATGAGTGCTATGAAATACCTGGCCATGGCATTATTGAGAAGTTTAGCTATTGTGATATTATGTACAAAAGAATGATGGTAAAGAATGAATGGCGGCTGGGCTTGGACTCACAGACAGAGTGGTGGGACCGAGATGGGAGGTAAGAAGCTGTTTGGTGGGTCCACCAGATCTGAACTCACTGCTGGGTGTGATTAGCCAAAACCCGACCGGCGGGTCGTCAGATAGCCACCCGTGAACCTGGCTATCTTTAGACTCACATGAGTACGCATACTTGTCATCGACCTGAGAAAAGTAAACCAGATTCATCAGACGACCTCTCTGGAAATCATGTAGATCAACTTTGTATGGGAACGAGAACATGGGCATGTGAACCATTTATGACCCTATTGGTTATAGTAGAACAAAACCCTGGTACTGGTTTTGGAACAGTGGAAAAAAAGTAGAAAAGTTCTCTTGTTCTCAAGTACCTCTCCTTTAAAATCAGGTTCTATGGGATCGACGAGCAAGACAGCTTCTGGATATGCTAGAGGTTGGCCTCTTGGTGGTAATCGGTCATCGGGTTGAGGCATAAATCTTTGCCTGTTGTCCTCTACGGCCATATAATGAAATCTGCGCCCGGGATGGCAGTACTTTGTCAGTACGTAGTAGTGCTTAGATATTTGTTCACGTTAATGAAAAATGAAGAGAAATCAAGAAAGGGTCAAAATACCCACTTGTCATGTCTAACTTTGAAAGCCACCCTAGTGTTGTCAAGGTCGAAATGAGGCCATTCCTTCAAATGTTCATAAATAGCATAGGTGTAGAAACCTGATGAACCTCGAAGCATTACGTATCTGATATAAACAGAAAATGGCGAATTGGTCCTCTTTGTTTTCATCAAATGCAATCTAGATATCTTGATGGTAAAGGTAAAGAATGAATGGACTTTAATTAGCGAATCTGTGTACGATTTGAGCTAGCACAAACCTTTTGTCAAAATTCAACGGGACGACCTTGCCCTGAAGGGAAGGATCCCATTTTCTGGTGAAGGAAAGTTCCACCATGTCCTCATTCTGCACCACCACGGTCATATTTGTCCCCTCCATCCTGCTTACACGGACGAGTTGTTACAGGCTTACAAGCAAAACTACGGCTGGATCCACACCAACTAGCTCACATGCTTGCATTTTCCTTGGTACCATGCATGGCTTTAAAAAGGAGAACTAGCTCCACAATAGACCTTAACTAAATTATAATTAATATTTCTTTATAAAAAAAAAACTAATCTAATTCCAAGTCGTTGAATGCATGGTAGAATTGGATATCTGCTACAAGGGATACAGAGCTCTGGCTGTGGGGTTTGGAAGCTTACCTGTCTAAGTCACCTTTTTTTCTTGTGACACCTTCCCCGTCCCAAACAATATCCCAGTACCTTCATGTTCAAAGAGACATGGTGTCAATATGAGCTTAAGTATACATGCAAACAAGGGCCACAGTACACGATAAAAGAAGCAATGTTTATCCTTTCTGATCAAGAGGTCATGCACATTTTCCTCAAAAAAGAAGAGGTAAAGTACTTGTGGTGGGTTGATTCGGCCAGGCTTAGTTAGAGATCATATATGTCCTCCATCATCTATATTCACAAGCCATGCATACATCCAATTAAATAAACCTCATGTTCACTGCTTGGAAATGGCTACGTCAACTAATCCTTACTAATTGCCTTTATAATTTCTCACCGAAAGAAAAAGGAAATGAATCGCCTGCCTTTCTCGTGATTGCCTTTTCCTAGGCTGGGAAACTTGGATGCTTGTTCGTTTCTCAAAATTACAAAACATTCTATTCAGTAGTCACATTCAGACTTCCCGATGGTAATGTAATGCCAATGTTAAAAAAGAGTACCTAGAAACCTTTCAGGATGATGCGTTGCACTAGTGGTTATGTAGAATAGAAAAGAAACATTAACCAAAAATGCATTCTTGCATCATTAATCTTTTTGGTTACTGAAAAGTAATATCACTCATAAAAAAATATGTCGAGGCATGAATGAACAGTGGAAAAAAACTGTACATACCCTCTATTCGATTCGTCATTCTCAACTTCAAGCAAATTATCAAAGCCACTGTACTGTATTCCCGTGACACTTCCCGCTGGATTTGATAACGTCACCTGAAGAATACCATTGTCCAGAACCACCTGCAAATTAAGAAATTACACTCTTCATTTTCACAGAACAGCTTGAAATCTTTGCGCAGACGAAGGAAATCCTGAGTACTGTTTTAAAAAATGTAAATGGAGTTTATATAGTAGAAAATTGTCATCAGAAAACAGAACACCAAGTGATTACATGGGCTTCTTGAGTATGTAACTGCACCCCTCCCTGGGTGTCTCTGGCCGGAATGTTCAGTAGTACACCAGGAGAGCCTGGACTTGAATATTCCTGAGTCTTTTGCAGTGCAGGAAACGCAGGGTAGATGAGTAGTGCAGACAGAAAAGAGCAAAATAGTGGTAGGCAAACACTTCTGCCAGAACCACCCATAATAATTAACAAATGATATTGTTTCAATCGTTGTCTATTTGCAGCAGCACTTGAGGGCGAGAGAGGGCGTTTAAGTAGTCGACTTATAGCAGAGGGATCATCTTTAAGCATTACATCATGCGAGCATTTACTATCCGTTATAGCGATTAAGGAAACAAATACAGCCTTTTGAAGCCTGTGGAAAATCTCCCGGTAAGGTATCTTAAATGTAAAATGGCAACAGTAGAAAAGAATAACAAGGAAATACCATCAATCTTTTTGACTATACGTAGATCTCTCTCCATTGATCCTTAGTTTCCCTAATTAGCTAATTAAGTACGAAACTAATTACGTAATCACCAATAACAAAAAGTATCAGATTGCTGCGCCATTTAATTAAAAACCAACCTATGAAGGAAAATCTGAAAATTTTGTCAATCTAATTACGTAATCAACTGAGAGAAATTCTCCTCCTGATAGATCATATGCATGCAACTATAGTTTCTAAGTCACTAATTAGAACTATTTCATTACCCAAAAATTTATATAAATAACTAAATAAAAAAGCTCTCATATCTCAACAAATATTTATGATTTATGATTAAAAAAAAGAAAATTCTTCCACTTGGTACTCCTTAAAACTAATTATATTTATGACCACTCATTTTAATTTTATTTTTTCGTGTATGAGTGTGTATTTATATAAAACGTAGTTCATTTATGACATGAATTTATGGATGTCTAAATATGAACTGATTATTATCCATCTTGGTTTTCTCCTTTTAGTTGATTAGAAATTCTTGACGTTTTGCCCATATTAAGTAGGATCAATGGCTTTGCTTCGCCGTCACGGCAGTTTGGTGCATCAGATGAGTCGTAGAAGATTCGAAGAAGGCATATGTAAATAGGTGGTGAGAAAGAAAAGGATACCATGATAATTACTTAACAAGGCAAGAAAATGGGTGATTGATAGTTTTTTTGTAATTTAAGAATGAAAATCTTAAAGTGAGAATCTCCTTGTAATATTATAATATATGGTTAGGAATTGTAGCCTTCTCTATCCTATCCGAGTGATCAAATTTATATGGATAAAAAAGGATAAAAAGAAAGCAAGATAATGGTCACTTACTCTAAACAAGGAAATGCAGTTAACAAATATTTTACGGACTTTCATAAAATTGGAAATACAGCTTAACAAACCTCTCATCGATTTTCATTTAAAAGGGAAGATATATAGCTAGGTGACTAGGTAGGTAGATGAATAGCTAAAATTATAAATAAATAAAACCAATTCATGCTGAGTATCTTCATCGACCAATTGTCTAGGCTTAAATTACTTCAAATTTACGGATCTCCTCGTGATTATTGCTAAAAAATATGTCACCCTTACCTCTTCCAAATGAATCGTGCATATCTAGTTTTATCTAGTTTTATCTAGTTTATGCAACGTGATCACAATAGGATCAGATGGTTAGTTCAACGAATTTTATCTGAAAAATATCTTAATCCGATCCAACCACATATTCTTCAATTTTATTATAATTTTTTTAAAAAAATCATTACAATTATATATCTTGATTTCTTAAATTTTAATCATAACCTCAATCACTGCCGGACGATCTCACCTCATTCTGAATCACCTTCTCTGTTATTCTTGAAACCCACCTCCTTAACCATCTTGGGCATCTTGTGTTCAAATCCGGATAATTAAATGTGATATATTCGATTTGGGGATATGAAACATCTTGAAATTTAGATTGAATGGACCTATCTTTATTGATGTTTAGGATTATTGTTACCGGTTATAAATGTCTTTAGTAAAAAAATAAATTGTGTCTGGTTTTGGTGTTCTCTCCGAAAGCTTTGTTAAATTCTAGTTGTGGAGGACATTTTGGATAAATTTTCAAAGTTTTGAGTAGTTAAAAATCGCATTTCCATTTCAACAGAAAAATTCCTTTAGTTACAAAATAAGTAATAGCAATTCGAGGTGATTATTACACGTCATGGTGTATTGTAGTTAAGAAGTTTTCATAGGTCATAATGCATGCTAATTTTTTATAACACTTCCAGATTAAGAGGTTTTAATTTATAAATATAAAAAAGGAGATGCCTTGTCACCTTTCCTTTACCTTTCCTTTTCTATATCATGGTTGAAGTTATTATCCAAATTAATTAAAATTGTTTTGAAATGGAACTCTTCAAAATAGATGCAACTCTTCACAAGATTTGATTGGGGAACGCCATTCTGACTCATATGTAGTATGCAGAGTATGCACATAATGTCATATTATTGTGTGAAGAAGGCGAGAGATTGAAAATTTATAATGTGTCGTAATGAGTTTGGGGTTTATGAACTAAGCTTCGTGTGACACTCAGATATTCTAGTTGGCCCAATCAGGCTCTCACTCTAGTCAATAATTCAGCTAGCATACTGAAATTTGCTTTTCGGAAAAAATACAAAAATATAAGAAGAGGAAAAACATGAGAGAAGAACTCTTTAATTAAACTTATCTCTGAATGAATAAAAAATAAGAGGTGGCTCCCCTTATATACTAATAGATAGGCTTAATCTTTATCGAATAAGCCTTATCTTAACTTTATCCTTATCCGATAAGGTTTATAGTAACATTGTTCTTAATTGATAAAGTCTAATATTATCCTATAGTCTATCTTCATCTAAGTATATTTGTTGGCTCGTGGCTAGGTCTTGTGAGCTAATCTTCATGGGAAGTCAAATAGCTCCCAGTTTGCCTCACTATAGGTGTTTCTTCCATTTCACTAGATACTTTATCTTTATCATATGTCTCCCTAGTCCTTATATGAGACCTCAATCATTTGTACTAGAAGTCCAAAAATCAGTGCAATTGAAAAGACTATTTTGCCCATGAAAAAATGGATGTGTGATAGCCAAAAATGGTATTAAAAAGTTAAGTGTTCATTTCTGATTTCATTTCTCCCTTATTTTATTTCTATCATTAATGGTACATTATCTATTCTTAAGAGATAATTCTAGAATTAAATCCTAAGGATTATCTCCTTATCTCTAGTCTTAAAAGTAGAGAAAATTAATCTTATTAAATCCTATAAATAGAGTAGCTGGCTATACATATAATTTCACACCAAAAAACACACAAACTTATCATGTGATAAACTTTACTCCTTACCCTTGCTACCGGAAATTCTTTAACACTTACCATTTCTGAATTCTTTTATCCTTCATCAGATTTCTACAAATAATAGCTTGTTGGAAACCTGTTTCCATCCTCTATCTTACTATCTAGGTTTCATCATCAGAATGTTAGTTCTTCCCTATATTTTTCTTTATTGCAATTACCTAGGTATTGGTATCAAAATTTCTTGATTCTTCCTTCAATTGGTTTATGTTATTGTTTCTTTTGTTCGTATGATTGTTTGACACCTATTCATGTTGTAATATCATGAATTCATCCTTTGAATCTTCCCTATATATGAAGTCAGCATGCCCTATACCTTTGCCCTATTGTTGTCGATTTTTACCAATCGACTTGTCTGTTTGTTTTTTATCTTGTTCCTTTTAATCGTATATGCAATTAACACCTAATCCTTCTATATTATCATGAAATCGCAACCCCTAAACCTTATGTGCATGAAATCACAATTTGCCCTATTTTCCTAACCGAGTACTGAAATTTGTATGATAAATTGGGTTGGAAAATCAGGTTGATTCTTGTTGTGTTCCTGGCTATCACATCTCGTATCCAAGGGGGAGGTCTCAGCAGCATCTGATCACTGGTTTCTGATAGGTTTGATGAGTGGAATTGGTAAGAAACTAGGATGTCTATTTGGTTTCTGAATTGTGTATGCTTAGTATGGTTTTGTCTTTACCTTATGGTTATATAGGTGGTTCGGATCCTCTTAATAAAGGCAAATGATTAGCTATTTGTTTAGAGACAAGAAAGGTAGGATCTATACCTCATCAATTTCTCCAGAGATCCTTGTTGTATGATTGATGTTTTCGATGCATGTTCTTGTTGTTGATTGTATGCGCATGCTTGGTATAGTGTATGCATAAGTTGCGGATTGAGCTATGAGTCCTTAGGCAATTTCGGACCCTTATGATAGGTTGTGTGTGCCTAATTCGGATGTGTTATGTGCATTGGACTTGCTGATTGTGTTGTGATGTGATTGAGAATGTCCTGTTGTGGTATTATGCTTTGTGCTTGTACATGATTGTCTGTCAGGATCTTTTTCCGGTGGTCATTCGGGGTAAGTGCTGATGCTCATAAGGAGAGGAGAGGTTCTTACTGGTATGGTGTTGTATGGGTGAGAATCCCCAACATGTGCATTCTGGATGCCTAGTCCTTGTGTGGCTAGATGCCTTGTCCTGTGTATTGACAAGATGCCCTTATCCTTGTGTGGTTTGGATACTCTTATCCTTGTGTGGTTTGGATGCCCTTGTCCTTGGGTGGCTCATATGCCTTGTCTTTGTGTGGCAAGATGAGTAGAGTAGGCTTGCTGATTAGATTGTGTGCTAACTATTTACGCTTTGTGCAGCTAAGCCTTAGACAACACAGGTGGAAGGGGATGACCTTTTTATTGATGAGATCGAATGATGAATTACCTGCCTGTGTACTTCTGTTTTCAGAAGTGTTCGTAATCCATCCTCAGCCTATAACTTTTGGCCCTATCCCTATTATGATTGTTTTCAGAAGTGTTCGTAGTCCATCCTCATCCTCAGCCTATGACTTTCTGGTTTATTGAGTCCCTCTTGTTCCTATTTATTTCCGGAATTTATTGGAGGGCTACTTGCTGGATTTTAAGATCTTTATAGGACTTGTGTGTTGTGGTTCCCTTGGTTAATTATAAAGACTCCACTGATATTTTATTCACTCCGTATGTCACAAGAATATTTGTCCATTATTATCATGCTCCAACCTTTAAAAAGCATAAGATAAGAATTTAATAAAATCAGAACTAGTGTGATTAAGCCTTATGAGATTCAGATAAGTCTTAGGTTGGACTTGTTTGGGTTTCACGGTGATAAGAATTCTAATAGGTTGGATTTGGATCCTTATACTTTAGATAACGTGATGGTCCAAAATCTCATCTAATAGTTTAGAATGCAAGTTGCACCAGTCCGGCCCATGGTGTCTTCATTATCACAATATAGAACTGAGTTTGCTTGAATTCAACCCACGAACAGACTCCTCTACTCCATTTTGGTTGTCGGAACATTTTTGTCTTCTCTATAGAGTGCAGAATTAATGAAGTAGTGTGTTGTTGACTTTACTTTTTAAGCATCCTCTTACACATTGGCTACTCCATGTTGAAAAAGAAATTGTCCAAGTCATTAGAACTTCCCTTAATCCTCTGAATGTAGAGGGTTTGGGAACATCAATCTTCATGGTTGTTCAGAAGATTGATGTTCCCAAACCCTCCACATATTCAAAAGACAATAGTCAAATCATTAATATTTAAATTAAAAATAAATTAATTTTATCATTTAATTACATTATCTCTTATTCTTAAGCAAAAAAACTTTTGATATGAAGATTGAAAAATATGACTGTAAATTGAAAAGAGAAACTGTAAATAGAAAAATAGCAAGGAATTGAAGGAAATTTAATTGGTTAGAGAAAAATATTAAGGACCAAAAATGAAACTTTTAAGATATTGGAGAAATGGGGGCAACTTTAATGAAGCTTGTCTCTCATATGAGAACCGGTGAAGCTCAATTCCAAGGAGGATTGTCTTAAATCAACAGTGCAGTAGAGTAAAATAAAATAAAGTTTGTGCATGTCTACATATGCAGACAAATGAAATGTGTTTTTTTTAAAATCGATCTACAGAATCTTAAATTAGTATATCCCGTCTGCTAATGCATTTGGTTATCCCCTGGTTTCTTCTGGTAGAGAAAGGATCCCAGTAGAACCGCAATGCCAGTTATAGCAATGGTGAATATTAGTCGTTTCCTAGAGAACTCCTGAGGCTGTCTCCTTGGAGGACCTGTTGCCCTTTCGGACACCCTTGCATCACTTGAAGAACAGTTCAATAATACATTAGACCATTGAGGAAATAGCTAGATGCAGAAGGCTAACACGTAACACGTTTCTTGGCAGATAAGTATGGGAAAAACATCATGCAGAAGTTCATGGTTGAAGTTAACAGCAAGCAGCATACTGAAAGAATTAATATTCCTTGGTTTTCTGCGCACAAACTCGAAACCAATGAAACCCTTGGACCAGGAACTCACGAAGGTAAACCCAAATTTCAAGAACATAACAAGAAAAAAAAAGTTAAGCAAGCAAGAACATTAAGTAATAGCTCGAATTGAAAATCATCAAACATTAGATATAATGATTATAACTCATTTGGATAAATAACAAGAATATTATGTCTACCTGGAAGACCCAGCGTTAGAATCTGGTACACCGGTGCAGCTAATCTCATGGTTGTATCTTTCACGCAGTCTGACGTATCTATTGCACAAGTGACACAGTTCTGTCCGATTTCCACATACCTCCTAGAAAGAAGTAAAGATATCATAATATATTAGAAATGAAAATATAAGCATCGCACAATTCTTTACAACTAGCAATCCCAACCTGATGCTCAGCCAGATCAACAGCTGGAAGTGGAAATTCGCAGAACTCGCATGTGACAATCCTTTTGGGACAATTTTCACCTTTATGCACTGCTAAAACATCACGTTCCATGGTCTCACTGCAGAGTGAGCAGGCTACCTGCTCCATGAACAAGATCAATATAGTCTAAAGGATTAACAGGTAGATTGAAAACAGAATGCACCCAACATTGTATTGAGGATAAAGTAATCATAGAAAAGAAAACAAACATGCTACTCGTGATCTAACACTTACCACTATTCAGCTGCACCAAATGACACCAGTTTCAAGAGAAATCAAATGTTTTGTTTGTTTTGTTTTCTTTTTTGAAATCAAATGTTAACTAATAATTTTAGAGTTAAGAATCTCAATCTTCAGGACCGGATAACCAGAGAATACATAATTTTACAGCAGAGGAAAACGACAGCCAAGAAACAGACCTGACTTGAAAATAGAACCGATTTTTTCATTAATTTATGTACTGATTACCATATCAAGGAAACAGAGAACAAAAAAAAATACTAATATTTCACTTCTTGATTAGTAAAATAATCCTCAAAGAGAAAGACAGATAAAAAGGTGCAAAAAAAAATGTTATGTTGAGTAGTGGGTAAATTGCAAATAACCCTGGCTTCAGCATCATAAATCACCACATGTACAAAGCCAAGTAGAATTATATACTCCCAACTGTCATAGGAAAAAGAACTGGGACTGATACAAGAAACAATGGAGCAGAAGATCCAGAAGGACTCAGTCTCAATCATTAATTTCTAATGTCTCATCAATATCAAATTTCAAGGGCACTAAGCATGCAAATATTTTAAAGCCTCTATGTTTCCTTAAATTGAAGGAGCAACAGATCACTTTGCACCTCCTGTGCAGCTAGCTACTTACAGAAAAGAACATCAATGATCAACCAACCTAGTTCCCATTCTGCCTCAAAATAAAATGTCCAATCTGGAAAAGTCATATATATGATTTCAGAGTTCTTCAACATGATACAAGAATCACAACCATTAGATCATTAGTCAATCAAACTGATGCAAAGTTTTCATTTGATCTGAACTTCTTTTCCATCCCAATCCTCTTCTATCACTTGCACTAATAACCAAAAGCCACAGTTCTAATAGATTAGACGGTTGAATGATTTCTTTCTCTAGTAAGGTATCCTGCTCGACTGAAGCTTAGCAGCCTTCCGTTACAAAGAAAGAAAGTACAATATACATATTTCAGAAACAAGAGCCATCAACTTTACAGGAAAACTGAAGTTACTTGCTTCCAATTAACTGACATACCGGTGCATGAGTGCCCAAGAAATGCTCCTCTGCATGTCTTATTGGGACCATGTCACCACAAACTTTACATTTTTCAAGATTCCGAGAACAGTGCGCATAATGCAAATCAATATTGGAGGACGGGATTGCCCGATCACTGGAAAAGAAAAACAAATAATCCCCATCAGTATAATGGTTATATAGGAGCAGTAGACTACTCAATGTACTCATCAGCTGGAACATGTTATTAGAACAATATTTAACACATAAAACTTCTCAAGAACAACAAATTCAGCTGAATTATGGTAAATCCTGAAAAGAAATTCAATAGCAAGCGTCTATGCAAATAAAGCGCACTGGACGTCACACAAAGAAACGCATTGCCTGGAAAACCATTAACACGAAATCGGTAACAGAATTCTGTAGATAAGAATAGCAAACACAGTGAAAGTATCAGGAGATCATATAGCGCATACCTATTCTGTAAACCTGTCCTCCTAATACAACACAATTCAAGTTGCGAGCTTAACGAATCTAGGACTATTCCTTGTCGTCATTAGAAGAGATTGGGAAATTAGAAGAGTCACATAAGTAATCATCAAAATCCGCGATCATGACAAGATAAAAGACTCCTATTACGAGCTTAATACCAAAAATTAACGCAGTAGAGTTGCCCACTAGCAAAATAAAATTAAAATTTAATCAAACTAAAGCAAAAGACCACCCAACAAATTAACCCACCGATCCAAATATCAAATCAACAAATAAAAGAACCCAAAACCAAAATTAGCTAATACATAGATTTAATCAAAAACAATTACCAGTGAGCACAAATGCTAGTGGTTTCGTCGGATGCAATTGCCATGACCATAATCACACCGAGACGCGGTTCTTTCGTCTTCTTCTCCGATCAAAATCTTTTAGAAACCAAAAAACGAGATGAAGAGAATAAATCAGACAAAGATTCGGTGATCTATATCCACTTATATAACAGAGTGATAACCAAAATTCATTAGACCACTGACTTGTCGGGTTCCCCTCTATTCTTCTTTTTAACTTTATCCAGTAAGCCTCAAATTAGCAGTATCAAGATTCTTGACCTTAGAGTCCTTTGTATGATGCTTTCGTTGTTTTGATCTGGTAAGAAATGGCGTTCTGATTCATATATGATTAATGGAAATTTTGATTGAATGACTTTTTGGTTCTTCTGAGTCCACCTCGGCGATTTCTGCCCCGATTGCTGTTTAGTTTCCACGCGGCTTCCTAACATGTTACCATCACGCGCTTATTATTGGGCCTCTAAAATTTCCGGATCCATAATTTCCAGGCTTGTGCAAATATGGGCTTCCCCCGATATGCTCTTAAAATTCTAGAGTCAAGTCGTAGTGTGTATTTGCCTGATTGTATTCAGTCATAAGAAAATTTACTATGCATATCGTTTATTTCGTAAATGAACGCATAATTCGTAAAATAAGATAAAATTATTTAATCTTAGGGTTCATGCCATTTCATTATAATGTGTATTTTGTTAATTTTATTTCATTTTATTTAAAAGATATTTCAAGGATTATTTTTTTTTCTCTATCGTAAATATCAAGTAAAATTAATCTTATATATTTTAAATATTTTATATTTAAAATTAATTATCTAAACATCAAACCTTGATATTTAGTTAAGGATTAATGTATTTCGTGAATCAATATGTTAATTTTCATGAAAATAGTCATTGACCTTATACTTTTTTAAATAGTATTTTTTTATAAAATTGATTTATTGTATTAGGTGCATGCTTATGAATCTCTTAATATTTAATTACATAAAATAACAGTTTTTTTTTCATCGAAAACTATATTGCTGATGTAATATTTTTTTATTTATCTATCTCTATTCTCTCTTAAAATATCTATAAATATAGGGTATTATATATTGTATTAATGAATCAAAATAAAAGAAACAATACATTTTTTCGTGGCCTGGCCCGTTTTTATGCATCCAATTAAATCATATCACATCTCAATTAGGCGTGAGTAAAATATTCGAACCGATTTTATCAAACCAAAACCAAAAATTTTTAGTCGAGAATAATTTGAATTAATATAATTAATAATCTAATTAGTTTTAGTCGGTTATTACCATTAACTTATATTTTATAAACTGAATAATTGATTTTGAACCGAACCTTTACTTAATATTTTACTCTTTTTTTCTACTAATCCTATTTTTTTATTTTTTTGTTTCTCTTTGTCTCTTCTTACACTTTCCTTGTTTCTCATTTATGACAGAAACATCTTATACTCTTGACTATGATTATTTCTCCCTTAATTCTTCAATATCCCCTTCTTGTTGGTCATTGACGATTTTTACTCTTCTTCTCCGAAATTCACCATATTCTCATGGTGATTCTGAGATTAAACACCAATCATCAAGCACAATGCAAAATAGATTGATCTTCTCTTAAACACTAAATATTTGATGATGATGGATTACTTTTGCTTAGTTTCCATTCTTCCTCAAATCAAATCAATCTAGTTACCCAAACCCCATTTACCCAACAATTTTCAATAGTTAGTTTTGGATTATTTTTAATTTTTTCCCACAAATCTTAAGCAAAAACCATCGATTCTCATTTCAGTGAGATTATCTTCAAATCCCCCCTTCTTCTTTCTTTTTTTTGTAAAGTACCGTTCTGTTTTGAATTCTCAATGTTAAATTAAAATATTGATATTAGATTAAAACAACTTTTTGTCAAGTTCCCAAAAATATAATTTTGATTTGATATGGATATAGATATGTATATATATATCATTGTTATAAGGTAATTTTTTTTTATTTTTGTTAGATGAGTTATCCTAAACCTTTCTTGTTACAGATCAAAATAGATGCTGTGATAAATTTTTCAGGATATTTATATATTTTTTATAATCTATATACCATATATCTCTTATAAAACTTATAAAATTATTATTAATTTTAATTAATATTTTTTAAAAATCTTAAATTTAAATATTTTTATAATAATATAATTAAAAATTTTGTTGATTTAAAATCTTTTAATATTTTTGTTTGGAAATTTTCAGAAAAAAAAAAATTTTCAGTTAGTTTTATTTTAATTTTAAATAAAAATAGACAAAAATAAAATTAAAAATCAGTGCCCCTTTTTACCGAACCACCGAATACACAAACCTAATCTCAATTAATATGTTAAAATATTTAGGGCCTTTTTTGTACTAAACCAATTTTACTAATTTTTTCACTAATTAAAAAATTAAAAATTGTATATTTTTATAATATAAAATTTGAATATTTACATATTCCTATTACATCCGTAGCATAGTCTAATGCATTACCCTCTTTCTTTCTTTTTTTCTCTCATACAGGACAAAAGTACTCAGCTGAGTACTTCCCCATTCATACCCCCATTCATACCTACTCACTTTGGCATTTCCTACCTCACATCACATCACGCATCTGTTCTTTTTATCTTCTTGTTTACTAAGGAAAAGAACCGAATCACGTTTATTAGAATACTATTGTAGAAAGTGCCAACTAAATCAAGGATCTTTTGCTATTCAGGCAGGTGGTATCTGTGTATGCGCCCAACAAGTATCGATCATTCAATTGGTGAGCTTCTCCCTTGTCATTACTAGGTTAATTGTTATATGTACTCATAGCAGTAGGTTCACGTAACCTCATTAGTAAGGTGTGGACCATCCAATAACCTTTGCTAACAAGATACTGCACACCAAATTGCATGCGTCTTGCATGGCCAATACCCTGTCCTGACCTCCAAAAGTGACTACAGAAGATTCTCCAGAGATATCCGTAGGTCTTCACTCGAGGGCCTAACACAAGCTTTGCTCGTTATAATAATAATCAATTGGCACTGTCATAATGTTTATTTTTCAATTATAATCAACAAAAAAATGGAGCAAATTATTTTTTTAAAACTAAAATGATATTCACTAACATATAACTAATGTCTTATATTTATATGTATTATAAGCATCAATTATGGATATGGATAGGTCTAATTGAACAAATTATTTTTTTCAAGGTACAGATTCAAAAGAAGAAAAAGATTTTTCTTTGCAAATCATACCTCTAAAAGATATACAACCCATGAAATGATTGAGGATACCAGAAGATGGCGTTTCCAGATTGACAAACTTTTTTAGAGGCTAAAGATCACATAATTAATTCAATGATTTTTTTTTTGTCTTCAAAGTTTTTAGTATTAAGAGATTTTGGATCCTAAAATCTAACAAAACAATTAAGAGTTTACGATGAATTAGAATGAGTAGAATTGTCATATAAAAAACATTTGTCCAGAGGACTATATGCATAATTATCAAAAACTAAAATTGATATTAAAATAAAATTAATGATAAAATTTGATTACGAATTTAACTATTTAATATTATAAAATAATAAAACACGATCTTTTCTAATGTATAAACATCAATCCTAACTCCAAATTCATCTGACAACTCTGAAATTATATGGAATATGAAATGTATTTTTTGTTCAGATTTTAACGTTTAAGAATGAGAATTAAATTTTGAGTTTAAACCCAAATAAAGATTTTCAAAGTTTTTTTTTCTGTTTTTAGTTAGTATACAGTATTCGTTTTGTGAAATTATTTAATTTTGATGTAGATAATCGTACATAGTAGGTGTATAGTTTTTATTCAAAAAAAAAAAGTTAGTGCATAGTTGAACATGGGCACATTTCAAAACCACAATATAAAAAAGAAGAGACAGAGAGAGAGAGATGATAAGCCTTTTTCTGCGGAAAGAATGGCCTCTTTGCTAGTTGTACCTTCATTTCATAAACGCAAAGGACATTGGTATCATATTCTAGGCAAAAGCCCCACTAATCTAATGTTTTCCACCTCCTAAGACCGTAAATTAGTGGGAGTCATAATGGGAAGATCGACATTCCCTTTTTCCTTGATCTATGCACTTATATCATTTGGCTGATGATTGACACTTGTCCATATTCCTCGTTGGAAGAAGAAAGATTGATATTTTATTTAGAGCGCACTTTATAATTGGATTGCTAATCTCAAAGGATCTCATTTTTCTATTTCAGAAGTACGATCGATCCTTATTGGTGGCTGACTTTTTATTCACGTGGACATGTCCAATCAGAAGCTCTGGCAACCCGAAGCCCTAGACAGTGTGGACGCCCCTTTGTAGTTGCTACCACCTTCCCAAGATATAGGTATTCCAAATAGTCTGCATGAGATTTATACCATAAACATTATCTTAAATTATACCCGTCAGGTGATCCTGAGACTTTAGGACTTGAAGTTTTTGGGATCCAAATGTGAGATTCGTCAGGGCAAACGGAATGCGTTGGTGCTTGGTATCCATTTGAACTCCTTTGGAAAGATACTTTAACGATAACTTAAAGGATAGAAACAATCATATAATATTAGAGACTACAGCCTAGAGTTCTAAGTAGTTGGATTCATAATCAAGAAATGTCCCTGCGTGTTTGTCTGTAAAAGTCGCTGGCCGTGGCCATTGGGTCAAAAGAAGATTCAGGCGTGAGAAGGGCAACCTCGATTTGGGTAAATAATAGGGCAGTCTCCACGTGCCTTTCCAGTTAATCAAATCTTGATTCCTGGTAGCGGCTCTCTTGTCAAGTTCCCATGCGTTTGGAGGTACCGCAGATTGAACAGAAATTCAGATTCCATGGCTGTCGACAGCAATTACAAAATGGTATGTATCTTCAAGCCTGTAAATTAAAGAGATTTGCTTATGAGAAATAAGCCGATCAGCATATCTTGTTGAAAAAGAATAGTACGTTAATCTGTGTGTCCAAATTGATATGTCTACGTATATGCTATTGAAAATGTAAAAAAAACAAGGGAGAAAGTCTCGGATTCCAGTTTCATTTGTTGTTATCCAAATGACAATGTAAAAAGAACTCTAAAGTTATCCAATTAGGTTTCCTTTATCGTGGCTTTGCATTGGGCTAAGAGCATGAACTACATCACCACTCAATTACAAGGCCAGAGGTTAAAAAAAAAAGTAAAGTCTGTAGTTGAGTTTTGTACCCAATATCGCAGGGATATTTCTTGATAATAAGTAAAACTAATTGCACAAAATAATCAAGCTTTCAACTAAGGCAAACTCTTTGAATAAGATGATCTTAGATTTTTCTGTTTCCTCACGATTGCTAGTGATGTGGGATACGAAAGAAATCAAAGATTTCGTTTAGAAAAATTGTACTAGTCTATCTTTTCCCCGGGAAAGCAGTTACTTTTTATCATTTGTTTATCACGATTTACTTATTAAAACATTTTCTTTCTTGTCAAACTTTAATAAACACGGTTCTCATTGGCCAGGTTGTAATAATTTTCTGAAGTGACAATAAACGTATGTTATATCATCCATTCTCAGTGGGCATGCATTCTTTAAGATTCTCTTTTGGAAAGTGGGTTGCGTTTAATGATGATTTGAAAGGGGAAACATCCACTTAGTGAGGATTAACTAAAAGCAATATACTTGGTGGTGGGTTTCAGATGGGGTCTTTGGCACTGCCCCGTGATCAAATAGGAAGCTGGAAAGAGACATAAGACGATATAACAAGTGAGGACTGTTAGGTTTATTATCTATATTAATTTCAATATATACGGTTTAAAAAATATTAATGAATTAATTAAAAATATAATCTGTTTTACATTAATTAATATAAGGAAAAAAGATAACTACTATTATATAATGTTTTATTAAATTTTATCCTTATTTATATATGGTTATACATCTGTATTAATTATAAATTCATAGTTATGGGATAATAATATTATAAATTAATTACATAATTTTATATTCTTATAAAGACATATCCCAGCTAGCTTTATTACTGCTAATAGTAGTAACGGATAATATACCTAGAAGAGGAAGATCAGGCTTCCTTGTATGCGATGGCATGAAAACCATATCGAAATGTGGATATTTTAGCTTGCTGCCAGCGATTTCCTTATCTGGAAACCTTAAAACCAAAGATGAGAGAGAAAACCTTTTTCTTTTATACAGTACACTTTTCATCTTTATGTTTCTGCGTTGACACGTGAAATTACTTCCGACCGTCTGGCAAATCCCACGTGAGGTCTGAAACTCTTAAATGTCCTCAAATAATTTTAATCCACAACAGGCGCCGGTTTGCTTCTTTTTTTTTCCAAGAAACACACACAAACAAACAGAACTACACTTATTTGTACAAAACTTTAATGATTTTCTTTTTATTTATACAGATAATGAAGTTGACTCTAATTATGCCTAAGACGATAGGTTATAGTTCTGATCACGATCCGGGTCTTAAAAATTCAAATAGAATTTATTTTTAAAAAATAAAATAAAATTTACTATCAACAAAATATTTTCTTATTTGAAAAAAAATTTAAAACATCTTCCCATCGTACTTCCGATTGGAACGTAGGTTGTTTTAAATTGATATGTCTGTCATGCCAAGAGGGTTTTCTCCCCCTTCAGGTTAGGGAAAGATATTTTAGTAATATTCCATTAAATTTTATTTCAATTCACTTACATATCTACATGATATTAGAAAACGAAATACTAATTTATTTTTCAATTTATTTCATTTCTAATATTAATTCTAAGCCTGTCAATTTTTTGATCAAAACAGAAGTACTTGAGAATAATATACAAAAATTATATATTATCATTCCAGTACACTAAGTTTTATTTAACGCTCCTAAGTGGTCCATTGTTTAGTAGTTGTATCACCATGGTTAAACGTAACATTAGCTATTTGTTTAATTGTAGTGATTCTTTTAGAGCATTTAATTAATAACCTAATTGGATCCCATTATCTTTTTAATCCCCGCGCAAAAGCAGGGTAGTCAAAATTAGGTGTGCCAACACACACTACAGTGAGCTGTTCATCCTTTTTGACAATGACAACTTTGTCATTTTAGTTCCCGTCCCGGTCGCCAAACCTTAAAAAAGCTACTTTTAGACATTGGGGGACACAATGGTATTCCATAAATATGCGGACAGGTTTCCATTTTCCAAGAAGCTTCCTTCTTATTTTCTTCATTGCTACAGGCCCGCCCTTCTGGCTAGAACCATGGAATTTATGATGCGAAGATTAGAAAACTAGTGTGCGATTAGCCACTTGCATTATGGAAATAGCAAATGAAAAGCAATTAAATTCATATTTTTATATTTATTGATGGTTTAAATTTTTTATGGAGGGTTTAGCTATCTAAATTTTTAAATATAATACAAAAAATATAGAATAAAAATATATGATGATATGATACGAAAAAAATCTAAAAATATATATTTTTATGATAAAGAGAATGAATGGTAAATAGTTAATACTCAAACTTCTTCAATAATTTACCAGTCTTCTCCGTACTACCAGTCCGGTCCGATAAAAGCAAAACGAAAGAACATCAGAAAAATTCCCAAAATGGAAACTACGATATAAGAATCCGTAATCCCACGCGTCGATGATCTATTTGCCAGACGGCTCCAATTTCCAGCCTCAATTTGTTTGAAACGGAATTCTCCCAGCTTGTCACTGGGCCACGTGACCCTAAAAGTAAAAATGAATAAAAAACCACTAGCTGTTTTCGTACGATTATGTAAAACCACGGTGGTTTTGTATACCATCAAAAGACCGGTTTGGCTCACTCATATACACTTTCCTTATATAGCTTCCATGCTGATTAACTCACCATTTCCTCAAAACGACATCTTCTGAAAACCGCCGTTGTCTCCATTTACACGGTCTCCTCTTCTTCAAGTAAGCTTCCTTTTCTTTTTCTTCATCCTCTTTCCTTTTCTGTCTTTTTCCGATCGTATTTTTCTTTTTCCTAGATTATAAATTATTTTGTTGCAGGAATAAATCGCCATACGCTTACATATATTTATCTGTGTACAATTCTAATACCGGAGGGACTCTTTTTGCCCAGTATTTAGGACTTTGTTTGACATTACTGTTGAGGGAATGGGAAGAGGAAAGATAGTGATAAGGAGGATAGACAATTCGTCGAGCAGGCAAGTGACGTTCTCGAAGAGGAGGAACGGACTGTTGAAGAAAGCAAAGGAGCTAGCGATCCTATGCGACGCCGAAGTTGGGGTCATGATCTTCTCCAGCACCGGGAAGCTATATGATTTCTCCAGCACCAGGTCATTTATTCTAACTAAAGAGATCTATTCTTTTATTTAATTCTCTTTATGAATTCGTTCTCATCTTGCGAAAACCAGATATATTGTGTAAAACTGCGTGATATCCTAGTGCTTAAATTAACTGGTGGAGTGATTTTTGTTGTTTAAATATCAAGCATATCCTTATACTTATCGTCATGCCTGTGATTATGTCGTGAGTACTATAGCTAGCCTAGTTGTGATTTTATGATGAAAAATATAAAGTTTCAAAGGGTGCATGACAAAGAAACTTGTTTATATGTATGCATTATACTCTTTTTTTTTGGTATAAATGCATTGATGCTTGTTGTGTTGCGGATGCATGCTGTTTGATACTTTTGCACATACTGTTTTTTCCTTTTCAGTCCAGGCAGTACCGCATATTGAATGGTTAGGGTATGAAAATAATGGTTACTAAACTTTGATGGTTGCTATACTGAACTGTTTATGTTTCTTAGTTCAAATTCCTAGCATTTCTTAACTTTGTAGGGCTCCAGAACTGAACGAGATAATACTAAGTTATCGAGTTAGATTCACCTCGTAGAAGAGTCGACATTGTTAACTTTAGGGATATAGCCTTTTTTTCCCTTCTAGATTAGTTAGATTTCCTCTGAGAGGGGTGGACGTCTAATTTCTATATGCCAAAACTTTCCAACTGTACTCCTTAGTTTATGATGTGCAGTAGAAAAATATGTCTTTCCATCAAGTCAAATAGACAAAATTTTTGTGGTCTTTTTTTAATCTTAGATATGGTGTATCTTTCTGAGTTAATTGATTAACTTTTACAAAATGCTTGTGCTGAACATAACTTGGATTCGATCAACAATAATGTAGGTTTCGTGCTCTCCTGGACCTCTATAGAGTGGACCTTCAATCCCTCCTTTCCTACTCATTAAACTAAAGCCTTAAACTCCTCCTACTCTATTTGAAAGCCATCACAGCGGCAAACTTGTTGATCTTAGAGGAATCGTTGCTGTAGAAGTTGGTTCTATCAACGCAGAGGGCAAGTCCCTCACCATACGAAATATTTGTGTTTTTAGCAGCAAAAAAGTTTTTAAAACACAATAAAACTCCTTCAGCTGTGATGGCTAAAATCATCCTTTATATCTTCGGCTAAGATCTACGAAATCAGTACAGAGCGTTTCCGTGACAAACGCACGCTTCACTAGAAAAAAAATAGAAAAATCACACTTTATCAGGGTTTGTAATCGAAGCTATAAAACTTAGTTTCTAGTGTATATAATAATCCATGTTGAAACTTAGTTCCTGAAGTGGCAAACTATTCAGTCACTTTCAATGGATAATCCACCTTTAAAGTTCAAATTGCATTTTGATAAAAAAAATAAGAAAAGGTCTCAAGGTGCGCTTGAAAAGCTAGATATGGCTGAATTGTGACGCAGAGGGATACAATCAGAGTTAAAGCAGTTGAGAATCAGGATCGGGCTAGGATTTGGGATATCACCTAATTAGCTATATCATTCTATTCAATTCCGCTACTAGAAGTTCAGTTAGCACAGATGAAAGTTATACGGTATGTGTGCAGAAGAGGTTGGTTTTTATCACTATTTCCATTGATGTTTAGGGTTTCGAGTTTGCTAACTAGGATTTGGATTATTTGATGCTTGTGATTACGAATTTGTTTTTAGAAGGGTAAGATCCAAAACTGATTGTTAATGTTAGTGACTAGAGGTTCACATGTGCGAGGGTGTGTTATGTGTAAATATCATCTTATTCGTTAGGATAGCAGAGAAATGGAAGATAGTAATGGCTGCTTAATGAGGTGCAATATAGACTTTTTTTTTTTTATAAAAATTAAGATATATTAGAAAGAAAGCCTGCTAGTGAATTAAAAATAAATGAGAAGAAGCATAGTCACATACCTACCTTCAAACTCAAATCAAGTTGCCAATTTCTTCACGTTATAAAAAAATTGAATCTCTAAATAAAACAGATAAAATATTTTCTTTTTTTTTTTTCATAAAATCTTTCTACTTACCAAAAACACTACTGAACTGAATTTAATGATTTATGAATTGGAGAAAAAAATCATCAAGAAACTCTTCATGTAGTTTTTGACAGTATTCATGAAGCATGGTTTCTTCAGTTTGATCTTACTTGATCTAACAAAAAACTATTTATGTTCAAAAAAATTAAACTTAGCTAAATTTTTCGAAGAATAATGATGATTCCTATCCGTGTAGTTACTAAAAGATAAATACAATTTTGGAGCTTAAAATTATCATCCTATATAGTAATTAGAAATCTGATAAAATTCCCACTTTCATTGGAGCTTTGCTAACTAATTCCTACATGTATGCATAAAACGCGACATTATACAAATATCCTAAATGCTAAAACTGTTTTCGGAAGGGAAAAAACAAAATTTTAAAGGGAATGACAGTTCCATACAGGCTTAAGCAAGCAAAAAATCATTAAGAAAAAAATTATAAAAAACTGGCCAGAATATAGTTGGAAAAGCTAAATACTTCACAAATTAAAGAATATTGGAAAGCAGCTTTATCATGTCATTGACCTCGGGTAGTTTTATATACAAAAGAACACATCATAAGAAACCTTATGGTGTTAAGTTCTGTGACGTTTTTGTGAGGATTTGGAAATGGAGTTCTTTGATGGCAATAACTCCAAAAAAAGTAAAATAAGAAAAAAATATATGATTCAGAAAGTCTATATTTCTACTGGTTTAAATATACTATGTCAACTAATACAATATTCCAGTCTAATCAGAAATGTGGCGCTTTAAAAATCTTTATGGTACGTTTTATTGGGATGATATAATTAGTATTCCAAGCTAATTTTACATTATTAAACGTTTTCCATGTTTGTTTTTTAAATAGTAATATTAAAGTAATGATAAAATATTTTACAGTATTTAAGGATATTTTTTTTCTGATTTGAACGAATAGAAAAATATTTTCAGAAAGTTAACAATTTAAAACTACTTTTATAACCTTTTTTATATAATGACCAACAGTAAAAAACGTAGAGTTTATTATCTTTTATTATTCTACGTTTGTAATTTATTAATTTATTCAATCCAAAATATGGTAATATAACAGTAAAAAACAATTCAACCTATACCTCCTAATCTCATCCAAATCTTAGAAATACTTTTATCTTCAGGAATTTGTTGAACCAAACCCTATTGGGATGTTTGATAACTTAGAAAAATAATATCAACTATAACAACTCCAAAATGCCAAACACATTGTGAAAGAAAAGTGCTTCATTCAAATAAAGTTTTGCACAAAGATTTAAAACGAGCATATATGAAATGAGAGATGGATAGATATCATTTTTCACAATTAAATTAAAATTTATTTATCGTCAATAATAATTATTATTTTTATTATATCATAAATATCAATAAAAGTAAATTCATATATGTAATTCATAATTACTTCATTTTATCCTAACTAATAAACAACGATTTGGTATATAAATTTATGATTAAATTAATCAAAATTTATTAATATATAATTAGTTTAATACTTATTTATTTTTAAATACCAACTACAATTCTACTTACTAAGGGATTAGATCTGCTATTAGTGATAATATTTATTTTATAAAATTTTAAAATGTGCATAAGAATTCTTGTAATTAAATATCCTCCATGCATTAGACTAAGCATCCGTACATTTTGGTTCTTACGGTGTCCTTTTTTTAAGCTGGAATACAATGTACTTATTACTGTGCTCCATCAAATAAAAATGCACGTCTTCTAAACAATAAATGCTTCGTATTGGAAGTGATGAGTTTGTATCTTAGAAATTATATAATTAAAAAGCGTAATCCATTATAGATATTTGTCGGTCTAGGGACTAGTGTGACCTTACTCTCATACTGTTGAGGTCGTTGTCCTTAATATACACACACAGACACTCAATTAACATTGTGACAAAAATTCTTGACTATTATATTTTTATAGGAGGAATGGATAACTATGTAGTCATTTGCAGTTTCTCTCTTTTGTGAAAGGAAATGGGAAATGAGAAACGGTGGGCATCTGGTTTATCAGTCAACGTCACTATGCTGCCTAATCTTCTTCTGATCAATTGCTTTATGAGTTATTTATTATACGAGGATGGTCCAGTATATGTGAAGGATGGGCTTAACTTTTTTAACACAGAAAAAAAAATGTTTTCTTCCCAATAATACTAAGCAGGTGGGACAGCCATTGTTAGTCTAGAAAGGAACAATAAGTGTCCAGTTGTGTGCGAAAGGATAAATTTATTATAAAAGAAACTTATCCACTCCAAAGATTCAAATCATTAACCATAATGTAAGTTTTAAACCTTAGCTCACCCACATATAGTAGAAGGCACTTCCACAGCAAGTATTTGTTTAATAGCCATGGGATATTATACTATTATCCCAATTAAGATGCAGTATCCCCATAATTAATCTGTACCAAGATCTGTACGATATGCCATTGAACCTAGCTAGCCTTTTTCTTTAAAAAGCATTCATGTCCTAAAAGAAGAAGGAATTACTAAATTAATATATTTATTGATTTTATCAGGATTTCGAAATAAGAATGATTACATAAAAGCAGAAGACTTGGATAGAGCCCTTTCGGCATTAGGTGCATGAAAGCTCCAAATTGATATATATATATATATATAAATAACGGACAAATTGAAGATGCATGTGGCGGATTCTTTTTTTTTTTGCAAATACAAGAACCATAATGATTAGTTATATGAAAGAAACTCCAGTAATAGTTTGCACTGAATTGCAATAGATATATGGAATTCGGTGCAAGAGGACAATCCCATGAGTGAGAAAGAATCTGCTGCAAATTTGTCTTTCTTTTTAGAAATCTTACCTTATCACTTAAATAAGATTTTATCATATCACAAATAATTATCTTCATAATTTTCATTAATATTTTTGTCACATTTTGAAATTTAAAATTTTGAGTGACATTCATTATAAGCCTATTATATACACTATTATAATACACAACAATACATACAAAAGATTTACAAGGTTAGAATAAGATAATAAATAGAAAAAATGATATACAAATAGCAATCAAATCAAAAGAACAAATAGCGGGTCTAAATGAAGTTAAACATTATCGTTCTAAGAGATACTATGTTACAAACTTATATAGTGGGGATTAAACACTAATAAAAATTCAAATATATACTTAAATTTATTTATTTAACAGACTCTTGGATTACAATGTGATATTGATGATCACAAGAACATAAGAGAATAAAATATCATGTACGTAGAATATTAAAATTCATTAATATTATCCTAACACCGTCTTGTGCAAGATTCCAACTAATTATCTGTCTGTTTAGCAAAAATCTGTCAGGCGAGTAGATGAGAAAGACATGTGTAACAACATACATATAATCATACATTTAGTGAATATGTATGCTGGCACACAATCACAACATCAATGAGTCAAAAAACATATAGCATAGTCATGGTCAATGCATTGTGCAACCACATAACTTTTCAAACATTTATAATAGTGATTGGCTAGCAATGTCTCGTAGTCCGTTGAGGCCCTGAGTGAAGGACGAAGAGTAGTACTCCATATTTACTTTTTTTTGATATACTTTATTGCACAACTCCATTGATAATACAGGGACGTTAGGTGATGGTAGCTCCACCTAAGTAGTTTTCACTTTACAGGATCCTAATATACACTCATTCAACATATTTATGTAGCTCATGACCCTCCTTATAGCCTTATTCTCTGGTATCTCCATATCACTCAACTATACTCAAAGAGTTCTCAAGAGTCTCATAAGTTATTCTATACTATGTTTATGCATTTTACAACTCGTATACGGAATGCACTCATTGTATTATATGTATTTCAATTATCACATCATAACAAGGTATAATCCCTCAAATCATAGCATAACATAACAAATTAAATATACCACAACATCAGTTACACACTGCATGCACATCAGGTTATTAATTTATTACTCTTTAATTAATCATAATTATTTATTCATGTCAGTAATCAAAGCAAATAAGTAAAGTCCATCCACTCATAAGTTTTGAAGTCTGCTCATTCGCCAATAATATTCTAAACTGATTTCTCAAGGACTTGCCACCCTAGGTATCCACCTATGTATAATTATAAACTAATTCTTCATTAAACAAGTCTAGAGGGTCACATATATATAAAATAACACTTTTAAACTCTATATTTGACTAATTACAACCGTAGACCAAACTCGGGATCAATCCATATAATTTCTTTATTTTTCTTTGTTTTTTAAAATTTGTTCTATTTATTTCACCAATCAAACCAATCCAAATTCTAAAAATTTGGTATCAATAGACTTCAGATTAATTGCAATATTTTTTATAATTTCATTAGATTTTTTCATAATTTTTTATTATTTTTTTCTGAATTTAATATTATTTCTATCAATTTTCATTAATTTTTATAATTTAAATCACCAGATCAACCAGAACATGCCACCTGGTAGCACTATGCATTGTGTCACGCCTGCAAGCCCAAGGGGGTGGGGCAGGGTGACTTATCCCACATTGGATGGGAATTGGGTGATCTTTGGGTATATAAGCGTGGGTGCTGCACATCCCACTAGGTGCATCTTTTGGGAAGAGAGTAATGACCCCGTGACAAGTGGTAGCGGAGCCAAACCAGGCCCTGTTCGGTGTCCACGCCTGTAGGCCCAGTGGGGTAGGCAGGGTGGCCCAAGTCACAACGACGAGGGCGTCGTTGGGCTTGGTGGGGGAGAATGTCACGCCTGCAAGCCCAAGGGGGTGGGGCAGGGTGACTTATCCCACATTGGATGGGAATTGGGTGGTCTTTGGGTATATAAGCGTGAGTGCTGCACATCCCACTAGGTGCATCTTTTGGGAAGAGAGTAATGACCCCGTGACAATTGCCACTCCGACATATGAAGCACCAGAGGGTGACACACGGCCTCTCCCGTACGTGCCATACCTCATCCGAGCCTTAGGCTCGGACTGAACCTGTTTACTTTGTATAGTGAATGACCTGTCGCTTGAACTTGCAAGCGATGAGTCACTTATAACTCTCACTAGATGATAGATCCTACATTAGCTAGAGCAGACGACCGATCATCTTCAACCTCTAGCCGAACTAAAGTGACCCTGCAATCCTAATTTCAGGAAACCTTAACACCTCACACATACATTAAAACTGCTCAAAACCCTTACCCTTAGAAAGTCTATATCATTATGAACTTAACCCCACAATTCCTATAGTTTTTCATCAACTAAAATGGGTAAATCAAAGAGATGAGCATACGGATTCCGGGAAATTTTTTTTGGAAAGGCCAGAATCATCATAAGAATGACTAGAATGAACTCAAAAACTTGAGAGAAAGCTCTTGGGCTAATATTGGGGAGTTTTGAATGTGTAATTGAGAAGAAAAACATAATGGGATAATTATCTCATTTTTTTTACGAGCCATGGGTAGAATCGGGAGGGACTGAGGCACCAAATAGTTTCTCAATAAAATAACATTGTATGGGTTTGCTTCAAAACAACATCCCCTCACTATCACACATCAAAACACCAAGATTTGTTGCCATTTTGATCAATCTTGGTCAAAATGATGCAGTATCTTATCGTTTTGTCCTAATATTATATTAATATAAATAATATTATTTTTTATTTTTAAAATCATCAAAATTTTATAATAATTACTATATCTTTCCGAAAATACCCAGAAAATTTATATACAATTTATCATAAATAGTACAATTCATCAAGACTTAAAATTATTTTTTTATAAATTCATAATTTATTAAAAATCAAATATTTCATATTAAATCTTAGAAAAATTATAATAATTTAAATTATATTTCCAAAAATTTTCATAAAATTTATCAATTCATATAAACCACAACTAGACATTCTCAAGGTCTTAAAACATCAAAACCATTAACATAACTCATCGAATAATTTTTCATCCCTAATATATATAATAAAAATTATATCTCAATAATTATAATAAATATCCAAAAATATAATATAATCTTTATTAAATATATAAATCATCTTATGCATATAATATGTCTAAACTATACTTCAAAACGTCTAAGCTACACCGTATGTTTATCAACGATCTTGAGTTATGGGTTATGACCCTCCAACTTCAAGTAAAACCTTAGTGGACTTTCAAACTCAAGCAGTTTGAAGGGTTAGAATCTTATATCCTAACCACTTTATAAAAATTTTCGCCCTTAAAACTTGAAACTTGCTTACATCGAGATAATTCTTAACAAGGAAAATTCCACATTCACTAAATTATAATCAAAATTATAATATCTAACTACATTCTCGTCATTATGTACATCCATTTAATGTGACAATTACCATTCCAATTCGTGGTTCAACCAAATATCAGATATCAACACTCAATACTCAATGATAAACCAAAAGCCTTAACCACAATTCAAGGCATATTATCAAATTTCTTTAGATCAAATATAGATCTAAAGAACTAACAGAAGCTTACTAGGTGAGTAGATGAGAAAAATATGTGTAACAACACACAGACAATCATATATTCAGTGAATAGGCATGTCGATGCACAATCACAATATTAATGAGTCAAAAAGTATATAGTATAGTCATAATCAATGTATGGTGCAACCACACAACTTTTCAGACATTCATAACCACAATTGGGCTAGCAATGCCTCTCAGTCCATTGAGTTTCCAGGTTAGGGACCAAAATAGGTGAGTGATACACCACAGTTACCTTTTTTTCGTGTATTTTACTGCACAACTCCATTGATGACGTCAGAGCATTAGGTGATGATAGCTCTACCTAAATAGTCCCCACTTTGTAGGATTCTGATATACACTTATTCAACGTATTCATATAGCCCATGACCCTCTTTATAGCCTCAATCTCTATCATTTTCTCGCCATGTTATCAAACTCAAAAAATTCTCAAGAATCACATAGGTTACCTTATGCTATATATGTGTATCGCACATCTCGTATATCAAATAGACTCAATTTATTATATATTTTTCTATTATCACATCATAGCAATGTATAATACCTAAATCCATAGCATGACATAACAAATTATGCATATCGCAATATCAGTTAAATACTGCATACACAATATTTCAGGTTATTAATTTATTACTCTTTAACTATGCATAATTATTTATTTATGTCATTAACCATAGTAAATAAGTAAAGTCTATCAACTTATAGGTTTTGAAGCTCACTTATCTACCAATAACACTCTGAAGCAATTTGTCAAGGTCTAGTCATTGTAGGTATCTACTTATGCACAATTATAAATTAATTCCTCATCAAACAAATATAGAGAATCACATATCTATACTTTAAAAACCCTCTACCTGACGAATTAAAGCCTTAGACCCTCTTTTCCATGACTATCTTGAATTCAAATCCCTTGTCCTAGCAATAGGTATAATTATTATATGCTAGACTCTTTTCCAATCAATATGTAATAAAGGAGTGATTGGTTCCCTTTTCAATCATGATTAACCTTTTTATTGGTGATAACTCCTTAGAGGTTCAAGGTTAGACATAATAGGAAACAAGTAGCTTGAATTATAACATTCAATGCTATATCTTCCAAAGTAATTATGCTAATAGGCATATTCTAAGATTTACCTACTATAACATCTATAACAATATCTATTCGAATTGAGGTCTTAAAATGGCTTCTTGGAACAATGTAAGATAGGTATAGGGTTTTAATTTTAATGAGAAGAGCTTGATGAACTTATTTATCACATAAAGTAAATTCTAGATATTTACATATAACTCTTATTAACTAGCTAGAGAAATTGTAAGAATAGAAAGCTATTTTTATTTTTTGTTGAGTAATAACCACATGAAAATTAGTATAAACTAAATTTTGATATCTTAATCTTTCGTAATTTTTTTCTAATTCAATCTTCATACCCATTTGTAATCTTATTATTTCTTCCTTGTCAAATATGTAATTTCTTAAATAACTATTATAATATCCATTATCTACATAAAATAAATCTGAATTGAGTATCTATAAATAATGATTCTATTAACGGTTTTTCTATGTTAGCAATTCACATAGTAACAAAAATATTACAACCTGGTTGGTTAGAATTGTGATAGATTTTCTATTTTTTCTACCTTGAGACTTAAACTTCAATTTATTTCTATAATAATGGTACTAAAAATTATAAAAATTTGAGCTATTAGCATAATTAACGTTCTAATCTATGATAAATAGAGATTGATTTCAATTCATACTAGAGTCTTAAATTTTCTCTTACTATGAATCACTTTAAAGGTTTTGTCAAAGTACACTAAATATCAAAGAGTCTCATAATTGGAGTGTGCATGATGTTAGGGAAACTCATAATAGTGACAAGAGGTTATAATTGGCAATCCTCACATATTAATTCAAAAATTCAACAACCAATAGTGTGTAATTGATTTTCAAATAAAATATGGTTCCTTGAGGCATTACATAACATATTTACTCGATTGACCCTATGTCTTATTATATTTATTATATGAGAAAAACAAACTAAATATTTAAAGTCCGTTCTCATTATATAAATTATCCATTGCACATCATAAATCTTGAGAGTTAATAGTTAAAAGTGTGTGAACTCATTCTAGTTTGTGATAAGGAACCCTTCGGATCTAAATGAAATTGTGTAAGGATGTATAGAGAAAAAGAGGTGATAGGTGTCATTAGCTCTTAAGTAGTTAAGAACTTGTTAAACATAAGCAGTAGGGAGTTTTCTTAATAAAAAAAGAGAATAGTTGTTGGAGCGATTATCGATTATCTTGAATTGTTAGTTGGCTTAGGGTTTAGGCAAGGGAGAGAAAGACTCCTCTTGTAATTGATTTCTTGTTCTTGAGTGAATGAGTCTTCTTCTATTTCCTTGATTTTTGAGTTTCCTGAGCCATTTTTACCTAGGATCCTAAAACTCTATCAATTTGTTACGAAAAGCTCAAAATTAACTCTACTTATCTTAGAATTTTACCTTGTTTGCATTGTGAATTCCACCCTCATGTTCCATCCCTTATTGAAGAGTGATAACAGATATTGAATTCAATTATAAAATACAATCTCAATTTTTAGATTATTCAATTACCTCTAAGCATCTTTAACAATGAAATTGTTATTTTGTACTTTCCATAATATTGTTTATGTTTTATTTGTTATAACTAAGACATATCTGTATTGTCCTATGTTTAAAAATCTTTCTTTTATGTTAACTTTATGTTCCACATACATCTTTTGTAGAAACTTATTTAAACAATCTTTGTATTTTTGTTTATTATCTATTTTAGTAACTTATCTTAGAATTTTACTTTGTTTTACATTATGAATTCCACCCTTATGTTGACTCCATTCTTGAACAATGATAATAGATGCTATATTCAATTATAAAATAGAACTTCAATTTTTTATTATTCAATCACCTCTAAGCATTATAATTATGACATAACTGTATTATCCTCTTAACCTGTTTATTCAGGTTTCATCCCAAGCGAAAATCTTTCTTTTATATTAATTTTATATTAACTCTATGTTCTATATACAACTTTTGCAAAAACCTATTTTGACAATCTTTATATTTTTATTTATTACATATACGATTAGAATGGTTAGTGCAAGTGATGGTTTCCTAGTCCATAAATTCTTCCAAAAATGAACAATACTTACGTCACTAACATTTTATTCTACAAATCTTTTAATTTATATTATAATTTTTTATTCAATATACAATATATTTGTATGACACATTATTAATAAAATTACCAAATTTTATATTGTAGAAATCTATTTCGATAACCTTTATATTTTTATTTATTACATATAATTTTGGAATGCTTAATGGAAATAATGTCTTCCTAGTCCATAAATTCTTCCAGAAATACACAGTAATTACATCACCAACATTTTATCCTACAAATCTTTTAATTTATACTAAAGTATGACACATTATTAATAAAACTACCAAATTTTCATAATGATATTATTGTCTTGTTCCACTGTAAATCTTCATTCCCTTTTCATCGTAAACCTCTTTTGTAATTTTTTTATCTCTTTTCTTACTCTATTTTGCTAATATGGATATATAATATATTGGTAAGTTTTGAAATATAACTTTTATCATTGTTAATCTTCTAACAAATTAAAAACAACCTGTTTTTATTTAATTTACCATATAATTAATTCATATATGTTTCATTCTTATACTAATACTATAATTAATTCCCATCATAATGTTTATAATCTTTTAAAATTAGGACACCATCAACATATTAACTAAATTTGGATTTTTTAATATTTTAAATTTATTTTTAGAAGCTCATTCACAAGTGATAAAAATGATAATCAGAACATCAATATTTTATCCAAAGTTATGTAAGATAGGCCGAAGCTCTATTAATATCAATGCAGTCATGTATGTATAGAAGTCTGAACAACAAACCTACCTAACCTAGAGTTCTAGCTAATAAGAAAAGAAAAAGAAGTCCAAAATTTCCTAAAATTTAGTAGATCTTATCGAGAAAAATCTACAAAATTCTCACTCAGTTTTTCTAACTAAATAAAACTAAATCCAACAAAAAATAATAATATTCTTATTGGAAAAATTGCTATATTAAAAGCAATGAAAGACTCTAATAACGATAAAAGACTTATAACTTGTCACCATTAGCTGTTCGATTAAAACAATTCATTATACTTCATATAAATAGAATAAGAACTAATAGCCTAAAAGACTATTACCAGGTGATTACAAAGTACTGAAAACTTTATAATGAAACATAGAGTAAAACACTAATCTCAATATTCATACTGCAGTCCAGAATTAATTTTTCTTTAGATATTCCCGTATCATTTGTGTGGCTACAGACATGACATATATGTGTGATGACCCAAAACAGGTAGGACTAATCTGCAAAATGGGAGATAATCCATTAATATATATAACTTATGACATTTGTTTAGACATAAATATCATCATAGTTCATATTATGCTTTTTATTTTTTTTCTGACAACACTGTCTCTCTTATGTTTTAATAAATTGCTTCTAAGTGTCTAGAAAAACTGAACATAGATTGCAGTCTCAATTTTGCTACAATTATCCTATGATGACAGCATGAGATCAGTGATTGAAAGGTACAACAAATCAAAGGAGGAACATCATCAAATGGGTAGTTTAACCTCTGAAGTGAAGGTAATTCATTCTCTGGGCACCATTTTAATTAGTTCCAAGACACATGGAAATGCAATTCATGTTGACTTTATTTTTTGAATGTTAACTTCCCATATTGATGATTATGCATTGATCTATAACGTGCAAACACAACTATTTAAACAGAATCATCATGTGCAACTTTTCTTTTGCATCTCCCTTGAACAAAATTGCTCTCTCATTGAAGCATGATAGGCAAAATCTTCTAAAATTAGTGATTTATTGATTGTCTAAACAAAATTAATTTTAAAATATTCTATCGAAATTTTCACCTTAACAAATTTTGAAACATTTTTTTAAGTAGTATATATACTAATGCACGTAAATGAACTGTAAACACAGTGAAATATCATGCATATTTTGGTCTGCATTTTTTTATATTATTGCATCAACAAATGCCTCTACATGACACTCTCTTGTTTCATATAAGCTTTGGAGAAGCTAAGCCAAGAGTAAACACCTATGCAACAACAGAGTTAAATCTCAGTTTTGTGAAAGTTTTGAAATTCAATATCAAAAGAGAATAAAATAAATAAGGTTGTTTGGCACGTCTAAAATAAAAAATAAAAAAACCTATGACCAAAATGAAGTTTTGTAAGCAAAAATAGATGTATGTCATATCTGAAGCTCAGGTTAGTCTTCTTTATTATCAATTGATGACCCTCGATGGAAATCAGGGAAGTAGAGAGCAGATAGATGTAAAGCAAGTTTGTGTTTACTGTTTGACTGTGTTCCACAATAATACACAAAGCAAAAGCAGCTATTCATTTCGTCAAAGTCATATGAATAAAAAAGGACTGAGTTTTGTTAAATTCTGTATTTCTTGCTAGTTCTGGCAAAGGGAGGCGACAATGCTGAAGCATCAACTGCAAAACTTGCAAGAAAATCACCGGTATGATTTTTCTTTGATCTAACTAGTTAGGGGATATATATGAGCATGAAAAGTCAGGGTAGAGTAATTGTAACAAATCAACATGATAAACTTTGGCAAATTAGTCATGCTATTATGTAAAAGCTGGAAAACATGAAGGCATCACCTGAGTCTAAATTAGCGTGGAGATTAGCCGCGTTACTGTGTAAAGTCGGCACCTGGCACAAATAAACTGTGTTCTTGTGTATTGAATTTGACATTCAAGATAAAATTCACCCATAACCTGAAAAACATGTTAGCCAATTGCATCGATTGTGAAGTATCAGGGGCAAGAACCATATAGGTCCACAAGTTTTTGTTTTTTTACCTCGAAAAGCATGTCAGGCAGGGGTAAAGTTGGGAGGAACACAGCAAACTTGCCTTTCCAGGCCCATACTTCTAGTTTCTCTCTATCCTCCATGAAAAAGATAAAAAAGGATGAAGAATCAAGAAAAACAGCCAAAAATCTGTTACTGTGCATACATATCTATACCATATCTGTCCTGCTCCCTCAAATATTTTGAAACTAACCAATTTACCCCAACCCATTCCCTAGAAGTTACATTATTTTGCACAAGCTCAAAGAAACGGAAGTCAGGAAGGGTCATTTAGTTTTACTCTCGACTAGTCATTAAAGAAAAAACAAAGTCACTGTTTCAAAACATTCAAAGGACCAGTGGTAACTATCAATATTTCAACCAAAATTCAGAGATTGGCATCCCGAAACCATTATCAATGTTAAAACATTTAAAGCAACCAAACATTGTGAAAGAAGAAATTAGTTTCTGTATATGTCAAACAAAACAAGTGATGCATTGTCCAGTCAAACCTTTTTAGTCTTAAACTGATTCGCAATTTTATTTCAGGCAAATGATGGGGGAAGAGCTTTCTAAACTAACCATAAAGGATTTACAGAATTTGGAAAATCAGTTGGAAATGAGTCTCCGTGGAGTTCGAATGAAAAAGGTTTGCATTCTAATCCAAAACTCAAGTTCTTGAATCAAAAATAGTAGCATACAAAGCACAGGCATCTCACACTTTGAAACTTTTGCACTTTTTCAGGACCAAATTTTGATGGACGAAATACAGGAACTAAACAGAAAGGTGAATCTTGAAATACACTTTCCCCATTGATTTCATCGTCATCTTTATCTCAAGTATCTGAACTGCATTGTTTCTGTTGCAGGGGAATCTCGTACACCAAGAAAACATGGAGCTCTATAAAAAGGTAAGCCTCATCCATTAAAAATTACGGATGAGTAAAAATTAGTTAGATAAATGAAACATCAACTATACAGACATAATAGACCAGAGTTGTCAATCCTTGGACAATGCACATTAAACTGGAATAAAGTTCATCCCCTTATCTGTATGTTTCCATGTCTCAGGTCTATGGGACGAAGGATCTGAATGGTGAAAGAATCTCACTTTTCTCAAATGGTTCGGTCACTGGAGAGGACTTGCATGTACCTATCCATCTCCAGCTTAGCCAGCCACAGCAACAAAACTATGAAGCCCGGTCTAGAACTGCAAATTCGCGGTAAAATTCAATATAAGATAAATCTTTTACTCTTGTGCACTAATCTCTTGGTCAGAATCTTCACATATAGCTTTTATTGACAAACTGCAGCAGACTTCAAATGCATCAATGAGAAGAATCATCCAAATATTAATCTCCCTACTAATGGTTCATATATGACAAGAATGTCTCTGTTGATGCAATGCGGTACGTGAGCCACCGACTTTTCATCAAACTTCGGTTTGAAATGATTAAACAAACTTATTTAGCATGTTATCTTTAGTCATGCAAACCGACTACCTATGTAAGAAAGCAATAACTGAAATAAAGAAAAAACAGCATTCTATGCTTAGACAAAGATATTTTTAAAGCATCTGAAGACCTCTGTGTAAGGAACCTCCATGGAATTCCTCTGCTAACTATGAATAATGCAACGAAACAACGCAATCTCCTCCACACAGAACGCTGAGTGAATCACAAAAGCTCTAACAGTTGCAAGTAAGGAAAATACTCTCGTTTTATTGAAAAACAACCTGAATACAATCCTAAAACACTCGAGAGGCTGTGATCTCTCGTAACTTTACTGTCACGCCATCTACATGATCTCTTATCTACTTTAATACTCTCTAACTCCATGCTTGGTATAAGGAATTAACAATGTTATTTGGAAATAAATGAATAGAATATATTAAATTAATTATATAATAATGAAATTGGATTAATCTGAGTGTGAATTAATAATAAATTGATTTAAAAATAATAAAATTTCTCTTCTTATGTAAAAATTTCCTATTACCAAACATGCAATAAAGTCTCGGTAAGCTAACTACCCGTACCTGCAACCTTCATTTACTATCATCACTGGAAAATCAAAAATACCTTAGATTTTCTACATATACTGATTTGTGTAGGTGATTCGCAGCATAATCAACCAAAAAAATTACTACGAAGCACAATTGGGAACGAAAATCTTATAACAAGTACAGGATATTTTCAAAGAACCAAACTAATCTTGCCACCAGAAAAAGACAATAGAAATTTATGCTAAAAAAATTCGATAAACATTAAAATATAATTAAAACCTATAAAATTAAGTTAAATGCTAAGATAACAAGGTAAGAAAGCAAATTTGTCAATAAGTATTCAAATAGTTTGTAAAACTAACGGCAATAACTAAACTAGTCTAAGAACAATGTGATGCTTAGACTTTAAAAAACATTAAATATTGGGATACCCATCTAGTTAGCCCAAAATTTTTAAAGTGCTCCATACTTTAAACAAAGATTCCAACCTTGTCCTTTGAATTGATAAAAAATGATACTAACATTCTCGTAAATTTGAATAGTAAATCTTGCCATATAGGAATACAAATTCTTAGAAAACTAAATTTTATAGCTACTGACTACATGTAACGGGGGTAATAGAAATATTACATAGGAATGTTATTGACAAAATGCATCGTTCAATTATCTAGACTGTACATGATACCAAGTGACATACTGAAACAGAATGGAAACCACCTGATTAAGAATTATGCAACAAAAGAAAATACTAGTATGTTTCAGTTGATCCAACATAGTAAGAACCTAGGAGCTAACTAGCCTAACCAAAACTTTAGCTGATAAGAACCTTGCTAGCTAAAGATAAAAATGCTTTTGTTACTAAGTTCATTTGCTTCGGATTGGTTATCTGTAAGTCCCACAGCACTTTCTAATTATTTTAGATCTTCTATTGCAATAAGTATATAGAAGAGAAGTTTGTTGAACAATTGATTTGGGTTCCACAAAATCTGTACCAGCTTCAATATTTTGCTACAAACATCTCTGTTACCAATGAGTTTGATAGAGATACAGTTGGTATTGCTGATAATCATTTAAGCTCAACCATCCTTCTCCTCTAATACCTACTTCCTTATTTACATCCAAAAATCAACCAAATCATAAACTATGGAGCAGTTTGCAGCATCAGTTGGACAGGGTATTAGCCTTTTTTTCATTTAAGATTCCCTAACATTTGGAGATTTCATCCTTAATAAATTATAGGTGTAGAGAGGGATAGCACTATTTCTAGTTCTCATTCCCAACTAAAAACTCGAGAAAGACTCAAGAACAATGGTTCTTCAACCAGTAGCTGTCTATTTAATCTAATTTTTTTGAGCTTTAGCTCAGATAACATGACTTCTTATGGAATATGAGAGGATTTGGATTCCAAATCTATTTAGGTAAAATTAAAAAGATGGGACGGGATGAAAGTAGAATAGACTATATCCAAAAAAATCTCCTCTCTTAAGGCCCTGAACTCTCACATAAATAAACCTAGTACCCATTCCGCTAATTGATATCTAGAACCGATACATGATGTTTCTAGAAATTAGATAGAAAAAGGTGGCACAAGGTCATTTAGCTCACATGACATTAATTAATATTATGTTTTTGTATTGAGAAATGTGAGAGTGATAATTGATTTTGTAAATCGGTCAAATTAAAATTTGGTAAATTTCATATTTATAGTTGTATTTATAGGTAAAAATATACCAAGACAGATTGGAAGGTCCCTAAAAAAAATTAAAAGGATAAATATTAATTATAAAGAAAAAAACGTATAGCTGCGTTTCCAGAGATATAATTCTTGTCATTCAAGAATCGTAACTTTGAAAATTGAGCTTTCCTTTCCTTTTTTTTCTAAACTGTCGTGCAAAATCAGTCAATTTATTGATATTGACAAACCAATTCAAAATCAAGTATCTATCATAAACAACAAAAAGAATTAGACTGTACTGTGTTCTTGATCGTTAGTTATATCTTAGGAGAATTAACTGGACACAGTAGCGAAAGAATTCAGTGGCAGCATCCGAGATGTATCAGAGGGTTTCCCAGTAACCCCTATATCATCAGACCATCAATTTTGAATGGCAGCTGACAAAACGTTGGTTTTGTCAATATTTTATGTGCTTTTCAAGGTGAGCTTTATGTCGAAAATCAAGAAGTACTGACAAGATTTAACTAATAGAAAGTAGACGAATTACTAATGAACAAAACACAAATGATGCACGGTATACTATAGAGACCTAATGCAAGGACAACCTGATAAAGATTGAGAAATATGAGATTAAAACTACTTATTAAAGCAGATACTAAGCATGTTGTTAAAAGTTAAGGCCGAGAAACACTGTAACAAAACAGTGGAAATACTGGAGATCGATCGAGCGGAAAGGAAAACAAACCTAAAAACCGAGTAGCATCTTTCCGATAAGGTTGCTGTTACGCATCAGCTGCAGCACATAACCGATTGGAGAATAGTTAGCACAATATTTTTTTTTCTTTTCAAATTAAAGGGATATTTCGACACGGTAAGCATAATTATGTACAATAACACAGTAATCTGAAAATTTTAAAATACTAAAACAACAGCAATTTTAATAATAACAATGAGAAAAACAACAATCATGCCTAACGTAATTAGTAAAAAATGAGAAGAAAAAACACACACACACACACACGAAAGAAAGCGTAAGAAGCCTCCGTTTTGCTCATATTTTTAAAAAAAGAGTTAGGGTTTGCTATGCTTCTAGCTAAAATTTATATAATCGTCCAGTTTCATCTTGAAGTTTCTACACAACCAAACGGACCACATTTCCTCTATTTCATGATATATACACGCAAAAATAGTCATACTGCGTCAAAAGAAAAGAGAGAAAAATCGGGGTAGGGAACTAACATCAGAGAAATCGACTGATTTTCCCCAACAAAAAACTAAGAAACATCGACATACGAAGGAAGTACGGAAATATAACTTACTTCACAAAGATGATGAATAAATTGGCAAACGCAGTGAAGAAAAGCGGAGGCGAAATATCATTATGACGGCTCAAATCTGTATTATAAGATTGGATGAAAATTTCTGCCACATAAATTTTAAAGGGAACGGCGAAAGAATTGCTTCGGATTGAGAAACACGAGATTTTTTTTTCAGAACAAAGTATAGAGAGAGAGAGAGAGCGACGTAAGTAGGAGCGAGAAAAATATCAGAGGGTTCAGTAGCATTTTATAGTGTGGAGCGCGTGGGTCTCTATGTGCAACTCATGAAGTCGTTTTGCTGGAATCGTTTCTTACTTTTTTGACTTTTGAGCTCCAATTTAAATATAATAAAGTATTTCTGAAATATTTTATATGGCCTAATTCTGATTCCGTAACGGTTTTTACTTTTTCATCACGCCGTCTCACAGGGACATTCTCAATCATGCTAGCCATGGCGTAGAGTTAAGCTTCTCGTGCACAGTAGAGCCGAGTTATATATAAATATATAATAATATAATCATAAAATTGGTCTTGTTTTAATTTTTAATAATTATTTTTAATGAAATTATTTAGAAATATATATAAGAATTGTATACATATTTTGTTTCACTAATATTCTTCTTATCTTATTTTTCAAGTAATAATCATATTGTTGATGTGATCTTAAATATTTTATACTTTTAGACTATAAATTCAAAAGCTTAAGAAATATATAATTAGTCTTTCTATTAATAATTTTTTATTTTTTTAGACCATGAAAATTTAAAATTAGTAATATGTTAATAAATTATTAAAAATTAAATATCATTCTTAAATTATCAAATAAAAATAAATATTTTGTTGTATGCCATACATGGTTAAAAAACTAATATATATTTATATTAATCTTATATAATTTAAAAATTTCCGAGCGCTTTCACCACGAACTCGTTAGGCAGTCAATCAGCAACGTGGCCTAAAAGGGCAGGTAACTGGCGAGGAGGGTGACGTGAGCTCTTGCAAACCAGCCACGCTTTTACCCTCATGAGATAGAGCAGTAGGTAGAATTATGACTGGCCAATGCTAAACGCCACAAGTATCCAGAAATCTCTAGTTTACACATCTCCTCCCCTTTTTAATTTATTACTGTCTTATCTTTTCTTTTTCGCCGAGAGAAAGGTGCCTACCCACCACCTGTCGAGCCCAGGTGTCACCACGTATTTGTTACATTGTCCTTTAACGAAATCATGCTTAATACTGTTCAAGGTACAAATGTATTCAGGACTATTGTGCACAGGTGTTGTTTCGGGTTTCGGCCTAAAAGGGCAAGTTGTGAAGCCAAGAGATGCTCTTTTTCTGATTTATAAGACGGTGTCCGCGAGAGAGGCACTCTGTCTGTACCAGAGGTTCGTTCGGGCCACGTGAAGAAAACATCGGAATAACAAATTGTACAGGCTGCATTCCTGTCGTGGAATGAGGGAATCTACCAATTAGATTGTACCTTCTGGAAAATAAGTACTTCCAATTAAGGGGACTATATTAATAATTTAAGGCCTATTTAATTTTAATGAAAAAAATATAGGTTATATTTGCTCTCTTAATAGAATTTTTTTTAATAGATATTGATCTGGAAGATATTTTTTAATTTTCATGAAGAATATATAAGATTTTCAATATATCTATACCAATATATTTTAATATATATAATATACAACAATTTTCTATTTTTTCTACATATTTGCTAAGCGTTGCTTGTAGACTTGAATTATTTTTTCAGTTTTAATATTTTTATTTTTATTTTTCTACACATAACTTGTCTTCTATATCATTTTTATAACAATAAAAATTGTTCTATTGCCTTCTTACTTGGAGTGACTTATGATGTTTCTTAGCGGGCGAGCTCTTACTATTTCAGCAATAAGCTTTATTTTTTCCTTGCTGTTGACTTGAGGTGGTATGAGATGTTTCTTAGCTGGTGAGCTCCAGAGTTCATTAGGGTAAGTTTATTATTTATTATTAATTAACAATATTAACAGAGTATGTAAATATCATATAATATATATAATAGAAATTGTAAAGAAAAATCGAGGTAAATAAAAAATAACACACTAAAAGAATATTCAGAAAAATAAAAAATACAAAACCAAAAGTTGTGTCGTTTAAAAATAAAATTGAGTTATTCATGGATGCAATCGAAATTATCAACTATTTTCCTAGAATACACAGTTAGCTTTTTACATATACACTCGTGATTGAAAAATAAAACTAAAAGACTGTTTGGAATGAAATATGACAAACACTATAGAAAATAAAGCAATTGCACACAATGGCTCAAGAACAAGAGGAGCTACCGAGTAAAAGTAAAACGTTGGAATTGTTGCTCAGCTTTGGAAGAAGAAACAGCTCTTTATTGTCAGTTTGGATGACATAGATTTTTGAGTTGGTTTTGGTTTTGGTTTCAATCTTATTCCTGTTTAAGTTTTATTAGTATCGACTTCCAAATGCCAAATTTGGCAGGTCCCTCGTGTATTAAAAGTCATCTGAAATGTGCATTTTTCATTTATTTTACTTATTTAGCCATTGTAATATCATCACGTCTTATCGAGGACATGAAAGCAATTACACATATTTAATTTGAAATAACTAATTTATAAAATTTTGTAAATCCATAAACTGAAAAGAAAATCAATGGTTATATTGAAAACAAATATTAGATTGATAATAATATAGATTAATAAGAAACCAATAAGTGGATTTCCCGGATAACAAACAGACTGTTATATAAATTGTAAAAAAGGAACAATAAAATATGCACAATTTATTCAATATTTATAAAGTAATAAAGCTATCACATACATAAGATAGAAGGCATAAAACGTTTTATGGAATTCAAAAAGAAAACGTTACATCTATTAAATAACATAAAAAAGGATAAATAAATAATTTAAAATAAAAATCAAATATTTATACACCAAAAGTGAAGAGGAGCAAGTCTCCTTAGTCCTCACCCCATATACACCTCATATATATTTATATTCAAGTCGGTCAGTTAGGGCCCTATATGTTTGGTTGAACTTTTTAAAACTATTTTACGATGATTAGAAATACATATCCGGATGATTTGACAATTTACCATAATTGCATTTGAAATATTGTAGGGATTAGGCAATTAAAAAGTTTCCCGTATCTATTAATTTGAGAGGTTACTATATTCTTGTTCATTCATGTATCCAATAATATCTAGAAATTTTTTTGGATTTTCAATGTATTTTGTAGATTGCATAAGACTCTCAGTGCACTTCTTTAGTCCACTTTATCGACACTCTCTTCTTCCACCTCGTTTGTATTGTGATTTCTATTTGCTACCAAAAAGATAAGCTCATCATCAATTATAGATGCGCTTCTTGCAATTATTGGATTCAAGAGATTCTCAATTGATATTAGATGGTTGACGATAAGTGCCTAATGTAAGGACCCGAATTCCAACCCATTAGGACCCTTATTGTCGTGAAACCAAAATAAACCCATCTTAGGACATATCTGAATTTCACAAGGCTTATTCTCTTAGAACTGAATTTTAATAAGTTTTATTCTTATACTTTTAAAGATTGGAGTATGATATTGGACAAGTATTCTGGTAACATACAGAGTAAATAAAAACATCAGCGGAAGTCTTTAAATTTGATTAATAAAATTCCAACACACAAGTCCCATAGGGATCCAAATATCCAGCAAGTAAACCTCCCACATAATTTAGAAACAAACAAGCAAATGAGGAACTTGAAAAACCATAAAATAGTCCAATCATAGTTCATGTTATATGCACAAGAAACAGAAATGCGAATGTGATGCAATATCGTTCCACTGTGCAGCCTTGATCTCACACACTGGTATCATAAACAGAGAATGTACCTAAGTCTGAAAAATAGTGAAAACAACAGGGTGAGATTACAAGAATCTCAGTAGGGATAAGATTTATAGAAATCTTAAATAAATATCTCCCAAACAACATCAGATCAGCCTATAACTAAGTGGAATCACGCATTTCATCATTCAACCAAAAAGGGATAGGACCGAAAGCTAAGACTGAGGGTGGACTATAAACACTTTCGAAAATCAGAAGTATACAGGTAGGTAAGTCAATCTCATCAACAAGAAAGGCCATCCCCTTCCACCTATGTTGTCCAAGGCTTCGCTGCACAAAGGGTAAAAGGTTAGCACACAAGCTAATTAGCAAGCCTATTCATCTTGCTAGCATACAGGACACGACATCTAGCCATCACATAGGACTAGGCATCCTAACCGGCACTCAGGATTAGGGCATCTAAACCACACAAGGATAAGAGAATCTTGCCAGCACACAGGACAAAGCATCTAGCTAGCACACATGACTAGGCATCCAACGTGTATAAACTAGAGATTGCCACCCATACGACTCCCATACTAGTACGAACCTCTCCTCTACCAAGGAGCATCAACGCTTACCCTAAATGGCCACCGAAAAAGGATCCTGACACACAAACATCCTGACACACAAACACATACAAGCACACACAGGCAAGCATAAAGCACAATACCACAACAGGGTATCCTCAATCATGTCAGAACACAATCAACATATTCAATACACAAAACACATGCAAATTAGACACTCATAACCTATTTCAAGGGTTTGGTATAGCCTAGAGGATCACATCTCGATCCACAATTCAAGCATATATTATCCAACATATGTGCATACAATCATCAACAAGTATATGCACCAAAATCAACAAGTAAACAACAAGGATCTTCGAAGAAACCGATGAGGCATAGATCCTACTCTTGTCTCTAAACAAGAAGCTATTCCTTTGCCTTTATTCAAGGGATCTGAACCACCTATAACATCATAAGGCAAAGACAAAACCCAACTAAATATGCATGCTTAATAATCAAGTAGATATCCTATTTCTTTACCAATTCCACATACCAAACCTATAAGAAACTAGTGATCAGATGCCACAGGTGCATCCCCCTTTGATGTTGATGTGATAGCCAAGAACTTAACAAGAATCAACCTGAATTACCATCCCAATCAACCATACAAATTTCGGCACTAAGAATAAGACAATGGGACAAATTATGATTTCATGTATACAAGCCTTAGGGGTTGTGATTTCACATTTACAAAGAAGGATTAGGTGTTAATAACACATATAATCAAAATGAACAAGATCAGAAACCAACAAGTTAATCAATTGATCAAAATTGGCAATAATAGGGCAAAGGGTAAGGCATGCTGATTTCATGTATAGGGAAGATTAAAAGGATGAATTCATGATATTACAACATGAATTAATGCCAAAAAATCATAAGAACAAAATGAACAACAACAAAAATCAATTGAAGGAAGAATCACACAATTTTAGCACCAAAACTAACGAATTACAACTTGAATTTTGACATGGAAGAACTAACCTTCTGGTGACCAACTCAAGATAGCTAGATAGAGAATGGAAAGAGCTATTATTTGCAGAAATCTTACAAAGGATGAGAGAGTTATGCTAGGATGAAGATCAAACAAATTTCGGTAGCAATAGGGTATTGTGTAGGGTTTGATGTTTGATGAATTTTGTGTGTTTTTGGTGTGCGTGGACAAGTTTCACCGACTAGTATTTTATGTAGGATGTTTATGGGATTAATTTCCCTACTTTAAAAGCTAGATAAGGGAAGATAATCATCATAATTAAATTCTGAAATTATCTTTCCTTAATTTTAGGAATTTTATCTCCTAAGGTAAGTTTAAACTAATAAGGAAACAAATCAAAGTGAAATGAAACCAGAAATGTTAACAACATCTTCCATACCATTTTTGACCATTTCATTTCCATTTCTTCATGAGAAAAATGGTCATTTCACCTGCACTGACTTTTGGACTTCTAAGACTCAAAATTTGGGGTCTCACACCTAAATTGCTGCTCTATGATCTTAGTTGATTGCATTGTTCTTTGTCTGTATTTTTTTATCCTCCTATGCAATTTGGCTACGGAAAGCCAAGTGTGCTTGAAGTAGTTTGCAATCGCAGATTGTGAAGATCTCCTCCTAAGTAGCTGTGCTCCAGAGCATGACAGTTAGTTTGTTAACCATGTAAATATCAATAGAACTGGTTCGTCTATATCAAGCAGTACTTGTAGCTGGTAGCCATGGTACTGATGCTTAAAGGATGAAATTATCCTAGCATCGATAGGTTGGATTTTGAATGTGGTATTCGGTAGAAGCTACACTATGAGACCCTGATATTTAAGTTGATGAGTTCAATTTTAGTTTTGGGCCTAAAGTGTATAAAATGGCCCAATAGTCTTTAAGAGAAGGATTCGATGGAATAAAATCCTCCTGTCTAGTCGTTTGGACTTACAAGATGAATTTATTATTTAACAATTTAGAAAAAGATGCATTCTTTTGCGAAACCTAAACTGAAGGTATTTTGTAATTTTACCTTCAGTTATATTAAATTTTATTTGAATCTCTTTTGATATTGATAACCTTGGGAAATATTTTTTGAATTTTGTTTCGAAACCTAGAAACCCGAATTGAAATCCAAACCCTTCTATTTTTGAAAATTTTGTATTAATGTTATTATAGACACAAATTAAGGAACCATGAAAATAATTATTACAGAGAGATTTTGAGGAAATTTAGTGATCAAAGACTGGAATTAAGGTTAAAGATGAGATATGAAGGTATGAGAATTTGTTTGGATTTTTTAAAAGGATAGTTTGGTATTTAAGGATTTTCTAATTATAATTTTTGAAGTATTATATTTATTAGTAATTATATAATTATGAAAAAAATAATTTAATTATATTAGAGTGTTCTACTATTTTTGAAGGATTTATTAGAATTTTTTGGGTATTTTTCGGGGTAGTATACTAATTATTAGGAATTTTATTCAATTTCTTGAATTTTTGGTATAAAGTAAATATTATATTATTATTATAAAAAAAAAAGAAGTCAAAATGCGGAGGGCTTCATTGTTTTGATTCGGCTGAACATTTAGGAGGAAACCCTAATTCCTATTTTTCAAACTACAACGTTCCTTTAAGGAATGAAGCGACGTCGTTTCGGCCCCAGGGATGAGTCACACCCAAGAAACCCTATCATCCTACACTTGTGCAAATCACCACCTGACACACTTAGCCGACACCCATGTAGCCAGAATAGGTCCACTGAAGAGGCCACATGTGAGGATCAAATTATTCAATCCGAGAGCTCTAGATTTGTGAGTTGAGAGACGTGTTCCTTTGCTCTGACTTCATCCAAACCATTTTTGTGATTCCCCGATGAGATTCGAGTAAGTTTCCTACTCGAAAAATCTGGCCCTTAGATCTATGATTTCATGGTTTTAGTTGGTTAAATCGTGTGTTTGATAACTGGGTTTAGTTCAGATTGATGATGGCTTGCTATTCATGAACTTATTTGGTATATTTGAGGTGAAATCGGAAGGTTGAGTAAAAGGGGGATGGATTTCTGGTAGGTTTTTGAAGATAATTCTGTAGCTTGTGTTTAAGGACGACCTCAGATGATGGGTCGTTCGAGGGCTTCCCAACCACATGTTGAATGTGGTGGATTTGGATGACATGTTGTCTAATATAAATAGGTGATAATGTAAACTGAATGACATGTAGTTTAAGGCAGAATTGAATGACGGGTCCTCTAAGATTGATCATGAATGATAGGTCATTTAAATTGATAATGAATGACAGGACATTTATATGTTAAGTGAATGATATATAATTCAAAAGGAACCCAACTGATAAGTCGTTTGAAGGATGTATGGGTAGGCTTGGCCTGAGCTAGAGGCTCGGACGAGTTGTGACAAGCTCAGAGTGAGCCACGTGTTAGCATCCCAGAGGTTTGGGTGTAATGCTAGTGCACGCTCGTGATGCCATATGTGTGCTTGGAAAAAATTAATAGATATTATAGAAATTAGACAGAAAGGCCGAAAATTTAAAAAAACAAGATAAAATATAAGTAAATAGAGGAAAAATATGAAAAAATACTAGAAAGTTTGAGGATTCCAATAGTATCAAATTTTTGAAAATTTGAGTTTATTTGATGGGTTAAATAAATCAAATAAGTTGATAGAAAATGCGAGAAAAATAAAAAGAAAGATCGAAAACTATTATGCATTGATGATTTGATGATATCAATATGATTCAAGGATTAAAAATGTGTAATTAAGGATTTTGGTTTAATTTGAGATTAATAGAAGATGGATCTTCTGATTGGCAGGTATAGAGTTAAATCAACAAAGACAATCTTCTCCGGAGTTGGACCCTAATGAAGAATCACGACCCTAAACTACGAGTGGTTGGTTGTGTGTGTTCGTAACATTCATATGTTTCAATTAGATTAAACAAGATAATTGAATGACTGAAATAGCATGAACATGCATATCTAGGTAAGTAATGAGTAATTAGTGATTGCCTTAATTGCTAGATTTATTGAAATGATATTATAAGTATATGTTTGGTGCCTTGTACTATTTGTTTATCGAATAACGACGTGATGGCGACATGTGTTTGCAGTATAGGACAACCTATGCAATCCATATGAGCTCTCCAGGTCTGGTAGCGTGGTGTGAAGACGCCATACTATGAGGAATAAGGTTGGACATGATTTATTATTTTAATATGCACTTGTTAACCATATTTTTGCACATTTAGGGAACTATTTAGGTGAAGCTATTATCACCTAACATCCCAGTATTGTCACTGGACTTGAGCTTTAGAGGTGTGTTAGATAGTGAGTACGAACATGATGAACACAAGAAAAAGTTAAAAGAAATCATATCGGATACCATTGACAGATCCTAGTCTTATCTAGGGCCTGTAAAGACTGCGAATGAATTCCAGCCCAGTCATGTTTAGGATGCTCGACTAAAATGGATTTCAATATTAAGATATTATATCATGCCCCGTACCCATGGTAACGTAACATTTCTCCCAAGCCGTATAACATTCATACATACCACTAGTGGCCCTTTAATGACAACCCATGATCCTATAGACCCCAAAATTGTATTTTATGAAAACATACCACTTTTATTTATTTCACAACCCATGATCCTATAGACCCCAAAATCTTTAGTTCAAAACAACACACACACAATATGCACATGAAGCAAGCCACCTATACAAAGTCAGATTTCTCGATTATTTATATACGTAGAGCGGTAGGATGATCGTAGTTCTTCTTGTAATGTCTCCACTATCTAGCCCCTACCATTAGGTGAGTGGACCCTGAATTTTGTTCTCATAATTTAAGGTGAATGAATAAGACTGCTTTAACTGTATTTAACTCTTCGGAGTTCTTTCATAGACAATTTCGATATTTCACAATAGACGTAATAAAAAAACATGAAATATCACAGTGCACAGTGCATATAATATTATTTTCTCAATCAATAGCAACAAACGTTCACGATATAATGCACATAGCATTTATTAGTTGCTTTCATGCTTAATGGGAATCAAATAGCATGTTATTGGTGGATTAAGTTGTTGATAAGGAATTTGCTTCCATTGAACTCACCGTCGTGGTATCAAGGAAGACTGTCAGTGGTATTGAGGAAGACCGTCAATGATTTTCTTTGGAAAGAAATGGGTATATAACATATTGACATTACTGGGGGTGTGGTGGTGGTGAATCCACAACCTCGATCCCAAACTCACACTGGCAAAGTCTCTCATCCTCACGTTCAGGTCAGTGATATCAGTAATAAATATCATATTAGATATTAATTCATATCTCTCATCAACATGCACACAAAAATCATCACTATACTCGAAAAAGCCGAAACTCTCCAGAGTTTGCATACAACAAAGTTCTTATGACTGTATGCACCATATGATTATTCACACAATATTTAGAATTTTACATAATTCTTCGTACATACGAATCAAAGCAAATAAGACATCGGCTTCAAAGGAATGCCATGATGAAAGAGAGTTTCTGTCAATGAAAAGCATGCTTATGACATATCACATGTTTCACATGAAAATGCAATAAGAAACATAAACGATTGACATAAATGTTAAGGTTAGTTCTCTCACCTTATTCTGGCGGCACTCGACTAGGTCTTACCCTAGGGTCTAGTGCACGTGTTTTAATACCTATACAGGTCATGATTGATAAATTTACTTAATCTCTTAGTTTATAAGGCATAAACCTTAAAATTGAAATCACACGACCCCTCACTTAGTTTTAATAAACTTGATTCACCTATATGGAATTTTTTGGGATTTTTTGGGATTTTTTCTAATTTCTATCATATTATCATAATTTTTATAGCCCTAAAATTAGATCCAAATCAAACAAACTATATACCATTGGATACCTCATATTTTCTCTATTTTCTTGAAATTTTATGTAATTTTTTTATTTTTATTTTTTTTCCTTAATTTTTCTTTATTTTCAGAATTTCTGAAAAATCAATCAAAATTGGAAAATTAACAAGCACATGTCATCACTATACACAGCCATATGTCACTATCTAATTTGTCCTTCAATTATGGTTCAACCTGACTCGGTTCAATCTATATGGACCCTTACCGCCGTGAAACCCAAACAAGCCAACCTTGGACCTATCTGAATCCCACAAGGCCTAATCATTCTAATTTCGTTTTATTAGATTTATTTCTTTTGCTTTTGAAAGACTGAAGCATGGTAACAATGGACAAACATTCTATACAAAGTGAATAAAAACATCAATGAAAGTCTTTATAAATAACCAAAGGAACCATAATACACAAGTCCCATAAGAATAAAGGGGTATCAACAGTCATCAACTATTCACAATAGGGATAGGGCCGAAAGTAACAAGCTAAGAGTGGACTAAGAACTTTTTTTAAAATAGAAGTACACAAGCAGGTAATTCATCATTCAATCTCATTAATAGAAAGGTTGTCCCCTTCCACTTGTGTTGTCCAAGGCTTAGCTGCACAAAGAATAAATGGTTAGCAAACAATCTAATTAGCAAGCCTATCTATCTTACCACACAAGGACAAGGCATCTAAGTCACACAAGGACAAGGGTATCTTGCCACACAAGGACAAGATATCTAGCCACACAAGGATTAAGTTTCTAGCCACACAAGGACTAGGTATCCAGTATGCACTTGCTGGGGATTGCCACCAATGCCACTCTCATATTAGTTAGAACCTCTCCTCTCCCTATGAGCATCAGTGCTTACCTTGAATAGCCACCGGAAAAGAATCCTGACACACAACCAGAAAAAGCACACACAAACAAGTACAAGGCATAATACCACAACAGGGCATCCTCAATCACATCACAACACAATCAACATGTCCAATGCACATAACACAACCAAAATAGGCATACACATCCTATCAAAAGGATTCAAAATAGCCTAAGGGAAACACAAACCAATCCGCAATCATGCTTAACAATTCTAGACATACGCATACAACAAGGACATGAACCGAAACATCAATCAAACAAAAAGGATCTCTGAAGAAACCGATGAGGTATAGATCATATCTCTCTTATCTCTGAATAGTTAGTTAATCCTTTGCCTTTGCAAAGCGGATTTGAACCACCTAAACACATATAAGGCAAAAACAATACCACACTAAGCACACACATTCAGAAACAAAATAAAAATCCCAGTTTCTTACTAATTTCTCTCACCAAACCTATCAGATACCAGTGATCAGATGTTGCTAGAACCACCTCTTGGATGTGTGATGTGATAGCTAAGAACACAACAAGAATCACCCTGATTTGTCAACCCAATTCACCATGAAAATTTCGGCACTAAGTTAGAGCAACAAGACAAATTGCGATTTCACATCTAGTTGGGTTAGAGGTTGCGATTTCATAAAAATAAGGAAGGATTAGGTGTCAATTACATATAAGATTAAAAAAAATAAGATCAGAATCCAATAGACAAGTCAATTATAAAAAATCAGCAACAATAGGGTAAAGGAATAGAGTATGCCGATTTCTCATATAGGAAAGATTCAAAGAATGAATTCATGATATTACAAGAAGAATAGGTTCCAAACAATCATATGAACAAGAGGAACAACTGCTGAAACCAATTGAAGGATTAATCAGGGAATTTCGGCACAATACCCCTGAATTGCGGTAGAAATAAATATGGGGAAAATCTAACCTTCTGATGATGAAACCAATATAGCAAGATAGAGGATGAAAAGAGATTTCCAACAAGCTATTATTTATAGAAATTTGATGAAGGATGAAAGAGTTCGACTATGGTGGATGTTAGGAAAATTTCGGCAGCAAGGGTAAGGAAGAAGGGTATATCACGTGATAAGTTTGAGTGTTTTTGGTGTGAGGATATGTGTGTGGCCGGTTGGGTAGTTTATAGGATTAATGAGATTAATTTTCTCTACTTTTACGGCTAGATATAAGGAGATAATGCTTAGGATTTAATTCTAGAATTATCCCTTAAATTTAGAAGATATATCATTTAAGATAGAATTGAATCAAGAAGGAAATGAAATCAACCAAAAGAGGAAAGAACCTTCAATACCATTTATGGCTACCACATATCTATTTCTTCAAGAGAAAAATGATCATTTCGGCTGCATTGGTATCTAGACTTCTAGGACTAAAGATCAGGGTCTCACATGGTCTGACTCGGTTTGGTTTGACCTAAACTCGGTTTGACCCTCCTAAACCGACGATATGTTGGTTGAACTGACACTTGGACGACTTGTCATCCAGTTTTACCATTGACAACTCGATGTCCAGATGACCAGCAGATGACCCGTTGTTTGATAGTTCATCTTCAACTTTTGGACCCTGTTCATATCATATTCAACTTATAAAATAATTTTTTTAAATTACATGTTTATCAAAATTTAAAAATCCAGATCCAGATGGATTCTACTATTTATAAGAAGTATGCTAAAATTTTCAAGATATTTTTTCTGATTTTTCTACTATTTTTAATAATATTTACAAATTTATTATGATTTTTAAATAAATTATCATTATATTATTATTTTAATTATTTTAATTTTGATTTAATTAAATTGAGATCAAAACTGATACGACATCATTTCGGGAAATCCCTAAGTGACGTCATTTTGGTAATTAAATGGGAATGACCATTAGTGTGAAATGACATCGTTTCACATATGGGTGGGCATCGGTTTGGCCATATCTATCGAGCCATCGAATCCAGGTAATATGCCCAGGAAAATACCCAGATTGGGTATTTTCATTTTAGGCTTCGAAGCTTGGGGATTTTTGGTGCATTTGATTTGATTCTTCATTCCGAATCGATTGGTGGAATTTTCGAACCGAATCCGATGACTTTTGGGTTGTTTCCAACAAATTCTTGTCGTGGGTAAGCCAAAATCTTTTTCTTCTTAGAATTTGAGATTTAGTGTGTGAATTGTTTTAATTCTGGTTGGGATTGATTGCGGATGAAATGGGGGAATGTTTTGGTGTATAGATTGGGGTGATTCGTTGGCTAGACCGACTGATTGTCATTCTAGTGTTCGCATCCTTTGGCCAAGCCAGGGGTTGAAGATGACCTAGCATACAACGGGTTGTCTGTGGGTCATCTGGACAACAAGTCGTCCGGGGTGAGTAAAAACGACATATCGTCGGTTTAGGGGATTAAACTGGGTTTAGGTTAAACCAAACCAAACCGGATTGAACCAAAATGAATTGGGTCAGACCAAAATCATAGAAGGAATGAGGTAGTGACACGTGTCCTGTTAATTTTTCCAATTTTGACCAATTTTTCAAAAAAATATAAAAATAAGAAAAAATTCAGGAAAAATAGAAAAAAAATGAAAAAATTACAGAATAATTCTAAAAAATAGAGAAAATATGAGGAATCCAATGGTTTATAGTTTGGTTGATTTGGATTTGATTTGAGAAGTATAAAAATTAGGAGAAGTTAATAGAAATTCAAAAAATGTCAAGAAAAATCTCATAATTTTCGTATAGGCTGATTGAGTCTCTTTGGACTAAGTGAGGGATCGTATAATTTCAATTTTGAGTTTTACATTGTATGAAATTAGAGATTAAGTGAGTTTATCGATCATGAGGTGTGAGACCCCAAATTTTGAGTCCTAGAAGTCCAGAAGCCAGTGCAGATTAAAAGACGATTTTGCCCCTGAAGGAAAGGATGTGTGATGGCCGGAATTGGTAAGAGTGGTATGGTAGTTAATTCTGGTATAAATTCTTTTTAATCTAAGTCCTAATGGATAGATAATTGCCTTAAAGATTAAAATCCCTAAGAATAGGGGAAGATAATTAAAGAAATTCTATAACCATTCATTATAAATAGGAAGCCAACCTCACAAAAATCATTCAGAGAAAACTTACAAAATTCGTATAAGCCTAAAACCCTACACCTCCCTATAGCTGCCAAAATTCGCTGAAACTTTAAACAAGCATAACTCTTTTATCGTTCATCGGATCCCTGCAAATAATAGCTTGTTGGAAAGCTCAATTTCTTTCCAACCATCTTTGTTTTTTTTTTCAGGAGGTTTGTATTTATTTCTCTAAAGATAAGTTGAAAATCGGCGGCGGAATTAGGATTTTGCCAAATTTTCTTGAAATTCAAAATAGCATAACTTTTTCATCATTTGTTGTATCTCTGCAAATAATAGCTTGTTGGAAAGCTTTATTCATCCAATTTCCAACCATATTTGGGTTTTTTTTCAGAAAGTTAGTATTTATTTCTATAAAGATAAGTTGAAAATCGACGGCGGAATTAGATTTTTACCAGTTCTTCTTGAACTTCAGAATAGCATAACTCTCTCATCGTTTGTCGGATCCCTACAAATAATAACTTGTTGGAAAGATCTTTTCATCATATTTCCAACCATATATGTTTTTGTATTTGGAAATAAATATTTTATTATCTAAGGTTAAGTCAAAAATTGACGACGAAATTAGGTCTTTTTTTAGATTTCTACAGTTTTAGTCTTCGGTTGATTTCTGTTGTCATTTCTCTTGTTCTTATGATTTCTTAGCATCTATTCATGATGTATGATCATGAATTTCTTTCTTTGAAACTTCTCCATATTTAAAGTCGAAATTGTCCTATTCCTTACTTTCAACGACGAAATTTGCATAGTTGATTGGAATGGTAATTCAGGTTGAATCTTGTTAAGTTCCTGGCTATCATATCACACATCCAAGGGGGAGGCACCTCAGCATCTGATCACTGGTTTCTGATAGGTTTGGTGAGTGGAATTGGTAAGGAAATAGGGCATTCAATTGATTATTGAATATGCATGCTTAGTTTGTTTTTGTCTTTGCCTGGTGATAATATAGGTGGTTCGGAATTACCTAATAAAGGAAAAGGAGTAGCTTCTTGTTCAGAGACAAGAGAGGTAGGATCTACGCCTCATCGGTTTCTCCAGAGACCCCTGTTATTTTCTTGATATTTTTGTTACCTGCCATTGTTGTATTGCATACGATTGGATTATAGGGTGAGAGTATGAAATTCGGAGTGAGATATGGATCTAATAGGCTATAACGAATCCCTGAGTTAGGTATTAAGTGCTTGGGTTGTATATGTTATATGAATTGAATATGCTGATTGTGTTCTGACATGATTGAGGATACCCTGTTGTGGTATTATGTTTTGTACTTACCTGTGTGTGCTTGTACGTGTTTGTGTGTCAAGATCTTTTTCTGGTGGCCATTCGGGGTAAGCGTTGATGCTCCTAGGGAGAGGAGAGGTTCTTACTGGTAGGGGTGGCAAAGCCTAGCATGCGCGCGCTGGATATCTGTCCTTGCGAGGCAGGAAGGCCTTATCCTTGCGAGCTTTGGGATTCCCTAGTCCGTGTGTGGCTTGGGAAGACTTGTCCTTGTATGGCAAGATGACTTGTCCTTGCGAGGCAAGATGAATAGGCTTACTGATTAGTTTGTGTGTTAACCATCTACCCTTTGCGCAGTAAGCCTTGGACAACACAGGTGGAAGGGGATGACCTTTCTTCTTCATTGCTGAGAGTAATCTGATGAGTTCTACCTGTTTGTGTACTTCTGATTTTTCGGAAGTGTTTATAGTCCTCCCTCAACCATAGATTCGGCCCTAACCTCGTTTTAATTGATTCTTGAATTGCGTGATCCCTTTTAGTTGTTTAGGAATGATCTAATGTGAATTGGGAGATTTGTGTTTAGGATTTTTGCAGATCATATGATGCTATGACCCTACTGAGATTCTTGTAATCTTATACCGTTGTTTTTACCATTTTTCAGGCTTAGGTACATCCACTGTCCGTGGTACCAGTGTGTGAGATCAAGGCTGCATGGCAGGGCGATATTGCATCACATTTACATACTTGTTTACCTACGCATATAACATGAATGATTGGGCTACTTTCTGGTTTATTTTAAGAACCCTCCTTTTGCTTACTATTTCCGAAATATGTTGAAGGATTTCTTGCTAGTTAATTGGATCCCTATGGGACTTGTGTTTTATGAACCCAATGATTTAATCTAAAGACTTCCGCTGATGTTTTATTCACTCCGTATGTTACCAGAATGTGTGTCCAATATCATGCTCCAATTTTTGTTAAACTTTAAAATAAACATGCTAAAAGTCGGAAGTTAATGGTAAGCCTGGTGAGATTCAGATAGGTCCTAGGTGTCATTTAGGCTTATTTGGGTTTCACGGCGGTGATGACCTTACTAGGAGCAAATAATAATAGTTAGGAATTGGGGTCGTCACAGGTTTGGTCACGGAGCATGGTTTAGGGAAAATAAGTTGTTATATGCTAACTTAGTGGTTGATTTTTGTGTTTGTAGGTAAGGACATGCGCACACACTCACTCAGTTAGGGGCTAGTACCGAAAGTGAACTAATGCTAAAATGGGATTAAATTTGTAAGATTTAAATGATTAGAATGATAATCTGATGTGATGTTTGTTCATGTATGTTTTTATGCCTGGTATGCCATGATATGTTTCAGTGAGTGTTTGCTGTGTTTCTTATCATTGCTGAGAATGTGTGTGTTGATTTATGCTTGCTGCTGAGAGTCTATATTTGACTCCTATATTGCTGAATGTATATGTTTGTGATTGCTGGTGTGTATTTCCAAATATGGATGTTGTGTGAAACCATGCTTGCTTAGTGTTTGATGATGATTTCCGAGAGTATATATATATGAGTGTTGATGTAATTGCCGAGAATACCTTTGCATATGTGTATGAGATTTTTGAAAATTTGTATGTTGCTTTCCAGCATATGCGTTTCGTCCGGTGCACGCCTCTCCACCAGGTACCATTTATATTTATCATATTTAGTTATATATTGAGTAATAGGTGTATACGTGTAGAATGGCGAGCTCGAGGCTACAAAGGGATCAATGGGGTAGGTTTGAGATTCGGGCTGAACAACAATCTGTTGAGCAAGAGGATCCGAATGCACAAAATGAGCAGGAAGGGCAAGCTAACCCCGAAAACCAATCTGAGGCACCAGCCGCACCAGTCATTGATCCTGTAATGGCACAAATCTTAAACGTATTGCATGGGATTGTTGCAAATCAACAACGTATGGAGACGCAACTTCAGAATGCTCCTGAACCCATGCCCGTGGAAGAACCTATTCCTCGATTTGAACCTGTACAGCCGGCACATCATAAGGAGGCTGAGAGACTTCCCGTCGTGATTACAAAAATGCTAAAGTATTATTAGATCCCGGAGCAAATAGATCATTTGTAAGTCCAAGGATAGCACTTAGCTCGGATCAGCCTCTATCTCCCTTGACTCCTCCTATTGTGGTTCTAACTCCTTTGGGAAAGCAACTGATTTGTAATCTAGTCTACATCAGCTGTACTGTAAGTATGGGTTCGAATGTACTTGTAGTGGATCTGATTCCATTAGACATCAAAGAGTTGGATGTGATTTTAGGCATGGATTGTCTGGCGAAATATCAAGCCCGCATGGAGTGTTTCACCAAGCGTGTGTGGTTCAATTTTCCTGATGGTGCCGAATACTTTTTTAAAGGTGATAGGCGAGTTATAGGCGAGTTGTTCCAACTTGCATGATTTCCTGGCTTAAGGCGAAGCGATTAATCAACAAACGATGTACAGCGTACCTCGCGCACGTACATGATATTTCTAAAGAATCTTCAGATCTAGATTCTGTTCCAGTAGTTCGCAAATTTCCAGAAGTATTTCCAGAAGACATAGCAGATCTACCACCAGCAAGGGAAGTGGAATTCGGTATTGAGCTAGTGCCTGGTACGAATCCGATTTTCATTCCTCTGTATCGTATGGCTCCTGCGGAAATGAGGAACTAAAAACACAATTGGAAGATTTGCTGGATCGTGGTTTTATCTGACCTAGTTTGTCACCTTGGGGAGCACCTGTTCTGTTCATGAAAAGAAAAACGGTTCGTTGCAATTATGCATCGATTATCAGCAGCTAAATCGTGTGACTGTGAAAAACAAATACCCTTTGCCGCGCATCGACGATATGTTTGACCAACTCCAGGGTGCAGCTGTATTCTCAAATATTGATCTCAGATTTGGATACCGTCAATTGAGAGTTCGTGATACTGATATTCCGAAGACCGCGTTCAGATCGCGATACGGCCACTACGAATTTTTGGTTATGCCATTCAGTTTGACCAATGCACCAGCTGTGTTTATGGACTTGATGAATCGTGTGTTTCGCAAATTCTTGGATAAATTTTTGATAGTCTTCATCGACGACATTCTGATTTACTCAAAATCGGAAGAGGATCATGCTATGCACTTGCGGATTGTGCTTAAAATCCTGAAAGATCGACGGTTGTTCGCAAAATACTCCAAATGTGAATTCTAGTTACGCGAAGTTAGTTTCCTTGGCTATATTATTTCCGCCCAAGGTGTGTTAGTTGATCCAAAGAAGATTGAAGCCGTGATTGCTTGGGAGCCTTCGTGAAGTGTGTTCGAAGTTCGTAGTTTCCTTGGCTTAACAGGATACTACAGTCGCTTTGTGGAAAATTTTTCATCGCTTGCCGGGCCATTGACAAAACTGACACGCAAGGGTGAGCCGTTCGTATAGAACGAGAAATGCCAGCAAAGTTTTGAAGAGCTAAAGAATCGCTTAGTTTCCGCACCTATCCTTACCCTACCTGTTTGCGGAAAGGAGTATGTGGTTTACAGCGACGCGTCAAAATCTGGACTTGGATGCGTATTGATGCAAAATGGGAAAGTCATCGCCTACTCTTCCCGGCAATTGCGACCGCACGAGAGTAACTACCCTATGCATGATTTGGAACTTGCAGCTGTGGTGTTTGCCTTAAAAATATGGCGACATTACATATATGGCGAGACGTGCCGAATCTTCACTGACCACAAAAGCCTGAATTATCTCCTCATGTAGAAAGAGTTGAATATGAGACAACGAAGATGGTTGGAGCAGATTAAAGACTACGATTTAATCATTGAATATCATCTTGGAAAGGCGAATGTTGTTGCTGAAGCACTGAGCCGAAAGTTTCATGCTCCTTCCCCATCTGTTTTGGCCTACATGCGCACCCATTCCCTGCCGATGATGTTGGGATTGAAAGCTAACTTCGTGCATCTTTGCACCGATTTTTCTAGTTCTTTGTTGGCACGAATCGAAGTCGAACCTACCTTAATTGAAGAAATCCGGAATCAACAATTAGAGGATCCGAAATTTATTGAAATTCAAAAGCAACTTGCTGATGGTGTTGATGCCATAGTTCGTGATTTCAGAATACGAGATGACGAAGTACTAGTCTTCAGAAACCGGGTATGTGTTCCACAAAATGTTGATATTCGTAACCTTATTCTATCAGAGGCGCATAGTTCAAAGTTCGCTATTCATCCTAGAAGCACTAAGATGCACCAAGATTTGAAGGAGCTGTATTGGTGGCCAAACATGAAATGTCATATTGCTGAATTGATTGCCCGATACCTCGTATGTCAACAAGTAAAGATCGAGCATCAAAGACTTGCTGGTCTACTTCAGTCACTTCCGATTCCAGAATGGAAGTGGGAGCACGTCACAATGAATTTTGTGACTAGTTTGCCTAGATCGCAGCAAGGATACAATGCCATTTGGGTGATCATGGATTGACTGACGAAATCTGCACACTTTCTTCCTATACGTGTGATAGATACACCAGAAAGATTGGAAGTTCGTTACTTTGACGAGCTTGTTCGATTGCATGGAGTACCAGTTTCTATTGTTTCAGATCGTGACTCTCGTTTCACCTCACGATTTTGAAAAAATTCCAGAATACGCTGGGTTCAAGATTGAATTTCAGTACAGCATTTCATCCCCAGACCAATGGTCAATTAGAAAGAACGATTCAGACACTCAAAAACATGCTACGAGTGAGTGTGTTGGATCAACAAACAGGTTGGGATCGATGCCTGCCATTGACAGAATTTGCTTACAACAATAATTTTCATGCAAGCATCCGTATGGCACCCTTTGAAGCACTATATGGGATACGTTGCAGAACTCCCATTTGCTGAAATGAAGTAGGCGAAAGATGCCTAAAAAATCCAAAATTGATTGATCAAGCAACAGAGCAGTTGAACTTGATCCGACAACGGCTAAAAACAGCCCAGGATCGACAGAAAAGCTATGCAGACAATCAACGAAGGGAGCTGGAATTTGCAGTAGGAGACAAAATACTTTTGAAGATTGCCCCATGGAAAGGAGTCCTTCGTTTTCAGCAGCGAAGTAAGCTAGCACCTCACTACATTGGTCTGTATGATATTGTCGAAAGAATCGGCCCTGTTGCATACCAACTTGCCCTACCTCCAAATATGGAAAGGATTCACAATGTATTTCATATTTCAATGTTAAGAAAGTATGTGCGAGATCCTGCTCATGTGCTTAAAGAACCGTCAGTTGAAGTTGCTGAAGACTTATCCTATCTCGTACAGCCAGTTGCTATACTAGATCGGTCAGTTCAATAGCTTTGCAGTTGAAGCGTGCCTATGGTATGAGTTGTTTGACGTAATGGACAAATTGAGGAACAGTTTTGGGAGACTGAGGAATCTATGCGTGCAAAATTTCCTTACCTATTTGATTAGGTACTTATGTTAAAATTTCGAGGACGAAAATCCTGTAAGGAGGGGAAGGATATGAGATCCCAAATTTTGAGTCCTAGAAGTCCAGAAGCCAGTGCAGGTGAAAAGACGATTTTTCCCTTGAAGGAAAGGATGTGTGATGACCGGAATTGGTAAGAGTGGTATGGTAGTTAATTCTGGTATAAATTCCCTTTAATCTAAGTCCTTATAGATAGATAATTTCCTTAAAGATTAAAATCCTTAAGAATAAGGGAAGATAATTAAAGAATTTAATTATCTGGTAATTATCTTATTTTTAATAAAATCTTAAAAGTAGTAATCATAATTCTATACCCATTCATTATAAATAGAAAGCCAACCTCACAAAAATCATTCAGAGAAAATATACAAAATTCGTATAAGCCAAAAACCCTACACCTCCCTATAGCCGCCAAAATTCGCTGAAACTTTAAACCAGTATAACTCTCTTATCGTTCATCGGGACTCTGCAAATAATAGCTTGTTGGAAAGCTTATCTTCTTTCCGACCATCTTTGGTTTTTTTTCAGGAGGTTAGTATTTATTTCTCTAAAGATAAGTTGAAAATCGGCGGCGGAATTAGGTTTTTGCCAAATCTTCTTGAAATTCAAAATAGAATAACTCTTTCATCATTTGTTGTATCTCTGAAAATAATAGCTTGTTGGAAAGCTCTATTCATCCAATTTCTAACCATCTTTTGGATTTTTTCAGGACGTCAGTATTTCTTTCTATAAAGATAAGTTGAAAATTGACAGCCAAATTAGGTTTTTACCAAATCTTCTTGAACTTCAAATAGCATAACTCTCTCATCCTTTGTCGGATCCCTACAAATAATAACTTGGTGGAAAGATCTTTTCATCCTCTTTTCATCCATATATGTTTTGTTATTTGGACAGAAATATTTTCTTGTCTAAGGTTAAGTCGAAAATCGTCAACGGAAATAGGTCTTTTTTTTAGATTTCTGCAGTTTTAGTCTTCGGTTGATTTCTTTTGTCATTTCGTGTGTTCTTATGATTTCTTATCATCTATTAATGATGTATGATCATGAATTTCTTTCTTTGAAACTTCTCTATGCTTAAAGTCGAAATTGTCCTATGCCTTACTTTCAGCGACTAAATTTTCATAGTTGATTGGAATGGTAATTCAAGTTGAATCTTGTTAAGTTCCTGGCTATCACATCACACATCTAAGGGGGAGGCACCTACAACATCTTATCACTGGTTTCTGATAGGTTTGGTGAGTGGAATTGGTAGGGAAATAGGGTATTCAATTGATTATTGAATATGCATGCTTAGTTTGTTTTTGTCTTTGCCTGGTGATAATATAGGTGGATCGGAATTACCTAATAAAGGAAAAGTAGTAGCTTCTTGTTCAGAGACAAAAAAGGTAGGATCTACGCCTCATCGGTTTCTCCAGAGACCCCTATTATTTTCTTGATATTTTTGTTACCTGCCATTGTTGTATTGCATGCGATTGGATTATAGGGTGAGAGTATGAAATTCGGAGTGAGATATAGATCTCATAGGCTATAACGAATCCCTGAGTTAGGTATTGAGTGCCTGGGTTGTATATGTTATATGAATTGAATATGCTGATTGTGTTCTGACATGATTGAGGATACCCTGTTGTGGTATTATGTTTTGTACTTGCCTGTGTGTGCTTGTACGTGTTTTTGTGTCAAGATCTTTTTCCGGTGGCCATTCGGGGTAAGCGCTGATGCTCCTAGGGAGAGGAGAGGTTCTTACTGGTATGTGAGTTGTATGGGTGGCAAAACCCAGCATGCACGCACTGGATATCTATCCTTGCGAGGCTGGAACCCTGTTCTTACGAGGCAAGAAGCCTTATCCTTGTGAGGTTTGGGATGCCCTAGTCTGTGTGTGGCTTGGGAAGACTTTTCCTTGTATGGCAAGACGACTTGTCCTTGCGAAGCAAAATGAATAGGCTTACTGATTAGTTTGTGTGTTAACCATCTACCCTTTGCGCAGTAAGCCTTGGACAACGCAAGTGGAAGGGGATGACCTTTCTTCTTCATCGCTGAGAGTAATCTGATGAGTTCTACCTTCCTGTGTACTTATGATTTTTCGGAAGTGTTTGTAGTCCTCCCTCAACCATAGATTCTACCTTAACCACTTTTTAATTGATTCTTGAATTGCGTGATCCCCTTTAGTTGTTTAGGAATAATCTAATGTGAATTGGGAGATTTGTGTTTAGGATTTTTGCATATCTTATGATGCTGTGACCCTACTGAGATTTTTGTAATCTCATACTGTTGTTTTTACCTTTTTTCAGGCTTAGGTACATCCACTGTCCGTGGTACCAGTGTGTGAGATCAAGGCTGCACGGCAGGGCGATATCGCATCATATTTACATTACTTGTTTACTTGCGCATTTGACATGAATGATTGGACTACTTTCTGGTTTATTTTAAGAACCCTCCTTTTGCTTACTATTTCCGAAATATGTTGGAGGATTTCTTGCTGGTTAATTAGACCCCTATGGGACTTGTGTGTTATGAACCCAATGATTTAATCTAAAGACTTTCGTTGATGTTTTATTCACTCCGTATGTTACCAGAATGTGTGTCCAATATCATGCTCCAATTTTTGTTAAACTTTAAAATAAACATGCTAAAAGTCGGAAGTTAATGGTAAGCCTGGTGAGATTCAGGTATGTCCTAGGTGTCATTTAGGCTTATTTGGGTTTCACGACGGTGATGACCTTACTAGGAGCAAATAGTAATAGTTAAGAATTGGGGTCATCACATGAGGTGTATAGGTGTTGAGACGCGTGCACTGGATACTGGAGCGGGACCTAGTCTAATGCTGCCAAAATAAGGTAGGTGGACTATCCCTAAACATCTCCATCAGTCGTTTATGCTTCATATTTGCATTTCCCTGCCGAACGTGTGATTTGTCATGAACATGTCTTCCACTAATGGAAACTCTCTGTCATCATGGCATTTCCTTAAAACCAATATTTTCTTTGCTTTGATTCTAGTATGCAGAGAATTACATGCCAATCCATGTATTGTGTGAGCATTTTTTTGGTGGATACGATCATAAAAACCTTGCTATATCCGAACTCTAGAGGGTTTCTACTCTCTCGGGTATGGTGATGATTTCCATACGTATGTTGACGAGAGGGATGAAATAATATCTGACATGATATTTACTATTGGTAGCACTAGCCTAAGTATGAGGATGAGAGAATTTGCCAGTGTGAGTTTGGGGTCGAACTTGTAAAGTCACCACCAACACTCCCCCGGCAACGTCTGTTTGTTATACACCCATTCCTTTCTAAAGAAAAACCACTAACGATCTTTCTTGATACCACGATGGTGGATTTGATGGAAGGAAATCCTTGCCACCAACATAATCCACCACTAATATGTTATTTGAATCCCATTAAGCAAGAAAATAACTAATAAATGCTATGTGATAAATTGTGAACGCTTTTTACTGTTGATTGAGTAAATGAGATTCTATAAATCTGTGTACTGTGATATTTCTATTGTGAAATGCCTGATTTGAACATGACAGAACTCCAAAGAGTTAAATATATTCAAAGTAATCTTACTCACTCATGTTAAATTATGAGAGCAAAATTTATGGTTCACTCACCTAGTTTGCCATGCCAGGTTTACTCAAAGTATCCGAAGTGGGGCCTAGAGAGTGAAGACACCACCAGAAGAGCTACGAGCATCATATTGCTTTAGGTATATAAATAATTAAGGAATGTTACCCCATATAGGTGGCTTGCTTCATGTGCATATTGCGTGTATATTGTGAACTAAATATTTTGGGGCCTACAGGATCATGAGTTGTGAAATAAATAAAAATAGTGTGTTTTTATGACTTACGTCTCGTATTAACTCCATATATGATTTTGATGCAAGTACTAAATATCGTCATGTAGTTTTATATATGTAAATATTTTTATTGCATTCGATAATGGAACGATGGGAAACAGATTGCTAACTTACAGCCTTGTATAGTATTCATATCTATCGTTAAAGGGGAACTAGTGGTAGGTATAAATGCTATATGATAGGGGGAGGGACATTACGTCACCATAGGGTATGGGGCGTTACACAATGACACTTCTATATGCAGCTTTTCACAAGTCTCTTGTTATTTTATATGCTGAACTCGATCAGTCCTGATGGGACATGCACACCTCTTGACCCAGCTCCACTGACGATGTCGGTGCATTAGGTGATGGTAGCTCCACCTACTCGATCTCCACATTAGCATATCTTATTTATTTATATTATTTTATAATAAATTATATTCTTCGTCTCTCCTTATGCCTCCTTTGGAAAATTCATAATCGACTATCGTACTCAGAGAGCTCTTAAAAGTTGCATAGGTCACCCTATGCTGTTGTGATGTTTGATTCTTTCTCATACTTTCGAATGCACCCAAACACTTCATGTGCTCTTCCATTATTATATTCACACACGGCACATTCGACTAATTCATAACATAGTTCATAGCATAGCATATCTCAACAATTTGAGCATGAGACAAAACACATATAGTTCATAACACATGCAATGACTCAATTTATTAATTTATTTTCTTTCTCATTAATCATAGTCAAGCTTATTCATTCATGCTAATAAATCATATATTGAAAAGAGTCAGTCCACTCATGGGTTTTCTGAAGTTCGAAGAGCCCATACTTGATTCTTCCATAAAGGCTGCACCGATTCCTCGAGGCCCATCAACTGTAGGTATCCACCTACACATGCATTCATAACCTAATCCTTAGTATCACACACTCAATATATAAACACACATAAAATTACATGCCTATAACCTTAATTCGATGCGTTTCTACCCGAAAACCAATCCGAAATTGATCCTGATATTTTTCCTATTTTTTCTTTTATTCTAAATCTTGATCTAATTATTTCAGCCATCAATTCCCATAAAATTCTTGCAATTTTGAAACCATTAGATTCCTCATTGATTCTAGTATTTATCATAAATTTTGAGGAATATCTCATTTTTATTCTATTTTTTTCGAACTTTATCACTTTTTGGCCTTTTTTCCAATTATTTGTCATTTTATTAATTTCTGACCAATCTCTGTGTGACACCAGGTTGAACGAGGCATGCCCAGAACAAAGACTGAAGCTATAGGATCATGATACACGCCAGCTTCAAGGCGACAAGTCATTTTTTCTAACACTCAGATGACCCATCATGTCATGTCTCGAACCTAAAAATTTCGCATAATAGTAGTCGTAGGCCAACTGTGAGATCTCGTAATTTAGCGTGTTGGGTCTTAAGCTCAATAACCCGATAAAACATAAATCGATAAGCCTATAATCCATGGGCTAAAGGTATTACGAAGCTATAAATGGCGTAGAAACAGATAAGTAAGAATATTAGATCTGTGAATACTGAGATTGATAATTGTCAAGCATTGATGTAAGTTTACGGCTCGATAGAAATCGACTTAGGCATCATGTCCATATTCTAACCCGTCGAGTCATTTGGATTCCCAGGTGTATTTCTTGACTTCTAACACCACTAAAAGAGCCTACGACGGTGTATTTCTTAGAACTTGGTATCTAAGGGTAATTTCATCTTTTCACATCTTGATACCTTTCGATCTTGAAATCCGAGTCGTTTGATGACTAAGACTCTAGAGTCTACCTTTTGAGACTCGAAAGAAGTAATATACGTTATAAGAAATAAAATCGAGCTGTTAGATTATTCAAAAGAATAATTGTGGGATAATTTAAGAATTTTATATACATAAGATTATGTATATATGTGATATAAAAATGAAAAGAATATGGTACAAGAATTGATAAGAGCTTTTATAGAAATCTAGAGATCTAAGTGATAAATCAGGATTGTAGGAGTTCCTGAAAGAAGTCATATACAGTGATCCAAATTGGATTATTTGAATAGTAGCATGTACCAGTTGTGTTGATGGATAGGTCCTTAGACCTTAGATATGGAAATTGGCGATAAGGAATGATAGTGTGAAAATTTTAGCATGCTTGAGTGCATGATTAGAGTTGGAGTTAATAAGTCTACCAAGCGGCATTCTATACTAGAACTTGAAGTAATGTTTGATATATATATATATAGTACTCTACGATAAGATAAAAAGGAATGAGAGTAATGTGTACGACAGATTCAGGAAATAAGAATATAAAGCACTTAAAGAGGACTTGTGAATTGATATAAGATCATACCAATTTTAAGGAATGTGTGATGTAAGAGTGACATATAACTCCACTCTAAGTGGAACTTAATGAGGTGGTGGGGACTACATAAGTAGAATAACACTAATATTGAAGATTGATAATCCGAATCCACCAAGGAACTGTGAAAGCAAAACCGGACTGACCTGTAAGGTGTGCATAGTTGTGAAACTAGTAACTACAAAGTGGTATTCATGAATTTGAGTTAACGATTGTAGATGAACAAGAATATCGACTAAATATCTTGATTAGTGATGATGAGAAGATGGCTATGATTATTTAGTGAACTTGTGAGATACTAGTAATGAGGAATTAATGTAAACTGACAGTATGACTGATGATGTCGAATTGATAAAGGGAAGTTGGGTATAAAAGACTGCGAATTGCAAATCTTTATGTTATGTGAATAGATTAACTGATGAATATAAAAATATTTATATATAGTATTGACGATGAATTAGTTGAATTCTTATTGATATGACGATGCAGAGAATTTACATGATGTCGTATCCATTGGATGAGATTTTGATGATGCACATTTACCCCAAGATAAGGGTAGTTTTACTTGTAAGTAAGTTTCAAGGGTGAAAGTTTTTATAAGATGGGTAGGTGTAAGGTCTCGTAATTTAGCGGGTTGGGCCTTAAGCTCAATAACCAGAAAAAACATAAATCAGTAAGCCCATAATCCATGGGCTAAGGTATTAAGAAGCTATAGATGGCGTGAAAGGATAAGTAAGAATATTAGATCGGTGAATACCGAGAATGATAATTGTCGGGCATTGATGTAAGTGTACAGCTCGATAGAAACCGACTCAAGTATCGTGTCCATATTCTAACCCTTTGAATCATTTGGATTCGCAGGTGTATTTCTTGACTTCTGATACCTCCGAAAGAGCCTCGGACGGTGTATTTCTTGAAACTTGATATCTGGGGATAATTTCATCTTTCCACATCCCGTTACCTGTTAATTTTGAAATCTGAGTCGTTTGATGACTAAGACTCTAGAGTCTACCTTTTGAGACTCAAAAGAAGTACTATACTTTATAAGAAATGAAATCGAGCTGTTAGATTATTCAAAAGAATAATTACAGGATAATTTAAGAATTTTATATACATAGGATTATATATATATATGATACAAGAATAATTCTGATGGTTTAGGACCGTAAATAGGTTCTTAGATTGAATATTGATGTTTATAAATTTTTGAGGAATTTTTGGAATAGTATTTGTAATTATTAATATTTTTCTAATAAATACTATAAAGTATTTTTATTTTTAATAAACTTTGTAAATGATAAAAATATATGTTTTCAATTCAAATTTTAATGTTTATAAAGACTCTATAGCATTTTTTGGTATCTTTTTTTTATTTATGCACTATTTTCTATGAATTTATAAAGATTTTACTAATTAAAAAGGAATAATAAATATAATATAATAATAATTTTTATTTCTTAAAAAAAGAGAGACAGAACTGGAAAATGGTCAAAACGGAGCAAGGTCTTGTCGTTTTGACTAGTGGGTCAAAACGATAGAAGGACCTGCCACTTTGACTGGCTTGGCCTTAAGCCGAGCCTTGTCTGTGGAATGACATCGTTTAACCTCTGAAGGTCGTCGGCTTGCTTCTAGGATAGATTTGATGAAGTTTTAAGAAGTGTATTGAGGTTAATAGAAAATATTTTTGGAACTAGGCAGGAGCAGCGCAAGGTGAAGAAGACAACTGTGGAAGACGAGTCGTCCGCTGTTCATCTCGTTTGACATGTCGCCCGAAGGTAGGGTAGACGACATGTCGTCTAGGTGTGGAGCGGGTGATATGTAGTTCAGTTCGGTTGGGTAAGTTGGTTATGGTTTGAAACTGGGTTGAATTTGGTAAGCACGTGGCAGTGTGTCTAGGCGACATGTGTCGCGTTGACTGGGTTGACTTTGATCGAAAAATAAAAATTGACAAAAATCATTTAAAAATCGGAAAAATAGAAATAAATTAGGAAACATATGAAAAATTTCTAGAAAATAGAGAAATTATGAGGAATCTGATGGTATAAAGTTTTGATGATTTTGATGATTTTTTATAGGTATAAAAATCAGTAGAACTTTTTGGAAATTAAGTAAAAATACAAAAATTATCCGGATTGAATCCGAAGGTGATCGTTGGGTTCCTAGGATAGGTTTGAAGACCTAAATTTATTTATTATAAGATTATTAGGATTTGTATGATGGTATTAAGAATTAGATTGCAATATAATGTGTAGGTCGCAGTAAAAGGATCATGAATCCATATTAGATTTATGAAGGAAATCGGGATGACAAAACTGTGAGTATACAGTATTAATTTAATTCCCATCGTTTTAAGTGAATTTAGTTTTTTTTATGTGATGCATGGTATTTGTGAATCGTTTGCACGGTTAAACGCATGATCGATTGAAAAATTCCGTAAACCATGGCAAGCTTGATTTCATGCATTTGATTTGATTGATACGTGCTTCTATGGTTATGTTCTAAATCATAATTGAATGTTTGGGATGTGATTGAAATATCAACGATATGGGGAACGATAGTATTAAACTGCGTAGTGGAATTGTACAAAAACAATTTAACACAATACCTTGTAACAGCCTCAAGGTCATACGAGAAGAATAGTGAACCCCGTGTGGGAAAAGCATAACACATGACAAATTAAGATAGTAATAAAAATAGGAATAAGTTGACAATGTTAAGGAATTAAATTCCTATTGATAAAAACCCTAATCTTTGGATTATGAAAATATCCTAACAATGTCTCGTATGACTGACTAGTCATACGAACGAATACTAATTGTGCTGCGTTTATAACGCAATTGTATAAAAAAAAAAAATTCAAATAAGAGAAAAATAATTTGTAGAGGGTTGACCCAATCTAGGAAGATCAATAAATTTTTATTAAGAATTTATCGTAGCCCTAATGAAGAACAAATCAAGAGGCTAATAACTAGAAATTACGAAAAGGGCAAATTGAGGAAATTAGAAAGCTATGAGTAAATAAAAATAAACGACCAAAGTAAATGGTGATCCGAGAATAATTAAACAAAGGATTAAAGAAGGGTTTGCTAATGATGTACTAGTCTCAACAAAATGAAAGTTACAAGAAGAGTTAATTAAGGTAATTCTAACCTTAGGGGAAAGAAAATTAATATTGGCTATGAAATTGACAGACTGACAAGTGTCCTAACCTTCAAAAAATATAGTATAAAAATCTATACTGGAATTGATCACCCTAGCATATAAGATTACTAGGTGTTACCTCAGATTACTATGTGTTCAGATCACTATTTGTTATCAGATTACTGTGTGTGATTTTAAACCCATGTATAGAGAGAGAGACAGGTTATATTATCAACCTACGATAAAGGTTGACTATATTAGCCATCTATAAGAATGGCTATCAATTGTGTACCGAGATCTATAAGATCTCTGTTTATTTGTAATGTGTGTGAGGTATGCTGACATTGCTTGAGTGTGAACTTAATGATGGGGTCTTTCATTGTATGTTGTGATTTCCAGTAGTTTTGCTTTTTTGTGATTTATCGTTGATGCATGGTTATGAATGAATCTGAATGATCCTTGGTCATGATTTAGGATTTTGAGTTTCCCAAGTCGTTTGATTTAAAGAATATAAAATCTTGTTTTAGTTTTAAAAGAATTTGGAAAGGAAAACGTCCACTCACCTGGTTGCCATGCCAATGGTTGATAGTTTTTCCCGAGTTAGAGCCAAAGGATCGGCTTGGCCCCAGATCGCAGACTCTCTGATCGAGTACATGATACAAGGTATGGTCGAGGATTCAGATTGGCACTTGTGGACTATATGCATTTGACGTTTCGTGTGTGTTTGCATTATAAATTGATCTCCCATAATTTCTTAATATTTAAATCATGATTTTGATTCGTGTCTCGCATGATGTAAATTCCGCATGTTTGTTTGTTTCAACATGTTTTCTTAGTTCTGGTATTGTTTCCGAGGCACATCATGCACTTAAATACGAATAAATAAAAATTTAAACTGGTGGTTATTGTATACTTTTAGGATGACCATCTAAGTTTGTACAATAGCTATACGACGGTTGTTACGTCTTGGTGGATTCCGGGGCATGACACCCACTATATACACTACCATATCATACAACAATATATATAGTAAACGTACATGGCTAGTGGTATTAAAATAAAGTGGAGATGTTAATGAAATAATTATTAGACATAATATGCATCGGAATCAATTGAATGATACGATGTTGTCCGATGACATCATGAAATAAACAATCTTTAGCAATACTGTCCAGGAATCGACTTAATACGATGGCTCTAGCATACACAAATATTTTAGGAAAAATACTATGAATATGACGTTTCTAAAATTTCCTCGATTGCACTTGTTCTGTCCTTGTTTCTTTTTTGTTTCCTCATGTTGCCTGGGAGTGCTCTTATTTATCTTTCCTATATTTTATGCTAATATTCTGGCAGGATCCTACCAGATAAGCAGACAGAAAAACATACAAAGTAATTCGCGTGCAGAGAACATTATTATCAGATAAAGATGCTAGCATACCTTAATTCTATCAATTTACACACAACAATTCATTAACACATGAAGTTATACTCATGCGATAATACATGTAAATCACAGTTAGTTTATATGCAACACACATGAATCATTAAAGAACATATTTGACCATGATTTGGGCTCGACAATATGTTCTAGTCTATCCGAGTCAGGGACAAGACTAGAATTTATCAGTGGCACTCTAATCTCGTTATCTTTCCCTTTATCTTAATATTGCATGCAATAGACAAATCTATGTCGGTTTACTGCCTAGCCTGATCCACTAACAATGCTGGGACATTAAGTGATGGTAGCTTCACCGAATCGAATCCCACACTACTAGATTAACGTTGACGAATCGGTTTACTGCAGGATCTTGATTAACAATAAAACAAAACCCATTCCAATCTTATTACCTTGTGATTAACGTCTCCATGCCACACTACTAGACCTAGAGAGCTCTCAAGGGTTGCATAGGTTACCTTATGCAGACTCGGTGCATTCCTCGTGCTAATGTCAATTCTCAAATGCACCCAGTATATTTAATGCATTTCAATAGTCCAAGCATAGCAAAACAGGCACATTCATACAATGCATAGCAGTTCATTATGATCCTGGCATACTCGATGCACGATGTATTAGCTATCATGCTTAAAGTACTTCTCTTAAAGTACTCTCAATCCAATAATATCACATAAAATTATGCGTCTATATCTTTAAACTGGCGTATTTCTACCCAATAATCAACCAGGGACCCAACTAAGTGATTTTTATATTTTTTCTTAATTTTCTGAATCTTTTTTGACTTAATTAATCTATCAAATCAAGTTAAATTCAAGAAAATTTGATATAACTAGATTCAAAATTAAATCTACTATTTTCTATAATTTATTTAGAATTTTTCTCAATTTTTCTCAATTTTTTTATTTTTATCATTTTCTGGAATTTAATTTAATTCCGATCAATCAGGAAGTACCACTTGGCAACGCCTGGTGCTGCCAGACCCTACACTTGATTCTCACTCCAATCCTATTCCCAAGTTAGCACATGGACCATTCATGGCTGGCCATGTCATCCGAACCTCAGGTTCGGACTATACATGTTCGCCTTACTAGAATGAGATGTCGCCTGATCCTACACCGAGCGACTCATGACACGAAGACGCCTTGGATGATAGGTCATTCGAGATCATCTTCAACCAATGGCTTGTGAGCGATCACCTGTATCTTACCAGAAATTACCCAGCAACCTAAAATTCTATACACAAATGTACCCCATAAAAATTATACCAATTTAATGCTTAGCAAACCCCGAACTTATCTGCATAACACTCTATGTATATTAACAAAAAAAATATAAGAGATTTGAGTGGAATAAGAGCCAAATTCTGGGTATAAAAACTTACTCTATTCTTGCCATAAAATGGCCAAAAAACTGTTCAAATCTACACGAGAGAGAATTGCAGGCTTGAATTGAAACTTTCTAGGGTGTTTTCGTGGCTCGGGAATCAATAAAGAGAGAAAACCACTGAAAACAAATTTTACCCCATGGGTCACCGGTTAAAGACGGTTGGAAGAAGATTCTCGATCGGTGGGGGTCCCGACGTCAAAACAACGTCATCTGAGGTGTGGTTACGATGCCCCTCTTTTGCCCGGATATCAAAATGACATGGGGGGGGGGGGGGTGGTGGTATTTGTGTCGTTTTGACCAATCCCTGTCAAAATGACATCCCCTCCCATCGTTTTGGTTATCTAATTGTTATTATAATAATATATAATATAATTAATAATAAATAATATTCTTTTAAAACCAAAATCAATATAAAATATATAATAAATTATATAAACCTCTGAAAAATATTCCAAATCTTTTTATAAATTCCTTATAAATAGAAAAATCTATCAAATCAATAATCTTATTTTTCTCATAAATACGTAATTTACTAGAAATCAAATACCTCTATAAATACTTTAAAAAATTCATCATTATTTCCAATACAATTCTGAAAATTCTATTAAAATTTATACAATCTTAGATACATTCAATAGACTAATCAATTGTCTAAAAATTCCATAATCAATAATACAACCTCTATTATAATTTTTCAATCATAAATAGGCAATTGAAATAAATTCTGAAAATTAATATTTTTTTTCAAAATATTCCAATTTTTCCCCTTAAATCCACTTTTGATTCTAATATTTGGGCTAAGGCCATCGATCATTGAGCCAAGGTGCTCGAAAGTTTCTAGATTTCACATACAAAGTTTTGTCCCTGAAACTTGCTTACACCAAAACTTCTCTCATCGTGAGAATTTCACCTTAACTGAAAAATAACCAAATTTACAGAATCCATCTTCATTCCTTTCTTATCCCTCATTAATCGTAATTACACTTACATACATTTTCACAGCATTTTAATCGTATTTTAGAATGTAATAACCAATCGATTCCTTTTTATTCTCGATACCAACCAAAATCAATTCTTCTGTTATATTTGATAATACAATTCTGATCACATATTGTATCTATGCTCACAAAGCCATATTATTAAAGCCTTACCTTCAACAATCATGTATGGGTGATCCTTTCACCCTTGCTTAGATTAAGAACCTATTCCGGGTTCTTCTTAACAATATCATTTCGATCAACTTTAAAAGTATTTTTATCAAAAATCAACCCTAAATACATAAAGTTATTAACTCAAAACTGCACTTACACTGATCACTACCAGGTAATATCTTTATCATCAATTCATAATACCACACTTTTGCTGTGCCACTTCACTTTCTTCTTTTATTTATAACTAATACCTTCAAAGTTTAATCTTTTGATTCATAACACTTCAATTTATGGTATTATATACTTCATCTTAGTAACTCAATGTCAGCTGATATAGTATGGCAATATATCATTACCTTAGCAGTAGTCACACATTAGTGAGATGTAGTCTCTCATTATACTTTCTGTATTCTTAATATAGATCGAACTTTTGCGATTTCCTTCTCATGCGAGATAATCGACAACATAGTCGGTTTCAATACTCAAAAGTCGAGTAAACCATCAAAATCACATATATTTTGTTTCTATATTAGTGTATCACTAAAAACTCACTTTTGATTCTATTTAATTCTCATTCATCATCAATGATCATTTATGATCAATAATTATCTTTCTCAATACAAAGGTTACAAATATTGATATAAGTACATAAATCTTACACTTCAGATTGTCAATATAATTCTCGTAACTTTGCCTATTCCTCAGGCTTGTTTAGCCTCAATATAGGCTATGTTCCTATGGTTCACACTTACAATTTTCTTGTAATCGAAATCCACAAATGGACTAACTCATCGATTAATCCTTTATCAAACAAACTCACCACACTTCTTATCACATATAATTCCTCAATCCTCAAGGTTCAGGTGTAAATAGTTAATCAAATAGCCCGATTTCCAAGAGCTATCAACTTAAGCTCATATTTTGGAATAGGTTACATACAACAAAATTTCAGAACAGTATCTCCTGATACTACATGTGTATTCCTTGCATGATGAACCATACCATCAGTTTGTTACATGTTATAATGATATGCACTCCGTTTGTTTATAAACGCAGAATACACTAATTTTATAATATTTAGTACCGAATCATTTATAGTCATTCTCAACTTTTCATAAATCTTAATGAGTTAGCATCTACAGCTCACCAAAATAACAACTTATAATATGCTTCATTCCATTATGGTTTATACAATTCTAGTTAGAATTCAATGAGGCAACTTATATTACCTATAAGCATGTTAGATTAGAGTCAATCCCTAAACTAATTTATACCTCAAAAGGTAATATCCATTCTCAAACTTGTACACAATTACCTATAATTATCGATCAGCCATACCTAATCCAAGATACATTTTAGTATCCAAATCATTCGTACGAAATACAAAATTACCATAGGTTATACCAGAAATCTTCTTGCTCCTCTCAGGTCTTTCAATTTGAAACCAAAATCAATATGATATGCATATATTCATAGTTTCTCCTGAGTCAAATAAATTCATAGCTAAACACGTTTTCAATATGTCGCTCCTTTTTAATAAACCATACATGAAACAATATTCCAGAGCCAAGAGTAAAGTTATCACTCACTCAAGTGGTAACTACAAAAAAGCATTACTGGAAAACGCAATGCTTATATATAACAACACACAATCAAGATCACGAGAATAGATTATGTTCCCAAATGGGTCTTGTGAAATAAGAACCACATTCTATAAAAGGAGTATCAAATTGGAAAATACCTGATAGATGCATATATTTAAGACCAAGAAGGGGATTTCTCAGAACGATCACTATCCGACCTAAGAAACAAAGTTAAGTCGGGCTATAGATTGCTAGCAGTTTCAATAACCATTATAAGATAGGAGTAAATGGCTCACTCTTGTTCTCAAAAGAAAAGAAAATATTTTATTTAAAAGGTTACTCGTCAGCCAAAAACGTTTTCAAACAAAAGGGAATATGTTGCCAACAGTTTGGGCATATTGCCATGAATTTCCAAGGTGTGAGCACATCTTAAATGATAGTGCAGCAGGAGATAGCATAAGTGTAGAGCCAGATGCTTAGACAAATAGTAGCCCAACTCCCTATCGAAATAGTAACCAGGAGTCAAACTAGGGCAGCTATGTTGAGATATACTACAATTAGTTTGCAGCAGTTTGGATCTTCTAACAAACCAATTTCTACAGCTATGTCAAAGCAATCTACAAGTTCAGCCATGAGATAGGTATATCCTCTCCCTTTTTGCTTCCTTGTGTAAGTTGACCTTGGCTATTGCTAGATTTTGTTAGACCACAGTCAAGGTTTTATTGGTCGAGTGTTTTGGTTGTTCACTATGTACACCCTAGTTGAGATAGAGCTAGTCCTTCCTATTCTTAGATACCTTAGCCTCAGATTTTTATAGTGTTGGTTATGGCGAGTAGTAGTGTGATGTGATCATAAATTTGATACGTGTGGAACAACTTTTTTTTTCCAGTGGGCTATTGACCATGTTAAATTGCCATGGTGTATCGTTCAAGTTATGGTGGCATCTTCTTAGGTGATGGAAGAGTTCAGTGGTGTCTCTGTGGTTCGGAATAGAATCTTTCCTTGGCAAATAATGACAGTATGCTTGAGTGTAGTATGAAGTGCAACAAGGAAGTCAGTGGCAGTGAGATAAGAAAGAGGTGACCATTTAGAAGTGTCAATAATTCAGAGTGACCAACAAAACATATAATAGAGATCAAGACCTGGTCTTGGGAGTGATACTAAAATCCCAAGTGAGATCAAGTTAGACCTTCACCAGAGTGAAGTGGGGTGACTGATAGCAAAGAGGTTTTGTTGTAAAGATAGATCAATGTATAGTTTGAGAATGAGACCAGGACTTCAGAGTTGATCAGATCACGTAAGTTACTACAGATTTAGATGGTGATTTGATTGTAAGTTAGCTTGAGCAAGACACTATGTACCTGGATTGGGTGGTAGCTTGTGCAACAGTTAGTATGGATTCAGTTCATAATAATAACCAGTGTTGTGTTATCTTGGAAGAGGAGTATTTGAGTGAATAGGCATATGTGGAGTTTGAGATGATGGTAGAGCTTTCCTTGCAGTGAGATTTGTATTACCTCAGAAGTACAATAAGAGTATAAGGGATTGACAGAGAAATTCGATTGGGACACTTACCTTAGTATGTATTATTGCATGTGTATAGTATGGATATTTATATATGATGAGATAGTTGATAGATGGATTCCCAAAATAACAATATGTAAGTAGATTTGTGCAAAGTGTCAGAGATGAGGAACGTTGTACACCATGGTCCTTGTCTCTTTTTGAGAGGAAAGAATAAGAGCCTTCAATTAAGTGAAAGATTAGAGTCAAGTGTGAATGCCTATATTGTGGAAAGCCTTTCAGTCAGTATTCTTATAGAGTAGCAGATTCCAGTAAATATTTTCCTTTGATGTCCCTTAACAAATCTAGACAGTTGTCTTATGAGTATAGGCACTGAGATAATCAGAGATGTCTAGTGGCAGATGATGCCTATAAAGTTGAGTTGGTTAGATATCTTACACATATTGAGCATGGATCAACTCGTCCATAGAACTAGAGACAACTTGATGTACCTATAATTGATATGATTCGAGAAATCTTCTATATGTAGGAGTTGTGGTAATTCGAGCCATTGGGAGATTGTATGACTGAGCACAACCGAAGATTATGACAGAGGTCACTAAAAATATTTTGGTTTTAGAGTGCTAGCCATTGATCGGAATGGTATAACCCTGTGAGTGGGATAGTTGAGGTTCATATTACAGTTTTAGCTCTGTTGCATCCACATTGTTTTGATACTCTTATAGATGAATTTTGGGAAAAAAATTCTTATAAGAAGGGGAGGATGTGAGACTCAGTCCTTTGAAGTGTCCAGTCAGTAGTCAACATGCTAAAGTGTCCATTCAGCAGTCGAGCATAGTTGGATTAATGGGATTGATACGTTTAAGTGGGATTGACCAGTTGACCAATCAGCTAGTCAGTGGACTTGATAGTTAACCTTTTGACCGACTGACGCGGCCATAGTTATAAAACCTAAGTGTCGAGTCCAGATTTCTTAGAGTGTCATGTCGTCGGGTCAGTGTCGATAGTTATGCATGACACTTTGTTTGGAGCCTTAGTGCGATCTACGTGTTTTCAAGGCCTGAGTCTAGTGGAACCCGTTTAGCCTATTTGGACCTATGTGATAATTTTCTAGGCCTGTATTGAGTGGTCGTAGGCCTTTGGCCCGAATTTACCATATGTGGGTCTGATCACTATTTATCGAGCTGAATCGTATTTTAAAAACCCAAATCATTGTTCTAAACCCTAAACACTATTTTGGCTCATTCGGGGTATATGGATCATTTTAAAATTTGTTTCAGATTTTTTTAGATTTTCGGGCTTTTGGGGACATCAAAGCTCAACCCAACACTTAGAATTTTAGTTCTCTTGAGTTTGTGGGCCTTAGTGCCATTGGTTTAGAATGGAACGGATCATTTGTGTTTAGGCAGCACTACAAGAGTTCCTTGAGATCGTTGTTACTGCAGTGGTATTCTGCACTTCACGAGGTGGGAGTCTATCCTTCATACTTATGAAAGGAAATTATTTTGATTTTGTTGCATTAAAATAATGAACTAAGTTTTGGTTTGATTGTGAGACATCCATAATATATTTAAATGTCATGTTTAGTGCATGTAATGTGTGTGACAAGTTTTAGTGTGCAAATTATGTTTAGTGTAGTCCAACCCTATACTTGGTAAACCATTTTTATCAACGCCATCCTACACTTTTCTTAACCTAGATGAGCCCCCATCAATGTCCTTATTGCATTGTGCCATTAGGATCTTTAGGCTTGGTGGCTTAGATTAGGAGGAAGGATGTAGAGTTGAGTGTTATTATTTTGAATGCGAAATTTAATCCCTTTTACAAGAGGTATGAGTAGTCCATGTCCTTGTGTCTCTTGATAACCAATATATTCTTTTACTAATTCCTTTTTGAGATTTTCCTGAAACCTTTTGTACCCTTTAGAGCTTATGTTAGAATTAATAAGAGGTGAATATAAAGAGTGTGTATATTTCCTTTGACACCTTCCTTGGTTGATTTTATTACTTAAATTTGTTTGTGGTACCTAGTGAGTTGGATTGTGCTATGACGTGTGGATTGTTAGAATGAGAGAAGGGTGTATTCTTCATGCATTCAAGCTTATATGGTTCGAACAATGGTGAGTGAGATGTTGGCATTATCTTTTGTGTGGGCATGTAAGAGTGGATTAATTGTTAGAAGTTGAGCGTATTTTCATGCATACGATCATACCGAATTTTATCTTCACAAATTGATTTTGTCATTTATCTGAAAAATTTAGATGGTAAATATACCTATGTATGTATGCACCGGCTTTATATATGGAATTGATAGTTCCTTGTGCTTAGCCAATGCAAGGTAAGTATATGAGATCCCAACAGAGTGGACAGTTGCTTACTTAAGAGCGGTATGGATGATATATGCTATTTTTGCTAAGCAGTGTACGAGAGCTTGAGTAGAGCTAGTCACTTGCTTGGAGCAGTGTGGATGGTATGTACTTATGTGATCAATATTATTATGTATGAGTAAAATTATGAGGTGTATCATATATGATACTATAGGATCGAGTGTGAGGTATATTTTTATGTGATTTTCTCTCCACTCGATTTGGACAACATTGGTGGATGGGGTTGTGAGTACAAGGTTTGTATAATATTTTAAAACTAATTGTATGAAAAATCCACCAACAGGCTTTGAACCTTTCATACACGGGGAAGAGTCTCCTTAGCTTCTCTCATGTCCACCTTGGCAGGTTTTAAGACGATTTCCCAGTATGTGTGTACTATGAAATATTTATGAGATCTATGATTTATACACTTGTTGGGATACATGAGAAAATTTATTTGCTTACTGTGCATAATGACATGCATATGTATATGTAAGGTTGCTTTGCATTATAAAATGCACAGACTTACATTAAAGTGTGGTTATCACTGAAGGTATGTTTTATACTTGTTTTATACATTGCCTCCTTTTCTCTTCGATTGTATATGACATTTCAACTCCCACAAAGGTCCTCATGATTTCACTCCCTGTTGTTGTTTATTTTTCAGGATTAGCTAGAGTGCTATTGTGATTTATCAGGTTGTTGTGGAGCTTTCTTAGGAGTTAGACTATTGAATTCACACTTTTGAGTACTCGCCATATTTTATATACTTTGAAATTGTGTTGAGTAACATACTACCGCTGGGATAGTATGTGTAATTTGTTATGATTTTTTGTAGTGTATTTGAGCTTTATAAATTGAGATATTATATATTTTATATGGTCGATGGGCTTATTGTGTAATTGTGAGATTTTTGATGCATGATTGGGTTCTATGTCTGTTACTTTTACTCGGACTTGAGTCATATGGCTATTTGTGCTTATGTGTTGTATGTTTCAATGTATTTATATTTATATTTTGTGATTTTTCTGCGTGTGTTTACTCTATATGACGTATGTTATTGCCAATTCGATTTCAACAAAATAGAACGTTTCTCCTATTTAAAGAAAAGTTTTAATCTGTAAGAATTTTTGGGAGGAGGTTTTTAGATGTTTTAATGATAAGTCTTGTGTAGCTTCAATTAGTTCACCAGTTGAGCTCGTCGAGGCTGCACTGTGGTGAAGGTTCGGATTTCAGGATTGGGTCATCATAATTATTCTTCATCAATCCAAAAGTACGGACTAAGACCGATTAACGTTGACGATTCTCGAATGAGGTTTTCAACCCAAGCGGTTCGAAAATTCCAGATTCTCACACATTATCTATTTTTATTGAAGGATATTACTCCTAGTGAATGATAATATCATCTTGTGAGAGAAAATTATATGAAATAGTATTATTCCTTTACCATCACATTTGAATGTAATTTGTGTAGTTTTTTTAATATGGTTTTTCTGTCAATTAGACTAATTGTTTTAGAAAAGTTCACATATCTTATCTTAACAATTGTGGTGTCTGAGTCTTTAGCTAAATCCTAGTCTACCGTATAGTGGTTAGCTAAGTCCGAATCTTTAGTTCCCTATTCTTAAGCCATTATCTCCATATTCAATTCAGTTATTTTAGTTGTAGACATATATTGTATTTTGGTTATAAATAACGGAATCCTCCACCGGATGAGCATGGAAAAGAAGTTTCTTTTCTTTATTTTTGTGTTGATTACTTCACATGGTAGAAGAGTCTTTGTTCTCTAAATGAGATAACAAACACCAACACTTCTACTTCTTCTTCCCTTACATCTAAAAACTCCTCTCCTGGCTTTCTCCCTATGCCATCTTTTGCTCATCTTATCTATGGAAAACTTACAAGGGATAACTATCTCCTATGGAAAGCCCAATTCCTTCCATATCTTTGTAGCCAACAACTCATGAGCTATGTCGATGACACTGTAGTTTCTCCATCCAAAATAATCACAAAGACCACGATATTTGGTGCTTCACAAGTGTAAAATCCAATATAACAAGTATGGCTTCAAAAAAATCAGCCGATATTGAGCACACTCTTGTCCGCACTTTCTGAAGAAGCACTCTCTGAGGTCTTAAACTATACTAAATCACTTGAAGTTTGGCAAGCCTTAGAAAATATATTTTCCTCAAGATCTAAGGCTAGAATAACACAAATTTGCTTGCAGCTCTCTTCTATTCAGAAGAAAGGCCAGTCTATTGTAGATTATTTCAATACAATTAAGAATTTAACTGATACTTTAGCTGCAATACGAAAACCTTTTTAACCTGAAGAAATTATTAGTTATCTACTTGCTGATCTTGGTTCAGAATTCGACTCTTTAGTGATATTAGTTTACCTTTAAACTAAATCCATGTCTCTCACTAAACTTTATGCTCATCTGTTGAGTTTTGAGATGAGGATGGAACACCATAATAATATTTTTCAGGTATTTACACATTACGTCAATAATAGATCAAGGGGAAGGGCATAAAATGTGAGACCCCCTGCCCGTCGGGGGGGGAGTCAGGTTAACCAAGCCCACATCGGAAATGAGCGGGGGAGCTCTTGGGCTTATATGTGTTGTGTAATGGTATCATTTGTAACAAGATGCATCTTTTGGGCCAAGTGGTTAAAAGCCCAACTGAGCGTTGCAGTTGTGATCCATCACACATACATACACGTCCAGGCCCGCTGGGCCAAGGGTCCGGGGCCGGGTAGTGACAAATGGTAACGGAGCCGATCTTGCTCCCTCTTCCGGGTGGGCTTGAGCCGTGTTGTGTGTTCACGTTTGGGTTCTTTAGTTTGGGTCCATCTCAGTTATGTTTGGCTCCTCTCGTGAGGACACGAGGTCTATAAGGAGGGGAGATTGTGAGAACCAGCCTGTAGGGGGGGTCATGTTACCTAATCCCACATCGGAAAGGAGCGAGGGAGGTCTTGGGCTTATATGTGTTGTGTGAGTGTATCATTTGTAACAAGATGCATCTTTTGGGCCATGTGGTTATAATCCCAACTTAGTGTTGCAGTTGTGATCCATCACGCACACATACACGTCCAGGTCCTCTGGGCCAAGGGTCCGGGGGCCGGGTCGTGACAAATGGTAGCGGAGCCGATCTTGCTCCCTCTTCCGGGTGGGCTTGGGCCGTGTGGTGTGTTCACATTTGGGCTCATGAGTTTGGGTCCACTTCAGTTACGTTTGGATCCCCTTGTGAGGACACGAGGTCTATAAGGAGGGGAGATTGTTAGACCCAGCCCGTAGGGGGGGTCTAGTTACCCAATCCCACATCGGAAAGGAGCGGGAGAGGTCTTGGGCTTATATGTGTTGTGTTATCGTATCATTTGTAAAAAGATGTATCTTTTGGGCCATGTGGTTAAAAGCCCAACTAAGCATTGCAATTGTGATCCATCACACGCATATACACGTCCGGGCCCGCTGGGGTCCAGGTCGTGACAAATGGTAGCAGAGCCGATCTCGTTCTCTCTTCCGGTGGGCTTGGGCCGTGCTGTGTGTTCGCGTTTGGGCCCGTGAGTTTGGGCCCAGAGCAGTTACGTTTGGCTCCCCTAGTGAGGACATGAGGCCTATAAGAAGGAGAGATTGTGAGACCCAGCCCGTAGGGGGGGTCATGTTACCCAATCCCACATCGAAAAGGAGCGAGGTAGGTCTTGGGCATATATGTGTTGTGTGAGTGTATCATTTGTAACAAGATGCATCTTTTGGGCCTTGTGGTTATAAGCCCAACTGAGCGTTGCAGTTGTGATCCATCACGCACACATACACGTCCAGGCTCGCTGGGCCAAGGGTCCGGAGGCCGGGTCGTGACAAATGGTAGCGGAGCCGATCTTGCTCCCTCTTCCGGGTGGGCTTGGGCCGTGTTGTGTGTTCACGTTTGGGCTCGTGAGTTTGGGTCCACTTCAGTTACGTTTGGCTCCCCTTGTGAGGACACGAGGTCTATAAGGAGGGGTGATTGTGAGACTCAGCCCGTAGGGGTGGTCAGGTTACCCAATCCCACATCGGAAAATAGCGGGGGAGGTCTTGGGCTTATATGTGTTGTGTGATGGTATCATTTGTAACAAGATGCATCTTTTGGGCCATGTGGTTAGAAGCCCAACTAAGCGTTGCAATTGTGATCCATCACACGCATATACACGTCCGGGCCCGCTGGGGGCTGGGTCGTGACAAATGGTAGCGGAGCCGATCTCGTTCCCTCTTCCGGTGGGCTTGGGCCGTGTTGTGTGTTCACGTTTGGGCTCGTGAGTTTGAGCCCAAGGCAGTTATGTTCGGCTCCCCTCGTGAGGACACGAGGTCTATATGGAGGGGAGATTGTGAGACCCAGCCCATAGGGGGGGGGGGGTTCATATTACTCAATCCCACATCGGAAAGGAGCGAGGGAGGTCTTGGGCTTATATGTGTTGTGTGAGTGTATCATTTGTAACAAGATGCATCTTTTGGGCCATGTGGTTATAAGCCCAACTGAGCATTGCAGTTGTGATCCATGATGCACACATACACGTCCAGGCCCGCTGGGCCAAGTGTCCGGGGGCCGGGTCGTGACATAAAATGTGCAAAGAGAAAAAGGATGAAATACCTTTCAATTGCGTGCGTTCAGAGAGAAATAAGTCAAAACTAGTGTGCCAACTTTGTGACAAACCTGAGCATGTGGTTTCTAAATGCTTTTACTGATTTGATCATTCATTCCAAGCTAATGATATCGAACTTGCTATTGCTGCAACAAACTAATTATACTCTATTGATCCTAACTGGTACTCAGATTGTGGAGTTACAAATCATATCACAAGTGACCTGGATCGGCTAACAATACAACAGAAGTATCATGACAATGATTATATTCAAACAGCAAATGGTTTAGGTATAGAAATTACTAATATTGGTCACGCATCTCTATCAATTATTTCTAAACCTCTAAAGCTAAATGATATTCTTCTTGTCCCACAAGCATCAAAACATGATTTATTTGTTTATAAACTGGCTACTGATAATGATGTTTTCTTTGAATTCCATCCCACTCATTTTTTTCATTAAGGATTTGGGGTCAAAGAAGCTTCTACTGTAGGAAAATTGTGAAAAAAGGGTTATATCCTATGATGTTTCATACTTTAGCTCAATAACCCAATATCCCATGGACAAGGGATATGAGCAGCTATAGACACTATTACATACCAAACTTAGTTATGCTATGACATAAGTATGCAACTCGAAAGAAACTGATTTAGATATCATATTCATAGTCCTTCCTGTCAAGTCATTTGGACTCACAGGAGTGTTTCTTGGCTTTCAACACCTCAAAAAGAGCCTCAGATGGTGTATTTCTTCAAACTCTGTATTTGGAAATAATTTCGTCTTTTCACACCCCGATACCTGTCAACCTTGCAATCTAAGTCTCCTAATGACTAAGACTCTTGAGTTTATCCCCTAAGACTCATAGGAAAATAATTTTTAAAGAATGAAAATAAATTATTAAATTTTTCTCAAAGAATAATCATGTGATAATTTGGAAATTATATGCATAAGAGTATGTATACATAGGATATAAAAACAAAAAAGATAAGATAAAAGAGTAATTTTGGTGGTTTAGGACCATGGATAGACCTTTTGATTGAATAACAATGTCTAGAAATTTTTGGAAGGATAATTCTAATTATTAGTATTTTTTAAGAAATATCATTTGATATTATAATTTTTAATAAATTATGTATATGATGAAAATAAAATTTTTCATTCATAAGGAGTCAATAGGCCAAGGTGAGTCATTTCAAACTGAAATTACACTGTTTCATTGAAAGATGAAATAGTGTCGTACCACTGTTGGGATGCGGAACTCATTTTTCTTGTCCGGCGTTTTGTTTCCTTCTGCCGATCCACCACCACCAGTTCTATATCCTGATCAAAAATTGGGAGAAGGGTTATTTGGTGTTTAGCACCAAAAAGAGTCAAGCTTCATTTCCATTTCCTTTGCCCTGCTTGTGCGAGTGCATTGGCACAATTTCTGGGTGATTTCCCTTCTCCTTCCGGTGAGTATCACCATTTAATGCTTGAAATGTTTAGATTCTTAGAACTCGATATATTAGAGGTTAGATTGTTCGATTCATGGGGAAAAAGGTTTGAAATGATGCGAGGAAGGTTTATGTAAAGATAAGAGGTATTTTATGGTGCTTAATGGTGGTTCGCCATGGCTGGGAATCCTCTAGTTTTGTGCGAACTAGAGGTAGAAGATGACTGCAAATGATGTCTTGTCTACAGCCCTTCATATGACGTGTCGTCCACAAGAGGAGCTGATGACTTGTCATATAGGTGGGTTATAAGTGAGTAGTCATTCATTTTGATTTGGTAAATTGGTTCAGGCTTGGTATTGAGTTGAGATTGGATCGAATCTAGTAAACACGTGGTTGTGTCACTTAGTGACACATGTCACATTGACTTGGCTGACTTTGACCAGATTTTCAGAAAAATAGTAGAAAATAATTTAAAATTGGGAAAAATAAAAATAAATTGGGAAAAAATATGAAATTTTTTTAAGGAATATGATGATATAAATTTTGGATAATTTTGATGAGTTTTTATAAGTATAAAATTTAGTAGAATATTTTGGTAACTAAGGGAAAATATGGAAAATATTCAGATCAAATCCAAAGACAATCATTAAGCTTCTACGACAAGTTTGAGAGCCTACAAATGTATAGTAGGATACTACTAAGATTCGTATGATGATATTAAGTATTGAACTACGATTACATATGTAGGTGTGTAATAAGATGATCAGGAATCCGGAGCAGATACGGATCAAATAAAAAAATAGAATTGGGACTATAAAATTGTGAGTGGACGGTTTTAAATTAGTTCCCATCATTTTAAATGAATCTGGATCAATTTCATGTGATGTGTGATATTCTTGAGTTGTTTGTATGCATAAACGCATGATCGATGGGAAATTCCTTAAATCTTGGCAAATCTCGATTACATGCATTTAATTAAAATGAAACATGATTCTATGGTTATTTTATGAGTCATGTTTAAATAGTGTAACTATGCTTGTGATAACCGTGATATGGGTAATGCCAGTATTGCACTGCCTAGTGAGAATTGTGAGAATAACTCAAAAATACCTTGTATGGCTTCAAGGTCATACGAGAAGAGTATCGAATCTTAGAAGACTGAAATAATAATTGAATTAAGAATAAATCAAGAATATTAAGGGACTCAAATCCTACTGATAAGAGACCCTAAGCCTGCTGATTGTAAGAAAATATCCTAAAAATATCACATATGACTGACTAGTCATATGAAAGGATACTGATTGTGCTGAAAAATGAAGCACTACCATATAAGAAAACTAAAATCCAAAATAATAAGAGAAAGAAATGATAAGAGGGTCAACCAAATCTAGGAGAACCAAAGAATTCTTACTAAGAACTTATCAAAGAACTAATGATGATTAATTGAGAAATTATCAGTTGATATTTGCAAAGACAAATTGAAAAGATTACAAGAGTAAAAACAAATCAAGAATATACGAACAAAGTAAGTTATGATTCAAAGTAAATTAAGCGAAATCATGATAGTAAGAAATAAAGATTGAAGGATGGTTACTCAATAAAATGCTAATTTAGTATAATGAAAAGAATAGGGGTTATAAGATAAATCAGCTGTTGATATCCTAACCTATGAGGAATAAAGAGGTATGAGTCTACTCTGGGTTGGTTATCCCAACAAATCAGATTACTGTGTGTTCCTAGATTACTACCTATAGATATTACTATGTTTTCCTAGTGAGTATAAACCCTAATAAAAAAGGGAGTGATTATAATACTAACCTCCGATAATGGTTTGATTACAATAGCCATCTATTAGAATGGCTATTGAATGTATGCCGAGATCTATAAGATCTATGACTATTTGAGATGCGAGTGGAATTGGTTGATATTTCCATAATATTAGATGATATTGCTTGTGTGAAACCCTCATGATGGGGTTATATGTTGTGTTTTCGTGTGGAATTATTTTTTCTTGATTTGTCTTGATGTATTGCTATGATTAGATCTGAATGATCCATGGCCATGATTTTGGTTTTGTACTTGCTAAATTGTATGATCAAATTAATATATTATCTTGTTTAAATTTAAAAGATTTTGTAAAGAAAAACGTCCACTCACCTGGTTTCCATGCCACTATTTGATAGGTTTCCCGAGTTTGAGCAAAAGGATTGGCTTTGTCCCTAATCGCAAACTCTCTGAGAGAGTACGAATTACAAGGTTTGATTGAGGAATTGGGGTCATACTTGTGGACTACTTGCATATGATACTTCGTGTGTATATGTGATATAAAATGGGATCCCTCATATTACTGTGTAATCAATCGAGTATTATAATTCAAAACCTTGCATGATTTAAATTGCACAAAATTTCCACACATCAATTTATTTCAGCATGTTTTCTTGGTCTTGGGATTGTTTACCAAGACACATCATGCACTTAATGACAAATAAAATTTAAAATTTTTTTTCTCGCCTTATATGGTTATTGTATATTCTCAAAATGGTCATTTAAGTTTGTACAATAGCTATACAGCGGTTTGTATGCCTTGGTGGATTCCAAGGCATGAAAACTTTATATCCAATCAAACCCCCACATATACCACTCTTGAAGAGAGCTCTTAACACCATTAAAATCTCCAAGCAATAGTGGCATTGTCGACTTGGTCATCCTTTTCTAGCCATTATACACAAAGTTCTTCAATCAAATAATTTATCCTTTTTTTTCCTTCTGAAGTCTTGAATAGCTCAGTATGTAATGCCTGTCTGTAGGCTAAGTGTCATGCCCAAGGAATCTACCAGGACATAACAACTGCCATATAGTTACTGTACAAACTTAGGTGGTCATCCTAAGATTATATAATAACTATACAAAGCGAGAACGAAACCTCTTAAAATTTTTTTATATTTTAAATGCATGATGTGCCTCAAAAGCAATCGCAAGACTAAGAAAACATGCTGGAACAAACAAACATACGGAAATTTTTCAAAATTTATATCATTCGAGACATGAATCAAAAATCTTGATTCATTTATCAACATTGTATGGGATCCAAATTTATAATGCATACACACACGAAATGTTCCACAAGTACAAACCCGAATCCTCGTTCATACCTTGTAACACGGGTAAAGCCAATCCTTTTGCTCAGTTCTGAAAACTTATCAAACACTGGCATAGAAACCAGGTGACTGGACGTTTTCCTTTACAAACTCTTTTAAATTTAAACAAGATTATGTATTACTTCTATCAAATGATTCAGCAAGCACAAAATCAAAATCATGGCCAAGGATCTTTCAGATCCAACCATAACAATTCATCATTGACAACTCAAGGCAAAACAATGCCACACAAGATCACAACATATACTGTAAAACCCCATCATCAGGGTCACACTCAAGCAATATCATAACATGCCACACACATCTCAAATAGATAGAGATCCTATAGATCTCAGTATACATTTGATAGCCATTCTAATAGATGGCTAATATAGCCAACCATTATCGTAGGTTGGTGTTATAATTACTTCCTCTATACCTATGTTTATAATCATACATAGTGGTCTAGGAATATATAGTAATATATATATACGTAGTAATCTAGGAATACACAGTAATTTGATGTAATACCCAGTAATTTTTATGCTGGGGTGATCAATCCCAGGATAGGTTCATATGCTATACTACTTAAAATTTAGAGTATCAACAGTCGACTAGTGCTAGAGTCGTTGTTCCTTTCATTCTACTAGGGTCAGTATCACATTAATTAACCCTTCTCACAGCTTTTATTCTAGTAAGGTTAGCATATCGATGACTAACCCTCCATTAATTCTTTATTTTGTTCTGAGATAATTCTGCTTACTTAGTCTTAGGTCATCACTTACTTTGTTCGTATGTTCTTAATTTGTTTCTACTCTAGTAATCCTGTCAATTTACCTTTTCAAATCTCAATTAATCAATATTAGTTCTTTGGTAATTTCTTAATAAAAATACTTTGATTTTCCTAAATTGGGTCGACCCTCTAATCGCTTCTTTCTCTTATCATTTTGGATTTCAGTTCCTTATATGGTAGTGCTGTAATCCCAGTACGATCATTATTCATATGACTAGTCAGTTATATGTGATATTGTTAGACTATTTTCTTGAAATCAGAAGAGTTTCTTATCTATATGAATTTAATTCCTTAATATTCTTGATTTATTCATACTTTACATATTGTTTCAGTTACTCAAGTGTTGTGCTTTCCAACACGAGATTCGATATTCTTTTCGTGTGACCTTGAAGCCGTACGAGGTATTTTTGAGTTATTCTAACAATTCCTACTAAACAGTGTAATACTAATATTCCTCCCATCATGGATATCTCAAACATAGTTATGATATTCAAACACGACTTAGAAAGTAACCAGTGTTGCATTCCAAAGATTTGCATTTAATCATAATTTTTCATGATTTAGAAAATTTTCCATTGATCATGTTTTATACGTACAAGCAATTCACGGATATCACACATCATAAGGAATCAATCTAGATTCATTTAGGTGATGGAAATTAAATTAAATTCGTCCACTCACAGTTTTGTCATCCCGACTTTCTCTCTAGATTCGATTTGGATTCCCGATCCTCTTACTGCAACCTACATATATAACCATAATCTGATACTTAATATCATCATACGAATCTTAATATTCTCATAATAGACATTGCTAGGCCCTCAAACCTGTCCTACAACCTCAACAATCGCTCTCGAATTTGATCTGAGTAATTTTTGTATTTTTCTTTAATTACCGAAAACTGTTACTAATTTTTATACCTATCAAAACTTTAAAAAAAATCATTAAAACTTTATATCATCAGGTTTCTCATAATTTTCTCTATTTTTTAGAAATTTTCCATATTTTTTCTCAATTTATTTATATTTTTTCTAATTTATTTATTATTTTCTACTATTTTTATTTTTCTGGTCAAAGTCAATGGGACATGTGTCACTCCATGACACATCCACATTCTTACCATAATTGATCAAATCTCAACCAAAAAGTCAGACTTAAATCAACTTACCAAACCAACACAAATGACGGGTCATTCGTGTCTTACCTAGATGACATGACTTTCATCCTTTCTTCAAATGACATGTCATGCGAGACATACTATGAATGACGTGTCTTTTGCAATTGTTTCCTCATTCCATAACCCATGATTTTTAATTAACCTTAATTTCACCAAACCTCAAAATACATCAATTTACAACACCAAATTCATACCAAAAGTTTCCCCTTATCATGCGCAACAAAACTCTACCGATTTCATACTATTCTATATGATAAAGTGGTGTGAATTGAAAGAAACAAATATCACCCTTTTGAATTAGAGAGAAGCCAGATCTCTCACTTATATTGGCCAGAAAATCAACACGTGATACACTCATGCACTTAGGGACAATGGCTAATGATTTCTGGGGTAGAAAGGCGAGTATTGAGGTTGAGCACTAAAATGCCCAAATCCAAATTGAGATTAGGATAAACCCTCTCCGGTCGGTGGGTCGCTGGACAAGACAAACCAGCGACCCTCCTGAGGTCGTCCCAAAAGAAATGACACAGACTCGGATTAGGGCAGTGCTTGTCAAAACAGTAGGTCCGGCTGCCGTTTTAACCAATCTTGCTCAGAAAGGTAGCACTTGCCGTGTTTTGGCTTTTTTCATTTTCATTTCTTTTTCTTTTTTTTTAATAATATAATATTATCTTCTTTTAATTTACCAAATCTCTTAAAATTCATAATAAATAGCATACTAATCAGAAAGATACCCTAAAAAATACCTTAGACTCTTTATGAATAGTAGAGTCTAATTAAATTAAAATATTATATTTTTCTCATACATATAGTTTACTAAAAATTATAATATCGTATAATATTTATTAGAAAAAATTACCAATAATTGAAACTACCCTTCCAAAAATTTCTAAACACTATTATTCAATATAGGGACCTATCCATAATTGCAAACCATCAAAATTATTCTTGTACCTTACCCTTTTTTACTCTCATATCGCATATATACATAATCCTATGTATAAAATTCTTAAATTATCATGTAATTATTCTTTTTAAATAATTTAATTTTTCGTATTCATTTTTTATAATATATATTATTTCTTATGAGTCACAAACGATAGACTCAAAGGCCTTAGTCGATAAATGACTTGGATTACAAAATTGGCAGGTATCAGAGCATGAAAAGATGATATTATCCTTGGATACCGAGTTCCAAGAAATACACAATCCGAGGCTCTTTTGGAGGTGTCAAAAATCAAGAAACACCTGTGAGTTTAAATGACTCAACAGGAGAAAATATGAACACTTACGTTAGTTACGTCATTACTTAACAACTATTAATATCGGTTTTCACCGATCTATCATTTGTACTTATCCATTTCAGTAGTATCTATAGCTTTTCATATCCTTGGCCCATGGGTTATGGACTCACCAATCTACAATTTATTGGGTTATTGGGTTTAAGGCCTAACGCGCTAAATTACGAAACCTCACACCAAGAGCCACCAACTTCCATTTCCTTTTGCTAGTAGCATTTCAAAAGCTCCTTTTGATTTGACTTTTTCAGATGTTTGGGGGCCTACTCAAGTTTCTATCAATGAATTTAAATATTAAGTCAGTTTTATTGTTGATTTTAATAAATTTACTTGGATATATTTGCTCAAAAATAAATCTAATGTATTTCAAGTTTTTTCCAATATTAGAAACATGTTAAAATCTTGTTGATTAGACCAATTCTATGAATGCAAACCAATTGGGGAGGAGAATATCAAAAGTTCCATTCATTCTTTACTCAAACAAGGATTTCTTATCATGTTTTCTGTCCCTGTACGCATAAAAAAAAATAGATCAGCTAAGCATAAACATAGGCATATTGTAGAAGTTGGTCTCACTTTGTTATCACAAGCCCATATGCCCATATGCCCGCTCATTTTTGGGATGATGTATTCCAAATTGCTTGCTTTTGCATCAATCATCTTTGAAGCAAAGTCATAAATTTTTCTACTCCTTTTGAATGTCTTCCTAGCTTTAAGCCTAATTTGAGATCTTACAATACGCATAAGTTACAATTTCGTTCCAAAAAATATGCACAAGGGGTATAAATGCTTTGATCGCTCCTCTAGTCGAGTTTTATTTCACGGGATGTTTTTCATGAATTACAGTTTCCTTTTTCTCAAGATAATACCTCATTCATCACTACCTCACACACTTCCTCTTCTCCTATCCTTCTTCTGTTTATTTCGACTACACATATCTCTCATTCATTTCTCTCTAGTGACCAACTTGACAATTCTATATCTTTACCTTTGCATACTGACCTTGATTTTGTTGATGCTTCTCAGCAAAAGGATACTTTTGTTGCTAACACTACTTTGAATCTACAAATTGTTCCTCCAATAAGTAATTTTTCACAGCATGTTAGTGATTGTTCCCAACAAAGTCATTTAATGAGGACTCGATTGCAAGACAATATCCACAAACTAAAGAGGTATACTTATGGAACAATGTGTTATTCACATGTTGCTATTATAGAACCAGCTTACCATAATGCACTTCAAGATGCTCAGTGGATTGCAACTATGAAAAAAGAGTCATAAGCTTTGGCTCGAAACAAAACATGGATGTTAATCCCTCCATGCTCAACGTATAATATTATTGGATGCAAATGGTTGTTCAAAGTCAAGCAGAAGGTTGATGGAAGTATTGATCGATACAAAGGCTAACTAGTTGTAAAGGGATTTAAGTAAATGTATATCGCAGACTATGACGACGCTTTAAGTCCTATTGTTAAATCATCTACTATTAGGCTTGTTTTGTCTATTGCTGTGTTAAAAGGTTGGAGTATACGCAACTTGATGTGAGTAATGCCTTTCTTCATGAAAATCTTGAACAAAATATCTACATGATTCAACCACCTGGGTTTGAGGATAAAGAAAACCCACATTATGCTTGCAAACTGAATAAAGTATTATATGGGCTAAAACAAGCTTCCCGATCTTGGTACTCTAAGCTCAGTTATAAGTTGCAAGAAATTGGATTTGTTCCTTTGAAAGTTAATGTGTCTCTATTTATCTACAACGAAAAAGGTGTGACAACCTAAGTACCAGTCTACGTCAATGACATAATTATGACAAGTTTGTCAGATTGGTTTCTCCAAAGTTTATTGCAAGAATTGAAAGCTAAATTTGTAGTAAAGATCTTAGTAACTTACACTATTTCCTAGGAATACAAGTTAATTCCATCCAAGGAGGCATCGTTCTAAGTCAACAAAAGTAAATAAAAAATATTCTGACTAGAGTGTGCATGAAAAAGTGCAAACCAGTAACCACTTCCATGAATACGTCCGAAAAGTTGACTAAAATTCAAGAACAAGTTGTGAGACCTTGATCCTTAGTAGGTTAGATTTCTTAGGAGTCTGTGTGTCAGAAATGGCATCTACGTATCGATGCAGCTAAAATGACCATTTTTTCCCTGAAGAAATAAATGTGTGATGGACTAAAATGGTTGTTGCCGAATTTTTCTTATTTTAATTCTAGTATTTTTGTGTTAATTATCCTTAGTTTTATCCCTTATTATCCAAAATATTATATAATTCTTCCTTTTAAATAGAATTATCTTTAAAGAATTAATTAGGGACTAAAATATTACTCTTTTAAATGGACTAAAATATTACTCTTTTAATAAAATTATCCTTTTAATAGAATTATCTTTTAGTGAAATCTTCCAGAAAGTTTATCCTTTAATCTTATCTTATCCTTCTAAGCTTAAAATTAGGAAATTATCTCTTAATTAAACCTCCTTAGACACCTATAAATACCTACGGCCGACCACCCTTTGTATCCCACATCTATTCTCTCTTTTATTTCACAAAAACATAAGTTCTTCTCTCCCTCTTCTCCCCCTTGCGACCGAAATTTACCATATTTTCCCTAGTGCCGAAATTTGTCATCCTTCATCAGATTCTTGCATGTGATAGCTTGTTGGATTCCTCTTTTCGTGCTGCATCTTCCTAGCTTGAATTCACATTCAGAAGGTTAGTTCTTCCTTTTTATTTTGTTGCCGAAATTCCCTACCTAGGTATATGTGCCAAAATTCCTCCATTTCTTTCTAATGCTTCTGAATCATGTTCCTCTTATTCACATTGCTATCTAGCACCTATTCCTCTTTTAATATTATAAAGTTACAACCTATTTCCCTTTTAATTGTGAAATTGCAACATGCCCTAGGAACCCTAAGTTGATTGCTGAAATATGTACCTTAAAGGGATTATATAATCAAGTTGATACTTGTTGTGTTCTTGGCCATCACATCACACATTCAGGAAGAAGATGTTGCTGCATCCGGATTGCTAGTCATTAGTAGGTTATTGGTAAGGATTACAGGATGCCTTTGGTTTCTGATTTCGTATCATATTGCTAAGTATTGTGTTGTCTTTTCCTTATGGTTGTTTAGAAATTTCTAATTGTGTTCTCTTTACTTTATGGTTGTTTAGGAGTTTCTTATCCTATTGAAAAAGACAAAGAGCTACCATCTTGTTTAGACACGTGAAAGGTAGGGTCTATACCTCATCGGTTTCTCCAGAAATCCTTTTGCTTGTTTATTGATTTCGGTTTGATTGCTAAGTCTATACATGCTTGCAAATTGAGTGTTGGTTGTAGGATCTGCGCCTCATTGGTTTCTTCGATTACCCCTTGTTTGATTTATTAGCATTCAGATTGTATGATTGTGATTTTGTGATTATGGGTTGTGAACCCTTGGTCCTAGTAATTTTTGAAACTAGTATAATTCAGCTATGGTATTGCTTGATTGAATTGTGTTTTGGTTGGGAATACCTTGTTGTGGTTGTATAAACATATATGTCTGTATATGCATGTATATGCGTGTATGTGTGCCTTGTTTATGCTTTGTTTGAAGGATCTTCTTATCACTGGCCATGTGAGGTAAGTATTGATGCTCCTAAGGTAGAGGAGAGGTGCTTACCGAACCTGGAGTTGTATGGTAATTGTTCCAAGCAAGTATATGTTGAATGCTCCTATGACAATTCGAGTCCGGATGTGGGATGCTCTGTATCTCAGTTCAAGTCTACGTGGTAGGATGCCCTGTATCTTAGTTTAAGTCTGTGTGGCAGGATGCCCTATATCTCAATTCAAGTTTGTGTGACAGGATGCCCCTTATGCTACTTTAAGTCTGGATATAGGGATGTGTGAAGGCTTGTTGATTGTGTTTATGTTTCAATAGTTTTAGCCCTATCTATGTGGCTGTGTTTGCTTGCTGATTGTTTAAACTTTCTATTAGTATATGTATTGATCTTATGTTGATTGGGAGATGTTTGGTTAGGTTTCTGCAAATCTTATGATGTAGTGATCCTATTGAGATTCTTGTAATCTTACCTCTTTATTTTTTCCCCGCTTTTTACAGTCATGGGTTCGTGCTTTGCTGGTGGTACCAAGATGTGAAATCAAGGCTGCTGGTGGGACGATTTGCATCACTTCTTACACCTCATTCCCTGTTGACTGCGCATGCATATGTGTGAACTTTCTTTCTTGCTTTTGATTTTTGTCCTTTCCCTTCTTTCTTGGGAAACATAATATGGACAGATGTTGATATTTTAAGATTCCTTTGGGACTTGCGTATTATGTTTCCACTAGTTTTATAATTTGTATAAGTCTTCTATTGATGTTTTCTTTCACTCCAAATAAGTCAAAATATTGCTTAATCAATTTACATGCTCCAACCTTTTAAAGTATATGAATAAACTAATAAAATTAGAAATTAGTAAGACTTTAGCCTTGTGGGATTCAGATGGGTGCTTGTGAGGGCTTGTTAAGGATTCTTATAGGTTGAGTTTGGGTCCTTATACAAGCACTCAATGACAATGAAACTTTTTAATATAGAAGTACTGTTGTTGAAGCTTTACAGTATCTTACATTTACAAGGTCTGACATTTTATTTTTTGTAAATAAAGTCTGTGAGTACTTTCATTGTCCTTCAAATGATCACTGAAAAGCTGTGAAATAAATTTTGAGATACTTAAAGCATTCAATCAACATGGGCTTGTTTATCTAAAAATCGACATCAATTTTGATTATTGCTTTCTCATATGCAAATTGGGTTGGTTGTGCTGATGATTGCAAGTCCACCAAAGGTTTTGTTGTATTTTTTAGATCAAATTTGATTTCTTGGAGCTCAAAGAAACAAACCACAGTTTCTTGATCAAGAACGGAGTCAGAGTACAAGTTACTTGTCAATACAACTACAAAACTCATTTGGATTTAATCGTTACTTGGTGAGTTGGGAATTTATCAAGCTAAGTCGACCAGTGTTATGATGTGATAACTTTGGAACAACATATCTTTCATCAAATCCTGTATTCTCTGTAAGAACAAAACCTATAGAGGTTGATTTTTATTTTGTGCAAGAACAAGTAGCTACCTTGAAGTAAAATTTATTTCTTGTCAAGATAACATTGCTGATATTTCACCAAACCATTATCAGTCCGTCAATTCTCAGCTTTTTGACATAATCTTAATTTAAGCTTAGTTAGATTAGATTGAGGGAGGCTTAGAAAAGCTTACAGCTCACTATCTTTGCAGTTGTAGTGTCAGAGTCTTTAGCTAAATCTTAGTCTTTCTAAGTCCGAGTTTTTAGTTCCCTATTCTTAACCCACTATCTCCATATTCAGTTGAGATATTTTAGTTCCCTATTCTTAACCCACTATGCAAATAAAGGAATCTTGCATCGGATGAGTGTAGAATAACAATTTTTTTTCTTCATTTCTGTGTTGATTATTTTACAATTTGTCTCTACGATTGCATACTGTACATTCATTCCAAGTAATTCAATTTTTTTATCAGTTTGATTTTACAGAATTATCCAAACTAGAATATTACAAAATAATAAATAGTTGCTTGATGTTTCCAATAAACAATCGATCGCATTTTGTTGTTTGTCAAAGACCTTTGTTTGAATCCCATTTTTGCTTGAGCGGATCTCCTTTCATTCATTTGGAACTTTATACGATTTTTAATTTCATTCGAATTTTTAGGTTTATGGTTTGGAGTCAAGGTTTTTCACATTGCTCCATTGTTTCCATTATACTCTATTAGTTTTATCTTTTTTAGCTGGATAAAATTTTATAATCTTTAATTTTTGTAATTATAATTTCAGTTTCTTGTAATTTTCATTCTAATGGTATAACAGAATGAATCTAATAAATAATTTTTGTTTTCTCTCTTTCATAATACCTTGAAAATTTATAAATCTAAGATTTTTTTACTAATAAAATAATAAAAATATTCATTATAATATATTTTTAAATAGTTAATATTTGAGTATTTACTTGCCGATGTAATAATTAGAAATTTCGGAGATAGCCTTACATATTTTAGAAACGTGATAAATTGTATGTGGGTGGTTTTTTTTTCCATGAATATGGTTATTAACAAGGAAGTTTTTATGCTTATGGGAATTAAGAAAATAATGGAGGAATGGAGAACGTGTTAACGAGGGTTATTTTGAAATCCTGCAACTGACGATGGTGACTCAATAAATAGAGTATCTGTTCAAGGATCTTAGGCATCAAGCGTTACGGTACATTGTTTCTTTCTGGCATTCGTACAAATACTTGGTGTACGGGACTATCACAAACCAGCAATCCAATTTTCTCCCAAATCAGACAATCACACTCATCTCTTTCCTCAACCACAAAACACAACAGTCATTCACAAAATCTTTTCTATCTCCTTCCTCTTTGTTTTTTCCTGGTTTCAGACCCCCTTTGGCCTCGTCTTCCTTTGATTCACTCATTGCTAAGAGTCGCAACCATGCTTATTTTCATGAACTGTTGCCAAATTCGCACCTCCTCCTTGTTTTTCCTCTTGTGAAGTTGATGCCTAGTTCATCAGTCTGTCGTCTGCTCGCATTAGGGGTGTTCATCTTTTTCCGACTCGCCTGATTTTAGCCGGTAGAGGAGTTGGATGCGGGAAATACTGGTCAGTAATTTTTTTTTTCGTTTCCTTCTTATCCCTCCTTATCTATGTGCTTTTTGTCTTCGTCTTGTTTGGTACTCCTCTGGTCTAATCTTGTGTTTTCTATTGTAGTGTTTCTCTTTTCATTGCATTTCTGTTGTTAGTTTTTTCTGCTTACTTTGTGTTTGGAATTGTTGGGAACCTTGGGGTGGTTTTTGTCGATTTGGGGGTTCAATTTTGAAAACCCCTGAATTGAAAATCCTAATCGGTAATTTTTTCTTAATTCATCCTTCATTTTTTGTTCTATTTTTACTAGTGGTTTCTGTTGATTTGGGGGTTCAATTATGAAAATTCATAAATAATCGATAAATTTTCCTAAACCATCCTCAAATTCATGCTCGAACCCTTAATTGCCCCTCCAATCTCGATTGAAACCCTAATCTTAATTCGATCCTTATTCCAGCCCCAATTATGTAATTTAGGTTTGAATTTTCTGATATTTAAGATTTTGTTAGTTTAGTAATTATGTTATGAATCTTGTCTTCTAATTGATTAAGTAAGTTAGTCCACTAATAATTCCTTTTTATACAAGACAACAAGGAGTCATTTGATTGGTACTCTAAATTGTGAAGAGGAGTCTGGACTCTGGACCGCTTGACATCTGGACATCTAGACATCAGAGAGGTTTTGCTTGGTGATAGAGTGTAAATTACGTGTAACAAGTTTTTCTAAAATACTTTTCTTGTTTAGTTTATTGTATGTTGTTTGATGTATTTATTATAGATGAATGATATTGAATTATTGATGTTACTTATTGTTGTTGTATTTACTAAGGATGTATAATGTTTATTTATCATTGTTGGATGTTGTTTGTTGGTATGTTAATGTTTTTGCTTTTTGGTTATTGGCTTATTGTTTGCCCATGTTGTATGTTACTGTTTGGCATCTTGTTAGTTGGTTGTTTGGTTGTTAATATATGTTACTGTTACTTTGTTAGCCTATTAGTTATATAGGATGGACTATGGACTAATAACATGTATATGCTTGATCAGTCATATTCCATGTTGTTGAGACATATTTGATTCCTTTGGATATTAGAGAGTTAGACGTCATTCTATGTAGGATTGTTTGACCAGATACAGAGTATGGATGAATTGCTTCATGAAGAGAATATGGTTCAGTATGGCTAATAGTACAGATTTTTGTTTTGAAGGTGATAGATGAGTGACATTGACTCGCATGACTTTGTAAGGACCCAAACCTAACCTACAAGGACCCTTACCATCATGAAATCCGAACAAGCCCTCCTAAGGACTCATCCGAATCTCGCAAGGCTCAAGTCTTACTAGTTATTAATTTTATTAATCAATTAAGATGATTTAAAGATTGGAGTATATAGTTTACTAGTCAATATTCTAGCATATTACAGAGTGAATAAAAAAATCAACGAAAGGATTTCATAAATATAGAAAATGGGTAGAATCATAACACACAAGTCCTGAAGGAATCTCAAACTCTAACATCTGTTCATAATAAGTTTCGGAAGTAAGGAGGGAAGGAACAGAAATCAGAAGCCAGAAGGTAACTCCAAGCATATATGCATATGTAGGGAATTGCACAAGCAAAGAAAAATCAGCAAGAAAGTGTAATGCGAATGTGATGTAAATCATCATGCCGTGCAAACTTGATTTCAACTCAGTACTGCCAACAGAACATGTACCTAAGCCTGAAAAAAGGAAAAAATAACAGGATGAGATTACAAGAATCTCAATAAGGTCATAACATCATAAAATTTGCATAAACTCAATCAAACATCTCTCGAGCAATATAGATAGATCGCATATACTAGCAATAGGCTTAGACAATCAGCAAGCAAACACACAAATATAGGTAGGGCCGAATATAATGAAATAAAGGGTGGACTCAAAACACTTCGTAGGCAGCCATCACAAGACTGATTCAAAAGCACATAGGCAGCTTATTTCACTATCTGATTTCTAAACCAAAAGACTCATCCCCATATCCCTATGTTGTCCAAGACTATACTGCAAAAGTTGGAAAATAGTTAGCAAACAAACTCATAGCAAGTCTTTTTATCTTGCCACACAAGAACAACACATCTTCCCACACAAAAACAAGGCATCCGAGCCACATAAGGATAAGGACATCCAAGCCACACAAGGACTGGACATCTTGTTAGACAAGGACAAGGCATCTTGCCACACAAAGATAAGGCATCCAGCAAGCTCTTGCTGGGGATTGCCAACCATAAGTCTCCCAATACGGCAAGTGCATCTCCTCTCACTAAGAGCATCAATTACTTATCCTGAATGACCATTGGAATGAGGATACTGATACATATACAAGTACAAGGCATAGCAACATAACAGGGTATCCTCAAACAAGTTATAAGATAATACACAAACCAATATCATATGATTAAACCAAATAAGGACAATCAATCCTTAATTATTGGTTCCAAAGTCACCTAAAGAACCAACAATCAATCCTCAAGCATGTATAAATAATCCACAAGCATGCATAGGTTTAGTAATCAAACCAAAATCAGTAAACAAGTAAAAGGATTTCCTGAGAAACCAGTAAGGTATAGATCCTACCACTCACACGTCTAAATAAGTAGCTAGTCAATTGCCTTTGTCACTAGGATCAGAAACACCTAACCAAACATAAGGCAAAGTGTAAGGACCTAAATTCGCTCCACTAGGACCCTTACCGATATGAAACCCAAATAAACCTAACCTAGGACTTATCCGAATCTCACGAGGCTTATCTCCCTTAATTTTGATTTTTATTAGATCCATTATTTATGTTTTTTAAAGGTTGGAGCATGATAATGGACATACATTCTGGCAATAGAGGGAGTGAATAAAAATATCAGCGGAAGTCTTTATAATTTAACAAAGATACCACAAAACATAAGTCCCATAGGGATCTTAAAATCCAGCAAGTATACCCCCAAAGGAGGCATTCCAAAAACCAAAAAGTAGTCCAACCAAACTTTATGTTATATGCACAAGAAAATAAGGAAATGGGTATGCAAATGTGATGCGATATCGTCCCGCCATGCAGCCTTGATATCACACACTGGTACCACGAACAAAGGATGTACCTAAGCCTGAAAAATGGTGAAAACAATAAGTGAGATTACAAGAATCTCAGTAGGGTCACAACATCATAAGATCTGTAGAAATCTTAAACAAACATCTCCCAAACAACACCAAATTCGCCTACACATCTAAAGGGATATCTCTCAAAATCATGAAGTAAAACGAGGGTCACGATCTGAAACGATTGAATCTACACTCCATGCAATCTAACAATCTCGTCTAAATAACGAACAACCAATTTCTCAAGGGTGTCTGTGACATAAACAAGAAGGAATTGTGTAGATTTTGTCAATAGATCCACGATCACCCAAATGGCATCAAATCCTTGCTGAGATCTAGGAAAACCAGTCACCAAGTCCATCGTGACATGCTCCCACTTCCATTCTGAAATTGGAAGTGACTGAAGTAAACCAATAGGTCTTTGATGCTCGATCTTCACTTGTTGACATACAAGGGATCGGGCAACAAACTCAGCAATGTGGCGTTTCATGTTCGGTCACCAATATTTCTACCAAGATGAATAACGAATATCAAACTATGCACCGCAGACAAAATCAGATTGTGAATATCAACATCTTGTGGCATACATACCCGGTTTCTGAAGACAAGAACTCCATCTTCTTGCACTCTGAAATCATGAGCTATGGCATCAACACCATCAGATAGTTGCTTCTGAATTTCAGCCATTCTTGGATCTTCTGATTGTTGATTCCGGATTTCTTCAATCAAGGTAGGTGTAACTTCAATTCAAGCCAACAACGAACCAAAAAAATCAGTCCAAGATGCACAAGTGTAGTTCTCAAATTCAACAACATTGGCAAGTATTGGGTGCGCATGTAAGCCAAAACCAATGGGAAGGAGAATGAATCTTTCAGCTGAAAGCATCAGCGGCAACATTCATTTTTCTATGATGATATTCAATAATCAGATCGTATTCTTTAATCAGCTCCACCCATCTTTTTTGTCTCATATTCAACTCTTTCTGCGTAAAGAGATACTTTAAGCTTTTGTGGTCGGTGAAGATTCTGCACGTCTCGCCGTACAGGTAGTGGCGCCATATCTTCAATGCAAACACCACGGCTGCAAGCTCCAAATCGTGCATAGTACAATTGTTTTCATGTGGCCGCAACTGTCGGGAATCATAGGCGATGACTTTCCTCTCTTGCATCAGCATGCATCCAAGTCTGAATTTCGATGCATCGTTGTACACCATATACTCCTTTCCACTGATTTGTAAAGTAAGAATAGGTGCGGAAACTAGTCTATTCTTCAATTCTTTGAAACTTCGCTGGCATTTCTCGTTCCACACGAAAGACTCTCCTTTGCATGTCAATTTTGTCTATGGTCCAGCAAGCGATGAAAAATTCTCCACGAAGCAACGATAGTATCTAGCTAAGCCAAGAAAACTATGAACTTTGAATACAGCCCGTGGGGGTTCCCAAACAACTACGGCTTCAATCTTTATTGGATCAACCAGTACACCATAGATGGAAACAACATGGCCAAAGAAACCAACTTTGCGTAACCAGAATTTGCATTTGGAGTACTTCGCAAATAGGTGTCGATCCCTAAGAATTTTCAGCACAATCCGCAGTTGTTCAGCATGCTCCTCTTTCGATTTTGAGTAAATCAGAATATTGTCGATGAAGGCTATCACAAATCTATCCAGGAACTCTCGGAATACTTGATTCATCAGGTTCATGAATACTGCTGGTGCATTGGTCAAACCGAATGGTATAACCAGAAATTGGTAGAGGCCGTATCGCGATCTGAATGCAGTCTTTAGTATATCAACTTCATGAAAACATAGTTGATGGTAGGCCGATCTGAGATCGATCTCGGAAAACACGGCTGCTCATTGGAGCTGGTCGAATAAGTCATCGATGCACGACAAAGGATACTTGTTCTTCACGGTCACACGATTCAGCTGCTGATAGTCGATGCATAATCGCAGCGAATGATCTTTCAACTTCACAAACAATACAGGTGCTCCCCAAGGTGACCCACTGGGTCAAATGAAACCATGATCTAGAAAATCTTCCAATTGCATCTTCAATTCCTTCATTTTTGAATGAGCCATATAATAAGGAGGAATAGAAATTAAATTCATACCCGGTACTAGTTCAATATCAAATTCCACTTCTCTTGCTAGCGGCAAAACGACTATACCTTCTGGAAACACATCTGAAAATTCAAGAACTATTGGAACAGAATCCAGATCTGAAGACTTTTTAGACATGTCATGTTCATGTGTGAGGTACACTATACATCCTTTGCTAATCAATCACTTCGCATCAAGCCAGGAAATTATGCAAGTTGGAACAACTTGTCTATCACCTTCAAAGAAATGCTCGGAACCATCAAAGATAGTGAACCACACATGTTTGGTGAAACACTCCATTCAGGCTTGATATTTTTCCAGACAATCCATGCCTAAGTTCACATCCAGCTCTTGGATGTCCAATGGAACCAAATCCACTTCAAGTACTTTCAGACCCATACGTACAACACAACTGATGTAGACTAGATCATAAGTTAGTTGCTCTCCCAAAAGAGTCAGAACCACAATAGGAGGAGACAGGGAAGACAGAGGTCGATCCGAGTTAATTGCTATCCTTGGAGTTACAAATGATCTATTCGCTCTGGGATCTAATAACACTTTAGCATTTTGGGAAAAGACAAAAATAGTATCTGTCACCACATCAAGGCTAGCTTCGGTATTAGTCGAGGTGAACAATCTCGTGGGGCTAGGCTGCGCCTCACTCGTAGATCTGTTGGGTGGTCCTCCTGATATGCATGCTGGTGGTTTAGTGGGATTGGCATACCCACCTCGGCCTGAATTTGGTGTGCCTGTGATACGCATTGGTTTGGAACAGTCTCTTTGAACATGGCCTATCTCGCCACAATTGTAGCATCGTCATGGTCGCGAAATCCACATAGATCCGTTAGGATTTGGACCAGAAATTTTTTTCCTGAAGTTACCCCCACTTCTATTATTTTTTAGAGGGTAGGACTTTAAAGGATAGGGTCTCGTATGCCGATTGAACTTTGAGTCTTGCCTGAATGGTCCGCCACTACTTGCTGCAGTCAATTTATTATTTTGCACGATCTTTTTTGTTTCAGACGCAACAACTATTAATTTTTGCAAATTCTACACCGGTGTCGTACCAACAATGGTCTTAAGTTCGGTACTCCATCTTGGAATTGTCTCACAAGATGGTATGACAGCGATCCTCCTCTGGTGCAAATCGGGATAATTCCTTCTCGTATTCTAGCACCGAATGAGTGCCTTGTTCAAGCTTGTAGAAAGCTTGTCGCTGCTCGATTTTGTGGAACTGGGTATAGAACCTTTCGTCGAATTCCTGCAGGAATTCCTCCCATGTAGGCAAACGATCCCCGAATCGCAAACTCACGGCTGTCCATTATGCAAGGGCTTCTCCCTGGAGTAGGAAAGTGGCGATGGAAACCTTGTCATCATTAGAGATATGTAGAAACAAGGACACTCGGCATAAGGTGTCAATCTATTCACGGCTGCAACAGCACCTATTGAACCGCTGAAATCTTTACATCTTAGCTAATGGGCTTCCTTCAGCAACTTCATAATGACAACTAAAAGTCTCTTGGCTTTCTTACGTTGAACCGACTGAACAAGTTCAAGTGGAGGAATAGGATTTTCCACAGGTGCAGGTGCATTTTGAAACTAGGCCTCCATATGCTGCTGGTTTGCAACAATCCCTTTCAACACGTTTAGTATCTGTGCCATTATAGCATCAATGGCTGGTGTGGTTGGTGCCTCAAGTTGGTTTTTGGGCTCAACTTGCCCTCCTTGCTCATTCTTTGCATTCGGTTCTTTCTGATCAACAAGTTGCTGCTCGGCTTGAGCTTCATACCTACGCTGACGATCCCTTGGTATGTTTTGCCTTGCCATACTGTACGAACACACAATATCACTCAATACACAACCCAAATACAAAACTAAAGAAAGAAAGTGGTACCTGGTGCAGAGGCATACACTAGACGATTTGCATATGCTGAAAAAAAAAACACACATGAACACAAGTATATAGAAGTCTTGGCAATGTACAAATACACATAGAAACACTCTCGCCAATCATACAAATCACACACATGCACACGGCATACATAGACACATTCGACAGCACACAACTAGAGATCGCTACCAACATTTAGCAAGTTACACTCACTTGGCAACCATGGCATTCACACAAAAGACATACTCGGCAGCGCACATCAACATACAGCAAACACACATATGCATTCGGCATTTGCAAAGGAAACACAGCAGAACATATCAAAACATATACTAACATGCTAAGACACACCAGATCACACACCAATTCACATAATCAATTTTATAATTTAAACTATACGAACCAATCCTTTTGGCATTAGATTACTTTCGGCATTACTCCTCTAACTATAGGTGAGTGCGCATGTCTCTTCCAACAACAAAAAAACCAACAAACAAGTTAGCATATAACAAATCATATTTCCTAAACCATGCTCCGTTACCAAACCTGTAAGGACCCAAATTCGATCCACTAGGACCCTTACTGTCGTGAAACCCAAATAAACCCAAACTAGGACATATCTGAATCTCACAAGGCTTATCCCCCCTAGTTCCAATTTTTATTAGATTTATTAGATATATTTTTTAAAGGTTGGAGCATCATAATGGACATACATTCTGACAATAGATGGAGTGAATAAAAACATCAGCGGAAGTCTTTATAATTTAACAAAGGTACCACAACAGACAAGTCTCATAGGGATCTCAAAATCCAGCAAGTATACCCCTAATAAATTTCGGAAATAAGCAAACAAAGAAGGCATTCCAAACATAAAAAAATAATCCAATCAAACTTCATGTTATATGCGAAGACAATCAAGGAAACAGGTATGCAAATGTGATGCGAAACATACCACCATGCAACCTTGATCTCACACACTGATACCATGAATAGAGGATGTACCTAAGCCTGAAAAATGGTGAAAACAACAGGATGAGATTACAAGAATCTCAGTAGGGTCACAACATCATAAAATCTACATAAATCTTAAACAAACATCTCCCGAACAACATTAGATTCACCTGCACATCTAAAGGGATATCACGCCACCAATAAGCAATCACAATAGGGATATGGCCGAAAAATATTGGCTGATGGTGGACTGCAAACACTTCTAAAAATCAGAAGTACACAAGCAGGAAAATCATCAATCAATCTCATCAACACAAACGGTCATCCCCTTTATAAGGGATCCGAACCACCTATATTCAATAATCAAGTAAACATCCTATTTCCTTACCATAAAAACTCACCAAACCTATCAGAAACTAGTGATCAGATGCCGTAGGTACCTTCCCCTTGGATGCATGATGTGATAACCAAGAACTCAACAAGAATCAACCCAATTTACCACCCTAATCAACCATACAAATTTTGATTAAGATAGGTCAATATGGAAAATTGTGATTTCATGCATAAGAGACTTAAAGGTTGCGATTTCATGTTAACAATGAAGGATTAGGTGTTAATAACACAGACAATTGAAAAGAACAAGATAAAAAACCAATAGGTTAGTCAATTGATCAAAATTGGCAACAATAGGCAAAGGTGTAGGTCATGCCGATTTCGTGAATAAGGAATATTCAAAGGATTAATTCATGATTTTATAACATAGATAGGTTCCAAACAATCATACGAACAAAAGGAACAATAATAGAACCAATTGAAGGAAGAATCACATAATTTCGGCACAAAGACCCTGGGAAATTGTGATAAGGATTTTCATATGGAAGAACTAACCTTCTAATGATCAAACCAAGATAGCTAGATAGAGGATGAAAAGATCTTTCCAAAAAGCTATTATTTGCAAAAATCTGACAAAGGATGAAAGAATTTGGCTATGGTGAATGCTAAGAAATTTTGGCAGCAAGGGTAGGGTGTAAGGTTTGATTGCTTGATGATTTTGTGTGTTTTTGGTGTGTGTGGACAAGTGTAACTGGCTGGTATGTTTATAGGATTAGTAGGATTAATTTTTTCCTACTTTTAAGGTTGGATATAAGAAGATAATCATTAAAATTAAATTCTAGAATTATCCTTTATTTTAGGAGATTATCATCTAAGGTAAGATTGAAACAATAAGGAAATGAAATAAAGGAGAATTGAAATCAGAAATGAACACTAAACTTTCAAATACCATTTTCGGCTATCACACATCCATTTCTTCAGGGGTAAAAAGGTCATGTCACTTGTACTGGCTTCTGGACTTCTAGGACACAAAAATTAAGGTCTCACACAAAGACAACACAATACTAAACATGCAATATCAAATCAAAAATCCAAAGGACATCCTACGGTCCCTTACCGATTTTACTCACCAAACCCTACCAAAACCAGCGATCGGATGCAACTATAACCTCCTCTTGAATGTGCGATGTGATGGACAGGAACTAAACAAGAATCAACCTAATTATTCAATCCCATTCAAGTACAAATTTCGGCAAACTTAGGGTATTAGGGAAGGAATTTTCGATTTCAACATACATGAAGATATAGGTGGGGATTTCATAATAATAAATGAGGAAAAGTTGCCAGATACTCGTATAAATAAGAGGAACGAGATTCAGAAGCATAAGAAAAAGATGAAGGAATTTCGGCACACATACCAAAGTGGAAAACTCGGCACCAAAAATAAAAAGGAAGAACCAACCTTTGATTGTGAATTCAAGCTAGGAAGATATAGCATGAAAAGAGGAATCCGACAAGCTATCACAAACAAGAATCTGATGAAGGATGACAATATTCAGCACTTATGGGATTACGGTAAAAGTCGATGCACACAAGGAAGAAAAGGGAGAGAAGTCTTATGTTTTGGAGAGCAAAAGAGAGAATGAATTGTATGGATTTATGGGTTGGTTGGCCATGCTATTATAGGTGCTTAAGGGATTAATTTTCTCTACTTTTAAGCTTAGATAAGATAGGATAATGCTTAGGAGATAAATCTTTTAGAATGTGGTTCTAGAATTCTTAATTTAGGAAAGAAATGAATAAAAATATCAGAATTAAAATAGAAAAGATTCAACACAATCATTTTCATCCATTTCTTCAGGGGAAAAAATGGTCATTTTAGCTGAACCAATACCTAGGTATCATTTCTGACACAAGGACTTCTAAGAAATCTAACCTACTGAGGATTAGGGTCTTATAGATTTCTTGGTTGAGTGCCAGATATATGATCAGCAAGAGTTGCACAGCCTTCTTGGCATATATCTGAGATATGACAGTTGAGTCCCCAGAAATGAGCAGTGTACTAGTGGTGAGAGAGTACCCCCGATGTTTTCCTAGATGATATGATGGGTTAGCCACCAGAGCGAGAGATTGAGTTTGAGATTGAGCTCTCATTCAGGCAAAGAAAATGTAGTTGTTGATACATTGAGTAGGAGGACATCATCTTCCTTACGTACATTCAAGTTAGTACATGTCGATGTTGATGTGTTTGAGAGTTTCTAGAGCGCAACTTGATAGTGATGAGTCCAAAGCCTTGATTACATAGCTTGTTGTCAGACCATCTTTGCTAGATGAGGTTCAGACTAGGCAGCTTGAGGATTCATTGTTGATCTAAGTGAGACAGTAGTTAGAGGGTGATGGCAGTAGTGATAGTACGATCAGTGAGTTTTGCTAGATGAGATTCGGGCAAGGCAGCTTGAGGATTCATTGTTGGTCTAAGTGAGACAGTAGTTAAAGGGTGACGACAGTAGTGATAGTTTGATCAGCGAGTACCAAGTCAGAGATGACGACATTTTGACCTTCCGAGGCCAAGTGTGCATTCCCAATGATGAAGAGTTGAGATAATTGATTTTGGCAGAGGCACATAGCTCAAAAATTTTTATTCACCCTAGAAATATCAAGATGTACTGAGATTTGCGAGAGCAGTATTGGTGGTCCGAGATGAAGAGGCACATTGCAGAGTTTGTGGTTAAGTGTTTAGTGTGTCAGTAGGTCAAACCAGAGCATCAGAGACCTAGGGCTACTTCAGTCGTTACCCATTCCAGAGTGGAAATGGGAACAAGTGACGATGGACTTTATGGTTGAATTGTCAAAGTCTCAGCAAGGTTATGATGCGATATGGGTGATGGTGGATAAACTGACCAAGTTTACACACTTCCTCTCCATTAGAGTGACGGACACACCAAAGAGATTGGCATCGAGATATAGGGATGAGATCATGAGACTACATAGAGTTATAGTATCTATCCTATCATATTGAGATCCAAGTTTCATATTTAGATTTTGGGGGAAGCTTCACAATGCCTTAGGTACCAGATTGAATTTCAGTATAGCTTTCCACCCTCAGATATATGGGAAGTCAGATAGGATGATTCAAATTTTAGAGGACATGCTCCATGCTTATGCATTGAATATGCAGACTATTTGGGATCGATGCCTACCATTAGCGAGTTCGCATACAATAACAGTTTTTAGGTTTCTATCGGTATGGCATCATACGAGGCCTTGTATGGTAGGCGGTGTCATATACCACTATATTGGGATGAGGTTGGAGAGAGGAAACTCGACGTTCCCGAGATGATTGAGTAGGCAATAAAGCAGTTGGTATTGATCAGATAGAGATTGAGGACAGTGTAGGATGGACAGAAGAATTCTACAGATAACTGTCGACGGGATTTTGAGTTTGAGGTTGGGGATATGGTGTTTCTGAAGGTCGCACCTTTCCAAGGTGTGATTCATTTTCAGTAGCATTGCAAGTTGGCATCGAGGTATAATGGTCCATACACGATCACCAAGAGGATTGGACCAATGCCGTATATACTCAATTTGCCACCGTCTTTGCAGAGGATTCATAACGTGTTCCACGTGTCAGTGTTAAGGAAATACATTAGGGATCCCTCTCATGTTTTGGAGACACCACTGGTGGAGATAGCCAATGACTTGTCCTACACCACTCAGCTAGTTGCGATTATGGATAGAACAGTGAACAGCTTCAGCGTCATGGTTTTCCTATGGTCAAGGTGGTTTGGTGAAATGACAGATATAAGGAGATGACTTGGGAGATCGGGCAGTCTGCGAGAGAGTAGTACCAATAGTTATTGAGGCACAACGTAAGTGAATTTCGCGCACAAAATTCCTGTAAGGAGGGGAGGATGTGAGACCTCCTCCCTTCGAGTGCCTAGTCAACATGATCATAAGAGTGTCCGATTTTAGTCTGTTGTGAGCAGTTGACTAGTTTGACCGAGATTGACCCGTTTGACAATGGTTGACTGGTTTGACTTAAGAGTTAGCCTTTAGGTGAGACATAGTTATAGAAAATCTAAGTGTGCGTCTAAGTGTCTTAGTGAGTGTTCTAGATCGAGTATCAAGGTTTGAGTCAGTGGAAATCAATTTAAACTGGTTTCGGGTCCATTTCGAGTGACCGTGGATATTTTGGGCCAAAAAACCTGTTTTGGGCCTGTTAATTATTTTCCAAGCCCAATTACCCAGTTTTTAACTCAATTAATTATTTTATCCATTTTTATATTTATTAACTTTAAAACCCATTTTAATGTTAATTGGTTTTAAAACCTTCTTTGGCCCACTTGGGGCATATCGGGCTTTTAAAACGTTTCATTCTGGTATTTTCTGAGATTTTGGGCCCGGGGTATGAATACCCAGCCCAACTCAACACTTAGAATTTTTCTAAGCATTGGAGCCAGAACCCACCCCTTTCTCTCCCCCTTCTGTCTCTCACACCCTCCCTCCTAAACTACCCGTTCGAATTTTGTCGATTTTTTTTCTAATGAAAACAACCGGATTTCATCCCAAAATACATTCTCAACCTTCCCCGGCAGATTTTCACTAGTAGTTGCTGATCAAAGAGTCGTAATTTGATTGTTCTTTGAGTTAGGGCAAATTTTTCGGATTTCATGGTAAGTTCCCTAATTCTTCTTTTTTTTGTCGATTTTTGGTTCCGTTAGTTTGTTTTCAATGTTTCTAAGCATGTTTGGTTGTTTCGATCATTTGAAAATGCCCCCTGATCCATGGGTGAGCGTTTTTGATTCTAGTGGCATTTTCTGTAATTTTGGTTGTTTTGAGATTTTGATTGAATTGTCTATATTGGTTGCTTCTGTCACTTGGGATTGTTGGTTTATGAGTTTTGGAGCATGTTTCTAGGCTGAGAAACCTAATCGTGTGATAGGGTGAGCTTGGGTGTTGATTTGGAGCCATGAGTGGCTTGTGCGAGGTTTGGGCATTTCCCTTGTTGGTTGAATTTCCAGTTTTGTGAGCTTGGAGCCTATTGTTAGGGTGAGATGTGAGTTAGTGTGAGTGTTAATGGGGTTTTGTTTTCAGATTCAATTCATTTTGTCGATGTTGAGCTTATATGTGTTTTGGTTTAGATTGTGTGTTTCGGTGGTGCTGGAGCAGTCGATAAGAGCAAGGGTATTGTCGTTGATTTTTATACACAAAAAGAGGTGGGAGTTTATGTTTCATTTGCTTACACGAAAATATTTTTTGTTATTAAATTAAAATACGGTAAATGCTTGGTTTTGAATGGAGGTCATACATGCATTATGTATGACGTTCATTTTAACTTCATGAACTTGTTTTCCATCTTTTGGATGCATGAACCATAAGTTTGAATTTCTAAACAAGTTGGTTGTGTGTCTATGCATGTGAGAGGGCATGCGATATGATGTTTGAACCCATGAAATTGATTGTATTTATACACGTGTGATTGTTCATGTTGGACCCTTCTGAATGGTGTGTTTTGTGGCTTTTGAGGTGTCTTTTGTTGCTGAGAAACCTTGGTAAGGGTTCCCAAGGGTTCGAGCGAGTTTGAGGAGTGTTTTGGGTTATTTTCGAGATGCGTAACTCATCTCAAATGAGTACACGCCCGTGTGCCTTTGCCCTCCTAGTAGCCCGTGTACTGTAATGGACATAACAGTACACGGCCTATGCAGGAGAGTACACGACTGTGTACTTTTTACATGGCCATTTACTTTTTTTTTTTACATGGCCGTGTAATTTTTTTTTATATGACCGTGTAATTTTTACATAGTCGTGCACTTAAACCCTTATACTTTTACACCCTATTCCAGAAAACCACATGGCCATTTACTTTTCCCAGTAGCCCCTGTACTCTTCCTACAACTCAAGTACCTCATTTTGACACCCCAAACCTGTAAGGACCCGTACCCGGTAACTGGGAGTCTCACCGTCGTGCAGCCCCAGTTGTCCCAACTGGTGGACTAAGCAGAACTACACAAAGTTTAACCGTAAAACTCTGTTACGCTAAACGTAATAAATACACAACATATGAATTTTTTTTCAAAATATGGCACTCATCAAGTTGTACTCGGCATAACCAACAAACAACGGAGTAACAACACATGCAGCGAAGATAAAAAATCACATACAACAGGCCATTCGGTCTTAAACATGTAACACCTCGAGTCCACACTCACAGATTCCCAGAACCTCAAAATAACATCACTTCTTATATATGTCAGCACAATGCACAAGTATCCAAATATACAAGAAGATGTGAAAAATGCCGAGTAAAAAAAAACGTGCATGTGCATTTTTCCAGCCCTACGACCAATACTGGGATAGCAACCTCGAAGTTGAAAAGCTATCTCTCACAACTTAGTCCTGAAACAAAACAATAGAGAGGGAGGGGGGGAGTGAGATCAAGGACCTCAGTGGAAGTTACCGAGTCATAAGCATAAACGGTGGAATGGAGACAAAACCAAATCATAGTATCAAACATTTATTCAAACCATTACAATCCATGTTCTTCTATGTATCCATCCTAAGTGCACAGACCAAACGGCATAAGGAAAATAAATACAAGAGATCCATAAATCACAGCTTTAATATTTGGCTACTATGCCCAAAACATAACGGGGTGGACACAAACCACTTTCACATAACCCCACTAAAGGGTTACCTAAAAGCCTACTGATGGTTTTCAGTTGTAACATATATATAAACAAAACCCCACCATCAGTATTGTCCAAAATTGAATGGAGAAACACAAGCTATCACATTCAATTTTGAGCACACGTAGATATAACGCCGTAAGATATATATATGAAGCATTTGTAAGGTTTTTCCCTTCATAGTGCACACAGCACTCAATATACATACATATATCCAACCATACCTCTCCAAGGTAAGCAACTGTTCTCTCTATAAGGACTCCATATACTTACCTAACTTGATCAAGCTTTTACCGTCAATTCCAATCGGTACAATGCCTAGAATATATTTATATTTGGTACTTTTAAAATATAATGCACAACACATAGCACAATTCATCACACTCAAAGAAGACTTTCCGGGGTTAAAAACACTCATTCAGGGTTACAAAAGGGCGTGTACATCATCGGGATCCTTACTGGAAATCGGGGGGTCTGATCGGTTAATGACCAAATAGAGAATTTATCACGTATGGGTTATTAAATCTAAAAATTCATCATATATTCCATGCATGCAATTAGACATTTCCAGTTTGTAAAACATGTGCCAAACATCTCAAAATAATATTCAAAGTATTCGGCCACAATGAGAATCATGTATATGGAAATGAAAAATCACATCATATGGTAGGTCACAAAACACGTATGAAAATTTGTATACTTTTAATCCATTTCTCGAAGTGGGCTGGAACAATATATTTTCTTTTTTTTTAAATCTCTTCTCACTTCTCATGCCCAATAACACATGTATCATCATAATATTATCACAACAAATAACCCACAAGGGACTGCTCACCAAGGGTAACAGGGAACACAACTCTCACAAGGAAAATATACACCAAACAAGTCAGCATGCTTAAGCTTTGAATATACAGTTGATGCATTCAAACATGGCAAGCATATGATGATTCTAATATAAACATTAAACACAAGTCAAGTTATGCCTTCATTCAAACCAAAAATATTTGATCATATTTAGTTCTGAAAACAAAACATTTCGCGTATGCAAATGAAACAAAAATTCCCACCTCTCGTTGCATCGACGGTTCTCCAACAATATCCTTGCCTCTACTGCTCGATCCGGTACCGCCTAAACAAGCACAAAACATACAGCCATACTAAGCATAACCAATCAAGGAATCAAATGGAAAATAATTGAAAGCAATCTTATGGACCCTCTCACGCTGCACACACATCTACATTTCCTTAACCAATCTAAACAACTAAATCACAATACTCCTTACATTCAGATACTCTCATTACCAGCTCAACATCAATTCCTCACATAATCAACACCCTTCCTACCAATATTGACCACAACCACTCAATTAACATGAATAAACACTAACATGATCAATCACATGAAGAAACAACCCCCTGATACTGTTCATCCGAAATTCATACAAGAATCATAGGTTGTTTTCATGCATTTCCATCCATCAAAAACACTCAATCACATCACTAGCAAACTAATAAACCAACCAATCCAAAAGGAAACCAAAGATTAAGCTTTTACCAACAACTCTGAAATTTTCGGCCAAAATGAAGAACACCTCAAAATCAGGCCTTAGACCCCAATTTAACAGTGGAAAAGTGTAGAAAATTGATGGGAAAGTGTTTTGGGACAATCCCCCACAAGTTTTTGGGGTCAAATTGAGCAAAGTTTGGATTTTGGTAGGTTGGAAAGGTGAAGGAAGGAGAAAAACGGGTTAGGGCTAGTGATGATTGTGTGTTCTGCTGGTCACTTCTGGAAGAGGAGTGTTTAAAGAATAAAGTGTGGGCTTGGGCTGATGGGTTTCGGTCCCAAAAGTTTAACAATGGCCCAACAACTTAAAAACAAAATTGTTGTTTTGGGCTGAGTGGTTGTTTTGGTCAACCAAGTGACCCAACAACTTCTTTGAGTATATAAAGCCATAACATAAGGGCAGAAAATGTTAAGATTAAGTTTTAAGATTGAAAATTAGGAGTAAATGGGCATAAAATGGATAAAATTGGGAATTTATAATTTTAAGAATATTTTATTTTCAAAAAAAAATAAAAAAAATATTTTCACTATGAATTATTTTTTAAAAATTAGAAAATATTTTAAATTATATATTTAAAAATATTTTGACTAACTTTAAAAAATATTATTTTTAAAAATAAAATAATTTTAAGAAGATGAATTTTCTGTATAAATATTTATAAAGGAGTTTTATTTGTGAAATTTTTACAATATAATATTTTAATTTCTAGAATCTTTAGATTCCAAAATTTATAATAAAAATATTTAGAACCCTCAGATTCCGAAATTATAATAAAATGTTATAACGTATTCAGATTCTATATTTTGGACCTTGTGTAATCTCCGTTGCTCAGCCTTGTTACAGCTTATTTCAGCCGAGCTCTGGAGCAGACAGACGGATAAGCAGCGGAGCTGGCGTACGAAACCCATTTGTTTACTCTTTCAACCAAGCATCAATTTTGCTGTAAGTGTAACAGAACCACTGTGATAAATTCCTTTTTCAGTGTTTTTTATTAAAAAATTGACATGATTTTTCCTGCCGTCTGCATCATTGCTTATATATAAAAGTAGCTTCAGCTTTATGGATTTGAGGGTGTATACGAGTCATACCAAAGGTCTGTGCTTATTTCAACTTTTCAATGGAGAAAACACGAGGAGCAGCTGTAGAATGAGCAGTTTTAATGGAGAAGAAGTTGGGGCTAGAGTTGGTTCCCACACCAAAGTTTGTGTGGGGTCAATTAAGACAAGGGCGACTCGGGGTTTTGCTTGTTCAGCATTAGAAACATCTGGTTCCATTGGGCACATGGGGAACGGACACGTTTTTTCAATTTCAGAGCCTTCTTTGCATAAGAATGAGCAATTGCAAAGCAATAATCAACTTCGTAAATTGGTTCGAATCGGGGAGTTGGAAGAGGGTTTTAGGCTTCTCGAGAGTATGGTTTATCGGGGGGAGATTCCGGATATAAATTTATGCTCGAGTCTAATGCATGAGTTTTGTAAGACTGGAAAGACTAGCAGGGCAGCTCGGATTATGGAGGTAGTGGAGGAATCGGGGGCGATTCCTAATACTATAACTTATAATGTGTTGATTGGTGGTTATTGCAAACATGGGGACATTGATAATGCCTTGAGACTTTTTGATAACATGCGTGTTTCCCCGGATGTGATAACATACAGTTTAATTGTACGTGCTTTGTGTAATGCTGGGAAACTGAAGCAAGCGCTGGAGATTCTTAATCGGCAGTTAGACGCGGACTGTCATCCAGATATTATCATATATAATACATTAGTTGAACTAATGTGCCAGGAAGTTGGGTTTGCGCAAGCCATGAAGTTCGTAGATAAGCTGCGGAGAAGGGGATGCCAACCGGATGTGGTTACTTACAATGTCCTTATCAATAGCATATCCAAGGAAGGTAGGTTGGATGAAGCAATCAAGCTTTTTAACAGATTACCATCACTTGGATGCCAACCTAATGTGGTCACTTATAATACAATTCTGCGTAGTATGTGTAGCAAGGATCGGTTGATGGATGCTGAAAATTTTCTGGCTGAAATGGTTCAGAAAGATTGCCCACCTGATGTTTTTACTTTTAATATCCTGATTAAATTCTTGTGCCGCAAGGGTTTACTAGGGCGAGCAGTTGACATTCTGGAGAAGATGCCCGAGCATGGATGCACGCCAAATGCCTTAAGCTATAATACACTGATTCATGGGTTTTGTAAAGAAAAGATTATCGAAAGTGCAATGAAATATTTGGTGGTGATGGTGTCTAGAGGTTGTCATCCTGATATCGTAACCTTCAACACTCTGCTAACTGCGTTGTGCAAGGATAGGAAAGTCGGTACTGCGCTTGAGATATTTAGTCATCTCAGTAGCAAAGGGTGCTCACCTTGTCAGATCACCTATAACACTATTATCGATGGTCTCTCAAAGGTAGGTAGAACAGGTCACGCTGTACGCTTGTTGAATGAGATGCGTGAAAAGGGTCTTGGTCCTGATAGAATTGCATATTCTTCAATTATTCGAGGGCTTAGCCGAGAAGGAAAGATTAATGAGGCTATCAAACTTTTTCATTACCTGGAAGGACTAGGGATCAAACCAAATGCAGGCATTTACAACTGCATCATGGCCGGACTTTGTAAGGCTGGACAAACAGATAGGGCAATTGACTTCTTGGCTTATATGGTTTCCGGGGGATGTAAACCTACTGAAGCTTCGTATACCATCCTTATTGCAGGGATAGCTGATGAAGGTCTAGTTAAGGAGGCTCTGGAGTTACTGGATGAGTTGCGCCTAAAGGGGGTAATGAAGAGCAGCCTAAAGGGGCTAACGAAGAGCAACCTGAAGGGGGGGAATGAAGAGCAAACAGTATGTTGCTAGATGACATTTTTTTTTTTCTTAAATGATATGTGGGTTAGAAAATCTTAGATTCTATAAGTATTTATCGTTGATCTAAGAAAATTTTGGCAAAGCAGTGTAGGTTGTGTAACTATTTTTATGTTTGAGATACATAGGTTTATGTTTTTTTATAATGTCAGTTCTGTATCTTCTTTATTTCTAAATTTTTATTTAAATTTTAAATTCTTGAGGGTTAGGATATTGAATTCAAGATTTTCTAATATAAGATTTTATTGTTAAATAAATTTATTTGTGACTATACTAATCCCGATAAATATCATGACTGGTCAACACATCTATTTTGTCAATTTTTTTTGTACAGAATAATCAATTTTTTAATAAGGACACCTCAAGATAAAAATGAATATACTGATTCTTCACCTATAGTCTTCAACGTTTGAATTTATTATTTGATATATATTATAATAGTCATGCAACATCAATATAGATTGGTAATAATAAAAAATTGAAGTTTGAATTTAAAAAATATTAATGAAATTTAATATCTTGGTTAGATATTTATTTTAATAGTTTTCGATGAAAGAAATTAATGTTGCTAAAAAAAATAGATAAAGTTAATCTAAAATAAACAAAATATACATATATCATTTAAATATCAAAGATAATTTATAATGCTCCATCGATACTTTTAACATATTTTGAAAATAAAAATACATCTTAAACAGCAAAGCAAGATCAAAATGATATATAAAATTTAGTGATTGGGCACTCATAGAGTTTAGATGCGAAACAAACATCAATTTTTTAGACTTAACAATGGACAATATAAATGGGTGTCCACAAATGGACCATGATTAAGCCCGACCCTTATCGTCTAGATTCTTAGAAGCCTTATTTATCCTTCAAAAATTGCCGCACTACCGTCACCCTGCCTGCTTTAGTGCCTTTGCAGCAAATACCAGCAGAACCCTGAAGCAGACAATTTGGATAAACAAGGGAGCCGGCATGCGGAACACTTTTGCTTTCTCTTTAAAGCAAGCATCACTGTTGCGGTAAGTGAAAGAAATACCACTTTGATAAAAGCTGTTCTTCTTCCGGAGTTTTTATTGGAAAGCAGGCGTGATTTTATCGTGTTGTCTGTAAAATTGCTTATATGTAAAAATTGTTTGAGCTGTATGGATTTGATAATGTATACAAGTCATATCCTTGAAGGGTTGTACTCGTTTCAACTTTTCAATGGAGAGAACACGAGTTCGGGCAGCAGGAGTAGTTTTAATGGAAAAAGAGATGGGGCTAGAGTGGGTTCAAACACCAAAGTTGATGTGGGGTTACGAAAGACGAGGCCGAGTCGGGCTGTTGACTGTTCGACCTTAGAAACATCTCGTTCAAATGGGCATATGGGGAGAGGACTCGTTTCTTCAAGTTCTCAGCATTTTTGCGGCAGCAGGAGTAGTTTTAATGGAAAAAGAGTTGGGGCTAGAATTGGTTCAAACACCCAAGTTTATGCGGCGTTACGGAAAACAAGGTCGAGTCGGGTTGTTGACTGTTCGGCATCTGAAACATCTCATTCCAATGGGCATATTGGGAGAGGACAAGTTGCTTCAAGTTCACAGCATTTTTCGCATAATATTGAGAAATTGCAGAGCAACAAACAACTACTTAAATTGGTTCAGAAGGGGGAGTTGGAAGAAGCTTTTAAGTTTCTCGAGAGTATGTTGTATCGCAGGGAGATTCCTGATAAAAATTCTTCCTTGAGTCTAATCCGTGGTTTTTGTAAGAGTAGAAAGACTAGAAGAGCAGCTAGGATTATGGAGTTATTGGAGGAATCCGGGGCTGTTCTTGATGTTTTTACTTATAATGCGTTGATTGGTGGTTATTGCAAAGTTGGGGAGATTGATAAGGCCTTGAAAGTTTTTGACCAAATGAATGTTTCCCCGAATGTGGTAACATACAATACAATTGTGCATGCTTTGTGCTCCATTGGAGAACTGAAGCAAGCGAAGGAGTTTCTTAGTCGGCAGTTGAAAGAGAATTGTGATCCAGATACTGCCACATGTAATATATTCATTGATTTTACTTGCAAGAAAGCTGGGATTGAGCTGGCCATGAAGCTCTTAGATGAGATGAGGAGCTGGGGTTTCAAACCAGATGTGATTACATACAATGTTCTTATCAATGCAATATGCAAGAAAGGTAGGTTGGATGAAGCAATCAATCTTTTACACAACCAGCCATCATACGGATGGCAACCTAATGTGATCACTCATAATACAATTCTGAGCAGTACGCGTAGCAACCATAGGTGGATGGATGCTGAAAAACTTCTGGCTGAAATGGTTCGTAAGGGTTGCCCTCCTAGTGTTGTTACGTTCAATATCTTGATTAATTTCTTGTGCCACAAGGGTTTACTAGGGCGAGCAATTGAGTTATTGGAGAAGATGCCCGAGTATGGATGCAAGCCAAATGTCTTCAGCTATAATCCGCTGATTCATAGGTTTTGCAAAGAAAAGAATATGGAAAGTGCAATGAAGTATTTGGAGATAATGGCATCTGGGGGTTGTTATCCTAATATTGTAACATACAACATTCTGCTAGATGCAATGTGCAAGAATGGGAAAGTTGATGCTGCTGTTGAGATATTTAATCAGCTTGGCAGCATGGGGTGCTCACCTGTCTTGAACACTTATAATACTGTTATCGGTGGGCTCTTAAAGGTAGGAAAAACAGATGAAGCTGCACGCTTACTGGATCAGATGTCCGGAATGGGTCTTAGCCCTAATATAGTCACCTACTCTTCACTTATCCGAGGGTTTACCAGAGAAGGAAAGATTGAAGAGGCAATCAAAATTTTTCATGACTTGGAAGGACTCGGGATCGAGCCAAATGCAGTCACCTACCACTTCATCATGACTGGACTTTGTAAGGCTGGAAAAACAGCCAGTGCAATTGACTTCTTGGCTTGTATGGTATCCAGGGGATGTAAGCCCTCTGAATTTTCCTATACCATCCTTGTTCAAGGGATAGCTAAAGAAGGTTTAGTTAAGGAAGCCTTCGATATACTGAATGTGTTGCACTTAAGGGGGTTGATGAGGAAACGTTCGGCAAAACATGTGGCTGGCAAAATTGCACGTTACAACTGATCTTATATTTGAGATTAATGGTTCTGTGAAGAGCTCTATTTTTTCTCATCTTAAAATTTTAAGGTAGACTGTTCTTTGTTCATACCTGTTAGGATTCTTCATACATTAGTCTCTCTGACTGAGCCATGGCTAATACTTATTTCTAATGCATTCTTAAAAGTCTAGGAACCACCACCAAGACTAGCCAGGAACCAAAAAACACAATGGAGCTCCATCTGACATGATCTTCAACTTCCCATCTAGGCAGGGAAGAACGACTCTCGAGCCAATTAGCACTGGTAAAAAGGAAAAAAGGTAGGAGACATTTTAACCAAAATAATGGTAGATGGAGTTTCTAGGGAAACACAAGTGCCAGGACATGAGTAGGGAAAAAGAAAGATGCCTGCAAAAAAGGACGACCCAGAATATATATGAACAGTAGATATCTAGGAAGTTGCAGTTCATTACCAGCGAATATTTATTTATATGCCTGCTCAGTCTACCTTTTGCTTTGCCTTCATGCATATCCAACAAAATTTCAGGAACTGGGAGACGCCCAAGAGAAGAAATTAAACTACCCTCATCGATCAAGAATCTCCGGGACGAAGCCCCGCAAGAGACTTTTCGTACTAACATGCTATATCTGTATAACATCCGATGGCTTCAGTACTAACACAGAAGCCACTCTCAAGACAAACAATAGAAGGTCAAAACCAGCCGGTGGGTTTAAATATGACCCATTAAGCTATGCTCAAAACTTTGATGAGGGTTGTTGGGAGGATGATGTCGAGGGTGGTCTCTATCGAGGTTTCTCTTCAAGATTTGCTGCCTCATCCTCAATACCGCTCGAAGATAAGTAAATTGTTCTGAGGGAACTCAGGGAAACTGTAAAGGCAGCAGTTTCTTTCGGAGCTAGCTTGCCACAACCAGCTGTCGAAGGCAATGCTATACTGAGGTAAATAGATGTCTTGGATGTATGAGTTACTCCGCTGTTTAGCTGCAAAGACAAGTAACTTTCTGTATACTCGAATTAAGTTTTATTTTCATCAATATCCACCTTCGGAGTCTGATCGCCAAAGAGCACCGGTACATAAACAGCTTCAAATAAATAATTATATATATAGACGTTTACAAACTTCCATTGCAGTTCTGGTATATTATTATCCTTAATTTTGCGATAAATGCATGAGCTCCTGGACTGAATTTAATTTTGTATTCCAAAGTCGGTGGAGATTCATTCCGGTCTCCAGTTATGCAGGGCTCTTTTCTTCTAGAATTTCGGCCTTCTGTTCGAGACATCTCTATAACTTCAAAGCGGAGTTTTTATCGGCGCCAGCACAGTGTGAAAGCTCGTTCTGATTCTTGCAATCCATCCCAGTACAGAAGCCGAAGTGGTAAGCTGGACATGCAGGCCTGTATTAGAAGAAAAAGATCAAAAGATATCACCCACAGAGCTTAGAGAAGTCACGATGTCAAGGAGAGTTGGAGAAAAACCTGAAAACTCATCAGCTTTTGTCAAACTTTCAGATAGTGTTTTATGGCTTCCCCCAATGATTTGAATTGTTCTAGTAGATTCTTTGGTATGTTTAATTCATGATTCCAGTAATTTATATCTAACTAAAATCATATTATAGGCTTAAATATTATGTTAGAGTGCTTGCGGCACCCATACATCCAATCACGTTGGTGGAGTGCTTGTGGCAACACTTCTACGAAATATATTTTTTTATTAATTTTAATTTAATTAAATAATATCAAATAATTGATAAAATAAACATTTAGGGTTAGGATTAAATTGTTTTAACTAGTTGTCGAAAGTTGACATATATTGTGATATGATATTCGTTTGATTTGTTTGATTTGGTTAGGTGGGAGAGCGATCAGATAAGTAATTAATGTTATTAGTCAAAGAGATGAAGTGGATAATTTTAACTATTTTATGATTATTTTCTACTGTTTATAAATTATTTTAAAATATTTTATTTTGATCTGCAATGCACTTAAATTAGTAGGCGCATGTATCTTCATATTTTTGTTTTATTAAAATGCATATGTTTGACAGGTTTTATTATCGAAAAATACCATCTAATAATACATTTTCATTTCCTTGATTCAATATTCTAAAATAGTGCTTGACTATAGTATTGATGTGTATAGTCATATGAGAATTGAATATTCCAATCCATAATATTCTTCTTTGTGAAAGAATTGCATTGGTTTTATTGTTGAGTTTGCCCCCCTTGTGAAAAGGGATTGTTATACTTGAATTATTTTGATTCGGATATAAGAGTGAGTTCCTAAAGACAAATGATGAAAGATATGACTATACACACTATCGTTGTAGGGTCTTTACAGTGGAAGACAACACGATACTTAAGCAAAGAATAAGGAAGATTTGTCACCCGATTGACTGAGTATTTCTATCAGAGAATGAAAGTGGGTTGATTAGAAAATATATAAATAATGTGAATAGGTGTGTTGAAAGTTAAGTGGGTGTCCCATTAACATAACTACCTACGGGACAACATTCGCAAAGGGGAATCGTTTTTCTTGTTTTCAATAAATCAAAAGCCTATCAAAGTGATATCGCTAATGTGATTATACCCTCTATAGGCACATGAGGACAAGTTATGACACTTGTTTGCATATCCTTCTCAGTTGTCAAAGAGCTTTAGAAGTAGTGCAAGGCTTGGAAATAGATTCCTTGATGATACATCACTGCTGTAACATGTGTTTGAAAATTAATAATTTTTGTTTCCTTCCATCTCTCTCCATGTGATAGAACTAGTCCTTCATATTATTTAGTATCTCGGTATTGTACTCAACTCTTCATCCTTTCCAGTATTGAGCATGCGGATCAAGATAGAGCAATTTAAAGTGATCGTACGAGGAATAGCTTGATGTTGTTGTATTCCATCACATCATGAGTTTGTTTGTGAAATTCTTTTCTATTTATGAAAGTATTACTCTTTATTTTTTAAACCTATGTCTTGATGCATTTTGGATTTTGGTTTGTTGAATTATAATTTGAAAAGTATTATGAATAATTTGAGATTTTATTTGATGAAAGTGTATTGTTATGAATTATGGAAACCAAACTTCTAGATTTTGGAACCAAAATAAGATATATTATATAATAAAATCTTTTGTTGATTTTATTGATAAAAATATTACCTATTATTTCTTTATAAATGAACCATGTTTAGAAATGGTTTGAAGGAATAGATTGGATAAGCCTTATATGATTTTAAATAGCTTGATTTGTCGGTGACTTGATTTTCAAATAAGAATCGTCACTGTAGAATTCCACCCTTTTTTCTATTCTGTCAACATTTATTTGCTTAGTCAACATTATTTTTAGTGATCCTTTGACATTTTGACTGAGTCGGAAATTGAGACAATAAAAATTATCGTTTTACCCTTGTCAAACCTGTTGTGTATTTTGGGATCGTTTTGAGAAATCTTGGATTTATGGGTTGTTTTGTTAGCCTTTGGACTAGCCCATTCGTATTTAGTTTGGTTATTAGTATTTAGGCTTCTTTTTTTTTCAGGCCAGGCCATTAGGGTTTTAGCCAGGGCTATATAAATATTCCTTTAGCCTATCAAATAGCCACTGACCACCCAATTTATTTTTTGCATTCTCTACAAAGAAACCTATCTTCTCTTCTTTTCATGTCGTCCTCTTTTATTACCCTGTTCATGGCATGCAAATAACAATAATGGTATTCCATTGCACTCATTCACTAGTTGTTCGTCAGATTAAGTTTGGTATTGGTTTTCTAAGATAATCGTCAATATATGCCAATGAGAAGTTGAAAGGAGTCTGTAAGTTTTACTTCTTTATTTATTATCATTTTTATTGGTTCTTTTCTAGATTTATTATATGATTTTAGATGGTTCTGGTTCATGTGACAAAGCCACAGACGTCGCCATTCATTCTTTTAGCCCAAGTGGGAGCTCGTTGTGTCATTGATTTAATCAGAATTCTTTCTATTTAATTAAAATTGATTGTGTGGTTTTTGATAAAGATTTATACCTCACATATTATGTGATTCTTATTCTTAGATCATCTATAATATTTACTGTGTTTTTCTTGGAGTTTAATTTTGAATATGATAATACAAGAAAAAAAAAGAAGAAAAAAGAACTCGTTGGACTAGGTTAGTATTGCTTCTTTTTTTTATGCATAGCCTTGTCTATTTTTTCTTCTTTGTGCACCGTCTTCTTTTATTTTTCGAACTTAATGTGCCCAGTCATTGGTAAAATTATTGCTCTTTTTGAGTTTATTAAGCCTTTTAGGCTTGACGCACAAGCATCCAATCTTGCTAAAAAAGAAAATATTTCTTTTATTTATCTAGTAATATAGTTTTGACAAATTTTTTATTTTTTTCTTAATTTATTTAATAATGATAGATATTGTCCAAAATTCTAGCACGTTTCCTTCTTCGTTACCATTAAATTTTGTACTGCCCACTTTAGTCTCTTTTTTTAGAATTTGTTATGTCTTAAGCCTCATATTTTATAGGCAGAAAAAAAAAAGATAAAAATGGACAACGCAAAACTTAATGGTAACGAAAGAGGGAACTTGCTAAAATTTTAAGCATTTAGGCAATATCTAGCATTATTAAATAAGTTAAGAAAAAAATAAAAGAAGAATCAAAACTATATTACTAGACAAATAAAAAAAACATACTGTGAGACATGTGGTGACGTGGCAAATTTTTGCCACGTCACCCACATAATAAAAACATCTTTCCTGGCCAGTATTTCCCCCTCCATTCCATTTTTCTTCTCTTTCCCTCTCCTTCACTATCATCACTCACCTTCGGTATCGTCACCGACGGTCTGATCGTCGCACCGTCTACACCGTTGCGTTCCTCTCGTCGTCGCGAGTAACCGGTCGTTGGTTTCATCTTCATCGGACCTCGGACGCGCGCAGATCGGAGCCTGAAAGTTCCGATTTTCGCACAGGAAAATCGTAGATTCCGGCCGATCGAAGGTGAGTTTTGAAGTTTTGTTTTCGGATTCGTATTCCTAATGTTTGTAGCTTCGTTTTGATGTAAAAATTTTCGGTTTTGGATGAAGTTAGAATTTTCCAGCCACCGCCGGTGACCGTTGACCGGCGACATTGACCGTTGACCGTTGACTAACAGTGACTAACTAACTTCATCCAAAATCAAAAAATTTTACATCAAAACGAAGCTACAAACATCAGGAATACGAATCCGAAAACAAAACTTCAAAACTCATCTCCAATCAGCCGAAATCTACAATTTTCCGATGCGAAAATTGAAACTTTCGAACTCTGATTTGCGCGCGTCCGTGGTCCGATGAAGATGAAACCAACGACCGGTCGGTGACGATACCGAAGGTGAGTAACGATAGTGAAGGAGAGGGAAAGAGAAGAAAAATGGAGGGGAGGGGGAAATACTGGCCAGGAAAGATGTTTTTATTATGTGGGTGATGTGGCAAAAATTTTGTCCCCGAAATTTACGTACCGTACTACTGGAAGAGATAAGGATAACGCTCCCGCATAGACTCCTCAGTCTCCCAAGAGAGCTCCTCGGAACTACCACTACGCCAAGAAACTCGAACCATAAGGACTAACCGACTGCGAAGCTGCCTGATCGACTCATCAACGATAGCCACTGGCTGAGCTGGAAATGACAAGTCACTGGCAACTTCTACCGACGGTGCATTCAACATGTGTGACGGATCCCGAACGTACTTCCGTAGCATAGAAACATGGAAGACACTATGGATCCTCTCCAAGGACGGTGGCAAAACAAAACGGTATGCCACTGGTCCAACCCGCTCGGTGATCTCATACGATCCAATAAAACGTGGCGCTAACTTGCCTCGCTGCTAGAACCGAAGTACTCCTTTCCACGGTGCAACCTTCAGGAATACTTTGTCACCAACCTGAAACTCAAGGTCACGACGTCGGTTGTTTGCATAACTCCGCTGTCTGTCCTAAGCTGTCTGCAAATGCTGTCTGATCAAAGCCAACTGCTTTGTCGCCTGATCTATCAACTCGGGATTGTCCAGACGTCGTTCGCCTACCTCATCCCAACACAGAGGCGTACGACAACGTCTACCATACAAGGCCTCATACGGTGCCATACCGATGCTAACTTGGAAACTATTATTGTAGGCAAACTCTGCTAACGGAAGACATTTATCCCATGTCGTCTGTCTGTCGAGTGCACAAGCTCGAAGCATATCCTCCAACGTCTGGATCGTCCTCTCTGACTGTCCATCCGTCTGCGGGTGAAACCCTGAAACTTCCCCCAGAAACGAGAAGTAAATCTCGGGTCTCAGTCTGAAACGATAGAGACTGGAACTCCATGAAGTCTGACGATCTCATTAATATACCGGTGAGCTAACTTCTTCGGCGTATCGGTAACCCGTACTGGCATGAAGTGGGAGCATGTCACGACGCCGGCGACCGTTGACCGGCAACATTGACCGTTGACCGTTGACTTTGACCGTTGACCAAAAGTGAAAACCTCCCCGTTTGATAATTTCGACGTTCTGATCGCAATGACGCGATCTGTTTTTCCATTTGATGTGTCGTTGTTGAGTTATAGTCATTTTAAAGGTTAATATCTGTATGTTGAACCTAACCTTCATGTTGTGTTCTTAGAAATGACGAGTGTTGAGGACAAAGGCAAGTGTATCGCTTCCTCTTCTTCAGCCCATAAGGTAGGGTCTTTACCAAGTATTCCTTATCTTAAAATCCGTGTTACCTTGATTTTGATTGATTCGTTGTATAGTCCATTAGAGCCCATCCGATTGACCCATTATCCAAGTTACATCGATCTTTTCCGTATGTCACTGTAAAATATCATAATTTATCTCCAAAATTTCATATGATCAATCAAAGTTCATTTGATTGATTCGTTGTGTAAATTGGGCTGATTCCGTATCATTGCCCGTAAATTAAGAAAACAATTATTGTAATTAAAGATTTCTGTGACAGTATCGTATTGTGGAGTTTTAATTGTAAAAACATGGTATTCCAGTGTTATTAAAAGTTAAACTAGTTTTCTTTATATGTAATTAAAGTATGTAAGTTTTTATGATTACTTGTGTTCCGTTTGGCCAAACGTGGTGAGTGGTCGGTCTCTGAAAGTAAACGGAGAGACACTCATCTGTTGGGAGTTGTATGGATGCTGTATGTTCCCTGCTTCGTAGGATGATCTGAAAGGACTAGTTGATCTTTTACGTATAAAGTTTGATCAATCAATCTAGTCTCGGATAACACTGGTATAATGGGCTATGTATGTAAATGTTTTTAAAGTATATATGTAAAACCTACCAGTGGGCTTCCGGTTTCCTTTTAACGGGGGTTACTCGGGAAGTGATTTGCAGTCCGCCCATATTTTCGTATTGACCCCCTTGTTGAGTTCTATATTGTTTCCGGGTTTAGTAAGTAAACGTTTTATAAACTAAATAGTAAATTTAAAGTTTTGAGAATTCATTGGTTTAGCGATGAATTAATGAGTTCCTTGTTGCTCCTCTCCTATGATAAGTTCACCTTGTTGCTCATCTCCTTTGATAAGTTCACCTTGTTGTCCTCTACTGAGATTCTAAAAAATCTCACCCACTTCGTCTTTGTGTTTCCCTCCCAGGATTAGATCGTGATCAGTAACTATTTTCAATGTGAGCGTCGGGACTATTCGCTAGGACTATTGTATTTGCACATGTATGGTTTTTATTGGCACACTGTTGAATATTTATTGTTTGGACTTTTGGTTTCGTTTTCATATACTTGGGGCTTGTGTGTTATGATTTCACTTGTTTGTCTTGTGTTATTATAAAAGACTTCCGCTATGTTTGAATGTTACTTCGTTATTTATTGTGCCATATATTTAGTGTTTATCTCCCATGCTATAATTTGTAAATATTTTAAATCTTACTTTTGGGAATTTACGTTTGAAAAGTCAAAATAGCATTGTGGAGTTCGGATTGGTCCACGTGTTGGGCTTCTCCGGGCTTCACGGCGGTAAGAGCTCGATTTTCGGGTTTGGGACCTTACACATACCCTTTTTGAACAAGATTAGGCGCTTGCACATGAAGCCTGAAAGACTTAATAAACTAAAAAAAACAAAGAGAGGCAACGATTTTACCAAGGATGGATGCACTAAGTTCAAAAAGAAAACAAAAAGAAAAAACAATGAAAGATTGTGCACCAAGAAGAAAAAGGTGAGAAGGCTTTGCATAAAAAAGAAAGCAATACCAACCTAGTCCAACGTGTTTTATTTATTTATTGTTCTTTCTCTCCTTTTGTTTAAACACTCCCTCTCTTCCCTTTCTCTTTTCTCATCATTTTTTCTCGTACCATCATACTCAAAATTAAACTCTAAACAAAACACAGTAAACATTATAGATGATCTAAGAACAAAGTCACGCAATATATAAGCTATAAACCTTTATTCAAAATCACATAACCAATTTTAATTAAAAAGAAGAAAGTCTAATCAAATCGATGACACAATAACTCTCACCTGAATAGACGAATCAATGGTGATGCTTTTGCTATTGTCACGAGAATCATAACCGCCTAAAAATATAGTATAAAATTAAGAAAAAACTAACAGAAACAATAATAAATAACATAAGAGAAACCTACAGACCCATTTCAACTTCTTACTAACACATAGGGACGATTACCTTAGAAAACTAATACCAAACTTAATCTAACGAATGACAAAAGGATGAGTGCAATGGAATACCAATGCTGTTATATACGCACCATGAACATGGTAATAAGGGATAGTATGAAAAAAAGAGAAGATAAGGTTATTTATAGATAATGCAAACTCTGCCTCGGAAAGTCAGAATCCTGTCATCTCAAACTTTGTACTCGTAACCGTGTGTCCTCCGTCACCATTGTCTAACTACTTCCGTAACTAAACAAGGATTGGATCCTCTGACTGCTTATTCTAAATCTCCTCAAGCAATAATGGCCTGACTACAATTTGAGCCAACAATGCCCCAAAATCATCACTATCAAGCTGAACTCGAGATGCTCTCAAGCACATCAGCATCAACATATACTCTAAATGTACATACGCCAAGAAAGATGAAGTCTTCCTACTCAATGCATCGGCAACCATATTGGTGTTTTGAGATGATAATCGATTACAATGTCGTAATCTTTTATCAACTCAAGTCATCTCTTTTGTCTCAAATTTAGCTCCTTCTAGGTCAAGAGGTATTTAAGACTCTTATGATCTGTAAAGACTCTGCAAGTCTCACCGTACAAATAGTTGCACCAATCTTCAAAGTGGACACCATGACTACTAACTCCAAGTCATAGGTCGGGTAGTTGCACTTATGCGACCTCATCTGTCTCGAGGTGTAAACGACTACCTTACCATCTTACATCAACATCCCCAAACCATACCTTTATGCATCACAATATACAACCTACTCTTTACCAATGACCGAAAAAGTAAGAACAATGGTGGAAACCAAATGACAGTTTAACTCTGCGAACCATTGAAAAGCCTGCCTAGTGCTCTACACATTGGTTTAGAAGAAGCTTGCAAACTCACGTTAATCATTTGGCCTCGAGGCTGCTAATGGCTATGAGGCATTACGCCTCGGCTTCGGACAATCTTTGAAAACATGGCCAATGTCGTCATAGTTATAGCATTTTTGTGAATGTGAGCAAGAAAGGATAAGGTGTTGACGGCAATTCACGCACCATGACATTGACAGTCTACTTATACTCTGAGTTGATATAGCTAGCTGACTAGGTAGTCACATGATTGATCCCTCGGGAAAATAACCTTGACAGTCTAGAAGGATACGGTCCTGCTGACCTACTTGGCCTATGGTTGTGTCTCGAGCTGTGTCTCATCAGACCTTTGCCAGATGCAAAGTCCCTACAACTTTGATTGTAATTCCTTTGGTTCTGAACCATCTTCTAGGATCTGATGGCAACAATAACCAAAGCCTGAAGATCAAAAATTGGTGTACTAGCAACAATCGTTCGAATCTTGTTACTCAGCCTATTTTGGAAACAATAAGCTAGCGTCTCCTCGGTATGATCCTTGGGTAGTGCAAAAAGGGACAACTCTCTCAACTTTGTCTCAAACTCAATCGCTAGTTAGGAACCTTGCTTTAGCTTATAAAAATCTGACCTCTTCTCGTCCTAGTGGAACTGAGAGTAGAACCAGTTATTGAACTCTCTTAGGAACTGGTTCCACGATGGCTGCAGATCCCCATACCTCAAAGTCACAGAGGTCTACCACGAAAGGGTTTCCTTCTTGACTAGGAAAGTAGCCAAAGCAACTTTGTCTTCCTCGAAAATACGCGATGCCTAAGTGATGTCCAACACATAGTGTCTAGTCGTTCCCGGGCTACAACTACATTAGCTGTCCTTGAGAAACTCTGGCATCCCAATTGACGAGCTTCCTTCAGCAAACATCATTGCCAATCTCCTGCCATCCTACGGCTAAGCTGGAGCTAAGGGTTGCACCTAAAACTGCTGGTGCCACTTAAATTGGTGCTGGTGCCACTTAAATTGGTGCTGGTTCCAATGGTTGTACCGATGCCTAGATTGGCTACTGTTGCTAAGTACCTAACTGTTGTAATATTGCCTATATCATCGTAAGAATCTAAAGCAACACTTGATCCTGAATCGTAAGTATTACTGGCGTTGGCTAAGCTACCTGAACTATTGCGGCGATTTATGCTGCTGAGGCTACCTAAATAGCTGGTGTAGCCTAAGCTGGATGGGTTATCGGTCCATCTAACCTAGTCGGTCCTTACACTGATTTGCGATTTCCATCCTGACGTCCTCGAGGTGCGGTACTAGTCTTGGCCATATCAAACTAAACAAACACACAAGTAAGCCTAGGAACTCTTAAATATCTATTTAATACTATGTTGGACTATGCATGTACAGTGAGTTTACAACACACTTTTGAAAATATTTTAAAATCAATTTGTAAAAACATGGCTCCAATACCACCCATGTAAGGACTTATTCCCGGAAAACAAGATACTTAGCCCTGTGAAACCCAGATTAGCTCAATACGTGGATCAATCAGAATCCCGCAAAACTTTGCTAACTTTTCAAATATATTTCCTAAAATATACACATTTAATTTTTAATCAAAAAGAGCAAAACCAATAAATAATAAACATCTGGCACTAACAGTGTGAGGACCCGAACCCGGTAATTGGGCTCCTCACCGCCGTGTAGTCCCAATTGGCCCAACTCGTGGTCCAATTAAAACCACACTAGGCTTACCCTCAAATCAAATTCGTAAAATATATAAAATTACATATAAATTTAAACCTTCTTAATTTTCTTTAAAATGGAGCATGCATTTAACCGGAAACCTCGACACAACAAAATCAACCACAGAGTGCAATCACAAACAGCGGAAGACTTAATTTCACACACAACAGGCCACACAGCCTCAAACATATTTTATCAAAATAAGTCCAATAACATGCATCAACCCAAATCCAATAAGGGATCATAATTTCAATAAGCAAGTATGCAAAGAAGATAAGCAAGCATATACAAATCCAAAATAATAATGCTAGTGTCGAGTTCTCAAAACGTGTCATATGCAGTAGTCCAGCCCTAAGACAAACCGGAAATCTCGACCTCACAAATAAGTCAGCTATACTGGCTCTCGACCTAGTCCTGAAAAATATCAACAAAAGGGGGGTGAGATCTCAAGGACCTCAGTGAAAGTCACAGCGTCATAAACAGTTTCGGTGAAATAGAGGCATACACGAAAACCAGTATAAATATTTTGTAATAAAAATCACTGTAAGTCCATACTACTAATCATGTAAACAATCTCGCATTGAGTATAATCAAATGCATATGCATGAGTTTGATATTAACACCATGTATCACAAGCCCATACCCAATAAGTATAAAAATCTCATTCTCATGGGCTACTATGTCCAAAAACTATCGGGGTGGACCTCTAAAACTGCTTCTCTGATAACCCCGACCAAAGGAAAATCGGAAGCCCACTGGTGGCTAATTAATTGCATATTTTCAAAATATTAATAAGTCCGCTATCACACGATTCCCAACGCACACACAACTCGAAAAGCCCGAAGGCACATGTAGCCTATCACATCCCATACTCCCACAAGGCATACATAACCCATCCGTACTTTTAGACAAGGGATTATCCTTCTATCTAAGGATACTCGTCCACTTACTTTCGCATTGGCCAAACGTAGTCCGTCAATTCCAAGTTATACCTAACAAATATAGGTATACATATTCTTTGCAAACATGCAGATCAATTCTCAAATCATGTTATAATATAAATAAAATATAGTGCAATCAAAATCAAATCAAAGACTTCCTAGAAGTCCCAACTCAAAAATTCGATGCATACGAATATTCTCAAACACATTTTAATCATATCACAAACATACGTATAGGTTCAAATAAATGTTTTATGCATCAGAAATATGTCTCACACACAATGAACCTAGCATGCCACGTTATAAATCAATGTACGTATTGCCTCCATTCAAAAACAAACATTTACCAATTTTAATTAATAAAGCAAAATATTTTTGTGCATGTAAATGAAACATAGTCTCCCACCTCTTGACGCGCAGACGACTCGACGGCTAATCCTTTGCCCTTATCGATCGCTGAAATATCACCTAAACAATCATGCATACAAAATCGTACTAAGAACAAAGCCAAAAATAATAAACTCGAAAAATGACCAGAATTAAAAACAACCTAAGAGAGTCCTCAAACACTCACTCTAAGTCCCAAATTATTCAATTCAACCTCTAGAAACTCAAACCACTCAATTCCTTAAGAAAATAACAAATCCATTCACATACGCAATCGATCCTAAGTTAAATTTCCAATTCCAAGCTCCACCAACATCAAAATTGGTTTCCTAATTCGACCAACCTACTCTACAACACATAAACAACTTAACTCAAGCAATGACATCAACCAATTTCATCCAATTTCACAAAATCACACAAATCCCGAAATTACCAAAATGTCATTGACACCCAAAATGATCAATCATGGATCAAATGATTTTTCAAGCAATCTAAAGTATCAGACTATGTTATTGAACATCTAATCTTGCTAAATCAACCACAAATCGGACAAGAAATTGAAGAAATTAAGGAAAAACTCATAAAATCCGAAAATACAAAAAAAAATACCTAAATAAATATAAAACCACTACAACCAAACACCATACCTGAGGAAATACAAGGAAAAGGGTTAGGTTTAGATTTTGGAATAAGACTCACTCCTTAATTTGATGTATAAATAAAATAGGAAGGAATTTTTGGTTTAGACTTTGGGAGTTTGGAGCTCTCGGCAACAAAGGGGGAAAGAGGGGTTATTTTCTGCACATTCCTGTGCAAAAAAGGGAGAGAAAAGGGCCAGGGAAATTTTTGAGATTCTACCCTTTTTTTTTTATATGAGGACTCCACTCAGAAGGAACAAAAGGTGTCATGGCGGGGGTTCGAGTTTCAGTGGCTGCAGCCTGGGGATTGAATAGTCGTGGGCCAGAGTTACCGGCCTTTGAGCCGATGGCTCTTGGTTGCCTGGTTGCCGGCCAGTGAGCCGAGGGCCAAAGGGCCAAACAATACCTTGGAAGGGGTTCCTCCTGAGTGGGGTCCTCATATAAAAAGAAAAAGGCAGAATCTCAAAAACGCCCCTGGCCCTTTTCTCTCCCTTTTCTGCACGGGAATGTGCAGAAAAGAACCCCTCTTTCTCCTTTTGTTGCCGAGAGCTCCAAACTCCCAAAGTCTAAACCAAAAATTCCTCCCTATTTCATTTCAACATCAAATTAAGGAGTGAGTCTTGTTCCAAAATCTAAACCTAACCCTCCTTGTATTTCCTCAGGTATGGTGTTTGGTTGTAGTGGTTTTATATTTATTTAGGTATTTTTTTTGTATTTTCGGATTTTATGAATTTTTCCTTGATTTCTTCAATTTCTTGTCTGATTTGTGGTTGATTTAGCAAGATTAGATGTTCATTAACATAGTCTGATACTTTAGATTGCTTGAAAACATCATTTTGGGTGTCAATGACATTTTGGTAATTTCAGGATTTGTGTGATTTTGTAAAATTGGATGAAATTGGTTGATGTTATTGCTTGAGTTAGGTTGTTTATGTGTTGTAGAGTAGGTTAGTCGAATTAGGAAACCAATTTTGATGTTGGTGGAGCTTGGAATTGGAAATTTAACTTAGGATCGATTACGTATGTGAAGGGATTTGTTATTCTCTTAAGGAATTGAGTGGTTTGAGTTTCTAGAGGTTGAATTGAATAATTTGGGACTTAGAGTGAGTTTTTGAGAAATCTCTTAGGTTATTTTTAATTCTGGTCATTTTTCGAGTTTATTATTTTTGGGTTTGTGAGACCCAGCCCGTAGGGGGGTCAGGTTACTCAATCCCACATCGGAAAAGAGCGGTGGAGGTCTTGGGCTTATATGTGTTGTGTGATGGTATCATTTATAATAAGATGCATCTTTTGGGCCCTGTGGTTATAAGCTCAACTGAGCGTTGTAGTTGTGATCTATCACGCACACATTGTTACGGGACTAGAGTCGGTCGTGACAACATGCACGTCCAAGCCCACTGTGCCGAGGGTCTAGGGGTCGGGTCGTGACAAATAGTAGCAGAGCCGATCTCGATCCCTCTTCCGGGTGGGCTTGGGCCATGTTGTGTGTTCACGTTTGGGCCCGTGAGTTTGGGCCCACGTCAGTTACGTTTGGCTCCCTTCGTGAGGACACGAAGTCTATAAGGAGGGGAGATTGTGAGACCCAGCCCGTAGGGGGTCAGGTTACCCAATCCCACATCGAAAAGAAGCGGGGGAGGTATTGAGCTTATATGTGTTGTGTGATGGTATCATTTGTAATAATATGCATCTTTTGGACACTGTGGTTATAAGCCTAACTGAGCGTTGCAGTTGTGATCCATCACGCACACACACGTCCAGGCCCGCTGTGCCGAGGGTCTAGAGGCCGGGTCGTGACAAACAAAGTAAACAAAACCAGCAGAAATCTTTATTAAAAATGAAAATCCAATACAAAAAGGCATTTATAACTCACAAACCCAAAATCCAAACTAGGCCTTAGGTTTACAACGAAAAACCAAACATCAAATCCAAAATATATTGCCCAAAACATGGTATAAATCCATAGTCAAGTTTAATAAAACCAAAAATAAGATGCCAGTAAAACCAAAAAAGTGCAGCGCAATGCAAATGCGATAATCCAACTCCTAAGGTATCCGGGAGCTCACACCTCAGTCGAACGTCTATGACTCACGAAATACTCCTAAAAAGGAGAAATAACAATGATGTGAGATTACAAAAATCTCAATGGAATTCATAACATCATAAGTTTTACAGAGGAATAGACGCACATACAAAATATTTTATAAAACAATTATTTTAAAATATTAGAGTCCGTTGCAACACAACACAAGCAACATACATGTAATTTTAAAAGCGTAGAACAGAGTAAACCAACCCTAAACACATGGCGTATTATTTCCCAATGAAAACCTATCGGAGTGGATATAAAAAATACTTCACGAGTAAAAGCACATGTCAGGCAAAATGTAACAACATTCATACAACTCCCGAACAAGTAAGTAATTATCCCTTATTATTAGGATTTCATATACTTATCTTGCATTGGCCAAGTAAACATGCAATGCATCATAACATCCTCAAACATACCCAAGTATAGACTCAACTTATAATTATACTAAGTCCATAAACTAATATTTATAAAAATCACTAATACCATCTTTTTGAAAACCTAATATTAATAATACTAAATTTCAAAATTCTATTTTTAATCTAATTCTTTAATATTTATCCTTATTATCCCATATTCTCAACAAGCCCAAAAATAACATAATTAAAGGCCATCTATTGAGTTTGTGTTTGGGTCTGTGAGTTTGGACATATACCTCAGAGTGTTCAGTCAAATTTGGGCTCCCTTCGTTAGGATACAAGTTTATAAAGAGAAGAGATTATGAGACCCAACCTGTGTAGGGGATCAAGTGTTATCCAATCTCATATCAAAAAAGAGTGGGAAAGGTTTTGAGCTTATATGTATTGTGTGATGAAATTATTTATAACATGATATATCTTTTAAACCATGTAGTTAAAAGCCTAATCGAGTATTGTAATTGTGATCCATCACGTACACATACACGTCCGAGCCTGCTGAGCAAAGTTTCGAAGGCCGAGTCATGACAAACTAAATTGGTAACAGGTATCCTCCTTGTAGGAATAAAATATAGTGGGTGATAATTCAAATCCCAATGGCAATAGCCTATGATTAAATGTGTTTCATTGAGCCTTGAGCCAAAAATATGTGTATAATTTCCCTAGACAATACCTTATATGTAAATTGAAGATTCGGTGCTCCAATTGAGTTATTCCTCCATGGAGGTATCCTTCTAGTCACATTCACAAATACATCGCTACCACCTTAAATGTAACAACCTGTACTCCAAAATCAAGCTGTCGACATCCCTTGTAAAATCTTGAATAACCGACGAGTCAAGCTATTTAAAACTGTATAAGGTTTATCTCTTAAAATTATTCTTTAGTGTGATCTATTTATAAAGAAATAACAGAAAATATTCTTATCAATAAAATCAGTAGAAGACTTTATCATATAATACCTTATCATGTGCCCAAAATCCGGAGTTCAATTCTCATATTTCATAACAACACATATCCATCAAATAAAACTTTAAATTATTCATATAAATCATCAACAAAATCTAACAAACATATCCCAAAACACATTGTCTTTTCAATCACATATTCTCGAAATAATAGTTATAAATATAAAAAATAGTTTAAGAATTCAGCAAACTAATGATGTAATAGAATGTAGCAGTACCTAATTAATCCTCACATGATCACCTTAAGATACTCTATCCTAACCTACATGCTCGATACTTGAAGGGTGAGTATAAAACTATGATATTCTGAAATAGACTATTAATTCTATCAAAATGGGAGAAATAAAAGCAAACGGAAATAATTAATTTTCAGACGCACACTTATACACACAGGTTTAAAAAGTGTAAAGCATCATCACAGACTCTGTTTTCAAACTTTGCACTATTTTGAAAGATCTTCCACAACTAGGAATTCCATGTAAACAATCACCATAACTCACGTCACGTGTCCATAAAGAGTACAACTATATTAATAGGTATCATTTTGGTATGCTTCTAACTTATTAAAACAAGGAAAATTGATTCGCTTCGCTAATATTTTACCACAAGTAATATTATTGATGAAGCAGCCACTTACCAGTCAAAATATTTATACTAGTATGGAAACTTACTAGTCAACTCCATTTCCATTCTTCGATGGGAATACTCAAGTGATAAACCTTCTTATTCTTTATATAAGTATAGTGTTGCCTTTCATTGTAAAGTACCCAACAAGGACACTGTGTATGATTTTGCATTTCATCATTTGACTTTAAGAACCTATTCTCATATCTAAATCAAAATAATTCAAGCAAGACCATCTATTTCCACAAGGGGGCAAAGTCGACAACAATGAGAGGAAGCAACAAAACTAACACAATCCATTCACAAGTAAGAACATTACGAATTAGAATATTCAGTTCTCATACACACGACTATATACATCAATGGCATAGTCAAACACAATTTAATAAGAGGTTCACAATACTATTCTGGGATATAAAATCAAGCATAAGATGATGCACAAATCAATGAGTACATTTGGTATCAAACCTGTCTAAACATGTTCATATTCAAAGAAACAAGTGTAAAAAGATTCATACAACACAATTTTATTTAAGTGTATTACTTCCATATCAAAAAAAAATATTTTAAATACTTTAAAAATAATATAAAACAACTATAAAATAATAAGAATAGTCAACTTCACCTATTTGATGAAGAACACTTAATTAAATGAAACGACAAATATACAAATATGCCACAATATATATCAACTTTCGACTACTAACTGAAATAATCAAATTATTTATATCTATATATCTATATCTATATATATATATTAATTATTTGAGTACTCCGACAAGTTGATTTTTAAGGTTAGAATGATGCTTTTTAATAAGAAAAAAATTTAAAGGTCTAAAATAATATTTTATCAAGTTTCTAAAATTTATTAATAGATATAAAATTAAGAGGCTGGAAACTTTTTTAAAATTAAATTCCTTATTCTATGAGAGAATGCTTGCCGCTAGCACTCTAACATGACATTTAAGCCTATAACATGATTTTAATTAGATATAAATTACTGAAATCATAAATTAAACATACTAGGAATCTACTAGAATAATTCTAATTAAAGAAAATTGAAGAAAAAGGGATAAGACATTACCTTGAGGCTTGCGGCAAAGGGCTGGAATAATTAAGTTGAAGCTTTGATTTTTTTTCTAAACTTTTCCATCCATATAATATATTAGACCTGCAGAATTTTATTAAAAAATACAGAAAAAAAGTTTAAAGGCTTCACCTTAATTGCCTAGGAGAGTTTACGGTTGCAGCAAGGGAGAAGAAAAGAGGGAGCTGCTTACTATTGAGAGAAAACAAAAGTGTGAGTTTTAGGGAACTAGGGTGACGGTAGGTAAGGTAATAGACTTAGGTTAGAAAAATAGGGATTGATGAAAAAAGATTAGGAATCTTACCTTAGAGAAGTCACGGTTGCAAGGAGAGAGGGGGAAGAAGGTCGGCAGCTAATGTTGGTTTAGAGAAAAGTAAAGAAAATACTGCGCTTTTGGGGAAAAGGGTGGCCGGCACCAAATAAACGGAGAAGGGGCTTGGCTGCCAGAGAAAAGAGAAAAACGTTGAGGTGCATGGTTGGGTATGTTATGGTAGGGCTAGATGAGGTTTTTTAACTAAACTAAAATTGGCTTGACTAATTTAATTATCACAGTCCACAATTAATAAACATAAGTTTAGTGTTTTTTTTTTACTATAGAAGAGTATCCTTTGCTTGACTAATTTAATTATTACAGTCCACAAGTAATAAACATAAGTCTATCACGTGTTTTTTACTAATCTTTTTTCCGGGTCTCGATTAAGTACCAGTATTTCAGGTAAGACGACCTCCCAATAATATTTGCTCCATACGTGTCCCCAAAGATTCAAACTCAGGTCGCTTAAAGGAGAATTCAGCCCATGCTGTCACTAGACCCAACATGTGTTGGTCATCGTGTTTGTTTTAGTAAAATTGTTTGATTAGAATGTATATTTTAATCAATAAAACCAATTTTATGTTTGAATATTTTAAGATTTATTATATTTATTAGATATATAAAACTAATCAAATAGATAATTAGAAAATGACAAAAAAGGTGGATGAAGTCATTCACATCTTAAAAATATATAATCAAGATTATCTTTATTATTATAATATTTTTAATTTTTATTTATTTAATTTTTTTCTTAATTAGTTATTTTTTTCTTTTTACTTTCTAATTGCATCGTTTTCTTTCTTGTTTGTTCATACGAAACAATCGATTCCTTTGGAAACGACTCCCAAAGAAAAATCAGCGCATGTATCAGATATTTGTTTGGGATAAGATGAGTTTACACCTCTTATTTATTAATAAATGTGTTAATTTTTATTTGACGAGATTTTAAATATCACTTATAATTTAAAATATTATTTTACTCCAACAAAACTAAAAAGTTTCAGTTTTTATTTTTATGTTGGCTCTATATTAATTGAATTTTTAGCTTAACATTATCATGTCTCGTCAAAATAGATTCACACATATATATTTTGTATTTTAAATTATAAAATAAATTTTATTATTATTAAGGATATTTTAGTTAATTATATAATTTAAAATATTTTCTGATTTCTAATTTTTTTTAACCAAATATTTGCGTATTATGATTCTTTTATATATATTTCTAAATCCACTATTTCATTTTCAATATATATTTTTATTCTGACAATTCTGATAATTCTGACAATTCTGATAATTCTGACATATCAAATACTATATTATAGTATTATTAAACTAACCAAGTCTAAATTAATCTAATTGAGCTTATCTTAAAACTTTAAATTAATCTAATTAAATACCTAACTAATTAGCCCAAAAACTAACTAATCAAAACTAGTAAGCTACATAATTAACAATCTCAACACATTCACACTATCAGAAATATGCATATATCGACAAGCAATACATACCCACAGAACTGAATTTCACATCTTTCCTCCTTAAAGAGATTTTGTTCCTAAATCTACTCACCTGAATTGAAAAGATAAGGGGTACTTCTGTCGTATATGACTTTCTGTTTCCCAAGTATTCTCTTCAATATTCATATGTTTCCATACTACTCGTACCATTGACACACTCCGACTTCTCAAGTATCTCAGTGTTTGGTTCACAATTGCCACTTGGCTAAACTTTGTAACTCAACTTTTCATCTAACTCAACCGATGGTGACTCAAGCATGTGTGAAGGGTTTAACACGAATTTTCTTAATACAAAAACATAAAATATGTCGTGTATTTGTTGCGTAATTTATAAAATCACACTCCCAAGTATATGATCATCAACAAATAATGTCGATACTAAAGTACCAGATATCGTTCCCATAGAAAAACTGTTTATGCTCAAACAATTGTCCTAATTCTAACTCCTAGTTAAATGGTTTGATAAGGTGATTTTGATGGAATTAATAATAAGTAAGAACTAATTCGAGTAATAGAATAAGAATTAAACATGTAAAATGATTCCTTGCTTACTATTATAGATTCAGACTCTGTTCTTCATTTTTAAACCTGACAACACTCTTCCGAGTTATTATCAGTCTGATTCATGTTGCTAGTAACTATATTCCTATGTTAATCCCAACAATAAGTCAAAGACAACGATCAATTTGAATCCTAGATTTGATAGACATAGTCCCATTCTATCAAAACATAGGTTAGTATGGTGTTGACGGCAGTTCGTGCACCAAGGCATCGACGATCTGCTCATACTCTGAGTTGATGTAGCTGGCTATGATTGGGTGGTCATGTAACTAGCCCCTTGAGAATGGGACTTCGATTGCGAGGAGCCACTCTCGGTAAATGGGACCCTCACCGCCTTATATTCTTGATCGACCCAACACATAGATCAATCAAAACCATATAAGACTTGTATTAACTTTACGAATCCAAATCTCAGAAAGACATATAAATTTAAATTATTCCTTTTAAAAGGAGGATGGCAAGTCACAAAACACACCTAGCATAAAATAGTCACAAAGTACGCACACATACAGAGTGGAAGACTTTAAATCATATACAATAGCCTACATGGCCCCAAACATATTACACCAAAGTCCATACTTACAAGCCCAAATGGATCCACACAAAAGTGTCTAAGGCACGCATCTCATAACATAATGGAAATATGAGATCATACATGCATATATAATGTCAAATCGGAAAAACAAGCCCACCATGGGTCCACAACAACCAACGAAATCCAAAATAATCATATATGTCGATAGAGTATGCGAATGTCAAAACACAAAACATGTCGAGCTTCCAAGACGTGCAAGTACGATAGTCCAGCTCTAAGACCAACATTGGGAAAACTTGACCTCAAGGATGAATGGCTACAACAAATGAACTAGCCCTGAAAAGATCAGAAATAGGAGGTGAGATTAGAGACCTCAGTGGGAATTACACGGTCATAAGCACATCCAGTGGAATAGAGGCATACAGAAAATCAAGTGTAAAACAGTTACTTTCAAACATCAATTCTTCCATGTGTACTAATCATGCACTCAAGTATTTCACAAGCATATATGCACAGTGCATGATTTGTAAAATACTATGCAGTAAATACTAGCCCAATAGGTTTCATAACCTCACAATACATCACATCATCACACGGACTAGTAAGCCCCAAAATCTATTCGGATGGATTACAAAGCACTTTCGGAATCCCTCACGCTAAGGGAAACCGAAAACCCACTGACAGTTAATTTTTCGTTACAAAATACATATAACTCCCCTACTGCCAATGTTATCTGCAACTAAATGGAGAAATGACACTATCACACTCAATCTTAATCCGCATATATATAAATAACACATAACCTGCTAGGTCACAACACACATCCGGCACACACATATAGTTCATCCATATAACACCCATCGGTAAGCAATATTTCCCATAGCCTAGGATTCTATGTACTTACCATGTTTGGTCAAACATTAACCGTCAATTCTAAGTTGTTCCTAAGAACATATAAATATAATTTTACATGAAAATTAAACAATGCATGTAATGCAAGTGAACACTATAAATGACATTTATATGGGGTTTGGGTATAATTTGATGTTTGTTTGTATAGAATAGGTTTAGGGTAGGATTGGGGGTCCCAAACTGATGTACATGAGTTGCAGGAAGGGTACGGGGAGTTGCCAGAATTGAAACAAAGAGGGGGGTACAAGTACACTATATGGCAGAACAATACACGACAGTGTATTCTTCTGGGACAAGCCATGTATAGATATACTACATATCATATGGCTGTGTACCCTATCTGGTCAGGCCGTGTACTGCACACGGACGTGTACCCTCCTAAATAGGCAGAACAGTACACGGGCTCTGATGAATGGTACATGGTCGTGTATCTCTTTGAAACGGGGTTCACGCCCCGGAACGGACCCAAAATGCTCTTGAAACTCTCCCAAACCCTCGGGAAACCTTACCATGGGTTCTCAACAACAAAAAACAACTCTCAACAACAAAAAACAACTCACAACATACCAAACACTCAGATCAAAAGGTCTAAACACGAACAAACACATGAGCATAACACGAATCAATCAAATGTTTTCCAACAATGGGTCACATGCCCAATTATCACGCATACACACACAACCAACATGCTTAGGAGTTAAATCAAATAGTTCATGCATTCAAAATATGGCAAGCAAGTTAATGTAGCTAACATGCTCGTCAAACACAACATATGTATAGCCTCCATTCAAACCTATACAATTATTGTATTTTAAATCGAAAAAACAAAATGATTACGTATACGCAAATGAAACATAAAATTCTACCTCTTGACACACAAAAAACTTAGCTACAATACCTTTTCCCTTATTAACTGCACCAGCACTACCTAAAAACACAAACTGAACCACAAGCACATAAGCATCAAAACAGACAAAAATCAACCAAAGGACTCGAAATTGAAAACAAACCCTACGAGACCCAACAAACTCACTCTAACACACATCTCACTCTACAAACACGCTCACAACTCAGGATTCCGAAAATCCAACCAACGGACAAAACGCCCAAACTTCAGACAAGCCTCACAAGACTCCAAAATGACACTCAAGCTCCCAGATCACACGATCAGGTTTCTCAATCCACAAACACACTCCACAATATAGAAATCATCGGAAATACTCAAAATCGATAATTCAATCAAAATCACAAAACGTTTGAAATTACCAAAAATTTCACAAAATCGAAAAACACACACCCACAGATCAAAAGGTATTTTTGACAGATCAAAACCATCAAACTGACTTAGAAACATTGATAGCAAACTATCGGAATAAAAAATCATCAACAGAAAGGGAAATTTAGAGCACTTATCATAAAATCCCCAAAAGTTCCCTGAAGCAATGAACAATTAGATTACAGCTCCTCGATTGGTAACTAGAAGTGGAAATCAACTGGGAAATGTTAGGAAAGTGTTTAGGAGATAATGCCTGGTGGTTTTCATCTAAAAAAAATCGACGGATTTGCAACGGTGTTATCGGGAAGGAAACAAGAGAGAGAAAGAGAGGAGATGGGGGAGAGAAAGGCTGTTGGGCTGATTCTGACACTTAGAAAATTTAAGTGTCGGGTCGGGCTGGGTATTTATATCCCAGGCCTAAAATCTCAGGTTAGACTCGATCGAAATGTTTTAAAAACTCGATATGTCCCGAATGAGCCAAAACGGGTTTTAAAACTAATAAACATAAAAAATGGGTTTAAATAATCAATTGGGCTAAAAATGGGTAATCGAGCCTGAAAAATAACTAATGGACCCAAAACTGTTTTTTTGGTTCAAAGACCCTAATCACTCAAAACGGACCCGAAATCAGCCAATAACGATTTCCACTGACTAAAACCTCAAGACTCGGTCAAACTGGTCAAAATCGGACACTCTCACTAAATGATCTCGCTATTAAGGCATTCAGAGGGACAAGGTCTCACATCCTCCCCTCCTCATAAGAATTTTGTCCTCAAAATTCATTTACCTTATGCCTCAAACAACTACAAGTATTGCTCTCTCATTGACTGCTCGATCTCCCAAGTCATCTCTTCATAATTGTCACTGCACCAAACCACTTTAACCATCGGAACAATACGACGCTGAAACTGTTTCACCGCACTGTCCATAATCACAACTGGCTAAGTCGAATACGATAAGTCATTGGCTATCTCCACCGATGGCATTTCCAAAACGTGAGAAGGAGCCCTAATGTATTTCCTCAACATCGAAACATGGAATACATTATGGATCCTCTCCAAAGACGGTGGTCAGTCGAGTCTACATGCCACTGGTCCAATCCTCTACGTGATGGCGTACGGATAGATGTACCTCGGTGCTAACTTGCCATGCTGCTGAAACCAAATCACACCTTTCCAAGGTGAAATCTTCAGAAACACCATGTCGCCAACCTCAATCTCAAGATCTCGTTATCAGTTATCTGCATAATTCTTCTGCCTGTGTTGAGCTGTCCTCAACCATTATATGATCAAAGCCAACTACTCTGTCACCTGCTCAATCATCTCGGGGCTGTTAAGCTTCCTCTTGCCTACCTCATACCATCATAAAGGCATACAACACCGCTTACCATACAAGGCCTCGTACGATGTCATACCGATGGAAACCTAAAAGTTATTGTTGTATGCAAACTCAGCTAATGGTAGGCAACAATCCCAAGTGGTCTCTGTAACGACCCCAATTCCTAACTATTAATAATTGCTCCGATTAAGGTCATTACCGCCGTGAAACCCAAATAAGCCTAAATGACACCTAAGACCTATTTGAATCTCACAAGACTAATCATAAATTTCTGATTTTAAGCTTGTTAATCTTATTGCCTATCAATAATTGGAGCATGATATTGGACACATATTCTGGTATCATACGGACTAAATAAAAACATCAGCGGAAGTCTTAAATTAATTCATTGGGTTCATAACACACAAGTCCCATAGGAATCCAAATAACCAGCAAGAAATCTTTCAACAAGTTTTGGAAATAGCAAACAAAGAAGGGTGCTTAAAATAAACCAGAAAGTTGCTCAATCATTCATGTTATATGCGCAAGTAACAAGTGTGCAAATGTGATGCGATATCGCCCCGCCGTGCAGCCTTGATCTCACACACTGGTACCACGAACAGTGGATGTACCTAAGCCTAAAAAATGGTAAACAACAACGGTATGAGATTACAAGAATCTCATTAGGGTCACATCATCATAAGATCTGCAGAAACCCTAAACACAAATCTCCCAATTTACATTAGATCAATCCTAAACAACTAAAGGGGATCACGCAATTCCAGAATCAAACGAAAAGGTTAGAGCCGAATCTATGGCTGAGGAAGGACTACAAACACTTCCGAAAGTTCAGCAGTACACAGGTAGGTGAAACACATCAAATTGCTCTCGGCAATGAAGAAGAAAGGCCATCCCCTTTCATCTGTGTTGTCCAAGGCTCACTGCGCAAAGGATAAACAGTTAACACACAAGCTAATCAACAAGCCTAGTAAGTCATCTTGTCACACACGGACAAGTCTTCCCAAACCACACACGGAGTTGGGCACCCAAACCTCACAAGGACAGGGTTTTGGCCACACAAGAACCAGACCTCCAGTGAGCTCTTGCTGGGTTTTGCCGCCCATACAACTCCCATACCAGTAAAAACCTCTCCTCTCCCTAGGAGCATCAGCGCTTACCCCGAATGGCCACCGGAACCGGATCCTGACACACAAACACGTACAAGCACACACAGGCAAGTACAAAGCATAATACCACAACAGGGTATCCTTAATCATGTCGTCAGAACACAATCAGCATATTCAATTCACATAACATATGCAACCCAAGCACTCAATACCTAACTCAGGGGTTCGATATAGCCTATGAGATCCATATCTCATTCCGAATTTCATACTCTCACCCTACAATCCAATCGCATGCAATACAACAAGGGCAGGTAACAAAAACATCAAGAAAATAACAGGGGTCTCTGGAGAAACCGATGAGGCGTAGATCCTACCTCTCTTGTCTCTGAACAAGAAGCTACTCCTTTACCTTTACTAATTAAATCCGAACAGCCTATAATATCACCAGGCAAAGACGAAGACAAACTAAGCATGCATATTCAATAATTAACTGAATTCCCTATTTCCTTACCAATACTACTCACCAAACCTATCAGAACACCAGTGATAAGACGTTGCAGGTGCCTCCCCCTTGGATGTGTGATGTGATAGCCAGGAACTTAACAAGATTCAACCTAAATTTACCATTCCAATTTACTATGCAAATCTTGTCGCTAAAAGTAGGGCATATGACGATTTTGACTTAACCTTAAACAAGAAAATATTTACATCCAAATTACGAACATATATGATTGGAAAGAAGATGGAAAGAGCTTTCCAACAAGCTATTATTTGTAAGGATATGACAAACGATTAGAAAGTTAAACTATTTTGAAGTTCAAGAAGATTTGGCGAAAAGCTAATTCCGCCGCCGATTTTCAAGTTAACCTTAGACAAAGAAATACTAACCTTCTGATGAAAAAATGATGGCTGGAAAGATCATGAAGAGATCTTTCCAACAAGCTATTATTCGTAGAGATATAACAAACAACGAAAGAGTTATTCTATTCTGAATTTCAAGAAGATTTGGTAATACGGTCGAATTTCAACTTGACTTTTGAGAAAGAAATACTAACCTCCTGAAAAAAAATAAAAGATTATTGGAAAGAGGATGAAGATAGCTTTCCAACAAGCTATTATTCGTAGGGATCCGATGAACGATGAGTGAGTTATGCTGGTTTAAAGTTTCTGCGAATTCTGACGGCTATAGAGAGGTATAGGGTTTTAGGCTCATACGAATTTTGTAAGTTTTCTATGAGGGATTTTTGTGGGGTTGGCTTCCTATTTATAATGAATGAGTGTAGAATTATGATTACTACTTTTACTCACTTTATCAAAATAAGATAATTTACCAGATAATTAAACTCTTAAATTATCTTCCCTATTTTTAAGGACTTAATCTAAGGCAACTATCTATCTTTAAGGATGATTTCTATGGCAATTACCCATCCATAAGGACCTAGATCTAAAGGAATTTTAAAAAAAATTAACTACTAAACAAGCTTACCAATTTCGGCCATCACACATCCTTTCCTTTAGGGACAAAATCATCTTTTCATCTGTACTGGCTTCTGGACTTCTAGGACTCAAAATTCGGGGTCTTACATCCTCCCCTCCTTATAAGAATTTCGTCCTCGAAATTTTTAATATAAGTACCTAATCAAACAAGTAAGGAAATTTTTCACGCATAGACTCGTCAGTCTCACAAGACTGCTCCTCAATTTGGCCATTACGCCAAACAACTCGTACCATAGGCACGCTTCGACTGCGAAACTGTCGAACTGACCGATCTAGTATGGCAACTGGTTGTACGGGATAGGATAGGTCTTCAGCAACTTCAACTGACGGGTCTTTAAGCACTTGGGCAGGATCTCGCATATACTTTCTTAGCATTGAAATATGAAATATGTTGTGAATTCTTTCCATATTTGGAGGTAGTGCAAGTCGGTATGCAACAGGGTCGATTCTTTCAACAATGTCATATGGACCAATGTAGCGAAGTGCTAACTTACCTCGCTGTTGAAAACGTAGGACTCCCTTCCATGGGGTGACTTTCAAAAATACTTTGTTTCCTACCACAAATTCCAGCTTCCTTTGTCGATTGTCGGTGTAGCCTTTCTGCCGATCTTGAGCTGCTTTTAGCCTTTGTCAAATCAAGCTTAATTGTTTTGTTGCTTGGTCAATTAACTCCAGATTGTCTAGGCGTCTCTCGCCTTCTTCATTCCAGAAAATGGGGGTTCTGCAGCGTCTCCTATATAGTGCTTCATAGGGTGCCATACCGATGCTTACATGAAAGCTATTGTTGTAAGAAAATTCTGCCAATGGCAGGCATCGGTCCCAGCCGGTTTGCTGGTCCAATACACTCGCACGTAGCATGTCTTCAAGTTTCTGAATTGTCCTTTCTGATTGACCATCGGTCTGGGGATGAAATGTTGTACTGAAATTCAATCTCGAACCCAGTACATTCTGGAATTTCTCCCAAAATCGTGAAGTGAAACGAGGGTCACGATCTAAAACAATAGAAACTGGTACTCTATGCAAACGAACAATCTCGTCCAAGTAACGAACTACCAATTTTTCTGGTGTATCTGTCACACGTATAGGAAGAAAGTGTGCAGCTTTCGTCAGTCGATCCACAATCACCCAAATGGCATTGTATTCTCGCTGCGATCTAGATAAACCGGTCACAAAATCCATTGTGACGTGCTCCCACTTCCATTCTGGAATCGGAAGTGGCTGAAGTAGACCAGCGGGTCTTTAATGTTTGATCTTTACTTGTTGACATACGAGGCATTGGGCAATGAATTCAGCAATATGACATTTCATATTTAGCCACCAATACTGCCCCTTCAAATCTCAGTACATCTTAGTGCTTCCAGGATGAATAGCGAACTTTGAACTATGCACCACTGATAGAATAAGGTTACGAATATCAACATTTTGTGGAACACATACTCGGTTTCTGAAGACTAGTACTTCGTCATCTCGTATTCTGAAATCACGAACTATGGCATCAACACCATCAGCAAGTTGCTTCCGAATTTCAGTAAATTTCGGATCCTCTAATTGTTGATTCCAGATTTCTTCAATTAAGGTAGGTGCGACTTCAATTCGTGCCAACAACGAACCAGAGAAATTGGTGCCAAGATGCACACGATTAGTTTTCAATTCCAACATCATCGGTAGGTAATGGGTGCGCATGTAGGCCAAAACTAATGGGGAAGGAGGATGATACTTTCGGTTCAGGGCATCAGCAACAACATTCGCCTTTCCAGGATGATATTCGATGATTAAATCATAGTCTTTAATCAGGTCGACCCATCTTCGTTGTCTCATATTCAATTTTTTTGTGTAAAGAGGTACTTCAGGCTTTTGTGATCAGTGAAGATTCAACACGTCTCGCCGTATAAATAATGTCGCCATATTTTTAAGGCAAATACCACGGCTGCAAGTTCCAGGTAATGTGTAGGGTAGTTTATCTTGTGCGGTCGCAATTGCCTTGAAACGTAGGCAATGACTTTCCCATCTTGCATCAATACACATCCAAATCTAGATTTGACGCGTCGCTGTAAACCATATACTCCTTTCCGCAAATAGGTAAGGTAATGATAGGTGCAGAAAATAACTGATTCTTTAGTTCTTTGAAACTTTACTGGCATTTCTCGTTCCATACGAACGGCTCACCCTTGCGTGTCAGTTTTGTCAATGGTCCGGCAAGTGATGAAAAATTTTCCACAAAGTGACGGTAGTATCCTGCTAAGCCTAGGAAACTACGAACTTCGAACACACTTCGCGGTGGTTCCCAAGCAATCACGGCTTCAATCTTCTTTGGATCAACAAACACACCTTGGGCGGAAACAATAAGGCCAAGGAAACTAACTTCGCGTAACCAGAATTCGCATTTTGAGTACTTTGCGAACAACCTTTGATCTTTCAAGATTTTAAGCACAATCCGCAAATGCATAGCATAATCCTCTTTCGATATTGAGTAAATCAGAATGTCGTCGATGAAGACTATCACAAATTTACCCAGGAATTCACAAAACACATGATTCATCAAGTCCATAAACGCAGCTGGTGCATTGGTCAAGCCGAATGGCATAACCAGAAAATCATAGTGGCCATATCGCGATCTGAACGCGGTCTTTGAAATATCAGCATCACGAACTTGCAGTTGATGGTATCCAGATTTGAGATCAATCTTGGAGAACACGGCTGCACCTTGGAGTTGGTCAAACAAATCGTCGATGCGTGGCAAACAATATTTATTTTTCACGGTCACACGGTTCAGCTGCCGATAATCGATGCACAATCGCAGCGAACCGTCTTTCTTTTTCACGAACAGAACAAGTGCTCCCCAGGGTGACACACTAGGTCGAATAAAACCACGATCCAGCAAATCTTCCAATTGCATTTTTAGTTCCTTCATTTCCGCAGGAGTCATACGATACGAAGGAATGGAAATCGGATTCGTACCTGGAACTAGCTCAATGTCGAATTCCACATCCCTTGATGGTGGTAGCCCGGCTATGTCTTTTGGAAATACTTCTGGAAATTCGCAAACCACAGGAACGGAATACAGATTTGAGGATTCATTAGAAATATCATGTACGTGCGCGAGGTACACTGCACATCCTTTGTTGATTAATCGCTTCGCTTTAAGCCAGGAAATCATGCAAGTTGGTACAACTCGCCTATCACCTTCAAAATAGTATTCGGTACCATCAGGAAAAATGAACCACACCTGCTTGGTGAAACACTCGATACGGGCTTGATATTTCGCCAAGCAATCCATGCCTAAAATCACATCCAACTCCCTGATGTCTAATGGAATTAGATCCACTTCAAGTACATTCGAATTTGAGCTCATACGTACAGCACAGCCGATGTAGACCAGATCACAAGTCAGTTGCTCTCCCAATGGAGTTAGAACCGCAATAGGAGGAGTCAAGGGAGATAGAGGTCGATCCGCTCTAAGTGCTATCCTTGGACTTACAAACGATCTATTTGCTCCTGGATCTAATAATACTTTAGCGTTTTGAGAAAAGACTGAAATAGTACCTGTCACCACATCAGGACTAGCCTCGACATCAGTCAAAGTAGAGAGCCTTGTTGGTCTTGGTTGCGCCTCACTTGTGGATCCGTTGGGTGGTCCTTCTGGTGCGCGTGTTGGTGGTCTGGCGGGGTTGGCATTCCCACCTCGGCCTGCGCTTGGTACACCTGTGATTCACCTTGGTTTTGGGCATTCCCTCTGAACATGTCCCATCTTGCCACAGTTGTAACATCGTCGTTGCTGCGAACTCCATGAAGATCCATTGGAATTTGAATCAGAAAAGTTCTTTCGGTTGGTATTTCCATTGCCATTAATTTTCGGAGGATAGGACCTTAAAGGATAGGGTCTCCTTTGCCGGTTGAACCTCGAATCTCGCCTATAGGATCCGCCACTAGTGGCTACGGATGACTTCTTGGTTTGCACGATCTTTTCAGCCTCAATTGCAGCAACAATTAGTTCTTGTAAATTCTGCATCGGTGTCGTACCGACGATGGTTTTGAGTTCGGTACTCAACCCATCCTGAAATCGTCTCGCAAGCTGGTACGGTGTACAATCTTCTTCAGGTGCAAATCCGGACAACTCTCTTAACATTTTTTCATATTCCAGCACCGAACGGGTGCCTTGTTCAAGTTTGTAAAAAGCTTGTCGCTACTCGGTTTTATGGAATCTCGTATAAAATCTCTCGTCGAATTCGTACCGAAATTCTTCCCACGTTGGAAAATGATCGCTGAATCGCAAGCTAACAGATGTCCACCATGCGAGGGCTTCTCCTTCAAGTAAGAATGTAGCAATGGCAACCTTGTCATCATCCAAGATACGCAGGAACAAGGATACTTGGCATAAGGTGTCCATCCACTCACGAGCGATTGCGGCTCCAGCTGATCCACCAAAATCATTACATCCAAGTTGTCGAGCTTCCTTCAGAAACTTTGTAATCATAACGGGAAGTCTCTCTGTCTCCTTATGATGTGCCGGCTGCATAGGTTCAAGTGGAGGAATAGGTTCTAGTGCAGGCGCAGGAGCATTCTTAAATTGCGCCTCCATTCGCTGCTGATTTGCAGCAATTCCCTGTAACACGTTTAAGATTTGTGTCATAACAGGGTCAATGCCTGGTGCGGCTGGTGCCTCAGGTTGGTTTTCGGACTCAGCTTGCCCTTCCTGCTCCATTTGTGCATTTGGCTCCTCTGGCTCAACAGGTTGCTGTTCAGGCTGAATCTCAAACCTACCCCGTTGGTCCTTTTGTTGCCTCGAGCGTGCCATACTACACAAATACACCTTTACTACTCAACATATACTAAATACAATACTAGTAAAAGGAGTGGTACCTGGTGGAGAGGTATGCGCCAGACGATACGCATATGCTGGACAACAATATATAAATTTTCGGAAATCACATACACACATGCAAAGGTATTCACGGCAATTCCACTCATAAATCGAACATCACGCCAGCATAGACTCATACATCATCCACATTCTGCAATTCACATCATCAATCACATGCATATACATTCGGTAATGACAAGAAAGACATATGAAGGCATATGAACAATCAGCACATTAGTTTATTATTCCCATCATTTAAACCTTACAACTTAATCCCATTTTAGCCTTAATTCCCTTTCCGTATTAGCCCCTAAGTGTGTGAGTGTGTGCCCATGTTCTTAGCTGAAATCACCAAAATCAACCAATAAGTTAGCATATAACAATTTTCTATTCCCTAAACCATGATCCGATACTAAACCTGTAACGACCCCAATTCCTAACTATTAATAATTGCTCCGATTAAGGTCATTACCACCGTGAAACCCAAATAAGCCTAAATGACACCTAAGACCTATTTGAATCTCACCAGGCTAATCATGAATTTCCGATTTTAAGCTTGTTAATCTTATTGTCTATCAACAATTGGAGCATGATATTGGACACATATTCTGGTATCATACAGAATAAATAAAAACATCAGCGGAAGTCTTAAATTAATTCATTGAGTTCATAACACACAAGTCCCATAGGGATCCAAATAACCAGCAAGAAATCCTTCAACAAATTTTGGAAATAGCAAACAAAGAAGGGTGCTTAAAATTAACCAGAAAGTTGCCCAATCATTCATGTTATATGCGCAAGTAACAAGTATGCAAATGTGATGCGATATCGCCTCGTCGTACAGCCTTGATCTCACACACTGGTACAACGAATAGTGGATATACCTAAGCCTGAAAAATGGTAAACAACAACGGTATGAGATTACAAGAATCTCAGTAAGGTCACAGCATTATAAGATCTGCAAAAACCTTAAACACAAATCTCCCAATTTACATTAGATCAATGCTAAACAACTAAAGGGGATCACGTAATTCTAGAATCAAACGAAAAGGTTAGGGCCAAATCTATGGTTGAGGGAGGACTACAAACACTTCCGAAAGTTCAAAAGTACACAGGCAGGTGAAACACATCAAATTGCTCTCGGCAATGAAGAAGAAAGGCCATCCCCTTCCACCTTTGTTGTCCAAAGCTCACTGCGCAAAGGATAAACAGTTAACACACAAGCTAAGCAAGCCTAGTAAGTCGTCTTGTCACACACGAACACGTCTTCCAAAGCCACACACGGACTTGGGCACCCCAAACCACACAAGGATAAGGGCTTCCTGCCACACAAGGACAGGGTTCCGACCACACAAGGACCAGACCTACAACGAGCTCTTGCTGGGTTTTGCCGCCCATACAACTCCCATACCAGTAAGAACCTCTCCTCTCCCTAGGAGCATCAGCGCTTACCCTGAATGGCCACTGGAACAGGATCCTGACACACAAACATGTACAAGCACACACAAGCAAGTACAAAGCATAATACCATAACAGGGTATCCTCAATCATGTCAGAACACAATCAGCATATTCAATTCACATAACATATGCAACCCAGGCACTCAATACTTAACTCAGGGGTTCGATATAGCCTATGAGATCCACATCTCATTCCGAATTTCATATTCTCACCCTACAATCCAATCGCATGCAATACAACAAGAGCAGGTAACAAAAACATCAAGAAAATAACAGGGGTCTCTGGAGAAACCGATGAGGCGTAGATCCTACCTCTCTTGTCTCTGAACAAGAAGCTACTCCTTTGCCTTTACTAATTAAATCCGAACCACCTATAATATCACCAGGAAAAGACGAAAACAAACTAAGCATGCATATTCAATAATCAACTGAAGTCCCTGTTTCCTTACCAATATTACTCACCAAACCTATCAGAAAACCAATGATAAGACGTTGCAGTTGCCTCCCCCTTGGATGTGTGATGTGATAGCCAGGAACTTAACAAGATTCAACCTGAATTTACCATTCCAATTAACTATGCAAATCTTATCGCTAAAAGTAGGGCATAGGAAGATTTTGACTTAACATTAAACAAGGAAATATTTACATAAAAATTGCAAAACATATATGGTTGGAAAGATGATGAAAAGAGCTTTCCAACGAGCTATTATTTGTAAGGATCTTTTCACCTGTACTAGCTTCTGGATTTCTAGGACTCAAAATTTGGGGTCTTACTGTCTGCCTATCCAACACACAAGCATGAAGTATATTCTCTAAGATCTGAATTGTCCTCTCTAACTATCCATCTGTCTGAGGGTAGAAAGTTGTGCTGAAATTCAACTTGGTGGCCAAAGCACTATGAAGTTTCCCCAAAATCTGGACGTGAATCTTGGATCTTGATCTGATATGATATACATCGAAACTTTGTGTAGTCTAACAATCTCGTCCTTATACCTCGATCCCAACCTCTTCGGTGTATCCGACACTCTAATTGGGAGAAAATGTGCAAACTTGGTCAGTCAGTCCACTATCACCCACACTGCATCATATCCTCACTGAGATCTCGGCAATCCAACCACGAAGTCCATCATCACTTGTTCCCATTTCCACTCCGGAATAGATAGTGACTGAAGTAGTCCTTTGGGTCTCTGATGCTCTGCTTTGACTTACTGGCATACCAAACACCTAGCCACAAACTGTGCAATGTACCTCTTCATCCTGGACCACCTATACTGCTCTCATAAGTCTCGGTACATCTTGGTACTGCCGAAGTGAATCAAAAATGTCAAGCTGTGTGCCCTTGTCAAAATCAGCTGTCTCAACCCCTCATCATCGGGAATGCATACTCAGCCTCAGAAAATCAGAATGCCATCATTTGCTGACTCGGTACTCACTAACTATACTGAAATTAGTGTCATCACTCTCTAAATGCTATCTCACTTAGACCAACACTAAATCCTCAAGCTGCTTGGCCCAAATCTTATCTAGCAATGACGGTCTGACAACTAACTATACAATCAAAACTCCGAACTCATCACTATCAAGCTAAACTCTGGATGCTCTTAAACACATAAGCATCGGCATGTCTCAGCTCAGACAGAGGGTTAAGAAGATGATGTCTTCCTACTAAATGCATTAATAACTACGTTTGTCTTGCCCGAGTGGTAGTTTAATCTCGAACTCAATCTTTGGCTCTGGTGGCAAACCTGTCACATTATTTGGAAAAATATCTGGGTACTCTCTCACCACTAGTACACTACTCAACTCCGGAGACTCGTCTATCAAATCTCTAAAATGTGCCAAGAAGGCAATGAATTGCTGATCATACATTTGACACTCAACCAAAAAATCACACAAGTCAATATCACTCATCTGTCACCCCAAAAACAAAACTCTATACCATCTGCCAAGCTGAACCTTACTCTCTTCGTGAAATAGTCCATCAGTGCTCTGTATCTGCCCAAACAGTCCATACCCAAAATGATGTTCATACCCAAAATGATGTCCAACTCTCTGATATCCAACGAAATCAAATCTATTTGAATCTCTATTGAAACCATCCTCATCAGACAACCCAAATACACTCTATTCCAAGCCAACTTCTCACCTAACTGGGTCAAAACCTCAATGGGTGGCTCTAAAGGTGACAACTCTCTATCGGCACTCCTAGCTACACTAGGACTAACAAACGATCTATTTGCTTTCGAGTTTGATAAGTCTCTAGCACAACAAGACAAGACAGTAACTGTACCTATAATGACGTCTGGACTAGCCATGGCCTCAGCGTCGGCTAAGGTGAAGAGACCTGTCTGCTGCCTCTGCTGATGTGGCTACTACTGTTGTTGGCCTGTAGTCTGACTACCAGAAGGCCTACTTGCCTGTGACCTCTACGATGCTTTAGTAGAACCTTGTGAACCCATCTAACTGACCCCAGACCTCTGATCGGCATGAAGTGCTGAGACTCTTGACTGTGAAGCACCTGGCTGGGATGCTCTACCTTCGGGAGACTCCCCGACCATGTTTCTAAACTGATCACATTGATAGCACCTGGGTGGTTGTGGGCACAAAGATGGGTGGAACTATTTATAGTTTCCGCACCTGGGTGGCCCAAATAGGCTATTCACTCTCTAAAAGGATCGAATGGGCTGTGAGTGAGTGGTCACTGAAGTTGTCCCATGAGACATGGTCTATACTGAGGGATAAAGACCAGTTGTCCTACCATTGAGCCTCTGCTCAAATCTGGGAGTGCGCTTGATCAAACCCTTGCTAGAAGAACTATCCTAGCACTTCTGTTTCTGACCTCGCTATCCTAATAGAATCTCTTTGGCTTTCATTGCATCTATTACCAGATCCTTGAAGCCATTGCTCGTCTTCAAGCCCAAAAAACCATGGACATCCCAATTGAGCCCATGCTCAATTCTGCTGGCCATCCTAGCACTAATCTTATTCGCCTCAAGCACAAAGTGAGCTAATGCCCGTAACTCAGATCGGAAACTATCTTGTTCCTATGTCGGAGATGATAAAATTCTGACCTCCTATGATCCTGGAAGTACTGGGTGTAGTACCTCCGGTCAAACTCCTTCTCGATGTCCTCCCAAGTAAGCTGGCCTACATAACAGACTCTCACCAAGTTCCACCAGCTACCTGCATCCCTCTCTAATAGATGGAGAGCTAAAATCACCTTTTTCTCGGCTGACGACCTTGAGTCCTATGGCATTAGAATCACATTGTCTTTCCAATTTTTCATAGCAATGGCATCGTTGATGCCATAAAAACTCTCGCACCCCAAGTGTCTAGCCTCTTTCAGCAGCTTGGACAGCTGCACTGGTAGTCTACCATCCTAAACCTCGACCTGCTGAACCTCTGGCTCAACTTGTACCTCTGGCACTACTGTAACCTTTGGCTGAGCTGATGCTTGTGGTGCCTGCATTTGTGGCTGTTAAATTGCTGCAGACTACATCATCATCTGCTGTATCTAACCCAAAGTCATTTGAATAGTGGCCAACACTTGTAACAGAGCCTGATCCTAAACTGCTGGTGTTGCCTGAGCTGACTATCCCTCTGGTTCACCCTGTGGTTGAACTGCTGGTGCTGCCTGAGCTGACTATGCCTCTGGTTCACCCTATGGTTGACCCACACCAATTTCTGGCTCTCGGGCATCTAAGCTCTCATCTAGCTCTCTGATCTGAACCTGGCCTCCACGACCTCGAGAAGCAATACGACCTCTACCATGGGCCATCTTAACTCACTGGACACGCAGTCATAGATTTAAGCCTAAAAATGACAAGACCTCTAAACAAACTCTATGTTGGACTATGCATGTGCAGTGAGTGTGATGCACTTTTAAAATATATTATTTTAAAACAATTTTTCATTCAAAGTACACCAAAATAACCATGCTTTGTTACCAACCCTGTGAGGACCCGCTCCCGGTAAATGGAACCCTCACTGCCGTGTAGTCCCGATTGACCCAACACGTGGATCAATCGAAAACACACAAGGCTCGCATTAACTTTACAAATTCAAAATCTAAAAAATATATATAAATTTAAAATTTTCTTTTTAAAAGGAGCATTACACATCACAAAATACACCCGGCATAAAACAATCATGAAAAATGCACACTTATATAGCAAAAGCCTTTAAATGGCATACAACAGGTCACACGACTCCAAACATATTACACCAAAGTCCATACTTAAAAGCCCATATGGATCCACACAAAAATTCCCAAGGTATGCAATTCATAACATAATGGAAATACAAGATCATACATGCGTATATAATGTCAAATCGGAAAAACAAGCCCACCATAAGTCCACAACAACTAACGAAAACCAAAATAAGCATATATGTCAATAGACAAGCAAGTGCAACAGTCCATGTGAGGACCCTCTCCCGGTAAATGGAACCCTCATTATCGTGTAGCCCCGATCAACCCAACACATGGATTGATCGAAACCACACAAGGCTTTCGTTAACTTTTTAAAATTGATTTCCCAAAAATATGTATAAATTTAAATTTTCCTTTTTCAAGGAGCATAGCACGTCACAACTCATACCTGGCATAAGCAAACATTGGAGTACGCACACACAATCAGTAGAAGACTTTAAATCGCACACAATAGGCCACACGACCCAAACATGCTACACACGAGTCCATTCACATAAGTCCCATAAGGCTCCATAACAAAAGTGTCCAAGGCACACATCCTATACCATAATCAAAATACAGGTCATGCACACTTGGAAACAGTCAAACGAAAACTAAGCTCATAATAGGTCCATATCATAACCGTAATCCAACAACAAGTATGTAAGTCGGGAATGTGCAAAAATGCCAAAACATAAAGCATGCCAAGTTCTAAGACGTGCAAGTGCAATAGTCTAGCCCTAAGCACAACATCGGGAAAGACTCGACCTCAAGGGTGTACGGCTACTCTAACGAACTATCCCTGAAAAGATATCAACAAATAGGGGTGAGATGAAAGACTTCAGTGGGAGTTACAGCATCATAAGCACATACGGGGAATAAAGACATACCGAAAATCATTTAATAGAACAATTATTTAAATCACACTTGTCTTCCATGCATACTAACATACACTCATGGTGTTTCAAATGTAATTATGCACAATGCATGTATCGTGAACACAATGCAATATATACCAATCCAACAAGTTTTATCAACTCAACAAATCACACATTTTCACATGACTACTATGCCTCGAAACCTATCGAGGTGGATTGTAAATCACTTGAGAAATCCCTTGCGCTAAGAGACAGCGAAAGCCCATTGGCAGTTAATTTTTATTTATAAAATGCATATAGATCATCTACTGCCATTGTTATTCGAAATCGAGTAGAGAAATCACACTATCATACTCAACCTCAATTCACAAATATAGCCATCGCAAATATCAGGCAATCACATTGTAAGGACCCGAACCCAACCTACCAGGCTATTACCGTCGTGAAACCTGAATAAGCCCTTGCAAGATCCTATTCGAATCCCATAAGGTTCTAAACGATTAGTTATACGAATAAGATTAAATTCATTAGTTAATCAAGTTGGTTTTAAGGTTAGAGCATGCGATTTCATTAAGTAAAATTCTAGCCCAAAACGGAGTTAAAGGAAACATCAACGAAAGACTCTCAAACAAGTAAACGTGAAACTAGTGAAAACATATCACACAAGTCCCAAAGGGAAACTCAGTAACGCAAGCATCTGTTCATGGCAACATGCGATAATAAGAACAAAAAAGGAAAGCCAGAAAATGAAACAGAAATATGCTATGCAATCGTCCCACCATGCAACCTTAATCTCACACCTCGGTACCGCCAACAAAACACGAACCTAAGCCTGAAAAAGGAGTAAAACAACGAAATGAGATTATAATAATCTCAATAGGGTCACAATATCATAAACTCTGTGAAAACTTAAGCAAACATCTCCCGAATAACTTATATAGATTGCGTAAATATATATACTAAATAGGCCCAAAACAAAACAAAAAACAAACATATAAATACAATAACATAGGGGCCAAGTTTATCAAAATAACGGGGAGGACTCAAAATACTTCGTAGGCAACCATCAAAAGACGGAAACTAAAAACAAACAGGCAGCTCAATATATTATACGATTTATGAAAACCAAACGATTATCCCTTACCACCTACGATGTCCAAGATTGTGCTGCAAAAGAAAACAACAAACAAACTTACAACAAGTCTGTTTACATCCCACCAAACACGAGATATGGGGCATCCTGCCAAACACGAGATATATAGGATCCTACCAAACATATAGAACATCCCGCCAAACACATAGAGCATCCCGCCAAACGAAAGATATGGAGCATCCTGCCAAACGAAAGATATGGGGCATCCCGCCAAACACAAGATACGGGGAATCTTGCCAAACATGAGATACATGGCATCCCGCCAAACACAAGTTATGGGGTATCTAGCGAGCTCTTGCTGGGAAACATAAACACCATACAACTCTCAGTTTAGTAAGCACCTCTCCTCTACCTTAGGAGCATCAACACTTACCTTGCATGCCCAACAAATAAAAGGATCTTGCCTGTTTTCAAACAAGACACGCATATATACATATACACACATACACGAATATAGGAACACAACGGGGTATCCTCAATCAAATCACAACACAATGTGCAGTTCAATACACAATAATACAATCTGAAATAGGGCAACCTACTCCCTACATAATCAAAAATTACTACGGTAAAATTACCACAATCCTCAAGCATGCATAACTCTACTAAATAAATCAAAATCAAATAAACAAACAAGGCGATTTCTAGAGAAACCGATGAGGTATAGATCCTACCTCTCATGCGGATGAATGAGAAGCTACTCTTTTGCCTTTATCACAAGGATCAAAAGCACCTAAACAATTTATAAGGCAAAGACAACACAATAACTAAGTATGCAATATGAAAATTGAAAAAAGAAGGACAACCTACGGTCTTCACCAAACTCTCTCACCAAAACCAACGATCTAATGCAGCAATAACCTCCCTCTGAATGCGTGATGTGCTGGCCAAGAATCAAAAAAATTTCAACGTGTTTATACAATCCCTTCAAGGTGGCACAATTCAGCAATACTTAGGGAATAAGAGGCATAACACGATTTTTAAGAAAACCAAGGGGAAGGGTGCGGTTTTGTGAAAATATAATGGGAATAGGGTATCGGATGTGCATACGAATAAGAGAAACAAGTTTCAGAAAAATCTGAAGAGGAAGATCAAAAATTGATTATAAAAAGAGGAAGGGAAACTCAACTTCAATAATATAAAAAAAGACTAATCTTCTGAATGTGAATTTAAGCAAGAAATATGCATCTCGAAAAGAAGAATCTAATGAGCTATCTCACGCAATGATTTGATGAGGAAGAAGGTGTTTTCAGAAATCTTAAGTAGCAAATGTATAGGTTTTGGCCACAAAGGAAGCAAGGGAAATAAGGCTTGTGTTTGCTTAGGTGTGAAGAAACAAAAGAGAAAATACGTGTGAGGGGAATTAGGGTGGCCGACCTAGGTATTTATAGGTGTTTAAGGAGTAACGACTTTACTACTTTTTAGACTTAAAAAATAATTAGGCTTAATAGATAATTCCACAATACTTAGGATAATGGAGATTTTTTTAAAATAATTATCTAGGCTAGTTTTTTGCAAACTAAACTAAGAAGAATTAGCACAAAATAGCTGAATAATACTTAGGAAAATTTTAGACATAAACCTTAGGGCCATCATGCACTCGGGTTGTCAGGGACAAAGTGGTCATTTCTTTTGTACCGATCCCTAGGTGCCTAGAGAAAAATAAAGGACACCTCACATGGCAACTTTTAGAAATATTTTTTTACATACTACAAATTCAAGCTCTCTTCGTTGGTTATCTGCATAGTTTTTTGTCTATCTAGTGCCATCTTCAAACTTTTCTGAATCAGATTCAATTGCTTGGTTGCCTGGTCTATCAATTCCGGATTGTCTAGGCGTCTCTCGCCTACTTCATTCCAACAAATCAAGGTTCTGCAATGTTTACCATACAAAGCTTCGTAATGGGCCATTCCGATGCTAACATGAAAATTTTTGTTGTAAGCGAACTCTGCTAAAGGAAGGCATCTGTCCCAACTGGTCTGTCTATCATGCACACACGCATGTAGCATGTCTTATAGGGTCTGAATTGTTCTCTCGGACTGTCCATCGGTTTGTGGATGAAAAGCGGTACTGAAATTCAATCTTAAACCTAAGGCACTTTGGAATTTTTTACAAAAACGTGAAGTGAAACGGGTCTGAAATAATGGACACAGGAAAACCATGAAAACATACAATCTCGTCTAAATATAATGTAGCCTACCTCTTGGGGTATCTGTATCTATCCACAATCACCCAAATGGTATCGTATCCTCGCTGAGATATAGGTAAATCAACCACTAAATCCATGGTAATGTGCTCCCACTTTCATTATGGAATCGAAAGGGAGATGTTTGATTTTCACCTGCTGGCATACTAGACATTGGGCTACAAATTCTGCAATGTGACGTTTCATACCTAGCCACCAAAGCTGTTCTTTTAAGTCTCGGTACATCTTGGTACTTCTAGAATGAATAACAAACTTCAAACTGTGCGCCTCAGACAGAATTAGGTTGCACACATCAACATCTTGTGGCACTCACACATGATCTCGGAAGACAAGGACACCATCATTTCAAACTCGGAAATCACGAACTGTGGCATCAACACCATCAGCTAGCTGCTGCCATATATCCATGCGTATAGATGCGTATAAAAAACATAAACATGTAAAAAAAACACATAAACATGCAAAACACACAACCATGCTCCGTTACCACCCTTGTAAGGACCCGGACCCAACCTACCAGGCCCTTAGCATAGTGAAACCCAAATAAGCCCTCGCAAGGTTCTATTTGAATCCCACAAGACTCTAAACTATTAGTTATACGAATAAGATTAAATTCATTAGTTAATCAAGTTGGTTTTAAGGTTGGAGCATGCAATTTCATTAAGTAAAATTCTGGTACAAAACGGAGTTAAAGAAAACATAAGCGAAAGACTCTCAATCAAGTAAATGTGAAACCAGTGGAAACATAACACACAAGTCCCAAGGGGAAACTCAATAACACAAGCATCTATTCATGGCAACATGTGAGAACAAGAATAGGAAACGAAAAGCTAGAGAATGAAACAGAAATGTGCTATGCAATTGTCCAGACATGCAGCCTTAATCTCGTACCTCAGTACTACCAATGAAACACAAACCTAAGCCTAAAAAAGAAGGAAAACAACGGAATGAGATTACAAGAATCTCAGTAGGGTCGCAACATCATAAACTTTATGAAAACTTATACAAACATCTCCCGAATAACTTATATAGATCGCATAAATATATATACTAAATAGGCTCAAAACAAAAGAACAAAAAAATATGTAAACACAACAACATAGGGGCTGAGTTTATCAAAATAATAGAGAGGACTTAAAACACTTCGTAGGCAACCATCAAAAGACGGAAACCAAAAACACACAGGCAGCTCAATAAATTATGCGATTATGAAAACCAAATGATTATCCACTAGCGCCTGCATTGTCCAAGATTGTGTTGCAAAAGAAAACAACAAACAAAGTTATAGCAAGTTTGTTTACATTCCCGGCATCCTTCCAAGCATAAAAAGCATCCCGCCAAACACAAGATACGGGGCATCCCGTCAAACACAAGATGCAGGACATCCTGTAAAACATGAGATACAAGCAATCCCGCCAAATACAAGATATAGAGCATCCAACGAGCTCTTGCAGGGAAACACAAACACCATACCACTCCCAGTCCGATAAGAACCTCTCCTCTACCTCAGAAGCATCAACACTTAGCTCGCATGACCAGTGAACAAAAGGATCCTGCCTGTTTTCAAACAAGACACACATACACACATATACACACATACAAGCATATAGCAACACAACGGGGTATCCTCAATCAAATCACAACATAATGCACAATCCAATACACAAAAATACAATCCAAAATAGGGCAACCTACACCCTAAATAGTCTGAAATTACTAAGGAACAAATACAATAGTCCAAAAGCATGCATAATACTATTAAACAAAAAAAAAATCATAGAAACAAACAAGGAAATTTTCGGAGAAACTGATAAAGTATAGATCCTATCTCTCACGCGGATTAATAATAGCTACTCCTTTGCCTTTATCACAAGGATCAAAAACACCTAAAAAATTTATAAGGAAAAAACAACAAAATAACTAAGCATGCAATATGAAAACAGAAAAATAAAGGACAAACTACGGTCCTCACCAAATTCTCACACCAAAACCAACAATCTGATGCAGCAATAACCTTCCTTTGAATACGTGATATGATAATAAAAAATCCACCAAATTTCAACCTGATTGTAAAATCCCTTAAAGGTGGCACAATTCAACAATACTTAGGGAATAAAAGGCAAAACATGATTTTCAAGAAAACCAAGAGGAACGGTGCGATTTTGTGAAAACATTATGGGATAGGTATCAGATGTGCATACAAAAAAGAGGAACAAGATTCAGAATCATTTGAAGAGGAAGATAAAAAATAGGTCATAAAAGGGGGAAGGGAAACTCGACTTCAATAATATAAAAAGGACTAACCTTTTAAATGTGAATTTAAGCAAGAAATATGCATCTCGAAGAGAGGAATCCGATGAGCTATCACACGTAATGATTTGATGAGGAAGGAGGTATTTTTGGAAATCTTTGGTAGCAAGTGTGTAGGTTTCGGCCACAAAGGAAGCAAGGGAAATAAGGCTTCTGCTTGCTTAGGTGTGAAGAAAAAAAAGAGAGAATAAATGTGTGGGGAATTAGGGTGACTGGCCTAAGGACTTATAGTTGTTTAAGGAGGTTAGATTTTACTGCTTTTTAGGCTAAAAAGATAATTAGGCTTGAAAAATAGTTCTACAATACTTAGGATAATGGAGATTTTTTTTCACAAGAATTACCTAGGCTATTTTTTTTTTGCAAACGAAACTTAGAAGAATTAACACAAAATAACTGAATAATACTTAGGAAAATTTTGGACATAAAATTTAGGGCCATCATGCACTAGGGTCATCAGGGGAAAAGTGGTTATTTCTGTTGTACTAGTCACTAGGTGCCATTTCCAACACAGACTTTTAAGACATCTAACTTTCCAAGGATCAAGGTCTCACACATACATGTTCCAACCATACAACACCCATAGGTAAGACATATTTTCCTCAGCCTAGCATTCTATACACTTACCATATTTGACCAAACATTAATCGTCAATTCCAATAGTTCTTAAGAACACACATTTAAAATTTCATATGAAACCCAGAAATGCAATGTTATGTAAGTGAACACTATGAATAGTACTCACAAGGGGGTTGATTTGGTGTTTGATTAAGTAGAATAGGTTTATGGTAGGTTTGGGTGTCACAATTTTGTTCTACACAGGTTGTGGTATGGGTACAGGGACCGTCAGAATCAAATCGGGGGTGATTGGAATCAAAACGGGCAAAGGAGACAAAGTGGTACAAGGCCTGTGTACTGAAGTACACGGTCGTGTTCTTAGGGGAGACCATGTACAATTACACAGTATACCACACGGCTGTGTACCTGTGCTGGATAGGCCTTGTGTTGCCACACGGACTGGGTACACAGTTGTGTACCCTTAGGGACAGGCTATATACTGTTCTGTCCAGAGCAGTGCACGGGTTCATCCTAGTATACACAGGCATGTACCCTTCTCCAGCAAGGGTAAATGCCCCAGAACGGACCTGAAAAATTTTCGAAACTTGTCCAAACTTTTGGGGAACCTTTCTATGGATTTCCAAAAATGAAAAATACGTTATGACACATCAAACATTCGAATCAAAGGGATCATACATTATCGAATGCACATGCATAAACATAAGGTTCAAGAATGGATTCAAGGGTCGGTTCACATGCCTATTCACATGCATTAATACACATTCTATGAGCTTAATAGTTCAAGCACATAATTCATGCACTTAAAACATGTCAAGCAATTCTATATAACTATCATGCTCGTCAATCACACATCAATCAGATAACCTTCATTCAAAACCATACATTCACCATATTTTAAGTTGAAAACACAAGACGGTTTCGCATATGTGAATGAAACATAAACTCCCAACTCTTGATATCGCGGAAAAATCAGTGACAATACCTTTACCCTTATCAACTGCACCAACATCGCCTATACATACAAACAGAACAACACACGGTAAGCACCAAATCGAATGAAAATCAACCAAACAACTCAAAATGGTAAGACAGACACTAAAGACCCTAACAACACGCTCACTGACACATGATTCACACTACGAAAACGCACACCACTTAGGATTTACGGAAACCAACCAACAAGCGAAACACCTAAACTGCACTCAAGCCTCACTTGACTTCAAAAATACCCACAAGCATACCCAATCACTCAATTGGGTTTCTCAATTTACAATTATGCTCCCCAAGATGGACATTAACTATTCAAAGCATAAGAAACACCGAAAAACGGCAATTCCCTCGAAATCACAAAATACCCGAATTTAACAAAAATGTCACTCATTTGAAAAAAGTACACCCACCGATTAGGGAATATTTTTAACAAATCAAAACCACCCAAATAGGTATAAAAACGATAGCAGGAGACTAACGGAACCAACAATCGACGAAAGAAACAGAAATTTAGGGCATTTACCACGAAATCCCCAAAAATACCCTGAAACGGAAAACCGATCGATTACAGCTCCTCAAGCGATGACTAGCCTTGGAAATCAGCTGAGGAATGTTAGGAATAGGGTTAGGGTCGATGCCCAATAGTTTTTGTTAGAGGAAAATCGATGGAACACGAACGGTGTTATCGAGAGATATGTTGAGAGAGAGAGAATGTTGTAAAATAGGGGAGCGACAATGGCTGCTGGCTGATTCCAAAACTTAGAAGATTTTAAGTGTCGAGTTGAGCCGGGTATTTTATCCTAGGCCCAAAATCTCGAAAAGAACTCGATTAAAATATTTTAAAAGCCCAATATGCCTCGATTTGGCCAAAACGAGTTTTATAACCAATAAACACCATAAATGGGCTTGAAAATGGGTAATTGGACCCGGAAAATAACTAACAAGCCAACAATGGATTTTTCGGCTCAATGGCCCTAGTCACTCAAAACGGATCTGGAATCTGCCAAATATGATTTCTACTGACTCAAACCTTGACACTCGACCTAAAACACTCGTTGAGACACCTAGAAGCACACTTAGGTTTTCTATGATTATGTCCACCCTAAGGTCAACACTCGGGTCAATGGCCAACTCTCTCGGGTTAAAAGTAAACTCTTTGTCTTACTTACTAGTCGTTCGAAGGGACGAGGTCTCACATCCTCCCCTCTTTATAAGAATTTTGTCCTTGAAATTCACTTACCTTGTGCCTCAAACATTTGCGGGTACTGCTCTCTCAAAAACTACTCGGTCTCCCAAGCCATCTCCTTATAACTATCACTACGCTTCACCACTTTGACCATCAGAACACTATGAGCCAAAGTTGTTTCACTGTACTCTCCATAATCGCAACTGGATGAGTCAAATATAACAAGTCGTTGGCTGTCTCCACCGGTGGAATACCCAAAATATGAGAAGGGTCTCTAATGTATTTCCTCAGCACCAAAATATGGAATATATTATGAATCCTTTCCATCTTAGGTGGAAAATAGAGTCGGTATGCCATGGATCCAATCCTCTCGGTGATGACATAAGGACCGATGTACCTTAGTGAAAACTGGCCATGCTACTGCAACCGAATCATACCTTTTCAAGGTGTGGCTTTTAAAAATACCATGTCACCAACCTTGAACTCAAGATCTCATTGATGGTTATCAGTATAGTTCTTCTGTCTATCCTGTGATGTCCTCAACTGTTGTTTGATCAAATCTAACTGCTCTGTCGCCTGATCAAACATCTCGGGACTATCCAGCTTCCTTTCGCCTACCACATCCCAACACAGGGGTGGTGTATGACACTTCCTAGCATACAAAGCCTCATACGGTGCCATACAGATAGAAACCCAAAAGTTGTTATTGTATGCGAACTCAGCTAACGGTAGGGAACGATCCTAAGTGGTCTGTCTGTCCAACGCACAAGCATGCAGCATGTCCTCCAAAATCTAGATTATCCTCTCTAACTATCTATCTATCTGTGGGTGGAAGGCCATGCTGAAATTCAGTCTCATGCCCAAAGTACTATGTAGCTTCACCCAAATAGTGGATGTGAATCTTGGATCTCAATCTAATACTATGGACACCAGAACTCCAAATAGTCTCAAAATCTCGTCCATGTATCTCGATGCCACTCTCTTTGTTGGGAAGGAAATATGCAGACTTGGTCAGTCTATCCACTATCACCCACACCGCGTTATGTCCTCGCTGCGATCTTGGCAATCCAACCACGAATTCCATCGTCATGTGTTTCCATTTTCACTCTGGAATGGGTAGTGACTGTAGTAACCCTGTAGGTCTTTGATGCTCGAATTTGACCTGCTGACAAACCAGACTTCTAGCCACAAACTCTACAATGTTCCTCTTCATCCCGAACCACCAATACTGCTCTTACAAGTCTTGGTACATCTTGGTACTTCCGGGGTGAATTGAAAATGGCGAGCTATGAGCCTCTATCGTAATCAGCTGCCTCAAACTCTCATCGTCGAGAATGCACACTCGGCCTTGGAAAATCAGAATGTCGTCATCTCTCTGATTCGGTACTCACTAACTGTGCTGACACCACTACCATCACCCTTTAACTGTTATCTCACTCTGACCAACACTGAATCCTTAAGCTGCTTGGCACGAATCTCATCTACCAATGATGGTCTATCAACAAACTGTGCAGTCAATGCTCCGGACTCATCACTATCAAGATGGACTTTAGATACCCTCAAACACATCAGCATTGAGATGTACTCAGCTCGAACATAAGCCAAGGAAGATGATGTCTTCCTACTCAATGCATTGGCAACTACGTTATCCTTGCCCGGATGGTACTCGATCACCATATCATAATCCTTGATCAGCTCTAACCATCTCCTCTGTCTCAAATTCAACTTCTTCTGGGTGAGAAGATATTTGAGACTCTTGTAATCAGTATCAACTCTACATGTATCACCATACAAGTAATGCCTCCAAATCTTCAATTCAAACACCACTATCGCCAACTATAAGTCATAGGTCGAGCTGGGTATTTATATCCTGAGCTCAGAATCTCGAAAAGGACTGGATCGAAATATTGTAAAACCAATAAACATAAAAAATGGGTTTAAATAATCAATTGGGCTAAAAAATGGGTAATCGGGCCCGAAAAATAACTAACAGGCCTTAAACGAGTTTTTTCAACCAAAAGGCTATGATCACTCAAAATGAATCCGAAATCAGCCAATAATGATTTCCATTTACTCAAACCTCGAAAGTTGACCTAGAACACTCACTAAGACACCTAAACTCACACCTAGGCTTTTTATGACTATGTCTACCTTAAAGGTCACTCTTAGGTCAACTCACTTGTCAAAGGTCAACTCTCGGGTCAAACTGGTCAACCTCAGTCAAACTAGTCAAAATTGGACACTCTCGCTGAACGATCCCGCTGACAAGACACTCGGAGGGATGATGTCTCACATCGATTACCCTATAGAATACGATCCAATTGATTAGCTTGGCCTGTGGTCGTGTCTCAGATCATGTCTCATCGGACCTTTGCCAAATGCAAAGTCCCTATGACCCTGACTTAGATTCCTCTAGTTCTGAACCATCTTCCTAGGTCTAGTGGCAACAATCACCAAAGCCTGAAGATCTAAAATCGACATCGTACCGACAATCGCTCAGATCTCGTGACTTAGCCGGTTCTAAAAATGACAAGCTAGCTTCTCCTTAGTATGGTCCTCGGCTGCTGTAAAATAAGAGAAATCCCTCAGCTTAGTCCTCGGCTGATATCTCATAGCTTATAGGATATTAAAATCATAATTGAAATCATGCGGCCCCTCACTCAATCTTAAGGGACTTAAATCACCAATAAGGAATTTTTTTTGAATTTTTTCTGATAATTTTTGAATTTCTTATAATTATTTCTAATCTGAGATAAAAAAATATCAAAATCTTATATTATTGGATTTATTTTTTCTTTTTCAATTTTTAAAAATTTTTCTATAATTTATCTCATTTTCTAACTTTTTTTCCCTGAACTTAATACTATTTTCAAAATTTTTGAAAAATTGGTCAAAAATAAAAAGTTAATGTGATACGTGTTGTCATGCCCCAGAATCCTCCAAGACATAACAACCGTCGTATAGCTACTGTACAAGCTGAGCTGGCCATCCTAAGAATATACAATAACTATATAAGATGAGAATAGAAATTGTTTAAATTTTATTCATTGTTTAATGCATGATAAACCTTGAAACCAATCCCAAGACCAATGAAACATGCTGAAATAACTTAACACGCAGAAATTTCATGCGATTTATATTATGCAACAAAGTGAATCAATAATTTTGATTTATTGAACTATATTATGAGGGATCCCATTGTACAATATACACACAAGATGTCATATACAACTTTTCCACAAGTGCAAACTCGAATCCTCGATCATACCTCATAGATCGTACACAATCAGAGAGCCTGCACTTTGAGGCGAAACCAATTCTTCTTCTCAAAACTTGAGAGATCTATCAAACACAGGCATGAGAGCCAGGTGAGTGGATATTTTTTTTATATAAAATATTTTGAATGTTAAAAAGAATTAATATTTCATGCCCTGGAATCCAAAATTTAGCGCGATAATCGCCATATGCTCATTATATATACTGCCATATCACCTAGCAATGTATATAATAAACCTACATGTCTAGTGATAAAAAAGTAAATAACATAGTCGATATTAGAATATAAGCTTAATTAAAATGCACAACGGTTATCAAAGAAATATTGATGTCTCCGGGTGACATCGAACAACCCAAGAATAAGTAATTTAAGGAATGAGCATATTTCATAGCATACATGCTCGATTTCATTATCAATAGCATACTAGTATCTCGACACAACCAAATGACTCAAGGAAAACAACTATGAATATAAACCCTCATAATTACCTCGCTCGCACTTTAATCCAATTTATTTTCACGATATGCCTAGGAACAAGCTCCTATTCCTTAGTCTTGCATTCATGCCAAAAGCCTGACAGAAACCTGAAAGGTGAGTGGATGGGAAAAATATATATAACATAGCACATATAATCAGGCACTGATTAAGTAGACACTAGCACGCAATAACAAACTCGATGAGTCAAGGAATATGCAGCATAGTCATAGTCAAAACATTACATACTTGCACAACTTTCCAAGCAATATGACCATGACTGGGCTGGTAATGGCTCTTAGTCTGTTGAGGTCCTAGGATTTTGGGACTGAGATACGTCAGTGATAGTTCTGACTTATTTTTTCCTTATTTTACCACATTGCTGATTCCACTAACGCTGCTAGGGCATTAGGTGATGGCAACTTCACCTAAGTGATCCCCGTTTTGCAAGTAACCATCTTGCGTTTACTGGCTTGTTTGTGCCATCCCTGTCCCACCTTATAGCCTCGGTATTATTGGCATATCCGTGCCACATTATCATACTCGGAGAGCTCTCAAGAGTCACATTGGTTACCCTATGTTATGCCTGTGCATTTCACAACTCGTGTATCTGATGCATTCATTGTATTGTATGCATAACAGTTACCATGGCATAATGGGTGCAACTGACACATAACAACATAGCATAGCATACCGAATGCATCACACAATAGTCAATTACGGTGAATGCATAGAATTTCAAGTTACAGATCAATTAATTAATATTTTGATAATCGTAACTAATTAATCATGCCAGCAATAAAGAAAGTAAATAAAATCCATTCGTTCATGAGTTTAGAGTTTGAATAGCCCACAAACTCTTTCTTGCTTGCTAGACCGATTCCTCGAGGCCCACCACCTATAGGTATCCACCTAAAAGTACATTTATAACCAATTCCTCAATAACACATGCCAAATTACTTAAACACACATAAAATCATGCATTTATAACCTTAATTTGACATATTTCTACCAATCCGGAATCAATTCAGATATTTTTTCTATTTTTTTATTTTTTTAATTTTTCAAATATTTTTCTAATTATTTGACATATCAATCAAATCAATTCCAAATTCATAAATCTTGTTACCACTAGATTCTTCGTTGATTCTCGTATTTTTCATAATTTTTGGGAATTTTTTTTATTTTTATACTTTTTTCCAGATTTTTCTATCATTTCTGGCCATTTTTTTATTTTCTGTAATTTTATTTAATTTCTGGCCAATTATAGTGACACCTGGTGGAACCAGGCACTGAAAGCTCACTATCCGAACCTGTCATATCGTGACACATGGATTAACCCACGCATGCCACGTCGCCCAAGCCTGCGAACTACTTGTCGTCTGCGTTTGTAGACGACAAGTCTCCCATCTGCGTGTTGAGCGACTCATCACTAGGCTTGAAGGGGATGACCTATTGTTCGACTGCGATGTCTTCAACCTCCAACTGAAGGTTTCTACAGAAAAACCTAAAAATTTGAAATCCCCATAACTTTATACATGCATCCAAACCACCCGAAACCCGTCCCCTTCGAAAGCCTAAAGTCTCGATTCTAACCATGCAAAAATCCCTTATTTTCATCCCAAAAAAAATAAAATCAAAGGATATGGGTACCCAGATTCCAGGTAGGAAACTTACCCAAAAATCACTAGCGATTCGCGCTATACACCCTCGCAAAGATGGGCAACACATTCAGAATCTTCTCCTGAAAGTTTTTCGCGTACAACTAGAGCTCAGAGGGTCGAATGCGTCTATATCCATGCATGACCTTCTCTCATTGAACTTGTTTCGGCCACACATGGAGGCTAGGGTTTGATAGTTGTCATTCTATATAGGTATAGGGTAGAGAAGGTTTCGGGAGTGACTCATCCGATGATCGAAACGACGTCATTTTCGTCTTAAAGGAAATAACGTCGTATTAGGGTTCCTTATACCGTATAGCTTGGTAAAACGTTACAAGTGTCCATTGTTACATGAATTTCTGCATTTTGCCCAATATTCAATTTAATAATAATTTTATATTAATAAAAATTTTAAATATTTATATATTTCAAAAATTAGTTTAAAATCCACAGTAATTAGCACACTAATTCGAAAAATACCTAGAAAATTTCTATAATCTTTTTATAAATAGTACTATCCATCACTACTATAGATTTCTCATAAATATATAATTTACTAAAATTCAAATATCATTATTTTCTTCTTAGAAAAATCACCATAATTCCAATTATATTTCCGAAAATGTTTGAAAAATTCTCTAATATTTTTAAACCTCTATCGAATCTATCCAAGGTCTTAAATATCCAAAATCAACATTACCTCTTCCTTTATGATTTTTCAATCATTAAATAAATAATTTTAATAATATATAGTATCTCTAAAAAACATTCGCATCTTATCACAAGTCTGTAAATAATTCTAAACTATGGGTTAAAGCCCGCTAACATCGATGAACCTCCCTCAGGCTTTCTGGCCCAAGCAGCTCTAAAATTTCAGGTTCTCACAATATGTTACTTTAGTCATATAATTTGGCTAGCAATGTAACCAAAATCATGGCTACAGACCATTCAAATCAAGACATAGCAATGCATCATGACATAATCTAGGCAAAGTAATGCCACACATTCATAATATATAACCCCATCAACTGGGTTTCACTCAAATAATGTCTTCCAACAAGATAGATATATCATCCCATTCCACATGCATCTCAAATAGCCAGAAATCTTATAAATCTCGATATACATTCAGTAGTCATTATAATAGATGGCTAGCATTACTAAATAATTATTGTAGATTAGTATTATAATCACTTCCTTTTTATTAGGGATTATAAAACATAGTAATCTAAGAACACATAGTAATCTAATGACATTCATATATTTAACGCACAGTAATCTGATTTGTTGAGGTAACTAACTCCGTAATAAACCCAAACCTTCGTATTTCTTAAAAGTCAGTATATCGACAGCTAACATATCTCATAACCTCTATTCCTTTTATTCTACAAGGGTTGGTGTACTGCTTGCTCACCCCTCTTATAGCTTTTATTCCTTTCATTCGGCAAAGGTTAATATATTGTTAACTAACCATCTTAGAATTTTTATTTCTTTTTGTCATAACTCTACTTAATTAATCTTGAGTCATCACTTACTTCTTTCCTATATTCTTAATTTGTTCTTGCTCTTTTAATCGTCTTCTCAAATCTCAATAAATAGTTTATCAATAGGACTTCTTTAGTTCTCAAATAAGTTATTAATAAGATGTCTTTGGTTCTCCTCTATTGGGTCAACCCTCTAATTATTTCTTTCTCTTATTATCTTGGATTTCAGTTTCTTAAACGGTAGTGCTTTACCTTCAGCACAATCAGTGTCCTTTCATATGACTAATCAATCATATGTAACATTGTTAGGATATTTCCTTATAATCAATAGAGTTAATATATCTCAATATTTATGAATTATTATTACTTTAAATATTATTTTTGTTACTCAAGTGTTGTGGTTTTTCTAACAGGAGATTCAATACGCTTCTTATATGACTTTGAAATCATACAAGGTATTCTTGAGTTATTATTATAGCTCTATCTAGACAGTGAAATACTGATATTTCCCAAGTCACATATAATAGAAGCATAGCTCAAAACATTCATAATCCACATTCAGAATAATCACATAATCATATTTTATTCTAAACATATACATGTAGATTGAAATTGCTATGATTTAAAGAATTTTTCATTGACCATGCATTTATGTATGCAAACAGCTCACGGATACCACATATCAGATAGAATCAATCCTGTGAGACCCTAATAATTGATTCGATGGATCGGATTCTAGTATTGAACCTGGAACATGTATACCAGCTTATTAGATAACATACTCTACCTTTGCCCTATTGATGCCTATCTTGATCAATTAATTAACCTATTGGACTATGATCTTGTTTCTTTTGATTGTACATGTTATAAACACCTATTCCTTTCTTAATTTCATGAAATCATAACCCGTAATCTCTCTAATGTTGAAATCGCAAGTTGCCTTATAAACCATAAGGTATTGCCAAAATTTTTATATTGAATTAGGGTGAATAATCAAGTTGATTCTTACTGAGTTTTTGGCCATCACATCACGCATTCAGGGGAAAGATATTACTGCATCTGGATCGCTGGATTTTGGTAGGTTAACTGGTAAGGATTCCTAATGCCTTTGGTTTTTAATTAAGTAATCTTGTGGGTTAGTATTGTGTGGTCTTTGCCTTGTGATTGTTTAGGAGATTCTGATCTTATTGGAAAGGTAAAGGATTACATCTGATTCAGACATGTGAGAGGTAGGATCTATGCCTCATCGGTTCCTTTGGTTACCATATTGTTTGATTGTTTGAATATGATTGAATTCATTTGCCTATCTTGGTTATATGCTTGCGGAATGTGTGATTATGATAATCGGGAATCTCAGAAGTTAATAAGAAATAGGTTGCCTAATTTGGTTATGACTTTGAGGATTGATCTTTGATTTGTATTGTGATTTGATTGAGGATCCTTTTTTGTGATTTGTGTATGCGTGTATGTGACTTGTTTGTGCTTTGTTTGAAGGATCCTTTTGTCGCTGGCCACGCGAGGTAAGTATTGTTGCTCCTAGGGAGAGGGGAGATGCTTACCGAACTGGGAGGTTTATGGGTGGTTATTCCCAGCAAGAGATCGTTGGATGCCTCGTAGACCGGTTCAAGTCTTGACATCAGGAAGCCTTGTAGGCCAGTTCAAGTCTGGACGTTAAGATGCCGTATAGGCCAGTTCGAGTCTGAACGTTAGGATGCCCTATTTGAGAGTGACAGGATGACTTGTATGCACTGCTGCAAGAGTGCTCCTAGGCCAATTCAAGTTTCGGAGACAACTAAAAGGCTTGCTGTAATATTGGTTGTTTAACTGTTTTACCCTTTTTGCAGAATAGCCTTGGACAACATGGGAAAATGGGGACATACCTTGGTTTTGAAAATCAGATTATGTATAGGCTGCCTGTGTGCTTCTGAAAAAAGAAATATTTTCAGTCTTTCCCCTTGTTTTCTACCAATTTTAGCCTACCCTCATATTGTGTGTGCACGTGATGATTTCAGCCCCTAATATGTGTATTTGATGCTTGCGGTTTTAATTAGATATCTTAGCTAGTTTTAAGTGTTTATCTTTTGGTTATTGGGAGATGTTTGATTGGGAATTCCTAGGACTTATGATGCTGTGAACCTACTGAAATTCTTGTAATCTCATCCCTTCTTTTCTCCCCTTTTGCAGGCTTAGGTGTGTGCTTTGTTGCTGGTACCAAAGGTGTGAGATCAAGGCTACACGACTGGACGAATTTGCACCCCTTTTCTACTAAATGCCCATGTCATGCCTTTGAACTTATGTGGATTTGCATTCTGGCTTTCCAATCCCTCTTTCTCTTTTTATTGCTTCCGAAATATACATGATTCTATTGGTTGATGTTTTGAGATTCCTATGGGACTTGTGTGTTATGTTTTTCCTTATTTTGAGTATTAATATAAGTCTTCCGCTGATGTTTTCTTTCACTCCGTATAAGCCAGAAATTCATTATTATATGAACATGCTCCAACCTTTAAATAGCATATAAATCAACTAATAAGTCTTCCCCTTGTTTTCTTGGTCACGGCGGTACGGGTCCTAATAGGTTGGGTTTGGGTCCTTACAATACACACAAGTCCCATAAGGATCCACAACAAGAGTACCCAAGGCATGCATCTTATACCATAATCACAATACGGATTATGCATTCTTGCAAACAGTCAAATGGAAACTAAGTCCATAATGGGTCCATATCGTAACCGTAATCCAACCACAAGCATGTAAATCAGAAATATGCAAAAATGCTAAAACATAAAACATGTTAAGTTCTAAAACGTGCAAGTGCAATAGTCTAGCCCTAACCCCAACACCGGGAAAGACTTGACCTCAAGGGTGAATTACAACTCGAACGAATTAGCTCTAAAAAGATATCAATAAATGGGGGTGAGATCAAAGAACTCAGTGAGAGTTACAGCGTCATAAACACATACGGAGAATAAAGGCACACAGAAAATCATTTAATAGGACCGTTATTTAAAGCACACTTGTCTTCCATGTATACTAGCATACACTCATGGTGTTTCACATGTAATTATGCATAATGCATGTATCGTAAAACACAATGAAATATATATATACCAACCCAATAGGTTTTATCAACTCAAAAAATCACACATTTTCACATGGCTACTGTGTGCCTCAAAACCTATCGAGGTGGATTGTAAATCACTTTCGAAATCCCTAGCGCTAAGGGACACCGAAAGCCCATTGACGGTTAATTTTCATTTATAAACTGCATATAGAACCCCTACTACCAATATTATTCGAAATCGAGTTGATAAATCATACTATCACATTCAATCTCAATTCATACATATACAGGTATAACCAAGCTTGCTAAACCATCGCAAACATCAGGCAATCACACATATTCCAACTATACAACACCCTTAGGTAAGACATATTCCCCTGAGTCTAGGATTCTATACAGTTACCATGTTTGGCCAAACATCAATCGTCAATTCCAAGTGTTACTAAGAACATAGATAAATAATTTCATAAGAAATCCCAACAATGTCAAGCAAGTGAACACTATGAATGGTACTCACAAACGGGTTGATTTGGGTATGATTTGGTGTTTGATCGAGTGGAATAAGTTTATGGTAGGTTGGGGATCATAATTTGGTGTACAGAGGTTGTGGGAGGGGTACGGGGGCCATCGGAATTAAAATATAGGTGATTGGAATCAAAACGGGCAAAGGAGACAAAGTGGTACACGGCCTGTGTACTGAAGTACACGGCAGTGCCCCTTCTTAGGGGAGGCCATGTATAGGTACACGGCCTTGTACCCGTACTGGACAGGCTGTGTGTTGCAACATAGCTATGTACCCATAGGGACAGGCCATGTACCGTTCTATCAAAAACAGTACACGGGCTCGTCCCACTGCACATGGGCATTTACCCTTCTATAGCAAGGATACGCACCTCGGAACACTTCCAATACTTTTCCAAACTTGCGGGGAACCTTTTTATGGATTTTCAACAACAAAAAATATGTTACAACACATCAAACACTTGAATTGAAGGGCTCATATATGATCGAATTCACAAGTATAAATACAAGGTTCAAGAATGGATTCAAGGGTCAATTCACATGCATCAATACACATTCAACATGCTCAATAGTTCAAGCTCATAATTCATGCATTCAAAACATGTCAAGTAAGTCTATATAACTATCATTCTCGTCAATCACACATCAATCACATAGCCTTCATTGAAAACCACACATTTACCATATTTTAAATTGAAAACACAAAACGGTTTCGTATACGCTAATGAAACATAAACTCTCACCTATTGATGTGCGGAAAACTCAGTAGCAATACCTTTTCCCTTATCAACCGCACTAGCACTGTCTATACATACAAACCAAACAACATATGATAAGCACCAAACCGAATGGAAATCAACCAAATAACTCGAAATGGTAAGACGAACCCTAAAGACCCCAATGACACATTCACTGACACATGACTCACACTATGAACAAGAACACCACTTAAGATTTCCAGAAACCAACCAACGAGTGAAATGCCCAAACCCCACACAAGCCTCACTCGGCTCTAAAATGACCCACAAGCACACCCGATCACACAATCGGGTTCCTGAATTCAGAATTACTCTCCCCAAAAAAGAAACACCCAAAAGCAACAACTCCCTCGAAATCACAAAGCACCTAAATTTACAGAAAATGCCACTCAATTGAAAAACGTACACCCACTGATCAGGAAACGTTTTCGATGAATCAAAACCACCCAAAAAAGCATAGGAATGACAACAGGAGACTAACAGAACCAACAATCAATGAAAGAAATGGAAATCTAGAGCATTTACCACAAAATCCCCAAAAATACCCTGAAATGAAAAAACCGATCAATTACAACTCCTCAAAGGACGACTAGTAGTGGAAATTGGCTGGGGAATGTTAGGAATAGTGTTAGGGTGATTCCGACACTTAGAATAATTAAGTGTCGGGTTGGGCCGGGTATTTAAACCCTGAGTCTAAAATATTGTAAAGAACCCGATTACAACATTTCAAAAGCCCGATATGCCTCGAGTGGGTCAAATCGGGTTTTAAAACCAATACACACTATAAATGGGCTAAAATAACAAATTGAGCTCCAAAATTGGGTAATCGGGAATGGAAAATAAATAACAGACCCACAACAGGTTTTCAGGCTCAAAGATCCCTGTCACTTAAAATGACATCGAATCGACCAAACACGATTTCCACTGACTCAAACCTCGACACTCGACCTAAAACACTTGATAAGATACTTAAACGCACACCTAGACTTTCTATGACTGTGTCCACCCTAAATTCAATGCTCGGGTCAACCATTAAGTCTTTCAGGTCAAAATACAACTTTCGGTTAAACTGGTCAACTTGGTCGAAATCGGCCACTCCCGTTAAACGGTCTCAATGACTAGGCACTCGGAGGGACAAGGTCTCAGAAATTTTTCCTTCGGTTATTCTTATTTTTGTTAAACATTCTTCAATATGTATAACTGGATACAATGCCATTCGAATGCCGATTTTGAATTTTGAAAACTCGAATCAAAATTAAGATCCTTGTTTCGTAATTTCTTTTTAATATTCAAGTTCTGAGTGTGAAATTATATAAATACGGGAATGAATGTTGCAAGGAGCAATTCGGAAGGATTTTTTTGGTTGAGAATCAAAATTAGGTTGAAAGATGGAATTTAAAAGTGTATAGATTTTCTAGGAATTTTTGAAAGGGTATTTTGGTATGAAAGGATTTTTTAAATATGAATTTTGAGGTATTGTATTTATTATTAATTTAATATTTGTGAGATAAATAATCTGATCCTATTGGAGTATTCTACTATTTTTGAGGAATTTATCAGAATTTTTTAGATAATTTTTGGGATAATATACTATTTATTAGGAATTATAAAAAAAATTCTGAAATTTTAAATATACATTAAATATTATATTATTATTATAAATAAATTAAAAAAAAGAGGGAGAGGTCAAAATGCGGAAGGCTCTATCATTTTGATCTGGTTGCAGCTTGAAGGGAAAACCCTAATTCTCTTCTTCAAAATGGTGTCATCCCCTTTGGGGATTGAAGCAACGTCATTCTTGTTCAAGGATGAGTCACCCAGGATCCTTTCCAGCATCACAATTTTACTTATCGGAGGTTTCCAGACTTTCAACTCCCACACGTGGTGGGAATAGGTTCGATGAGAGAAGACCACACAGGGGTATACACTAAATCGACCCTGTGAGCTTCGATTTTGTGTGAAAAAGGGAGCGGGAGAGCATTTGAGAGCGCTGCAAGTGTGCAGGAGAGAAACAGAAAGAATTCACTGGCGATTTTGGGTAAGTTTTTTGCCCAAAAACTCAGGTACCTAGATCTTCAGATTTATGGTTTTTAATTGAGTGGAAATCGATTTTGTTGTGTGATTTGCAACTGGATAGTTTAGAGCTTTGTTTTGATGTGTTTATTGGAGTCATTGGATTCATATCGGGTAGATCTGTGTGGAAAGGGAAGAAAATTCAGTAGGTCTTTGATTAGGGGTCTTCAGGTTGAGGAAGAAGACAGCCTCGAATGACGACTCATCCGAGAGTGCCCTATGACAGGTCGTCCAAAAGAGAACACAGGCGACAAATTGTTTAAAATGAAAATGCAAGACAAGTTGTTTAAGGGTATATTGATTGATATGTAGTTTAACTCATAGCTGAACGACGAGCCGTTTAAGATTAATACTGTATGACATGTCGTCTAAATACAAAGTGAATACAAGTCATTTGTGGAAGAGTTAAATGACATGTAGTTTGAAGTATAACCAAATGACAAGTCATGTCGAGCTCTGAGTGAGCATATGTCAGCATCCTAGAGGTTGGGGTGTAATATTGGAGCATGCTCATGCTGCCACATGTCAGACTATGAAGAAATCAGACAGAAATTATATAAAATAAACAAAAAAGCAGGAAATTAAGGAAAATTCAGGGAAAATAGAAAGAAATTAGAGAAAAATTAGTAAAAAATACTAGAAATTATGAAGATTTTAATGGTATGAAGTTTGTAGAAATCTGAGTCTGTTTGATAGGTCAAATAAACCAAAGAAGTTGATAGAAAACATGGATAAAATAAGAAGAGATCAAAAATTGTTCCAAGTTGGTGTTTAGATGATGTCGATATGATTAAGTGATCAAGAATTTATATTTAAGGATTATGGCTTGGTAAGAGATTAATAGCAAATGGATTTTTTGATTGACACATGCTGAACAAAATCGAGAAAGAGGATCTTCTCCGGAGTCAAATCCCAAGGAAGAACAAAAATCATAAACTATGAGTGATTGGATGGTTGTGCATGGCATTTTATATGATTGTATCTAAAAATAAATAATATAATCGAATAATCAAGAAGGCATGAACAGGCATACTTAAGCATGCAGTATCGTTAGTATTGTTTACCGCTATTTCCTGATTCGAATGAATTGAATGGAATTAGTATAAATGTGTTTATATGATGTCCTGTATAATGAATGTTTTGTTGAAAGATATGACAACAGCATGTGTCTGCATAGGATAACCTATACAACCCTTGATAACTCAACGGGTCTTGTAATGTGGCATGGAGATGTCAGACTACGAGGAATAAGGTTAGACTGGATATAGTATTTATTATGAACTTGATAACCATTCTTGCAAGTTTTGGGAAATGTGTAGGTGAAGCTATCATCACCTAACGTTCCGGCAATTTCAGTGGAATTGGCTTGTAGAGGTATGTTAGATAGTTGAAATGAACATAATGAATATAAGAAAAAGATAAAAAAAATCACTTAGGATACCACTGACAGATCCTAGTACTATCCAGAGCCCGGAAAGACTGGGAATAAATGCCAGCCCAGACACGCTATTAATGCTCTACTAAAATAAAATTTCATAATGAGATGTTAGTCTTATCCACACCTCGTTACTAGACCTGAAGAGCTCTCAAGGGTTGTATAAAATTTCATAAATAAACTTTTGTGCTTTGCATATTCATACTCGAATACATTCTATGCATTACGATATAAACACACAACATGATATTAGATTCCTTATTCAATCTAGTAATTTCTGTATTTTTTTTTGAATTTTTTACTATTTTCCCTTAATGTCACCATAGCATGATATTAGATTCCTCATTTAAATGGCACCACCTGGCAGACCAGGCGTGCCCAAACCCAACTATAGAGCTACCTGATCATGACATGCATTCCACTCCATGTGTGCCACGTCACCCGATCCTGAGGCTCGGGTGATGCCCTATTGCACCCTGAGAACGACAAGTCGTCTTCTCATGCAGGTGATATATCGCCCGATCTGCTCTCAAATGACACATCATACACCGGCTGGAGCAGACGACCCATCGTTCGAATACGTCATCTTCAACCTCCATCTGGCTCTGCAACTTATGCCTCTAAATCCCGAAAATCATAAAGCTTCATATACTCAATTAATCGCCTCAAAACTCATCCTACCACAATCGCAATCTCAAACCGAAGCTAATCCGCAAGTTCCTATCGATTTTCACCAATTAAAACTAGCAATTCAAGAGGAAGAAGATGCCCGAATTCGGGCACAAATCTTACCTAAAACTAGCCGGGAAATTCATGATTCTAGTCGGGATGCACTCGCAAGCGAACGGGTAAAATTTTGAGGAAAGAATGGAAGCTCAAAACCAAATGAGGGGTCAGCTGCTAGAACAGGATCTTATCCCGTCGATTGACCAAAAAATGTGGGAAACCGGGAGAGGCTAAGCGACAGCCGGTTCTAGGAACGAAACAACGTCATTCAGGCTTACCTCGAATCGACATGGTTTTATAAAACAGCCTTCCCCCTCTATGACCTTTCAAAACGACACACCCTCCTATGGTTTCATATTATATATATTATTTTAATATTATAATAATATAATAATAACAAAGATTATCATTTTCTATTTATAAAATTATTAAAAATTCCTAATAAATATTAAATTTATCATAAAATACCCAAAAAATTCTTATTCACTCCTTATTCATAGTAAGATCAACTGGAATTTAAAAATTATTTTTCTCATAAATCCACAATATACCAAAAATAAATTACCCTTCAATTGACCTTAGAAAAATCATAATAATAAAAATTACACATCCAAAAATTTCTAGAAAATTTTCCAATCCTTATAATTGATCAATAGACCTTTCCGAAATTTTAAAACATCAAAACCATCAATAGACCTCTTTATATAATTTTTCATTCATAAATTACTTTAATGGGATTAATATCTCATATATCATAATAAATCTCCAAAATATACTTAATCAATTATAAGTTATTAACATTTCTTTAAAACTGAATAATGCACATCCCAATAGTACACATGTCACAAATCTCATATTTCTAAGCATGACATGTACTGGGTGGTGAAAAGACAAAAATACCTATGGACCCCGTTTTCCAAGAAAACGCACCCTAATGTTCTTTTTTCGAAGTCAAAACTTCCAATTGACACTTATGAGTCCTGATGACTCATCAAAAACGGATAAAGGTCACAAAAAAAAAACTAACCATATATCTCACAGGCTCTAAAGTTGTATAGCGGCCCAAATCGATAAAATCATCGAATAAATTTCAATCATCCTTCACAACACTCAGAGAATCCATCAATTTCGTAATAAACGAAGACTATTCAAAGTCCACTAATTTCGTCGTCAGATTTTGATTGGGCCTTCGGCCCAAATAGCTCAATACTTAATATCATCATTCAAGTATTAATATCATCAAAATATAAATTTATAGGCCTTCAAATTTTTCTTAGAAGCTCTACGATTATCCTTGGATTCTATCCGGATACTTTTCGTATTTTACTTTAGTTATCAAAAACTTTTACTAATTTTTATACCTATTAAAATACAATAAAATTATCTAAATTTTACATTATTAGACTTCTCATAATTTTCTCTATTTTTTAGAATTTTTCTATATTTTTCTTGATTTATTTCTATTTTTCCCAATTTTTAGATAATTTCTGCTATTTTTTTATTTTCTGGTCAAAGTCAATCAAGTCAACATGCCACATGTTACTCCAGGACACGGTCATGTATTATTCTGGTCCAATCCAAACCCAATTCCAAACTGGTATCAGACGACGTGTTACTCACACCACATGTAGACGACCTGTCATCTGTCTTCTCTTCTGAACGATGTGTCATTCGAAAGGCTTGCGGACGACATGTCGTCCTCTGTCATCTTCTTCCTCCCACTGCACTTTGTCACGACCGAATATCAGACTACGCGTCATTCGGCTTCGTGCGGGACCCGACCCCCAAATCAAGGAACACATTTCCCACCAAAGGAGCTAATCAAGGAGGGAATCCCATGTTCCCCACTATGTTCCCCACTAAGAGAGGGAATCAAGGAACTCACTTGGGATCCGTGGTTGTGCTTTTTCTAAGAGAGGGAATCAAGGAATGCACTTGGGATCCGTGTTTGTGCTTTCTACTTTTGTATATAACCGTTAGATCATACGGCTTGATCTCCACCATTCATTGGGGAGTTGTAAAGGCTATATAAGGGGTGCCTCCCCTCATTTGTAATCATCCACCAAATCCAGCAATACTTGCAATATAGAGAGTTTAGAGCTTTCTCTCCATTATCTTGTGTCTCTCTCTTTTCAGTTGTGTTCTAAGCTTAGCATTCTAGCTAGCTTTGTGAGGAAGGCTTACTTAGTCTATTGCAAGAGCGATAGTCTAAGGCCGCACGGAGAGTTTCTATTCCGCAAAACTCTAGTCCCGTGACAGTTGGTAGCGGAGCACGGCTCAATCCTTTGAGAGAGAAATGGAGATGCCTAGTACTTCTGATGCCAACATCCATTTTGAAGAGGAGGTCGAGGAGGTCCGTGTGGGGAGACTACCCCAACGTGCTCCCGAACCTAAGAAGAGAATGAAGACTGTTGATCATCTGTCATCATTGGAGGCAAGGATCACTCGTATGGAGATGAAGGTTGCCGATGACAAGGATATGATTGAGGAATATGGCCAACGCATAACCGAGCTCGAGTCGGGTGACGTGAATGAGCTTCGTGAGGAGATGCAAGGCGCCCTCATTGCTATCCACTCTTGGAGGGAAGAGTTAGATGACTTCAAGGTAAATCTTCTTGCTGAGATCTCTTCATTTAAGGATGATTTGGTTGGAATCAGGGAGGATTGCAAGAAGGGAAATGCGCAAGGGGTTGCCAAACCCAAGCTGAAGCTGGATGTCCCAAGGCCGAAGTCATTTGGTGGGACGAGGAATGCCAAGGAAGTGGACAACTTCCTTTTCAACCTTGAACAATACTTTCAAGGGGTGGGCATGGAGAGCGATAGAGATCGACTTTCCCAAGCCCCACTATATCTAACCGACAGTGCCACAACCTGGTGGAGAATGAAGCATGCTCAAATTGAGCGTGGCACTTTGACGTTGGAGACGTGGGCAGATTTCAAAAGGCTCCTGAAGGCACAATTCTCACCGAGAAATGTGGAGCTAGAAGCGAGGGAGAAGCTTCGCAAGTTGTCCCACAAAGGCGACATCCGAGACTATGTGAGGGAGTTCACAGAAGTCTTGTTGGAGATCCCAGACATGCCCGAGACGGAGGCCATGTACGTGTTTCTGGGAGGCCTACAAAGTTGGGCCAAGCTGGAGCTTCATCGACGCAATGTCAAGGAGCTCAATGACGTAATTTCCGAGGCTGAATCCTTGGCGGAATTCGAGAGGAAGCCCGAGGGTTCAAGCCCACCTAAGCCTATGAGTTTCCGCGACTACAAGGCTAAAGGTGGGGGAGCAGTCCACGAAGCCAAGGAGTGGAAGGACAAGCCTTTCAAGTCCTTCAAGTCCTTCAAGTCCTTTCGTCCAGCCAAACCCACACATGGGGGAGGTGAAAATCGGGGCAAGGGCGAGAGACTCAAGCTCTCATGTTTTCTATGTGAGGGGCCACATAGAGCTGTGGATTGCCCGAAGAGGAACAAGGTGGCAGCCATGGCAAGGGAGGCCGAAGCAATGGAAGCACCAAGGATGAGTTCCATGCAACTGTTGAGTGCTGTTAAAGCCTCAACCAAAGATGCCAAAGAGGAGCAAGCTGGGAGGATGTTTGCTAAACCCATCGTGCAAGGGAGGGAGTCCCGTGCATTGATCGATACCGGTGCTACTCACAACTTCATGAAGAAGGAGGAAGCACAACGACTTGGCATCAAATTCAAAGAGGAGAAAGGCTGGCTAAAGACGGTGAACACTCAAGCTCAGCCCATCTTTGGAGTAGCCCGAGGGGTCGAGCTACAAATGGGAGAATGGAAAGGTAAACTTGACTTCTCCATTGTTCCTATGGATGATTTTCCGATTGTGTTAGGGATGCAATTCCTGGATCAGACGAGAGCAGTCCCAGTGTCTTGCACCAACACCCTCATACTTTCGGAAGGGAACCAGTGTTGCGTGGTGCCTGTTGCTCGAGAGAAGGAGCTGAAGGCAAAAACACTTGCAGCCATTAGCCAACCGGAGAGTCCTTTGCTGGAAAGGATCCAAGGGGATATGGAGCATAAACCCCAAGTTCAGGCTATGGCAGAACAAGTGAAGCAAGGGCCAAATCCATCCTCCTACCGCGTTGTCAAGGAGTGTGACAAGCAGAGGGACATTGCAAGAGTGCAATTGTCCAAGGAGGCAAAGTGGAAGGCAAAAGGAGGAGACACAAAGAGGCGACCCTTGGAGTTTGATGAAGGGGATCTTGTGTTGGTGAAGTTGATGCCTCACCAAAGCCGAGTTTTTGCCAAGTTGCACAAGGGGCTAGTGCGACGATACGAGGGTCCTTTCAAGGTGTTGAAGAGGATCGGCAAGGTGTCATACAAGCTGGAATTGCCGCCAAGATTGGAGTTCCATCCTATCTTCCATGTAAGCTTATTGAAGCCATTCCAAGAAGACATGGAAGATCCAGAGAGGGGGAAGTCCAAAAGAACTCCCACAGCTGTGACCAATGCCCATGATAAGAAGCTTGATGAGATCTTATCAAGGCGGGTAGTGCAAAAGAGTGGCAAGCATATGAACCATGTGGAGTACTTGGTTCGATGGAAAGGCGACCCTCCTAGCGAGACAAGCTGGGAGAAAGATTTCGATCTTTGGCAGTACCAAAACGAAATCAATGAGTTCTTGAGGCAGCATACAACGAGGGCGTTGTCGAGTTTGGTGGGGGAGAATGTCACGACCGAATATCAGACTACGCGTCATTCGGCTTCGTGCGGGACCCGACCCCCAAATCAAGGAACACGTTTCCCACCAAAGGAGCTAATCAAGGAGGGAATCCCATGTTCCCCACTATGTTCCCCACTAAGAGAGGGAATCAAGGAACTCACTTGGGATCCGTGGTTGTGCTTTCTCTAAGAGAGGGAATCAAGGAATGCACTTGGGATCCGTGTTTGTGCTTTCTACTTTTGTATATAACCGTTAGATCATACGGCTTGATCTCCACCATTCATTGGGGAGTTGTAAAGGCTATATAAGGGGTGCCTCCCCTCATTTGTAATCATCCACCAAATCCAGCAATACTTGCAATATTGAGAGTTTAGAGCTTTCTCTCCATTATCTTGTGTCTCTCTCTTTTCAGTTGTGTTCTAAGCTTAGCATTCTAGCTAGCTTTGTGAGGAAGGCTTACTTAGTCTATTGCAAGAGCGATAGTCTAAGGCCGCACGGAGAGTTTCTATTCCGCAAAACTCTAGTCCCGTGACAACTTGCAGCTCATGAAGCTAAGGTTTTTCCCCAAAACCCAAATCCTCAAATTACCCTTTTACTCCTCACGAAATTCATACTAACACAAAGCTTCATCTACCCCAATCATAACCCCATAAATTTCATGTTATTCAAGTCAATAAAACCTAAAAAATCTAAGAAGAAAGATCTCACCTTTTTGGATGAGAGAGAAGTCAGATTACTCACCTATACCGGCTTGAAAATATGCAAGAGACACACACACAAACTCGCGAAAGAAAGGCGTACACAGTGAGGGGAAGGAATTGAGTTTGAGACTAATGTTGAGAATGCCTAAATCCCAATTGAAAATGAGATAAGAGTGTTTCATTCGGTTTTAATGTTATAAAAAATATTATTTTAATTTTACTGCCCCCCTCCTGACCTTTTTTTTTAATTTTTCCTTTTCCACATCCCGCCTCTCCCATCTGACTCTTCTCCTCTCTGTCTGCTATTTATTCCTCGCCGATTCACAGCCTTTCTTCCTTACCCCTTATCGGTTTCAAATAGGTATATCAAATCTCATCTCTAATTTGAAAATCTTAATTCATAAACTCAAAACCTTAAATCAAAATAGGTTAATTTCCAAATTCATTGTATTTTATTCTTCTCTTTGCAATTGAAAATATATATAATCTTTGGTTTGTGACAAGATAGAGTTGGTGGTTGCTGGTTTCATGGATATAGGACGATTGATATTCTTAATTATTGGTTAGTTGTTGTCTAATTGTTCAATAATTACTGGTTAATTGCTGTCTTTCTAATCAAATTAAGGATTTAAGAATAAGAGAATAGGGATCGGACTCTATTAATAGCAGAATAGGGTATTATATATTGAATTAATGGCATAATTAGCTGGAAGGGTATTACATATTGAATTAATAGTTGGTTGAAATTTGTTGAAATAAATCTGTAGCTTAATATTACACTTATATGTGAAATTTTATTGGAATAATTGTTGCTATCAGATAATTACCTTGTACAAAATTTTCTAGTATTATTTTGATTGTTAATTGAAGTAGTTGCAATGATAGGAAGTTTTTTTCCTTTTTGATTGTTATTCTATTAGGATGGGCTTCTATAGGCTGGTTTTTTTGTATGGATACTTCTATTGGGATTTTAAAAAAATTGACTAATTTTTTATAAAAAGAAAGAGCACAATCAAAGGATAGAGGTAATATTATGTGTTGGATTTTGTTTGGAAGTGATTGATTCGAAAGTCGTCAAATATAAAGCTTTCTAGTGTTAAAGGACATGAATATGTTATCTTATATATTTGCTTCGTTACTCAGTAACAATTTTCTTCTATTTTCCAGTATATATTTTATACTCCTAAATTTTAGTTAATTTATTTCTTTTAGATATAAAAAAACTATTATGGATGGTACATCACATTCTCAATCAGTGATGGGGAGTTCAGCTACATTTGCACCTACTCCTACTGTACAGGAGCCCATTAGTGATGGTATTCCTACATTGTCAACTGTCCCTTCACCACCTACGGACAAACACCAACCTGAGACCCAAGAAAAGAGAGTTCATGATGATCATAATAGTGCAGAGAGCAATAGTGTTATGGACACATGATATTGAATCAAGGAAAGAATATGGGTAAGTCAAAAGTTTGGGAGAATTTTACTAAAATACTGAAACCATCAAGTGATATTGTAGCTCAGTGTATTCATTGCAGTAAGGAGTTTAAGGTTGATCCAAAAAAGTATGAGACTTCTAGTCTATTATATCACAATAATAATTATGTTAAAAAGAATGCTTTGAAGAATCAACTGCATATCAACTTTGGTTTTTATGACGATGCTAAGGGAGGAAAAACAACATTAGTACATTCAGGTTTGATAATGAGACAATTAGAAAGATAATTACATAAATGATAATCACTGATGAGTTGCCTTTCAGATATTTGGAGGCCAAAGGTTTCAGGAATGTAATGCAAGAATCATGCCCTAGGTTTCGATGTCCTTCTGGTCGACTGTAACAAGGGACTGTGTTCAAATATATATTGAAGACAAAAACAAGTTTAAAAAGTATTTGAGCAACAGTTGTTAGAGAGTTTGTCTCATAACCAACACTTAGACTTCCAACTAGCAAACAAACTACATGAGCCTCATTACCCATTTCATTGATGATCAATTGATATTACGGAAAGCAATTCTTAATTACTGTCCAACAGGGAGTCACAAAGGGGAGAAGATAACATCTACTATAAAGAAATATTTATTGGAGTGGGAAATCAATAGGGTCTTTACTATAACAATGGATAATGCTTCTGCTAATAATGTTGCAGCCTCTTCATTGAAGAAAAAACTATGCAAGTGGAAAGGTAACATATTGGGTTGTAAATACTTGCATGTGAGATATATTGCCCACACTGTGAACTTGATTGTCAATGATAAACTCAAGTTTAGTGGAAAAGCAGTCTACAAGATTAGAAGGGCAGTAAGATATGTAAGGCAATCCCCAGCTAGGTTGGAGAGATTGAAAGAATGTTTCCAGACAGAGGGATTTCCAATCAAGGCATTGTTGACCTTGGATATAACAACCCGATAGAATTCAACTTACATGATGCTAAAAGAAGCTTCTAAATTTGAGGTTGTTTTTGAGAGGTTTAGTGAGATTGATGACAACTTCAAACTTGATATGAAAACATCTGATTGAGACCGGAATACAGAAGATGATTGGCTAGGTCTACCCAAAATGAAGGATTGGACAACAGCTAGGAAGTTATGCCATTGTCTAGGTAATTTCATTGTCTTGACTAAATTTGTATTTGGCACATCTTATGTGACATGCAATGCATATTTTGATGAAATTCTTAATGTTTTCACATTATTGAATCAATGAGTTTCTAGTCCAGATCAGGATTTCAGTATAATAGCATAGAATATGAAGCTTAAATTTGATAAGTACTGGGGAGATATAGATAAGTGACTGTTGTAACCTTTGTGACTGTTGTAACCTTTGTGACTGTTGTAACCTTTGTGACTACTTTGATCCTAGAAATAAATTTGACTTTGTTGAGTTCTCATTGAAGCAAACATATGGTGAGATAGTAGGAGAGCAAATTTGAATAAATATTAAGAATGCCATTTTGAGTTATTTAAAGGTTACAGTGATGACATGTTCCTTTAATACTATGCCTCCAACCAAAGAGCCTCAAAATATAATGAAGAAACCTCTCCTGCTGATTCAAAAATGAAAGAAGCACCGTATGATGATGACATGTGGAAATTTATAAAAAGAAAGGAGGAAGACTTTGTATAAAAGGTTTAAGCATGATGATAACAGTTTGGGTAAAAGCAAGTCGGAATTGGAGATGTATATGAGTGAGGATGTTGAGGATGATGCGGAAAATTTTGATATACTTGCTTGGTGAAAGATGAATACACCTAGATTTCCTATATTTTCCTTCATGGCTAGTAATATTCTTGCTATCCCAATTTCAACTATGGCTTCAGAGTCTGCATTCAATATTGGTAGGAGAATAGTAAATCCATAGATGAGCTATTTATCTCCTAAATTGGTGCAAGTTCTTATTTGTACTGTAGATTAGTTACAAAGAGTGTTAGATTGTATCAATATAGTGGAAAGTTCCACTGATATAGAGTAGTTTGAGGCTGGTTATTAATCTAATCATTTAGTATTCTAATGATAAGTAAATATTAATGATATATTTTCAGATTATATTGTTTATTAAGATTGGTTATACTATTTGGTTTACTTCTTTATTATTGTGTTAACAGATATTATAAAATTAGATTTGAAAGTCCAGATGAAGTTTGAACTTATGATAATAGCGTCATCCCTCATTGTACAATAACTAAATTGTTAAATGTATGAAACGTTTATCAGACTTATTTTTATAGTATATACTTATTTTATTCATTTGTGAGATTGACTATTGATTTTTTTATAATATAATTATCATAATGTTGAAGTATTGAGGCGCCTTATATAATTCTGCGGACAAACTTTTATGTCTGGAAGACCAATTGATCATTTGGTTGTTTTGTTGTTTTTGTTACTATATAATTGAACTATATGTTTAGAATTTTTGTTGGACTATTTTGGATAATGGATTTGTTTTTTCAAAATCTGATATGTTTATAGATAATATTGCATATGCAACACGTTTTTGGTTCTTTTAAAATCTGATATGTTTCTGGATAATATTACATATACAGCAGCTTAATTTAGCAAGTACCACTAGAGCTTGTTACCGATGTTGAACTTGCCACTGCCTAAAAGAACAACAATACCAATATTAACTCAGTCATTACCATGAATTAACAATTTTGTTGTTGCAAACTTAGTACATGCCTACACCGAAAGCAAATATGAACGGGTAGAGTTCTATTTCAAATAGAAATATCAAGCAAGGGTCAGATGATATTCTCAATTTTACAGTATAGCGCACAAATTGTTCACTTGCATACTGCATAAGAAAATAGACTGAGCAATTAAATTACTAGGTATATGAAATAAAAATATTTTTCTATGATTCTTTAGTTTAGACACCTAATCTTCAAGGGGATTCTGAAATACACAGCCTATGCTGCAAGAAAATTAAGGGGATTATTATCACCTAATAGTTCTTCAGAAATGAACAATTATCACAAGATTCAATTTAGGTTGACAGTTGGAATGCAGGATAAGTTTTAAGAACTTATTCATAATATTAACTGTGAGAAATTTGCAATTCATAAGCTGTATGAGAGCACAGGCAACTAATACATGCGACAATATCCAAATTGAGGAAATATAGAGGTCCAAATAAAAGTAAATGAATAAAAGGTAATTCATTTTTGTTGAGTCGGCAGATTTATTTTCCGACCCGACCTGTGCTTCATTCGATTAGAAAACGGGAAAAATATTTGTCATAAAAAAATTGGAAAAAGGATGGTAGGGAAAAATCGGAAAAAATATGGTCTACTAAATTTTTTTTGCCAATGTCGGGGTCGGTAATTACCGACGCGACATATTGAACTTCCCTAGTTTTGACCATATTGGTCAAAACGACGGGATGGCTCTTACTTTGATATTTTCTCTTTTATTTATTTTTTAAAAAAATTAATAATATAAAATATTAATAATAACATTATTTTCTTTAAATAGAAAAAGTGTTGAGTAATTCATTATAAATTACATATTTATCAGAAAAATTGTAAGGACTCGTTCCCAGAAATCGATACTCTTACTGTCGTGAAATCCGCACTAGCTCAATACATTGACCAATCAGAATCTCACAAGGATCTGTTGATTTTTCAAACATATTTTCCAAAATATATTATTTTTAATTTAAATAAAAAGAGAGTATGTCTAATCAAAATGTAACACTTGGCACCAACGGAGTAAACAAAACCAGTGAAAGACTTTAAAATTAAAACTCAACATGAAACAAGTCTATAATTCACAAGCTCAAAGATCAAACTGGGCTTCAAGCCCAGAACCAAAACCACATATCAAGTCTAATACGTAATGCCCAAAATATGGTATAAGTCCAGAGTCAAAGTGTAATAAAACCAGAAATAAGGTATTAGTAAAACTGGAAAGGTGGAGTGTAATGCATATGCAGTAGTTCAGATCCCAAAGCGTTCAGAAACTCACTCCTCAAGTAGAAATGGTATTGCTCACGAACTATTTCTGAAATGAGAAAAAAGGTGAGGATGAGATCACTACAATCTTCATAAGAGTCACAACGTCACAAGAAATAATTGTGGAATAGAGGCACACACAAAATCATTTATAAAACAGTTAGCTAAAAATCATTTGATATCAAATGCATCTAATAGTGCACACACAACTCCAAAACCTGCAATGCAATGCATGTGATATAAAATCTCAATATAAAAAACCAGCCCAATAGGTTTGTAATCATATACACATGCAATCTCAAATTCACGGGCTACTGTGCCCAAAAAGAAAACCTATCGGGGTGGATCACAGATCACTTTCAAGTAACCCCTATTAAAGGAAAACAGAGAGCCCTCAAGCATTGTTAGTTTTAAATTTTAAAAATAAATATAGCCCCGACTGCCGGAGTTATCCGAGACCAAGAAATGGAGCACATACCACAATCCGGTCTTAATAAGCCTGTGAAGTACTTGATAGGAAAAATGCAACAAAGTCCATACAACTCCCGAACAGGTAAGTAATTAACCCTACCACTGGGATTCCATCTATTTACCTCGCATTTGGCAAACATAACGTTACTGATCTCATGTATACCTAAAGAGGCACATATCTATATATATATATATACTGTATATACATATTTATATACAAAATCAATGAATGTAATGTACACTCATCCTATCACATTGAGATGTAACTTATCACTCATCAAGATCACATGCTCACTTTCGGATATAAGGTTAGTTCAAAAAACTCAAGGGTCAGTCAAAGAAAGAAATCAATTCACAAGGGGTTTAAAACAACAAGGATAAAGTCCAGATAATCAATTATGGGATAATACAAAAATATATTCATCAAACCTCACCAAGGTACTCAGAAGACAAAGGAAACTCAAAGGAAAAATCTCATTGCTCACACTCACTGAAATTTGGATGGGTACCTGCACATCCGAAAATTCAACTCCAAAAACAATAGGGTTCATCACACATACAACTCACCTTATAATACACCAATCACACAAGTATAAATCAGTTTAGTTTAAAAAAAAAGTGATGCATAAAACCAAGGCAAGCAAATAGATAAACCTAGAATGATTTTCATACACAGTAGGGTATATGCCTCATATTCAAAGCCAAAACAGATTCTAATTTTAATTAAAAAAAAAAGTAGTTCCGATCAAACCATTGAAACATAAACTCCCACCTGATGTGCAAGACGACTTAATGGCAAGTCCCTTACCTTTGTCGTGAGCTCCTGAACTGCCTAATTACATATAAACACAAATCATTTAACTAAAGCAATAACCTGAAAATAATAACCAGAAAAAGAAGGGAACTCTATAAACCCCTTCTAATACCTTTTGAATCTCACTGATACTCACAAATACAAAATAGGGATCTTACCTCAGAAATTCCCAAATCAATTGCCTTAATTTAGCAACCACACTAGCGAAACTAAGCACAGTAGAAATCTGTGAAAATATAATTGCAAAAACGATTAGGATTAGGATCCAATAATTGAAGTCAATAGAAAAAGAAAACGGATCCTTTTGTGGCTATTGTGCATGCATCACAAGGTAGAGAGAGAAAGTTGCATATGTTTCTCGAGGTAGAGAAAAGGTCGTACATGCTTCCCGAGGCAGAGAGAGAAAGTTGTATACACCTATGAGAGAGAGGAACACACTTGTGCAACAAGAAGAACAGAGAAGGAATCACAAATACTGATCTGACAAAAGAAAAAAGGAAATCATGCGCCCTTGGGAAGAAGAGAGAGGACACTTCTTGAGAGAATATAGGGGAAAAGACTCCTCGATATTAAACTTCAATGATAGTCTCTAAATGAATAAAAAAAAGAGAGGTGATTCTCCTTATATACTAGCTAACGGAAAGACTTAATTTCTATCAAATAAAGTCTTATTTTGTCATGAATAAGGTTTATTAAAGTATTAATTCAAACAAATAAACTCTAATACTATCCTATCATTTATATTAATCTATGAATTATGCATAAGTGGTCCAAAGCATAGGTGACCCAATTAAAAGAACTGAACTGACTCAGTTACAAAATGAACTAGCCCAAAGGTTGACAGGTTGGACCAATGGTCTATGGCTACTCAAAACGAGCCCAATTCCTGATAAGGATTTTAATTAAAAGCAAGAATGAGATTTCCACTGACTTAATTTCTGAAATATAGATATTTATGACTGGGCACACCCTAAAGTCAAATTGGTCAAACTACACTCACTGGCCAATAAGAACGCTACTGACTGTATTTCTACCGCTAACTCAACACACTAAAGAACGGGGTTTCACATCCTCTCCTCCTTATAAAACTTTTGTCCTCAAAATTCAATTACCGTGTCACTCTAAAAGATGTGGATACTGCTCCCGCATAAACTCCTCGGCCTCCTGCATAAACTCTTCAAATCAATCATTATACCATAATACTCCGACCATTGGAACACTACGTCTGCGAAGTTTTCTCATGGCACGACCTCTATAAGAGGCTCTAAGGGTGACAATTCTCTATCCACACTCTCAGCTATTCTATGACTCAAAAATGATCTATTCACTTTGGTGTCTACTAGAATTCTAACACAACGAGAGAATATTGTAATCGTACCTATCACCATGTCGGGGTTGGCACAAGCCTCAGCGTCTGTTAAGGTGAAAAAATGTGCAGCTTATCTCGGCTGTGGTGACTGTGTCGATTGATGGCCCTTGGTCTAACTACCACCTGCTGAAGTCCTCGGTGGTGGTCTAGAAAACGCTTGGGATCCCACCAGACCATCTCCCAATTTCAAAACTATTGGTGGTCTAGGTTGGGGAATGGTGCCCTGTGCTGGAGGACACTCTCTAGTCATATGTCCATACTTGTTGCCATTGGAACACCTTAGAGGATGTGGAAAAGATAGAGGATGATATCGTTTACAGTTACTGCACCTTGGAGAATCTAGTGGCCTACTCACACTTTGGGTCGAAGCTATAGGACGAAGTTGCAGTATGTCCAATCAAAATGTAACACCTGGCACTAACCAAGTAAACAAAACCAGCAGAAGACTTTAAAATTAAAACTCAACATGAAACTAGTCCATAACTCACAAACCTAAAGATAAAACTAGGCTTCAAGTCGACAACAAAAACTAGACATCAAGTCCAAGATGTAATCCCCAAAATATGGTATAAGTCCAATGTCAAAGTGTAATAAAACCAGAAATAAGGTGCTAGTAAAGCCGAAAAGATGAAGTGCAATGCATATGCAATAAACTCACTCCTCAAGTAGAAATACTACTGCTCACGAACTATTCCTGAAATGAGAAAATTAGTGAGGGTGAGAGTCACAACATCACAAGAAATAACAGTGGAATAAAGCCATACACAAAATCATTTATAAAACAGTTAGTTAAAAATCATTTGATATCCAATGCATCTAATAGTGCACACACAACTCCAGAATCTGCAATGCATGTGATACAAAATTTCAGTATAAAAAAACAGCCCAATAGGTTTGTAATCACATGCACACACAATCTCAAACTCACGAGCTACTGTGCCCACAAAGCTATTATTTGATGATTTGACTATTTCTTCTTCATAATTATCATGCCTTGATTTCCACCAAATAAAGAAATTTGTATAGGCATGATATTTAGTTAACTCTTCTTTGTAATCTTACCATATTTTCTCCCTCATCTTCAAGGGTATTTCTTGGAGATATTGTTGACATTTGTCATTATTTTTATCTGCAAAATATTGATCATATAGTAATTCTATATTTAAGTCAAACATCTTATAATTGTTCATTATAATTAATTGTGTTATCCATATCACTAGGTGTCAGTGACATGGGAGGTAATTCAATTTTATCTTTTACCGACGAAGTTGCAGTATGTCCAATCAAAATGTAATACCTGGCACCAACAGAGTAAACAAAACCAGCATAAAACTTTAAAATTAAAATTCAACATGAAACTAGTCCATAACTCACAAACCCAAAGATCAAATTGGGCTTCAAGTCAACAACAAAAACCAGACATCAAGTCCAATACATAATCCCCAAAATATGGTATAAGTCCAGCGTCAAAGTGTAATAAAACCATAAATAAGGTGCTATAAAAGCCGAAAAGGTGAAGGACAATGCATATACAGTAGTCCAGATCTTAAAACGTCCGTAAACTCACTCCTCAAGTAGAAATACTACTACTCACGAACTATTCCTGAAATGAGTAAAAAAGTGGGGGTGAGATCATTAGGATCTCCGTGAGAGTCACAACGTCACAAGAAATAACGGTGAAATAGAGCCACACACAAAATCATTTATAAAACAGTTAGTTAAAAATCATTTGATATCCAATGCATCTAATAGTGCACATATAACTCCAGAACCTGCAATGCAATGCATGTGATATAAAATCTCAGTATAGAAAACCAACACAATAGGTTTGTAATCACATACACACACAATCTCAAACTCACGAGCTACTGTGCCCAAAAAGAAAACCTATCGAGATGGATCACAAATCACTTTCAAGTAACTCCCGTTAATGGGAAACCTAAATCTGGCAGTGTTAGTTTTAAAGTTTAAAAACAAATATAGCCCCGACTGCCGGAGTTATCTGAGACAAAGAAAAGGAGCGCAAACCGCAATCCAGCTTCTATAAGCCTGCAAAGTATGTGACAGGCAAAACGCAACAACATCTATACAACTCCTGAAAAGGTAAGTAACTCTCCCATACCACTGGGATTTTATCTACTTACCTCGCATTTGGCCAAGCAAATATTACTGAACTCAAGTGTACCTAAAGAGGCATATATATACAAACTCAATGAATGCAATGCACACTCACCCACTCACATTGAGATATAACTCATCACTCATCAGGATAACAAGCTCACTTTCGGATGTAGGGTTAGTTCAAAAAACTCAGAGGTCAGTCAAAGAAAGAAATTAACTCACAAGGGGTTTAAAACAACAAGGATAAAATCTAGATAATCAATTATGGGCATCATAGAAAAAGATATTCATCAAACCTCACCAAGGTACTCATAAAAAAAAAGGAAACTCAAAGGAAAAATCCCAATGCTCACACTCACTGAAATTTGGGTAGGTACCTGAACATCTGAAAATTAAACTCCAAAAACAATAATGTTGATCACATATACAGCTCACCTCACAATGCACTGATCACATAAATAGAAATCAATTCAGTTTAAAAAAACAATGATGCATAAAACCAAGCCAAACAAACAGATGAACCTAGAATCATTTTCATACACAATAGGGTATATGCCTCATATTCAAAGCCGAAATAGATTCTAATTTTTAATTACTAAAAAAAGTAGTTCCAATCAAACCAGTCAAACGTAAACTCCCATCTGATGTGTAGATGATTCAATGGTGAATCCCTTGCCTTTGTCGTGAGCTCCTGAACTGCCTAATTACATATAAACACAATCGCTTAGCTAAAGCGATAACCTGAAAATAATAACCAGAAAACAAAGAGAACCCTACAAATCCCTTATAATACATTTTGAATCTCATTAATACTCACAAATACATAATAGGGATCTTACCTCATAAATTCCCAAATTAATTGCCTTAATTTAGCAACCACACAAGCGAAACTAAGTATAGTGAAAATCTGTGAAAATACGATTGCAAAAAAAATTAGGATTGGGATGCAACAATTGAAATCAGTAGAAAAAGAAAATAGATACTTTTGTGATTGTTGGGCATGTATAGCAAAATTCGTGCACACTTTCTGAAGTAGAGAGATAAGGTCGTGCATGCTTCCCGATACAGATAGAAAAGATTATGCATGCTTCCATAGGTAGAGAGAGAAACACTCTTGTGCAATAAGAAGAACAGAGGAGGAATCACAAATACTAACCTGACAGGAGAAAAAAGAAAATTACGCGCCTCTGGGAAGAAAAGAGAGGATACGCTTGGAAAGAATATCGGGGAGAAAACTCCTCTATATTAAACTTGAATGATAGTCTCTGATGATAAAAGAAAGCCGATGATGCTCCTTATATACTAGCTAACGATAGACTTAATCCCTATCAGATAAAGTCTTATCTTGTCGAGAATAAGGCTTATTAAAATATTAATCCAAATAGATAAACTCTAATATTATGCTATCATTTATATTAATTTAGGAATTATGGATAAGTGGTCCAAAACATAGGTGACCTAATTAAAAGAACTGAAATGGCCCGGTTACAAAACGAACGAGCCCAATGGCCTATGGCTACTCAAAACAAGCCCAATGCATGATACGGATTTTAATCAAAAGCAAGAATAAGATTTTCACTGACTTAATTTTTGACATATAGATATTTATGATTGGGCACACCCTGAAGTCAAATTAGTCAATCTACACTTACTGCCCAATAAGAACATTGTTGATTGTATTTCTACCGCTAACTGAGCACACTAAAGGACGAGGTTTCACAAAAATACCCCAAAAAATTTTGTAGACTTCTTGTGAATAGTAGAGTCTACTCAAATTCAAAAACTATATTTTCTTATATACATAATTTTCTAAAAATTATAATATCATATGATATTTCTTAGAAAAATACGAGTAATTATAATTATCCTTCTAAATATTTTCTAAACATTTGTGAACCTTTATGTTCCATCAAATGACCTACCCATGGTCATAGATTACCGAAATTACTCTTGTATCTCATCTTTTATATTTTTATATCATATATACATATATCCTTATGTATATACTATCTCACTTATTTATAAATATTACTTTTTAAAAACTAAATAATTCTTATTTTTATTTATAATAAAAAATTTATCCCTATAATTCAAAAAGATAAGCTCAAGTGTCTCGGTCATCAAAAGATTCGGATTACAATATTTTACAAGTGCTTGAGTGTGAAAAGACAAAATTACCCCTAGATATTGAATTCCAAGAAGTACACTGTCTGAGACACTTTCGGAGGTGTCAAAAGTTAGGAAGCACACCTGTGAGTCCAAATGACTCGACAGGAAGATATACAAAGTTGATGTTAAGATCGATTTCTTTCGAGCCATGTTCTTACTTTCTAGCCCGACAATAGCTAATTTCGATTTTCCTATTCCATTTCCCATGCTCAAGCATTCCAAGAGTATCTACATCTTCTCATAATCCCCGGTCTATAGATTATAGGCTCACCAAATTACTGTTTATCCAGTTATTGAGCGTAAGGCCCAACCCTCTAAGATACAAGACCTCGCACATCATCACCAAACACTGCCATATGGCACATCCACACTCATCCACATTATCGATTCAACACAGACTTGACCCAATCTGGTTTAACTTGACCTGGTTTGACTCAACCCAATCAACGACATGTCTGTTACTCATAATCTGGACAATATGTCGTCCACTGAGTCGCCTTCAACCTCTCGATGTTGATCCAGGGGTTGAGACCAGACCAAAAATTGATTGCTCTACCAAAAAAATCCCTCCAAAATCTATACCAAAATGTACCTCTTTTCCTCCGCAGCAAAACCCAACAAATCACAAAATCACAAGTTCTAAGCAAAAGCAAATCTTGAACTTACAGATGGAAAACTCGTCGGAGATAACCTAAAAACCACTGGATTAAGTCTGAAATCACACAAAATGACTCACAAGATCAAATCGCCCAAGATGCAAGCTCATGATTGAGTTTTTAAGCCTTATCTTGATTTTCAAACGTATCCAGGTGAAGCAACAGATGGAACAACAAACTACACATCCTGACACAAAACAATATTGTCGAAGGAAGGTGAAAAACCCTTATAAAACAACATTGTATCGAGTGTGATTCTAATTAAACTAATTCAAAAGTAATGTATTTAAAACAATAATATAATACTAATTAAAAATATAGAAAATTGATTTAAATCTTATAAAAATAGTAGAACAATCAGAAAAATATCCAAAAAAAAATTTACATGCTCCTTAAAAATAGATATATAATTTAAAATAATTTAAAATTTTTAAATAAATAAATAAATATAGAATATAATTTTCAAAAAAATCTAAAAAAAACGTATATCTTAAATCAATCCAAATTTAAAACTATCTAATATCTTAAAACATTCCTCACTATAAAAAAAACCCTCAATTCAAAATTCTAACTGTTGATACTCAAACTAATATTAAAGTAAATATAAGATAATATGATGACACATTCATCATCCCATGTCCGGCATTTCAAACCTGACCCCATGTCATTCGTTTTTAACCTGGTCCCCCATGTTATTTGTTTCAAATCTGACCACTCGTGTCATTCGTTTCATCAACCTCACAAGCCTCTCATAATTCTTGCTCCACTTTTATTTTAGATAAAAAGAAAACAGGAAAATAATAGTGGAAAGGATAGGTTATATTGCATTCAATTAAAAAATATATAGAATTTAATATCATAATAATAAATAAATAAATAACTATTTAGAAACGATAATTTTTTAAAAAAAATAAGCAAGAGAGTTAATTTTTTCTTTTAAAAAAATTTATCGTTTCTAAGCAATTTTTTATCAATAAGGTAACTCACATTTCACACCTCAGTCGATTGGCATTATCAATCCAGATGCTTCTCAGGAAAGAGTGGAAGATGAGCATCAAACATGTTTATCGCAAGAGTGACCGGTGCGCCAACTTTTTTGCGAATACGGTGAGATTGACTTGTTTAGGAGTTCAACAAATCTCAGACCCGCCCGCTAGTTTAATTGAGTTGTTACCTTTTATTGTAGGAACTATGTTCCGGACACTTTGCAATAAGCATTAACATGACATTTATTATGTCATGATTGTCAGAATTATTAATATGGAAATGTATATTGAAAATGAATTAGGGAATTTAGAAATGTGTATAAAAAAACTCATAATATTAGTATGTTTGGTTAAAAAAAATTAGAAATCAGAAAATATTTTAAATGATATAATTGATTAAAATATTGTAAATCCCAAATTTTTTGGATGCCACGTATAAGTTGTTGGTGTATTTTCATGTTTTATGCCTAAGGAAAGTTTCGTAATTTTTTATTGAATATTTTCATGTTGGATGAAATCTATGTGTGGTATTATGATATTTAAATATTTTTGGGTATGTATTTAAAAATTATATGTTATGTTTGGTTTTCATAATTTTAAAGAATATTTTTTTATAATATTTTATTTTAAATTAAATATATGATTGATCAGAAAATTATAATTTTTTATTCATTATAAAGATATGATTTTTCTAGATTTATAGTAAAATTTTTATAATTTTTGGACATATATATTAATTACTAGGATTTTTCTAATATAACATATATTTTCTGAAATTATATATTTTTAAAAAAAAAATAAAAAATAAAAATTATCTTAATATTTGTGTTAAACAATGTTGTTTTGACGAAATCCAATACAACACCATTTTGGCTAGGAGGTATTATAACAAAAAAAATTCTTTTTCTTTTTTTTTCTCCTTTCTTCTTCCTCTTCCACCCTTTCCCCCGACGTCTCTCCTTCCCATCTCACCAGGAACCGCAGTTCACTTCTCCGGCCTCTATTCTCATCACCACCGCCACCATTGGATGTATCATCTTCCCAGCAACACTCGGCCACCGAAATCGTCCCAATTGGAGGCCTAACGCAAACAGAGGAAGCCCACGAATACATGGGTTCCATTCAGAAAAACTATGTTTTCCGGCCATGTCTAGTGAGATCTCTGAAAATGGATACCTGATTTGAGTTGCTGTCGTTTTTAGCTTCTTTTTGATATAAAGATTGTTGATTTTGGTTGAGATATGGAGAAATTGGAGTTTTTCAGTCCCGCTGTCGTCGTCCGCCGTCCGTCACCACCACATGTGTTGTCGCCGGATCAGTCACCGTCCGGCCATGAGCCTCCTCAGACTCAAAATTCTAGTTTTGACCCTTTTACCTAATTTCGATGTTCTGAACACGATGGTGCGATCCGTTTTCCAATCTGAGTTTTTGTTTTCAAGTTATAAACTTTCAAAAATTTTATAGAAAAAATATATTTTGGCTTAAATTGATAAATAATAATTTTAATAATAATAGATAAAAATATAATTTGGAACTTAACTGACCTATTTTCTAATATTGAAATATTTTTATAAAAATATTATTTTACCTCGATTTGCATGCCATGGTACATTTGTGTACCCACACTATTTATTATTTGGTTTGATTGACATATATGGTGATTGTATGCTTGTAATGGTATATTTAGGCATTTGACTTATATTGAGGCTTGTGTTGTTGTGTTGTGGACTGATGGACTGTATATCGTGCTTGAGTGCCTTTGATTAGTTTCTACATAAAGGTGAGTGGGGACCTTATACTTTCATGTTTTGTTTTAAAATGCATGTTCAAGTTTTATGTTTTCGAAAAATTAAATGATGAATCGTATTGGTATTGGGTTTGCATATTGGTTTTACTATGTTTGGTATTGAGAGGCATATTATGATTGGGTGCTTGTGATTGCACGTACTGTTGAGACATGAGATTGTCTGTGAGAGTATATGTCTATATGTGATATTGAGATTTTGGGTTGTGTATACCATGTTTTTACTAGTTTTGCTTCCTATTCTGGTTACTGAGTATTATAGTGTACTAACTGTTGGGAATAAATCCCACAAAAGGCAAGAGAGTGAGCAATTGTACTAGATATTCTTCTATAAGAAAAATAACTAGCACAATAACCACAACTACTATACCAAAACAAAAGACTATTAACTAGAAGAGAACACCCAAAGATTTACGAGGTTCAGCCAATTTGGCTTACGTCCTCGGACACTACTGAATAATATTTCTTGTAGAAATATTACAAAGATAAGAGAGGAAGAACAAGCTATAAGAGAATATTAATGCTTGTTGGGATGATCTATAAGGATGGTGAGGGGTTCCTTTTATAGGTGAAGGAAACCCCTCCCCCTTGTAAACTAGCAATGTGGGATTAGCCACACTCACACTAATTTACCAATATACCCTTTTTATCAACAAATCTCCACCTTGGCAAATTCCACATTTATCTTGTACTTATCCATCAGAATATCTCGTAGTGTCTTCAATCAATCTTCTTCAAACTGTGACAATGTTTATCAAGTTTAAACAATGTTGAAACTTGATTACAGTCACTACTTTCGTCATCATATCAGCAGGATTCTCAGTGGTCAAGATCTTCTGTATCTGAACTCCACCTTCTTCCAAAATCTCACGAACAAAATGATAACGAACATCAATGTGCTTCGTTCTTGCATGAAAGACTTGATTCTTTGCTAAGTGAATAGCACTTTGACTATCAGAATATAATTTGACATATTTCTGATCAACTCCCAAGTCTTTAAGCAATCCTTGAAGCCAGATCGCTTCTTTTACAGCTTCCGTGATTGCCATATACTCTGCCTCTGTTGTAGACAATGCCACAGTTGACTGTAAAGTAGACTTCCAGCTAACTAGTGCCTTAGCTAGGGTAAATAGATAGCCAGTTGTAGAACGTCTTTTATCAATGTCACTTGCATAATCAGAATCACAATATCCAACTATACATTGATCATATGATTCATCTCGCTCAAATGCCAAACCAACGTCTACAGTATTTTGGATATACCGTAGAATCCATTTCACAGCCTGCCAATGATCTTTTCCTGGATCATGCATGTATCTGCTAACAACTCCAACAGCTTGTGAAATATCAGGTCTTGTACACACCATAGCATACATCAGGCTTCCAACAGCATTTGCATATGAGACTTTTTCCATGTATTCTCGTTCTTTAGTCGTCTTTGGAGATAATTGATTACTCAATTTGAAATGATGAGCAAGTGGAGTACTTACAGGTCTTGAATTGTTATTCATACCAAAACGCTGTAGTACTTTCTTCAAGTATTCCTTCTGAGTTAGACAAAGTTTTCTCCTTTGTCTATCCCTGCTTATCTCCATTCCGAGAATCTTCTTGGCTTCTCCCAAATCCTTCATCTCGAATTCTTTGCTCAATTTTGCCTTCAGTCTGTCAATATCTACTTTACTCTTAGATGCTATCAACATATCATCCACATATAAGAGTAAGTAGATGTAGGACCCATCTCGTAATTTTTGAAAATATACGCAATGGTCATACTTGCTTCTTGTGTACTTCTGGCTCATCATGAACTTGTCAAATCTCATATACCACTGTCTTGGTGACTGTTTCAATCCATACAGTGATTTCTTCAGTTTACAAACCCAATCTTCTTTTCCAGCAACTTTGTACCCATCCGGCTGAGACATATAGATTTCCTCTTCCAAATCTCCGTGTAGGAATGCGGTCTTCACATCAAGTTGAGCTAGCTCCAAATTCAACTGTGCCACCAAGGTCAACAAGATTCTGATAGAGGTATGTTTTACTACTGGAGAAAACACCTCATTATAGTCAACTCCTTCCTTTTGAGCATAACCTTTAGCCACCAATCTTGCCTTGTAGCGAATGTCATCGTTCGGAAATCCATCTTTCTTTGCAAAAACCCATTTGCAACCAATTGCTTTCTTTTCCTTTGGCAGTATTGTCAGTTCCCAAGTCAGATTCTTCTGAAGTGACCTCATCTCTTCATCCATTGCACCTTTCCATCTTTCATTTTCAGAACTTCGTACTGCTTCAAGAAAAGTGGATGGAACATCATCTACAACTGGAAGTGCATAGGCCACCATATCAACAAATCTAGCAGGCTTTTGTATTTGTCGTCTCGGCCTATCGACTGCAATTGACTCTGGTTGCTGTTGAGGCTCTTGGGTTGTAACCTCTTCTTCATCTGACTCTTCTTTATCTGATTCTTCTTCTATCATAGAAGAGTTTCTGGTAACATTGTTTGTTGGGTTCACCTCTGTCTGGTCAAACTCCACCTGCTTTGGTGTATCATTGATTTCTTCTTTTGTTACCTTGTTCATCATAGCAGATTCATTAAAGGTAACATCCCTACTGATGATAGTCTTCTTTGCTTCAAGAAACTCAAACTCTTCGGGAAGGGATCCCAACAACATCAAAACCAAATCTTCGTCATTGAAGGTCACATCCAAATTCAACAAATCAGCCACAAGCTGATTAAAACTGGTGATGTGATCATTCAATGTGGTACCTTGAACATATGTGAAGCGAAACAACCTCTTCTTCATATATAACTTGTTTTGACTGCTTCTCTTTAGAAATTTATCTTCAAGTGCCTTCCATAGTTTGCTAGCAGAAGTCTCTCTTGAGAATGCATACTTCTGCTCCCTAGAAAGGCATGATCGTATTGTACCACATGCTACACGATTCAGAGTCTTCCAATCTTTATCTTCAATATCAGCTGGTTTGTCTTCTTCAATGGCAATGTCTAGACCTTGCTGAAAGAGAGCGTCTAGAACCTCACTTTGCCACATTCCAAAATGACCGGTACCATCGAAAATCTCCACTGTGAATCTTGCATTTGCAATTGACGATATCACAAGTCTTCCATGAAATGAAGACGACGTGGAGCCAATTTTGCTATCAGCCATTTTCCCTCTAACTTCTGTTAATAGCTATCAATGCGGAACAATGACCAAAGGAAGAACTTTTCTGATGTGGCAGATCAGATAAAACTGCAACCACAGAGCATACTCATTATAACCTGGCTCCGCTACCACTTGTTGGGAATAAATCCCACAAAAGGCAAGAGAGTGAGCAATTGTACTAGATATTCTTCTATAAGAAAAATAACTAGCACAATAACCACAACTACTATACCAAAACAAAAGACTATTAACTAGAAGAGAACACCCAAAGATTTACGAGGTTCAGCCAATTTGGCTTACGTCCTCGGACACTACTGAATAATATTTCTTGTAGAAATATTACAAAGATAAGAGAGGAAGAACAAGCTATAAGAGAATATTAATGCTTGTTGGGATGATCTATAAGGATGGTGAGGGGTTCCTTTTATAGGTGAAGGAAACCCCTCCCCCTTGTAAACTAGCAATGTGGGATTAGCCATACTCACACTAATTTACCAATATACTCTTTTTATCAACACTAACGACCTTTAACTGAGGTTGGTGGTCGATGGGTCACATATTTGAGATGGTTACAAGGAGTTGACCATAGAATTCTTCGACAATACTATTGTGGGCTATGATTTCAAAGAAGATAAAATAAACACCACTGAGCCTAGATCACTCCCTGATCAGGAGGATGGGTGATTTCTAGCCGACTTTCGAGCCCTATTTTATAATGACATGTATGCATGTGTGTGTGATTCACCGTTATCGTTATTTTCTGGACGATTTGGAATTAACTTTGAGTATTTTTGCAAGTTTTATAAATATTTATATTTTCCATGTTGGATTTTGGTTTTGTTTATAATCACGCTTTTCGTGGTCCCCATAACCCCTCACTTGGATATTTAGCTAACATTTTAGTGTTGTCTAGTTATGCTTGCAGGTTCTTTAGGTTAATTGTTGATGATGTTTCTTATTTGTCTGGTTTGTTGTTACTATCAGGTATGATCAGACTAACCGATATAGATTGTACACTCATAAACCGGACATACTTTCTTGTTCAATATTTAGAATTTTACTTTGTTATATTAATTATATTCTGGTGCTTGAATTTATCGGATTTTATATTTGAGATGAAATTATTTGGTTTAACATACTTTAAGATGGTATACGTTTTAACATTGTGGGATATTTGTATGTTAATATAGATTTTTAAAGAAAATTTGTTTATGATCTAAATTTACCTTATATTTTTATTTTAATCCACTATGATATTTTATTATTTTATTTTATCAGTCTTATAGTATTCTGAGGGTAGTATAATAATTAATATTCTTAGGGTTCCGTGATGAAGGTGTTTACCCCGAAGTAGGGTACAGTACGTAACAAATATCCTTAATAATAATAATATAGATTTTATAATTTAAAATAAAAAAACATAAATGTGAATTTATTTTAACTGAAAGTGACGGTGCCAAGTTAAAAATTCAATTGATATAGCATAACACAAAAATAAAACTTAATTTTTTTACTTTTAACGAAACAAAATTTGTAAATGGTATTTTAAATTCTGTCAAATAAATATTTACATATTTACTAATAAATATGAGGTATAAGAAAGAGAACAATACAATTAGAGAGTAGAAAGAAGAAAATAATTACCTGAAAATATAAACAATTAAATGAATAAAAATTAAAAATATAATAATAATAAGGATAATATTGACAGTATATTTTTAATATGTGAATGACATCAGCCACATCTTCTACTGTTGTCTATATAGTTAAGATTAAAATTTTAATAAGTTTGAGATTTTATATTAGGTTATTTCCCATAGATCTGATTTATTAGTGAAGTTGCAATAATATTTAATTATAATCTAGTAATATATATATATAGATAGATCTTTAAATGACATAATATTATGATTTATGATAACATCGACACGTGAAAGGTGCAACTGCCATTGCTGACAACCCAAGTGAGGTGAGATCTACAGACCCCTTTCAGTTGTTTCGTAAGAAGTACAAAAACATGATTTGGTTTATTTAGTAACTATCAAACAAAAGCCACCGAACCGACCATTAACAAAGGAACCACTTGAGTATCAGCTCTCGGGCTCAGTGGCCACGCCACCAACCGCACTCACTGTCCCCACACCCCGACTATACATCACAGTGTTCCACCTACCAACTACCAACCAAGCTCAAAAAGAGGCAGCTTTGGACGAAGGGGAGTTCGCCGTCAAACACCAGGGAGGCGCAGGATCGGAAATGGCAATGGCAGCGGCAATAGCACTTCGCAGGCTCTCTTCTTCTCTCAAAGGCCATCCAATCATTCTTCACCGCAATGCTGGTTCCCTCTACTACATGGTGCCTTTCTTGTTCCTTTCGAATTGTGATGTTTCCGTTTTCCTAGATGTGTTACCAGACTCTGATTTGGTTTCCTTCTTATTTCCGCGTAGTCTTCTTTGCCTAACCAAGCCGGCGCTGACAAAGAGAAAGGACGTGCTCCTGTAAGCCATCCCCTTATCTCCTCACATATTACCTTCCATATAAATGCTTCTTTCTCCTAAAAGATCTGTCTTCTCTTGGAATCGAAACGTCGGTTCTTAGTGGATAAAGCAGCTGAATGCTCCGTTGGAGGAAATTGATCCCGAGATTGATGACATCATCGAACTCGAAAAGGCCAGGCAATGGAAGGTGCATTTCCGTTTATAATTTTTCAATTTTGTTTCTAACATGATAGTGTGATAGTATTGATCCCGAATTGGATTATATATATGTAATAAATGTTAGGGTCTTGAGCTTATACCTTCAGAGAATTTCACGTCGGTTTCGGTGATGCAAGCTGTTGGCTCCGTTATGACTAACAAATACAGTGAAGGCTACCCTGGAGCCAGATATTATGGAGGAAACGAGTATGATATTACTCGCTTGATAATCTTTTTTTATATCATTTTCTTTTGTTCTTTTTGCAGTTGGAATGATCACAAATGGTGTAGTTTTAAGTTGCAATGTGGTGTTTGTGATAATATTGAATAGGTACATTGACATGGCTGAGACCTTGTGTCAGAAGCGTGCTTTGGAAGCTTTCCGATTGGACCCTGAAAAATGGGGAGGTAAGGGAATCATGATTATGGTGGTATTTGATACCAAAAGAGGTTTTAGTCCTTTCATCTTGCATATTGTTACGCTCCAGAATTTGGAGATGGGAACGAAAAGAAATTAATATCAGTAGAGCAAGAGGAAGATTGAGAGTGAAGAGATAATTCTTATTATTCCCCTGTTACAAGTGTTGTTGGTCTTAAATAAAAACTACAATGAACTGAAACCAGAACGTGCTTGTACTCCATGATCATATCATGTGTACGTATATTCTAAAAATAACAAATAAGAATATTGATAACAGGAATTTAGCTTCAACTTGATGTGTCAACGCACGAAATCCTGGAGTGTAGGGGGAGGCTGTTTTGGACGTGTGCTCCTTCTCACCACATTCGGATTCTGCACGTTTGAGACAGTAACACATATAGTGATAATGATAATGTTCTTTCATATCTGTTCCTTCATTACTTGCACGTTACATCATGCTTTGCTAAAGACAACCGTATTTATTGCAGTCAACGTCCAGTCACTATCTGGATCCCCTGCAAACTTTCAAGTTTACACTGCATTGCTGAAGCCACACGAGAGAATCATGGCACTTGATCTACCTCATGGGGGACATCTTTCACATGGTTACCAGGTGCTTCCTTAATTTAAGTTGGCCTTTGTTCTTGATTCTCTTGCAGCTTAGTCCTTCTCATAAACAAAATTTATGTGAACAACTTATTTCATTTTTCTGAACAGATTCCTTCACCAGGTAAACTTCAGGAAAAATCCTTTAATTAGAAATGTGTTTTTATTATTGGAATATAATGCATCAAGAACTGCAGTGGTCTAGAAATATACTGAGACTTTTGAACTATTTCGATTTTTTATTTTTTACATCAAATAGATTTTTTAACCATTACCTATGAGATTTATAGCTCCTGTAATCCTTCATGACCTTGTACATTTACTGACCTTCTGCAGACTGACACGAAGAAGATATCTGCTGTTTCCATATTTTTTGAGACAATGCCATACAGACTGGATGAAAGTACTGGTTATATTGACTATGAACAGGTACCCCCTTTTTTTCTTTTTCAGAAAGGTCTCTGTTGGCAGATGTAACTTTCTATGATATTGATGGGTATAAGTGAAAATCCAATTTGATGACATTCTTCTTGTCATTCTTTTTTTGCATGTTGAGTGTGTATTTCAGCTGTTTACTGTACTTTCAATAAGTTCTATGAGTGCAATGACTGTCAGTTCAATACTGATCGAAGTCTTTTATATAAGTTCGATCTGAACTACTGTTTGTAGCAGAACCTCTGGCTCTTGGCTATTTTATTTATCACGGTTCACCTTGGTTCTTTTCTCTTTTCTTCTCTCCAATAAATAATTCGTTATGGTCCAGTACTGGTTTGCCATATCACTTGCAACAATGTGAACCCTTGAGATTGGCCATACAAACTAGGTTCAAAAGGAACTGTGCTTACCAGTCAGTCTAATTCCTGCTTCTTGATTATAGGACTTAAAAGATACATGCTGTCAAATTATTGTTGCAAGGAGCTTTCTTTTTTGATACAACTATCACCTCGCATGGGTTTGAACCAGGGTATTGACCTTAAGCTTCAAGATATAGGGGATCTCATCTGAGTTTTGGCTATTTTATGGGACGATCCTCTGCAGTCACACCCTATTTAATAGAATGAACAAGGAGAAGCTGAATATTCCTTTTATTAGCTGACCGAGCCACTCTTAGAATAGCCAGGGCTGAAAGAGTCTGCTGTTGTGGACGAAGAAGTGCTTCTCTAGCATTGTTTTTTCGTTTTAATTCTTCAAGGAGCTGATTATTTATAGCCTTGCTTGGTCGGTTAGTCAATAGTTACTAGAAGGTATAAATATTTAATCGCCATTGGCAGTATTCTACCCTAATCACATCTTGTTAGATTCTTTCATTTGCCTCTTTGTGGTAGTGTACTACGAGATGACTTCTGAATTTGGAAATGATGCAGTTGGAGAAAAGTGCCACTCTTTTTAGACCAAAACTAATAGTTGCTGGTGCAAGTGCTTATGCACGCCTTTATGATTATGCACGTATCCGCAAGGTAAGCTCCTTTGGTTTGAGCATAATGTGGTTCCTTTGGTCATAAACAATTAGAGATTACAGGCATTAAAAATTTACATGGATTTGACAGGTATGTGACAAGCAGAAGGCAATTCTACTAGCTGATATGGCACACATCAGCGGGCTAGTTGCTGCAGGCATTATCCCATCTCCTTTTGAATATGCAGATGTTGTGACGACCACAACACACAAGTCACTTCGAGGTCCACGTGGAGCTATGATATTCTTCAGGAAGGGGGTAAAAGAAATTAACAAACAAGGAAAAGAAGTGAGTCTGAAATTTGAATTATATGGGGAAATTTATTTAAAAGGAAGAAAACTGGGATCTCATCAGCTGGTTATCATTGTACTGATGTGTTAGAACTTGAATGTGTTGTTTAAAGAATGAGTTTGCATCCTGCAGGTTTTATATGACTATGAAGACAAAATTAATCAGGCCGTATTTCCTGGACTTCAAGGTGGTCCACATAACCACACCATATCTGGTTTAGCAGTTGCGCTAAAACAGGTTGGCTGGCCACAAGCCCTCGCAAATCTCTATTTTGCAGGTTTCAATGAAGAAATCTTTGTTGGCTGGCCACAAGCCCTTGCAAATCTTTGCTTTGCACGTTTCAATAAGAAATCTTTTGGTTTTTTATAAGGGATTTTCTGTATAAAATCCTCAGAATCATTTTTCCTGAGCTCGGGGCACGTCATCATAGGAATTTTTTGTATTTCAGGCAACAACCCCGGAGTTCAAGGCCTACCAAGAGCAAGTTATCAGAAATTGTTCGAGATTTGCTCAGGTATCTTGATTATATGACTTCAAATATTGGGGATATGTTGGTTGGTTGTATTTGGTTACATTTGATGAGAGTTGCTGTACCCTGTGATAATCTAATAATTTAGTAGTAGCAGCAGTTGCACTTCTAATAGTGCATTATATGCAGAGCTTGTTGGATAAGGGCTATGAGCTGGTATCTGGGGGAACTGACAACCATCTGGTATTGGTGAATTTAAGAAACAAGGTAAGGTCGAGCTTTATGCCTCTTGATTTACCAGTTTATATTATGATATCCAGAGTGCTGAAAAGAAAGCTAGTACACCCTATTTATACTCGTGAAACCTTTGAGCCTAAGAAAACAGAAAGCATGGTAGATTCTACCTATATCTGAATTTCTACTTCAGAAACACCCTTTGATTAAGCTTTTAGAAGAATGTTACCAGAAGTGATGAATGGATAAAGAAAATTTCCATCCTGTCCTTGAATATTGTTATGTATTTGATGTAATGGAGTTGACAGATTTTATCCAAATGACTTGTGCAAAATATATATTCGGCATCTTATCAATATTATGATTTGGATATTTAATCTAACAGGGTATTGATGGATCAAGAGTTGAAAAAGTTTTGGAGTCGGTTCATATTGCAGCCAATAAAAACACTGTTCCTGGTGATGTTTCTGCTTTAATTCCTGGGGGGATTCGTATGGGTAATAACTATTTCTTCACTGGTCCTGCGCCTTCTGATTGTTGGTTAAGTGCTTCATTTTTCTTAAAGACTCTTGTTTATGTGCTCTAGGAACCCCAGCTCTCACATCTAGGGGGTTTATTGAGGAAGATTTTGCTCAAGTAGCAGAGTTCTTTGATGCAGCTGTAAAGCTGGCCTTGAGGATCAAGGCAGACTGCCAAGGTCTTTCACCCTACTATCCTCTATATTTCATCATTTTATGCAATATGTCGCATGATCTTGTGTCATAGCCCTCAAAACTGTATGCTAATTGATAATTTTCCTCCATTAATGCAAATTCAGGATCAAAGTTGAAAGACTTCGTAGCCACTATGAACTCCAACGAAAATTTCAAATCTGAGATAGTGAAGCTTCGTCACAATGTGGAGGAGTATGCAAAGCAATTCCCAACAATTGGTTTTGAGAAGGAAACGATAAAATTCAGTAGCTAGGAAGGATTTAACTACTTCAGGTACGCTATGCTATGTAGTAGTAGTCTATCAAAGCACTGCACGAAATCAAAACGACCACCTTAACGTGTGGCGGACCATCAGTGTTGATGCAATTGATGACACAGGTGGTGGAACAAGTAAATATTTTAATAGTAACCTGGCATTCTTTAGTTCCATGTGAAGGTTGTGTATATAGAAGCTTCATCTCTGTGCTTGGTACTGTAAATATTGGAGTGCCATCTTAATCTCTGCCTATTTTGTTCTACAGATGTTTTGATTGCCACTCCAGAGACGGCCTTCAACTTTTAAAAAGGGTGAAGAAATGCCGGCTTCACAGCCTAGAATTGCCAACGAAGAGGGAACCTGATTTTTCTCCTCAAATTGTTCTTATGAAAACTTAAGAATCTCCGCGGGTATTTAAGCAACTCTGATGAAATAAAAGGCAAAATTTTGCAAGGGCGAACGTGCCGATGGTTACAAAATTTTGCGTCCAAAATGTTCTACATTATTTTGCAATAATAATTTAAGTCATTCCTCGTGTTCCCTAATGCTGTTTGTGTTTCTTTCCTTTGACTTATCTTTGGCAAGAACAATAACCAGAACCTTTTCAACTTAATGTACCCAAAGGCTTTAGAAGACTATAAAAAATGCATAACACATGACTACTGATTACCATTACAACTACAGCAGATTCAAAACTCAATTGAACACATATTTACAGACACTGACCATAAACAATAATAAATCATTAGCTTTTTGCTACAACTCTTTCTCCTTTCTGCACCAGTGAATCTCGTAAAATGGTCAGAGATGTGTTAAACAAATTGAGAGAAGGTCATCATTCATTTGAGCTGCGATAGCAGAAAGGGGTGGGGTTGAGCTAAGTATAACATTTCAGACTGCATTCAAGTGAGGGTGCTGCAAGGTAGATGATTATGTTACACGAGACAGAATCAATGTCTTTTTCTAGATTTGCTTGATCCTGTAGGTGGTTTTTTCCAGATGATGTCTTCAAGGTTGCCAATAAAGTTCTTGTAAAACTGCGGTTAAGAAAGTACGATATTTACCACAAGCAAAAGGGATAAAGCCAGAGTAACACTATTATTTTCAGGAAAATTTATCAAAGGTTGGGAAGCTAATACGAGTATTATGCTTGAAACATACATCAGCAAAATGGAAGTGCATTAGAACCACTGACCTGCAGGTAAGCACTAGCATCTCCATTTGCTTTCTGAATATCTACCATATAAAATGTAGGAGCAACTTCAAACACCTTCAGCCAGAAAAAGGATTTTCGATAACCATCAGTCAGTAAACAGGCATTTTGAAAGCAGGTAACTCTACAATAGAATTTGAAGCAGAAAGCTCACTTCCAAAAAAACTGAGAAATGGCCAGACTTATCCGTCGATACACCTTCTAGTCTCATCTGAAAATTAACAGGCTCTACTCACATCAAATACAGGAACAGCCTCAAGAGGATCATACCATTTCAAAATCAGAATTAGCAAAGCATGTATAAAGGTAAACCAAACAAAAAAGAGTCCAACAGGGACGACAGAACATAAGGCAAAGGATTAGTCACCTTCACCTCCGGTGGATACCCTTAAATTTTTTTTTAAAAAAAACCAACTGATACTAAAATAATTTATCCGAAAGGGATAATTGTACAATTCACCATCCAGTAGAACAAGCAAAAAGCTGAATAAGCAAAACTGCTACAGTGAATCCTGAGCTTTCTACCTTATAGTTGCGGATATGCGTCTTAAAACCCATTGATTGAGCAACAACTTCCATGGTTGATAGTACAACCTTTGCTGGCTTTTGCGAAACAAAACGTGTTTGGTACTTCAAAGACTCCTGGCAAAGAGGGTAAGACATTCAGCCATCTTAACTAAATATATAATCCAAACTTATGCTGTCATCCAATTTTAAGAGCCTCATGGAACAATACAAAGAGGATTGATATCCATTACATCATTATGGGAAATCAGGGGGAATTACAATGTAAATGCTCTATGGTGCCCTATGACAGTTAGGATATAAAAAAGTAGGAGTTGATCCTTTGCATTTGCAACAGGAAAAAAAAATGCAAGAACATTTACTAACTCATACCTTCCCCCGGTCCAATAGTGTTGTGAGGTTTAGGCCTTGAGAGAGGATTATTAGATCGAATGCATTAAGATGCAAAGGACCTGTATCCTCATTTGCACATTGTTTATCAGCCTGTTGTTCCTACATTGAATCATGAGGTTAAGACTGATGCTAGCAGAAGAGAGAAAATAAATGACAGACTCTTAGGCACTAATCCAGGCATCATAACCACTTAATAGTTAAGGAAAATTTTATTTTCGGGTATGTACATTACAGACCAATTAAGATTTTCATTTGCTGAACACAGGGACTGGCACATTGGGCCTAACAACAGGAATATCTCCAGGTATAGAACATCTACTGGTAATATTAATTATCCTACTAAAAATCTGACAGCATAGCATGTTAAGAAACTGTAGTAAGACCCCAAGAAAATCATCCAAAACAAAGCAACAGATAAGCAGTCATGACTGAGTAATTTTATTTAGAAACAATCATTCCAGAAAACTTAAGCTTGAAACATTTTAAACCAGGACGATCCTTGAAAGGATTCTGAAAAGCTTGCCCCTCATGCTGCATGTTCATGGATAAAGAGCATAATACAAAATTTGAAGTAGGAAAGTGGGTCGATTGTGTAACCAAAAGCCTCATAATGATTACAAACATTCATGAAATAAAAACCATTCTGAAGCCCTTAAGGAATATCCGGGACATAGAAAAGGACCAACCTTAGGACCATCAAATACTGCATTAACATCATCCAGGTTTACATCTTCATATTCTACAAGACTCACAGGAGCATAATCTTTCTTAAACCAGTCATCTTTTCTAATCTCTTCAATGGTAATCCGCTGCAATATGAAAAGTGAAAAAGGTAATTTAGGAATCACCAAACCAAATTCTATGTCATAAAGCAATAAAATTTGCCAACAAAACGTTTATGTTATTGGAAGCATCATAGAAAAGATAGCATGCCAATTTTCATTGGTCTCACCAAAACCTCTGAACTGCTTAATCTTGCGAAAATTTAGCTTGAGCATAATAAATATATAAGAAGATGCATAGTCAAATACTGTTGATGTTCAGAAGAGAGAACACTACTTTAACTACTATAGTTATTAGTTCCCATAGAGACTAACAGTTAAAATGCTGCAGTTCTTAGTCTTAGGAGATGTAAGAGAATAGTCTAAGCAAACTCTAGTAGCATGACCAGCACATACCGTTTCAGGTTTTGGGTCCAAAATTCGATGGATCAATGACTTCGCTCCCACTGGAAACCAGCGTGGGCATGAAAACTCTGCTCTCTCAATCTGCAAAACACATATTAAAAGAAGAATAGAATCAACTGTTATGTAAGAGATATGAATCCATGACTTCTTACATCAAATAGTCCATTGCCTCAGTAAACTCTTTTGGGATTCAGATAGGATCCTCTTAGAAGCCCAACATCTTCTGGAAAAACATCATTACTTCAATAGCTTTCCTCACCAACTCTTCACCATAGATTAGCTTCATACGTTGAGTTCTAAGGATGGCATGCTATGGCGACCTGAAATGCTTACCTATTGCACAATAACCATGTATCGGCATATGGGATGTGAATTAATACCTTACTATATAACGTGGTGAGATCAAGTTCATCAAATGGAAGATATCCTGCCATCAGAACATACAAGATGATTCCACAGGACCATACATCTGCAACAGCACCATTGTAGCCCTTGTGACTGAGTACCTAGAACACAAAATACAGTCAAAAATCATGCTTAAAAATTGGGGTTGCATCAACTCGGAGATCAATATGCTCATAGATACCTCAGGTGCCACATAGTTGGGTGTTCCACAGGTTGTACGCAGGAGGCTAACTCCCTGCCGATAACAATTACGAATAAAGTAGCTTTTAATCTGTTAATTCCGAAAAACTTCATGTATTTCACTCACAGCACGAACTATTAAAGAGAATTTACCTGCTCAGGCAATGCACTCAGTCCAAAATCTGAAATCTTCAAATTCCCTTGTGAATCGAGCAAAAGATTTTCAGGCTGCAGAATAGAAGAAAATTAAGTAAAAATAAAAAAGACTTCAGGATTTCAATTCACAGAGCACGAGTAATTGTCTTCCAGACTGAAGCAAGTCTACACCTTTAAATCTCTGTGGTAGACTCCCTTACTGTGACAATAATCTAAGCCATCAATAAGCTGTTGGAAGTATCTCCTGGATTCAGCTTCACTAAGTCGTCCATGATGCACCTGCATAATCATGGTCAATATAGTAGCGGGTCAGCAGATTTATACATCAAGACTGCAAAAAATCAATCTACCTTGACAAACTAGAGTCGGAATTCGACTACTCACTATCTTATCAAATAATTCACCCCCTGTAATGAACTCTAAGATTATATATATCTTTGTACGGCTGGCCAAGACCTAACGGTGGCACAGTGAAAGGTCAGTAGTGATAGAAGCGATAACTCGAAAAAAAATATGATCAATTAGAATCACTCAACAGCTTAACACTCCAAAATATAAATTCCATGCCTCGTGAAGGCGTACGACATATGGATGTCTGACAAGATTCATGATGGAAATCTCCTTCTTGATCTGCAACATAAGAAAGCCATGTGAAGGAATCGTGTTATAATACTAGTAAGAGTTTCCAAACAATTACTGTGAAGTTTAAAATACTATGTGATTCATAATACTCTATAAATCAGGGGTGAAAACGCATCAAAGCAGCACAAGGAGGATGCCTACGAGAAATCAATGTACTCATCTTGAACTACAGTTTTCAACCAAAGTGCCCTTCTACCATAAATTCACGAAACGGACAGAAACGAAAACACCATTCATCGATTTTACCATTTCAGAAGCATATTTCTTCCTCTTCCTCTATTTATTTCTTTATTTTCCTTCCAACTGTGAGTTTAAAAATGTACCCTTTAACTCCATCAGACGTATGATAACAACACACCAAGCTTGTGGAATTTCAACATTTTCACATTGTTACCTCGAAAGTATAAAAAACTTGGTTTGGTACAAGTCGTGACATGGAAGCATCTGCACGGCTTTTCTTTCTTTTTATTTTTTTTTAAATAAAGACCAGGAAGGAAAACAAAGGGAGCAGACCTGGTCGACCATCTTGTGTTTAATGATGGTACTTCGATCGAGCACTTTCATGGCTACACTCTCGCCCGTCTCCGTGTTCTGCGCATACTTCACCTTGGCAAAGGTTCCTTCCCCTATTGTCCTTCCCACCTCGTACTTCCCCACTTTCCTAATCGCCACCATTCCTATATATAGTTACCTCTAACCAGTCTTTCTTATCTCCTCAAACGCATTTCAGCCTTTTGCTTCTGCCACCCTTCTTCTCTTCAAAAAGCAAAGCCTGTATTCACCACACCAACGGGTAGTTCCTACAATCGGAGCGCTGATATTTGCCAAAGAAAAGCTTGAATTTGAAACTTGAAAAGCAGCGGCGAGGGACTTTAATTACTTTTGTCAGGTTATGAACAAAACTACCAAAGCAACAAAATTCTACTTTGATGTGAAAAAATATTTCAGACAGAAATGCCTTGCCAACAAGTGTACACCTACTACATAATATAATAGCGTGATAGCATGCCATCTGCTTCACGTCTGCCTCCCAAGACAATGCTCTTGTCCTTTTCGACTTTTATTTTTATTTTTCTTTATATATACCAATTGGTGGGTTTTAACTTCAAAATGGACAGTTCTTCCTAATGAGTGGGGTAAGATTACATGGTGCTTGCTGAAATGGCTTTGGTTGACTAGTGGGTTTGTGCCTCTTAGCGTTGGTTGACTATTAAAATCTGTTATTGCCAACGAGCCTTAGCTCAGATGTCATGATACTTTATGTGGTTGAAGTAAATATTGGATTCAAATCCTAATATCGACTGTATTAAAAAATAAATAAATAAAATCTGTTATTCCTTGAATTTGTGCACGGGCTTTTCCAAATTTCTGCCCAGTGGTACAGAGAAAAGGGCCAAACTCGTGATGCCTATGGCTTCTCTTTGCAGGTAAGGCTGCTTTTCTTTTTGGTCGGAGGGGGGGGTGGGCGCGGCGGCAATTCAGGACCAATAGCCTCATTGGAAAGTCATTTAAGGAACGCGTTGGCGTTTGTCAAAGTCAGTCCATCACCGACCAGTATCACCACCCACCTGTCTTTATGATTTAAACGGATTAATAACGTTTTTTAACCCAAAAGGATGGCTAGTGGTATTTTATTTTAACTTTGAAATAAAAATTGTCAATTAAGAAAGATGGAAATAGTGAGAGAGATGGTCTCGTAGGACGTGCCTTCATGTCTGCTCCCTGTCATGATAATTTAAAAGGTTGGACCTTCTGCTTCTTCTTGTCGGTTGGCTCTAATCTAGCCTTTAAGTTGGATCGAGTATATCAGATAGGTTTTGAAATTGGAAGAGAGGGATGGAATTTGTGTCCAGACACACGATGATGGCATCTGCAATTATTATTGAATTTATTGTAACGTAGGTTTCCATAATGAAACCACATTATCATGGGAGCTGTAATAGGATATGATTTATGACATTCGGTTATAAATTAAAAATATATGCATATTTTTAGATAAGATGCTCGATTTTGGATCCCAAGGAAAAACAAATCTAGCCCGGTGACAAAAAAAGATATATATTTTTGCCTCGGTAATATCAGATGTTTGAATTGTTTAAAAATAAAATAAATAATATAAATAATATAAATATAAATTTTAATTGATTTAATAATATATTTAAAATTATATACATTATAAATTATTTACGTTGAGAAATTATTTTCAAAGTCAATTCCTTATATGCTAGAACACCAAACATGAATCCAATGCAGAAGGATGCAAGTCTTCATCTCGGAAGGATAATGGATCTTTGGATCCACCGTATGTAAAGATTAAAGACACAAAAATTAGGAGAAGAAGATCTCCACAACTATTAGAAAGCCAAACAAATCATTTCATGAATAAAAAATCGAGTCACGCATCAGAGGTTTGCGGTGCCTTTGTCCCAGCACCAGCATTAACACCCTTACCCTCAACACCACTTTGCGTACCATCTACCGTAGCCACCGACAGATGGGTACTTGTAAAATACACTTGTCTCCCGGTACTGTCGTAACCAACCTGCAAATACCCTTGCTCACCCATTCCGACTTTCGTCTGTAGTGTTGCATTCCCTCCTCTGTAACCCCCGACATTTTGCGCTAGTTGCTGCTGCTGAGGTACTGGCGCTACATTGTAAACGGGCTGTTGCTGGTACACTTCCGGTATAACCCTCGACGATCCATAATACCCCTGATTTGGTCTCAATCCTTGCGGCGTCTGAAACATTTCTGGTAAATATGAAGGAATTAAATAAACCGGCGGCCGAGGCTGTTGTTGAGGGTTAAAATAACCGCCGCCAGCTGTAGTCATGTGCCTCTCTGTTACATACGTCGTAGGAATCGGCATTTGCATAGGCATTGGAACAGTAGTTGGAAGTGGCCCCATGTTTTCCATCCTGCGCACTCCTTGCAATTGTTCACATCCGGTAGAAACGGCCTCAGTAACTACCTCCGTCGCTGACGCGATGGGCACTGCCGTTTTGTCTAAACCGAAAAGAAAGTCCGGATTCTTCTCCGCCCCAGGAATTTCAAAATTGTGAACATTCACAGAATTTAAAGCATCCACAAACCATTCCCGCTCTGATTTCATTTCGTTCCCTTGGGCTGGAGGGTTTAAATGGAACAAGAACAACCTGAGGCGCGCGGGTTTTGCAGAGGCGCGAAACAGCCTGTCATACTCAACCATCATGTGCTCCAGATCCTCATCGTTCGTGACAGAAATCAAGGCGTCGAGGTCCTCGCCTGGGAGCTGGTACTTGAGGCAAGTATGGGCGGTGCCCGATAGGGAACTGAGTTTGTTCATGAAGGCGTGGAACTTAATGTTGCGATCTACAGCTAAGATCTTGCTGTCTCCCCCTACATATGCCAACTGATTGTCGTGGGGTCTGGGCAAGATTTTGCCGCCGTAACTGCACAGAAACTTGACTTTGTAACAAGATGTCATCAGCTGATCGTCCCATATCTGGGCGTCATCAATTTCGCGGGAGCGAGGTGAGGAATTGCCGGAATCCGGGTAGGAAGAGTAGGAGAAGTTTTCCATGAGTGAAATTTCTGGGGTTTCCAACTAGGGTTAGTAGGGACTGGAGAGCAGGTCCATAGGAGGCGAGTGAGAGTGAGAGAGAAAACGAAGAGGGAAGACGACGGCATTTTAATGGAAGAAAAACGGCGGCGGCAATTGTTATATTTAATATAAAGATGGGAGGAGAGCTTTTTTTGGGGAATTTTATTTACTGTCTTCACATTTATGGTATGAACTGTGCCCTTGTTTCTCCGGAATTTGAAGTTTGACAATTTTATCTCGATTGTATAAATATAATATTTTAATGTTAAAAAGTAATTTTAAAAATTATTTATTTACAATTCTAATTTTAATTTCAGTGAACAAAAAAACTATAATAAATTATGTTATATCCACGAATACAATAAAGTTATGCTTTAATAGTTAGGCATTTGACAAATGAATCGTGAAGGTGCTTTTATTAATTTGGCCTAATGTTATATTTTGAAAATAAAACGAAAGTACTACACTTGAATTATGGGTTGGCGCCTTGGCGGTACTACTGTGAGCCCACTTTGGAATGGTAGGTATAGGGGATTTTAAATGACTATGATTAATTCTCAATGCTGAATAAAAACAATTTTTTCAAACTTTATTATTTATAATATAAAATCAATTGATAAAGTAAATTTTGATATTGGCTTAATAATATGGATATCCAACCTATAGTTCAGTAAATAACAACACGAAATTTTCTTTTTTACCAATTTTACTATAATATCCAAAAAAATCTCTTAGTTTGTTTAGATAAATTGAATATCGTATTTTTAATCAATTTCGTGGATACAGTAAAATTTCTTTTCACATCTAAAACACATGTTCAAATCCATAATTTTGTCCGTATATTTGATAGAAAAAATTCAATAAATATAAATAAATAAAACAAAATATATTAAATTGATCATACAATGATAAAATATATTTAATTTTATAATAAATTGATAGTTATTTAACTTGAAAAAAATAAATATATTTTAAAAAAACATTCGATTGTTCAATTCTATATACCAAAGATGAACTATTCGTTTCTAACTCTGATGGTTGGATGTACGAGTAACATCAAACCCATCTTTCATAATTGAGCTCAACCCATTCCCTCTGACTATCTAAGGCTGACCCTAGAGAACATTTTAGAATCTTGCTAGTAGAAATCAAACTTTGATTTTTAAGTGTAAAGTTGCTATTAATATAACTTGAAGGGAATATTAGGCTGTTACCCCAAACCCTAAACTGAATCATTTTACTGATGGGGGATCTCTAGTAAGGTACTATCCGCTATAAACATTTGTTGCTAGGATGAGACGCATATAATTGGTCAAGCAAGCTCTCTCCAATCACCTAGAAATAAGCTCAAGAAGATGTAATTGCTCAAACAAGTTAGTTCTATTCCTTTCTAAGAAGCTCAAGAATTCCATCGTAGTTCAATCAAGGTAAGGTGGTAACAGCTTCGCATCAGAAGATGTAATATAAGCAATATTCCATGTTTCATATCATGAGGGGAACATAGAAATAAACAGAACCCGGATAACGAAATGAGTAGAGTACTTTGTTTGTAAAAGAATTGTGACTGTAGCCTGTATTTGAGTCTCCAAGAGGGGTTTTGCTTCATTTGTTTAATTTTTCCTAACACAGCAAGCAAAGCTCAGAAAATTTGAACTGCCTAGTTCTTCTTCAGGGAATTACGTCGTAAATCATTTGTGAGGGTTCATATAGAGGAACTGGACCCAAATTCCTCATCATCTTGGTAACTAATTCACTAATTATTTGGATGCTCCTTTCTCTGGATGAATCTCCTCTGCAACGTCACTAGGAAGATCATTACTTTTCCGGGATAGTAGGATCAGATCCCAACAATCTGGACAAGCACAGAGGAAGAAATATAAGCGTTAAGCACAATACGAAAAAGTACATTCAGCTCTCCCAAAGACGTACTCACCCTCGGTCAACAACAACCATTGATCGGAGCTCACAGTTTGCAAAGCTGCACATCACAAAGATTCATCTTAGCAAGAGAACTTTGTCAGTCAGAGTGAATGAGAGCATATCAACCAACAGTTTTGCAGCACAAAATATCTTACTAATAATTCAACTTTCATCTCTCCACCTACTTTTTTTTTAATGGTAAGTATTCAAAGATGGAGAATGAAGGCTTGGTCCCATGCATCTGACTAGCAGTAACAATCCCAAAATTTGGCTGAATAATATGGGTCGAAGGCGGGAACCTCAGACCAAGAAAATGGGTTAAGGTTATGGTCACCAATAGCCTCGAAGAATGATTTAATTTCACTTAATGATGCAATGACGCATCCTAAAGAATGCTTAATTTCACTTAATGACGCATCCTAAAATTTGTTCATTATCAACAAACACTTACTGCGTGCATATTTCTTTCTTTACAGTAGGATGACAATCACTGCCAAAAGCACTTAATGTGTGAAACAAGAATCCGCTGTGGCTAACAACTGCAATCTCCTTCTCCTTCCTAGTCAATAACCTGTTCCAGATAACAGAAATATTTGGGAAAATAAAGATCAATAGAATTCGAGAGCTTTATCCTCTCGGACATTAAATTTCTCTACATGTTATCTGAAGATTCTATATTGTCATTAATAACATAAAGGTGAAATTTAACCTTCTGTAAAGAATTGTAATTAAGAATAATGCTATCCCTTACGACATTTCGATTGGTAAGATAAGTGTCGCAGCCACAACATAAATAACAAAGGGTAAGCACTTGTAAGGAACCACATCATAGAAATTCTATGGAAAGACTGTGAGAAAGCTCAACCACAGCCAAGAATAACTGTTAACCAAGTATGCTCATAGCACAATGGAATACTCATAAATATACATGGCGCACATCAATTATGAGGTTATAAAATTATAGCCATAATAGTAGAGAAAAACAGATAAATCCTCATGTGAAACTACAGACCAGGCCAATTTTCAAAATAATTCACGAGATCTATTCCAAAAAATACAAATTCTAATTTCTTAGGATATGATAAAGAAAATAATTTGCTGAAATAAGGTAAATATGTGCTTTTACCAATTCAAAAACTTTTGTCCCCTTACTGCAACTTCTTCATTCGTCTCTCTTATGTCAGCTTTCCACAAAATATCATCTTCGTTTTCAATCTACACAAAAATTTAAGAAAATAAAATGCCGTCATCAACCAAATGAATTTAAGACCAGAAGCTAGAGTAAACTTGAAAGACATTAATGCTGTCAGCCCACATGCTAAAACAATCTTCAACTACTTGCCAGAGAGAAATCAATTGAGGGGAAAAGAGGCCGATACTCGCCGATGCTTCTTCTCCTGTCACATGGATGAACTCCCTGGAGTAAAAGAAAAGATTAAAAAGTGTACAGAAGAAAATAACATCGTAATTACAGAGTTCCCGTGTATTGTATAAAATTCAGTGTTTGATACACAACACGATCAATTTACTGGAGAACCTGGTAAACGCATGTCATTTCCAATGCATAAACTACAACAACAAAAAAACACGTGTACAGAAGCAATCAATCGGATCCTGCTTAGTTATTACACCATATGATCACAGCTAGCTAGAAGAGAGCAGCATACTTGAATCGCTGAACTTCTAAACAATTGTTGTAACTTAGAAGCATGTTCCTACGCAATTGACTACTTTTTTTAAACGAATAGCCAAAACTTAATGACCGACAGAATTACTTTTTTCAAAGAAGAGAACAACGTTCCCAGTAACAAACACAATGATTCACTGCTATATCGATTATGTAGGAAATCTGAAGGAATACCAAATGTTCTCGACAAAGCTCAACAGCCACAAATGGAGGGCAATTCAAACTGGAAATCGCAGGACGGTCACTTTTCCCTGCATTGGCCACCATCAACGGTGGCGCCTGCACGCCATCCACATCCCCTTCGCCACCAAAGACTCCAACCGCTGTCTGGATAGTCCTGCAATGAAAAAACTCATTATTTTTTAATAAGGATTTAGGCCTGCTGGGAAACACCTAAAATTTCCGCCGTTAAGGTAATCAAAACGCAGCTAATACCTTAGCAAAGGCGATACGACAACCAGCTCAATCCCCTTATTAATCCCATTTTCGTGAACATGCTTTCGCAGATTATCAACCTGCAATATATATAGCGATCAAAAGAAGAAATACTACCGTTACTCAGGAATAGCAGTAAGCAATAGAGACGCAACCAATAGAACCATTTAAAGCATATTTACCTGGTTCCAGCCAAGCGGCGTAAGGTGCGCATCAAAGAGATCTTCTGATAAATAAGCACCGTGGTCCTTTTCTCCCTCTACATTGTGAATCCCTTGAGCGTGCCGCACCTACGTCACATTCATTTCACCCACAACCGTAAGAAACAGAAAAGCGCTCATTCAAAATCATTGTTTACATCCAACAATTACTGCAGGCTAAAGATTGTCGAACCAGATGAATAGTTTTGGTACGGTGCAACGGGTATAGATTCGGTCCTGGAGTTGTATCCATTCCTACGCATTTCAAATAAAGGAAAAACAACCAGTCATATACACGCAGAAACCACGTAAGAATGTGAACCAAAACGGATGGAAATCCAACTAAACACTCATAGCAAAACTGCCACAAGAAATCCCACACGGAACTCACATTTCCAAACCACTAAATCTGATATCCACAATAACACACATGTGATTCTGAATCTTGTACCTGATAGAGAAGAGACACTGATCGCTAAACGGGGGCGGTTGTGAAGCCGAGAAACGAACGGGGTTATATTACAGAAACGGGACAATGGAGCATTGAAATTAGTCTTCGAAATGAGGGTATCGGAGACAACCGCGGCAGTTGCGTTAGGTAGTGGGAATCTTGTATTTAACACAGGCATGTTGCCGTGTGTCAATTGGATCTCGTGATTTATGTTATTTTATATTTTATGTTATTTTATTTTTCTCTCTTATTCCAAGGCTTTTTTGGTTTGAGCTAATGGGCAAGAGGAGCGGCAGGTTTCTGCCTTCTGCCTTCCTGGTTATTCGGCCCTCGAAGAACGTGAAAAAGGTCGGGTTTCCGTTGTTTGCGTGTTGGAAGTGCTTTGGTCCTTTGGATAGTTTTTTAAAAATTCGGTTATCTTTGTTGAACGGTGGAGGTGCCACGGTTTCGTGCTCCCGATGGCATATACCCGTCAGCAAAAGATTCCCAGGAGATTGGATTCCAATTGGTTGCTTGAAATGGTTGTTAGATTTTGTCCAGTAAACGTTTACCACTTGCCAACTTCTCTTTATCAAAATTTCTTCTCCTTGACTGGCAATTGTCCAAATAAATTTATTATATCAATTCTATAAATAAAATAATATTTAATATTTTTAAATACTCAATTCACCAAAAGATTTTTAAAACCGCTAAGTTAAGTCCACGATTTTCACTAGAGTACCAGTTAGTAGTGATTCTGCCAACAATAAAGACTTGTAATGATATGTAAAAAAATAATTAATAATATTATTTTACATTATTTATTTTTATGAAACAATAATTATTTAATTATCCCATAAATTAATAATTATTTTACTCTATGATTATAAAAAAATATTTTTTTCCTGATGAGTCTTTCAGCTATATCAATAAATAAATATCAGATATTAGGATTCGACAACTAGACAACTTCTCTTTAGATTTTCTCTCGATAACTTTGCGACGATGGAGTTTGGGCTTGACAAGATGTTGACGGAGGATGCTACGGTTACCTCTAGTAAGGTCAAATTTTGTAGTAATGATATAGTGGACGTAGTTGTGACGGGGAAGAGCCCAATCTTGTAGGTGGAGGGTTTGCCCATGTCTTTTAGAGATCGTTTGGTTCGTGATGCTGCGGCCAAGGTTAGTCATTTTGATGTGGGTGTGGGTGGTATTATGATTGAGAAGGAAGATTTTGGTCCTTTTATGATAATTTCTGATAATTTTGAGAGGCATTTGGTTGATCAGTGGAGGAATACCATTATTGTTAAATTTCTGGGTCGAAATATTTCTTATGCAATTTTGTGCTCGAAGCTTCGAGAGCTCTGGAAATTGCATGTAGATTTGAAGATTGTGGATGTTTCGAATGGGTTTTTCTTAGTTCAGTTTAAGAAGGAGGAGGATGTGGAGAGGGTTCTTCTTTGACGGTTGTGGTTGGTTCTAGGTCATTATTTGACTATTCAGCGATGGTCTCCGACTTTTAGAGCTTCCTCGTCGTCGATTTCAAATGTAATGGGTTGGGTTCGATTTCCTAATCTTCCTATTCAGTATTATCATTCTGCGATTTTGTCAGGCTTTGGCTATATGATTAGTTTGACAGTGATGATTGATCTTCAGACTATGAATGCTCAGCAGGGGCGTTTTGCCCGTGTTGCAGTGGAGATAGATATTTCGGAACCTCTTCTTCCAAAATTTCGTTTTAATGGGTTCTGGTATAGGATTGAGTATGAGAATATGCCCCAAGTGTGCTATGGTTGTGGTTGATTGAATCACAATATTTAGGCTTGCCCGTTTGCTTCTGTATTCATGCGCTAAGGCGGTCCCGATCTCCTGTGAGGAAGGAGGGAGCTACAGGGCAATCTTCTAGTGTTAATTTTCAGTCTGGTTCTAGGTTTGATGTGCTATCTTCTGATAATCAGCCTTCGGATTTGCCAGTGGGCAATGGCGAGTCACTTTCAAAGGTCAATGAGCAGGTAGGTAACAAGGGTCTATAAGGAAAAGGGCCTCGAGTTAATTTTAAAGCTCAGGCTAGGGCGGGATCGAGTGGTGAACCTGAGGGTCCTTCGGTTCTAGTTGGTTTTGGAGTGTTTGGGTCTTTAGAGGTGTTGAAGGCTCCATTTGCTTTTGGTAGTGGGCATGAGAGTGTGGAAGGTGTTGTTGCTAGTAAAGGTAAGAAGATTGCTAGCTCGGGTTCTTCTGTTGTTGGGTATCAAATGAGTAGTAAGCCTCTCCGAAGTATTGAGAATCTTCCTTCTCATAGTGTTCCTCCATTTAGGGTTTTGATGAGTGGTAAATCTGGGGGTTTAGCTTTGAAGCATTCTTGGTGTGATGAAGGTATGATGGGAGAGATCTCTGGGAATGTGTTGGCAGTGGTTCTCTCATCCAGTGTTTCTTTGTAGGAGCGAATTGGGTGTGGGGGAGATTTGGTTATGAATGAGTCTCCGTTGGTGGCTCATATGGAGCAGGTTAATCGAGCCTTCGTGGTTTTCTTTTAATTTCTTTGGTTTCAATGATATTTTTATCTTGAACTTGTCGGGGAGCGGCTTGCTCCTCTTTTATTACGATCATGAAGGAAATGTTGAGGTTGTATGTTCTTAGAATTTGCATTATACTTGAGCCACATATTAGTGGGGCTAGGACTGATTCAGTGGTCCACAAGTTAGGTGTTGACGGTTCCTTCCGTGTTGATACTTTGGTTTTGCGAGTGGTATATGGGTATTATAGCAAGGGCAAGGGACTTTTTTAAATATAGTTTGTTCGGATAGCCAGTTTGTGCACTTTAAATGGTCCGTGGGGATGTGGCGCGACTTTTGTACTGCAGTGTATAATAATCCTAACCCGATTGTTCGGAAGAATTTGTGGTCGAGTTTGTATAGTTTGAGTATTCCTTTGGGTATTCCATGGGTAGTAATGGTTGATTTTAATTCTATTCTTAAGCCTGCGGATAAATGTGGAGGTGCAGAATTTTCTTATTATAGAACTAAGGATTTCAGGGATATGATGGTGGAGTGTTTACTCTTTGATCTTGGTTTTTCTGGACCTAAGTTTTCTTGGTTCAAAAGAAATTTATTTGAGAGGTTAGACCGTGCTTAATGCAATGCAAATTGGAAAATTAAGTTTTCTGGTTCTCTGGTTAAGCATCTTCCTCGAGTGAGGTCGGATCACAGGCCTATCTAGGTTATTGCAGATCCAGAGTCTAGTCGGGAGTAGGTAGAGAGGCTTTTCCGGTTTCAAGCAGCTTGGCTCTCTCATCCTGGTTTTTCTCAGCTAGTCAAGGATAATTGGGGTCTCTTTGATGATTGATCTTGTGGTTATTCTCGTTTTATTGGAGAAATTTCAAAGTGGAACAGAAAAGTGTTTGGTAATATCTTTTACAGAAAGCGGAAGTTATTAGATTATCTCCAAGGCTTAGAATTGAGATTGGGTAGTGAGCCTTCGGAGAAGGTTTGGAATAGAAGTGAGGAGGTGAGGAGGGAGCTTGATCTTACTCTAGCTCAAGAAGAGGTTTTGTGGTTTCAAAATCTCGTGTGAATTGCTTAATACCCATTTTTTCCATCTATCTACTATCACTAGGCGTCGTGCTAATAAAATTATTCAACTACGGTCTTATGATAATGATTGGTGTTCGGATCCTTTAGTGCTAAAGGATATGGCATTAAAGTTTTTTTAGAACTTGTACTCTGTGGACTCGGATTGCAGTTCTTCACTCTTAAAGTTTATCTTTTTTAGGCCGACATACATTAGCTAAGTCAGTGGTAGCTGCTTTACCGGTCTATGTGATGCAGACAAGTGTACTTCCTGCGAGGATTTCCTTGGAATTGGATCGTTTGCTTCGTGATTTCTTGTGGGGATCTGAGCCTGACTCTCGCAAGCTATATTTAGTTGGTTGGAGTGATTGTTGCCGACCTAAATCTGAGGGGTGGTCTTGGCTTACGTCCAGTGACTTTTTGTAATTAGGTGTTTCTTGTGAAGTTGGGTTGGAGGATGCTTACTGAACCTGAGGCTCTTTGGGTTCGAGTTTTTAAAAGAAAGTATAATTAGAAAGGTGATTTGGGTTCTTTGGTGGAGATGCAGCCCTGAGGCTTGAGTGTTTAGAGGGCCTTGTCTTAAATTTGGCACCGACTTCTACCTGTAATGAGATGGATTCCTGGTGATTAGCAGTTTATTAAATTCTGGAGGGTTGCATGGACTGAGGAGTTGGGTCCCCTTGCAGGTCATGTTTGTGCGGATTTGCCTGTTATTTAGAAGAATGCTTCACTAGCCTCTTTTGCGGAGCTGAATGGAGACTGGAATTGGGCAGTTTTACGCCTATTCCTTCCAAATTTAGCATGTGATAGATTGAAGGAAGTTCCAGCACCGATTTCTTCCCAGGGTCCTGATGTGATGGCATGGAGTCTTTTGGCGAGTGGGAGTTTCTCCACTGCTAGCGCTCACAGGTTGATTGAGGACTCTGAAATTGTTGGTGAAAGTCGTCTTTGGAGTTTGATTTGGAAATGGATGGGCCTTGAGAGGGTGAGAACGTTTTTATGGCTAGTAGGACGTGGTCGTCTAGCCACGAAACTGTTGTGTTTTTAAAAGAAACTTTGTGCCTGATCCTTGTTGTCCTCGGTGTGGTTCTGTTGAGGAATTTACTATTCATATGATTCGTGATTGTCCATTTTCTAAAGAAGTTTGGCGTTCTCCTGTTCCAAAGCAGTGACAATCCCGTTTTTTTCAGTTGCCATTGGAGTCTTGGTTGGTTGTCAATTTACAGAAAGTAGAGCCGCAGTTTGGTGATGCAGGTTCTTGGACATTGCTGTTTGGTGCTGCAGTTTGGCTCCTTTGTAAGTGGAGAAATCAAGCTATTATCAACGGCAAATCCTGTGCCAGGTAATGCTTCGAGGTTAGTTTTGGCTCAATCCAAGGATTAATGGTTTTTCCATTCGATTGCTTATTTAGTGAATGAGATTGGTGGTCGTCGTGAGGATCATTGGATTCGATGGATTCCTCCAATTAGGGGTTGGTGTAAACTTAATTCTAATGGTGCTAAGTTGAGTGGCTCTAATATGGTTAGTGCTAGTAGTTTGATCCGTGATGTTGATGGGCGTTGGAATAAAGGATTTTCTCAACAACTTGGTTGTGTCTCTATTGTTGAGGCCGAGTTTTGGGGTGTTACAATTGGGTTACAATTATGTTTGGATGTGGAGGTTAGGACAGTTTTTGTGGAATGTGATAATGTTAAAGTGGTTCGTTTTCTTCAAACTGGAGTAGATGATAGAAGATGTGTGGTCGCTGCTCGTTCCTGTTTTAGGCTTTTAGAGTTTTTTGATGAAGTGATGTTTAGTTATATTTTTTGAAAGACTAATCGTTCTGTTGATGCTTTAGCAAAATTGTGTTTTAGCAGGAGTTCTTTGGTAGAATTTTTTATTCTCCCGTCGTTTCGATTCTTTCGTTTGTTACAGTTGACTTGCAGGCTATTTCGTTTGGTTCTGCTTTTTGTAATGTCTGACTTTCTTGAATAAAGGACTTTTGTGCCGGCTTTTTCATAAAAAAAAATAAATATCGATACAAATGATAAGTATAAAATTATTAGCAATATTGAAAATCCTGGTTATCTATTTTATATTCCATAGCTATCTCGTTATTTTAAAAATAAACTAGCTGGCCTCTAAATTTTATATCGTTGAATGCGGCATCTAAGCCTATGGGCCTGTGAATAATTAAAACGGCCCAAAATGAGATCAAGTAGCCCAACAAGATTGTGACTAAAATATTTTATGTGTTGTTGGGACCCGAAAATTGCGATTAGCAGGCCGACACAAATTAAGAACGTTGCGCACGATTAATGACGTAACCTTGTTTTGATTGTTTGACAAATTTTATTTGTTTTCTGGAAATCAATTCATTTTCACAGTATCTTTTGTGAATAGCAACTCTTTTTCTTGCTAATAAAAAAGGTCCCAAGGAAAATAAAAAATGAAAAATCCAAACCGAAAATTTTCTAAAATTTATTTTAAATAATAGATATTTTGATAAATTTTGGAATAATTAAAAATATTTATTTTATTAAAATAAATATTTAAAATAATTTTACTTTGATTAATATAATTAAACCAATTTCATTCAATCTCAATAATAATTCAGATTTAGTGTTGATTCCATCCAACAAGTGGGTCTTTTGTACCCGTCGCTACTGGTACGGGCCTTTGTGCTATTGTGCATCTCGATTTTTGTTTTTTTCTTTCTCGCTTTTGTTTTTTTTTTTTCTCGATTTTTTCTCATAGCGAGATCGCGTCAACCTCAGCCTGCCCCGCACAAGCATCACCGATCCTGCTGACAAAGAATTCTTGGCTTGATTAGGAATCGAGACCCAGTAATGACATGTACTTTGGTTTTTTCTAACAAAGAAAATACACTGACAAAATGAGGCTGCAGATTGCAAAGAAAAATAAAAAGCAAAGAAAGAACAAGTATAGATATCCTAGAGAAACCCAATTATGTGGGCAGAAATGCAGCCCGATTTTACTTTATATGTGCGAAATGCCAATGGCAATATCGAGCTTTATGATAATAATACACTCCCGTCTGTGATGGGTGCTGGTGATTCTTTCTGAATATTCAGGATTGGAATTGGGATAATTATAAAGAATGAAAATTTATTGAAACTGGAAAAAATATATGAATTCTGCTATCCATGTAAAAAATCAGAAGTGAGGCACGCTTTTGTCTCATTTTTATCTCATTTGCTGTTTTTTTTTCCAGCTAAGAGACAGTATACTAAAGGCCAAATACCAGAGGTGACCATCAGTATGGAAGGAGAGGAGAAAGTAATCCACCAAGCCGAAGCTCGAATGCATACACATGTAAGTCCCATCCTTTTTCTTTTCAGGTAAGCAAGCAAGCTGTGTCTCGAAAACGGAAAAAGACGATATCTACTCTTCAGCTAGCGAGAAAGGCTGCTTATCAGCATACTTTACTGTAGAAATCTACCCTAAATGGACCCCTATCCCCACATTGCTTGAACTAGCAAACAAAACGCTAGCAGACAAATGTAGATGGAGAAAATAGAGAATACTGAAGGGGTGGTATTTGTGTAGAACCTAGACACCCTCGTCTTATATTGTGGGCTGTCGAGTAGGGGAGAGAGACGGTGAAAGACAGGAAAACCATTTGTTGCGAAACCGCTTGGTGTCCGGGTGGTGGGACGAAACAGCCCGCGGTTTTCTCACGCCACCGTTTGCCCTACTTTGTTTTTCAGCCCGCCGCGTGGTAGTGCGTCATGTCATCCTAATTATATACAATTACCGTAAAATTAAAGGATGTTTTTAACTTCTACTCTCTTGTCATTTACCTGGCGATTTGTCTCCAGCGATGTGTCTCGTGTCTGTAGAAATGACGGAAAATCTTAATCAATTTTCTTCGTAATTCATGAGAGGAATCATCCAATCTAGACTTGGACTGGAAATAACAGTCTAGGTTCTCTGAACACAGACCCTCCATCCAAACGAAGAACTGTAGTATCTGTGATGCAGTGTAGAGGAGGATTGAAGCAGAGCCACTTGTAACTTGGCAATAAGAGGAGGTCACAAGTTTTGAGGCCAACAATAATGCAAACTCGTCCTCGATAGTTGTACCCTTTTGCACCTGTGATCTCCTGCCGCGTGACACCTGGTTCACCGCCAACAATCCACATTTCCTACAGCCGTATCATTTTGAACAAGAGAAGTCATTCCTTCCAGGGAGATGGAACACTCTGTTTTACACGGAGGTGTCATGTAATTTGCAGGTTATAACTTCTCTTCAATACTCATTTTGGATATATTAGATTTTTACGATCATGGTATTTTCTAAATTTATTTTTGGATGATTTTAGCATATAATGGTCAGTCCATCATTTTTTTTCAAAACTGGAAGAATCCATAGAGAATGTACAAAGCCTCTTCTCTTCCCTTTCGTGAATCAAAGAGCCAAGTAAGCTGGAGGATTGTCTCTTCCTGACTAAGTCCAGTTTTTCATGCTAAACAACATGTCATTCAGTTCTGACATCAAGAGGTCATTTACAATACCAGGGAGAGAATAGTAGAAAAAGCCACTAATCTGAGAATTGATCATCACATCAGGACATTTTACTCTTGCCATCTAATATTTAAGAACAAGAAGCGTAGCGTGCAGTTCAGATTCCTCCTCTAGGGGATTTCATTGGCTCTTCAGGATGTTTGTCATCATACCATATAAGTATATTATCCAGCAGAGCTTAAATACACCTTCAGATCATTCAGTCAATGACCCTCTTGTCCTATGCTTAGACCAGATTTGGACACAACATTATCCTCAATAGCTTATGTTAAGCTTTAAACCAACAACTCTAGGTTCTAGCTAAGCCCATCAGCCTCTCCTCTATATGGTCACCAGATTTATAGAGTAGTAAAGCATTCCTTATAGGTATCGGCGGCCTCATGAATGGAGAGTCCATGAAACCAATAAGTTGGTTTAATGGACAGGAGTAGGGGAAAAAGAATAAGCAGTCAGCAAAGCCATAGAATTCAATGTAATTTTCGCTATGCAAATGGGAATTGTATTCTTACAAATCTACGGAGGTTAGGAGTCAACCTGTGTTAATTCCATCAGGACATGAGATCTCTAATGAGTTATATTTTTATTTGTCTGATTAGGTAAGCCGTGCCTGAAGGACATGAGAGCTCTAACGAGATTGGACTTCTTTTAACCTGGGTATACGATAAGGATGCAGGTGGTGTAGACCGTATAGACCAAAACAGCCTATAAAGAATCAATGATCAATGATCTAGTAGAATCTATTTATTCCTGTAGTCGCTAAGACCACAGAGAATCAGCCAAAGAAAGAGTTATCTTTAGTCAATATGAAGGTGTAATAAATAGTATATAGAGGTGTTTTTGTCTGTGCAAAGCCTCTTATCTTTATGTAAAACTTTGCCAGGTGAGCTGGGAAATGAGTGGTAGATGCATCCGAAATGGCCATATAGGAGAAGTCATTGCCAGTTCAGGGACAGGAATATGGTAAAAGAAATATGAGTAAAGAAACAAAAACAAGAGTAGAATAGGCCCACCAGCTCCTCTAAAATTTTGCTATCCAAGCCCAAGTCTTGACTATTGAGGCGTAAAAGTGAGGGAGGCACACAATTTCAGCTATATTTTCAGTGAGAAAGAGAGATGCAGTAGTTTTCACTTCATTTCATGACCAAATTAATTTTGCAGACTGGCCCGGCGTACAAAGAACCTGTCAGGGTCTGTGAGATGCAAGTTCATCATTTTCGGTTCAGACAGACATGGGAGGGTGGTCAAAGTTTTCAGGGAAAACAACAATTTAATATGTCGGTTTGTTTGATTGAAGAGATTTCGGTGAAAAGGACATGAAATCACCTCCCTACAGAGAGAAAAAGCAGATTCCATGGTGATCTTAGGTTCTTGTTTCCAACAAATGCGTACTCAAAACCCTTATTATATTCAAGTACAGACAATTTACGTTCGCTTCTATATATTCCACAACTTGGTGCAGCTTCTCATTACCAAGGTTTTATGATTTCCCAAGACAACAAGAAAGAGAAGAGACAAACGCAAACTAGTTGGTTCAACTAAAGGAAAAGAAAAAGGCAAAAAACGAAGACCAGAGGGTTAGAGAGATGGAGCTAAATGAACATGATCATTTTTTAGAGGAGTTACTTGCCTTTAGTACAGATACTTCGGAAAGTACCATCCCTGTTATTCCACCAGAGATGAATGAGTTTCTTCTCTCTGGTGACTGCACCCATCAATGCTATGAAGAAAACCCATCTACAGTTCCTCAAAGTTCTTTCTGTGAAGGATTCTCCTCTCTGCTCCAGCAAGATTTTAACAGCAACTACTGCATCAGTGAAGCCTATTGCCCGTTTGGTGTGGAATTATCCGCACCGCAGTTCACAGATGAGTTTTCAGCCGCACAGTTCACGGATTCGTCGTATAACACTCTTGACACACCGCCATTTCCTGTTCAGGAAGATGCTCCAATGTCCATTATGGGTGATGAGGAACTTGGGCTGCTCGCAAATGACCAACACCACAATTTAGAGATGCAGGGTACATGCAAAGTTGAGGCAATCCACTCTCCTGAGGTACCAGCTTTCTGTGTTGGTACTTTTCCAGAGAGAAAGATTCGGGGTAAGAAGTTGGAGGGGCAACCATCGAAGAATCTAATGGCTGAAAGGAGGAGAAGGAAAAGGTTAAATGATCGGCTATCAATGCTTAGATCAATCGTTCCAAAGATAAGCAAGGTAAACATTGACCCAATTCATGGCTTATACAGCTGATTTGTTCATGTAGATTTGGAGGTTAATTTGCCAGACTTGACCCCCAAAATATGCAACAGATGGACAGAACGTCAATACTTGCAGATACTATAGATTATATGAAGGAGCTGGTGGAGAGAATCAACAACCTGCAAGGTGACATTGAAGTGAACTCGGATGAATCTAAGACGCTGGACATTTTCAAGGACTCAAAAACAAATGAAATCATTGCCAGAAATTCACCAAAGGTAGGCACTCTGAATTGGCGTGTCAGACCCAAATAAGGAAGTGAACGCAGGTTATCCTATTCCTCAATAGCTGCAACTTTTCATGTTATTGGCAGTTTGACGTAGAAAGAAAAAATGTGGATACAAGAATTGAGATTAGCTGTGCAGCGAAGCCAGGGCTGTTGCTATCAACAGTAAATACTTTAGAAGCCTTAGGCCTGGAAATTCAACAGTGTGTGACTAGCTGTTTCAATGAGTTCACGATGCAAGCTTCCTGCTCAGAGGTAGTAAACCTGGATTTTGTTAGTCCTTGTTGAAACTCTAGTAATATCTAACCTATCTATATTCTCACTTCTCACAACTACAGGAACTGAAGCAGAGAACTCTGTTAAGTCCAGAGGACATAAAGCAGGCGCTGTTCCGAAATGCAGGATATGGAGGAAGATGCCTGTAGAAGTAAAAAGATGATGAAATATCAGGAGAGTTTTTCCAATCTCTGTTATTTCAGCAAGGTTTCCGAGTGAGGTTTTAGTTGCTCCACTCTTTTCAAGCTAGTCTCTTCTACTTATGAGCCCTGTGTTTTTTTCTTGTTCAGTTGGGAGATATTCAATAATTCACTTGCTCTATCCATTCTGATGGGTTTTATGTGATATCCGAATTGGATATGAAAAGCTTATCCATAATGTTCTACTTTTATCCACAACTCGTCCAAAACCAAACCTTTTTCCTTCTGGTGATGCGGATTTTACTTGCAGATAGATTGGAATGACGTTTGTCTCTGAATTTTGCAATGATTTGAAGGACAGGAAGGTGGCTTGTTGTCGCCATAAGTCTTCTTATGAATAAATAGCCTACAGTAATGATCTCTTTGTCATGGCATGTGCCCAGCACACGAAAAGGGGCTAGAAGATATGTTTGCATCAACTTTTCTCTGTGTGTATTTTATAATAATATACATTAAAATCAAATTTAGACCAAAGCATTAATTCTCATCCAGCATCGCCTGCTCTACTCACAATCTAGCAGTTAGATCAAATTCCGACAATGTCAATACCGATATCCCTTCTCGCAGTGTGTCATCTTAAGATCTTGAATGTCGGCTGCTACAATTCTTCAGCCCCAGAAAACCCATCGATATTAGCTTAAAAACGGGTCTGTAGTGAGACGATACGGTATCCTGCTTTGGACCCTCGCCATTGATGGGCTTGTTGACTTGTTACGCGAGACTCTTCAATGCGGACATGATTACAGGTATCGCATACATATCTAGAAACATGTAAATATTTCTGGCTGTCGGTCCGTACATTTCGCTCCCTGGAATCTGAATATTGTGTCATTAACTCCGCTGCAGTTCTTCACATTTCACAGTCGTTCAGTAACTTTAGCTGTATAACTCAGCCCAGGCTGACCCCATTTCAACCATACGTTAACAGGTTTATGAATAAAAAATTATATCCACTACTGTTCTAAGTTGAATGGAGATGTACGAAAAAGGAATCCAATCTAGGGAACTGCACACCGATAGATGACGATAACCACAGGAATAGCGTCACATTTTTATATAGTCAACATTCCAGAGATTGCGTAGCTGGGTTTGGACAGATTCAGGACAAAGCCTGGTCCAATCCAGGATGGGCTTAGAAGCCGGAAATCCATGAGACAGAACAAAGTCGATGAGGAAGTAAAATTGTTGTTTCATATAAAAATGGCCATGAAGACCATAACTTAGAAACGCAATATTATTATCAGGATATCCAGATATCCAGATATCCAGATGAGATGATACAACAAGGAAAAGAATCCAATCCTATTCGGATTAATTAGCTACCGAAGATTACAGAGAATAGCTTTGGGAGCGGACTCTCCAACCTAATCTAAGTTACCAGACTTTCCATGACTCCTTACACTTTATAAGAATATGCTCACACTTAATCTTCAACTTTCAACTTCATGTCCAGTTTATGATCGAAATAGCGTGAGACGAGCAGATTGCTGTTGAGTATAGACTTATTTGCATTGTGAGGAGACCTACTCACCATCAATGTTTCGACTATGACACAGATCAGAATTTCAGAGTGGTTGGTTATAGGTATAGGAAGATCCAGACAGGACCCAAAGTCTCGGACCTGGTCCTAAAACAGTGTAACCACATATTGTGTTTTAGGTATTTAAATCATAACACAAGCCACTTGGCGTTGAAAATAGAATCAATCAGAAGCATGTCTAGCAACAAGTGGTTAAAGGAGATGACTGATTTGATGCTCGAGACTGACGGCGACCAAATGTTTGGTATCCCATTCAAAAGTTTAAAAATTCCTGATGAGCATAGAAATTGAACAAATGGCTATTGCTTCTATTTCTCTTTTCCTTTCCAGATAAGCCCCACTACGAAATGCACCATCTCAGGGAGCCGTTACCACCAGTTTCGTGGGAGAAGACCTTTTCCTTTGCATGTTCCATATAGATAGATATAGATGTATTTCAACATATCCTGACACTATCGTTCACTCGCTTGACTTGCCAATGCCAAGTTTTTCTAAATCCCGATCAAACTGAAACAGGTACAGCAGCATTTCCACTGTCTTGTCGGTACATTATAAACAGTGAAAGTGACTAAACTGAAATGCCATCCATCATCCATGATATTGACTATCATGCACTTAAGTATGCAACTTTCCGTAAAACAAACAGTTCATGACGTGATTCCTACATAAATACACATAAGTTTATATGGATTCCTATAAGTTTGTTGATTCGCAAAGTGTTATAATTAGATTTTGTTTTGAAAATATAATAAATAAATGTACATTACATATATATATATATATATATAATTAATTTCAATTTATTTATTAGGGATTGAAATATTTAATATTAAAAAATAAATAAAAATACCTGTTTTAAAGTATTATTATAAACAACAACTCCATTTTGGCTCATTTGGTATGTTGTTATTAGAATTAAAGTTGTTGATAAAAAATTAAAAAAATATTTTTAGATTAATTTCTTTTCAGAATATGATGGCACTCACAGATTATAATACTAACATGATTGATTTAATCCTAGGCTTTGATTGTCACCAATCATAAAACTAATTTCTTCCCAAACTTTGACTGTCACTTGATAAGGTGGATACTATATAATATATCAAATTCTAATCAATTTGTTTTAACCACGATGTCAAAACTCGAAGAAAAAAACTAGGTGGTTTTGAAGTTTTTAATATCCATTAGTCCTTAGGTTTGAGACCATTACAATAACCTAATGTGGAAGACAGATGTCCTGTTTTACTCCAATATTATAAACAAAAACGAGCCTTTTTCCACTGTTCTGATTAAGGAAGTCTCTTTGTGCCAACATTCAGTATATAACCATTCATCAGGAGCAAAAATGTGCTTTTTTTCTTTCTAAAAGATACATATTTTAAATTAGTGGTCACACAGAGTAGATATTCTATACTTCACTGGCTGGTGCTACGCTGCTCGCTAAGTGCAGACTGGACCCCTTCCGTACTAAATAAAGGTACACTAGCAATACATTCAATCGCACGCCACCACTTTCGAGCTCAATATATAAATTTGCCGGAGCAGTGAAAACAAACTACATCGGTACCAACTATCTCCGTGTTGTCCTCTGTCTGTTTTGTTTTGTTTTGTTTTGTTCTTTCTTGTAAGAAGAAAGAATAGGAATACTAGAGCAGAAAAACAATGGAGGACGAAGGCCCAACACGGCCAGCCATCGGGTTTCATCTAGGTTTAACTCTATTGTTCCTGGTACTGTTTTGCATCGGTAGTATGTTCTCTTGTTGCATCTACTGGGACAGGCTACGATCCTGCTTTGGAGCTTCAATCGACCAAGCCGGCAACTCTGATATCGAAGCGGACATAGTTCCTTCACCCTGCAAATATCCTCCTCAAATGGTACATATATATTGCTCGTGGTCTCTGTTCTTCCTCTCTCTTTCTCTCTCACCCATGCACGTAGCTAGCTACTCATATTTGTTATGATTGTTCTCCCAGTGCTTACTGTATATGTATTTGGCATGCTTAATCATATATACTTGGTCTTTTAAACAGAAGCCAGATCAAGATGTAGGACAGAGTCGGCCGGTTTTGATGCCAGGAGACAAGGTGCCCAAGTTTATAGCAATGGCTTGCTCAGTTGAAAACCCGCAGCTTCAGAAGATTACAGTGAAAGTGCATAAACAGCCACCTTTTCCAGTCCCTTTGTATTAATTTAGCTTTCAGCCGAATACATCGGCTTTGTGAATAGTTAACTAATATGCTCGCCACTTGCTAGATTGAGTTTTATACTGTTTTTTTCTGCTTCTAGTGCCCACTACTATAGAAATGGATATTCTTTTTTAAAAAGACTCGACTTTCAAGAAACAATGCCTTCCAGCGCAGGGATTATCTGTTGCTTTAGTCATCGGGTTAATGATTCAAATTCTCTTGTTAAATCTATCTGCATCTATTTAATGATCACTAGCCATGATGACGGGGTGGGGGTGGGGGTGGGGGTGGGGGTCATGATTCATTTTAACCCTGGATTAAGGGTACTGAAGATGCGTCAAGAACACAACAATTGAAATTTCGAAATGAAAACCAACCAATCCTTCCTATTATAACTTTGACAGGCATTCTGATGGGACAGATAGCTTTATCTTCGGCAAAAGCAATAACAGAAAAATGGATAGCGAACATGAGAGAAATGGATCAAACAAACTATCATAAACTATTCTCATAGAACATTCTTGGCAAATGCATTCGCCACTTGAACTATTACTGTTTGTAATAAAAACTATTATAAATCAATGAAAAAGATTTATGATCCCTTAAACATTCAATTAGGACTTAAATCATAAAGGTACAAATAATAAGTTATTGGTAGGGTTTTATCTGAAAAAAAGATTAATTTTTGCTATCGAAAGATATTATAAAAATATATTGAAGAGATTTAACTAGTTTTGATTTATGCTAAATATTTTTTAAAAATATCTAAATTTATGATTCTTTATGTTACTCCAACACTTAAAAATCTAATAAATATACATGAAAAAAATAACATATAAAAGTCAATACAATCATAATTTAAGCTTATATAGTATTGAGGTATTAGTCTAATAAGATATATAAATATACTTATTAAGAATAATTTCGTAGTTTTTAGATAAAATTGGTACTATACCAACTCATGTACCAAGTCATGGTCAAGATTAGAACGAGAGGCCGACCCGCGATTATAATAAATCACTTGAACCAATCAAGACTAACTTGATGACCAATTTGGTTTAGATATAACCTTAAGGTAAAGTATAATGCCAGTATTTTGCATTATTAATTCAAGATTTTTTAAAAAAGAGAGAAAACCTATAAACTAGAATAAAAAAATAAATAATGAAGACAATTTTAAAGGTTAAGCATTATAAAATACATAGCAAAAAGAGAAAAAATATAATGGGTGTCATCCAAGAGTCACTGACCATCAATATTAAACAAACACCTTGTCGTTTAAATACAGACCACATAAATCAATACCTAAAGAAAAACTAGCCAAAAGATAGTCCAGGACGATATCTACACAAGCCTGTCTAAATCTCTATCCTGGGAAGAACCAAATCTCGTGATCTAGAAGAAATTTATCAAGTGAGTGAACGGGAAAATACAAGTATATCATAACAAATACAAGCACACCTCGGACTATCAGTCAGGTAATCATACAATTTCACATGCCATTACCATCACAACACACAACGCAAACTTACAATCATTACAATCACAGACAACCAATTATGAAATTCCTTCATTAACAAGACATACAAGACTGTGTCTAGGCTGACATTAACTTATAGTCCTTCTGTGTAAGACCCCTAATTTTGAGTCCTAGAAGTCCAGAAGCCAGTACAGGTGAAAAGACAATTTTGCCCTTGCAGGAAAGGATGTGTGATGACAGAAATTGGTAAGATTGTTTAGTAGTTAACTTTGTTTTAAATTCCCTTTGATCTAAGTTCTTATAGATGGATAATTGCCTTAGAGATTGTCCTTATAGAGGGATAATTGCCTTAGAGATTAAAGACCCTAAAAATAGGGAAGATAATTTAGAGTTTAATTATCTGGTAGATTATCTTATTATGATAAAGTGATTAAAAGTAGTAATCATAATTCTATACTCATTCATTATAAATAGGAAGCCAACCCCACAAAAATCATTCATAGAAAACTTACAAATTCGTATGAGCCTAATACCCTATACCTCCCTATAGCCGCCATAATTCGCAGAAACTTCAAACCAGCATAACTCACTCATCGTTCATCGGATCTCTGCGAATAATAGCTTGTTGGAAAGCTCTCTTCATCCTCTTTCCAACCATCTTTGAGTTTTCGTCAGAAGATTAGTATTTCTTTATCTAAGATTAATTTGAAAATCGGCGGCGGAATTAGGTTTTCGCCAAATCTTCTTGAACTTCAAAATAGCATAACTTTCTAATCGTTTGTCAGATCCTTACAAATGATAGCTTGTTGGAAATCTCTCTTCATCCTCTTTCCAACCATCTTTGAGTTTTTTTTCAGGAGGTTAGTATTTCTTTATCTAAGGTTAATTTGAAAATCGGCGACGAAATTAGGTTTTCGCCAAATCTTCTTGAATTTCAAAATAGCATAACTTTCTAATCGTTTGTCATATCCTTACAAATAATAGCTCGTTGGAAATCTCTTTTCATCCTCTTTCCAACCACATATGAATTACAGCTTGGATATAAATATTTCCTTGTTTAAAGTTAAGACGAAATCGTCTTATGCTCTACTTTTAGCGACAAGATTTGCATAGTTAATTGAAATGGTAAATTCAGGTTGAATCTTGTTAAGTTCCTGGCTATCACATCACACATCCAAGGGGGAGGCACTTGCAATGTCTGATCATTGGTTTTCTAATAGGTTTGGTGAGTGGTATTGGTAAGGAAATAGGGTATTCAATTGATTATTGAATATGCATGCTTAGTTTGTTTTCGTCTTTGCCTGGTGATAATTTAGGTGGTTCGGATTTACTTAATAAAGTCAAAGGAGTAGGTTCTTGTTCAGAGACAAGAGAGGTAGGATCTACGCCTCATCGGTTTCTCCAGAGACCCCTGTTATTTTCTTGATATTTTTGTTACCTGCCCTTGTTGTATTGTATGTGATTGGATTATAGGGTGAGAATATGAAATGTGGAATGAGATATGAATCTCCTAGGCTATATCGAACCCTTGAGTTAGGAATTGAGTGCTTGTGATGCAATTTTTATGTGAATTGGATATGTTGATTGTGTTCTGACATGATTGAGGATACCCTGTTGTGGTAATATGCTTTGTACTTGCCTGTGTGTGCTTGTACGTGTCTGTGTGTCAGGATTCTGTTCCGGTGGCCATTCGGGGTAAGCGCTGATGCTCCTAGGGAGAGGAGAGGTTCTTACCGGTATGGAAGTTGTATGGGCGGCAAACCAGCAAGCTAGCGCTGGATATCTGTCCTTGCGAGGCAGGAAGCCCTTATCTTGCGAGGTTTGGGATGCCCTAGTAGGTATGTGACTAGGGAAGACTTGTTCGTGTGGGACTAGTCGACTTGTCCTTGCGAGGACAAGATGAAAGACTTACTGATTAGTTTGCGTGTTAACCATCTACCCTTTGTGCAGTAAGTTTTGGACAACACAGGTGGAAGGGGATGACCTCTCTTCTTCATTGCCGAGGGCAATCTGATGTGTTTCACCTGCCTTTGTACTTCTGACCTTTTGAAAGTGTTTGTAGTCCTCCCTCAGCCATAGATTCAGCCCTAACCTCTTTTGATTGATTTTTGAATTGCGTGATCCTCTTTAGTTGTTTAGGAATGATCTTATGTGAATTGGGAGATTTGTGTTTAGGGATTCTGTAGATCTTATGATGCTGTGACCCTACTGAGATTCTTGTAATCTCAAACCGTTGTTTTTACCATTTTTCAGGCTTAGGTACATTCACTGTTCGTGGTACCAGGGTGTGAGATCAAGGCTGCACGGCGGGGCGATATCGCATCACATTTGCATACTTGTTACTTGCGCATATAACATGAATGATTGGGCAACTTTCTGGTTTATTTTAAGCACTCTTCTTTACTTGCTATTTCCGAACCTTGATGAAGAATTTCTTGCTGGTTATGTGGATCCCTATGGGACTTGTGTGTTATGAACCCAAAGATTTAATTTAAGACTTCCGCTGATGTTTTATTTACTCCGTATGATACCAGAACATGTGTCCAATATCATGCTCCAATTGTTGATAAGCAATAAGATTAACAAGCATAAAATCAGAAATTTATGATTAGCCTGGTGAGATTCAAATTGGTCTTAGGTGTCATTTAGGCTTATTTGGGTTTCACGGCGGTAATGACCTTAGTCAAAGCAATTATTAATAGTTAGGAATTGGAGTTGTTACATTTTAAGCCCTATATAGAATTGAGATTCTTAAGTGATACTTTATAGTTGTACAATTTTATCTTTCCTTTATATTTCTTAATTCACAATACAACTCAATTTCATTGATGATGTCAGGGTGTTAGGTGATGGTAACTCCATCTAATCGGTCCCCAAACATGCAGGATCCTGTCACACAATCACAATATAGTAAACAATCCATATTCATCCTTACTCGTCATTGTCTGATTGTCTAGTGTCTCCATGCCTTGCCACTAGACCCATAAAACTCTCGAGGGTTGTATAGGCTACCCTATGCAAACTCAATGCTACTATCATATAACTGTTCAAATACAACTCAACACAATACAAGCACTTCTATTTTCATATTCTAGTGCACTAAATTCATCGAATCATTTTACACAATCGATCAGAGCATATAACACATAATGTTTTCATATGAAAATTATGCTAATTAATTGAATGATTATCTTGTATTAATTCCTCATGCATAATAATATGAAAACTCATGCAAACTGACAGGCACACAAAAATTCAACTACTCACAGGTCTACACTCATCACTCTTCTTCTTCTTCTTCAGGGTTAGTCTCCTATGAAGAAGAAACTCGTCTTTGAACATTGGGTCCAACACCTATCATTAAAATTCCAATATCAATTAATCATAGTACAATCCATAATTATCCAAAATACAATCCTAATCCCACTATCTCGACTTTTGAAACCGCAAAACCAAACCCAATTCTAAATCTTTTTCTTATTTATTCTTATTTTCTATCACATTGTTTTCTTTATTAGACCCATCAAATTATATCCAACCTTCCCAAATTTATTATCATTTGATTCTTTATAATTTTTAGTATTTTACAGGTTTTTTTTCTTCAAAATTTTCTCTATTTAGTTTTATTTTTTCTCATTTTCTATCCTTTTCTACTATTTATAATTATTTTTCTGTAATTTATTTAATCACCCAACCACAATGAGACACTTGGCAGCCCCCAAGTGTCATGACCCGACCCCTAGATCCCCGACTCAACGAGTCCGGACGAGTATGTGCGCGTGATGGATTACAACTGCAATATTCAGTTGAGCTTCTAACCACATAGCCTAAAAGATGCATTTTGTTTCAAACGATCCATTCACACAATACATATAAACCCAAGACCTCTCTCTAGACGTGTCATACTTCTTCTGAACATCAAGCTCAGACGGAGCCTATCTTCTCTACCAGACCAACGACCTGTCGTCTATGTACATATAGACGACTTGTCGCCTAACTATAAAGCCTCAAATGACCCGTCGCCATAGCACCCTCAGACGACCCCTTGTCTAAGGTCAGCTTCTTCCTTCAGCTCCGGCGAGCATTATTGGTATCACACCAGAAAAATTCCATTCTCCCTCATGAGCTACCATCCAACAAACTAACTTCACCTGAAAATTTCTCCGACAACACTCTCACCTCATCTTGACTCCAACCCAATAAAAATAACCATCTATTACCAAAACAAAAATAACTAAACAATTAAAAACAATACCTGGATTTCCAAGCTGAAAATTCATCTAAAATCCACAGTGAATCAAGCAAAAACGGCACAATATGGATCGGAATCCACTCGAGAGCAACACTCGACTCTTGGGGAAGAAGGATATTTTTGGACAGGAATGACATGATACCATCAATGGATACTTAGGTCAGATTTACTCTTGGCCACATGTGGGATGGAAGAGAATAGGTGATGACTCACTCACGTTCGAAACGACGTCTTTTCAGCTAACATTAAAGCAATGTTGTTTTGATTAAAATGACTATTGGCCCCCTATTTGTCAAAATGACGAGTGCACTCATCGTTTTGACCGACCTCAATCAAAACGATAGTGCACCTTGCGTTTTGACCAAACATAATATCATATAATATTTTAATAAAATAATAACAATTAAAATACTTAATAATTATTAAAAATTCATAATAAATGATATTCTATCCCGAAAAATACCTAGAAAATTCTCATTATTTTTTTTAAAAAAGCAGAATATCTTATAATAAAAATATTATTTTACTTATAGGTATAAAATTTACTATAATTAAATTATCTTAGTTTAAACTTTAGAAAATTATTTTATACAAAAATATTTATCTAAAAATTATCAAGAAAATTTATGTACCCTTATAACCCATCTTTGGACCTATCTAGGTCTTTGATCATGGAAATCAGTTTCAATACCCTCTTAAATAATTTTCTTCTCATAATTTACTCATTATATTAATAATTCAAATATCAATAAATAATAAAAAATTGATAATTTGTTTGAAAAAATAACTCTTGAGGTTATCAAGTTTAGGATGTATACGAAATAGAATTCAAAAATCACATTGGATGAAATTACAAAAATATTCATAGTTCAGATTTCACAAGAAGACAGACCATTTCCAGGGTTAATACACAACAATAATATCTTACGAATTCAAACAACCCAATAGAGAGAGTTTTACCCAATCATCCTGCCTCCAACCCAATCAAAATAACCATCTATTACTAAAACAAAAATAACCAAATGATTAAAACAAAAACCTGGATTTCCAAGCTGAAAATTTATCTAAAATCCACAATGAATCAGGCAAAAACGGCACAATATGGATCAGAATCCACTTGGGAGCAACACTCGACTCTTGAGGAAGAATGATATTTTTGGACATGAATGACATGATACCATCGATGGATACTTAGGTCAGATTTACTCTTGGCCATATGTGGTATGAAAGAGAATGTAGGTGATGACTCTCTCACGTCCAAAACGGTATCGTTTCAGCTAACGTTAAAACAATATTGTTTTGATTAAAATGATCCTTGGCCCCATGTTTGTCAAAATGATGAGTGCACTTATCGTTTTGACCGATTTCAGTCAAAACGATAATGCACCTTGCGTTTTGACCAAATATAATATAATATAATATTTTAATAAAATAATAAAAATAATAATACTTAATAATTATAAAAAATTATAAAAAATTCATAATAAATGATATTCTATCCCCAAAAATATCTAGAAAATTCTCATAATTTTTTTTAAAATACTAGAATATCTTATAATTACAAAATTATTTTACTTATAGGTATAAAATTTACTATAATTAAAATACTTTAGTTTAAACTTTAGAAAATAATTTTATACAAAAATACTTATCTAAAAATTATCTTATAACCCATCTTTGGACCTATCTATGGTCTTTAATCATGGAAATCAGTTTCAATATCCTCTTAATGATTTTCTTCTCATAATTTACTAATTATATTAATAATTCAAATATCAATAAAAAATAATAAAAAATAGATAATTTATTTTAAAAAATAACTCTTGAGGTTATCGAGATTTACTATGTACAGGAAATAGAATTTAATAATCACATGAGTGAAATTACAAAAATATTTATAGTTCAGATTTCACAAGAACACATACGATTTAATGCACAATAACTATATCTTGCGAGCCCAGACGAAGAGAGATTTACCCGTTAAATTCTTTTCTAAAACTCTTATGGGCCGAGATACACCTTCTTGGTTAAACTTGTAACACTCAACTCGTTAATCCGAAATACCGAGATCTCATAGGTTTACTCACAGTGTTGAATAACTATATACTAGGGAGAAGTATATCTTATGTAATTAAGAATCATATCTAACATTAAGTATGAGCTTCTTGTCGTGGAGAAGAATCGTATGAAAGTAAAAAGGAAAAACAATTTTTAACTTAATAGATAATCTTTTATATTCCAGTGACTCGGATGACAATAACACGATTTTCTAACTAGTATTTGATATTTTTTTTACTTTCAGTGGAAGCTACTGAAAGGCTATATGCATGCGGAATAATTTTTTGTAAAATGGAGTATAGAGTATCAGACTGGGAGAATGGAGAATAAAGATGCGAACAATGATGGTTCAGGAAATAAATTTGTGAGAACCAAACCCACCGAGATAGCATTGTCACAGTTATCGTCCATTGCCGTAGGCAGATCATTAAAATAATCGTGCTCATAAATAATATCTTAATACGAAATACGAAATACGACATAATCAATAATCATAGATGTATAAAAAACACAAGAAATTTAATAATGATCGTCTTTAAAATTTAAGGAGTGTGATTAAATAATAAAATTCATCAATTTTGATTAAGAATTAGATAGATATAGAGGATATTTTTTAAAAAATAAAGTAACCAATTTTTATATTTATATCCTCAAGACAAGAAGAAAACAATCTTGCGTAAAAAAAGAATCTTATTTAGGAGGTGTCAAATCGACTGATTAAATCATCTTAATTCGACCAACATATCAATTTTGCAAAAGAAAAGATATTTTGTATGGAATACTATCCTAGTGGTCGAACATCTTTTATAAAATACCATCTTGTTCCAACCTCGATCCATTGGAAGAACTTATCCACCCGATCATGCATGGTTATAATATATACTGATAAACATCATATTTACATCCAACGAGTATAAATATATATATCTTGATTGCTCTGGAAAGACATCCTCGAATTAGGGTAAAGAATGATGGATTCACGAAGATAAGAATTAGGTACCCAAATTTTACATAAGAAACAAAATTGGACAATGGTAAGAAAAAATGCGAGATGGGGAATGGTTCCATTTGTGGGTTTTTGGTATATATACGGACTTCTTTTATAAAATTCTAAGCATAGTTGTGATCTACTTTTTTGGGTTCAAAATAGATATGGTTTCGTCCATCTATATTGATTCCAGAAGAATCACATCAAAGTACAAGTTGATAGAGACATAGTTTGTTGGTCTGTCTTTTTCAAATTCTAGGGCACCTCAACTTAATATTTTTTTTACCTTTTTTTTTTTCTCGAACCGCAGTGGTAGCCGCCTCTTAGTTGTTTTAGCCCATGGATGTGGATAAAGTGAACGCTTTTCTGTATATAATACTCTCTCTCTCTCTCTCTCTCTCGATCGACTTAGCAGCGGCGGCGGTAGCACTGATTAAATATTTTATATCTAAATTGAAGATTTGAATTATTAAGATGGAGAGACACACAAGGTACTAGATTCGCATTACATGTGAATTTATTTAGGAATTTCTGGGCTTTCATTTAACGAAGGCCAAAATCTAGTATCAGCCCATACAAAATATACCCGAATTACTGTCAGGACGTAGTTTCCATCCGTGTGCAAGCGACGAACGATGGGCCAAAGAAAGAGACTGCATAAGCTTGACACTGTCGTCATCCAAGTCAGATGGTCGCATGCTTTGACGTTGAAGAGTCAAAGGCAAAAGACGGAAGAAGAAGCCCAGAACATACATTTTTTTACCACGCCATTATTGGCTGTTGACTGATGTAGAAGGGATGATGAGTGGTTGGAGATCATCCGGTGGCCCATTGCAAGGCCCAAGTAAACTTGAATATATTTTTTGGGAGGGGGGGGGCTGTGGCTGTGAAATGAAGTGTGATGATGGCGTTATAAATGACGTTGGACAAAAAGAATGGAGTGAGAAAGGGAATGGAGATGATACCGAATCAAAAAGGCATGGAGAGAATTGGAGATAGTGCTCAAAGCATCGTGTGCAAAGGTTTAAGGGCAAAGCGTGCCAACGCCTGGTGGCAGTTAATGATGGTTACTAAAATCTCCCTGCCTCTCTATCAAAAACTCTCAGTTCAACTCGTCACCATATTTCACGCGCGCCAGAAATGTTTCTCCATGTTCAAATTTTATTTATTTATATTCGGAAAAATATTAATCGCCAATTAATATATATACTGTTGAACTTTTCTATTCAAAACAAATATTTTTAGATTATGTATAGATAGTTATCTTAATTTATAGTTTTCAATTATGTAACGTAGTGAGCTACAAGGTCATTACCGATTTAGTATGTGTGATTGATTAGCACTGAGCTGGACTCCACGTACGAGTAGTTGCTGGAAAATCACTTCTAGGTGCATTTATTGTGGACTTGTTATAAAAAATAGAAACATTCGTTTTATTAATTTTATTATAGCTAAACATATAATTTCAAAAATTGTGTCAGTAAAAATCGAATTATAATCTGAGAATTATTTATTAATTGCGTGATATAAGAAAATAATATGTCAATCTGATATTATTTTGTAAACAAAACCACAGTAATTATTTCAAAAAAAAAAAACTAAACCACAATAAAAGGTGTGAGTTAAGGCGGGCGAGTCGCGCGTGGGAAAGAGTAGTGCAGAGGGAGGCAAGTAAAGGAGGTTATATGTCGCGTTCTGTACCCGGCAAACCAAAATTAAAAGCCGCTTTCCTGTCCCCCAACACATCATTTCGCTTCAACCTGTTTTTCCCTGTCCCCTTTTTCTCCACCTTACCTTCCCACAATTAATGCCCCTTCTCTCTCTCTACGTAAACAATACACCATTAACTATTCCCCCCATTATTCGTACATATTTTAATTTCCCTGTTTTTTTTTCTCCCCCAAATAGCTTTTCCGTGGGGCATCACCTCAGTGAGCATATGTGCTCATTATGCCCAGCACTGGTTTGGGTTTTAAGAAAATTATGCTCACGGGTTTTCATATCCACCCCCTCTTTCTGGTGCAAGCAAGTGGGACCCGTTCCCTGTTGCGGGCATACAAGCATGTGACAGATGATGGTGGGATCAGCGATTGGGGTCAACCATGTGGGTGCGGGGGGTGGGGGGCGTATTTTCCTGTACTAAGATTAATAATTTCAGTGTAGAATGGAGGCGATGGTGATTGGGCGGGGGCGGACTGGAATCTGCTTGTTTAAATGGCCACTCTGTGTGCATCGGGTGGGGTGGTTGAATTTGTTAAACTTGGCTAAACAAGAGGAAATTTCCCTTACTTGACTCCTTATACCACAAGGGATATGTCGAGTTTTTCCATTTGTAGTGTGGGTTTGCTATTAAGGTATCCGCATCCTGTACTCTACCTAACTGTAGAAATGCAGAGCAGGAGGTCGGTAATTATGTTCTAATTCCCAACCAAGCAAAACCAGCCTTGGCCAGGGTAAAAAGGTCTTGGCCATTTGGATGGTTTCCACGCTTTACTCAACTACAATATCATCCGTCAAGACAAAATCCGCGGTCTTATCAGTTTTTACGAGGTAGAAAGTCAGTATTATGGCAATATGAGAGCAGGTCCCAGTCCCAGTCCCAGTCCCAGTCCCAGTCCCAGTGCCAATCCCAATCCCAATCGCACTTTTGATTGATAACAATCGTTATTGCTAGATAGGCCAAAACCTTGGAGAGAACGGCTAACGCTTACATGGGTAAGGCAGTCATTAGATGGGCATTCCAAAAAATCAGTACCGGCACACAGCAGGGATAAACATATACAGAAATAAAATAAAACAAATTTATATTATTCATACCATTAAAATAAATAACTAAACAAATGAACAAATAAATCTCATGAATGAATACGACACCGTATGGTGATGATGTACGGCGATATGTAAACCAGAGAGAAGGAAGGCGTTTTTAATTAATAATTATATAAAAGACGTATGCATTCTATCGAGTGCAGCTTATTTTAATGCTTAGTGTTTCACATCGGACAGCAAATAAGCTTTTGTAACTTTGTCCCCAAATGGAGGGTCCTTAATTCTCTCACTCATTCTTTGCTCTGCGTGCCTCGTCAATGCTCTTTTATTCTCTTGCCAAAACCAAAATCCAAAAGACAAAAAAAAAAAAAAAAGCCTAAACAAACAATCCCTGGCTCCGTCTTCTTCTCCGGCTTCGGGTACATAATCCTCAACAGGTAAAGAGTAGAGGTGAAACTATAAAATTTGTCCTTCAGATTTGTCAGTTTCATACCTCCTTCCTTCAATATTTCGTTTCCCTCTTTCTCTTTCAGATTCTCTGAACTCTTGCATTTTTGTTTCTTGTTTGTGAATATTTCTGTTCGGTGTTGGCTTGCGTTTCCGTACAGCGAGAACTTCTGTTAGGTGAAGCTATGGTGTGGATTTATTAGCCGTAGTGAACTGACTCGAGCTTCTTTGTTTGTTTTATGGTACTGTAAATAGTGAACAGTCGATTTTTTTCCCCTCTTTCTCGCCTTCCACAACGTGAACACATATGGCGTGTGCCTACTTCATTCTCTTTTATTTCTGAGAAAAATAACTCTCTTTAGCTTATTTTAAGAGTATGTTACATTTTGACTTGCATTTTCTACTACTTGGTGCAGCTACTCTGACTTGAATCCTGCTTTATGCGCTTAAATCGTGGCAGAAGTTTTTTTTTGGACTATCTTTTTGGTCTTGTTAAATGAATAAACGATTCCGTACTAGACTGAGTTGGATCTTTGTTGTTCCGAAGAGTTGTGTGTTTGTGATCGTATGCTTTACTTTGGTGGAGTATATATCGGCATAGGACGTTAGTAGGCGTTGGATTTAACATTGTTGCATAGTTTTTGTTAAGCAACATATCATTACATTTAATTTTGAGTATGGCCGCGTCCTTGAATTTGGCCTTTTTTTAGCCTGAAATAGTGTTTTTGACAGACCATAGATTATGATCTGAATTTGTTGTTGACGAGATTTTGGAAATTTAACGAGTAAACATCTAGCCTTGTCAGGGTTGGTCTCCAGCTGTTTAACGGTTCTATTAATGTTTTGTTAGCTCTGTATTTTGGGTTTGTTGAATATAAAAAACATTTATGGTTCCTAAGGACCTTGATATATGCCGGCTGTATAGGAATTCTGAGCTTCCCTATTGCAAGCGAGTTTGATGTCTCCGCCACTGGTTGGTGCAGCGGAGGAGGGTCAGAGCAATGTGACACTGCTGGCTTCTCCGGTCTCTGCAGAAAGTGTATGCCAGAATGGCATGGAATTAAAAGAACGCAACTATATGGGGTTGTCCGATTGTTCTTCTGTGGATAGCTCTGTTGTGACTGGCGAGAACAAGAGTAAGCTAAATCTGAGGGCTACAGAACTGTGTCTTGGACTTCCTGGATCTCTGTTTCCTGAAAGAAATCCTGGGCTTTGCCTGTTGAGCTCTACCCAACTTGATGAGAAACCCTTCTTCCCTTTGCATCCGTCAAATGAAGGTCACCATTCGATCCAGAAAAATGTTGTGTTGGGTAATAAAAGAGGGTTCTCTGATGCTTTGGAGGAATTCTCAGAGGTGAAAAATTAGTGATTGTGTTTCCTGAAGGACTGAGTGATTTCTATGAATGAGCTAAATGGAGAACTGCTTATCTGCTATGCAGGGTAAATTCCTTTCCAACGCTGAGACAAATGTGATTCTCTCACCAAGACCCCCTGCAAACTTGGGACTGAAACCTGGTTCTGTGTTGGATAACCTTGGTATTCAACCAACAAAAGCCAACGAGATGGGATCCTCCAAGACAGTACAAGAGAGGACTCATGCAGCAAATGAGACCAGAGCCCACCAGAACATTCCCGATAACAACAGCAACAGTGCACCAGCTGCCAAGTAAGTCATGAGGTGTTTTCTTATCAAGTCTAAATCGTGAGAGCGAGAGCAGTGTCTAATTTTCCCTCTTTAGCAGGGCTCAGGTTGTGGGTTGGCCACCCATTAAATCATTTAGAAAGGTTTCACTTGCCACCACTTCGAAGAATAATGAAGAAATGGATGGAAAAGCAGGGCCAGGTGCTTTATTTGTTAAGGTTAGCATGGATGGCGCTCCTTACTTGAGGAAAGTGGACTTGAGAAACTATTCTGCATATCATGAACTGTCTTCTGCGCTTGAGAAGATGTTTAGTTGTTTCACCATAGGTGAGCTAAATCAAAACTTTTAGCATAGTACATAAGGAATATGGTCTGATTGTGAAACATATAGTTCAAACGCATGTTAGAAGCTTTATCTTTGTTTTCATAGATCAAATTAGTGCTACTCTTTTATGATACCAGGTCAGTATGGATCTCATGGAGTTCCAGGCAGGGAGAAGCTGACTGAAAGCAAGCTGAAAGATCTACTTCATGGTTCAGAATATGTCCTTACATATGAAGATAAAGATGGTGACTGGATGCTTGTTGGTGATGTTCCTTGGGAGTAAGTCTTCCTTTTGTTTTGTGTGCGTGTTTACTCCATTTTGCATTTACCAGTTTAAACTTCATCTCAACATTCAAGCTATTAATTATAAAGAAAAAAAAAACATCCAAAGTATTTAAAACTGTCAATCATGTTATTGCTGTAATAAGCCAAACATCTCATCCATATTTGATTCAGTGCTTGAAGAAAAGTTGAGATGCAGTGCAGTGGATTATGGAAAACACTGGAAAAGATGTGTTATTTCTATTTTCTAGAGATTTTAGAAATTACAATGCCACAGATAAATGACATTTTTTTTTCTGTCACAGTATTCATAATTGATGATGTCTTGCTGAATGCTGTTTGACAGCCATAATATTCTGATGGAAAAAATTCTGAGTTTTATTTTGATTGCTTACCGGAGTTCCTTTATTGGTTTTCTTCCTTCAATTTGTTCTGCATAATCTGGGCATCTAAAATTGAGATATCTTGCATTTGACTGATTGATTTCTTTATCGATATCAAAGGAACATCTATCTGTCCTTGTTGGAGTACTTTGAAACACACTGTAATTTGAGAACCCTGATATCCTCCCCTTCGTTAGCATTTTCTTGGACTAGTTAAAACTTCCAATTTGGATTCAAGCTGAATCATAATAGAGAAGAGGAAAATGCTTTTGACAGATTGCTATAGAAAACACAAAGATGTCGAGGAAAAAGCCAAAAGTATTAGAGTTGAGATGAACAAGGAATTATAGATGTGATGTGATAGGGATTGACTTTGTAATGACATTTGTTCCACTTAATTTTGGCTACAGATCTAGAAAACCCTTTTTTGCTATTCAGTTGCACCAGAGTAGGAAAAGACAAAACTTTTTATTTTTGATTAACCAAAGCTGAGTTCAGTCAATGGAGATCTTCAATAAAGTTCCGCTCTGTTTTGCAATGGCATCCTGGTCCTGTTGCCTTTGAAAATTTGTTTGCATGGTACTTGTGAGAACGGATGTCTGTTAGGCACAAGACAATTAGCAGCATCATGTAGATTCACTTTGTTTTAAAACATTTGACTGCTTTTTTTGCTGGTTCTGCAAACCCAAATTTCTTGAAACCTGTATTAGTGACTAAGCAGCAGTTTGATTTCATAGTGATGTGTAATGTAGATTCTACTATTACAGTTTGTTTTACTGGGACAATTATACATAAATTTTATCTTGTCTGAACGGTAATTTGTTTGAATGTATTTCAGTTTCATGGTCGCTGAAAAATATTTGTTGTGATCATCGCCATCATTATTTTTTCTTAACTATTAAAAGTTCAACTGATAAGCAAGAGATATCCTTTATTCTTATATGATTCCTGCACTCGTTCAGGATGTTTACTGATACGTGCAAAAGACTGAGGATCACAAAAGGCTCTGATGCCATTGGGTTAGGTAAGTATTTTCTGGGGTTGAGTAGACATCTTTAGCTACCATCCTTGACTCCATCTATGTACCTCAAAACTAAGTGATGTTGGAATAAAACAACCTAAATGATTCTGAGGATAAATTATGCAGTTCGAATGTGATAAACATATTGATTTCTAGCAAGGCCTGTTATTCATCTGAGGAGATTTGACAAGTAGAGATGTGGATTATGTGGGCTTTGCCTTATAATTTACTTCTTAAATGTATGTGTAGCGTTGTTGCTTCATTTTTTGAAGGTATCTGTCAAATACAATTGGTCTTAAATTGTTGAATTTCAATATGTTATTATGGATACTAATTTTGATCCGTTACGAGCTTGCTGAGCTGCTGAACTTGTGCTATTCAACTGTGTTGATTATTCACCTATTAGGTATCTTGCGAATTCAAAATCTCCCAAAAAAAAAAACATAAAATGTTGTTTGCCAAAACTGGATTTTTCTTATGTGTACGTACCAAGGACTGTTTCTAGTATCATCAATTTCCATCTTTTTCTTAATGTGACATGTTCTTTATTATTTTAATCTCGTTAACATTTTTGTGGCTTTACAAATTTTGCCTATTTGCATTCGTTTCAAATTTTTGCCAGTGAAGTGAAAAATCAAATCCGTTATTTTATTTTTCAATCATAATTTTCTTTGGTGCAAAAATTCCATCCTGCCGAGCTCATTTTTTCTGAGTTTTCTGTTTGTATGCAGCCCCAAGGGCTGTGGAGAAATGCAAGAACTAGCCAGTGGTGGACATGGTTGTTGTTATCCATCCAGCAATCTTCAGAATTTAAATGGATGAAAATTCGTGCTCACGTTCATTGACTGAAGATCCCATCTGGGAAGTGAGGAATAACCCAGTGTTGGAATGGGTACACGAAAATCATGAGTTTCTGACTTATCATCTTTACTATGTTAATGTATTTGTTTGAACAAGATTCATGTTCATGTTCACTAAGGTCTGTTTAATGTCTAAAAGAATATATAACTCCGAAGACTTATTTGGGAGTGCCACTGAAATTCTGTGTCCTGTGAGAACGAGTTCCTGCTTCATTCAGGACACCGTAGGTTGTAAAGTGAATTTCTCGTCAAATCGTTGTTATCTTGTGTGGTCGAAATCTGATCCAAGTATTTTATTGGTCTGGCTTTGCTTGTAACGTCAATTATGGCTTGCGTATGAATTATCTTTACAAACAATGAATTTTCTCAATCTGTGCTTGAGCATAGAACTTTGATTTTCCTGGAGGAAATGCTCGGTTTCCTTGAAATTGAATACACAGTCAGGTCATGTAAGAATGCAAAGAGGAAGGCATTAATAGAGAGAATAAATTATTGAGCCATGATATGAACTTTTCGTATTATGTGCATCTTACCAAGATTTGTGCTTAAATAATGTGATATTGGCAGATCTGGGGATATGCCTGTCGGATAGTGCCCATTACAGGTATATGATGCCCAGTTGACACGCAGGCTCACGTTGTTCAAGTGCCTTGCATTTTGGTGGCAAATGAGAGGACACAGTAGGAGGTGGGGCACAAAATTGCGCGTCATTGGCGTGGGTAAAGTTTAAAGATCAGAGTACAAAATTGTACCTGGTATGGACAAATGTGCTCAGTGTTTATACATTGGAAGGGCCAGTAAGTAAGTTGGCGAAACTAGTGGACAGTGGTGGTGATGAATTATGAGGGGCAAGAAGATAACTCCAAATTCATGGGGGAAGGTCGAGTCGGCAAATTGTTTTGGTTGTCATTTCTCAAAGGAAAAGATCACTCTCAAAAGCAAGTGTCAAAAAATTGGCACTTGGCCAGAATGAGTCGATATAGTGGGTGTAGTGTATACTGAAAGAAATAATTGACTAGTGAGTTGCTAGTCCAGGCAATAATATACATCTTGAAATTTGAAAAGATGAATTAGAAAAAGAATAGTATGTATTTAATTTTGTTTTTATAATATAAGAACATTATATTACTGGATTTTGGTTTTAAACATGAGAAGTGTGATTTAGTGGTGAAACTCATCCTTCCTTAACTAGGATTGACCAAAGTACTTGGCAAAACTTCTCAATAAAATGCTTTTTTCAGTTCCTTCAGTCCTCCATGTATTGAAAAAGGTTTAATGTATATTTATTTATCCTCTTTTAGCTCTTAAGATTAGTCAATGCTCCTTGGACCACCAATAACTCATCAGCAGCAATCCCCAGGTATCGAGATCGTAGTCATAGCTGGTCTTATCTTGTGTAATTTTTTGTTGACCTTTTTACCCTCACTCTTTCATACACAGCACATCAGCATAGAGCAACCCCGCAATAGGTGATCGATCAATAACTGCAGTGTACCTTGAGGCTCTACCTTGTCTCCTAGTAAAATTACAGCGAGTTTTTCTTGTCCGATGCGGGGGGAATCATAGCCTGTGAAAAGGACATGTTTCTGCAGTCTTTAACTCGCCAGAGGATTCGGGTCATCGAAGTTCAGTACAAATGAATCTGGTCAAAAAGATACGAAAAATCCTGAATCCTTTACGATTTCAAACCCATTCCATCCTATTTTTTTTCTACCCACTACCTAGTAGATTTTGACGTAATATCTGGATATGTAGGATAGCCTTTTTGACGTTTACCACATACACCCTTTTTGTTCATTAGCTCTTTTGTCTTTTGTTAATTTGGAAGTCTAGAACTTTCAACTCCCTGTTTAAAGAACTAGCTAGGACTGATTGGTTTTTGGTCAATCTTAGTAGGAAAATAGTGGCAATAATTTAGTTTGCTGGTTCTTGCTTGAAGATATTATATATAATGCAGTATCTTTCTCTGTGAATGTTCCTGTTTGACTGGTAGGTTTAATTTATTAATTTGTTCCTGGTTTTTGAGGAGTAAAGGGTAAGGACGCACCAGCTCTGCTGATTGCTTTGCTGGGTACAATCTAGGTGATATTCTACTACTTCAGCAGGCATTTAATATGCATGCATTGCACTTGTGGCAAAATCTTTTACCCGTACACAATTAATTCGGTAGATATGTGTTCTCCAGGCAAGCACAAAGCATGCATCAATCCAATGAGGACAGATTCGGATCAGAACCCATGACCTGCAAGTGATCTCTAGCAGATTCATTGAACTTTACAGAGACTGGGAAAGGAAAGGGATGTAGGATAGTAATCCGAAGATCAAACAATGATCTATAAGGTACTGAGCTGACTTTGGGCTTTTTCCTGTTAATTACTCATCTCCTGATCTGTCTTTTGAGGGTTTTGACCCTCAGGTCTGGCCAACCCTTGTTGGTTCCTAATTCAACATCTCAAAATAGTTGAAAACACCATGCAGTTGATTTTGGGAAACAAACCTAACAATAGGAGGAGACTTGTTTTCAATGTGCGCTTGTGATCATATAAGAGCCTGAAAGATGACAAGCTTTTGAAAAAGACTGGAAAAAGGGTCTACAAACTTTTGGTAAATGACTTTCGTTTGGAGCATCTAAGATTTACTTGATATGTCCAAACCAGAAAATATGGTAGGTTATAAATCCTTTTCTTGCATCGCCTTCAATTGCTTCTCTATCATTGTATACATATTGCAGACTCGAAAGTTTCCGGTTCCATAATAAACAAATGAAAATGAAGGGTGCATGTTCTTCTGTGCAGCAGTAGTTAGGCAGATGCATAATAACTTTGCAATAATGTGGTATTATTGTATCGATATATATGAAGGAGTTGGAGTGGTTAGCAATGTTGGCTGGAATTTAGTTCATGGTGTAGATATTGATTAGAGACTGGTCTACTAATGATTCTCTGGATTCATAGCCATCTACTTTCATAATTGGAGCTTTGATTCTAACAAACTATCATTTTCAATAAGAATTGCCGCCGAAAGGACATGCTCTGCATCTGTTTGAATGGCGTTAAGCTCAGCAGCAACGTATCATGTATCTTTTGGCAAAGTGCAAAGCTATTAGGAGTCCAACTTCCTAAACTAACAACCGCATGAAGCTTTACCAAAAGTTACTCTTTTCCTAGCTATCAAACCAAGGTAAAAGGGTTTTAGTAATTAAAAACAAAAGATGTACCATCAGAGAACAATGATCCACATCAGTTGCTGCATAAATGGTTTTTGCTTCTGCACCTGTTTGAATAGCATCGAAATCACAGGACCCATCCATTAGTGTGATGTGTAGGTCCAGTGTTGCATACAAATCTATGAACCAGTTTCATTCATATAAGATCGATATTGCAGAAACGGACGAGGAGGTAATAAATTCTTATCATCCACATCACTATGAGGTCAGGTATGATCAATTAGGAACAGTTCCAAAACGGGCTTGAGTTGATTGATTAGATAACAGGTTTTAGCTTCAAAAACCAGTCAACTAAAACATTCCACATGGCTTGTTCTTATGTTCTTTCTGTGTTTAACGAACCAGATCGTGCAGCAGTACCCCAACAATGAATTGACCTCCATATTTCATTACGGGTGTGGACTGGTTGTATATTCCCAGGGCAATCCAAAACATGGATCGATGTTGCTGTTTCGTGACAAAAGACCCGATCGCTATCTGATGGATAGAACCCGAATTTGGACATGATCTTGAATGGGTGAAGCAAGTCAAGTCCAATGTCCGTTCTGATTTGACTTCAACGCAAAATCTGTTGATCAAAACATGTTACTCGACAGTACATGCAACACCTCATAATACATGCTTTTAACTTTAGTACAGGTGCTTGAAAATGGCCTGCCCTTTGTTCTTGCTTGTTTGAGTTTGAGTGAAGCACAAAGCCAGCGGCGATTCAGCGCGAAATGCGTTAGTATGGACTAATGGTTGGCCCACTGGCAGAAAGGATGGTTCGGTTCTCTTAAAAGGGCCTGATTTGGTTGAACCGGGATGTAATTGGAACCTAACTTATTTAAATATGTATATATTTATTTTTAATAATATCGATAATTTATTACAAATTTTAAAATCCAATATCTCATTCCTACCCAACAAGCTGAAAATAGGGTGGCCAGGGAGGACTTTCCAAATCTTTATTATATAATATTTGTTCCATATGATATAATTGTGTGACATGTGCTGCGTTTGGGATGACATCATAACAACCAGCAAGGAGAAAAGATATCATTTCCAATATCGTTAATGTCATCTACTGGAATTAATTAAAATATCAATTATTGCATATTTTAGCATATCACCTTTTATGTATATTTGGTGTTTCTTTCGCACAACAGCCATTTGATTTTAAGCTTATCTAACCATGCAGATCCCAATCTCGAAACTTTACATTATATTTTATTTATGCCCGTATATAAATAATGTACCTCGCAATCATTATAGTTTTCTAACTTAGCTAGTATTAAACCCCCCAAAAAAAGGTCTATGTATTATATGATGTCAGTTAATATTATAAAGATACCATAAGCCTTCATCCTGGGCCACGCCGCCGCTAGCGGATAAATTCCTTCAATTTCTAAATGATCATTGGAGAAATCTAATTAATAACTAATTTGCAGTTATTTATACATCGTAAATAAAAATAAAATTTTAAAATATTATTTTGTTTACAATTTTAATTATTTGTAAAATGAGTTATTCTTATGATATTCTACAAACTTATAATCTAGCGTTAATAATTATTGTAGTGACTTTTAATATATGATATGGTTCCATGAGCTTGGCTTTGTATTTTAAGAGTTCATTAGCGTCTAACTATAAGTTATTGGGACATTAATCCAAACCTATAAAATTGAAAGTAAAGGGGAGTTATAGAGGCAAATTGAAAAGGGCGAATCGAGGGACAAGTGGGATTACATTCGCTTTATCATTCATTACAAGTGACGCACCAAACAAGCAGATCCAAATGGCACATGGAATCATAATTATAATATTAGGCTAACTTCCTATTCTCACAACCTGTATGTCATACTTTGGCCCAATATATTTAAACAAAGGCATGTGCCCATAACATATGAAATAAAAAAAAAAAGGTTAAATCGGAATAACATTGTCATATAACTAAAAATATATAATTTATTGAGTTTGAATATTGGGTATATAATTATTTTATAATAAACTAGTTATTGTTGGTTTTGATTAACTATTAATGTTAGAATTGGTTTAATTATTATTGATTATTAATTATCCAACACTAATTTATTTGATAAAACTAAGTGTTGATTTCCAGAATTTAGTTATTGTATAAAACATATTTATTTTTATAAGTATTTACCTTCTTTTATGAAAATAGTCTACAAAATAATAAAAAAAATACTTTATCAAAATCAAAATTGAGTTGTGGCACTCTTATATTCAACCCAACGTTAAACATTCAATTAGTCTAAAAGGAAAAGTATTAAATATAAATATAAAAATCAATATGATATTTAAATAAGATAAATATGCACCTACAGCCCATCCAAAAGAAATGAGGCAAGGCCGACCCCAGGCTCGGGTGCCGAGGAGGAGCTTTGAACAGACGGCGTTACTTTGCCTAACTCGATATATATATATATATAGATATATATAAATAACATAACGAAGATGCTGTGCTTCTCTAAAATAGTAAAACATGAATCACTTCACTTTATTCCCGGGAGGAGTTGACATTCAATGCAGGCAGTTCATAACTGTGCTTCTTTTGTGGTTTCCCATGTCCCGGAAAACGTCAGCAATGGAAGCGATCGAGCTGCGAGGAGGGAAGAGTAGAGTGGCTAGCCCACGGCTTGAGTAGGGCCCCCACGTGAGTCTCTGAATTTGTGACCATTCTGGCTCCTTGATATGCACAGCCACCCACAACCGTCAACTCACTCTGTATTTTACCCTTTTCGGGAAGGTACCATATTTATTACTACAATATTGTCTCGGTAACTTCAACAAGTAATTACCTATGAGTGGTTCCTTAGTTTTTTATTTTTTAAACATTTGACTGCCCTTTATATATTCTGCTTCCAGGTGGGAATAAAAAATTTTAAATTTGGATTACAATATATCTAAAAACTAATCAAAATTTATTATCGTTAAAATTTTAATCTGCTATTTACGGCATATTTCACGATGTGGCTAGAAAATCTGTAACAAAACAGAATCATAATAATGATAAACAAAAAAGGTAAATAATTGATAGACCACAGTAAATCATTCCATATATACCTTAATCATGAAAAATCTGATAAAATCGCAGATATATATATAAGATCATAAGTAAGTTGTAATGACAGGTAAGCTTGCTATAAAAATACAAGACTATGGGTAGGTAGATAAGAATCATAAGTAAACAAAAATCTTAATTTACACGTTTAGAAATCAATTCCTCTCTCGTACTTGTTTGGGTCATACCATAACTTGCCAATTTGGTTCTCATGTACAGCAAATGGGAAGGGTGGGAGATTTTGGTATGTCGACACAAGGTGGATTTACTTGAGAATCTCACCAACCCATCCTAATGCCTAGCCACAGAAGCAAATCCTCCCGTAATGGCAAGCAAATCGACTGAGATTTGTAGAACCATGGGCGAGCAAAGGGAGTTCCATCTGCAGCTAGCTACAAGTAGAACCCATGTTTAAAAAAAAAGGTGTCTCAGGGTTGTGTAGTAGCGGTTAGTAATAGAAAGCTGTTGGACAAAAGTGCCTAGACGTGGTTCTCTGGGAACAACTGACACCCCTAGAGAAAGACCGGTCATATCGGTGTCTGAGCCACAAGAGTAAAGAATCTGACTTTAACCTTCTAACATGATACGGTAATTAAGACTCCGAGATATGTGATTGGGATGCCCGATTTTGGAAACTACGCTTCTTTACCTTTACTATTCCAAAATTTTAACCGATTTATATCCTGTAGAATCTCCTACAACTATCACTCCTACTACACCCACCAGGCCCCACCTCCCTACCTAGACACTGAAGATTCCTACACTGATTAAGACAATCATGACAAAATAACAAAAAGAAAAATCAACGGCCAGTGTTGCGGGATTATTTTCACCTACCGATGTCCTAACCCAGAAGTGCCTCCATTTTAATGCTTCTCACAATTCTATACTTTACCATGCCCGAAAGCAGATAACCTATGATGAAGAAGAAGGGAATCAAATCTCTCTTTATGTGGAAGCAGAACACTATGGTAGATCTCAAATGACAAATCTTTGGGTTGCCCGTAATTCAAAACTAAAATATTTTGGGGGGTAATCGAGATATATATAGGAAGAGTGTTATGCGAGAGGAAAAGGGCCAGGGTGGACAGTCCTCTCTTATATAAGTTAAAATCCCACAACTCTGTCCTGTAGCCTTTTTCCTCCCTTACTCACATTTTGATGCCATGCTCTTTCTTCTTAATTCGATTCTTCGCTTTCGTGGAAACCTCAGATCGACCCAAACCTTGCACCTTTTTCTTCTTCTTCTCCTTCTGTGGAAGAAAGGATAAGAATAGTTAAGATCTTTGTACAAAGTAAGCATGGAAATTTAAAAAGCAAAAACAAACGAAAAGCGCTCCTAATCCAATCCAAGTACTGCTTTTAGGGAGTCACAGCCTTTTGCTGGTCAGTAACTGAAGATGGGAACTGGTTGGAGAATAGCCTTTTGCACAACGGTTTCTCGGGACCCAGAGAGCACAACCATATCAGATAAGCCGCAGCTTCAGGGCAGCCCCAGCAGCACTAGCGTAAGCCCCGGAAAATGTAGTAAGCTTGGGATTTTCTCAAGTGGAAGCAACCCCAACACCCCTCGCCTACACTCTAACCAACCTTCCTCCAGCGTAAGCCTCCGTTGTCGAACCACTAATAGCGCTACTGCGGAACCAGAGAGCCCCACTTTGCACTGCAGAACCATCACACCCAAAAAGACGAATACCACCGCCAAAAGCCCAAAGTCAAAGCCTGGTTCCAATCCGTTCTCCCCTCGCTCTCCGCTCAAGCTTTCTTTATTCAAGAATAGCTTCAAATTCAGGGTAAGAAATTTTCTTTTATTCTTTTTTGACTGTTAGAACATCTGATTTCCACCGAGGAACAGTGTTGAAGATTTGTGTGTAATCATGCAGAGTAGCTGCGGAATCTGTTTGAACAGCGTGAAGACCGGTCAGGGTTCCGCCATATACACAGCAGAATGCTCGCATGCTTTTCACTTCCCCTGCATAGCTTCCCATGTACGCAACCAAGGCAGCCTTGTTTGCCCTGTTTGCAACGTCACATGGAAAGACGTCCCGTTGTTAGCCGTTCACAAAAACAACTCAGAGCAAAACGAAGGCGTTGACAACAACTCCGATTCCACCAACTCGAACCGTAGACGAGAAGTAGAAGAGAAGAAAATGGTAGTGGTGGAATCCTCGCCGGCTATCAAAGCCGCATCCCCGAAACATGAAATACAACCCCAAGAGTACCAACCAGCACAACCAAAATCTGATTATTACAGATCCTACGACGACGATGAGGCCTTGCTCTCTCCTACTGGTGGTGCAAGATTCAATCCGATACCGGAGGCCGACGAGGAGAATGCTGAAGAAGACAATGAAGAAGAGTTCCAAGGATTCTTTGTCAATCCCACAACCAAATCCGACGACTTGTCGATCAAAAGCATCACAGAATCAAGAAATGTTCAGGTCAGACTAATGCCCGAAGCCGCTGTTGTGTCTGTTGGCCGCGGATACGAGACCTATGCGGTGGCGTTGCGCGTGAAAGCACCGCCAGCGAGAAAGACCAGCAACACCGCGGCGCATTGGGATCCGAAGCATCGGGCGCCTATTGATTTGGTGACAGTGCTTGACGTAGGGGAGAGTATGAGTGGGGCTAAGTTGCACATGCTGAAGCGCGCTATGCGTTTGGTCATTTCCTCACTCGGCTCCGCTGACCGCCTCTCCATAGTAGCTTTCTCGGGGAGTACAAAAAGGCTGATGCCTTTGAGAAGAATGACAGCTCATGGCCAACGCACGGCTCGGCGCATCGTTGACCGGCTTATGTGTGGTCAAGGAGCCAGTATGGGCGATGCTTTGAGGAAAGCGTCGAAAGTGCTTGAAGACAGGAGGGAAAGAAATCCTGTTGCAAGCATCATGTTGTTATCAGACGGCCAGGACGACCGAGCTCACGGTAATGCTTCGACCAACCAACGGTTTCCATCAGGTCACGCGACGGCTTCTCGGTTCGCACATATCGAGATCCCGGTGCATTCCTCCGGGTTCGGTAAGAGAGGCGGCTGCAGCCACGAGCCGGCTGAGGATGTGTTCGCCAAATGTGTTGGAGGGTTGTTGAGCGTCGTAGTGCAAGATTTACGGATCCAGCTTGGGTTTGCCTCGGGGTCGGCGCCAGCCGAGATTGTGGGTGTGTATTCGTGTAATACCAAGCCAGCCGTATTGAGCACCAGCTCAGTCAGGCTTGGCGATCTCTACGCCGAAGAGGAGAGGGAATTGTTAGTGGAGCTTAGGGTCCCATCAACCGCAATCGCGTCCCACCACGTGATGTCTGTGCGCTGCTTGTACAAGGACCCCGCTACCCAAGAGGTAGTGTACGGCCGTGATGAGGCTCTGTTGGTGCCACGTCCACACGCCTCTAGATCATCCTCACCTAAGATCCAACGGCTAGGACATCTCTTCATTACGACACGTGCTGTAGCTGAGGCCAGGCGACTTGTCGACCACAATCAAATTAACAGCGCGCATCATCTGTTGACTTCTTCCCGTGCGCTTCTGATGCAGTCAAGGTCTGGTACTGCCGAGGACTTCGTTAGGTGCTTGGAGGCGGAGCTGGCGGAGTTGCATGGCAGGAGGCAGAATCAGGTGGAACAGCAGGTGATGATCCAACGGCATAGAGGGAGTCATAGAGAAATGATGGTGATGGTGGATGAAAACGGCGAGCCGCTTACGCCCACCTCGGCGTGGAGAGCGGCTGAGAAGCTGGCTAAGGTAGCCATGTTGAAGAAGTCTTTGAACAGGGTTAATGATTTGCACGGCTTCGAAAATGCTAGATTTTGATTGTAATAATAACGACAATATCTAAAGGATCGTGTTTCATTAATAAAGAAAATCGGTAAATTTGGTCTTTTAAATGTTTGAAACTAATTTCAAATTTATTGTTTTACTTTTTATTCTGTAATAGTTGGATTTTTTTAAAAGAAATTAAGAATATTTTATATTATCCGTCACAATATTAATTTTTTAAATATAAATATAAATATGATAATATAATATCCTGTCACATTCGTATTCCTCCCTGACAAATAAAAATAAACGAGGCAGTGAAAAAAGTGGAAGGTGGGAGTTCATAGCAAAAGACAGAATGATTGGGTTGGGTGCTGCAAATGGGAATGATGATTGAATCATTTTGTTGTTATCATACCTGCCTATGAATTTTGTAGAAACCAAAAAGTACCTTAGCCCCTTGTTAGAAGGGATGATGGGATCAGACCCCTAGCAATGATACTCTTTTTATTTTCTTGGGAACTATTCTTGTCTTATTTTCCATCTTCCATACCCATTTTTTGGCACTATCCACAAATCCAATCTTCCTCGGCAACAGTCTCTCCATCTCTGGCATATTACACAACTTCTGTTCCAATCCCAGCGCAGACCTTTGACCATACTATACTATACTATATAATAGAGAATCGTCAGATCAAATGTGCCTTCCACCCGACTGGCCAGACTGGTCCAGATCCAATCTATTTATTATTCACTCCAATTGGCAAAACTGTTGGTTCCAAAACCAATTCACTACACAGTCCACACATGGCAGGTCAGGTCAATTATCTTCCCCTATTTGCAGTTGTTTTTGTAATACCATGACCGAAGATCATTGGTTGTTTGATTCATCCATTGAGTGAGAGGGTGTGTGGATCTAACGCTTGGATCAAAACAGTGACACAGTTATTGATCACCATCTCGGTGGGTATATGTGTAATGTTTTTTCTTTCTGTCATGTCCAAGTTGTGGTACGCATTTGCACTGTCTAGATAATGTTTTCCTCTTCTGGTAAGGCAGCAACTGGCTTGATTGATTTGTGCTGCTGGAAATTAATGGGTTGCGTACTTGCTCTTCACCCGAAACGGATAGAAACAGTCCCTTTGATGGCTCATGTACGGTTGCGTTATAGAGACTTGGTAGAAAAAGGAGTAGAACAACTGCATGGATCCTTGGTCAGCTGAATAGCTGGTTTTTCGTGGTAGGGTATGTAGTGATGGATCAACTCATGGTTTCTTTAAACACCACCATGTACTGCCAAGAAGATGAAAAGGTAATGATGCACGAAGATGGCAAAAGATTTGCTGAATCCTTCATGTGCCCTTGGTTACTACTTTTTAGAATTGCTTTAGTAATTTGATTCAATAACAGTATTTCTAACAAACATGGATCGATGCAGAACAAGTTAGACCCTTAACCCTTTGATCAGATTTGAATCTTAAGAACGTAAATGAAATTTCCAACCTTAAATATTTAACACTGAGATTCGAATCTAAGGAATGTGAATGTCGATCAAATTCCGAAAAAAAAAAAAAAAAGTCTGACAACCGACCAAAAGATATTTATGGTAACTATTTTCACTGAAAATAAAGAATCGGTAAGAAGCTGTTACCAACAAAATCCATCTCTATATTGAAATATGAAGTAAAATAATTACATCCATAGGATTGTATGCCAGGGGCATCACAAGGACTTTGAAAACCAATGGGTAATGGATCAAGCTTGCCTTGACATTTCCCAACTGTATTGAAAGGATGCATGCCTAGTGCTCAAGTCTTTGGATATACATACAGGAAAAACTAGGAGAACCCAAATGGGAGTTACAGGTAAGTGTCTGGCACAAAGCAAATGAACTGAAGAGTTCCTTGCAGAGGAACTACACTCGACACTGTAATGAAAACTACAACGGTACCGGAACTCACAATTAAGGGTTGAGAGGAAGATTCTCATCTTATTCAATTTGGAGGAAGTTAATCGTCACAAAGATAGTGTATGATGGAGCTTACTTCTGTGTTTGTTTTGCTCGAATCTTTTGTTCCAAAACAGCTACTTCTGTTTCAAGGCTGAACATTCTGTTCAGAGCATGCATATTTTCGAGGGTCTCATTTAGGGTACGGCTGTCACTGCCATCACATCTCAGGTGCTGCATTGGTCCATGAAGGAGCTTGTTCACTATACCACGGCTAAGATCATCCACAGCTTTCCTTGTTTTCTTTGAGATATCATCACCCATCTTGGACAGGCATTTTTCAAGCTCTGCAGCTCTGATTCTCTCAGCATAAGCCCTCAATTTCTTGATGGTAGGAACAGTCTCCAACGAATCCCTCCAAGCTTCAAACTGTTTTGATTCTTCCATAATAATTGCCTGTGCTTCCCTGGCTTTTCGGAGGCGATCTTCTTTGTTGGCAGCCACAACCTCTTTAAGGTCATCAACATTGTAAACGCGCAAACCTTCTAGGTCATTGATGCAGGACCCGACATTGCGTGGGACGGAGATATCAACAAAAAGCCTCGAACCCCCAACTTCTGAACTAACAGGTTGGAAATCCTTCACATGTTCTTTCAAGAACAAAGGAGTCTCTGATGCAGTGCTTGTGAAAATTACGTCAGCTTCAGCAGCAGATGTTAGCATCTCATCAAGGGGTTTGTATATGATCTCAATATCCTTCAGCTCCTCGCAAATTGCTTTGACTCTTTCCTCACTTCTGTTCACAACCACCATCTTTGTGCAACCTTTAGCCACCAAGTGTTTGATCACAAGTTTTCCCATCTTGCCTGCTCCAATAACCAACATTCTAGCCGTAGAATGTGAAGCTTCGGGAAGTTTCATCAGAGCAAGCTCAACAGCAGCAGAGCTTACAGAAACTGCCCCGGCAGAAATTTTTGTCTCAGTTCTAACCCTCTTTCCAACGGATATTGCGTGCTTAAATAGCCCGCTAATGTTCCTCCCAAAGCCAACAACTCCTTGACCAACTTTAACAACTTGTTTAACCTGAGCCAAAATTTGCCCTTCTCCAATAACAAGCGAGTCAAGCCCAGCAGATACTTCAAAAAGATGCTGAGTCACATCGTTGTTGTACAGCAAAAACCGGTGCTGACATATTTCTGAAGCAGGTACCCCACTTGTCTGTTAAGAACATAAGAAAGTTAAACAAATAGTTGTCCTGTAAACAACCACATAATTTTGTACTTATTTTCCTCTATTATTTAGCAAACTCATAATCTTACTGAAAGTTGAAACTGAAAAAAATGAATGGTTTACTAAAAGCAAATGAGACCAAGCATGAGGAAAGGCACCTTTTCCATCCATTCAGTCACTTCTTTGACCCCACGATGCTGAGATAGGGCTACAACATATATTTCCATTCTGTTGCAGGTGCTAAGAACAGCAGCTTCTTCTATGTGATTCAAGCTACACAGCTCCCCAATGGCTCGAGGCCATTCAGCCTCTGGAATGGCGAGTTTCTCACGCATTTCAACTGGTGTAGTGTGAATACTGAGCCCAATGACCACAATGCTTGCCCTCTCTTTTGTATATCCTGATAGAGGTAAGAAATGATATTACCACTAAAATCAAGACCAATAGATAAATTTCTGTAATAATTTGCCAAGATGGAATACAAAGCTGAATCTTCCTGATAAACGTTAAAAAAGAAAAAATCACAGAATATAAATATATCTCCTTAGAAGCCTAACTACTAATACGCTTAAAACCTGAGACACTGAGTGCCATTTGATCCCAATGTAATATAGTTGGTGAGGATCCACCTCTATGGTTTCATTCCAGTTTTTGTTAAACTTTAAGCATGCCTTACTCTACCAATTGGAAACAATTCACTCTTTGAATACTTCTCCCTCAAATGCTTTATGTCATTTAGACATCTTAAACGTGCCTCTCTCAGCTCTTCTTGAAGAGATTAACCGATATTTTTTCAATTGATGAGCTATAAAGTTTTCCAACAGTTCTCATGCTTCTTCTTGGGGAGAAAAGCTTTTTATTCTTCCTTATCGAAATATTCCCATAGCCCACAAAGTTTATGGATAACACTAATCCAATTGCTTAAATTTAGTGGGTGAAATTTGCATACAGCATTAAAAGATATCCATTTAACCTGTCATACTAGACAAAGGGACAAATGGCAATGAAATGTAACAAACCGAGAAAGGAGAAACGACTCACTGTCAGCAGCAGAGGTCTTGAGCTGTTCAAGAGCAGACAAGCTCGAAACTTTAGCCGTAGCGCTATCTGCTTCCGTGACCACATTATCCGTGGAAGAAGCAGCAGCAGCCTCGCATCTCAGCAACCCTCCTCTCTGCTTCAACACTCTACAATTGCTTCGAGTGACTCTACAAGGAACCCGTAACTGCGGCTGTGCTGCACCCAAATGTGCCTTCAATGAAGAATAAGACACAGATGGGTTAGAAGAATTCAAAAGCGATAAAGTCTCGAACTTGGCACCAGCCAGAGTGGCAGCAAACCCGGTCGAAGCAGCCATCTTCTCAGAACCTAAAACCCAAATTCCAGATACCAAAAGAGAGAAAGACAAGCTGCTTTACGGGCTAGCCTCAAGGGGTTCTTGCAAATTTGCAATGGAAATGGAGGAAGATGTCAGATTCTTCTGTTGGTCTTACTTGTGTTTGATTTTTTTTTTTTAATTCTCCTTTCGATGCTTTCGGTATCTGTGAAAACTAGAGGGGCTGTGGCCTTGCACGAAGCATTGAATTGATGGGTCAATCAATATGAGAGGCCACGAATCCCATTGAAGGGGAATACGATAGGAATTGTGGTGGATTGTGATTTCAATCTTAGATTTTCTCAGTTCTGATTGGCGGAAGGTTCCCACGTTTTATCCACACTCCCCTCCTTCACAAGCCTTTCTGATCCCTCTTGTGGGTCCCATATTAATATTTGACTGAGCCTATTAATATTTTTATGTTAAGTTATGCTCTTTTTTTTCCTTTTCTGAAGAATAATACTTGCTTATCCTATCGTATGTTTGGTAAGAAAGAATAGGAATGTTATCTAAAAATAAATAAAATATATTAAATTAATTATATAATAATAATAATAATAATAATATTAGAATTTTTAATTATAAATTAAATAAATTAATAAAAAAAATAAAATATTTAATTTTTCTTACCAAACATAATTAATACATAAAAAATAAGATATTTTTGTTTGCAACTGACAAGGCATTGAACTATAGTGCCTAAAGAATAGAGATTAAGACAAGGTATATTAATTCATCAAAACTTCAATGAGATTCTTGACGTTGAAGTGTCTTTTGGTCGTGTCCCTGAAGGTAATAGGTGAAAGATGTCACATCGTGGCGGTCTCCTCTCCATTGCCTATTGCAAAGTCATATCTTCATGTAATCGGATTTTGTGGTGTCTACTAAAAAGCGTGGAATATGCCAAAAAATGGGATGAAAAAAAATTGGAGACAAAAAAAAAAGATAAGGTGGGACTTGAAGTTCGTGGGTGAAATTGATTTCCATGATTTCGGGGTCCGATCTTGTCGCCTTAAATTCGTGTATAAGAGAAGTCCAAAAAGGTTGATGTTTTTGTTCTTGCAATAAAAAATATAATTTTATTATAAATGTTTATTTTTTATTAGGAAATTATTATCAAATATCGTGAATAATCTTATTTCGGATTATACCATAATTCGAACCTTCACCATAATTCATCGTTTCCCTTTTGTGCAGAAACATTATAGAGAAAATCGAAAAGAAAAAAAAGGAAGAAACGATGATGCTAAGCAAAACCATTAGAACAATTTGAAAACAATCTATAATATCAGTAATCCCCGTTTAAGGAGAAAACTAATGCCAAGTTGGCAACTATCCCCTTGTCCATGGATCTAGACAAGTGAAGAGAGACAGACAGTCTTGCCGTAATGCCAAAGATGGAGATGGGTGATCATCAATTTTCAACAACATTCCGTGCACAATCTCTTTAGCTTTTTCTGGTGGTTTAAGCACATCGCAAGGCAAAGCAGGTGTCGAACTGATATTTCCACAGCAGGAACTAAGTTCTCCAAGTGGATGCAAGAGGTAGCTTCTTATGCATTTTCTTATTTGGGAATTGGGTCAAAATTTATGTGCATTCCAAGCTTCCTTTTCTCCTTTCTTTCCTGGATTCTTGCAACTCCCCACTTGACCTAAGAAACTGAGAAAATTGTTGAGTTCACCTCATAGTATATGTGAAAAAGTTCATGAACACAAATTAGTGTTGGACGAGGTGAAAAATATAAACAATAAATAAAGGTTTCTGAAACTTTTTACAAAACAATCATTAATGGTCCTTAATAAATTTCAGTCTTCATATGCTTCAATTAATATTATCTATTACTATGAATGGATTAATCATATAACTAGACGAAGAAGTTGAGCTATCTTTGCTCGGAAAATACAGAAAATAAATAAAATATATTAAATTTTATTTCATTTAATAAGATTTTCTGAGTATTTAGAATTTCTTTAGTTATTATGTAATCCGATTTAAAAGAATTTTGTCAAATATCAACAATTACTAGAGACATGAAGATTTTTTTTTTAGAGTTGACTCCCCAATGTCTCGTGCTTTTACCAATTGACTAATCCGATGCAAGCAGGATAGGATTTAGGGTTTAAGGTTTAGGCTATGAGGCTTAATTTTGTGAAAGATGTAAGGGAATATATTAATAAAAAGAGAGACACAACAAATCACTTGAAAACCCTTGAGATATAGATGTCTGATTCTTTTTTGGTACACTTTATATTGACAACTCTTTCATTCCAATACAGTTCATTTAAAATCTTTTACAACATATATAAGGATAAATGGACAATAGATGATCTGTCAACCATGTGCAAAGAATAGAAGACCAAATTGACATTAGAAAGGAAATAGAGTGTATTTATGGTAGCTGAAAGAAAGAAATCTATCCAATCTAAATAGAAAGGGAGAGACAGACTATCTCTCAAAGTTGAGATAAAGAAAGAGCCTAAGTGTTTCCTTTGTAAACTAAAAAGACATTTATAAAGAAAGACTTCATCAAGTATAACAATTTATTTGATAAGAGAGGTAACTTAATTTCATATGTTTGTTATGAATCTCATATAGTTAATATAAATAATAGCATGGTTAATATAAATAATAGCACATGGTGAATTGATTTTGGTTCCACAATCTATATTTCAAACTATTTGCAGGGATTACAAAATCTACAGAAACCAGTAAAAGCTAAGCAATTCATTTATTCTTGAAATAAGATGGAATCAGATACTGAAGCTATTGGTATATGTAAATTAGTTTTTAAAAGTGGTTATATTTTAATTTTAGATAAAAAATTTTGTATTATGAATTTTTCCAGAAATTTGATTTCAATTTCTAGACTTGTAACTTTGAGTTACTGTTTCAAGTTTTCATATATCAATTTTGATTTATTTAGTAAATCATAACATATTGGTAATAGTATTTTGGTTGATGGTCTTTATTCTTTAAACTTAAATGATATCTCTCAAAATATTATAGATGTTCAAGCTAGTAATAAATGATGTGTTATACATAAAAATTCTTTTACATTATGGCATTATGGATTAAACCATATATCCATGAACAAAATTAAGATATTAGTGATTAATGATATTCTCAATTATTTAGATTTTACTAATTTTAATATTTGTCTAGACTGCATAAAAGGGTAAACAGACTAACAACTCAAAAAAAGATGCCAAGAAAAGTTTGACCAGACATAAAATTCTCCATTATGATATATGTTGTCTAAATATGGATACTTATGGTCAGAAATATTTCATCATTTTTATCGATGATTACTCCCAATATGTAAGGACCCCAAATCCTAACCTATTACTAGTTGCCCCTATTATGAACCTTACCACTGTGAAACCCAAACAAATCTGAACCAGGATCTATCTGAATCCCACAAGGCTTATCCATCTAGTTTCGATTTTAACATGCTAATTCTTTTACGATTTTAAAGTTTGAAGCATGATATTGGACAAATATTTTGGTATCATACGAAGTGAATAAAACATCAACGGAAGTCTTTAAATTTAATCAATGAATCTATAATATTCAAGTCCCACAGGGATTCAAATAACTAGCAAGTGAATCTCCAACATAATTCGGAAATAACAAACAAAAGAGAAATCTTGAAAAACCAGAAAATAGTCCAATAAATGTTCATGTTATATGCACAAGCAACCAAGGAGACAAGTATGCAAAAGTGATGCCATATTGCCCCGTTGAGCAGCCTTGATCCTCACATATTGGTACCACAAATAGAGAATGTACCTAAGTCTGAAAAATGGTGAAAACAATAGGATGAGATTACAAGAATCTCAGTAGGGTCACAGCGTCATAAGATCTATAGAAATCTTAAACAAACATCTCCCAAACAACATAAGATCATCCCTACTTATTTAAGGGTATCACGCAATTCAAGAATCAAACAAAAGGGTTAGGGCCAAAACTAAGGCTGAGGGTGGACTATAAACACTTTCGAAATTCAGAAGTACACAGGTAGGAAAACACATCAAGTTACTCTTGGCAGTTGGAAAAAGAAAGGTCATCCCCTTCCTGCATGTGTTGTCCAAGACTGAGCTGCACAAAGGGTAAAATGATAGCACACAAGCTAATCAGCAAGCCTATTCATCTTGCCAGCACACAAGACAAGGCATCTAGCCAGCACCCACACAAAGGACTAGGCATCTGGCCAGCACATAGGATTAGGCATCTAGCGCACGCAACCTGGGGATTGCCACCCATACAATTTCCATATCAGAAAAAGCCTCCCTTCTCCCAATGAGCATCAGCACTTACCCTGAATGGCCATCGAAAAAAAAATCCTGACACACAAACATGTACAAGCACACACATGCAAGCACAAAGCACAATACCACAACAAGGTATCCTCAATCATGTCAGAACGCAATCAGTATGTTCAATACACACAACACATGCAAATTAGGCACATATAACCTATCTTAAGGGTTCGGTATAGCCTAAGTAATCATATCTCAATCCGCAATTCATGTACACACCATACAATCAATTCACATGCAATAATAACAAGGGTGTGCATCGAAAACAACAAACAAACAAACAAGGATCTCTGGAGAAACCAATGAGTCATAGATCCTACCTCTCTTGTCTCTGAACAATAAGTTATTTCTTTGCCTTTATTTAATAGATCCTAACAACCTATAGAATCAAAAGGCAAAGACAAAACCAAACTAAGCATGCATACTCAATAACCAAGTAAATACCTTATTTCCTTACCAATTTCACTCACTAAACCTATCAGAAACTAGTGAGAAGATGCCACAGGTGCCTCCTCCTTGGATGTGTGATGTGATAGCCAAGAACTTAATAAGATACAACCTGAGTTATCATCCCAATTAACTATACATATTTCAACACTAAGCATAGGACACAAGACAAATTGCGATTTCATGCATACAAGGTGTAAGGGTTGCGATTTCATGTTAACAAAGGAGGATTAGGTGTTTATAACTTGTACAATCAAAAGAAACAAGATCAGAATCCAATAGGTTAATCAATTGATCAAGATAGGCAACAATAAGGCAAGGGTAGGGCATACTGATTTCATGTATAGAGAAGATTCAAAGGATGAATTCATGATTTTACAATATGAATGGATGCTAAACAATCATACGAACAAGAGGAACAACAATAGAAATCAACTGAAGGCAGATTCACACAATTTTGAAACCTAATCTCGTTGAATTACATCCTAACTTACGACAAAGAAAAACTAACCTCTAGAATAAAAACCCAAGATTGTTGGAAAGAGGACGAAAAGAGCTTTCCAACAAGCTATTATTTGCAAGAATCCGCCAAAGTATGAGAGAGTTATGCTTGTTTGAAGTTTAAGAAGATTTCGGCAGACATAGGGAGGTGTACGATTTTTGGTTGGACGAATTTTCTATATTTTCTGTGTGAAGTTTACGTGTAGCCAGCTTCCTCTTTATATAAGGTGGTTATAAGATTAATTTACCTACTTTAAAGATTAGATTAAAGTAAGATAATTATCATAATTAAATTCTATAATTATCCTTCCTTAATTTTAGAGATTTTATTTTCTAAGGTAATTATCAACCAATAAAGATTCAAATCAAAGGGAATTAATACCAAACATAATACTGGACATTCCTTACCAATTTTGGCCATCACACATCCTCTTCTCCAGGGACAAAACGGTATTTTCACCTACACTGGCTTCTGGACTTCTAGGACTGAAAATTCGACGTCTCACATTCTCCCGTCCTTATAAGAATTTCTTCCTCGAAATTTTTGCACAAGTACCTAAGCAAATAGATAAGGAAATTTTGCATGCACAGATTCCTCAGTCTCCCAAAACTATTCCTCAATTTGGTCATTACGCCAAACAATTCGTATTATAGGCACACTTCGACTGCATAACTGTCGAATTGACCGATCTAGTATGACAAATGGTTGTACGGGATATGATAGGTCTTTAGCAACTTCGACTGGTGGTTCTTTGTGCACACGAGCAGGGTCTCGCACATACTTTCTCAACATTGAAAGGTGAAACACGTTGTGAATTCTTTCCACATTTGGAGGCAAGATAAGTCGGTATGCAATAGGGCCGATCCTCTTGACAATGTCATGTGGACCAATGTAACGAGGTGCTAGCTTACCTCGCTACTGAAAACGAAAGACTCCTTTCCATGGGGCGACCTTCAAGAACATTTTGTCACCTACCGCAAATTCCAGCTCCCTTCGTCGATTATCGACATAGTTTTTCGGCCGATCCTGGGCTGTTTTTAGCCATTGTCAAATCAAGTTCAACTGCTTCGTTGCTTGATCAATTAATTCTGGATTGTCTAGGTGGCTCTCGCCTACTTTATTCCAAAAAGTGGAGTTCTGCAACGTCTCCCATATAGTGCTTTATAAATGCCATACTAATGCTCACATGAAAACTATTGTTGTAAACAAATTCTGCCAATGGTAGGCATCGATCCCAATCGGTATGCTGGTCTAACACACTCGCACATAACATGTCTTTGAGTGTCTAGATCGTCCTCTTTGATTGACTATTGGTCTGGGGATGAAATGTTATATTGAAATTCAATCTTGAACCTAGCGTATTTTGGAATTTCTCCCAAAATTGTAATGTGAAATGAGGGTCACGATCTGCAACAATGGAAATTGGCACTCCATGCAATCGGACAATCTCTTCCAAGTAATGAACAACCAATTTCTCAGGTGTGCCTGTCACACGAATAGGTAAGAAAAGTGGAAATTTCGTCAATCGATCTACGATCACCCAAATGGCATCGTATTCTTGCAACGATTTAGGCAAAAACTGGTCACAAAATCCATTGTGACATGCTCCTACTACCAATTTAGAATCACAAGTGACTGTAGTAACCCTACAGGTCTTTGATGTTCGATCTTTACTTGTTGACATACGAGGCATCCGACAACGAACTCAGCAATGTGACGCTTCATGTTCGGCCACCAATACTGCTCCTTTAAATCTCGGTACATCTTTGTGCTACCAGGATGGATAACAAACTTCTAACTATGTGCCTCTGATAAAATAAGATTATGAATATCAACATCTTGTGGAACACATACCCAGTTTCTAAAGACAAGACCTCCATCATCTCGTACTCTAAAATCACAAGCTATAGCATCAACATCAACACCATCAGATAGTTGCTTCCGAACTTCAATCAGTTTCGGATCTTCTAATTGCTGATTCTGGATTTCCTCAATCAAGGTAGGCGTGACTTCGATTCATGCCAACAACGAACCAGAATAATCAGTGCCAAGATGCACACAGGTAGCTTTCAAATCCAACAACATAGGCATGTAATGGGTGCGCATGTAAGCCAAAACCGATGGAGAAGGAGGATGAAATTTTCGGCTCAAGGCATCAGCAACAACATTCGCCTTTCCAGGATGATATTCGATGATCAAATCGTAGTCTTTAATCAGCTCCACCCATCTTCGTTGTCTCATGTTTAGCTCCTTTTGCGTAAGGAGGTATTTTAAGCTTTTGTGGTCGGTGAAGATTTGACACGTCTCGTCGTATAAGTAATGTCGCCATATTTTCAGTGCAAACACCACGGCTGCAAGCTCCAAATCATGCGTAGGATAGTTGCCTTCGTGCGGTCGTAATTGTCGGGAAGCATAGGCAATGACTTTCCCTTCTTGCATCAACACACATCCAAGTCCAGATTTCGACGCATCGCTGTACACCACGTATTCTTTTCCCTCGACTGGTAAGGTGAGGATTGGTGCGGAAACCAATCATCTTTTCAACTCTTCGAAAATTTGTTGGCTTTTCTTGTTCTATACGAACGGCTCTCCTTTGCGCGTTAATTTCGTCAATGGTCTGGCAAGCGATGAAAAATTCTATAGATCAAATAGAAAACTATAGTTACGCAAAGCAATGGTAGTATCCAGCCAAGTCAAGGAAACTACGGACTTCAAACACAGTTCACGGAGGTTCCGAAGCAACTACGGCTTCAATTTTCTTCGGATTAACAAGGACACCTTGGGCGGAAACAATATGGTGAAAGAAACCAACTTCGCGTTACCAGAATTTGCATTTGGAGTACTTTGCGAACAACCACCGATCCCTCAAAACATTCAGTTAAATTCGCAAGTGCTCAGCATGCTACTCTTCCGATTTTGAATAAACTAGAATGTCGTCAATCTAGACTATCACAAATTTGTCACCATATCAGGGCTAGCTTCGGCATCAATCAAGGTGAATAACCTCGTTGTTATGGGTTGCGCCTCTTTTGTGGATCCGTTGGGTGGTTCTACTGGTGCACGTGCTGGTGGTTTGGTGGTCCTCCTGGTGCGCGTGTTGGTGGTTTAGTGGGGTTGGCATACCCACCTCGGCCTGCGTTTGGTGTGCCTATGATACTCTTGATTTCGGGCGGTCTCTCTGAACATGACCCATCTTGCCACAATTATAACATCGTTGTGGCTACGGATTCCACGTAGATCCTTTACAATTCGGACCAAAAACATTCTTCTTGTTGTTACCTTTATTGCCATTATTTTTTGGAGGATAACCTCAAAGGATAGGGTCCAGTACGTCGATTGAACTTTGAATCTCCCCTGAAGGATCCACCATTAGTGGCTGATGATGGCTTCTTGGTTTGCACGATCTTTTCAGTTTCAGTTGCGGCAACAATTAGTTCTTGTAAATTCTGCACCGGTGTTGTACCAACGATGGTTTTGAGTTTGGTACTCAGCCCATCCTGGAATCGTCTTGCAAGCTAGTATGGTGTGCGATCCTCCTCTGGTGTAAATCAGGAAAACTCCTTTAATACCTTATCGTATTCCAGCATCGAACAGGTGCCCTGTTCAAGCTTGTAGAAAACTTGTCGCTGCTCGTTTTTATGGAATATCGTATAAAACCTTTCGTCGAACTGTTACCGAAATTCTTCCTAAGTAGGCAAACGATCGCTGAATCCGAAACTCAGAGCTGTCCACCATGAGAGGGCTTCTCCCTCAAGAAGTAAAGTGGCGATGGCAACCTTGTCATCATCCGAGATACGCAAGAACAAGGACACTTGGCACAAGGTGTCTATCAAATTGTCGAGCATCCTTCAACAATTTTGTAATCATGACGGGAAGTTTCTCAGTTTTTTTAGGGTGAGCCGGTTGTACAGGTTCAAGTGGAGGAATAGGTTCTTCCACGGGTGCTGATGCAGGAGCATTCTGAAATTGCGCTTCTATACACTGGTGCTTCGCAAAAATCCCTTGCAATATGTTAGGATTTGTGCCATCACAGGATCGATGACTGGTATGGCTAGTTCCTCAGGTTGGTTTTCGAGCCCAACTTGCCCTCCCTGCTTAATTAGTGCATTCAGCTCCTCTTGCTCAACAGGTTGCTGTTCGGCCTGAACCTCATACCCACCCTGTCGACCCCTTTGTACACTTGGCCTTGCCATACTATACAAATACAAAATCGTCACTCAATACATAACCCAAATACAAAATCGTCACTCAGTATTAGCCCCTAAGTGAGTGGATGTGTGCGCATGTACCTACAAAACAAACAAATTAACATATAACAAATAATATTCCCTAAACCATGCTCCGTTGCCAAACCTGTAAAGACCCCTAATCCTAACCTACTAATAATTGCTCTTACTAGGACGCTTACTAGCGTAAAATCCAAACAAGCCCGAATCAAGACCTATCTGAATCCCATAAGGCTTATCCATCTAGTTTCGATTTTAGCATGTTAATTCCTATAAGATTTTAAAGTATGGAGCATGATATTGGACAACTATTATGGTATCATACGGAGTGAATTAAACATCAGAGGAAGTCTTAAATTTAATCAATGATTCCATAACACACAAGTCCCGTAGGGATCTAAATAACCAGAAAGTGAACCTCCAACATAATCCAATAGGATAATCAATTGATCAGAATCCAAATAACTTGTACAATCAAAAGAAACAAGATCAGAATCTAATAGGATAATCAATTGATCAAGATAGGCAACAATAGAGCAATGGTAGGGCATACTGATTTTATGTATAAAGAAGATTCAAAGGATGAATTCATGATTTTACAATATGAATGGATATTCAACAATCATACAAATAAGAGGAATAACAATAGAAATCAACTGAGGGCAAATTCATAATTTTGAAACCTAATTCCGCCGAATTTTGACCTAACTTAAGACAAAGAAAAACTAATCTCCAGATGAAAAAACCAAGATGGTTGGAAAGAGGGCGGAAAGAGCTTTCCAAAAAGCTATTATTTTCAAGAATCCGTCAATGTATGAAAGAGTTATGCTTGTTTGAAGTTCAAGTAGATTTCAACAGAAATAGGGAGGTGTAGGGTTTTTGGTTGGACGAATTTTGTATATTTTCTGTGTGAGGTTTACGTGTGGCTGGATTCTTCTTTATATAGGGTGGTTCTGGGATTAATTTTCTTACTTTAAAGATTAGATTAAAGTATGATAATTATAGAAATTAAATTCTGTAATTATCATCCTTTAATTTTAGGGATTTTATTTTTTAAGGTAATTATCAACAAATAAAAATTCAAATCAAAGAGAATTAATACCAGAAATAATTACTGGACATTCCTTACCAATTTCGGACATCACATAACCTCTTCTCCAGGGGCAAAATAGTCTTTTCACCTGTACTGACTTCTGGATTTCTAGGACTGAAAATTTGAGGTCTCATACAATATATACATCTCTGCATGCTTTATCACAAAAATGAAGCATTAGAAGCCTTCAAGGTTTACAAGATTGAAGTAGAGAATCAATGCAGAAAGCAAATAAAGATTGTGAGAATAGATATAGGTGGGGAGTATTACGATAGATACACTGACGATGGACAAATTCCACGTCTATTTGTAAAATTTCTTAAAGTTAATGGTATAATTACTCAATAAACCATGTCAGGATCACTTGATCAAAATGGTATTGTAGAAAGAAAAAAATTGAACACTAAATGACATAGTACATAGTATGCTTAGAAATTCTAAGCTAACTAAATCCTTATGGGTTGAAGCATTAAAGATATCTATGTATATAATAAACCAAGTTTTAACTAAGTTTGTCTTTAAGATACCATTTGAATTATTCAAAGATTGGGGACCAAGTTTGCAACATATGCATATATGAGGATGTTCGTCTGAAGTAAGAGTGTACAACTCATAAGAAAAGAAACTAGATCTAAGGACTACCAATGGGTATTTCATTAGTTATATCGAAATGTCAAAAGAATATAGATTCTATTGTCCATCTCATAGCGTTAGGATTGTGGAATCAAGAAATACAAAATTTATTGAATATGACTCAATTAGTGAGAGTGGAATCCCTCAAGACAAGGTTCTTGGAAAAGACCAATCTTCTACCTCAAATGAGAGATTGGCTACAATTCACAACACTTCTATTGAGTATTGAATAATAAATCAATGTGGTTCCACAAACCATTGATAATAGTGAAGTAGATCAAGTTGTTCTACAAAATATAAAAATAATTGAACAACCTGTTAAACAACATGATCCATAAGAAAATATTGTTCCAATAATAAGATCTACTATAAAAATAAAATCAACAATTCCTAGTGATTACATAGTGTATCTAGCTGAATCTGACAATAATATTGGAGCCGAAAATGATCCTAAATCCTTTCACATGTAATAAGTTGTAGAGAATTAGAAGTATGGTACAATGTCATAAAGAAAACAATGAATTCAATGACAAATAATAAAATTTGGGACCTTATATTGTTTCCTAAAGTTGAAAAAGTCATAGTATGTAAATGGTTCTTCAAAACTAAACAATACTTATTAGGTAACATAGAAAGATATAAGGCTAGACTTATTGCTAAAGGATTCATTCAATATGAAGGAATGGATTACACAGAGTGTCATGCCCAAATTTCCCACTATATACATTGTTACATTACACAATAATGGATATAATAAACCTACAAGGTAAGAATGAAACAAATAGTAGTGGAGTCGACTATATGAATACTGACTAAGATCATGCAACGGAATCTAAATAGCAACACAACGTTGTCCGGGTGGCATCGTAAAATGAAAAATTTCAACAAATATTACCCAGGAATCAATTCAATACGATGACTCACAATCATACACAAACAGATTCAGAGGAATTATTACTATAGATATAATACATCTACCTGGTAAGATTACAACATGGAATTTTAATCAAGAAACAATAAAAAAGGCATTGTCATATATGATTATACTGGATGAATTGCCATTTAAATTTTTTGGAAAAGGAAGGGTTTAAGCACATGATGTCCATTAATTAACCTAGATTCAAGATTTCTTCTAGGTAGACTATTGCTAGAGAGACATATGGTTTGTATAAAAAAAAATTTGAGTTTAAGAGATTACTTAATGATAAGGTGTCAAAGGATTAGTTTAACCACTGATACTTGGACATCTATTCAAAAGATTAATTATATATGTCTTATTGCGCATTTTATTGATAATGATTGGAAGATGAAGACGATTCTGAATTTTTGTCCAATAATAAGTCATAAAGGTGACGCAATTGGTATATCTGTGGAGTCATGTTTGAAATAGTGGGGGATTAAACATATTTTTATGATAACAGTAGACAATACTAGAGTTCAAATAATGTTGTGGTGGCTTATCTTAAAAAGTTTTTGAGAAGTGGGGAGTTTCTGTTTAAGTGAATTTTTTTTTTCATGTGAGATATATTGCTCATATCATGAATTTAATTGTCACGCATAGTTTAAAAGATGTTAATTGGACAGTTGAGCATATTAAAACTGTCATGCGTTATATTAGATAATCTTCAAGTCGGCTTTCAAAGTTTAATAAGTGAGCTGAGGCAGAATAAATTGATATGCATAAAATATTGAGTTTGGATGTTCTAATTAGATGGAATTTCATATAACTGATGGTGGATGCTACACATAAATTTGAGAGGGCTTTTAAAAGATGAGAGGGCTTTCAAAAGATATGACAAATATGATCCATATTTTAGAATTAAGTTAGAGACACATGGTGAGAGGCACAAAGGAGAGGATAAATAGATCAATGTTAAGGAAGTAATCAATGTATTTGATTTGAATGACAGTACAATGGAGAGAGGATGGGAGTGCCTTGTGAAGGAGATTGGAAAAATGCCAAGAGATTGTGTATTTTTCTCAAATCTTTTTATACATTGACAATTTATTTCTGGATCTTCATATGTAACCTCCCGTGCTTTTTATGATAAAGTCAATAACATGGTTAGTATTTTGAAAGGCATATAAAAGGGAAAAAATGATATTGATTTGTGTATCATGGCATAAAACATGCAGGAGAAATTTAATAAGTATAAGGGGGTATCACCAAGATGAATTCGTTGTTTTTATTTCTGTTATCCTTAATCCAAGTAAAAAATTTGGATATCTCAAGTTTACTTTTATCGAGTTATATGACGAAAAAATAGGTATAATGATGACAAATAAAGTAAGGATAATATGCACTTGATGTTTAATTCATATTGTCATATGTATAAACCCCACAATAATGTTGATCAAAGTGACAAAAACATGTGTGAGGATGACATATTCAAAAATAGAATTGAAAAAGACAAGCAAAAAATTGATGAGGATGAAGGTGAAGATGATTACAACTTGCAGAAGAAAAGGAGATTATTAAAATATTAAAAATTTATGGCAAAAACTAGTGGCATAATAAAGAGCAAATCGGAATTAGAGTGCTATCTTGGTGAATCTCTTGTTGATGATAAAGAAGAGGTAAATTTTCATATTCTTAATTGATAGAAAACACATGTTCTTTGATTTCCCATTCTTTCTAAAATTGCTCAGGATGTACTAGTTGTTCCAATTTCCAAAGTAGCTTAAGAATCAACTTTTAATACTGGTGGAAGAGTCTTTGATCATTTTAGAAGCTCTTTATATCCTAGACTTGTTCAATCATTGATTTGAACACAAGATTGGTTTCAAAGATTAAGAATAAAAATTACTATTGAGGAAGAATTGTAATCACTTGAAAAAAAATTTTAAAAAGGTAAATTTTTAATTTTTTTATATATTTATAGAATTACATAATTTTTTTTATTTTAATTCTTATCCTTAAAGCTAGATTTCGTTGTTGTGAAGGCTACAACTACTATGATGTAGGATTTCTCATTTTATTGGCAATGAATAACTAAACTATATATATATTATTGATTTTATATCAATATTGGATTTGATATTGATTTATTACTAAACTATTATAACGCCATTATATTATCTGATTGACTAATTATTTATGATTGTTTTATATAAATTTATTCAATTAAAGATTTAGAATGAGAATTAGAATAAAAGAGGCTTGAATTTTTTCGTTGTTGTGCCTATTTATTTGATTGTTAATCATGAAATATATTAAGTAGCCTAGTTGGTTTTCGTGAGTTTGATTTGGTACAAGGCGAAGGAACAATTTTCTGTTTGGTAAATGTGTTGGTTGGAAAAATACGAAGAAATAATTTTCTACTTCTGTGAAATTTATTAAAAAAAAATTATTTCAAGGAATAAAATTCGTAAAAAAAATAAAAATTAAATGAAAGATAGAGGAGTTATTTTTTATCTTATTATTTATCGCAACTAAATAGCCATGATAATTAAAAAAAAATTGGTTTAATTAGGCTAAACTAAACCAACCCGAAATATTTTTTGGATTTTGGACTTTGAACAATCAATTAAAAGATATGGTTCGGGTCTTAATTTATATTAATTGGTCCAATAATTTGTAGCATAAAAATATTTTAGACCAGCCCACAAATCTGAATACTCACCCTTATCCGACAGTGGCCTGTAACTCGTTAAAAGACAACCTAAATGCCAGAAACCTCAAATACCTAATTAAACTCTATGAATAACTTATCATCTTGAAGCTTAGACTGTGAGACCTAGTCCCTCCGAGTGCCTAATCAATGAGACCGTTCAGCGAGAGGATCCAATTTTGCCCGGTTTGACTTTGGACCCGAGAGAGTTAACCGTTGACTTGAGGTCAGACACAGACGTCGAAAGGCTAGGTATGTGTGTGTCTAGGTGTCTATCAAATGTTTTAGGTCGAGTATCGAGATTTAAGTCTGTGAAAATCGATTTGGACCAGTTCCGGGTCAATTTTGAGTGACCGCAAGCCTTTGGGCCAATTAACCCATTTTAAGCCATTTATCATTTCTTGAGCTTAATTAAATATTTGAAGCCCATTCTTTTATGTTTTATGGTTTTAAACATTTTCGTAGCCCATTCGGGGCTTATCAGGCCTTATCGGGCCTTAAACCGTTTTATTTCGTGTTTTCTCGGGATTTTGGGCCTGGAGCATAAAAGGGTCAGCCCAACCTAACACTTTGAAAATTTTCTAAGTGTTGGAAGCCTGAAACCTCTGCCTCTCTCTTCTCCCTCTCAAGCCAGCTTTCCTTTTCCCCCTTTCAAAGAACCAAATTTTTCTCATTTGATTTTCCTACAAAGAAATTCATTGAGCATCAATACCAAACACTTTCCTAACCTCTTGTGATTTTTTTCCACTGATAGTTCTGGATTGAGGTGCTGATTTCTCCATATTCTTGGTGTTGGGGCACATTTAGGGATTTCTTGGTCAGTGCCTTAATATCTTGTTTTCTTGATAGATTGTTAGTTTCTTTAGGTTGATTTTGATGTTTCTAAGATAGTATGATGGTTTGGATTGCCTGAAAACATCATTTGATCATGGGTGATTGATTAGAGTTTTTGATGGCATTTTCGGTAAATATGTGGTTTGGTGATTTTGCTGCAATTGATGGATTTGGTTGAGTTCCTTGCTTGTGATTGATTGGTTGTGGATTGTAGAGGATGGTTGTGGGTTGAAGAATCTAATTGTGTTGTTGGTTGAGTTGAGAGATTGTTGATGAGCCATGAGTGGCATGCTTGAGGAGAGGATGGTTCATCCTCTTGCTTGAATTTCTAGGTTTGTAGGTTGATGAGTTATAATGTGAGTTGTGTGTTAGGTTATGAGTTTTTTGGTCTTTTGGTTGTTTCTAGTTTTGTCGTTTCCTTTCCGTTGTTTCAAGTTCGTGCTTAGCCTTGTGTTTGTGTGCATTAGGTGGTGTTGGAGTTATTAATAAGGGCAAGCATATCTGGACAACAGGAGGTGAGAGTTATATTTTATTTGTTTAAACGGAAATGCTTTATTTTTATTAAATTAAAATATGATCAAATGCTTGATTTTGAATAGAGGTTATACATGCATTGTGATTGATGATCGCAATGTGTATTTACAATTATAGGTTCAATATGTATTTACCATGTGATTTATACATCAACTAATCTGGTGTTACTTATGCATCAACTATTTTTGGTATTACTTGTGCATGTGCTATATGTGATTGAAGCATTATTGGTTGGTGAGCAATTGTACCTTTGTTTGGAGAGTGTGTACTTGGATTTTGGACCTGGGTTGGAGGGCGTATTGTGTGTCGGTATTGGGTGTGCTGAGAGGGTTCATTTTGGGTGAGATTGTACACCAAAATTTTAATGAAGACCCATGAGAAACCCAGAAAAACGACCAGTTTGAGCACCCTGCCGAGAGCCCACTGATCGGTCGGTTCATATAAAGTTTTTTATCGAGAGCCCACCGACCGATCAGTGGAGTTACACAAATTGGTCGGTCCGAACAAAACTTCCCCAAAAAACTCGATTTCACTATGAGTGAAACCCAATAATGAGTATAATCTTTTGTCATACACTTATGAGTGTTGTGAGGCCTTGAGAAAAATGCCCTGATGTTATGGGAACTAATGGTGAGGATGAATACTTGATCATTACATGCATTCAGCTTTTATAAAGATACAATATAAGTGTTTTCTTAGGTGTAACATAGAATTGATGATTTCGCTTGGCTAGTGCATGGTAGGTATATGGAATCCCAATAGAGGAGAATGTTACCTTACCTATTGTTGTTGTATGAATGGATTTTGTGTTTATGCCCAAGTTTGTTATGACTTAGCAGGCCGCCTGATTTTGCTGTGACTTAGCAAGCCACCTGATTTTTCTATGACTTAGCAGGTCACCTGATTTTGCTATGACTTAGCTGGTCACCTGATTTTGCTATGACTTAGCTGGTCGCTTGATTTTGCTATGACTTAGCTGGTCGCTTGATTTTGCTATGACTTAGCTGGTCGCTTGATTTTTCTATGACTTAGTAGGCTATGAGTATATGTATATGTATGGAATGGTCATTGAGTGTGATAGTGTGTTTTTTCCACTCGATATCGGATAACACTAGCAATATGGGGTTTATATGTATTTTTAAAGTGAAAATTTAAGTGTTAGTGGGCTCTCAGCTACTTTTTAGCGAGGGTGACTTAAGGGTGGTTTGTAAGCCGCCTGATAAGTTTTTTGGGACATAGTAGCCCATGTGACATTGATGAGTACTGTGGAATCATGAAACCTTTTGGGATGTACTATTTGCTTTGTGTTTTACAATTCAGGCATTATGTTTCATTGTTTATGAAATTCCTTGAGTGAATGATTAAAATGCATGGACTATAATTGTGTTTAAATCAAATATTTTATAATCATATTTTTTATATGACTCTATTCCGCCGGATACACTTATGATGATGTAACTCCTACTGAGGTCTTTTCATCTTACTCCCTTTTGTTAATCTTTTCAGGGCTAGTTCATGTGCTTGTAGCCGTCCATCTTTAGGTCAAATTCCCGGTGTTGGTCTTAGAGCTGGACTATTGCACTTGCACGTTTAGGAGAATCGACAAGTTAATGTTTTACCATTTATATGCTCTTGTGTTATGCATGACTTAATATGGACTATGCTGTTGTTTTAGACCCGTTGTGGGTTTGATGTTCAGATATTGATTTTGGATATAAATATAAGAATCAAATTCCCATTTATGTTATAAGATGCATGCCATGGACACTTTTTTGTAGATCTATATGGGCTTGTGTATATAGACTCAGTGTGTTGCATATTTGGGGTTATGTGACGTGTTGTATGTGGTTTAAGACTTTTGTTGTATGTGATTGCGTACTCCGTTGATTATTTATGTCGGGTGTATTATGTGGCGTGCCGTGCTTCTTTTGAAATAAAAATTCAAATTGGTAGGCATTTTTGGGTTATTGGTTTCAAAAAATTAACGTGAGCCTTGTATGGTCTCGATCAATCCATGTGCCAGATCGATCGGGGATACACGGCGATGAAGGTCTCATTTACCAAGAACGGGTCCTCACATAGACCCTACCGATCCTAATCCCCACAAACATTAACAGATCTGAATAACTAAAAAGAGCTAATTAAAGGAATGAAGATCCCGAAATAGATTGGAAAATATTCCAAAACAACCATAGAATCACTAAATCTAACACGAAATAGATTGGAAAATATTCAGAGGAAAGGGGTGAAGCAGTTAGGGAAACTTTTGTTGCTCAAGAAACAATTGGTATGAACCCAGAAAAAATCCGACCTTATCCCGACGAAACCAGTCAAATGTTTCACAAGCAAGTATGCATAATGCATGATTTGTAGAACACTATACAGTAAATACCAGCCTAATAGGTTTCATAACCTCACAATACATCACATCATCAATCGGGCTACTAAGCTCTAAAACCTATCGGAGTGGATTACAAAGCACTTTCGGAATCTCTCGTGCTAAGGGAAACTGGAAGCCCACTGCAATTAATTTTTCATTACAAAATACATTTAAGTCCCCTATGCCAATATTATCTGCAACTGAGTGGAGAATTCACACTATCACACTTAATCACAATATGTATATATATATACATATGCATAACTTGCTAAGTCATAACCCAAATCAGGCATACACACATAGTCTATCCATACAACACCCCTCGGTAAGCAATATTCCCCTCTGCTGGGATTCCATATACTTACCATCTTTGGCCAAACAAATCTCGTCAATTCCAAATTTTTCCTATGAACACACACATATATAATATTTACTTAAAAACCAATAATGCATGTAATGAAAACCATCACTCAAACGGGCACTCAATGGGGTTGGTTTGGGTAAGATTGGTGTTCAATTGGTGTGGAATAGGTTTACAGTGGGTTTGAGGGTGTTAAAATGATGTACACGGGTTGTGGGAAGGGTATGGGGTCACCAGAATGGGTACGTGGGTGTGTAGAATCGAAACAGGGGGAAGGGACAAAGGTGTACACGACCTGTGTACTTTCTAGGGCAGGCCATGTATAGGTACACAGTTTGGGTACATGGGCATGTACACTGCCTGTGCAGGCCGTGTACTTGCACACGACCATGTACCTTCCCACATAGGCTATGTATTGTTCTGTCCAGAATAGTACACGGGCTTTAGGGATTGGTACACGAGCGTGTACCCCTTCCAAATGGGATACGCACCTCGAAACGAGCCCAAAACACTCCTGAAACTCATTGGAACCCTCGACAAACCTTACCATGGTGTCTTGGCAACGAAAAAAACCTCACAATGATCCAAGCACTCAATTCAAAGCTCAATATGAACAACACAAGAGTATAACATGAATCAGCTGAACGATTTCCAATAACGGGTCACATACCCAATTATCATGGATGCACACACAACCTACATCCTTAGAAGTTAAATCATATAGTTCATACATTCAAAACATGGCAAGCAAGTTCATGTAGCTAACATGCACATGAAACACATAATACGTACGACCTCTATTCAAAACTATGCAAATATCGTATTTTAAAGTGAAAACATAAAACGATTTTGCATATGCAAATAAAATATAAACTCTCACCTCTTGTCATGTAGAAAACTTAGCGACAATACCTTTGCCCTTATCGATCGCTCCAGCACCGCCTAAACACAGAAATCGAACCACAAGCACATAAGTATCAAAACTAGCAAAAATTGACTAAACGACTCAAAATTGAAAAATAAACCCTAAAGACCCCAATAATGCTCATACTAAAACACATTTCACACAAACATCACACTCGTAACTCAGGATTCCGGAAATCCAACTAACAGTGAAATGCCCAAACCTCGCACAAGCCACGTATGGCTCTGAATCGACACCCAAGCTCACCCGATCACACAATTGGGTTTCTCAGTCCATAAACACACTCCAAAACACATAAATAACCTAACCCAAGCAGTGGAAACACACAAAATTGACAATTCAATGGAAATCTCAAAATGTCCAAAATTACCGAAAATGTCACTAAACACAAAAATGCTCACCCACGAATCGTGAGGCGTTTTCAAAAGATAAAAACTACCAAAATGACTTAGAAACATCAAAAGAAAGCTATCGAAACCGAAAATCGACAATAGAAATGGAAATTTAGGTCACTTACCACAAAATCCCCCAAAAGTTCCCTAACGCAAAGAATGATTAGATTGTGTCTCCTCAATCAACAACTAATAGTGGAAATTGGCCAAGGAATGTTAGGAAAATGTTTAGGGATGATGTTCAATTGTTTTTTTTGGAAGAAAATCGACAGATTTCGAATAGTGTTATCAGGGGGAAAGACAGGAGAGAGAAAGAGGAGAGAAAGGGGAGAAAATAGACTGTTGGTGTTATTTTTGACACTTAGAAAATTTAAGTGTCGGATAGAGCAGGGTATTTATACCCCAAGCCCAAAATCTTGGAAAGGATTCGATCGAAATGTTTTAAAAGCTCAATATCCCTTGAGTGGGCCAAAATAGGTTTTGAAACCAATAAATATAAAAATAGCTAAAATAGTTAATTGGGAACAAAAATGGGTAATTAGGCCCGAAAAATAACTAATAGGCCTAAAACGGGTTTTTTGACTTAAATGTCTCGGTCAGTTAGAACGAAACCAGAATAAGCCAATATCGATTTCCATGGAGTCAAACCTCAACACTCGACCTAGACCACTCGCTAAGATGCCTAGACACACACCTAAGCTTTCTATGACTATTTCCACCCTAAAGATCACTCCCGGGTCAACTCTCGAGTCAACAGTCAATGGTCAACTCTCGGGTTAAATTGGTTAACCTCAAACACTCTTGCTGAACGATCTCTCTGACTAGGCACTTGGAGGGATGAGGTCTCACATCTCCGTTCTTCTTGATTAAATATTTTGTAACTCACATCTTGCTTGTAATCTTTTGCCAATACCATTTGCCTAATGTGTCTTTGTCCTTTTTTCTATAGACAATTTTTCATATGTGAAAGCAAGTGTGAGGACCTCCTCCTTGGAGGAACAAACACACACACTCTCACATATCAGGTATTGTCTGGTAGTAGAACACTTTTAATCCCCTGGCACGCTGCCATTGGGATTTGAACCACCAACCACTGTCTTTTGTTTCATCAAGGAGGATTAATTAAAACTCAAACAAAACATACTATTATCTTGATCATTGACTGATCGAGTCTACTAGCAGAAAGAAAAGAAATTGCGTCTGTTTGCTCTAAAAACTCATTGAAAATTAATACAATCCTGACGTGTATTTTATAGTTAAAAGTAAATCGATAGACTTTATCCATACGTCAATAGTCTTTATCCTTATGTGGATAGTATTTATCTCTTTTTTTTATAGTCTTTATCCCGTATATCGAGAGTCTTTATCTCATATGTCAATAGTCTTTATCCCATATATTGATAGTCTTTATCTCGTATGTCGATAGTCTTTATCCTATATGACCGACCAGTCCGTTAAATCTTGGCCTAAACGTATTGGCTCCTCCTCTGATGGACCAATTGGTCAGTTAAATAAGTCCGACCAATTGATTTGGCCTCAAATTACTGGACTAGTTGGACTGACTGACCGACTGGTTGGTAATGTCCAACCGATCAGTCAGTTGATGTTTGGCAAGAATTTCCTTTTTGATCGACTAGTTAGTTGACGTGAATTGACCTGTTAGTGGCCATTCGTAGGTACCTATGGCTTCAATGATCGAAACAGCTTCCTTTTATAGCTAAAACTATACTAAAGTCTCCTCAACCACAATGCTCAACAAGCGATCAAAAATATCCAATTTAATAATCCAATTGTTCCATAAAAAACATCAAGTGAATAAAAAACAATCATAGATGACCAATGATAAACATAGGTCATCAAATCTCCTCAAACTTGGATCTTTGGTAGTTCTAGGAAAAATAGTTTGATAAACCAAAACACATTGACAAGGAATAATTTTTTAATTAATTAAGAGAATCAGTTCACTTATTCGTACTTGACAATAAACACCCAACTTAGTAATTCTAGTCTTTTAATTCACTACCAAAGTTGTACAGACTCAATTTCACATAAAGGAATTAGGATTTTAAAACACCCAACATCTATGCACTAGTTTATCAAACCAGTCAGAATGTTTATTAGAGTATGGAGGTATCACGTTCCGTACACTACTCTAGGGGTGAATACTTCGCCATGAAACTGTAAGAGTAGGAATTACGATACCACCCTTAGAATCTTGTAAGGCTAGTTAAATAAAATAGTATAAAATCACAGCAGAATAAAATTAGATGGTTGGGTAGACGATATCTCATTCACATCTAAAACGAACAACCAAAAACCCAACCACAAACATCAAATATCATATGCCAAAATATCATCCGTAGAATAAAAACACCAGATAATATGTATAAAACCAAAATCGTAATCAACTGTATAAAATCAAAATACAATCTGGTTCGTATGTACTTATCAAATCGAAATGCTGGTCAAACCTAAATCAGCAAACAACTCTGAAATCAACCACCTGAGGTGGACAACTAACAACCAACACCTGTAGCACAATCTAGACGGCACTAAAATAATTAGTTAAATATCTAGGTAAGAGAAAATGGGGATAACAAAATGCATAATAATAAACATAATCGAAAACCAATATTGAAATTTGTAAAATCTGTAAAAAACTCTTAACAGTACTCAAACTCAAAATTAAGTGAAACTGTAATACATAAATGGCGAATCATCCACGGACTTATACTCTTCTTCATTTAAAATGGGCTGGAAAGTTGGCTAACAAAACACCTGCATACCCCCGGGCCCGGGGAGAAGACAAGACCATTAGTGGTTCCTTTAACATTTTATTAAACCTTAGCCCACACCAGCGTTGTGATAAACCTTCCATTAAGTATGTATATCAGAGGAGGAAATGGGACAGCAAGGCTGGGACAACTGTTGATTCACAGGGGAGTTAGTTATTAGAATGTTAGTGCTGAATATTCTGAGATATAGGCTATTTGTCGTTTGTGGTTTAGGGAGTTATAGGGACACTGACACGCACACACAGGGGTATCGTAAATTTCATGAATTCTGTTGGTCCCATTTTTCTGGGAAAGGAGAGTCTCAGCCTCTCGAATGCTGATGGACCTTGCCTTACAGCTATAATAATATTTTGTTTCATTGCTTGGCTTGAGTGCTCATCGTTACAGTATTGTTGTTGATCTCTTGTTCCTATATATGCTTGAGGAAATTTAGATAGGGGAAGCAGGGTCCTATCAAATTGGTAGCGAAGCATTACTGGGCAGTGGGTATGCCAGTAACGAGAATGGAATCCAGATTGGAGGCAGTGGAGAATGAGCTGAGGAGATTACCCGTTTTGGAAGGAGAAATGGCAGCGATAAAAGGAGAGGTGGAGCTGGTCCGATCAAAACTAAAAGCTACCCTCACCGCATTCACTCAGAGGATGGAGGAGTTGTTGATCGGAACGACTCAGATTAGAGCTGGAGCACCTGGGAAGAGAACCAGCCTAGTTCGAGCCGTGCGAAGGAAAAAGAACCGCTGGTAACGGAGGATATGGAGGCTATCAACGTGTTGGTGTCGCCTCATAGCTCCAGTAGTGGGGAGAACCGAATGCCTATCCAGGGAAACCTAGGGCAACAGTGGGGTTACCGAACAGACCCAGATGTTCGGAAGATTGAAATGCCGGTTTTCGAAGGAAGGGAAGCCGACATATGGATTTACAAGGCAGAACAGTACTTCGCGATGCATGAAATGAGTGAGGAGGCCAAGTTATGAGCAATGAAGCTATGCCTCAATGGACCAGCTCTTGTTTGGATGAGAACAGAAGACCGGAAGAGACCTTTCGTTAGTTGGAAGGAGTTTAAAGAAAGGATGGCAGATCGTTTCAGGGGAGCGCACATCTCCAGCATGCGAGAGAAGCTCCTGTCCATTAAACAGGAAAACTCTGTGGCGTCATATGCGGAAATGTTTGAGCTGCTCGCGATGCAGTGTGAAGATCTGTCGGAAGAGACGTTGCTAGCAATCTTTGTGAAAGGGTTGAATCCGATCATCCGGGCCGACTTAATGATCTTACCCCGTGGTTCCCTTTAGTAGATGATACAGATAGCGGAGAAGATAGAAGAACGGAATCAGATCTTAGAGGAACACCATACTGCTTTGGGCTCGTGGAGTGTCAGTCTGTCCAAGAACACGTCTCCGGGCTCAATGTCCAGCTCAACAAAAATCACCCACTTAAGCTCGTCAAAATAGTCCATTATCACCAGCAGTCCCAATTCTATTGTCCAGCCCCATCACACGTTAGGTGGAGTGATGACCCAACCAACAAAAGACGCGACAGTTCCCACGTCTGGAGTGAGCACCAGACTTGAGCGTGTCCAGACAACGACTCCGCCTCATCAAAACAGCAGCTCGAACACAAGCAGATTTTGAAGGCTATCAGCTGAAGAGGCACAGGAGAAGAGGAGGAAAGGGCTATGTTTTAGATACGACGAGAAGTGGCATGTAGCACATGTTTGCAAGAGCAAGGAGGTCCATGTGCTAATCTTTAGCGATAATCCTGACGAGTTGGGGGAGACGAACGAGGATATCCAAGGGGAAATAGTGGCAGAGGAGGATTTGGGGCATGTGGAGCTGTCTCAAGGGGCAATGGAGGGGTACACAGAGCCTCATACGTTGAAATTGGTGGGATCGATTGCCAGAGAGCAGGTTGTGGTGATGATCGATAGTGGGGCCACGCATAATTTTATCTCCCCAGATGTAGTGGAGAAGCTGAAGCTGGAGGTGGAGCCGACGGCTAAGTATGGGATAATGATTGGGAATGATGGAGTAGCGAAGGGGGAAGGAATGTGTAAAACAGTGGAGCTACTGGTGGGAAATCTACGTGTAGTAGCCGATTTTCTGCCACTGTGGATGGGGAGCTCCGATGTGATCTTGGGGCTGAAGTGGTTGACAACACTTGGCGAGACCCGACATAATTGGAAACAACTGAGTATGCGGCTCATGGTGGAAGGGGAGGAAGTCGAGATAAAAGGGGATCCATGTCTGCACAGACCCCTTATATCACTGAAGGCACTGGCACGTTCAATGAAGGTTGGAGATAATGGGGTATTGGTGGAGCTTTGTAGTTTACAGGCAGAAGGAGTGGACGAAAAGATCACTACGATCGACCCGAAGATTGAAAACTTGATTAAGGAGTACCAGGATCTTTTCCAGCTGCCAACGGGACTGCCGCCGGAAAGAGAACATAACCACTCCATCACGCTGCAACCAGAGTTGGGACCAGTACGGGTGAGGCCATATCGATACCCGCATATTCAAAAGAACAAGATTGAGAAGCAAATTGGTGAGATGCTAAATGCAGGAATCATTCGGGCCAGTATGAGCCCCTACTCTAGTCCTGTATTGCTGGTCAAGAAGAAGGATGGAACTTGGAGATTCTGTGTGGACTACAGGGCACTGAACAAGGTGACGGTTCCCGAAAGATTCCCGATTCCGAATATTGATGAATTGATGGACGAGATTCATGGGGCGGAAATCTTCTCCAAGCTGGACCTGAAGTCAGGTTACCATCAGATGCGCCGGGGAGATGTGGAGAAGACTGCTTTTCGAACTCACGAAGGGCACTATGAGTTCTTGGTCATGCCTTTCGGATTGACGAATGCTCCTGCAACTTTCCAAGCCTTAATGAATAAGGTTTTTCGCAAGTGCATGAGGAAGTCGGTTTTAGTATTCTTTGACGACATTTTAGTGTACAGCCACACTCTAGAGGAATCTTCGGCATTTGGATGAGGTGTTCATGGCACTAAGGGAGCAACACCTGTTCCTGAACAAGAAGAAGTGTTGTTTTGGCCAGCGAGAGTTGGAGTATTTAGGCCATATAATTTCGGGACAAGGTGTATCGGCTGACCCATAAAAGATTCGTGCAATGCGCGAGTGGCCAATTCCGAAGAATCCTAAGGAGCTGAGAGGATTTTTAGGTTTGACGAGTTATTACCGTAGATTTGTGAAGGGATATGGTTCTATTGCTTCACCACTGACCAAGCTCTTACGAAAGAACTCTTTTGAATGGTCGATGGAAGCTACTGAAGCTGTTCGCTTATTGAAAGAAGCGATGATCAGTGTACCGGTCCTCGCCCCACCAGATTTTGATTCGGTATTTGAGCTGGAAACTGATGCGTCAGGGGTTGGTTTGGGCGCAGTGCTGTCGCAGAAAGGGAAGCCAATAGCTTTTTTAAAGCCAGGCCTTATCGATGGGAGCCCAGCAAAAGTCATTTTACGAGCGAGAACTCATGGCCATTGTCCTAGCTGTTCAAAAGTGGCGGCACTACTTGTTGAGAAGGCGTTTTATAGTACATTCAGATCAGAAAAGTTTGAATTTCTTGTTAGATCAAAAAGAAATTGCCCCAGAATACCAACGTTGGCTGGTGAAGTTGTTGGGATTTTCGTTTGAGATTCATTACAAACCAGGATCCTCCAACCGTGCAGCAGATGCCTTGTTTAGAGTTCCAGCTAGTGTGGAGCTCAATCAGTTGATATCCGGGATGATCTTGGATATCCCTAAAATACAGGAGGAAGTTATAGCTGATAAGAAACTGCAAAAGATTCTTACAGCATTATCTTCAGGTGGTTCGGGATATGAGGGATGGTCCTTAGTGCAAGGGCAATTGAGATACAAGGACTGAATTGTGCTGCCAGCAAAGTCCAAGCTGGTGGATCAAATTTTAACAGAGTTCCATGCCAGCCCAATTAGTGGTCACAGAGGGTTTTTACGGATATATAAACGAGTTTCTAGTGAGCTGTATTGGGAAGGGATGAAAACGAATATCAAGTCTTTCGTGGCTAGTTGCGAGGTTTGCCAAAGAAACAAGTCCAGTACGCTGTCACCCGCGGGTTTACTGCAGCCGCTGCCCATTCCCAAAGCAGTCTGGGAAGACATATCCATGGATTTCATTGAAGGCTTGCCCAAGTCAAATAGATTCGATGTGATTTTGGTGGTCGTTGATTGGCTGAGTAAGTACTCCCATTTTATTTTACTTCAGCATCCCTTTACTGCTAAGAAAGTTGCAGAGGAATTTGTTAATCAGATAGTGAGGTTGCATGGCTTCCCTAGAAGTATTGTGTCAGACCGGGACAGGGTTTTTCTCAGCATATTCTGGAGAGAGTTGTTTCGATTGCAGGGAACCATGCTCAATCGTAGTTCAGCATACCACCCTCAAAGCGATGGGCAAAATGAAGTGGTGAATCGTTGCGTAGAGACGTATTTGAGATGCTTTTCTAGCCAGAAACCACGTGAATGGTCCAAGTGGATGGCGTGGGCTGAATATTGCTTTAACACGTCGTATCACGTGTTGACAAAGACGACGCCTTTCCGTATAGTCTACGGCAGGGATCCTCCACCAATTGTAAAGTATGATGAATCTCCAACGTCTTCAGTGGCAGATTTGGATTTAATGATGAAGGAGCGAGATGTAGCCATTCTGGAATTAAGGGAGCAGCTGGTGTTGGCACAAAACAGGATGAAGAAATCAGCTGATGCGCATAGGAGGGATGTACAGTTTCGGGAAGGGGATCGTGTCTTTCTTAAGATACGACCTTATCGCCAAAAATCATTAGCAAAACAGATGAATGAGAAATTGTCTCCTCGGTATTTTGGGCCATTCATCATCCTTCGACGCGTTGGGCCCGTCGCCTACCATTTGGAGCTGCCGACTGCTGCAGGGATTCACCCGGTTTTTCATGTATCACAACTTAAGAAAGTTGTCAAAGACACAACCTCTGTAATTCCGACACTGGCAGCCTCCCTGACGGAAGAATTGGACTGGACTACTAAGCCAGAACAGGTGTTGAGCTCTCGGCAAGGAACCAGAGGGTTGGAGGTATTGATTAAATGGACTTCCCTACCGGAGTTTGAGAGTACGTGGGAGGAGGCTGCCTTTATCCAAGGTCAATTTCCAGAATTTCACCTTAAGGACAAGGTGAAAGTGCAGGGAGGGGGTATTGATAAACCTTCCATTAAGTATGTACATCAGAGGAGGAGGAAACGGGACAGCAAGGCTGGGACAACTGTTGATTCACAGGGGAGTTAGTTATTAGAATGTTAGTGCTGAATATTCTGGGATATAGGCTATTTATCGTTTGTGGTTTAGGGAGTTATAGGGACACTAACACGCACACACAGTGGTATCGTAAATTTTATGAATTCTGTTATTGATCCCATTTTTCTGGGAAAGGAGAGTCTCAGCCTCTCGAATGCTGATGGACCTTGCCTTACAGCTATAATAATATTCTGTTTCATTGTTTGGCTTGAGTGCTCATCGTTACAGTATTGTTGTTGATCTCTTGTTCCTATATACGCTTGAGGAAATCTAGATAGGGGAAGCAGGGTCCTATCACGTTGCCGAAGGCTTCTATGATCACTCCTTGTGACCATCTAAATATGTGACTCATCAACCACTAATCTCAATCAAGGTTCATCAGTGCACTAGAATATTCAGTAGCCAGAATAAAAAATAAAACCGGTCAAAACATGATATACACAATCCCAAAATCACAGTGTCACAAACAAGCATTTATTCTCACAGATAATCGTTTGTCCCAACAATACATGCAACCATATGCACCTCATCACAATATGCCTCTCATTACCAAAAATAGTAAAATCGATATATCAATACGATTCTCTATTTAATTTTATGAAAAGATAAAACTCAAACATGTATTTTAAAATAAAACAAGTGTGAGATCCCCGCTCACTAGTACGTAGCCACAATATAGCAAATTAGTCATCACAGCAGAGATCCATATCTACAATCCACAACAATCAACACAAGTCACACGTCTACATATAATACAAATATATAATCACTAACTGTAAAAAAAAAAAAAAAACACGCAAAACGAGGCAAAGACAAACTTTTCAAAAATAAGCGTGAAATCCATAATTAGATTAATAAATCTTCAAATTACTTTTTTATTAACATAGTATTATCTATAAAACCATAATTTATTGTTTAAAACCATAATATGTTTTACGAGAAAAACTTTAGAATGTCATATCTCACAAACGACAAGTCAAATTGAAAAACCGATGATACCATCGCGTCCACAATGCAAAATTAGGTAATGGTGTCGAAACGGAAAATTAGGGTTTCGGGTGGCAGATAGTGACGACGGAGTGGCGGTGTATGGCCGGCCGGTGACCGGACCGATGATGAAACCAGAATTTTACCAAACTGCCCAAAATGCAATGAAATTAAGCATTCTATACGCCAATTGAAAGGTCTTAACCTCAGGAACCTTATTACGGTAACCAATACACGAAAACTCACCATGTTCGATCAGAATCTGCGATTTTCCGATGTGGAAAATCGCAAGCTTCTCACGATCACATGCAACTGCAGAATGGAAAGCTTCCTGTGGCAACAAGTTCCTGACGAAGAGAGGAACCAAACGGTCATGGCGGTGCAACAAGAGGTGGCTGGACGATGGTGCTACAAGTCGTGGTCGATGATGAAGAAGAAAGAGTCAGGAGGGAATAGGAGAAGGAAGAAAAGAGAGTAAAAAGGAAAGAAAAAGGAAAGAAATTGTGTTTTATAAACATCTGAACTCAAAAGGGTGTCGTTTTGGCTTTATTGGAGTGTGGAGGTGCAGCTCAAAGGTCCCATCCGGTTTAACATACCATTAGTGCTCTTTATTTTTTTTCTTTCTTGTGCTTCAATTTTATTTTTTTTCAATTTCATAGCATGCACAAAGTTATTTTTTTCTTTTTCACAAACATAATGCACATAAAATTGGTGAGCCAAACCAATAGATTAATTAGTACTAACTAATCCTTTTAAATTTTTTCTCAACATAAACTAACTAATTTGATATTTTCCTTCTCTTAAATGTTGGTTAATCCCACCTTTAATTTGTAAAAACCAAATCCAACACATCAAAGGTATTAGTTAATTAACCATGTTAAATAAAATCAAGCATTCATTATCAGACGTTAGAAGTGAATCAATCTTCTCAAACTTAAGTCAAATGGACGTCCACAGACATAAGAATAATAACGAATATAATATCAAAGTGAATTAAAGACAACCGCAACATAAATAACATAAAGACAAATAAAAAAAAGTAAAAACAAGAAAAAGAAAATTAAAAGAAAAGTAATAGAAAAATACTCAAGACAGTATACTCAATTGTCTTCTGGATCTCTGTGTTCCTCTACATTATCTCCTCAAACTTATTTATTTGCATAGGGAACAAACACATCTGTACCAAACACTTTTTCCCTCTTTCTTCTTACTGTCCTTTGCTTTTCTTTTCCTCTCTTTTGTTGTTGTTTTTTTTTTAATGATGGGTTGCTTCCCATTAAGCGCCTTAGTTTTAGTCATGGCATGACCTTATAGATTTAATTCATAGCCTGTATTTTCATATTCAAGGGTGGCTTGCATCAGATAGTAATGCCCTTGACGGTATGTTTTGTAAAATGTCATGCCCTACACCCTACTCTAGGAGTAAACACATCCGCCACGGAATCCTAAGAATAACAATTACCATGCTACTCTCAGAATTTCGTAAGGCTAGTAAAACAAAACTATAAAATTCACAGAAGAATAAAATAAAGTGTAGGGTGAAACCAGATCTCAATAAAATATGTCTTTGTCATACAATACCCAATCAATCAACATAAACTATTTGTCCCATAAAATTCAAGCACTAGAATATATATATATAATCAAAATGGTAATCAAGAGTGTAATGATAAAATATAGTTTGGTCTATATATACAAATAAAATTGAATGCTGATCAAACCTAAAATCAAGTTGTTCTGAAATCAACCATGTGAGGCGGGCGATTGACAACCTACACCTTTAGCATAATCTAGATGACACTAAACCAATTAGTTAAATATTCATGTGAGGGGAATAAGGACCACGAAATACATGCATAAAATCATAATCAAAATTCAAAACTGAAAATGAAAATCTGTGCAACTCAACAGCAAAACTCAATCTCAAACTAAGTTAACCAGAAATATCAAATATGGTGAATCATAAATATTCGTTTAAAAGCAAGGTTGGAAAGTCAGCCAGGAAACACCCATCCTACTTTTGATCAGGAAGTATTCAGGGTCCACTAGTATTTATTTTATTTATTTGAAAACATAACACACACTAGTGTTCTTGAAGGCTAAAGTCAAACCATCTTAACCATATCTTTTTGGACATTAAATCCCCTTCATGACGAGAGATGCCAAAGGGAGTATGTAACCTGTCGGTCACCATTCTCGGTCAATTGTCATCAGTGCACTGGATACAAGTTATCAAATTGGGATATAGAATCCAATCCAAGCAATTCAAACTCAACCCACTATCATAGTATCAAAAACATGCATAGAATCTCATAGACAATCACATCTCAACAATTTGTGTAATCACATACACAATATCAGAATAAGCCTCTATGTTCTAACCATAATAAAACTAGTAACGTGCCAAATTCACAAAACCAGTCATTTTCCAAACACAAAAGTATATAAATCCAAATTCCAACACGATTCACCATTTAGTTTTCTGAAAACTGTAAATCTCAATCATGCATTTTAAAACAAAACTCGCTAAAGTTTGAAGTCTCCAATCACCTGCATGAAGTCACAATATACTCCAACTAGAGAGCACAACAGAGATCCAAACTACACTCCACACCAATACAATACAGGTCACACACGTGCATAATATACCAAACATACTATTACTATTCATATAAGCCAACACAATCATTACAATAAATAGACTTTTATATATTACCCGCAAAACTAGGTAAATTTCTCAATTCTAAGAATACTACTAAAATGAGAAATTAGGATAATAAACCCTCAAATTACCATTTTAATTCCATAGTATTACTTTGAAAATTATAATTTACTTATATAAACAAAAATATATTTTTCGAGAAATACTTTAAAAACCAATATCTCACAAATCACAAGTCATATTATCAAACAAATCATACCAACACGTCCGAAATACCCGAAATATTGAACGACGAAAATTTCGCATTTCTGGATCTGGCGGCGGGGCGTGGGAGAACAGCGGTGGTGCGTGGCGGCACGTGGCGGCGAGTAGCCGGATGGTGACTAGACGGCGGGCAGACAAGAGGATGAAGACAAAATTTCCCAATCTTCTCAAAATGCAACCAAAATCAGCATTCTATACATCATTGGATAACTCTCAACCTCAGGAACTAGAATATTTTAACAAATTGGCAATCGCTCACTGGAACAGACCAGAATTGACAACTTTTCTAGGCAAAAAATATACACGTTCATGAGCTGATTACAGGGACGTCCGACGGCAAAATACGACGAGACATGTTGCCAGAGGTTGCTGGCGATGAGAGGAAGCTAATGGTGGCGGCGATGCAAATATTAGTGGCCGGACAAGAGAGTTGTGCTCTCTGGTACGTCAGATGATAGGGAGAGTGGAGAGAGAGAGAAGAAGAGACAGGGAGAGATAAAGAAAAAAAAAATCTTTTTATATGAAACTGAAACCAAAATGGCATGCCAAAACGACATCGTTTCACTTACCCTCTCAGACTGATGTTGAAATGGCGTCGTTTTGATATCCGTCAAATCGATGCCATTTAGCAAAAATAATAAAATAAAAAATTATTTAATTATTTAAATAATAAAATAATTCGATAAAAATATATTTAAATTTAGAGAAATCTTAATAAATAAGATATAAGTCTAAAAGTATAAAAATGTTAACAAAAATCCAAAAAAATCATATCTTTTCGATGAACTTAAAATTATAATTTTCTTATCAATAAATATTTAATTGTATTTAAAATATTATTTGAAAAAATAAAAATTATATCTTAAAATAATAAAAAATCAAACTATTTCATATAATCTTTAAATACATGCCCAAAAATACTTTAAAATCATAATATCACTCAAATATTTTATTTCAACACAAAATATACCAAGAAATGACATTACGAAACTACCCTTAGGCATAAAACACAAGAACACACTAAAAGCTAACACGTGACATCCGTTTATCTGTGTAAACTGACTCATCTATGTCTCCAAGTTCTTTATTCTAAAATCTCCCGACATAATAAATTACTACATTAGATCTTCAAAACCCACTCTTCTTTTTTACTGGTTGAGATGATTGGTTTCCCTGATATCCTGGAATATAGTCGTCTTCTTTAATCTTATTGGTATTCAGATCATAGTTAAAATTATTATTCTTATAAAAAAAATTGGGATGATATTTCCTATTTTCATTATAAGTGGTCCCGAAGTAAAAAGTCTACTTAGCTGAATTGCCAACATAATTGGACTCTTCAATATTCATGGGACACTGATAATTGTTGTGATTCTCACCACAATGGTCATAGAGGGCCAAAACAGGTTGGTTTCCAGTATTCTGATTCACCACTGCCACTCTTGTCCTGCTTTGGTTGAACTTATGTCTCATAGTAGCCACCTTTATAGTCAGCTTGGTAATAGCATCTACTTTTAGCTTCCTTGGAATTCTATCAAAATCAACATCTGTACTCCAAGTCTATTCTCCCAATGCTGCCTTCTCTATCAATTTGAAGGCTTTTCCAGCTTCTTTATTCAAGATGTTTCCATCAGTAGAAGCACTCAACATAATCTTGTGCATTTTTGATAACCTCTAAAGAAAGCATCTAACTGAAGGAAATCTTGAATACTATGGTGAGGGCATCTCTTTAACATTCCCTTGAATCTGTCATAAGCTTTATATAATGATTTCATTGGTTGTTGCTTGAAATTACTAATCTCATACCTCAATTGGAAAGTCTTCGCCACTAGAAATAATCAGGCCAAGAATGCATTCATAAGCTCCTCCCATGTTGTAATAGAACTGGTGGACAGATTCTCTAACCAGTTTGCAGCTTTCCCAGGTAAAGAGAAAAGGAAAATATACAATCTGGTTGCCTTAGGAGATATCCATTGAGCCTGAATGTATATATTAGCTTGACAAACATCTTCACATGCTTCATTGGGTCCTCTTTTTTCATCCCAAAAAACTGGTGGTTCTCCATCATCTAGATCATTATAGGTTTGATTTCAAAGTTATTGGCCGACAAGCCTCTGGATGTTGTCTCCTAATGTCTTAACTGTTGGCGTATTGTAATCCATTATAGTTCTGCACCTTGGCTATTGATTAGTCCCTACTGGTACTGGGTCTGCATTATCACCTTCATTGACAGCATCACAGTTCTAGTGGTTCATTGTTTGGTCTAATAACTTGAGTTGCTTGAGCCTTTGTGTGGTCTTCTCAATCAAAAGGTCAATGAGTTTTAGGTCAAGATTTTTGCTCCTTAAGTTATACTTGCTCTCTAATTCTGCACACTAAAAAAAATAATTTAATCTAGAAAAAGAATTAAGGATAAATTGTTAGCTTTAAAACCATTTCCCTGGCAATAACGCAAAAAGCTTGTTGGGGTAAAATTGAATTTATCTTTAATTGCAAGCGCACAACTGTCAATAAGTAATATAGTTCAAAAGAACGAGTATCAGTCACATAGGAAAATTTGTTTAAAACCAATCAATTCACCTAATTCACTATTATAGTTAAATGAATCGAATAATGAATTATAATTAAACTAAACTTAAAGCTTAAGTTAACTAGTTAGATATTAAAATTAGGATTGTTAGATAATTTGAAAATTAATCCAACTATTGTTCATTTCCAATATTGTATAATATGTTCTTGATTATCTTTCAATCTCTTAATATCTTTCTAGACTATTAAGAGTTAATTCAGACTCCCAATTAACTATATTCCTATGATATTCAAGTTTCTGAATCGATTTGCTCAAATCAATATGAACTCTAGGTTTGACAGATATATTCCTATTCTACCATGTTTAAACAATTGTGATAGCCTAATTGTTCTTCCGAATCATTTAAGACCTACTTATACACAAACTGATTAGGTTTGTCAATTATTCTAGATTATAAATAAACTTTTGATTTTGTTATCAATCATAGCTGAATTAGGTTCCAGTATATGTCAATAAATCAAGATAGCAAAACATACCATTATCTTGATCACTGACAGATCGAGTTTACTTGTAGAAAGAAAAGAAATTGTGTCTATCTGCTCTAAAAACTCGATGAAAAGGAATACAACCCTGACATATATTCTATAGTTAAAAATAAGTCGATGGACTTTATTTGTATATCGATAGTCTTTATCCTGTATGTCGATAGTCTTTATCCCGTATGACTGACCGGTTCGTTGAATCTTGGCCCGAACATATTGGCTCCTTGTTTGATGGACCTACTAGTAGGTTAAATGAGTCCAACCAGTCGGTTTCGTCTTGGATTGCTGGACTGGTTGGACTGACTAGTTGGTGCTCATGGTCTGACTAGTAGTTGGTATCTCATCTTTTAGACCAACCTGTCGATTGATGTTTGGCATAAATTCCCTTTTAGACCAGTTGGTCGGTTGATGTGATCCGACCGATTAGTGGCCATCCGCAAGTACCTATTGCTTCAATGATAGAAACCACTCCCTTTTATTGCTAAATCTATACTAAGGCCTGCTCAATAATATCCAATTTAACAATCCAATTATTCCATAAAAGCATCAAATGAACCAAAATAATCATAGATGACCCATGCTAAACATAGGGCATCAACTGTCATACAACAAATGGATCAAATTACAGAATCCTAAAATCAATGAAAAGTCATCACATTTATGTGATACCCACTAACTTTTTGCTCGTTTCATTCTACCCTGATAATGCCAACAAAGCAAAGCCATGTATCGTGTGATGGCAACATGAAAATAAGTTGTCATACTAGTGTATCACTAGAGTCTATCTAATGTACCCAAATGCAATTACAAAGGGAAATTTTTTTTTGTGGAAACCAGAGAAAAAAATGGAGAGAAATCTTTCAATGGATACTTTAAAAGCACTAATACAATCAAAAGTGCTCAGTCTAAATTGATGGGTGAAGATTCTAAGTTTTCACGCAACTTGACTTTAAGTGCCCGTCTTTGAAAACAATAAAAAGAAGAAAGTCGGATGAATTTTGATTGCTTCCATTATGAATGGAGGCCTTATATGATCAAAGGGGTGTACAAAAAATGCCAGCACTACACTAGTAGTACAATATCTAGTGTCAAGACAATTCATATAAAAGGAAAAGTCACTCTACCTAGAGCACCAGAGTTGGAGATACACTAGTTCTTTGTTCATGCGAGGAAAGCTTCAAAACCTTTACAAATAAGAGTGTTATGCCTACGAACCTAGGTATATCTTTGGAAAAGATACAATTGATAACCAATCAAAGGAAGAAAGGAAGGGACTTATCATGTAAGAATAATTCAATCATTCATGTCTATAACAAACATCATGAAAAACATCCTAAAGACATTAAATAGTGAGTATAGAGATGCTGAACCTAGTATATGAAAATTAACGATCGATTGAAAGCAAAAGAATTTGAGGAATTCAAATCATCAAAGCAACAAGAAGAATGAGCATGACTTGTATCTTGTGGTTTTTGCCGTTTTGTGACAATAAAGGTATTTAATAAATGTATGATGAGGCTTTTTTATAATAATAATAATAATAATAATAATAATAATAATAATATGAACAGTTCATGCGGGTTTTATATTAAACATATATCCTATACATATCCATTGTAATATTTCAAAATTGAGCCCAAATCCAATTTAATTACAATTAACTTAGACTAAATCCATGTTGACCAGATACGGGACGGACGGATACCTAGGGATTCGGACTAAATTGTCATCACTAATTCTGAGTTTCCACCCACCCGTGAGCAAACTTGGATTGGCGCTAACCATTTATCAAATTAGAACTCGGAAAAGTTATCCTACTGTCCAAAATAAACTCCTATTTAGCCATAGTAGCAACCCGAGAAGGAACGTTTGACCCAACTTCACTATAATATCAAATCCTAACCGAGAGAAAAACAAATTGAAATTAACCGGTTACCGCCCCCGTGGACAACACACAGCTGAAGCGCACGGTTGAACCCCTACGCCGACCCCACTCTCACCCAAGAGCGACCCACTCACGAGCCCTACGCCCCTTACCTCCATTTCATCAAACACAAAGCGCACACAAAAAGAAAAGAAATCCCGCTGTTTATTCATCTTTGAAGTTCAATTGTTCCGCTCATGCCAAATCTATCAAAACCCAATCACTTGGATTCTAAACCTTAACAACAATTAGTTTGAGCCCCAATATGACATCGATGGACCAGGCGGTTTCTCTCCTCACCGCCGCGAAAAACCATGGCGATTTGGCCGTGAAGCTCTCTTCTCTGAAGCAGGCCAGAGATATACTACTGTCCCTCGAGCCATCTCTTGCCGCCGAGCTATTCTCTCACTTGTTCGACCTCCAATATTCTCCTGAGGGACTTGTTCGGAAAATGCTCCTCGAGTTAGTTCAAAACCCTAATTTTTATGCACTACTCTAGTTCCCTCTTGACTGTCGGCCAAAGTTATTTTTTATTTCTTTTGAGCTCAAAATTTGATGTTTGTTTAGCCACTAGATCCCCAAGGGGAATTATTGCTGTTGTTATGGTTTTACAGTTTAGTAATACGACATTGTTTTAATTTCGTTTCACCGGTTTTTGTTTGTCTGATTTGACATGCGGACAGGATAATCGAAGGTATCGGTTTGAAAGTAATGGAGAACTGTTCTATATTGATGCCGGTTGTTCTTTCTTTTTTAAAAGAAAGAGACCCCACCATTGCAAGACAATCTATTGTGGCTGGGACACATTTATTTTGTGGTGTTCTGGAGGAATTGGCATTGCAGGTCTCCTTCTCCTCCCAACTCCATCTGTTCATTTATCTATCTTTGGCTAGACGTCTTTGTGTTCTGCAGACTCGATTAAAGATTGTTTCGTTCTTTTAAATATTTGCAGTTAATTGCGAGCTATTTTTCCGTGTACTTGTTTTCAGTTTAAGTTAGTTGTTTTGAACTGCGATGAACAAACTGTGTTTACTCAACTTTTGTATTGTTTTTGCGAATTATGGCATTCTGTTTAGTTACAGTTCTTATAATACTTAAATCTTCACAAATTCATATAATCTTATTTCTCTTCTTTCTCAAATTTTTTATTTTATAATTTTATGCTAGTAATCTTGATTCTTATGTAATCATGCTTATTCTATAAATTCTAGTTCCGCCGTCGTGGTAAGGTGGAAAGGTGGCTAGAAGATCTATGGATATGGATGCTTAAGTTTAAAGATTCTGTTTTTGCCATGGCATTCGAGGTATGTAATGAGTTCATCAACATGAATGAAAATTTCATCAAGGACATCTTATCTCTGATGCTCTACTGTGTATTGTTACTGTTAGAGTCAATCAATGGTGTTGTTTATCTATCTATTTATTTATTTATCTTGGACTGAATGTGGATATGAAACTAAGTCTTGGAATGGGAGGGTTTCAACAATGAAATTGATTTTCACCGTCATTGGCAGTGTTTTTACTTGTACAGTTATTGAATTTCTGTCTATGGGAATATTTTTGACTCATCTCTCCTTTTTTATCCATGGGTCCAGGATAGAAGCTTGATGATCTAATTATCTGTAAGGTGATAGTTATTTGCCTAAAAATTGTTCATGTGATCCGCTTCTGAAACCGGAAGAGCTTGCTATAGCCTGAGCTTCTATTCTTTTGTAGACCATAACTTTATTTATTTTTATAGGTTTGCTGTCATTGACCTCTTTAATGGATTCCATGAGTGAGAAATCCCAACTGTTTCATTTTAAGAAAACAAATTTGTCTATGCATGGCTCTGCCACATGGTATATACTTGCTTACTTGATTAGGGATATAGTGTATGAGAGAAAAGAGTTTGTATGTTGAGTCTATTAAGTCTTGGAACTTTATTTTCACTACTGATGGAAAATATAAAATATATTTGATGGATTGAATTCACTTTGTCTTGTTGTAGCCTGGTTCTGTTGGGACAAAGTTGCTGGCGTTGAAATTTTTGGAAACATACATATTACTTTTTACTCCTGAAACTCATGATTCTGACAAGCATGTTACAGAAGGTATTGCATTTTAACATTTTGGGACATATAACTTAAAATATTTCTGTAAGATGATTTGATTGTTCCATGCCTTCTCAGGACATTGGCTTGCTTTTTCATTTTTGCAGGAAGTAAACAATCATTTAACATTTCATGGATAACTGTTGGCCATACTGTTCTGGATCCTGTTGCTCTCATATCAGATGCAAGCCGAACACTTGCCATTTTTTTGGATTTTTTGTCTTCTTCCAGCAGTCTTCCTGCCTCATTGACAATTTCTGTTGTCAACTGGTGAGTCATGAATAAACTTGTTAATCTATTTGTATGTGCATTGATACATTCCATAATCATTTGCTTGGAACTGATTCAGGATATGTTGGTACAGTGTTGTGTGTTTTTTACATCAGAAGAGCAAGTACTTTTTTCTTGGTTCTTTTCTTCACTTCTCACAGTATATTTTTTCTGGAAATTGTTATCATGAATGCCCAGGGTACGATGTGTTTCCAGTTTCGAAACGTATCTATTTCTTTGCTTCTTTTCTGTATATCTACGTTTCATTTTAGGTAAACATTTGGCGACCTATGTTGTACTAATCGTTTTTTAAATAATGAGGAGTTATAAATTTTTGCTTTTTTTTATAATAAATATTAATTTTATGCTTGTATGGCAAGAAATATGAACTTATTGGAGTAGGAAGGAAACATTTGTTATGGTTTGTGGAATGGAGCTATGTGGATGTGGTTCCTCTTTCTCTATTGTTGAATCAGTTGTCTCCTTTGTGTTCTTTATGTGTTCGTTTCTTGGTTGTTCACGTGCCATTGGCTTTTATTGGAGTCCAGATATACATGACATGGGAATGAATACCATCAACTTTCCATGGTTTGTAGCTAGCCTTTGAAACTGACATATCTAATGCTATTTGATTCCTTCTTAATGAAGCAACTTCTTTGAGGTTATTGTTTAATTCGAAGATCTAGTTAGAGTGATGAGTGGTGTGGTTTTCTCTAGAAGTTAGGCAATAGTTTACGAGGAAGAGCCCATTGAAATGCATTAGATGCTTTGCGATGGTCTTGTTATGTCAATGAATGGGTTCACTGGAATGTCTGCAGTAAATACTGTAGGTTTTACCATTCTGCATGGTTGTCAAGTATGGATAGTTGAATATGAAGATAGGTGAACTGTTGCAGGCAGTTGAATTTTGAGAAAAAACATTTTTGGCTGTCTTAACTTTTAATCTCTGTGTCATGTCATCTTGTAATTCTCACATACTATGTTTTGACAAAGGGAGACATTTTGTATAATACTTCCTCAATTTGAATTGGTTTCAATGACTTTTTCTAATGTTCGTATATCATGGACTTGTGCTGAATTTACTCTCTACTCATAGTTGCCAATTCAGATGGTATGATACTGTCATGTATTCAGTTATCATGTGATTTTAAAATTATTTTTCTTGGCATTTTCAATGGAAAGACGGATTTGAATTTTTTCTGTGGCAGTATTAAACCTGAAATTGGAAAGAAAGTAATTATTGCTAGTTGTTTTATTTACTCGTTTACATGGTGGTGTTTTACTCCTTGTGTACCAGGTGGGAACTTACCTTTATATTCACTGTGATTTTTTGCATATTCCGAAATACATATATCCGAGTTAAAATGTGCATTAATCATTTTATTTCTTGGCAGGCAGTCAAGTAGTCTCCATTACTAATATTTGATATTTGGTATGATTATTTGATTTTACTTTTTGAAATCCTTGGTGTTTATACCTTTCTTTGATCTGTTCCCTATGTTCCAGCAAAGGTTAAAAGTTGTATATGTGAGTGAAGTGCATGTTGCCCTCAATTATGCTATCTTGAAAATTGGAGGGATAACTGTAACTTGGAAACAGGTTGTAGTGCAAGTTCAACTTCATGTTTGTGATATGACTGCAGCATGCTGACCAAACATTTATGAGGAATTATTGGGCATCAATACTGCTGCTTTGGTGGTTCAGATATCGGAGTTACAGGCTAGACAATGTCTACGCTTTATGGGTTGGAGCACCATTGCCAGTGATAGAAATGATTAACCAATGATCATAAAATGGTCATCCCAGGTGCTGAGAGACATTGGATGGTCAGGCTACGCAGTTTATGCATTGTAAACTGTTAAGGAGACCATATCGTTTTTTAGTATTGTATGTGCATACAGCTTACCATGTCCAAGATATTTGAAAATGTATTTATAGTTTTATTTTTTTGTTAAATTGATACACATTTAACACCTTAAATAATCAAAAGTTATTTTCTCTTGGGAATTACCCTGCTATATCTCCTCTTCTTTATCTGTTATGTTCTAAATGTTATCTCACTTGGTTAACTAACCTCCATATATTTGTAATTGGTGGTTTTTACGGCTGACCATGATAGTCAACCTATGAGGTCAGTGGAGTTGGAATGCAGTGTGATTTCTATCTTCTATTGTATTTTGGTTAGATGACACATTTGGTTTATCTTGTTAATGTGTTTGTCAACATGGCATTTGGAGGAATGATGTGTTTCGAATCGGGCTGAATTTTTTCAATGGTTGTTCTGATTAACATCAAGCAGTAGCATGAGCACTGTGCACAGACAAGGGCATTGAGTTCACCTAATATTTTTAACCAAAGTTACTGTAAAGATTGCTATGTGGCTGGAAGCTTCTGGAATGGAATTAAAGAAATAGAAGTTGTATTTCCAGATACTCAATAACTGTTGGTATGTTTAAATTCATTGATACCTTCAAAATCCTTCCCAGTGGAGGGAAGGAGAGGGGAGGTACTATTATGAGCAGTTGGTGCAAAAATTTGAGTCTGGCTATACAGTCATCATAACTAATACTCAAATTACTTCTGTATAGTAACTTATGTCACCAACCTTGCCTCTTCTTGAGTTTTTTTCCCGATGATCTAATTATCCTTCAAATCTTGTTTGTCATTTCAACTTATTCTTCCATTTCCAGTTTTTCCTCATTTTTCTTTTCTTCAGTTTCAAGAAAATTCACTTATATATTCCCTTTGTGCACTGTCCAATTTGGTTTTGAGAATCCTACTAAACTGAACATGAGGGTTTGCTGCATTTTTTTCAAGACTAAAAGTTAGCACAAACTATTTGGGACATCATGTCTGAATTTGGAAGCATCCTTTGTAGTGTACAAATGGCTTATCATTATCATCTTTCATGGCTCCAAGACTGCTGAATATTTGGTTGTATATCTTTTTTTACTAGTTTTGTACTGTTGGATGATGATTTTTGAAGATTGAAATTGTTATTGTTGTGCAGATGACCTTGTTAATGTACAGTAAGGATCAATAGGTATCTAGGAACTACATGCATTTCATCATGTTGTCTTGATACTTGCATATTCCACATTTTTGTCATAGAGGTTATAGAAGCTCAAAGGCATCTATGTCAAATATGTGCACAACAATGAAAAAAATTAACTTTTTGAAATTGGGAGAGAAAACAAATTATATCCATCTATTATAGAAAGTAAAGTTGTTTATACTTAAAAGCTGAAGCCATCTGACAATATTGAGAAAAGAAAAGCTGTTCAAATGACAGGACTATTCTTCACAGATGCTTGGTTTAGTATTATTCGACATAATGTTAGCAAAATGTAAGAATTGTTCCTTAATTTTCAACTAGGCTTCTTGCATATCTAAGCAAAGTTATGTTTAAGTTGCCACTCAGAATAATTGAATTAGTGCTGATGTTTCATTTCCATGATCTATACCTCTCATACTTTTAGTGTGCCAATTGATAAAGTGTTGTGCAATTCAAAGTCCATATATTTTTAGCTGCATTTATGTTACGCTTGTAAGTTGGATAATTTTTGTGATATGATGAATAAATATAATCTGACATGTCATTAAATTTCTTTTTTGAGTTCTGTTTCTTCATAGGTTAGAGGTCCTGGAAAAACTTTCATGCTAAGTTTTTGATGACTAGTGGAACAAATGATTGAGCTTTGCAAATCATGACATGATTTTCATTTGTTGGTGTTTCATATAGAAATTTTTTTGGCTGATAAGGGGAGTGAAAATCAAGTTAATAAAGGAAGGGTAATAGGGATGCTGTTTGATCCTTTATGTCATTTACCATTGGTTAGGTCATTCCTTTTCTGTGATGCCTCATTAGCTGTCTGAAGGCTTGATGTAAATTCTTGGGCGGCTAGATAGGCGACGATGCTTTGTGCACTAGTTAATAAACCCTTGCAAATAACTGGTTATTGGTTATGCCTTGTAGAGTTGCATGTATCTGTCTTTCCCTCTTGGTGAGACAAACTTAGCCAGCTATTCCTTAACTCCTCTTTCTGGAAGATGTGATAGTGCTTCTGAATTTTTTCTCCCTGATCTTATCATAACATTTTTCTATGAAGTTTGTTTCACCACTGATTTCAAGTATTTCATGATTACATGAGAATTTGGCTGGAACAGTATTAGTTTGCATAATTGCCTATTCATTTTGTGTTCAAACACCCAAACTAAGTATAATATATGTACTCCAAAGTTAATATGGTTACCTCATTTTGAAAATTTTTGGGATAATTCTGATGGTCGGAATTATAAGTCAAGGATGGCCAGTTATGGATTGGTTATCAGGTTGAAGAGGAATTCTGTTTAGAGCAAAGGGAAACTTTGAGGATAGTAGAGGAAACTGCTAGACTTTTACCACCATCCAGTTGAAAGTCAGGCGTCATTCATTTTATATTGTTAGTTCTATGTTTGCATCCTTGGTTGTCAGGTTGAACCAAATTACCCCAGTTGATTGTTTCTCAAATTAGGCCTTTATTCGAATAGGTTGTGTTATTGTTTGAACATTTCATTCTTTTATTAGATGTTGTGCTATGTTGGTAATACTGTAGAAGTTTGGTTTTGAGGTAGCTGTAGTTCTTTATTCTTGATCCTGCAATACTTTATTAAATCTTGGAGAAAAGAATAAAATTTGGAACTGCTGGTGTACTCAACTGTCAAGAAGGCCTTGATTTATTGCAGTAAAGAACAAGAGGCTACATTTTGCTAGTGGCTACAATGCCAGTGAAGAGTCATGTTGCTTTAATATTTGCTGCTGGAAGGAGATAATTTACCGATTTTTATGTATATATTTGAAGTATGCATATACCCCTAAACAAAGAAGCATGCAAATTGCGCATTTCTGCTTGCTTCTATTGAGTTCTTAATTTTGATTAGTCTGTGGCATTTTCATAGATTTTTTACATCTAGTGAACCAGGAAGAAAGCAATATCAAATTAAGAGTCAACTTACATTATGATCTGGGTGTTGCCATTACTGTAGCATAAGACATTGATGTTGGTTTGGAATTGGTTCCCATTTTGGGTTCAATTTACAGTTGATATCTGTTAATGCAGTATTATTATCTGCTCTGATAATTTCAATTAAATTCTCTGTTGGAAAGCTTTTCAAGGATGTATGAGGGGGGTTGTTTGGGTATCAACCAGCCACCAATATTGAATATATGAATGAGTATGGTATGGTTGAAAAGGGCAATTCAGAAAAACTATATTTCTTAGCTCTATGTTATGTGGCTTTAAATTATTTTACCAATGAATAGGTGTTTCTTTTAGTCGATCTTAAGCTTTGAGAGCATCTGTCTGATTATATAATCACTTGTTTGTCATTGTGTTCTTATTATTTTGCTCCTAGGGACATCAATATTTCAAGTTGCTTTCAACATAGTTTTATTTGTTTTCTATGTAATGACCTACTTATCTGTTTGACAGTCTTGCAGCTGTGGCAAGGAAGAGGACGCAACATTATGCAACTGTTCTCGGTGCTTTACTTGATTTTGATCCAAACTTTGAGTCAGCAAGTGGATGTCATACTTCTAGTATCCAGTATTCATTGAGAACTGCCTTTCTGGGATTCTTGAGATCGACGCATCCATCCATCTTAGAGGTGAAATTGTTTTCTTTTCAACATCTTTCTATTGATTATCACAAACAATTGTTCTATTTCACTTGCAATTGCAATCTATATCTCCTACTTCAATAGTCACACTTTGCATCCTTGGTTTTGGGTCTCATATTTTCCTTGTGGTTTCGCTTGTAACTTCTATCTGTATTCTCCCAACAGAATCGTTAAAGGTTTTTACAGATTTGCTGATAGAAATATCAAAAAGGAAAATTACTCTTATATCCATCACTTCTGGAGGCTAAAACATTAGAGGATTCATATGATTGCACTAACACAATAATTTCTTGAAGGTGAAATCTGAATTCAGGTTTAGATTAAATAATACTGTAGTCTAAATTTATGAACTAAAGGAATTATGTGCAAACATATAGAAAAGTGCATTTTCAGGAATATTGCTGTCAGAGTATAATAATGAGCGATAGGAGATGTATTATGTTGGCCAATTCTTAAGGAAAAGAAAATGCAAATACTTGGGTGTTACAACTTTTGGATACAAATGCATGTGCATTCGTGTTTCTTCTCTAGTATTGTTTACAATTTAAAAAATTGAACAAATTTGTGGTTGTAAGAAAGAAGTTATACAGTATATTCTGCTTATAGTGGCTGCCAAACTAGAATCTTTTGTTTCTTATCAGGTTGACCGTTGGATTTTCTACGTTGATATATCTTGAAAAAGGCAAAACGTTTAAATGAAAATTTTGAGATTTTTACTGTTTCAAATCAATATATGATGTATTTTAACTGAAACATGTCACACTTCCAGTGAATTAAACTTCTTAATGTTTGTACTGGTAGTTTGTAATGTCCCTGCTTTATTTAGTTAAATTGACGAGCAGTTTTCTTCTATGAAAATGGGTCCTAAATGGCAATGAGTACTCAAATAAATATTGCCATGCCTCTTTGTGAAATTAAGTCTGAATACGGTGCCATCACTGCCATTTCTTTTTATCCTGATATGGCTATTGAGAAATTTGTTTTATTTCCAGTCAAGAGAGAGATTGGTGCGGGTTTTGCGTTCAATGAATGCTGGGGATGCTGCTGATCAGGTCGTCAGGCAAGTGGATAAAATTATTAAAAACAATGAGCGTGCTTCTCGTGAATCTAGATATAGCAGGGTGAGTACATTCAAGCACTATTTTTGTAACTTCTTGTTGGTAGGGTCTAGATTATGATTGCCATTTTAGTAACTTTCTGTCGGTGGAATCTAGACTCTGGCTTTTGTTGATCTCCATTGCCTGGTGAATTTTTTCTTGATCATCAGGAGGATCAACTATCGAACCAACTGCCAATTTCAGGAGATTACTCAAGAAAACGATATGTGCCTATAGATGGTGAAGAGCCAGCTAACGGTTATGAGATGACTTCCAAGCGAATTCATTATGGCTCTAACAGCCCTTCAAGTACTCTAATCCAAGTAAATGATTCGGAGAAAGATTCTGTTTCTTCTAATGGAGTGTCAACCATTGTTCCTCTTTTAGATAGGGATTTAACTCCTGCTGAACAAATGATTGCTATGATTGGTGCTTTGCTTGCTGAGGGAGAGAGAGGTGCTGAATCGATTGAACTTCTCATTTCAAATATTCATCCTGATATGCTAGCTGATATTGTCATCACCAATATGAAGCACTTGCCTAAGTCCCCCCCTCCTCTAACAAGAAACTCGGCAGTGATGCACCACAGTGCTTCTCTAAGTACTCCAGCACAGGTGGTCACATTACCTGCTCCGATGAATCCTATTTCTCCCATACCTCCCCTAGTTTCTGGGGGGGCTAATTCAGGAAGTTTATCATTTCCTGATGCGTCCATTATCAATAATTTCCCTGCAGATTCAAAGCGTGATCCAAGAAGGGTAAACTTTGCTCACTTTAATGGATTGTTTTTAGATGTGCCTGTTCTCTCAATTTATGAATATGTGACTTTTATGCTGTAATTAAGTCTGGAGGAACTCATCAAGACTGTTTTCTCAGGATCCACGCCGCCTGGATCCACGTCGTGCAGCTACATCTGTTGGTGTATCTTCTGTTCCTGTTGTAGATGACTCAGATTCTATGCTTCCTGAGTTTGATGGTTCTCTTCATCTAAGCAAGCCTCTTGCAGTCCCTGCTGTAACATCTCTAGAGACTGCTCATACTCCTTTGATGTCAGATGGCAAAACTGATGATAAGAATTCAGAAAATGCGTTGGTATCTGAAACTGATCAAGACGATATGAAGGAGCACCTTACTAGATCTGAGGAACTCGTCCCAAATTCAGAGAACCAAGCTTCTTCAGATCATGCACATACTTCTCTTCAGATGATCGATGAGGACCCTATTACATCAAAAGGGTCAGATGGCGAAGTGGCTTCTGAGGTTGACACTTCATGTATCTTGGACTCAGATGATCACTCTCCAACCGTTTCAAACAATGCAGTTCTTGAAGAGACGTGCCATCATTTACCTGAGCTTCCACCATACATTGAGCTTTCTGAAGAACACCTTAGAAGCATTAGAAATTTAGCAGTCAAACGGATTATCCAATCATACAAGCATGTCAACAGAAAAGATATTAACCACACGCAAATGGAACTGCTTGCTCGATTGGTTGCTCAGGTACTTCTAAGGTCATTTCCATATGTTGTGTCTTTCTCAAACTGAATGCTTGTGATTGTTTTCCGAATCTTGAGTTTAGCAATTCTTCATTTTGCAAATTGTTTTGTGCTTGATATATTTTTTGTTTTGCCATAACCAGAACAATTTGTTGTAGGAATTCATTTATTGAAAGTATTGTCACTTTCCTTATGAAGTTTCAGGCTTTTATATCAACCTTGGTGTTAACACATTCTGAGCTGGAGATGGCTTATTGGTACTTTTAGATTGCAATTTTTTGTGTGGATGTGAAGTGCATGTTGATGGATCCAGAGTTAGTAATTGGAAAAGATAATTGTTGATGATCATTTGTTTTTGGTCCCTTTTCCTAACCAACACACTTTTGTACTGTTTTCTAGTGTTTGTTTCATTGTCATTGTATAATGATGCTGCATTGAATCCATCAATGGGTGCATAACTGGGCCTTACTCTTGCAACTTTGAAATTGACTGAAGTATCATTTGTTTGTTTAGAAGTGGATTTCAGGTGTTGTACTTCCCCTTTTGGAGAAAGACAAAGCATGCAATCTCTGATATTTTGTTGTGATGAAATATAATTTTTTGTGGCTTTCTAATATTTTACTAAATGGCTTCAGCATGAATATTGACTGTCTAGTCCATAATTGAACAAAATCCAGTATTTGGAATTGCCTTGTGCTTGTTGAAAATGTTTCAGATGTATTTTGCATGAAATAGATATTAACAGTATGAGGTGCTCAAGATTATAATATCTACTGGCTGATTCTCATGTTATGAGTATATTCTCTTGCATTTACAAAATTATGTGGTGCTTGTTTCCCAGATCGATGCAGATGAAGACATTATGGCAATGCTGCAAAAACATATCGTTGTGGATTACCAACAGCAAAAGGTATTGCTTGTTGTGTTGCAGGCTTGGCTATGTCTTTCAATTCTTTTGTTTGTTCTGTTGATTTTAGATGCTGCCTGCTGTGAGAAGAACTGGCATAAAATGGATGCTGCAAGTTTTATCAAGCATGACTTTTGTTATGATGGGCGATGAATTGATATAGACTTGTGCTCTAATTTCATGAAAAAAATGCCTGCATGGCTTTTCTATGACTAGAACCTTTGACGATTGGTTGGACCTGCTTATGACATTGATATTAATCGATACCCAATTGATTAGACTTAGAGATGAAGGTGGTTTTAATGTAACTTTCTGTGTATTTTTGCAGGGTCACGAGCTTGTATTGTATATCTTGTACCATCTACATTCGCTCATGATTATAGAGGACTCTTCATATGCAGCTGATATGTATGAGAAATTCCTCTTGGTGGTGGTAGGCACTTCTTAAGCTGAGGTTCAGCCTTATATTGTTCATGTGGGATAATTCATGTAAATATTTTTTATGCAGGCGAAGTCCTTACTTGATACTTTTCCAGCTTTGGACAAATCCTTTAGTAGACTTCTTGGAGAAGTTCCACATTTGACCGAGTCTGCATTGAAATTGTTAGATGATCTCTGCTACCATGATGTTTTTGATTCGCATGGAAAAGAGGTTCGTGACGCTGAACGCGTAACTCAGGGCCTTGGTGCAGTCTGGGGTCTGATTTTGGGGCGCCCAAACAATCGGCATGCATGTTTAGATATAGCTTTGAAGGTAATGAACTCTTGCATTGTTATTGCCTAGAGGGTTTATGTCTCTCTATTCTGCATGTTCTGCTTTAATCATGTTGAAGTATGGGATAGCAGTAATTCTGACTGTTACTTGGATCTGCAAATTGCAGCACTGGACAGCTACTGGCTTATAATTTATGTCCCCAATATTATAATGAATATTCCTTGAAGATCATATGATAGAGTTATGATCCTGGAATTTTGAGATAAAATTTAAAGAAACAATCCTTAACTATACTCACTATCTAAGCAGCATACTTAACATTTCTCTTTTTTATTGATTAAAATGGGGTGGAAACCGCTGTAAGTATGACATGGTAGACTGGATAGTTGAAGCAAGCTGCAGGTCCAAGTGCTCCCTGTTTTTAAGTAGAATGGTTTCATATGCAATATCATGCTTTAGGGTTCTTACTGATTTTAAAATGCTTCAAACTTTATCAAATTAATTTCCAATTTAGGGATTGTAAGCCTGCCCATACTCTGTTGCAGTGCACTTATGTCACATTTTCTTGATATCTTAGTACCCTATTATAAAATATTGCTAGAATTAATCTAAATCTACCTATCTTTTGTACACAAAAGGTGGCGATCTCCCTCAATAAAGCATCCAGTTTATGTGCTTAATGTGCAAAGGAGGGAAGAATGTCACAATCCCTCTATAACCTATTCTAGTGTGCATGATTATACAATTTGTCTATTTGCTAGGAATTACTTGTACCTAAAACACGTTTGTTTCTTTATGGCAGTGTGCTGTTCACTCACAAGATGACATTCGAGGAAAAGCAATCCGCCTGGTAATGTTTCCTTTGGCTCATAGAACACTATCTCTGGAGTCTTTTGGAGTTTATATTCTTGGTTTCTGCATATCTTTGTTATTACTTGGCTACTTGTTTTCTTTTTCTTTGTTCTAATTATCTCAATTGTCTTTGTCCTGTGCAGGTAGCGAACAAACTATATCAGCTCAGTTACATATCAGAAAAAATAGAGCAATTTGCAACAAGTATGTTGCTGTTGGCTGTTAACCGCCGCACTTCGGATTTAGAGCTTTCACAATCTGGATTAGCTGGTCAAAGAGAAGGAGAGGTATGGAACATATGTTTCTGCTGTATATTTCCCCCAGCATTCATTCTTGGCAAATGTTTATCCCTTACAAGTTCTGTTGATGGGAAAGAGTCTCCTTTGTCTGCTGGCTTTTAGTGGCAAGAAATATTATCCTTCCTTGTCAGGTTGGTTAGATTGAACATTTCTTCAGACAAAAGTATATTATCATGATTGGCAATAGGACTTAAATGATTTAGAACGCATGCTTTTTGTTTACATTTGGAAGCAGTGATAGTTGTGCAACGGACATATGGTGATAGTAAAACAGTAAGCTTCATGTTGATCTCATCTATATTATTTTCCGGTTTCTTCTATATTCTAGTTGTGAAAAAAAGAAATACTATTGGGATTTCCAGTATCAAGCAATATTGGGTTGATGTTGGGGAAAAACTTTGTTCCTGATCTAATCATTTTCCAGGTTGGAAACCAGGAAACATCTGTTAGCGGCTCTCAAGTCTCAGAGACTGGAAATGGTGAACATGATTCCACAAAGGGTGTACAGGCAGCTCTTCAAAACTTTTCAACCCTGCCATTTCCAGAAGCTCAGCGACTTATTTCTTTATTTTTTGCTTTATGTACAAAGGTATGTATATTTTATTGCATTGTTGAAAATTTTCAAAGGTGTAATAGCATTGCCACTGCTGTATTTCATTACCCTCTGTTGAGTGTCAAAAATGACAAGCGCTACATTGGAAGTCTTTGTAAAAAAAATGGAGTTTTCTGTAAAGTTTTGAGCTTTGAGCTGAAAACATGATGTGCTTTGGTAAATGTGAAAACAATGGGTTGGCACCTTTGATTTCTCAGTACCGACTTTTTTATAGGTGGCTTGCACCTATGATTTCTCTGGACTACTTCTTTTGATTGGGGAGTGAGGGTGTACTCTGTTTATTCATTTTTGTACATGCTTGTTGCTCTGATGAAGCTTATCCTGTGTTTCAGAAACCTAGCCTTTTTCGACTTGTATTTGATATTTACGGGCGAGCTCCAAAAACTGTGAAGCAGGTTAGCACTTGTTTGTTACACACAAATGGGCTTATCTGCCTTTTTTCCTTGGTCAATAATTGTGTGCTCTGGAAATTTTCTTACTCTACTGTAACCTATCATGGTTTTATGAGAATCTTTTGTCAAAGCATTTAATTTTTTGGTAGTATTAACTAAACCACCACAATCATGGATCCTCTCTGAATTCTGATGTTTGTGAGATAATTCCATATTCTAGTAAGAAAAGTGTTGTCCAATATGTTGTACCAAGTTCAAAGCTTTTGTTAAGTTCTGATCACTGCATAAGTTTTATATTTGAAGGGAATCCTAATTCTGTTATAACTACGAAACTATACATTGCATTTAGAATTTCGTATAATTTATAGAATTGAGGCAAATAAAACTCAATTGAAATTTAAGGACTGTAGGTTAACTTGCGTCAATTTTACTAATATTCTCTGTGAGATGCCCTTTACTTGCCCCTCACAGATGATTTTTTACAATATTTTAAAGAAAAGAATCAACTTTTATTCATTAGTTTCTGTGGATATAATACCCCTTTCTTTATAAGCTCTTAAATTACATAATGTTGGTGTCGAACCCAAGATTCCTTACCTGTGCCAACTGATCTAAGGCTCATTAACTGGATAGATATCACTTAACTGCCTATGTCTATGTCTGTTTAATATTGGAGTTCTGATGGAAATTGTGAAGCAGCTCCTAGATGGGATTTTATGATTGGCTCATTTAGTCTGTGTTTCATACAAAAAAGACCTCCTCAGGGACAGTATTTAGGATTTGTAGTAAAAAAGGTTTTGGAGTGACATGGGGAAAATTGAAGGTTTTGATATGGTAGTAGTTTCTAGCGAGAAAGAAAGATAAAAAAGAAGTCTCATGTAGGGTTCTCAGGGAATTGCATAATATAACCCCAATAGAGCGTTGAAGCTTTATTTATTCAGAAACTGCTTGCAATTAGCATAACAGTTGTAGGTTATGTATAGACTCGAGCTTCTAAAGCCTAACAGTACGAGTACCCTGGTTAAACAAGGATTTGGACCAATAAATCAGAAAATATAATTATCTTTAACTAATAATTAAGACCTTTTGATCTGCTAAATTTGATCTTAAAAATTTATGGTAATCTAGCTATTACAGAAGAACCTGGACAGTGGTAATATAAAAAAATAGATAATCTTCTTCAGCATTATTGAAAAATTTCTCTCTTTTTGGAGTGCAACTTAGTAATGTCCCCTATATATTGTGAGGGTGATTGCAAACTTCATATGCCCCATTCCTTATGTAGTATCTCACCTTGTGGATTGCAGGCTGTTCATCGACATGTCCCTATTCTTATCAGAGCACTGGGATCTTCTTACTCTGAATTGTTGCCAGTGGTTTCTGATCCACCTGAAGGATGTGAAAATCTTTTGATGCTGGTAGTTTCCTTTTATTGAATTGTAACAAATTCTTGTTTCATCTTCTTCAATAACTATTTGTTTTTATTGTAAGATTATCTATGCATGCATGACTCCGATGGTGGTTTATTTTCTGGCTAGGTGCTCCAAATACTGACTCAGGAAACAACACCCTCCACTGATCTGATTGCCACAGTTAAACATCTCTATGAAAATAAGTTGAAGGTCTTTTCATTACTTAGCTTCTATTTCCCTTCCCAATTAAATGGCTCTCTGGTTTTCATTTAAGTTCTCTTGCAGGATGCCACAATCTTGATTCCAATTCTTTCATCTCTGTCCAAAAGTGAGGTATGTTTCACTTTCAGTTCATGCTCATTATTGCTGTTAATTTGAAAATTAAGTGAATCTTTTTATCTGATAAATGGTTATAGATTTAATTTACAAGATTAGATCTATTTGACCATTACTTAATGTTGTTCCTTAACCCTTTTTTGTGACAAATGTTACCCTCAAACTTTAGTAAAATGGGTTATGGCTTTCCATGTACCCGTAATAGCAGGTAAATGTCTTATATGGACACATTCACATTGTGGAACATGGTATGTGGGTTCATGTGAGACATAAGAATATTCACGTTTTACATTCCTTTTCTCCTTCATTAAAATATAGTTAATTGGTAATCGTTTAATTTAATGCACTAAAAATTAAATATATATATATTTATCTATTTGTTTGAAACAAGCAAAAATCAAAATAGGAAAATAAGATATAAGCCCATATAATGACAAGATAACCTATTAAGATGGAATTTAATAGATAATAAAACAATTATCATGATGAAGAGAAGAGCCGAGCCGTTGAGTTTTTACTTTGATTTTAGGATTTTAACAAATTTTTTTCGAAGCTAACTAAATTAGGATGGGTTGGAAGAGGAAAAAAATGATTTGTTTGCAGAATTTTAGGATTTGTCATGTGGGTCCTACATGGTCTTAAAATAAGATATCTGTGCTTTTATCAGAGATAAGAGGACAATATTGATTTACTTTTCCTAAAGGACAATTTTGATTTACTTTTCCTAAATTACTGGATAACGTTTGTGGAAAATGAAGCTCCTGATCAACATTATGCAAATTGACAAAGTTGACGGACAAACTTCAAGTATTAACCTACGTTATTCTAAACATTATATGGATTATCCAATGTTGGGGAAAAAAAGCTAAGATTGATTCTGCCTGGTTCTGTCATGTTGCTTCCTCATTTGGTGTCTAACTTTACTTACATTTCATCATTTGGTTTTGTGTTGAAGTTTTGAGTTTGTTAAGCCCAAAAAATCCAGAATTTTGCCAAGAACAGTTAGCATTTTAATCAGTTTGGGTCATATCAGATTAGAATATCTAAATGGAAACTAAGTGAACCTAACTTGCAAGTCAAATTGTTCAACCAGAGAAATATCAGCACTTCTTAAAGGATTAGATGCAAGCCCAAAGCATCTCTTTGTCTTGCACATTCCAAATTGAGCCGCCTTAATTTATACCATATGCCCTCCTTTTCATTTGTAGGTTATGAAAAGAGGTAAAGAGAATGTGCCTAAGTTGGTTTAAGTTAATTCTCAGAACAGTTGACCGCTCACTTTTTTCAATGATGAGCTTGTAGCTTTTGTTACTCTTGAAAGCCTATAAGGTCTAGAAGGGGGTTTGTGGTCTCAGGACCTTGTATGATGCATCTCGTGTAGATATATGTATGTATATAAGAAATTTTGTTGTAACACATACAAGTTTTTCTTGAAGTTGGAAGTTAAAAGTTTATTGTCCTATACTGCCCAACTCTTGTGTATGCTCTCTAATTTGTCTGGAAATGAATATTTTGATGGCAGGTTTTGCCTATATTTCCTCGACTTGTTGGACTTCCTATCGAAAAATTTCAAATGGCAGTTGCTCACATATTACAGGTATATTTTAATGCTTCTCTTTTGATTTAATTTTTGACTGACATATCACGTCATGCTGTGCACTGGATGTCTTTCTACGGCGAAACTATTCTTGCCATTTTTTGTTCATATTATTCTCTCTGGGGGGCTTGTGGGACTTCAAAAGATCAACACACAAGTATTTGTCGGCTTCTTTCATCCTATTCTGAAACCCTTGTAAGAAAATGAGCTTGTTGAATTTCTTAATGTAAGTTCATACTTGAGTAAACGTTGGTAGGTGGAGCCTGCATGTACCAAAGATACTTAATTATCCAACTCAACCAAAAAGGTATTGACCAACTTTTAGCTATTGATCCCACACTCCCGTAATTAATCTCACCTAAAGACTTTGGGGATATATTTTATGTCAAAAAGAAAATGACAAAGTTGTTAGAAACCAGCATGCTCAGCCACTTTTCAATGCCTATGGAAACATATATAACTCTCTATTTTGCTCATATCAATAAAATTTTCCCTGATACACAAAAAATGTTGTTGCTTGTAATTCTAGGGTGTGGGATTACTAATAGGGTTGCCTGCTTAGCTCTACCACCCTTCCATAGAAGAGAAAATTTTCAATTGACACTGTAGGGGATGTGCCTAACACTACCCTTTCCATTAAAGTGCAAATTGTCAATTGATCCAGACCAAAGAATCAAATCAACTTTACATCAGATTGAATGATATGCAGTTATGTCAATGTTGGTAAAAATATATATTGTTTGAAGATATAATAGTTTGCTTGTGTTTGTAATCTAAGACAAGAGGCGTATTTGGTTCTGAGATTGTTAGTTTTGTCCTACTTGACATAATACCACAGTTGATTATTCTTGTCCTATGGAACATCTTACCTCTGTTTTTGGTAATCAAACCAAACACCTCTTGAATTTTTGGTTACTGGATTGTAACATTACGGCTTAGCTCCAGTATAGAAGCGCTTTAGTGGTTGTATTTTAAATAGTAAAGGAACGCATACCAAAGTATAAATTTGGCCATGAAGGGTTCTTCTTGTTAGGCTCAATAATTGCTATTTCTATGGGTCTCCAACATCCCTCATAAAGGGGGTTGGGTTGATGGAGTCTAAAGGGGGTTGGGTTTCTGGAGTCTTGGGATTCCAACAATCCTATTGTGATCACTGGACAATAGGACTGGGAACCTCACTTTCTTTGCTTGCTTTGGCCCCAATGCATTTTTATTGGAGATTTCTGCCCTTCTATGTAAGCTGAAGGAGGAATGATTTTGTGATTCATATTTTCCTCTCTAGTTTTCCATATGAAACCGAAAGTTGTTAATAAATTGCACCTTTTAATACAGGGTTCAGCTCATACGGGTCCAGCTTTAACACCAGCCGAAGTGTTGGTTGCAATCCATGACATCAGTCCAGAGAAAGATGGCCTTGCACTAAAAAAGGTATGTGTAGGAATGATGCTGAGCTGATCATTTATTAATTAAGGACATGTTAATATTCGATGTGATGGTCTATCATCTACTAATTGTTCTTGCATTTAAACTATTTCTATTCTTTGTTACACATATAGTCATTTACCAGAATCTCCTGGAGGACTTAGGTAGATCTTGAGTATTTAGTGGACATGTTCTGTATAATAAAATGTTAGGAGGCAAGTCAAAATGTTTATAACTACTTCTATGTCCATGATTGCTCCTGATGTCCATGATGTTGATTTCTCTGCTTTCCATACCATGTATGCAGATAACAGATGCCTGCACAGCTTGTTTTGAACAACGCACGGTTTTTACACAACAGGTCTTGGCAAGGGCCCTTAATCAAATGGTATAAAATAACTTCATTTGCCTGATTTAATCGATATAAACTTTTTTTTTTTCGTTTCTGTACTAACTTGTTCACATGCCAGGTTGATCTCACTCCTCTGCCTTTACTCTTCATGAGAACAGTAATACAGGCTATAGATGCTTTTCCAACTCTGGTATCTTTTGAATCCAGTCGTTACATTCATATTAAGGAATTTTTTGGTTACATTCTGATTTTCACATTTCATAGACTTCCTTCACATATATTTGCTCACGGGCCTGGCATTGGAATAATGAAGTCCATAGTCCAACTTTTAGCTGTAAATGTGTTTTCTTACTGAATCGGAAACTGACAGTAACAGCCTCTAGTTCAAACTAAGAAACGACAAATATTTTCCTCTACCCGGTTGTCCTTACAATTGAAAATTTATGTCAGGAAAAGAAAATGATAGTAATATAAAAAAAATTAGCCAATGACTCAATGGCATCTTCCCTTGTCTTAAGGGCTGGGGCTAGGGGATCCTGAGTTCAATTTCCAGTGAGGAGTTTAATAGGAATTTAGGGGTGGGCTTGGATTGGGTAGAATTGTCTTATAAAAAAAATAAAAAAATACTATCACTAACCACAGTTAATGATACTATCAATGTCAATATCATTAATTGGCATTGATGTCTCAATTAATAAAACAGCGTTTTAGCTTTCAGCATTTTGGTCGAACCTCATTACCCACACTTTTCAAGATATGTGTCAGAAATTAACGGTCAGTGGCTTTTCTTTAAGAGCAAAATATGTTAAAAATTGAAAATTCTAGCTCACAAGTCTTACCTGCGAGTAGATATTTTGTAAATAAATTTCATACAGCCACTGGTATCTTAGCATGAATTAGTAGAACATTTATCTACTTTTCTTGGGAAATGTGGTGATTACTGCTGAATTTGATTGCAATATTTTGAGTGTCAGATTGTGTATTTTCTTCTAGTAACATCATGCTTGTTCACTAGGTTGACTTTGTTATGGAGATACTATCTAAACTCGTGAGCAGACAGGTGTGCTATTCTCTTTGAATTGTCTCCGGTTTTACCTTCATTCTGCCTTGGTGTTTCACTCATTTTTTTTGTACTTCAGGTGTGGAAAATGCCAAAGTTATGGGTTGGGTTCATGAAATGTGTCTCTCAAACCCGGCCACATTCTTTCCATGTGCTGTTACAGGTACATGCTAAAGTTTCATTTGTTTGCAAATTTCCTTTACCATTGCTGGTACCCCCCTACAGCCTTCTTTTATGATTACTGCTTGCAGTTGCCTCCGCCTCAACTTGAAAGTGCTCTAAACAAGCATGCTAACCTCCGAGGTCCCTTGGCTACTTTTGCCAGCCAACCAAGTATCAAAGCTTCACTGCCAAGGTATTGATTTTGCGGACTTGATCTACACTTACTCAAAATGAATTGCATATCTTTATTAGTTGTGGACATCAACAGAAAAAATAGTTTCTTGATGTATGTTGTCTTCTAAAATCTCACTAGATTCCTCTGCAGCAGATTTTCTGCTAGCACAAGGTTTTGAAATTTGCACTGGTTCCAACTGTCTGGTTTTAGTCCAACTAGAACTGCAACCTGGTCTTGTACAACTGACGGTACTTTCTGTCCAATTAGTTTGTTTTCTAAAATAAACCTTTGAAGGGGTATATCTTGACTTACAGATCTTCAATTGGGACAATTTTTTTTTTTTCCATAGTGCATAACTTCTCGAGATATGCATCATAATAGTGTTTTTGAAATTAGTTATATTTATAGTAATATTTATGTATTCTAAATATATATATGTAACTCTGGTTCAATCTCCCATTATAATCTGGTTACCCTTGACCTCATAAACCGGTTTGATGGTCAGTCGGCGGTTTTGAAAATTTGACAACAGCCAAATTTTGGTTGGAGTTTACCCGAGTATCTTCATGAAAACTAACATCTAGGGTAGGAAGTGGATGTTTGTTCAGTACCTTGGCTGACTGGGACGTTCAATGCCCTCATCCCAAGTGAAACGAGCTTTGTTATGTTAGGCATTTATTAGATTGATTAAAATCAATGGAATGTCCTCTCTGTTTCTTCATGGCTCAGGTAGGATCTTTAGAAGATTGCTGTTTTATCTTAATGAAAGTTCAACCATTAATTCGCAGAGTTGTATAGATCTTTCCTCTCAATATGTCAAAGGAAACTAATTATCTTTTGGGCATACTTGCCACATTTTTATTGCATATACAGATACCATCCTTTTTCTGGTATATGTTTTATCTCCTTATGTATTTAAGCAGTTGTGTTTAATGACAATAGAACACGAGAAGTGCAATGGTTTCCTAAAGAAAGATCCAGTTCCAGCCTCTAATTTGATAGTAGGAGGTGGAACGGGGCCAGAATATAATAGGTTGTTTTAGGATGTAACAAAATAAGTTGAGGATGAATAAGGAAAAAGAATCTATTGGTATGTTAAGAATAACTGTTGGTGTTATCAGCTGCTTAGTTGTGTTGTGATTCGCTACTTCCATGAGGGCTAAGCATTTTCTTCAGGGTGAAATACTGATTCCAGGTATTGATGTAGCTCACCTACTTTCTATTAGTCCTGCCAGGAAGTCAGTTATATGCTATTAGTAAACCATTAAGATTTCAATGTTTTCTTGCCAGTTAAATCCTATTATTGCAAATAAATTTTGAATAAATAAGTCACCGTAAACTAAATAACTACAAAAAAAATTTTCAATTAATCATTTAAGCTTTGCTTTTGTTGTGAAATTTTACATGGCCGATGGCAGCATCCGTACTCCTTGCTAGTCTCCCTTTTCACGTGATGCCAACTTCTGTTACAAAAGAATATTAAGCTTCCGTAGTTAATGGAAAGCTCCTGTCAAATCTTGAAGGATCTGTAATGTCGATTGCATCCTTTTCCGTATCCTCTTCGCTAAGAATGCTTATTTTATACAAATGCATTTTGCAGGTCAACGCTGGCAGTCCTTGGCCTTGTTAATGAATCGCAAGTGCCTCAAATGAATGTGTCATCTTTGCAAGCTTCAAACACAGGTTCTTCAGCTCAAGAAGCAAATTTTACATGACATCGACTGTGCGAGTCAGAAGTTGACTTGAATTACAGCACAGCCTGTACGACGGCCATTCTGCATGTTGGTAACCCTCCAATTGGTCCTTCGGCCTGAAAGTAACATGGAAGTTGTCTGCTTGGTATAGTTTTTTACAACCGGGATGCAGAACATAGAAAAGGTGGCTCGTTGATCATGGAACACGACTTTGCAGGGTATTCCATCGAAGAACACAAATCTCAGCTCCCTGCACATTCGCCTTAAATTGTAGCATGTTGTAATCCTCGGCTCCCTGTCGCCTATTTGTTCATGTTCCTCTAATGAATTCTCTTCTAAAGTTTTGATCCTTGGTTCTCTGAATGGGCTTATAAAATGAACGAGTGTAGTGTTTTAGTTGGCATAAACACATCCTATCCATGGGATCCAAAGAAAAGATTACGGTTCTCCTCAGATCAATGATCCAACCTATAATACTTCTGAAAAGGATTGGATACTGAGCCTTTGTTTCCCTGTTCCAAACTTTCTCTTGGGTCGTACCATCCTTAACGTCCAAGACCATAATTTAGAAACAGAATATGTTGATGGCTCTGTAGTTGAACCGATAGCGCGAAAGGAAATGGGAAATGCCAACTGCCGATATAAATCTAACTACATGGTCTTTGCGACAAAGTCATGATATAGACAACTATACGGAACCTCGAGAAACTTGGAAACTGGAAAATATATTTGAAGCAATTATAAACAAAGATGGCTAGAGATTTGAATTAGCGGACAATGTAGATTGGAAGGCGATTAAACTGTTGACCAATCTGAGAAATGTTGTGAAAAGTATACACAGCACCCACTGTTTGATACAAAGAATGAACCCCTCAACTATCTCTACAGCACAAACATGTCTTTTTGAGGGCTGGGCCACAAATTCCTTAGTCATCTATAAAATGTCAAAACCCTGTGCAGAAGCAAAATTTTGTATCTGCAAAGCCGATTAAAGAAATCTTCTCTTTCTGTGTCAAAGGCATCTGAGTAAACGGATCCCGTTTAAGGCCGTCGGTTTCCTCAAGAATCCAAGATATGCTTAAGCACTAAGAGCCACCACCAATATGAAACGGGTGCAGAACCGTCTGCAAGTAGAAACAAGAAAAACCTAGGTTGAAAAGTCCAACCAGAATTTAAAATTAATTTGTCTGCAGAACAATAAATATGAAAACAAAATCCTTACCACCATTGCAAGAAAAAAGTTTCAGGTTTCAGTTTGTTCATTGAAGGACGTGGGAATGGGACAAAATTCTAATTTGCTTGCTATCACCCATTCCTCAGTTTAAGCATAGGAGTCTAAGCCAACAACTAAAATATCCACATACAAAGAAAGAATAAATGCACTATTCATGTCATGGTACCTGCATCAAAATTGTATGTTGAGTCATTTAATGGGTAAAGCAACATCAAGATTCTTCTGGAGCAACCAATTTTTGGGATAGAGAAGACAAGGGGCATCTATATGGAGATGCCAGTTTAGTATCCTTGAACAACCAGGCGTCACACCTTCCATCTGACTTTCATCTTCGACAACTTGTTCTATGAATGCAGTCTCCTGCCAAGAAAATCGATGAATCTCAAATTGAGTATAGGAATGAGATACACGAAAATGTAGTGACAATGTATACTTGAAAACCCTCCTTCAATGTGTCCAACTGTCTAATTGGAGCTGAAGAAGGACGAAGCCACCTCTTCGGGTCCCATAGGATAGTGCTGTTGAAAGCAAATCCGGACATACCAACATGAAACCTTCGAAGCCTTTTACTCTTTTCGTTTGTGTGCCATCCTATTATGTTAGTTTCATTGCATACCGGACCTTCCAGAATTGCTTTGTTCTTGCTTTGAGCGAGCATTGCAACAGGCCAGGTTCCGAAACGGCTACAAAAAAATACACAATATAAATAATCCATACTATATGAACATCAGGTAAGTGTCAAGATGGATCATGGCATGGAAACCACACCACAATGTCTATGAGATGGAAGCTGCTGCAGTGAGCTATAGAACCAAATTCAGGAGCTTGAATTCAAGGAGGATTGTCATCTTCAGTTTCTTTGGCAAATACAAATTCTTGAAAATACAGAGAATAGCACGCTCTTTATTCTTCTCTTATTTAATTCCCTATAAAAGAAGCAGAGAAGCTTCTCAATTCTAATAGCCAAACTCTCATTATGTAAAGTATAACATTGCATTCCCAACAAGCTAACAGTGTTAGCCAGGTAAAACAAGGAAGAACCTCTGCAACATGGGGAATGGGTTGAATGAGAATGAGAGTCTATGGCGAGCAAAAAATTAAATTTGTCAGCACAGTTCACCCATCAAGAAGACACTACACCTGGTTGGAGTCTAGACACAAACTTTCCACGAAGGATCACACCTGAAACTACATCGAGCAGAAACAAACAGTACATTGAAGCCATAATCCGAGAGAGACCACCTGACGTTCCTCAAAGAGTGTAAAACACAGTAGCACATGACAATGAAACAGATACACTACCGAACCAAGCTAGCAAACTGGACCTTAAGTTGATGCGCCTGAGTTCTATACAACTGGAAAAAGCACCAATCAAATGGAGAATTACTTAAAAGTTGTACTGAAAATCCACATCAAATCTCAAATTTTCTATCACTAACACAGGAAAATGCAATCAAAACCTAAATCACTAGCAATACATCATTTAAAGCATTACCTGATCCGTCTCAAGCTCTCGAACAACTCCATCGAATAAACATTGTCATCATCAGCGAAATACACAATCCCATCCAATCTATGCCTTTCGATATGCTCCAAGGCCGCATTTCTCTGGTGCACCCCTCTGTCCTTCACATCCTCCGAAGAGGAATTCCTCGCGCATACTAAATGTCTATACATCACCCCTGACTTCCTCAGCAGCTCCGCCGTCTCGAACGACGCCGCCTTCATTTCCACCACTATCCACAGCAGCGGCGGCTGGATCAGTCGCAGCACCTGCCCCAACCTGTTTAGAAAGTATCCCTGCATTGCCCTATTATACGTCGGTGTTATCACGATCAACTGCTTTCGCTCAGCAAAATCAAATCGCCATACAATGCCGTTGTCGAGTACATCATTACCACTATTGACGCCGTAAGACACGGTGCGGCGGGAGAAAGCCTCGTCGAGCTGGACGTTGACATGTGACGGCTTGATCATTTCGATGGAGAAATGATTCTGGATGCCATTGTCCACGTGGCTGAACGCAAGCATACCGAAGAGTAACCCCAGAAGGAAGAATACAAGGCAGATGTACAAGGATCTGCCAAATCCTCTTGTGCCGCCCCGGCGAAGCAGGAAAAACGCCGAGGCGGAGTATTTGCTATTACCATTAAAATTCAGTGACGGTGAGGACAAAGAGAATGGGGAGTTCGGTGCCGTGACTCCTGTCTGGTAAGTTCGGCCGAAGTGAGCAGGCGAGAGCGTTCGTCGGATGGATGCCATTCGATCACTGACTGCTCACATAATCTATACTCGACAGGACGACCGAGATTCGTCCAACAAACAACGAAAACAAAATATCGTAGCTCTTATGCCGCTCCCCGAGCATAAAACAAAGATTTAGATACCGAAACTTAAACTCCAGTAGAGTTTCATAAGCGGCAAGGATTCGAAATGGCTGTTAAGAGTTGTGGAACGAAGGTGAAACTCGAAGCGAGGACGCAGGATGTAGTGTGGCCGTTACGTCGCGGAGAGCGGTGCTGGTCAAACGTGGGAGGCAGTGAGATGTCAGTGCTGCAATACGCAGGGAATGTGCCAGTCGCTGACTTACACGTGGTAAATTTTGGCAGGATAAAGCGTCACACGTCTCTCCGGGTATTTCTTTCCTTGCACTAATCACTAATGTAATGGCTGTGTGTGGGGTTGTAGTGTCATTAAGTATGGTTTAAGCCTTTATGGAGAGATTGTGGAGCTTAAAAGGTAGGCTTTAATGGTTTAATCATTAGGCCACTAAAAATCATACAACGGCTGTAGTGTAGCCTGTTTTAATTGTTCGTGAATATTTTTATAATAAATTCGTATTTCTTTCTATGGTTATTTATTAGATTAGTATATATTTTATTTTCAAGACTATTTGATTTAATAACATACATCCGAAAATTAGTAGATTCTGAATTAAAGATCGAACTTCAACATATAAACATTATAATTGACCACAAATCCTACTCATACCCTAATTCCATGTTTACAGCGGATTTTCCATGGATGGTTTTATGACCCATTGGAATCTTTCTGTTTTAGGCTTTTCTGTTCCTTGTGGGAAGATTTTGTTGCCATTGGTAGGAGATTCATTCAGAACAGCCTTGAAATCTACTTGAAATGGTGGCTCGACTGATACTCGCTTAATGGGCTTCCATGACACTTGAGTTAGGCTAATAGAACTCCTGGGCCTTGGTCTGACTAGAACCCAATTTCAACTGGAGCGACTGCTGGGCTGAACTGTGTTCTTTTGAGTTCAATAATGTCAGCGACGTGGTGCAGTTGGTATCAATTTCTCCATTATATAATGAATATGAAAAATTGAAATTTTTGGGGTCCAGATTGAAATTAAAATTTATTATATTAAATCAAATTATGTTATTCGGATAATACGGATCCAACTTGCTTATGTTATCACTGTCCGTCGCTCAATACGTGAAAGCAATTACATTAAAAACAAAGTATTTTTCCTTTTCCAACTGAACTAGGCCTCAAGTTATTAACCCAACATATATGTCCCATTCCAAGTCAAGAGATGTAACAAGGAAGTAGTTTCCTTTTCCGACCAAACTTGGCTTCAAGTTAAGATACCAGCTGAATCCTGTCTGAGTGTAGACGGACGGATCATCTTTGCGGCATGAGGTCCATTCTATCTTTTTTCCCCTTTCTGTCTCGTCATTTTGAGTCCATTATATTTGTAGAAGACGGTGGAAGAAATGGGCCCATGAAAATACTTTACATGTTTGTATCCGAGGAATTGAGAAGCTGGAGGCGGAGACCTTTTACTGGGCCCTATGGGTTGGCCTGCTATGGATTGGCTTCCGATAAGTGGTATGGACAAGCGTGGCTTTTTTTGCGGAGGAGAGGGTGGGCTACATTGGATAGGTGATTGATTGGCTACTAGTTGGGGTAAATGAAGGCATGCCCCAATTATGTACCTACGTTTAATCCGGCTTTCAATAGGATTGGACCCATCAATCTTAGTAGCTACGGAGCACATTGACCGGTGATGGTTGGTACGGAGCACATTGACCACTGATGGACCATTTTGAGACCCCACACTTTTTTTTTTCCAAGTAATATGACTGAAATTATCTTCCCTACATCAATAATTAGATATCTAACCAACAATGATTGATAATAGTAAGTCACCAATCTAAATCCAGAAAAAATTATATTACGAATAAAAAATATAATTTTAAGAATATTTTAATTTTAATTTATTTAATATAAATACTCAAATCATTTTTAATAAAATTAAAAAATTATTTTAAATATTTTTAAATTTGCAAATAATTTATTTGCTCTCTAATTTTTATTTTAAATTAAATGTTTTAATTTGTCCCCCAGCTCTAATCTGTTTGCGCTACGGAGATTGGATTTGGTTTTGGAGATGTATCTCGAAAATCATAAAATATGATATTTTAATATTAAAAAATTAATTAATTATTAAATTAAATGAAGATTTATTATTATAAAATTAATTTTAATTGTTTATTATCAACACCAATTCCAATCCCCATAAATTCAGACGGACTGATGGAAGCCACATTCCGTTGTCATCATCATTGTCGAAAGCCTAAAAGCTGCTGGAAAGGAGTAAGAGTTCCGAGCTTGGTCCAAGCAAGAACATCTTTCAAACCAAATGGAACAAAAACCAAAGGGCACAGGCACATGGCTACCAACAATCAGGTTTTTACTCTGATGCCTAAAATCATGTTCAGACCGAGCAGTTCTTGCACTGATTAGACTGCAATGAGGGTCAGCTTAGCCTATCTCGAGATGGGACAGCTACCGTTGAACATCAACCAGAAGGGAGACAAAAAGATGAAGAGCAGAGAGAAAAAAAAAATTCACATAACAATAGTTTATTTTTTATCTTTGGCAAGAAAATATGACGTTGGGCCCCGAGCATCTTTTACTTCATAATCAAGGCTCTAATGGTGTATTTCGTAGATAATTAAATCGATTAAAATTATTATTAAGATGAATTTAATTAGGTTAGAATAAAATTAGGATGTTATAAATATTAATGTTTGGTATGATAATTTCTATAATTTATTTTTTACAACAAAATAAAAAGATATTTTTAGACTTTTTTTTATTAAAAATATGATGGTATGAAGGGTTAGTAATGATAGAAAAAATCTTTTTGTTTGGTAGAAAAAATTAAATTTATGACAGTATTTGCCACACCTTAATGACAGAAAATAAGTAAGAAATATAAAATTCTTATTTGACTATTTTTGAAAATTAAAAACTATTAGGTTTGTGTTTTATAATTAAACTATTTCATATAAAACTTTATAAAAAACTATTTTGTATATAAAAAAGGCTGAAGGCGTAATTCATCAATTCTACATACTAATCGTACAATTACAATACGTGTTTCTCCAATTTCGTAAATTAAATGAGCATTTGAATGAGTACGATTCCTGCGCATCCGGAACTCGTTGATTTGACCTCCAACTCAGTAACCTAATCACAACCCTTCCCGATCCGCAACCTTATTTGACCATGGAAGCCATAGTGTACTGCAGTGCTTGTTCCATTCAGCTAATGCATCTGACAAAGCTAGTTTAGATGATTACGCATTTTCTGTCGGCAATGTATATCCATTCCCAGCACTTGTTTGATTCAGGATGAAGTTAGCTAAGCTATTGGTCGTGCAATCTGAACTTGACTGAGTCATGCATGCCCCTTACTGACAAGGATCCAGAACCCGGCCACCAGAATTAGAAAAGCTTCTAATTTCAGACAACTCCTACTTCTGCTAATGATGGCTTCATGGAACGTATCGACTCTCTGTGATCTCCACTAACCACTAGCGAAAATGCATGCATGAGGTGAGAACACAATAGCGGTAATCACAACTAGCAAGCGTGCTATAAGGTCCATATACGTTTCTTCAAGTAAACGAAAAGTAATTAATTACCATCTTGTCGTTTCTCTGAAGCTATTATATATTATATATATATTTGCATTTCTGTGTTGGGTTAAAAAGTTGGACTCCAAAGGAATGGAGCTCGTGATTATAATAATCAGCCATGCTTCCGTATCAAGTATGGGTTATTCTCGGTCTGTCTCGCTTGTCCTATGGTTACTGTGATCGTGATTGATCCAATTGAACACTTTCTTGTTTGTCATCATGGAATTGAATTTGCAAACCCACCTGGAAAAATAATCATGTATGATTGCTGCTGAATGAGGTTGAGCTTATAGAATCCCTTCTTATTTCAATTCAAAAGGTGTGGGAAGTAATAGCTTATTGGACTCTTTCCCACAAAACCGACCATGACCTTACTTACATCTCCTACGCTCTTATTGGTTGGTCTTCAGTTTGTGTCACTTTCATTTCTAGGTAGTTCAATTCAGGATGTGGATTCAATAATTAATCGAAGACACGTTGATTTCCAAAGCACAGAAAAGGGCAATGGGGGGACTGAGTCAAAATATGCACTACTCGGCATTAGTGAACAAAACTAATGTCAAAGACAAGCAAAGGCAAATTAAAGCTCAGTTGGGACCGTTGGAATCTATAGTTTTTTTTCCCCCTTTCACATCAAAATTAAGCGAAGATAATTGCATCAAGTATGATTATGATGATATGCACGCAACTTAGTGTCCTGAACCTTTTCAATAAACCAACACGTGTTGATCGTAAAACGATTGGTATATTGTTGTCTCTACTACTACTTCCCCTTTCAATATATAAACAATCACGTTTGTCACCTCTCTTGAAGTGGCTTAGTTGTGTTTCTATCACCATGGGTGGTTATGATGCCCGGTCGGCCTCACATTGACCTTTTCTTGTGCTCTCATCACAAAAAGAAATATATACCAATTGATTGACTTTGGGATGGAAACTTATAAAGAAAGTGTGTCAATTGCCATACAACACTCCAAAATAGAGATCTGTTGGCATCCCAGAAGGGACATAGCAAGGGTTAAAAAAACAAAGATAGTGCATTGTTTTATCTTTCTTTTTTAAAAAAAATTCAAAAAGGTCCTGGAAAAAGTACTGAGGCCTGCTGATGATCATTTCTGTTCCGTTCCCTACATAATTTGGTACCGGTGCTGCCATCGGGTGACACCGAAAACTAAGTTACAGAACGTGTCGATTTCTTAGTGCATGAGCCATGGAAGAAATTTTGCAATGGTCCAACACTTGTACTATATTATGTACAACATTTAGAGGGCCTATCTTAGAAATTAAGACATTACGACATTGACTATATACCTTATGTGCAGGACTCCTCTGATGCCACAATTGGCTTCTTTTTATATATATACATATATATATATATATATATATATCTCTTTGAGGGATTGAGGATTTCTTCAAATTAAAGTCTCCACCAATCAAGTCTTCTAGTTTATAAAAATTGGCCTCAGTAAAACTCCATCCAACCTATGACAGTTTGATTCCGGCCTCCGTAGACACACCATGCTCCAGTTTGATTTAACTAGGGTTCTTATACTTCCTCCAGGTCTGCACGACAAGCTACCCAGATTATACAGCAGCACAACATGTTTATAAATTGAAAATAACTTGGAATTACTTTTGAACTTTAGCAGATTATACATGAGTATAAAAACGATTTTCTATTTTTGCCAAGGATATATGGTATCTACATTGAAGAACTGTACATCTAAGGACATCCCCATTATTGCATGCTTGTGGAATGGAACACATGATAATGCAAGAGTTTCCGAGGGAGGCAATGGCTGCGGGATACATGGAATCGTACAAAAACAGTCGGTAGACAATTATTTATCTCATAGGAAATCGCCAACTTTTTGTAATGTAAGAAATGTAAGAATGCCTATTATGAAAGTATGAATGTGGGATCATTCTCACTCGAAAAAAGAGGAGGGATCCATGCAACTCCAATTTCCTAGGCTTTATAGCCACTAAAGAAAAAGTGACTTTCGGCAATAGGAATCGAAAGCATGAATTGGATTCTGACACCAAGTTCTTTTCTTACCAAGATAAGAAGGTCCAGCAACACTTGTAATGGTGAAACATGTAAAGGCGGCAGAGCCTCCTATCACTATTCACTCTCTATGATGGAGATAAGGGCCACTGGCTGCAATCTCTTATCGAGAATGGATGGTTTTTGACAAGACGTTTAGACAGAGAAGAAGAGAAGGGGGGAAATTAAGAAAAAGGAAGAACTACGGTTGCCGGTTTTAGTTATGTGATTAGATGGCATGCACCTATATGGCGTTACTAAATAAGATATATGCTAAGCTAATTTAATTGAGGGCATTGCTTGAGTCTTTTTATTAAGTTATTCTTTACTTTTTTGTTGGAATCCTACCACAATATTCCTCCGATGGGGGTGGGGCGGTTTTATTGTTGTCGGCATCAATATGCTTTGCTTTCTTGGAATTGTTCTTACATTATTAAATAAATCTATGCGCATGAGTTCTTGTAGCACATAAAATAAGGCCATCTGGCGGACTGCTAAATGAACAAGTGGATAGAGATGGAGACAAATGCTACATTGCCATACAATTAAACCTCGCCAAAAGTCTAACGGGTAGGACTACTTCATATGCTACTGTTAGTGGGTTGTAGATACTAGACAGTGATGGGGATATGCTCGTTATTCAAAATTCAAGTCCTTTACTATTCAAGGGTCTGAAATCTGTATGCTCCTGCAAATATTGGACGTATGCGCACCCAATCAAGTAAACTTTCACTTAATAAATTTCTGTGCATTAATTGGAATTTCCGCACTTAAAATTTTGTACCGACAGCCTCATACATATTGACGACTGTTTAGCACAAATCAATATCAATACGGTATTAGTAAAGTTCATCATCAGGATCACTTCAGCTTTTCGGGTTGGCTAGGTGAAACCAAACCGGTCTTTCGGACAAATTAAGGCCTTTATTATAGTACTTGAAGAAAACTTTGGAAAGGGATTAATTAAGAGGTGTTCTGTCTCAATGAATACTCGATTGGCGTAGTTTTCCAAACAAAGATACATCATATATACATCGGTACCAATGCGCACGACACTGACCATAGCAGTGTCTACAAGTTTGCCGTGGAAGCAATACGTATACCATTTGCACGGTCCTCTCCGAAACGAGTTTATGCAATCATCGAACCTCATCGTCATCAATATTCTTCTCTCAGTACAGTATTGACGAAGTTGCAGAGGGAACCACGAAAAGACTGCTAATTAACTATGCTATTATTGCCTTTGTGAACATTATTCTACTATTCCTGTAGAAGACAATCCTATGAAAAGGCCTATTCATGTGGGACTTGTTGTTGGTAACAATGAATATTGCATTTAATTTTGGCTTTCAAGAAAAAAGGTCAGCTCAATTTTTTTACAAGAATAAAAAGGGAATGAGATTGTGGACGACAACGTCTGAAACAGCAAATTGTGAAGCTTGCAATTCTATGAATATGATAATGTTTTGGTCCATACAAGTCACGTTGGCTCCCATTTCAGAGGGTGAAGTCTATGGACAAGATGAGGAGGTAGTTAATGCCTATGCCACACCATACACTAGTAAGACAGTTCCTGTGCCACACTTGCATGGTGATGGAGCTATACGAGGAAATAGCTAGAAAGAGATGGGGGAAAATATAATTAATAAATTGATGAAAAAGATGAGGATCATGAGGAGAAGGGAGAGGACAAGTGGTTATACGCAGCACTATACCTGCATACAAACCCAACACAGATATCTTTACATGTGTGTTTGTATTGAAAGTAACAATAAACTATTGATGGTCTAACGTGTACCACTCAAAACCAGCGTGAACTGGGACCAACCCCCGAGCTATCCTGCTCCTTTTCGTGCTTTTGCCGATGCATATATATATATATACGTATAAACTGGTTAAATAAACTTACAACAGTGGTATGAGGGTTCGTATTTTCGACCGGTGCTTTTTTGTTAAAAAAATGTTGATCAAACTGTGAACTTGTTCTGAAGGGTGACTGATTGTAATTAAAGGACTCCTGAGGTGGTGGGGTGTGGGAGGGAGGTGGGGAACTGGGTAATGCAGAGGCACTGCTCCTTTTTTTGTCATACAAGCAAGAATAGCAGGATATTGTTTCATCAGTTTGACGGAGGCCCCCCATCCAATCACTTCTTCGTTAGATACCTCTCTGCTGCCACTCATTTCTCATTGCTTCTCACTCCTAGTCTGCCTCTACCCTCCACACCTGCATAAGGTCATCTACCTATATATATATCTTATAGTTTTACATTTCAATTCCGGCACATGAAGGTGGTGCAAAAGTTGATGGAGCTTCACAACACAAAATTCTTGGAAAAAGTTATCAAGAATGTGCATATTTGATACCATAATTTCAAATATTATTCCAAATAATCTACATCTATTTTTAATTAGTATTTATGATATAGCAAAAAAAATTAATTAGTGATATGCTTTAAATGATTTTATTAAAATAAAACTTACTAGAAATGAGTATGGGCACTGTTGGTACAAACCGAACCCATTCAGAAGAAAAATCATAAAAAATACCGAAAATTCCCACAAAACATTAATTTTAAAATTCTAAATCTATATAGTTAAGCAAGCATACAGACAATAATTAGATTACACAGCTGTTCTTTTGAATTTAATCAACCCTGAATATTAAGTATTTAAATATATTTCATACACATATACATATTTCTTAAACCCGAATAAAGTCTTGGTTGGGTCCTTACAATTAATCGACGCGTACGAACATTACAAGTCGAGCTGGAGTAGATTTGACCAAATCCCAAAGAGGACAAAACAAAAAGAATCGAGTGGAAATGAAAGTTTGGTACGGTATCATTTCAGATCGACCCATCGGTACCCTTTGAAGGAACATCCAAATACATGTAATATATATGAGTAGCTCAAATTTGATAGTAACTTGAAGATTTTCACTCTTGTCTTTTATTCAGTTCTGTAATGTTTCTATAGGCCGGTCCCGCAGGTATAAGCAAGTTTCGGATTGGGGTGGCATGAGCTGCAAAACAAGATCCCTGCCCCCTCGTTGGGTACATACTGCACTTCCTTAGTTTTTCATCTTTTGCGTTGCATTGAACTGAAGCAAGGTCAAGGATACCTCAACTTGGCGTTTTTATATGTATGAACAGTTTTGTTGGTGTCAAAAAGGTAAGCAAACGGCTTAGGTGGCAGATAAACCAATGGATAATACACAAGTAGTCCTGTAAACACAAGTGGAAGTAGCTATCATGTACCTGTTTTGGGATATGTTAATCCCATCTACAAAAGGTGGTACTCTCGCCGTGATGATCCAGAAACTTTGTAGCTACCAAAGGAATAGGACCAACACTTTGGGGGATATTTTAATACAAAGAGAGATTGTGGGAGGAAGTCTAATTAGGTGTCTTGAGTATGCCAGAAGGAAGAACTTTCGGTGTAAAAAGGGTACACGTGAGATCGTATTAAGGGAAACTGAGGGAAACTTTATAGCGGGCTTGAGTTAATTTTCCATTTTAGGTAGTCAAAGGATGACCACTACACGATACCAAGGAGGGAAATTAAGGGAACAAGAAGAAGAAGAAATGTAAGCAGTACCCTTTTTTCGACGCCTCAAGAACAACCGACAGCATGAAGCTTTTCTTCATCTGTGAGTCTCTGTCTCTCGGGCCGGGAGCGGGAGCCAATATGTAAGGAGAAATACAACAGTTTGAAGTATGTTTCATCCATTGTATAATTAAAGCATGGTATTAATAATAATACAACGTGGAGAGTGGAATAAAAAAAGAGATCAGGAGTGGTCATATACCGTACAGGTTGAAATTTATAATGGGCATTCTAAGGAACAGGATTCACATCAGCTCCTCGACAGAGGGGCAAAAATGGGGGAACCGAAACTCTCTATACTTGTATGCTCTGTTTGGTGGTGTGGTTGGGTATTAATGGGTCGGTTTCCGGTGAAGTAGACTTCACAAGCTTATCATCAAAGTACAAGATATCTTCAAGATTAGCCCTCTTGCTAGCCTCCTTGCCAGTATTAGCTGGCTCTGGCTTTGATGATATTGGTAATATTGGAGCAGTGGCTGCAGAAGTTTCTGTAAGCGCTCTTGCTCTCTCCACTTGAACCATCCAGTCTGTTGAGCATAGCACATAAAGCATGAGCAAGGCGCATGAAGCTTGAGCTGCAAGCAACCCTAGCCAGAGCCCAGCAAATCCCATTTTGGCCACAAACCCCATGAACAATGCCACCGGCATACCCACCAAGTAAAATGAACCCAGATTGATATTTGCTCCAATGCTAGGCCGAGCACTCCCTCTTAGAACGCCGCAACCGGTTGTTTGTGGGCAATTGCCCAGCTCGCAAAGCCCTGCTATTGGCAATGCTACAGAAGTAAGCCCAAGAATCTCAGCGTCACTTGTGAAAAATCTGCCCCATTGGTGCCTCATCAATGTTGTGAAAAGCATCGCCATGAGGCCTAAAGCTACAGCACATGCCATAGAAACAATCATGGAAATGCGAGCTCTGGCTGGGCGGTTAGCCCCTAGCTCATTTCCAACTCTTGTTGACACTCCAAGGCTGAGAGATGAGGGGAACACGTAGACTAAAGAAGTCGTCTGGATGAGGATTCCCATTGAAGCTACGGTGGCTTTGGGGTTGGCTAGAAGACCACATAGCATTATCATGAATTCGTACCACCACCACTCAAGGCAAACAGATATACAGGTGGGAACAGCAAGAGCTAGCAAAGATGACCATCCTCTAAGGCAATCTGTGCTTGGAGAAACCCATGAATCTTTATATACACCGGAGAGGTACACGAAGGAAACAAGCGAGAGGAAAAGATTGAGATTAGTCAAAACCATTGCTATGGCAACTCCTGCAACACCCATTTTGAAGTGGACAACCAGGAGGAAATTTATAGGAACATGAAGGATTACAGAGAAGGCTGAACAGTAAGTCAATGGCAACGTAATGCTTTGAGTTCTAAGATAGATGCGAAGCGGGTGGAGAAGTGAAAGGAAGAAAAGGTCAGGAATGGAGAAAAGGATGAAAGTTTGGGCAACTGATGATATTTCTTGGTCTTGGCCACACCACAATAGAATCCTTTTCATGTTTAGCCACATGAACGAAATTGGAATAGACGTTGAGAGGAGGAGGAGAACAGTTCTTTGAAGAGTCAAGCCCAGGAGCTTCCATTGTTTGGCACCGTAAGCTTGCCCGCAGATGGGCTCCATTCCCATTGCCAGACCAGAGATAACAGAGTAGCCGGTGATGTTGGCGAAACCAATGGACAGTGAACCACCAGCTAGCTCAAGCTCCCCAAGATAGCCAAGGAAAAGCATGGAGACCATGGCTCTGGAATACATGATAAGACCCGTAAGTGTTGTCGGACCTGAGATCTTCCCTATTTCTTTGATTTCTTCAAAGGCCTGAAAATGCAAACAAGAGAACCAACTTTATTTATTAAATTGAAAAAAAGGGAAGATGATTACAATCCTTATTTGGCCTATTAGTCAATGTTTGGTTGTGTATTACAGTTAAAAGAAGTTTCTTTTCTTTCTTTTACCTCAGAAGGGGTTGGCCATCTATGCAGTCCCTCTTGATCATCTGTATAAAAATCCATGCTTTTGGTGGGTTTGGTACTGAAATGAGTAATCTTGTTGCCAAGGAATGAGGACGGCGAAGATGCCTTTGGGTTACACATGATACCCAGTTACGGTTTGGACAGACTATTGAAAGAACCGAAACTGAAATAAGAGAGTAAAAGATGCAACCTCTTAGTGCAAGGTTTGGTGTGCTTTGTTTGTTTGCTGGTTTTAGATGAAAATGGATACTTTGAGTGGAAGAGGCAGGAGGGACGAAACTATATATACATGAAGGGCTTGGGGCCTACTCTTGGGTTCGAAGGAACGTGTCGACAATATGAAAAGAATGCTGTGAAAAAAAGTTCATACCGATGAAAATGTCTGAAAGCTTGTGGGGGCCGACTCTTTACTTTCTATATTTTAGCTCCTCTACCAGGCCACCTCTCTTTCCTTTCCCCCCCTCGACCATGGATTCAGCCGTTCATCGATAACTTTTACAAATATATAATTCTTGCTTTCAGGGTTAGAGTAGCAGTACAAGGGAGGGAAACAGGTCTGTCTAGCTAGGTCTTATCTTTAAGAAGATGGTGAAGCCCAGAAGAGGTTATTGGTGGGTTTATCCATTTGTTTTAAACCGCCATTGCCGGTTTGTCCAAGTAATATATTTTTGTAAAATCAAACGATCGATAATGGGGGGACCTTTCAGCATTTTGTGCAGACACTTTTTGGTTAACTGGATAATATGTATTTCAGACCGTTTCCAACTTAGGTTTTGCTTTCTGTAACAAAAGGGGATAAACAAGTTTATCTTGAGGCAGCCAAGTGGAGTGGAATGGAATGGATGAAGCAAATTCGCCTACTTGTGAAATGACAGGGGCATCATGGTATATGGGTTGACAAGAGCAGCAGCGAAAGACCTCTTTTTTTCTTTTCTTTTTTCTTTATCTGCAGTGCCGGGAAATGCTTGCATGTTCCAAGGCAGCCGATGCATGTACAGAGTGTTTGCACAAGCCATGTGGTAAATAAAACACATCTTCGTTGTCTGCAACCTTTGAGAAAAAAACAGAAACAGGAAAACATAGCTGTGCTATTTGCTTCAATCAGAGAAGTGACAAGCCTTGTGCAAAACTCTGTTTTCAGGCCCCGTCTACTCCGCCTTCCCGCTTCCACTTGTTGTGGGAGAATAAGTGGACAGATGAAGACTCAAGGGGAGTGGGCAACTATTGTTGAGAGGTGAAAGAAACAAATAATGCCAACATGTGGTGGAGCTTCTTCCTGCAGAAGGTGGAAGAGAGATGGGCTGGAATTTTGTTGCTGTGGAGGAAATGTTTAAGAAGCTCAACACCTTAAGTGCCAATTTCAGAGTTACATCTTCCGAGAGATTTAAGAAAAGATTCAAGCTGAATTATTTCAACATTTTTCCCGTTCAATGATGCAACCGATATTTTCGTTTGGCTCCATGATTGGGTGTTCTTTAGATTACAGTGTGCATGATTGTAATCATCAGTAGGATGGGTTCACTTTTGGCAGATTTTCTACAAACTTTCATGCAATTTGGTAATGAGGATCGGTGGTGCAAAGGCTTGAAATTACTTCATTATGCAAATCTGAGGGACAAAATCATCCCATGGTTAGAGGTAACTTGAGCTTTAACCTAGAAGGATTGGCATAAGTAGAAGGAGTAATCTGTGGGTATTGAGGAAGGAACTTCAATCAAGAGGATATTAGTGACTAAGAAACCTGGGCTGCTCTCTACGAACAAAACAAAAGATGATATTTTACTAGTATTACTATTATTGGGTTGATTGTTTTTGGGTTTTTAACAAGGTTATCTTCATGGATATGTGGAGGTAGGTGCTGTGCTATGGATGGGACCACCACTAGTATTAATGGGGATACTGCGGATGGCTGTATGGAGAACCGGCAGACGGAAGAGAGGGAACACTGAGGGACATTACGTGCTCCAACTGCGACCATTTAATTTGTATCCTTTTTCTCACAACAACAGAGACGAGACTGAGACTGTCTCTGCGTAGGAGAGAGCCAGCCTTTGGCTATACTCTGAGAGGCAACAGAACCAGCCCTACCATCTTCACCCTCCTCTCATACAAATTTAGCAGTTCGTCTTTTTGGCATTTTCCACGGTCTATGCGCCTTCCTCAAGCTTCAGTTTTCCTTTTTGTTTAATTTGCATACTATATTACTTCTCTGAAATCCATACCCACCCATGTCAGATTCCATGTGTCTCCAGCTCGATAAGCTGCCGCAGATGAGAGCCAGTGTCATGAGTTTGCAGCATCCAATGGACACAGAATACTTCCAGAATAAACGATTCATTTCAGGAATTTCAGAATTTAGCATCCTAATTGTGATCTTCCAGTAGTACATTAAAGTTGATGGGTGGTGTATTTTAAAGGGAACACAAAATGAAAAAGGGAAAAAGATCGGATGGTGATGCCATCCGCCGCTACTGTCAATCAGAAAACCATTTTCACAACAACTTGCTGTCATAATGGAAAGAGAGCCGAGACAGAATTTTCAAGGCCAGATAATAAACTAAACACGATGATGCAGCAGATTACAAGTTTCGATGGAGGAAAAGGATATATGCAACTGCGACAAGACCTTTCAGGATTTGACATTAATAAAAAGATTATACTAGTCTAGAAAGTAGAAACTCGAACAAATTCACAGATTCCATATCCATCACATCCACCCTCCTCCTTTCCTGAAAAGGAACGATGCTTACTTGATTTCAGAAACGAGTCACTGGCGAGGGATGCCAAGTTATCTGCCTCATTTAATGCTTAATCCGTTTTTAGCTAGATGTGACTTGTGCGCTACACCGCACGATTAATACCTGACTTAGGTGCTGGATGACATCTTTTTATGCTCCCATTCCTGTTCTCTCATTCCTCATATCGCACATCTGCTTGTGTTTGTTCGCATACAGGTGCAGTGTACCGATTGTAACGTCTCAAACAAGAGTAGTACAGATTTTCAGAATTAGCACCACGCACTGAACTGCAACTGAACCCACTAAGCAATTGTGATGCTATGTCACTCTGGCTATGCGTTTCTTTCTTTCAAGTTTAACCCCTCCCGAACTGCGCTCCTGTAAGGCATGAACAATAATTAGCGCAGAGAATTTGTACTTGGAGGAGGGTATTTTAAATGATTCTCGTGCCTTGCCAGAAAGCAATGCATGGGGCATTAAAAGCGAAACAGACTTTCATAGATACTGATAGCTGTAATAAACACAAGAATTTATTCCAAGGTTCAGACACAACCAAAAAGAGAAAAAGTATTAAATTTTGATCATAATGTGGACCTTCCATAAGAAAAAAATCAATCAAACTTTCCGAAAAATCAAATTATAGAGGACATGTCTCCATCCGCTCCCAATCACCACAACTCACAAACTGTTGGCCACCCAGCACAACTCACTATATTCATTTTGGCAAATTCTGGCACATTTCGCATGAGATTCCAATACGGCATGCTTGGACACCAATAGACACTCAATATTGCCTTCAAAAGCGAAATATAACCTTTCTTTTCCAAAGAACAAATCCCGAAGAGCACCTACTTATCTTGGTTGACAAGAAAATATTCTTGGACATATCCAGTGCTTCCTCTACCTTCCCATTCCCATGGCAGCTGATTGACAGATTTTCAATTTAATAATTTCTTATTTCAATTTAGATGGCTCTCCTCTCCATCATTAATCAATTTACTACGTTTATTGTGTACAAAAATTTTCATCACAAGCAACTAGTGCTTCACCTTTAGCCTCTTCCCGCTCTTCACAGAAGTCCTATGCTGGGAATCGTACCTCTCTTAGTATTTACGGGGATCTTGTAGTTGACCACACCAATTTTTTAACAAGTTACTGAAACGTCGAGGAATTCACACACTCCCTAAGAACTCTGACTTTCTTACGCAAATGAAAGCAATCATTCATCTCACATTCAGCTTTCGTGTTTATCTGACAATGATGCAATTGCAATGACACCTTCCACTAATTGCATCGATTGAATGAATAAATGAAAAAGGACACTGGTATAAGGAACATTGTCACTATGTTAACTTCTTGGCAACAGATGACTTTGAGGCCAGTATTAACATTTGGGTAACCAGAAGGATACAAACGAATACCTCATACCTCATACCTCGTGAGCGCCCTGGGTTTCTGAGCACCAGATCGAGGAATGCCCACCACAGCTATAAGTCTACCAACTAAGGAAGCAAGTCCTTCAACAGTAAGGGCTGGTGTGTTTCCCTCGCCGAAGAGCTGATCGTTCCCATTGTACAGCTCCCAGGGACACCAATACCTGTTTTTTCTTCTTTTTTTTAAATTAATCTCTGAACACCTTATTTACCAAGAGTTGGAAAATTGAGGACAAAATCATTCTATGGAATTTCCAATCACAGTTATAGTTGAAGTGTATTCTGATTGATCTAAGACCCGCATTATAGTACACTGTTGAATAGAAGACATTTATCTCATTTGAGATTTTCTTGTAGTTTCTCATATGTTCCGTTACTTTGATTGACAACAGAAACAAATGGAATCAATATCATCGTGTAGGTTCTGGTGTTAAGCCAGCTTTCAATTTAATTTGAAATGTCCAGTTAACGTATTCGCAGTATACAATATTCTAGACCTAACTATGATTCAAAATCACAATAATAAACTAGCAGATTTTCCACATCACAAATTCTAATGAGTATAAATTCAGCAAATTCAAAACAAAATAATTAAGATCATAGTTTTCCAAGAGTTTTGCCTAGATAAAAATAAATAAATAAGTGACAATTATGTTTTTATACTGTCAGCTAGTCAGAAGAGCCCAGAATAATGATAGACTACAACCCTTCTTATATCAAATGAATTCATGGATCCTCATTGTGGATGCTAAAGGTGCATAGGGCATAACATTCCCTAGGCAGTACATAAGTTTATGAAGCTGAAAAGAAAAGGAAACAGGCCCGGAAAGGTTTGGAAGAGTTATAAAGACCAAGATGGCGTTGGAATTAGTTTTAAAAAGAATGAAAGCACATATAGAATTGCATAATCATAATGCAATCAAAGAAGATATCCAAATTGTTTTGATAACAAAATACCTATAACCAAAAATTGAGCCTATATTGGATTTGGGAGATCCAAATTAGATAAAATGCAAAATGAACTTGACATACTCAAAGTTCAGGAACTATTTTCTTGCCCATAAACAACCCGATAAATGCAGCATGGTATGTCACATGAAAATTTTTCTTTTCAATAATTCACCTCAATACCTACGAGAATCAAGTAATCAGGCCAAAGGAAACAGGGGGAGTTGGAGGAACTGGAAGCATTGAGAGAATGCATCCAAATGGTTTGAATCTTATCTTTCTACATATGTAATTACTTTAAGCGCAACTATCCATAATCAGTAGTAGGAAAAATGGGAAAACAAAAAGAGGAGCACAGAGAGGCTTGACCTGATGGAGTTTTTTTCCTTTTTTTCACATACGCAACTTAAAATATGACCTCACCCATATAGAAACAGAATGTTTTCTGAACTGCTAAACTATATGGCATAACAGATTATGAAACTACAACAACAGAGACCAAGGGTCAACACATATTAGGCGTTTCCACACATCACCAGGGATCTGATTGCATAGCTGCCAGGAGCCATACGTACAGATGAAAACATGACTCAAATAAATAGTTGTATGTTACGAAAGGTTGATTTCAATTGTTTTGGTATTAGTTTCAACTGTATATCTACACTGCAAGGGGCATGACCCATAGTTTAATATATATAGTTAAGATTATTAAGGCAAATGTATCTAGTAGATTCAAAACAGTAAACTTAAAATTAGCTGCAAATGCACTTGTATCATCAGAATGAACTCATGTCTTGATATCTTCCTTTAAGCAACGGACAATAAGAATTTTAGTTTAATATTTCCAAGGAAGATTGGAGAACAATCATACTGATCTACATAAGAAACGAATCAAGGGCAACAAAAAACCGGTTCTGGCAAGAATAACCAAATTCATCATGAAGCCTAGTGCACTGTATCTGACTCCAGAATTATAATTCTGCCCTTCATTTGGCTTGCCACCATAGTTTTACCGACCCATCCAGTCAGTATCAAAAGAAAGAAAGGAAACCATTCAATCCAATTGAGAACAGTAACCAACAATATTGTCTATACAGTCCATGGAAAATATCTAAATGTCACAAATATCTCCCAGAGAAAAGCTCTTCTTCATAGCCTAACTGTCCTGGCACTTCAGCAACCGGTGAAGATCTGAGAGACAGGCTTAAAGTGATTCTTGTGAGGCTGAGATGCTTATGTATGCCGTAATTGCCATAAAAACAGTGTCCGATAGAATGCAGACTTGAGATTGGCACAGTCAATATCACATGCAAAGGTAACCGTAAAAGGGAAAATTTTGAACCAGCCACAGTTTGATCTGGTGGCAAAGCCTAGAATGTGAACCTGGTTCTCCAGGTATATGCAAGCTTGTTGTTATATATGTGTGTTTTGGCATGTGTGTGTTAGCAGGCTGGTTAGTGTTGATGAGTTAGCTTTAGGACGGTGCAACAAACCAATCAGAGAAACTCCGTAGCAAATTATTCAAGAAACTATGAATCAAGACAGTAAAGATATCCCGATACTCCATTCACCTCCAATTTCCATTGTATCGTAAAATGCATTAGTGCATAAGTTCACACTAAAACAATAAATGTCACTTTGCCAATAAAACAAATAAAAATTCGAAATGCCTTCGATCCCAAGAAAGAAATCAAATAAACCATTCATCTCCTATTCTGAAACTCAAAATTGTAGTTTTCGAACAAAAACTACAATTTAATCACTCAACTTTTCTAATCTAAAACATGAATGGAAAACAAGGACCACCTGAAAATGTTAGATCATTAATATCCTTATTCTATTTGTCCTTTTCTGTCTAATTAATAGACATGCCTAACGAAGCTCAGATACTCGGAAGAAGGGCTCATATCCGTTACCCACCTGAATTGAAGCATATCCAACCTTCGCATTATATGCAACGCCAGAAAAATTGGCAATCATTTGCAACAGTACCAAGCTCAATGTGCGAAATATGACGGAGACGCGAATAGCTCACACCTCATACCAACCAGCAGGACCCTACCCAATAGTATCGAAACCTCCCACGGAAACGACGCACATTATCATGTTACTAGGCCATAACCGTCTATTGAAACAAATTCGACCCACACTTGGATAGAACTAGCATCTTACAGAGATAGAGCAAACATTAAGCAATCGATCAAACGTCAAAGTAACAAAACTATCACCATGGCTCCTCAACCTGACTAAAACTTATTTCTAAAATTATTGAAGAAGGTAGTTAACACTTAGAATAATTACCAATGAGACAACTGAGGAGAGCTTTATAGGGACCCTTAGCGACATCCAGTATCCAGAACCCGAACACGAACACCGCGGTGGCACGGGGTCCTGACTTGACCACCTCTGTCACCAAACATCCACCCGATATCCGCCGAATCGTCGATGATCAGAACAGCGAGCGTCCGCGCTGCGATGAACGGCTTCTGCCGGCCGATACGGTTTGTACAACGATCGCTCATGTGGTCCACCAGAGGCTGAACAATCAGGCCCGATAACGATCCGCAAAGCCAAATTATGCCGGGATCCCAGCTCCTGCACATACGGTATTTGGAGTGAGAGCTACAAGGCCCAACAGAACTATATCCCGCCCGTGATTAAAGTCACGCGCAGTAACTGCCGCAGCGGGACTCTCCTCACGGGATGATGCCCCGCCATTGCACCCGGTTGTTTCGCCCCAGCCGGTCCCTTAGCCATATCCCGACAGCCGAAGCACGCCGTCTTAGCCCCGTGTCTAGGCTCCCCGTCTAACTCTTCTTCAGCTCATTTGTGCATTTTGTGAAGTGAGGGAAAACATGAAAAATAAATGGCGGTTTCAATATTTATAATTTGCTATGCCCTTGTTTTTTTTTTACTGTAGAAGAGTATCCCGCCCTGTAGTAGGATTAATCTCTCTCCGGGGACGTATGGCGTCCTACCAACAATGCTTGCTCTATACACGTCTTTAATGGTTCAAACTCAAGTCAATTAAGGGGAATCCAGCCCATGCTGTTGGACCCAACATGTGTTGGTCTGCTATGCCCTTGGTTGAGGATAATTTTACGGGTTTACCTGGTTCTGGCAGATGCGAAGTATACAGGGAGGAGAACAATGTGAAATAATGATAGAACAATATGAAATAGTAATCCATACAGAAGAGCAAAATTGAATATTAGATTCAGACTTTATCTTCTAAGGATAATTGTCGTTTTGAGTGAACGGAGTAGCGTTAAGATCGTTTCGTTGTATCACCTAGATTTAATAAATATTTTAATATATTTAATCAGTATCACTTAATAGATTAATAGACTAATGTATAAAATTATAAGAATATTATGATATCAGATCTTTTTTTTATTATAATCAATTAAAAATTTCACATTTCTCTCTTATTTTTTATTTTTTTATTCTAACAAACTATAATCTCTTCCTTCTCTCTAATCTCTCTCATTTCTCATATTTTTTTGTTATTTTATTATGAAACACTTATTGTTTCATCTTTCTATTATTTTTTTATTTTTTTATTCAGATACACCGGATTGTCACATGCTGAAAGTAACATTAGATATATTATTTTCGATATATCATATTGATTATAACATGATGAAAGTAATATTGACCTTCAACTTATCATATTGATTGTAATAATTTTTTTTACAATTACTGTGACATGCCGAAGATAACATACTCAATATTACCTTTAGCATGTTATGATCAATATATAACATGCCGATACCATATAATGTATGTTACTTTTAGTATGTCATATTAATTATAATATTTTTTAAGAAATATATTGATCGTAACATGTTAAATGTAACATACCTAATATTACCTTTGATATAACATATTAATTATAATATTTTTTAATAAACATATTAATCATAACATACTGAAGGTAACATTAGGTATGTTACATTCGATTTATCATATTAATTATATTTTTTTAATAAGCATATTAATCATAATATGCTAACGATAATATTGAGTATGTTACATTCTGTATGTCATATTAATTGTAACTTTTTTTTGAATAAATATATTGATCGTAACATACTGAAAATAACATTGGGTATATTACTTTCAGCATGTTACATTGATTGTAAAAAAAATTACAATTAATATGACATATCGAGTATGTTACCTTAATTATACTATAATCAATATAACATATCGAGTATGTTAACTTCATTATACTATAATCAATATGACATGTCGAAAGTAACATACCCAATGTTACCTTCACCATGTGACAATCACTGTGTCTGAATAAAAAAAAATTAAAAAATAATAAAAAAATGAAAGAGACAGTCAGTATTTCATAATAAAATAACAAAAATAAATAGGGAGAGATGAGAGAAATTATAGTTTGCTAGAATAAAAAAAATAAAAAGTAAGAGAGAGATGAGAGAGATTGTCAGTTTATTAGAATTAAAAAATAAAAAATAATCTAACATCATAATGACACAAATTAAAGACAAAAATATCCTTATAACATCAGTATGTTAAGTGGTGCTAATTAGATATATTAAAATATTGAATGAGTCTGGATGGTGTAAATGTTACGTGATATACCAAGACCACCTTAAAACTACTCCATGAACGGTATGATTGAGGGGATTTATATGTCCAAGGACGGTTTACTTTTCAGGTACGGGGTCTACAAGAGTTATTTGACGTCTCGTCAAGAAGATATTACTTCAGGTATCAAGAGATGTTACGCGTGCAACCCTATTTGATACTTGTCAATCTCAGTTCGACCTTGATACTTATCGAGCTTGGGCTGCTGCTCAACCAAGCCCATCAGACTGAGTTCAAACTTGATACCAAATCTTTCCTTTTTTTTCCAAAGAGCATTTACAATCATGAATCCAATTCCAAATCTCGATCAGAAAGAGAAAAATATAAATTTTTAATGGAAGGCTAAATTTCAAATTAATAATTTATATAATGTTTTAAGGATGAATGTCTCTTCAAATATGTCTCTTCTATATCACTAGATAGATTTGAAGAGTAATGTCCTTCTTACCATAGATGTAAATAATATATGTTTATGTCTATAAATATCTATCTATAATATCTATAGGAACATCCTAAAATATCTGAATAAAATTTTCTTTATTCTCTCATTATATATTATATATCTTTTTTTTAGTCTTTCTCTCATTTTCAATCATAACACATTATCGAGCTCTTCAAAAATTAAAAAAAAAAAATCAAGCAAGAGAAACTGAGAATCTTTTACAAAGAGTAGAAGATCAAACAAGAAAATAATGATAATCAAGGATATATTGTAGTTTAAATATAAAAATAAAATATTTAAATATATTAACATAATTCTATAAAATATAGAATTAAAATCTTTATATCTCTAGCCATTGTTGGTATTTTGACAAAACTCTTTTAAACTGGATTAAATAATAACCAAGGAACTTCTAAGCAATAAGAAAATTTTACTAGATGGAATAGAATTTAATAAACTTAATTATTTTCTATATTTTTTATGCTTAAGGACCCCGGCTTTTTGGTCTATTTATATTGTTAATCTATCAGTAACAATATAAATATTATTAAATATAAAAATAAAAATTTAGATTAATTAAGGATCATTAATGAATATTTTATAAAAACATTTTAGAAATATTAAATATTTTGTAACAAGATTACTTTATTATTTAAAATTATTTATTTTTTATATTTTTCCACTTGGTACGTATAATCTTATTAAACATTTTTATTTGATTACATAAGAAAAATATAATGCATGAATTATGAAGATATTTTTCCTTAATATCCAAATAGTATTTTCCATATATTACAATTTATCATGTCTTCTTTTATTAATCAAGATTACTTTATAAATAACTTAATATTTATTCTAGGTCCAAACTTTAATGATACTTCTCTAACAAATGTGTACATGAATAAATAAGAAATATCAAATTGTGTAGGGTTTCACTAACACATCTTCGCTCCAACATAAAGATTAGAAAACAGAACTAAGCCATGTAGTGACCACATGATCCTTGAATTTAAATGGTGGTATGCTCTTAGTTAAAGGATCACCTAGCATTAACTCTATGTCAAATGCTTAATGACCACTTTATTTTTTTGACACATTCTCTTATAGCCAAATACTTTACGTCGATATGTTTGTTTCAACTTTTATTTTTATTATTTTAATCATATAAATAGCAATTAAATTGTCACAATATATCCTAACGGTCTAGATATAGTATCCACAAATCTGAGCCCATTGATAAAACTCTTTAACCATACTCCTTATGAGGTAGCCTCAAAACATGAAATAAACTCAACTTCCATAGTAGAAGTAGCAATCAATGTTTGCTTAGACCTTTTCCAAGATATTGCTTCATTGACAAACATAAAAATATAACCCGATGTTAATTTTCATGAATCAACACAGCCAGCAAAATCTGAATTAGAATAGCCAATTACTTCCAAGTTTTCTGATCGTTTGTACATAAGCATATAGTCCTCTTTGAAGAAACAAAAGATAGTGGGTGATGGATCCAATCCTAGTGGTAGCAGCAAAAGATTAAACGTGTTCCACTGGGTCTTGGGTCGGGGAGATTCATTGCTCTCCTCAGACAATACTTTATATGTGAGTTGAATTGGAGATTCATTGCGTTGTTCTTCTAGGGAGGGGGTCCTCACAATCTTAATACCTTTTTTTGCAACTCTCTAGTGGTCAATTCCTGGATTAGATTGATATATTTCTAGCATCCTAATTGTAAATATAATATCAAGTCTTGTGCAAACCTGAGCATACATTAGGCTTCCAACAATCGAAGCATAGGGAATATCTTTCATTTGCTGCATCTTAAAATTGTTCTTTGGGCATTGATTTAAGCTAAACTTATCACCCTTCATGATAGCCCACACTTGTTTCTTGGACCAATTCCTCGAGGTCCTGCATTAGTAGGTATCCACCTACATATAATGATATCTAATTCTTCAATAAACAATACTAAAGGAACATAAATACATAAAATCATACTTGCAAACCCTTTTCCTATGAAATCTCGATCCTTCACCAAGCCTCGGATCATTCTGGGAATTTTCCCTATTTTTTCTTATTTTTTCAATTATTCCAAATCTTGTATCATTTAATTGACCTATCAAACCATCTCCAAAACTTAAAATTTGGTACCATTAGACTCTAAATTGAATCTAGTATTATTTATAATATTTTTTAAATTTTTCCGATTTTCTACTATTTCTAGCCTTTTTTCTATTTTTCTATAATTAAATAAATTTTGGCCAATCAGAGCATACCACATGGCACAACCAGACGATGCCACACCTATACCAGAACTTGCTAGAGGCTGATGTGTCCCAGTAGGGACGTGCAATGCCTCGTTCGAGCCTCAGGCTCGAATTGGGCATGCATATCCCTCTCTGTAAACGACAAGTCAACCCATACAGGCGATACATCGTCAAGTCTGTTGAGCAAACGACCTGTTATTTGGAGAGAACTCAGACGACATATTGTCCAAGGTTGTCTTCAACCTCCAGATGATTGAAAAACCTACAAAACCCTAATTTTTTCCAGACTTCTACAACTCCATACATGCATTCAAGCTCAACAAAACCTATTCTAGATATAAGAACACTCAAATATGACCACAACCCTATAAATATCATCAAGTTTCATGTATCAAATCAAACACACAAAGGGGAGAAACGTTCGGCCCTTTTTAGATGAAAACTCACTAGATTCCGACATTATAGGATGAGACTTGACACGAAATCCCTCTAGAAGGACTTGTTAGCTTGAAATGAAGCTAAAGAGGTATTTCTCATGTCTCGGGAGGAATTGATTCATCATAATTGAGTAATGGGTACTTATCCTGATCTACCACCGACCTCAGGCAAAAACCAGGAAGACTTAGGCAGCAGCCGGTTTCCCCCGTCACAAAGATGTCGTTCTAAGTTCCTACCCAAATGACGTCATTTCAAGCGAAGTAACGTAGCCTCAAGTGAACAGCCAAAGCGACGGCCCATGTTGTCGTTTTGACCACCTTGGTCAAAACGACACACCTTATTATTGTTTTGGTCTTAAATAATATAATAATATTAAATATTAAATATTAATAATATAATAATCATAAATATTATTTATTAATTCTAATAAATCTTTAAAAATTCATACTAAATCTAATATTATTTCAAAAAAATACCCAAAATTTTTTAACAGATTCTTTATTAACATTACTATCCGTCAACATTATAAAATGATTTTTCTCATAACTTGGTAATTTATTAAGAATAAAATACCTTAAGATATAATTTTAAAAAATCATAATAAATTAAATTATGATTCCAAAATTTTTTAAAATTTTTTCCATTATTATAAACCTCTAATGGAACTATCTATGGTTTTAAATACAACTAATCATCAATACACTCACCATTTTATATTTTGATCATTGATTTTTAAATAATACTAATTTTTCAAAAATTATAAAAATTCTCTTAAAATTAAATTCATCCTCTAGAATATCTAATCTCAGCCATATACTCACAATCAATCCTAGAATATGGACTAAAGCCCACTAATAATAGTATTCCTCAATCGGGTTTCCAATCCCTCAAAAATTTCTAGGGTTTCACATTATATGTGTGATAGATAATATAGTTATCCACCACAATGCAATGTACAAAGATTCATTCTCAAATAAAGTTATAAATATTATAATATTCTAATAATTCGGAGGAGAAAAGATAAATACCTGAAAAAAAAAATCTCAAAAGAAATTGTCATTATTTTTTTGATCCTCATTATATATTATGAACTTAAAATTCAGAAGATAACTCATTGAGTACTATCACTGTTAGATAATTTTTCTAACCTTAAAAGACTTGAAATCCAGTTATAATTACTCCAATATAAACTGATGTCTGCAAGGGACAATACTCGTATGTGAATTCGATACATATTTGGAATATGAATTACCAATTGGTTTCAAATAATAAATTCTTGAAAAAAGAATAAATATTTATGATGACTTTAAAGAGAGCAAATTTGAAAGGATTCCATTGAAATTATTAATTTCTAAAAAGGATTCAGGAAAAAAATAAAGAGATCTCGATAAATTAATTATGTCAATATAGAAAAAGATGAAACCGATATGAAATTTCGACAATATAATTTAAGCTTTCACTATTATAAGAATCTTGATTAAAATTTATGGGAAAGTATAAAACATAATTGATTTATCAATCTAGAAAGATGCACTTATGATTGGTATGCAATATAAATATATTTGGACTTGTGGTCCATATGTCGATTTGTCTGAAATTAGTGAAATATATACTGATAGATACGCGAAAATAAGATATATCATATTATGATGAAAATGACATGTCGCACAAAATTTTACGCAAATTGTTGTTTTTAAGAAAATATTCTATTGTAGTGATGGATAAAGAATATTGTAATATATAATAAATCTGACAATGAATAAAAGTTTTTGAATATATTTGATATATAAAAATCCAAAATGGATATATATTGCAAAAGATAATAATTGAATTTTTCGGGAAGTTACATTATATCAAGCTTAATGAAGCTTGTATTTATCAAAACAATCATGATGTATGTATTTTTATAAAAAGATTTGCATCTGAATTTGGTATGGTTGTTTGTCATAATGAAAAGATGGTTATTATTAGAACTTTTCTCGATTTATCAAAAGTTGTAGATTATATAAAGACTATTTTATTTAAGTCTTTGTAAATCAGTAATGTTTGATAAAAATATTATGAAAATTTAGGGATCTATCATCAAAATGACCCTACTGTAACATCATATATAAATCTTGATATGAAATAGAATCAAGACTTATGTTTGATAGAATGATTATATATATATATGATCATATCACATATTGAAAAATAATAACATTCAAGATGTTGGTCGATTTCAAAAAGATGATATTATCAGGGTGAGTAAAAAATATATTTTGGATTTTTTTTCTTCATCAAGATTTTTCTCACTGAGTTTTTTTATAAGGTTTTTAATGAGGCAATACTTTGATTGCATACATATATATATTCGAGAAGATATTATTGAAATGATTTGAAGGGATAACTGAATTAGGAGAATATAAACTACACTCTTTTTTTCTTCACCAAATTTTTGTCCATTAAGTTTGTAAGGTTTTTAATAAAGTAGTATTCCAATAATATATTCTCAAATTAAGAATAATATATTATTTTTTCTTTATTAGATTTTTTTTCATAGGATTTTTTCCTAATAAGGTTTTAACAATGTATTTAATTATGATGAATAGATATTTAAGAGGGAATATTATGAAAATAAATGTTTCTTCAATATCACTAATAGATTTGAAGAGTCATATCATTTTTCAAAAAAATATAAATAACATCTGTTTGTATCTATAAATATATACATCTACAATATCTATTGAAATATTCTTAAGCATTGAATAAGATTTTTCTTATTCTTTTATTATATTTTGTGTATATTTCTTTTTTATCTTTCTTTTTTTTCATTAATAACATATAATTAATTTTTTTAATTTTATAATTTCTCAACCTTTATTTTTGCTTCTCCTGATCCAGGAACACAAAAAAGATGAGAAAAGTATGCCAAAGCACCTTTAAGAAATGTTTTCTTTTCCTTGCTGACATATGGCTTTGTTCCACAAGAAACAAATAACCGCGGACGGCCTAATTTAGTTAAGTATTCCTCCAGGAGGGCCGCCGTGGTAAAAGGACTAAAAGAGAAATGTCACGTTGGCATGATATTAACCAAATAATCATTTCGTTTGGAACATTCTAAACACCGTAAAGCCCATCTTGCAAATCGGGACAGAATCGATTTCACCAAAGAAAATGAAAAATGGTGAATACAAGTCCTATCTTGACTGGAACAGCTGCATTTAGAGGATGGACAGTCGCTCGTAGAATTGTTTTTAACCATCCCCTTCTAGACGAGTTTGAAGATTCAAAAATCTTCCAAGGCAGACTAGAATTGATTGATTGATTTAGGTAGAAAAGGGATATACTTGAATATCGCAAAGTATGCGATGGAAATTAAAAGCTCGCTGATTGGTTAGTCAAAGCTCTTTTGGTTGTGTGGCGGTGAGTGGAATGGTCACCGGCCAAAAAAGGTCAAAGCATTGATGTGTGGTGGTGACGCAGACTGCACCTTGGTATAGATAAGAGGATCATTTTGTTTATGTATGCCTAATCGTGTTCTGAAAAGAACAAGGCCCATTTGCTGCAACACATAAATTTTTTTCTTATTTCAGTCTCAAGAGACTTTTGATCAACAATAAGATATATATTATAAATTTAATTAGTTAGTTTTCATTATGTAATTAATTTAATATATTTATTTACTTATTCTAAAGAATAACATTATCAATTCTTTCTACTACCAAAGATCGAGTTGGGAAATATTACCTCATGACATTATTCTCTTATACTATAATTTGCTTCATCAATATTGATTATCATCTGTCTTTCCAATCATCGAACAAGCTTTTTCTCTTTTACGAATGGAATCCATTTCAGATAAGTACAAGTCTCGGTGGTTAAAGGATTTGCTGTAATCGCACTCCATGCCACCCAACTAAGCATAAGTTTTGGTGCTGACGGGCTGCTTATTTTATCTTTATAGAAAAAGAAAAAGAAAAAGAAAAAGCTCCTTAACTATACAAAAAAGAAGATCCAAAGGCTTCACTTTTGAAGTGAAGGCATGAAAGTTAAATAGATTCATTTCTGTCTTTTCCGATCCTATGCTATCCTAGGGTCCCTCGGCTTTTCACCAGTAGGACGAAGAGCTTTTATCGTCACCGAATGAGGAGAAATGTGAGTGAGATTGTTCCTCTAGAAAATAAAAATTAATGGTACTTACTGTATGGAGCTCAGGATTATAGCTTCTGGAAGGGTTTGTGAGGGAGGTGCATCTACCCTCCTTGCATCACGTCTATTGCTAGTGTTTTTTTATTTTATGACAATACCTCACGTGGATGTAAAATATGCGGTAAGACAATCTGGTCAACTTTAGCGCCTAGGCCCGCCCGGCCCTGGCGAACTCACTAAACGCCAAAGACGACGACCTGTTTGCCCACCGGCTTTGCTGTTTGCTGCTTGCTGCTTGCTGCTTAGGGGGAGCATCAATTATGTAAGCATGTCCCCTTGAAAGAACATTCCGTTTAATTTAACTTCCATAAATAACCACATCGCCCAAGTGCTAGCGAAGCACCCCTGACAGCTTACCAAATAAAAACCACAAGAGCCCGAGTTGTTTAGAGATAGACCATATAGCAGGCGAGCAGAGGGACTCTAATCAGCCGCCTGATTTAAAAATGGCAAAACCATACTCCTCGTCTTGGCTCACGCGATTCTTCTCCGGTTAAGAGTACAACCGGAATTCACCACCTAGTTTTGCGGATACCGGCGACCATGTCGCGGGCCTTTCCTTGTCTTTTCCTCCTCTGCCTCTTCTCCGCCATCAAGTGTGATGAAATTCAAATTCTAGTAACCATTAAAACCGCACTGAAGAAATCAAATACTGAGGTATTCAATTCATGGGACGCCAAGAATCCGCTCTGTGAATTCGGCGGAATCACCTGCGATGCACTCAATGCAGTCAAGGAAATCGAGCTTTCAAATCAGAACTTAACCGGAGTTCTCCCTCTTGACTCAATATGCCAGCTACAGTCCTTGGACAAGCTTTCACTCGGCTACAATTTCTTGTATGGAATGATCACCGATGACCTGAACAACTGCACCAGGTTACGTTACCTAGATCTTGGAAACAACTTTTTTACGGGTTCCTTCCCTGACATATCGTCTCTGAGTCAATTGCAACATCTTTACTTGAATATGAGCGGAGTCAGTGGTGTATTTCCATGGCTGTCATTGGTAAACATGACGAGTCTGGTTACACTGAGTGTTGGTGACAATCCATTTGATCCGGCTCCTTTTCCAACCGAGGTCTTTAGCCTGAAAAAGTTGGGTTGGATGTATATGGCCAATTGTAGCATCGAGGGAAGCATACCTGAAGCAATCGGAGACTTAACCCACCTGTTGAACTTGGAACTTTCGGATAATAATATATCCGGAGAGATTCCTTGGCAGATATCAAAACTGGGAAAACTGTGGCAGCTGGAGCTCTACAACAACAGCTTGAATGGAAAATTGCCAGTTGGGTTTGGAAATCTCACCAAGCTAGAGAAGTTTGATGCTTCTATGAATTATCTCGAAGGAAATTTGTCGGAACTGAAGTTCCTGACGAATCTTGTTTCCCTGCAGCTGTTTGAGAACGAGTTCTCGGGTGAAATTCCCGCGGAGTTTGGAGAGTTTAAGAAACTTGTGAATCTTTCTCTTTATTCCAACGAGTTAACCGGTCCTCTTCCTCCACAGCTTGGTTCTTGGTCTAACTTTGATTTTATTGATGTGTCAGAGAACTACCTGACAGGTCCAATCCCGCCAGATATGTGCAAGATGGGGACAATGAGAGGTCTTCTTATGCTTCAAAACAACTTGACCGGTGAAATTCCTACTAGCTACGGGAATTGTGTCACCATGGAGAGGTTTAGGGTGAGCAAAAACGCACTTTCAGGCACGGTTCCTGGTGGAATCTGGGGACTGCCACAGGTGAACATAATTGATCTTGAGATCAATCAGTTTGCAGGTCCAATAACTCCTGATATTGGAAAGGCTAAGGCTCTCGTGCAGTTATTTCTGGGAAACAATCGGTTATCAGGTGAAGTACCGGAGGAGCTGTCCCAAGCCACCTCGTTGATTGCCGTCAGGTTAAACAACAATCAATTTTCCGGCAAAGTTCCGGAGAACATTGGGGACTTGAAGCAATTAAGTAGTCTCCATCTGCAAAATAATATGTTTTCTGGTTCAATACCGACTTCCTTAGGGTCCTGCACTTTTCTCAGTGATCTGAACATGGCTGACAATTCGCTTTCCCGCAATATTCCATCCTCTTTGGGAGAGCTCCCAAATCTAAATTCCTTGAATATTTCATGGAATAAACTTTCGGGTCAGATTCCAGACAGCTTGTCATCTTTGAAACTAAGCCTTCTCGATCTATCCCACAATAGATTAACGGGTCGCATACCACAGGCTTTATCTATCGAAGCTTATAATGGTAGCTTTGCTGGGAATTCTGGGCTGTGCAGCGAAACCATCGCCTCATTCCATAGATGTGCTTCTAAATCAAGAGTTTCCCGTCACATCCGCACAGTAATCCTTTGCTTTGCAGTAGGTGCCCTGGTGTTGCTACTCGGACTTGCAGGCTTCTTGCACTTAAAGAAAAGAGAAAAGGATCACGACCGTTCGCTAAAGGAAGAATCTTGGGACGTAAAGTCTTTCCACGCCTTGACCTTCACCGAAGATGAGATTCTTGATTCAGTCAAGCAAGAGAATCTAATCGGAAAAGGAGGATCTGGAAACGTGTACAAAGTAACAGTAGCCAACGGAAAGGAACTTGCAGTTAAGCATATCTGGAATACAGACTCTAGTAGTCGAAAGAAAAGCAGAAGCTCCACGCCTATTCTTGGCAGAGGACAAGCATCTAAAGAATTTGATGCAGAAGTACAGACACTGAGCTCAATAAGACATGTTAATGTTGTGAAGCTCTATTGCAGCATTACCAGTGAGGACTCTAGCCTGCTGGTGTATGAATACATGCCTAATGGAAGCTTATGGGACTGGCTTCATACATCACAGAAGATGGTGCTTGATTGGCATACAAGGTACGAGGTTGCCTTGGGTGCGGCTAAAGGATTGGAATATCTACATCATGGGTGCGATAGGCCGGTCATTCATCGTGATGTGAAGTCCAGTAATATTTTGTTAGACGAGTTCTTCCAGCCTAGGATTGCTGATTTTGGACTCGCTAAGATTGTGCAACCCAATGGTGGGAAGGACTCGTCACATGTTATCGCTGGAACACTTGGCTATATTGCTCCTGGTAAGTGGAATTAACTAGTTAAGGTAGTGCAGTTTTTGTTTTTCGTCTATAATTTTGGTGTTAACACACTTTCACTTGTGCAGAGTATGGTTACACTTTCAGAGTGAATGAGAAGAGCGATGTGTATAGCTTTGGGGTGGTGTTGATGGAGATGATAAGTGGAAAAAGGCCGATAGAGCCGGAGTTTGGAGACAACAGGGACATAGTAGACTGGGTGAGCAGCAAATTGAAGACAAGGGAGAGTGTGTTAAGCATAGTGGATTCGAGGATTCCTGAGGCCTTCAAGGAGGATGCCATCAAGTTATTGAGAATCGCCATTCTATGCACTGAAAGGACAGCGACGACGAGACCAACGATGAGAAGCGTAGTCCAAATGTTAGAGGAGGCCGAACCTTGTAAGCTGGTGGGTATCGTCATCGGCAGTGATGGTGCCAACAAGCAAAAGGCAGAAGCAGACTTGATTTGTTCTAATAAGCTCAATCGGTAGTTTTCAGAAAAAAGGACTTAATAAACCTCTTTGTTGCAAGTCCTAACATCTGCCATAATGTAACATAATATTAGACTAATGATTGCTTGTAAAACTAATCTGCAGCTTCAGTGAGTTGTCCATGGAATGAGCAGAGAGCCCTACCCAGGTTCTGTACTTGTGCCCGTGCCCTGCATTTCTGATAGTGTACTTCTTCCTTAAAGTTTGGGGAGAAAATCCTGCAGAATAAAATCCCATACTGCTACTTGATGACAACAATCCGGTTTAGACGAGAGCCGCAATACAATATTCCCATTCTTAACACAGTCAATACCCCGATTAAGACGGATATCCTTACCAACATAATTGATTTTGTGCAACATTCAACAAGAGATTCTTTGGTGCCCTCTTTTGTTTATCTTGCTTTTTTTTTTTTTTCTTGAGGTGCGTGTACCTTATCCCTTTCCGTAGGTGCGATGACCAGATGGGGAGCGGGAGAAAGATAAAAGAATGCACCGATAATTGCGTGTACTCTACAGACATTGGGGGCGGCCAACTAATCTAGAAAGCCAGACCAACCATAATGTTCCTTCTAATCTGTGAGCTCAGAGGTTGACTCTTCAATCCTCCTATCTAATCCATACGCTACTCGTACGAATTAAATAAAACCAAAGAAAAAAAAAATCAACAACAGGTATTGACATTATGTAGGTAATCCCAAGGTTGTGCTAATTGGATATATAACACTTTAAAACTTCAATTTTTTTACTTCTAACTTTTATATTCGATTATTTATCATATAATAAAATATGTTAGTCATTATTCTGATACTCTTTTATTTGAAAAAGGTAGTGTGTTGCCATCATATGAAATTGCTAGTTTCATATGTTCCTTCTTTTAATTTTTTAATAGGATTGTTGCGGTTGCTCATAACCTGGCTAAAGTCAACTTTGGGAAAGTCAAAATGGTTCCTTGTAGGCCAGTACATAATTGTTAGGATAGGCCTTTCCTTTCCTTTGCTTTCTCTGTTCCACATAATTTTAGAACTGCTACCAACCATTTCTCTGAAGCATAGGTAGTTGCCGGTTGACTTATTATGCGGGTCGGGTCCGTTGGGTCCATTGGTCTATCTGATTAGTTGAGTTAAAGAACCTGGAACGAACTACAAACCCGTAAATACCGATAAAAGCCCAGATATGAGGATTACAGGAATTGGGCTTAATGGATAACAGACCGATAAAATGAAGCCCGAAGTGCTAGCCGATGATTACGAGAAGATGCTATAACATATGGGCCATCATCTGATTCATTAAAATGACGAGGATCGTTAGTCTGTTTGAATGTTGACCGATTTGGAATCTGAGATTTGAGTGCTCATATTGGGCCCGATCTGTCTATCCAACTTAAAGAAACATGGGCCATGGCCCAATAATATTTTAACAACTTTAACCCAACAAAACCTTGGGGAGTCTTTTTAAAAAATAAAATTGAAAGCTCTGTTGAAGAGGTTTTATTGAGAATTGCAAAAGCTTTTATGGTGGTTATGAAATAATTAAGATCTTTAAAGTACTTAATTAAAGTATATTCATTATTTTAATATTATTAATCCAAAATTTTAAAATACTCTGCACCCAAATAAAAAATTAAATCTTAAAGTTTATTAAAATTTCTTTAAATATGATACTCTTCCACTTTGGATATATGCCTCTTATTAGAATTGTGAGCTTTGATTAAATTTTCAGCTCGTGACTTGTTTACTTGTATGCATTTATGAGAGAGAGCGACAGATTAAAAAGAGTTGTTTACTTTTAATGAATTGACTCGGCTAAGCGCATGCTTGTTCTTTGGCTTCAGGTAAAGATTATTCTGATACATTCCTTCCTGAGCAGCAGAATAATGAGCGTGTAGGGTTTAGATCTGGTGGCAGGGGGACGCGGCTTGCCGTAACATGAACTCATGTGGCTGATGATCCTGAGGCCATTAATCAAAAACTGTGTGTTTGTTTACATTTGGTAATGGAGAAGGCAATGTTGATGTGGACGAAGAAGAATAGAAATGGGTGTCAATTTGTTACAGTAGCCACGCAATAGCTAGGTTGACATTCTTTTCAGGTTTGTGCATCTTACAATGGTGCGCTGGCTAGCCCCTCCAAAAGAAGCTGTCGGCAAAGCACGGCAAAACAAGGCAAAGCAAGAGATCAGGATTCGCCAAATCAGATTAGAGCAATACCCCAGCACAGCAGCCAAATCAAACCCCCGCAGTGCTTTTGGGAAGTGGGCATCTATGCTTCGCTCCACATCACTGACCACTCCCATGATTCTATCCTACACAGATTCCAATTAATAATGCAGTTGGGTGATTGAAAGAAAACCTTGAGCCTTCTCTTTCACCACCCTTCTTCCTCTGCTTCCTATATATCCCTTCCATCTTAGGCTAATGGGTTTATTGTATATAGGCACCGAGTAGGACCCAATGTGTGGTGCTGTCTTGCTGAGATGTTATTCCTCAACATTAACAATCCGATTTAACCCGACTCAGATGATTTACTACTCAGGTATCGTCAGGATTTTTTCTCAGGTCGATTCTCTGTAAAAGGATCTGCTAATACTGTCCTGCTAAACTAACGTTTATATCTTACTCTATCAGAACTTTTTCTGGAAGATGCCTTTGCCTCGATGTTTAATTATCTGTCCATGTCCCAGATTGAAACGACTTTTGTCTGGTTAAAATTTATTCGTTTGACGCATAAACACAGAACTGATGCTCTACAGTACCAACTATACCAAACAAATCTGATGGCAGGTTTTCTACAGCGATTTGTCTCTATTTTTTACGAAAGATCCAGAAGGAAGCTAAAGGGTTAATGCAGTTTTAACTACTGTGGTCCTGGCGTATCGTTATATCCAGAAACAATGATCCTCCTGAATGTGATCCCAACCAGATTACTGTACTCTTTGCGTACCTTTTATCTAAATTTATAAAATCGCTTAAACAACTATTTCAGAAAATGGACCTTCCACTTCCAACGCGAATCCCCCAACATCACCATATGCCAGAATATTGTTTCCACCCATCCAGCTCCATCCGATAAGGAATCTTATATTCCGGTCATCCATTCACCAAGAATGTGAAGTTACCAAACGAAAGAAGAAGAGGAAAAAGAACCCTCGATGGGAAATCTGATAAGCATGGTGTGTGGATGGTCGAATTTACCATCTTCATGGCCTAGCTAGCTTGACAACGACTGGAGAGAAGTTTCTTGACTGGTTGAGTTCTAAATGACAGTCATTTCATGCTTAACATAATCAAAGACACGAAGAAGCTGTTCTTGAACTGACATTTAATCTGTAATCCTGTAATGTAAAATTCCTTAAGAAACCTTAAAAACATTAACAAGGATGATTTATATGTTAGGTTGTGGAGCCTGATATTCAAGTTTACTTATGAACCTAATATTCAAGTTTTCTTAATGGCTAAGTGTAACACCTATATAAATACTCTCCTACGTAATTGTTTAGGGTGAGAGGCAATTCTCTATAAGCCTGAAATAATCAATAAAAAAGCCTAGCCGCCGTGGAGGTTACCATCTTGGTGTTACCACGTATATTTCTCTTATTTTTCTTATTTCTTCATCTAGATTGAGTGTGTGAGTCGTGATCCTAACAACTGGTAACAGAGCTAGGAGTGATTAAGCACAATCTGAAAGATGGAAAGTTCGAAGATTGCAATTGAGAAGTTTGATGGATCCGATTTTGGTTTCTGGAAGATGCAGATTGAAGATTATCTATACCAGAAAGATCTTCACGAACCCTTGACCGGAGTGAAGCCGGATTCATTGACGGAGGAGCAGTGGAAGCTCAAAGATCGCCAGGCTCTTGGGTTGATTCGATTGACTTTGTCGAGAAACGTGGCTTTTAACATCGTCAAGGAGAAGACTACCTCCGATCTCCTAAATGCGCTATCAAATATGTACGAAAAACCATCGACAATGAACAAGGTATATTTGATGCGTAGATTGTTCAATTTACAGATTTCTGAAAGTGGATCTGTTGCGGATCATACAAACGATTTCAATAAGATCGTTAGTCAACTCTGTTATGTGCAAATTAATTTCGAAGATGAAATTAAAGCTTTGATTTTGATGTCATCTCTACCCGAGTCTTGGGATACTGTTGTTGCTGCGATCAACAGTTCCTGTGGATCTGAGAAACTGAAGTTTGATGAAGTCTGAGATGTTGTTCTCAGCGAAAGTATTCGCAAACGAGAAATTGGGGATTCATCGGGCAGTGCTCTCAATGTTGACCGAATGGGGAGAGGTAGCTTGAGGGTCAAAACCAACATAGCCGATCAAAATCACAGAATCGAGGAAGATCTCCAAACAGGCCAAACATAACCTGTTGGAATTGTGGAGAAAAAGGACATTATCGGACGAAGTGTCCCAAACCAAAGAAGAAGCAGCATCAGAAATTTGGAGATGATAATGATTCTGTAAATTCAACATAAGACATTAGGGATGCTCTAATCCTCAGTGTGGACAACCCAGTTGAATCCTGGATTTTGGATTCCGGTGCATCTTTTCATTCATCTCCTAGCAAGGAATTATTCCAAAATTTTCAATATGGAAACTTTGGAAAGATGTTTCTTGCTGACAACAAAGCCTTGGAGATTGAAGGAAAGGGGGATGTCTGCATAAAAACTCTAGCAGGAAATCAGTGGACATTGCAGGATGTCAGATATATTCCTGGCCTCAAGAAGAATCTGATCTCTATTGGTCAGTTGGATAGCACAGGCTACACAACAGAGTTTGGGAAAAGTTCGTGGAAGATTGTGAAAGGTGCTATGGTGGTAGCACGTGGCACAAAAGCTGGAACTTTGTACACCACTTCAGGGTGTATTAACATGGCTGTTGTTGCTGAGGGTGCTTCAAGTCTGTGGCACAATAGACTTGGGCACATGAGTGCTAAAGGAATGAAGATGTTGGCTGCAAAGGGAGTTTTGGAGGGTTTGAAATCAGTTGATATAGGTCTTTGTGAGAGTTGTGTTATGGGCAAACAGAAACGAGTTAGCTTCACAAAGATTACTAGAGAGCCGAAGAAAGTATGGTTGGAAATGGTCCATACAGATGTTTGGGGGCCATCTCCTGTATCATCACTTGGTGGATCCAGGTTCTATGTCACCTTCATTGATGATTTCAGCAAGGAGGTATGAGTTTACTTCTTGAAGCATAAATCAGATGTTTTCGCAACTTTCAAGAAGTGGAAAGCTGAAGTGGAAAATCAGACCGGGTTGAAAATAAAATGCATGAGGTCTGACAATGGAGGGGAGTATGAGAAGTCAGAATTCAAAGCATTCTGTGCAGTTAAGGGAATTAGACTAATGAGAACTGTTCCTGGGAAGGCAAGACAGAATGGAGTTGCTGAGAGGATAAACAGAATGTTGAATGAGCGTGCAAGGAGCATGAGGATACATTGTGGGCTGCCTAAGATGTTCTAGGCAGATGCTGTGAGCACAGATGCATACTTGATCAATAGGGGTCATCTGTTCCCTTGGGGTTCAAGATTCCAGAAGAGGTATGGGCAGAAAAGGAACTCAAATACTCACACTTGAGAACTTTTGGTTGTACTGCTTATGTTCATGTTGATCCAGAGAAAAGAGATAAGCTTGATGCTAAGGCTACAAAGTGCTACTTCATAGGCTATGGTTCTGACTTGTTTGGTTATAGGTTTTGGGATGATAAGAACAGAAAGATCCTGAGACATTGTGATGTGACTTTTGATGAGAATTTCCTGTACAAGGACAGAGAGCAGAAGGTTTCAGAGACTGCAAAGCAAGTGGGAGTTGAGGTTGAGTTGCATAAGAGTACACCAAGAGATGTTGCAACAGAAACTCAACTAATCCCAGACACTGTTGCTGAAGAACCAGAGGAGGAGCAAGTAACACCTGAGCAGGTGTTAAGAAGATCTTCCAGGATCAGAGCACCAGATAGATATTCACCTTCGTTACACTATTTATTGCTGACTGATGAAGGGGAACCAGAGTCTTTTGATGAGGCCCTACACGTGGAGGATTCAATCAAGTGGGAGTAAGCCATGGATGATGAGATGAGTTCACTTGAGAAGAATAACACGTGGGTGTTGACTGAGTTACCTGCAAGGAAGAGAGCCTTGTTGAACAAGTGGGTGTTCAGAATCAAAACTGAACTCGATGGAAAAAGAAGGTTCAAGGCTCGGTTAGTGGTTAAAGGTTATTCACAAAGGAAAGGTATTGATTATGCTGAAATATTTTCTCCTGTTGTGAAATTAACTACTATCCGAATTTTGTTGAGTATTGTTGCATCAGAGAATTTGCATCTGGAGCAAATGGATGTCAAAACAACATTTTTACATGGAGATCTAGACAAAGAGATTTATATGCAACAACCAGAAGGATTTGTAGCTCCGGGAAAGGAACACATGGTGTGCAAGCTGAATAGGAGCTTGTATGGACTGAAGCAAGCACCAAGACAGTGGTACAAAAAGTTTGACTCTTTTATGAGCAAGAGTAGTTTCAAGAGGAGTGAAAAGGATCAGTGTTGTTACTTCAAGAAATACACTGATTCTTATGTCTTTCTACTATTGTATGTGGATGATATGCTGATTGCAGGATCCAGTATGAAGGAGATAAACAGTCTGAAGGCAAGTTTGTCTTCAGTGTTTGAGATGAAAGATTTGGGTACAGCAAAGCAAATTCTTGGAATGAGGATTTTTCGGGATAGATATGTCGGCACTTTAAATCTATCCCAAGAGCAGTACATTGAGAAGGTATTGTCCAGATTCAGGATGAATAATGCTAAACCCAGGACTACTCCGTTGGCAAATCACATAAAATTGTCAAAGGAGCAGTTACCCAAGACAGATAAAGAGCGGGAGCACATGGCACTTGTTCCATATGCTTATGCAGTTGGAAGTCTTATGTATGTTATGGTCTGCACTAGACCTGACATAGCACATGCAGTGGGAGTTGTTAGTAGGTACATGGAAAACCCGGGGAAAGAGCACTGGGAAGCTGTTAAATGGCTTCTGAGATATCTGAGAGGTACATCCAGTACTTCACTTTGTTATGGCAATGGAAAAATGACTCTACAGGGTTTTGTGGATGTTGATCTTAGTGGAGATGTGGACTCGAGCAAGAGCACATCCGGTTATATCTACACTTTAGGCGGAACAGCAGTGAGTTGGATGTCTAAACTTCAGAAGTGTGTTGCTCTTTCATCTACTGAGGTTGAGTATGTGGCAATAACTGAAGCTGAAAAAGAGATGATATGGCTAGCAGATTATCTGGAAGACAGATTATCTGGAAGAATTGGGTAGGAAACAACGCCAGAAGATTCTTTACACAGATAGCCAGAGTGTCATGCAGTTGGTGAAGAACCCAATCTATCATTTAAAGACAAAGCATATCAGGAGACAATATCATTTCACTCGCAAGGCAGTGGAAGAAGGGGATATGTGCTTGGAGAAGATAGAGGGTGCAAAGAATCCAGCAGACATGTTGACAAAATGTGTTGATATTGGAAAACTGAGGTTGTGCAAAACCTTGGTTGGCTTTCTGTAGTTGTGTTTCTACAGATGATGCGGTGCGATGAAGATATTGATGATGAAGGGATCAATGTTTGAGAATGCAATTTCTTTTTGGGTGACTGGATCAGTCTCCAAGTGGGAGAATTGTTAGGTTGTGGAGCCTGATATTCAAGTTTACTTATGGGTCTGATATTCAAGTTTACTTATAGGTCTGATATTTAAGTTTACTTATGGGTCTGATAGTTAAGTTTTCTTAATGGCTAAGTGTAACACTTATATAAATACTCTCCTACATAATTGTTTAGGGTGAGAGGCAATTCTCTATATAAGCCTGAAATAATCAATAAAAAAGCCTAGCTGCCGTGAAGGTTACCATACTGGTGTTATCACGTATATTTCTCTTATTTTTTTATCTAGATTGAGTGTGTGAGTCGTGATCCTAATATTATAGAGTGAGCACACAGAGATCTTGGGTACTCTATCATAGTTCCTCCATTTTGCCCTGATTTTCGTTCACGAATGCAAACAAAAGTGCTCCACAGATTTGTCCTTTTATGTGCTTGCTTCACAGGCACGCCCTGGAATTTGGAACCTAAAGAAATACTAAACACATTAAAAGGTGAGCCATACAGTTGGGAAGGAAACAAATAAAGAAACAATTGTCACGGGGTCATTACTCTCTTCCCAAAAGATGCACCTAGTGAGATGTGCAGCACCCACGCTTATATACCCAAAGACCACCCAATTCCCATCCAATGTGGGATAAGTCACCCTGCCCCACCCCATTGGGCTTGCAGGCGTGACATTCTCCCCCACCAAGCCCAACGACGCCCTCGTCGTTGTGACTTGGGCCACCCTGCCTACCCCACTGGGCCCACAGGCGTGGACACCGAACAGGGCCTGGTTTGGCTTCGCTACCACTTGTCACGGGGTCATTACTCTCTTCCCAAAAGATGCACCTAGTGGGATGTGCAGCACCCACGCTTATATACCCAAAGACCACCCAATTCCCATCCAATGTGGGATAAGTCACCCTGCCCCACCCCCTTGGGCTTGCAGGCGTGACACAATGCATATGAAGTTCTTTTATGAATTCAATATGCCATGAATATGCAGCAATCTTGTAGGGACATCTCGTAGAATAAAATAGCTCAGTCATAAAACCTTCAGCATGAAAAGAACGCATCATGTGTACGCCAAGCTAACATACAAATTCGAAAGAGTTCCTGAATACCAATATTATACTTCAAGATTTTTTTTAATAATTAGTGACAATCACCCGGTGATGTGATCCAATGCTGGCCGGAGATAAACGGAGAATGATTAACAGAGCCGGGCCGGCCTCGACAAGGCCGGAAATGGGGTCTCACATCCAAGCTTCATTCAGCTGATTCAAGAGAAAGTGAATACCCACATCAAGAGGTTCTGGTAAGTAGAAAATGTGTTAGTAGGATGAGATACAGTTATTTCAAAAGACAAAAGACAAAAAACCTGAGAAGGAGAGTGGGGGATTATACTGATATTGCTCTCAACATAATTTAGTGGGGTATAAACGAAAAGACTCTTTATGGAAAGATAGGTAGGCATCCTTTCTCTATTAGTGCCACTGCCTGAACTTGCTTTTTCTATCATCATCAAAGCCTTGCACTGCTGCACCCAATGATCCCCTCAATCATCCCATTTATATCCTTCTTTCTTCCTCCCCTCTCTGCAACCACCACCACCACCTTTACTACTCTTCTCTCTATTTCGCAATATTTTTTGGGTAACTCTTCTCTCTTTCTCTTCTAAATGGCTGTTCAGTTTCTTTTCTTCCTTTTCCTCTCTTTCCTTTCTCTTACCGATCCTTCAAAAGCCACTAGAGCAAGCCAATTGGAGTTTTTCAGCCTTGTGAAAACTTCTCTGTCAGGAAATGCCTTGACTGACTGGGAAGTTAATGGAGGGAAACACTACTGCAATTTCACCGGGGTTAGCTGCAACAGAGAGGGGAATGTTGAAAAGATTGACATGAACGGGTGGTCAGCTTCTGGTCGTTTTCCGGATAATATCTGCTCTTATCTCCCGGAGTTGCGTACTCTCCGCCTCAGCCAAAACCGTCTTCACGGGGACTTTCTTCACAGCATTGTCAACTGTTCTTTCTTGGAAGAGCTGAATATGAGTTTCCTGCACCTCACCGGGACACTTCCGGATTTCTCACCACTGAGATACCTGAGGATCCTTGACATGTCCTACAACGACTTCAAAGGTAGGTTTCCGATGTCGATAACTAATCTCACCAATCTCGAGCTGCTTAACTTCAATGAAAATGACAAGCTCAACTTATGGCAACTGCCGGACAACATCTCTGGGTTGACGAAGCTCAATTCTATGGTTTTGACAACATGCATGCTGCACGGGCCAATCCCAGCATCGATCGGAAACATGACATCCCTTGTTGATCTCGAATTAAGTGGGAATTTCCTCTCAGGCCATATTCCTGCAGAAATTGGAAAGCTTAAGAATTTGAAGCAGCTGGAGCTATACTATAATTACCAGCTTTCTGGGAGCATACCGGAGGAACTTGGGAATTTAACCGAGCTCGTAGATTTGGACATTTCAGTCAGTAAGCTGACAGGAAGCATTCCAGAATCCATTTGCTGCCTTCCTAAGCTGGAGGTGTTGCAGCTTTACAACAACAGCCTCACAGGAGAAATCCCAAAAGTTATTGTAAATTCAAGAAGCTTGCGTATACTGTCAATTTATGACAACTCTCTGACAGGAGAAATGCCACCCAACTTGGGACAACTATCTCCTATGACCGTCCTGGATTTGTCAGAGAACCGGCTATCGGGTCCTTTGCCCACTGATATCTGCAACGGAGGTAAACTGCAATACCTTCTTGCTCTGGATAACATGTTATCTGGATGGCTACCTGATAGTTATGGAAACTGCAAGACTCTTTTACGGTTTCGAGTCAGCAACAATCGATTGGAGGGTTTGATACCTGAGGGGCTCTTGGGTCTTCCGCGTGCTTCAATCATTGATCTGGGATACAATAATTTCAGCGGTCCAATTTCTAAGACTATCGCAACTGCCAAAAACTTGTCAGAGCTGTTCATTCAGAATAACAGGATTTCAGGCGTTCTTCCTCCTGAAATCTCTGGTGCAGTCAATCTGGTGAAAGTTGATCTCAGCAATAATCTCCTTTCTGGGCCTATACCTTCTCAAATTGGCTACTTAAGGAAGTTAAACTTGCTGATGTTGCAGCACAACAAGCTGGATTCTTCCATTCCAGAACCACTCTCTTCGTTAAAGTCTCTTAATGTTCTTGATCTCTCCTACAACCACTTAACTGGGAGCATCCCAGAAAGTCTCTGTCAGTTGTTACCCAACTCTATCAACTTTGCAAATAATCTTCTCTCCGGTCCGATTCCTTACTTGTTTATAAAGGGAGGTACGGAAGAAAGCTTTCTAGGCAACCCAGGACTGTGCGTTTCCGGCTATATAAACTCATCAGACAAAAACTTCCCCATATGCCCGAAAGCTTACAACAGAAAGAGGCTGAATTCTGTCTGGGCAATTGGAATCTCAGTATTCATCCTCATTGTCGGAGTTCTCCTGTTCCTGAAGCGCCGATACAGTAAAGAAAGGACCCCGATAGAGCATGATGTGACCATGTCATCCTCGTTCTTTTCATACGATATGAAGAGCTTCCATCGAATAAGCTTTGACCAAAGAGAGATCCTAGAAGCCATGGTTGATAAGAACATAGTGGGTCATGGAGGGTCTGGGACGGTGTACAAAATTGAACTGAAGAATGGAGAGGTTATCGCAGTTAAGCGGCTGTGGAGTGAAAAGACAAAAGATTATGCCTCAGAGGATCGCCTCCTTCTGGCCAAGGAACTGAAAACCGAGGTTGAAACACTGGGAAGCATCAGGCACAAGAACATAGTCAAACTATACTGTTACTTCTCTAGCCTGGACTGTAACCTGCTGGTGTACGAGTACATGCCAAATGGAAACCTATGGGACGCCATCCACAATGGATGGATCCATCTGAATTGGCCCACCCGTCATCAAGTAGCGGTCGGGGTCGCACAAGGTTTGGCATATCTTCATCATGATCTCTTGCCCCCAATCATTCACAGAGACATAAAATCAACCAACATCCTACTGGATATTAACTGCAAGCCAAAGGTTGCAGACTTCGGCATAGCCAAGGTTCTGCAAGCTCGAGGAGGCAAAGATTCCACTACCACTGTCATTGCAGGAACTTACGGTTACTTGGCTCCAGGTAATTTGCGGCTAACCCATTTGTTATTCTCGATAGTCATTTGTTTTAGTCATGTTTTCCAGATATCTGCTACTTAATTTTAATCCTGGTTTATTTCATATATTAACTGAGTTCTTCAATTTCCATCGACGTCTGTAATAGAATATGCATACTCATCAAAAGCAACAACCAAGTGTGACGTCTACAGCTTCGGAGTGGTCTTAATGGAGTTAATAACCGGGAAGAAGCCAGTAGAGGCAGACTTCGGAGAGAGCAAGAATATCATATATTGGGTCTCAACAAAAATGGAAACTAAGGAAGGAGTCATGGAGGTGCTGGACAAGCAATTATCAGGATCTTTCAAGGACGAGATGATTCAGGTTCTACGCATTGCCATACGGTGCACGTGCAAGAAACCAGCCCTCCGACCAACCATGAACGAGGTTGTCCAATTGCTGATTGAAGCAGACCCATGTAGATTCGATTCCTGCAAGTCGTCAAGTAAGAACAAAGAGGCATCCAACGTCGCCAAAATAAATAACCATTCAGAGCTATGATTACAGTAATGTAGTGGGGATCTAGGTGTAGCATATCAAGTATAGAATAATATTTTTCTCCCAATACTATCAAGAGAAGTATCATGAGATCGAGAAGCAACTTACCCTTCCTTTTCCTTTTAGCTATAGTAGGTTGTAGATTCTTCTTCTCTACACTCTTGCTTTTATATTTTTCATCTTATTCTTTCCTATTTTGTTTTCTTGCTTCTGTAAGCAGTATTTGAGGAAGTCGATCAATCTGACTGCTGAAAAATCAAGCATATAGCATCATTATCTAGCTTTTGGGAATTTTGTTGTTTTCCTCTTTATCATCCTTCCACGTTTCATGAGATTTGTCCAAAGCAAAAATGCTAAAGGGAAGCATATTATGACCCAATAGTTGAAACTTATTGATCGAGGAGGACTTTCTTTTCGCAGCTGATGTGGGGGGGGGGGGTTGAGATTCCAATTATAATACCATGACATTATTCACATGGCAGGAATCCACTCCAGCCTTTGCTCTCCTTTTTCTTTTGATAAAGGAGTGTCATCGGTGCGATTCGATCTCAAGATTAATCTATTTCCTGGCTTCGATTTGCACCTATAACAGAGCAAATTGACCAACATTAATCTACACCAACTTCAGTCTTTGCTATCATTCTGTTGGGAGAAGATGGATGTAGCCCATCGATTATTTAGTATCTATCTCGTTTTCAGCTGCTCTTCTTTTCACTGTTTCTGTCTTTTCTATAGGGGGCCTGATTGGATAAATATATATTTTCGGAATAAAGGTATGAGAATGGAAAAGACACCACCTGTGTCTCACCATAGATAGTGAGCCAAGAACCTCCACTAACAAAAGCATTCTGAGGGAGACACTCTGATTCTTTCATTTCCCAAATGCCATTCATCCCAATATTCAATTGCTTCTACCATGATGCCTTGGGTATTCATTCAATTCATATTCTTCAGTTTGGCAACTGGCAATGAGGATATGACACCAAAAACCCATGCACCTCTGGACACCTATATCCATCTTCAAGACCAGGAATCCTCTGCGGGGTCCTCCTTGAAGAAGAAGGAATAAGATTCATGGAGACAATGGACACACACATACTTCTCTCTTTTGGCATGGTGGAGAGTCCATGAAAGAAAAGTGGTAAGTTAGTGCTGGAATAGTTCTCTCGAGTGAAAAGAAAGGGTATCATCTACCTAAGCCATGCCTAGCTGTTCTGAGAAGCTCCATTTGAGGACAGAGATGTCCTCCGCACAAGTACCAGGAAATGCCAACAACAGTATCAGAGTAAAAAGCCATAATTAACCCACATAGCCAACAGAAGCATAATAACTTCCATTGAATTGCTGCATATCATCTGGAGAGGTGAAGCGACAGTACCTTGCTATCTATACCACTTGGGTGGGTTGTAATTGTCACCCCCAAATCCACTTCCTGCACCAGTAATTAAGCCATTCCATTACCCAACACTGACATTAATCGACTAATAACACAATCGATATAATCACCAAGGATAATAATCATTGCGACAACGAACCAAAGGATCGAACACAAGTTGCCACTTCCATATGAAATGATGGATCACACACTCATGGATACATTCCCAGCGTTAAGCAAAAAGACAGTCGTGGTTGAATAATGCACCCAAAAAGTACATAGCTTTTGAATCTCTGCGCTCTCACAAGGGTAAAATTGCCAGCCAAGACAAGTTGTTTGAACATAGCCTATTGTGTTAGTTTATTCATCCCTCTCCTCCCAAGAGTTTGACCATTAGAGAAAAGGTTGCCCCTCCTCGGTCGATAGTTGACAGAGAAAGCCTACTACTCTGAACGAAGCCTGTTTCGATGCAACCAACTACTGTATTTTAAGGCACAACAAGCCTTTCTGTTTCTCTTACCAGCGAGCGACACACACGAAACATGAAAAACCGTGAAGCGGCTTCATTTTCTATGCGCTACAGCCATTTAATTCCTTGCATCTTCCACTTCATTGACTAATTAACCTCATCTAACCATTCTTTGTCCAAACTAACGTTTTTCTCGAAGAATGTAGGGTGCCGGGTTAACTTTTCACTTTCTACTTGTGAAAGATGCAAGGAAAAAAAAATCACTCAGAAGCTTCTACCAACCTACTGACAACGCCATTGCCTTAATGATTCTTGGCAAACCTTTCTGCAGGCATTCCCCTGCCATTAGCTCCTGCAATTTTTGGTTCTTTTTGATCTGTGTACTTAGATCATAAATGCTCCAATTTGTTTATGATCTTTGGGTTGGTATTCGTTTTCCGCAGGACATTTAACAGCCAATTTCACTGGCCAATAATAAAAGATTTCTAATGTTCTGCGTTTAATTCGATTCTGGACCCATTCTTATTTATATTAAACTTAATATTTTTTTCAGATAAATAATATACTTTCTAAATCATATCCCCTCCTTCGTAATGTAATAATGTAATTATATATGAGACAAGCACTCACACATCAAACCACTCGATCTCAAATCAATATCTACCACCATCACATATTATGGTTATCAATTATGTTGCTGTCGTTACATGGGTTAAATTTTTCATTAAAAAAATGTTTATTTAAAAAAGGTGAGGACAGAGACAATGTGATTCGCGGAAAATACGAAAAATAAATAAAGAATATAATGGATATTTATTTAGATGATATATACTGCGGTAGTGTACATTGAAGTGTGTGTGATTTTGATTTTACAGTTTGCTAAAAAAGTGATGTTAGATGATGGAGGAGAAACATGAAAGCGCCATAAACAATCTCCAAAGGGGCAAATACGGATGGTCTGCAAGGAGGTGGTTCAGAGGGTTGCGTCACTTTGAAGTTCAAATATTACAGCTACAGCTACGTCTGGGAGACTGCATTCCTACAGACTACAGAACAGAAGGCAGCAACCCAACCCGAGTCACCCTACCCCTATCACCCTACTGTTCTTTTATTTTTATTATTTGTTATTTAAAAAAACACAAGATTTATCTTCCCAAAATTCCAAGGCATTAATGTGACACACATAGCGGAGACAAAGCGGAGAGTGGAAGCAGAGAAGAGTAGCGGAGGAAAAAAGAGAACAAAGAGAAAGTTGAAAATGGCCTCTCACCGACCTCCCCAAATCCATAAAACCCAAAACAAAAATCAATGCCTGCCAAAAACAAAATCTGTCTATTACCAATAAAATAATGCCATGTTGAATGCTGTGTTATATTGGTTGGACTTTGAATCAAGGAGGGGGCGTAAAGCAAAACAACAAAACACCCGTCTGGGTGGGTATTCCCTTACGTTTTCTCTTCTTTTTATTGGCCTCCACTGTCTCTCCTCCTCCTCAACCTCCCTACAACCAGACTGAGAAACCCTGAGAGAGGGAGAGAGAGAGAGTGAGAGGAATAGCAGAGAGCTGTTTTCTGAGTTATGTGCTCCTTGGGCTTTGCTGGGCCACTACACTGCTCTGCAACTGCAATGGCTGGTGTTGTGGGCGTTGGGTTCAATGACCAAGATGCCCTTCCTCTCCATCAGCCCCCCTCCAGTAATGTCTTTGTCAATCCGAGGTCACATTGGTGCTTTCGTAGATAAAGAAGGGAGACCCAGTACAATGTAGGTGCTCAAAAGGCAGACAGGATGGAGCCAGGCAATATATATACATAGTTTCTCTCTTTCAAAAGGAAAAAAAAACAAAAATCACTCCCTTGATTTGGTATTTGCTGTTCTTGTTCTTTCCTTTTCGTTTCCTTTTTGCTCTCATATTTTTAAAGGAAGAGGAGGAGCATAGGAATCATCGTCATCAATATCGGTATGCGAGAAAAAGGAAGCTTGGTAATGGATTTCTCATATTCTGTAAAGCCAAAATGTTTTGGTATTTGTTTCTTATACATTGGATGAGATTAAAAAAATGGCATTATTGGTGATGATGGTATATGGTGTTCCCCCAATTTTCACTAACTTTTTCGGTTGCTTCTTCAAGTATAATGGTATAGTTCTTCCACATTTCTTGTCTAGTTTCAATGCTGTTCATTTTTTCTGCCACGCCTTTTAAATAATTTTCGCACCTAAATGGAGAAACTTTATTACGCGCTTCCTTAACTAAGAAAGTAATAAAGAGTGGGTTTGAGAGATCCGGGAAACTTCAGGTGGAGTACTATATGTTATTTTGGCTCTTATAGAGTTCAAAATCAGTAGCATTTGGATTATGGATTTAAGTTGATTTCACATTTGATTATGGAATGTGTGGATGTGGAAAATGCTCCACTTTAACCTTTGGTCGTGATTTATCTTTTGTGATTGTTTCATATGTTTGAATAGTCGTTTATAATTTCAGAATTGAACCAATTCTTACATGACTGTACAGTCCACAGATTTTGAGCCTGCCTCTTAATGAAATTTCAGTGTAGTTTGATCCTAGGGGAGCAAGATTGAAATTTTTCCAAACGCAAATTGCTGGTTCTCAACATGCTAATTGTTCACCTGTGAAACTATATATACCTGAAGGTGTAACTGTTGGATCCCCCTTGTGCATTCCTCATGCATGTTAGTGCATTATGATGAAATGATGACAAGAACTTTATTGGCCTCTAAAAGAGCATAAGCAGCCAGGATATGTTATTGTCAATAATAATTGCAGTGGAACTAATCCTTTGTCCTTTTTACCATGGTTTCTATCGTTTTGAGTTGACAACTGGCAAAGAAAATCATGCTGGTCGGTCCAGATTATCTACGTATTTAACTCTGATGCATATGCTTGTGTCTTATTCAAGCTGTTTCTTGCAAATTGTGAGTGAAAGACCGAATTTCTTAATTATGCTGTTCCACTCGTGACCAAGTAGTTGTTGTAACATCACTCTTAAAATCATGTCGTGATTGTTGAATGTGGACACATAAATTGATGTCTCCACATTGCTTCTGCTTCTTCGATCAACTTTTACAGCATGTCATTTTTTGGGGTTTTGGGGTTTTGGAGAGAATGGTTGCTGATTGCTGGACCTGCCGTGGCTTGACTTGTGTCTCTAGGCACTTCTTGCCCAGCTCTTATAAATTCTCCCCATATTTGTTCTGGTTACTGTAGAAAAAGCAAGTGGCAGCTATATAAGAGCTAAAAACTACTTTTTCGTTGCTACAAGTCAAGTATCTGTATTGTCTACTTTCAACTTACTGTGGGTTACCAGCATTTAATGTTTCAAGAATCTGCCCTTTATTACTCTTGCCCAGGATGGTGATAATAAAACTCTCACAAGAGGGAAATACTGTCTTTTGTTCATAGTCCTTTCACATTTTGATCAGCAGCTAATGAACGCATAAAATGCCTCGTTTCTTTCAGCAAATTGCTTAATGGTAGCAGCAGCTTCAAGTTTTGGAGTTCGGCACATCTTAACTCTGAAAAGCATAACATATTTTTTATTTTTACTCAAAAGCTTATTACTTTGGCATCCTTTTGATCTCACAGCCATAGTCCATTCTCGCCAAATTGATCCAGCATTCTCTACAAGTTCATGATTCCTGAGACGAGCACTGTTTGTTTCTTTAGGTCCATGCCTCACTGAATTTCAACATGCCCTTTATTGACCTGTGAATCCTTTATTATGTGTCGTAATTGCCAGATCGCATTTGAAAGAGTCAATCATGTTCCCGACAGCTATAATGTTTTCTTGTTGCCCAACAGTTGGAGAACAGCGTCATGTGTAGTACAAAGTTGGCGGCAGAAATTCACGACATGACATAAGATTCCTTGTTTCTGGCGTTTCTTTAAGCAGTTTTCACTGCATTTTGTTGCATTATACTTATAGCGTGTGGATTGCCTTTGGAACTGGCTCTTTCAATCCCTGGTTTCTTGAGCTTTGTTATGCCCGTTGGTTAGTCGCATTATTCCTCATGTTGCTCGCAAAGGTGACTTGTGTGGAAGAGATTAGGATTGGGTTCAAAAGTGAACCAAATCGCAACAGATGATTTTTGTTTTCTAGGTTTGGGTTCAAAAGCAAACCCAGTCCAAAAGAAACTTTACAGTGCAAAATCAAGTAAAAATAGAATTGTTTTACAATAAAAGAATTTTTTCCCTACCTATATTCATCGTAAAAATAGAATTTAACATATTGTTATTTAGAGTTTTTAACTGTTGAGCCCTAACATTTTAATATTCTTTACGTTTAATTAAAAAAATTACATTTATTAATTAATAAATGAATTTGGTTGGGTTGGGTTGGGTTATAATTTTGAAATGATACTACACACTAGGCTTTCTTAATTAACGCATGGTGAGCTTGGGCATGGCACCGCTTGGGCCTCTGGGCTGTTTTCATCTTAAATGGCAAAAGAAAGCAGTTGGTGGCAAGGTTCAACAAGAAGAGGAAGTGGCTCCTGGTTTCTGGGCTCCGGGCTCTGGGCTCTGGGTTCTGGCCTTATTCTCCGCTTAATGGTCTAACCCAAATTTGATGAAACGAAGAAACCTCAACCTAAAAGAGTGCTGAGCGCGACCACCCGCTACTCGTGCACGGTTCCACTTATTTCAGTAATAAGATGGCGAGGCCTGGGGGATAATTGACACATTAGGGATGCATGTGGCTTCTTTGTCAATGGACAGGTACATATTTTGACAACCGAGTGAGTCAGCCTTGAAGCTTGCAGCTGAAGGATGACGTGAATATGGTGGCTAGACCGTCTCTCTCCCCGAATCTACCACAATTAATGGGTGGTTGGCACCAAGTCCTTATCCATTTGGAGAAAATATTGGGCATTTGAGATGTTGATTGTCTCGGCTCCCGATCCAACAGGTCCTGATCGTATGAGTGCATATGTGTAATTTTAAGTTGAATTTTTATTTATATGATTCAGAAAATATATTTATAACCTCATCACATATAAATCCAAAAGAATTGAATTCTACACTCACACTTCATACATAAATTGTCTCACATTAATAATTCCGAACGAGACATGGAATATTCTACGTCATTGCATTGCTTTGCCTCCGGTGCACAAAGAAGATATTCAATGTATTTTTTTTCCTTATCTGTCTCGAATAATTCGGTGGATAGCTCATGCTTGTTTATGATCTGAACTGGTCGAAGCAGACAAACACTCATTCACCGGTGACAGCAAGAAACAATAGACATGAAGTATGACCCTTCACATGGTTCTCGTCTCGGTTTGGAGCCTTTTGTGACTTGAGTCGCAGGCAACAACACATGACCCAAGTGCTTTTAGATTAGGGATGGAATCTCACAAGAACCCGAGAACATAGCCTCCGTTAATTAATTTCAAGTGTGAGTAGAAAATACCAAGTTGGAAGGGTAACATAGTTGATTCTTGGTAACATACCAAGAATCTTGAATTAGATTCTTTCCAAGCCTACGGCTACAGGGAAATTTGACCAATTTGCTTGCCTCGCCCACCTACGCACACCCACTAAATTGTTGTAAGTGGGAGTCTGTCCATGAACAAGAACAGCATGATCCACCAGAAGTAGGTATCAGTACGCAAATCAGATGAGAGTTAACAGTCCGTGAATCTGCATGTTTGCTTTTATGGTCGCGAAAGGACAACTTTCCCACATTGATTTTGTTTAACCCAGACCCCTAAAAGGGCAAAGCTCGAGAAAGATCGGTGGCTAAGTAGGTAGTGGCAAATTTAGAAAATTCCTGGGCAAACAATTTCACAATGGATGGCTACCATTTCAAAGCTTCTCAATGGATGGTTCTCTGATAATCGCAGAAAGAATGTGGGACCTATTGGGTTTGAGTAGACCACACTACTCAACAACCCACCACACCATCGATGGTGCACAACCTTGCCCATCTTCTCCTTTTGTTTGTTTAATTTTTCTATACAGTAGCTAGTTAGCTGATGCATCCTTTAGATTGAGTCCCAGTGAATTTAAAACCTTTTTCTGTTTTGTTTCTTTAGCCTAAAACACTCACATTTGTAGTCCACTCCTGTTTGACTTGAAGGGTCCATTCATCGTATCTTCTATACATGTATCGTCGCTTAGCTTCCTTTTTATAGCTCTTCTATATTTCATTGTTTCCCCTCGGTTTTTAAAGTTTGAAACCCTTGGCTTCTCTTCTCTTCTCTTCTCCTCTTGGTTAACTAACAAGTCCAACTTCAGCGGAAACAAATTCAAAAAGGGTAAGCGCGATGGCTAAGGAGATGCAAACTAACAGTATGTATATAGAACATGACCCTGAAGGATATGGAACTGGTGCAATACCTAAGAATCTAGATGATGATGGTCGAGACAAAAGAACTGGTATTGCTCCTTCTCTTTTTACTCTTTTAATTGATTGAAACCACTTTCTTGTGCTTTGAAGGCTTGTTCTACCGTTCTTACAGGGACTTGGCTAACGGCGAGTGCCCATATCATTACTGCTGTGATTGGGTCTGGTGTGCTTTCTCTAGCCTGGGCCATGGCTCAGTTAGGATGGCTTGTTGGACCGGTTGTTCTTCTGGCCTTCTCATTCATCACCTTATTCACGTCCACCCTTCTTGCCGATTCCTACAGGTCGCCGGATCCTGTCACTGGCAAGAGAAACTACACCTACATGGATGCCGTGAGAGCCAACTTAGGTAAGAGATGTTCTGAACTTGAGTGCATTTCTAATTAACTAAAAATGGTTCCTTGTACATCATCATTTCCATCCAACCCAATAAAAGAGATAATAATTTGGTCTGGCCTCCATTGATTCTACCAGGAGGCAGAAAGGTTCAGCTTTGCGGGTTGGCTCAATATGCTAATCTGATAGGAATCACCATCGGTTACACTATCACAGCATCTATTAGTATGGTGTAAGTTGCTCTCGTAATTAAATATACATGAATCTCTTGGAAAGTTCCTTCTCTATATTCTAATCCCGCAATTTTATGGTGATCACTCTTTTCCAGGGCTGTAAAGAGGTCAGATTGTTTCCACAAGCACGGACATGACGTGAAATGCCAAGAATCTAACAACCCTTACATGATCATCTTTGCTTGTATCCAAATAATCCTCAGCCAAATTCCGAATTTCCACAAGCTCTCATGGCTCTCAATCCTTGCGGCAATAATGTCCTTTGCTTACTCCTCCATTGGCCTTGGACTCTCCATAGCAAAAGTAATAGGTATGTAAATCGCTTAACAATCCTATCCAACCAAGCAAAATAATTTCCTTTCCTTGCATGATTGGTTGGTATTAAATCCATATGATATAATGGACTTTTCCTACTTGACAATATAATGTAACGTTGAAGGTGGGGCACATCCAAGGACAACCTTAACAGGAGTGACAGTCGGTTTGGAAGTGACTGGGGCACAAAAGGTGTGGAGAACATTTCAAGCTCTGGGGGATATAGCCTTTGCTTATGCTTTTTCTACCGTGCTCATTGAGATTCAGGCAAGCCAAACTCTTTCATTCAGTTTCGTGCTTTCAATGTGTAGGCTTATTATTATTACAATATTTTTTATTTATAATTTGGCAAAAATAAATGGATAAGAATTATTGAAAACAGCTTTGCAGGTAAAAAATTAGAGAATAGAAAACATACTCCAATAATAAACATATTTTGCTTTATGAATGTTGTCATGGTCTTGAAGACATGTGACTAGTTGTCAGGACATTGTTATCGTCTCGCACGAGTAGAATAAACGGTATTGTCAGAATTTTGGACACAAGTCTTTTAGTCTTCAACTTTAGTCTTCACTTTTAGATGGGGTCCAAAAGTGTGAAGAATCTGGCAAGTTGTGCATCCAGGTCCATTTTTATCCTCCCATCCCATTAACATTACATTGCCTTCGTGATGCGGACCTGAAATCCATAGATCCCCGAATCCACCAACGAAGGGACCAGTGGAGTTTTCCTATGGAGTGGACCATGATTCCAGTATTTGGTCCACCCAACATTTTAACCTTATCAATAAAAATGGGTCGAAGCCCATTCTGTTGTGGAAGATTGCCATATCTGATGATTAGCTTCCAGGCTAAGGTCAACCTATTTCTGCATCTCCATCCATAGCCTGAGACCCATGTGAAGCCCATGTCTCAAGCTTAACGTGATATAATAATCAAAGCCTGGACTAAATCCAAACAATCTGTTGAAATCCCATGAATTGCAGGACACGTTGAGGTCCAGCCCTGCAGAGAACAAAGCAATGAAGAAAGCTTCCTTTGTTGGGATCTCAATCAGCACCACGTTCTATGTCCTCTGTGGTTGCATGGGCTATGCAGCATTTGGAAACAAGGCACCTGGAAATTTCCTCACTGGATTCGGATTCTATGAACCCTTCTGGTTAGTTGACTTGGCTAATGTTTGCATTGCCGTCCACCTTATTGGAGCTTACCAGGTAGGACAGCCTGACGAACCAAGACTAAAACGAATTATGCTGCTGTTGAACCATTTCCACTTACTCACACCTGAACTCATTTGCATGCTCAGGTCTTTGCTCAGCCGGTCTTCAATTTTATAGAGCGGAACTGCAGCAAAAGATGGCCACACGTCAAATTCGTGACAAGGGAGCATGCCATTAACATTCCATGCTACGGAGTGTATTATCTCAACTTTTTCAGACTGGTGTGGAGAACCATATACGTCATATTCACTGTAGTGGTGGCCATGATATTTCCCTTCTTCAATGACTTCCTGGGTCTACTGGGGGCAGCCTCATTCTGGCCTTTAACTGTCTATTTTCCCATCGAAATGTACATTGCACGTGCAAAGTTGAGGAAACACTCCTGCGTGTGGATATGGCTGAAAGTTTTGAGCTGGACTTGCTTGGCAGTGTCACTTGTAGCTGCAGCTGGATCAGTAGAAGGTCTGATTCAATCTGTCAAGACGTACAAGCCCTTCAAGACCCAGGAATGATAGCCCTATTCACAAATTTCGGTTTATACCTATTAGCACCGCAGTATTTCTTCTCTAAAAGATTCTGTTGTGTACCTGATATTATGAACAATCATTATAAATTATGCATCACAAAATATATTTTATTAATTTTAATATATAATAAATTAAATAAATTTTATTATTATAAAAATTAATTTAGTATATTTTATTTCTAATATGATTTTAATTTTGTGAATCAAACATTATCCATGGTTCTTATGTTTGGTTTGATAATTGGGGTCTAGTTTATGAATGTGTGATGGGACGAAACAATAAATTCTGTCTCCACTTGAGATGATATAGTAAATTTTATCATATAGGTTTAATGTTTATCAAATTTATAAATAAATTAAGAAAAAATATAGTTTAATTAAAAATTTATTGGAGGTTAGAAATAATTATTTTTTAAAAAATTTTGGATTAATTATTTTAATATGTTAAAAAGTTTGGTAAATTAAAATTTTTATCAATCTAATCCTGATAAATTACTATACCGTATATTTATATCCTACCATTTTCCGAAAAAATCCGTTGGCAATGGAGAACAAAGTCATTGAGAAAGTTCATAAACTCCACCAGTCAGTTTTTTCTTTGGGCCCAAGGAAAATAAAAGCATCCATTAACAATCCGTGTATTTATCGGTTAGGATCATCTACCTTGATGCCATTAAAGTTCCGACGGGAACACTTGAGATGCTTTTGGAAAGGTGGCAGTCAAATCCAGTGGTCGTCAATCAACGGCAGCAAACTTAACCAGCAAGTCGGACCAGTGGACCTCACATTGGTATTTGTTAATTTCTGCTACGAACCGACCCAAGCAAGTCCCGGAATTACCCTTAATTTGACAGAAAACCTTGGCGTGGACCGACCAAACCCAAACGGTCAGTTTGGTAATATCTGTGTGATGAAAGATCCAACAGTTTCTTATCGCGCAAGAGAAAGCCCGCTATAAGTCTCCACCAAATTTGACCGGATTTTCTCTACTGGTTCTGCCTTGTTCTTGTCTGCCCTTCGTGTTTCTTGATCACCGGCGCAAAGCCATAAGCCATCACGGCCATGGCAACTCACGAAGAGCAATATGCAAAGAACACGACAGAGTCCGTCACCGTTAGGGCTCTGCCCCTACGGGAACCGCAACAGCAGCACAACTTTCTGCGAAGCGGCGAGCCTACTCGCTTCATGTACTTCACTTGCGACGGCTTCTGGAAGGACTTGTCCAGTGAAGTAGTGGAGTCTGTTAGGCAAGCTTTTGTAAAACGGAAGCCGATGATTGAATTGTTGTCATGCGAGGGTGGAGAAGGTGCGCCGAAGCGGTACTTATTTGATTTAAAGCGTATGCTTCAAATTGATTTTGATTCGGGCAACCGGAGGTCGATTGCGTGGATTGACGTAACTGGAAAGTGCTTTTTCCCTCAGCAATTCGTCAGCGAGGTTTTTGAAGATGTTGATGGTGGCGATACTTTTCGGGAATCGGCGAGTAATATGAAGATTGATATTGAGGTAAAGATTGACGGAGTGCCAATTGGTCATAAAATGAAGAGAAAGAGAGAGGAGGCGAAGAGTGAGGAGCCCGAAGTGAGCAAAACGCACAAGGTGGAGGACGGTGCTAAACGGCAGCTTTTTGAGTCGAGGTGGGCGCATGCGTTGATGATGAGCAAGGATGAAAGGCGTTTTGAACTAATCAGAGATATGTTTTTGGGTGGGATGACGAAAGTTGATCCGAGCGTGGTGATTACGGCGATTCATCAGTGTTTGCTTTCTGGGGACTTGAACATGGCACGGCGAGAGGTTTTCCAAAAACAGATAGGGGTGGTCAAGAAGGCGCGAGGCTCGGTTAATTTGGCGTGTGCCTGGTATGGTGCGTCTAGGAGTGATGTACAGCAGGTTCTATCGCGTGGATTTGGAATGCGGGGCCAAGTTTTAGGGGAGGACTCTTATGGTGTTGGCGTGCATTTGTCTCGATTGGATTTTCCTCATCTAAGGTGATGATGCTCACTGCATTAGTGTAGTATTTTTCTTTTTTTTTTCTTGGGGTTTACATATTATTTATTTAAATCATTTAATGATTGATTACGGGATTTTATTTTCAGTGCTAAGTTGGCGGATGTTGATGGAAATGGCGAAAAACATTTTGTACTTTGTCGAGCTATCTTAGGTAACCTGGAGAAGGTGGAGGCAGGATCTAAACAATGGTTGCCTTCTAGTGATAATTTTGATACCGGTACTGATGATCCCAAGAATCCCAGTTGGTTTGTTATTTGGTATCCTAAAGTGACCATGCACTTAATCCCCGAGTATATCGTTAGCTTTAAATCTGCCTGCCCAGTGGAAGGTAAAATGCTAGTCCTCCTTTTCGTCTCGGTTGGCATCGATGGTTTCGTTTCGTGTAGTAATTTATCAGGTCTGTTTGTCAGGTCAAATAAGCAAAGAAGGACATCCCAAGTATTATTCTTTTGAGAAACTGTTTTCCAAGATAAGGAACTCACTCCCTCTTGCTAAAGTTAGGGAGTTGTTGAATCTATATGGTGCATACAAGGTAACTAGGCTTATGACCCTTCTTAATCAATTTTTTCTACTTTTTTCCTGAGACCTTAAGGAATGTTATGCAAGTTTTTGGGTTATTACAGGCTGGTCAGGTGACAAAGGCTGATTTCCTGAAGAATTTAAGAGGACTTGTTGGGGATGAACTTCTGCTATCCACCATTCGCGGGATCTGTACATTAGGATGAGGGTTTTCCGGTTGCCTGCTTCAGTGCTTTGATTAGTGATACTTGTCTATATGTCGAATTGAATGATACAAGATGCATGTGCAATCTTCCGGCACAATTAGGATCATCACACAGCATAGAAAAGGAACAGTGTTAAACAACACAACTATATGTCAGTTTTTTTCCCCTTACAATACAATACAACTGTGATTTCACTAACTGGAAACGAGCTCACAAGATCTGATGGGTTGTACCTCTAATGTAGCTTTAATTCTTTGGATAGTCTGGCAGTTACTGTGAGGTCAGTTTATGCTAGATGCATGTATTTTAGTCGCATGCCTGCATTTATCTGTGAATCTTCTCTTAATTTGGTGTTCCTTCCATTGTTAAAAGCTAATTAAGCAAATGCCTGTCTGGTTTGGAAGTTCATTATCACATTATCATTAGAAGATAGGATTATCCAGGCCATTCCTCTACATCCCGGATTTGCTTGGGCTGAATAAGAGTAACTTCTGAGGTACTATGGCCGCTTTGGCTTGCAATATGGCTTTAGATTTTGCAGTATGGCTTTAGATTTTGTGATAGGAGTGGAAGAAATGTGGTTAAGTAAATGTATGATAGATTTAAGTATATGGCTTCCTATTGTTGTCACTCAATCAAAATGTGTTGTCTTTCCACAAATCACATAGAATGTTTTCTGTGTTGTCCTTGATGATATAAGACATCTGACTTTGAGATAAAAATAATAAAATAATTATATAATTATATAATAATAAATTTTTATTGATTTATTAGTAAGTTGATATTTTTAATATTTTAATATTAAAATATGATGTTTTTTCGTTTCTATTTCTATTTGCGGAAGAATAAACCGAGCTTGAGTTACATGAAGTTCCTCCCTCTAGTGACCTTGAATATCTATATTAGCGAGTTTTTACTTTTGCCATAAAGGGTTAATTTAACATATGAAAAGTTTTAAATTTTTTTTCTTAATATCTTGTAATTATATTATTTTTATCTCTTTATATTTTTATTTTAAATTATTATATATAAATAAAAATATATATTTAATTTTATATATTTTTTAAATTGATAAATATGATATATTTTCTTATATTATTTTTTAATATATTTTTCTTAAATTCTTATAATTTTGATTTTTTTAATTAATAATATTATCAGTATTTATTTTACCCGAGGGGTTTGAATTAGCTCCTCCCGATCGTATTTCGCCAGAGATGAAAGAAAAGATAGGTAATCTTTTTTTTCAAAGTTATCGCCCCACTAAAAAAAATATTCTTGTGATAGGCCCTGTTCCTGGTCAGAAATATAGCGAAATAACCTTCCCAATTATTTCTCCGGCTACTATTAACTTTTCAAAAAATATCAAGAGTTTCGTAGGAATTTTTTAAAAAGAATTTTTTTTGAATTTTGACATGAATATATTTAAGATGTAATTTACACAAGTTATATAATTTTTTTATTTGAATATTAAATTATATATATATATATATATATATATATAAGTTATTGACATATATATATAAAAGTTATTGACATAACCTTTATTATTTTGAATAATATATATAATTCGTTTCCTTTTTTGAATCAAGTGCTAAAATAATAAAATTTTATTTTATAATCAATAATCAATTTAATTTAATGATTTGAATTGGGTTATATTAACTTAACAATGAAATAAAAAATAATAAAAAAGTATTGTGATAATTTATTAAAAAATAATAAAAAATTTTAATTTAATAAATTTTCATGTACTATTTATTCTCAAGTTATCATCGATCAAAATTGAGATTAAAACTTAAAAAATTTTAAAAAACTTTAAGGAAATGTCTGTAGATTTATAAATCCATCATGTGAATCATTTAGATATTTTATAGTCCTATTTGATTCTTCAACCATAGATAATAAGTTTGCGTGTTCAATTTTTCTGATTAAGTCTATTTGAATAGATAATACTAACAAATTTACATACTAATCCTTCTTAAATTATTGTATATCTATTGGAATAAAAATTAAATATTTTATTGCCTACATTCATATAGAAAATAATTTTGCAGAATTTGTGAGACCCAATATTTTTGGATACTGCTTTGAACTTAATTGTATAATTATGCAATACAGAGTCATAGATATAATCTTTATTTGTCACGCCCTGTATCCCATGGTGTAGTAACATTACTCTCTTTCTCCAGTCGTATAGTACTTGTATGTATCACTAGAAAATATTTTCCATTATGTGATTCTCAATCAGTCGAAAACATGTACATATTTAAAAGTCTTGCATGACGATATTTAGGATAAGTAGTAGAATCATATGCGGAGTTTTAAAGCGGAATGGTATGTCACAAAAATATATGCTTTATTTATCTCACAAGCCATGATCCCATAGGTCTTAAAATCTTAGATTTATAATAACACTGACACATAATATTCACATGATGCAAGCCATACATACGAGATAAGTTCCTGTTTATTTATATATCTAATGCGGAAGGACGTTTACAGTGTTTCTTGAAATGTTGCCACTATCTAGTCCCGACCTCAAATACCTTGATCAAACCTGATATGGCAAACCAGGTGAGTGGACCCTAACTTTCTCATTCTCATAATCTTAGATGAGTGAACAAGTTACAATAACCATGTAAGAATTCATTGGTGGATTCATACAAACAAGCTGGACATTTAACAATAACATACCGTAAGAACAATGAATATTATTGTTTATATCACAAAGAATCTCTTTCACTCATTTCATAGCAACAAATATTTACACTTCCAAAACATGTAATATCAATCAATAGCTTTCAAGCCTATGGAATTCAATTGACATGTTAGTGGTGGATTTTATAATTGACATGCAAAATTTAGTATAATAGAGATCACCATCGTGAAATCGAAAAAGTCTGTCAGTGGTCTGTATTTCGAAGAATAAGTTTAAAACACACTGACATTGTCGGGTAAGTGGTGGTGGTGACTCCACAATCTCGATCCTAATCTCACATTGGCTAGTCCTCTCATTCTCACACTCCGGCCAGTGCTACCACTATGTATATCGTATTAGATATTAGTTCACTCTCTCATCAATATGTGCACGGAATTTCATTACCATACTCGAGAGAGTCGAAACTCTCCAGAGTTTGCGCATAGCATGGTCCTTGAGTTCGTATCCACCATGGGGTTATTCACATGATGTTTGGCAGCTTACGAGTGTATTGGGTTCACACAAATCAAAGCAAACGAATAACGGTTTCAAGGAAATGCCATGACAAAGATAGTTTCCGTCAATACCAAACGTTTTTATGCATATTTCACATTTCCTCAAACAATGCATTTCAACAAGTAAATAATTGACGGAAACGCTAAGGTTAGTCCACTCACCTTATTCCGGTGGTACTTCACTGGGTCATGTTATAGGGTCCAATGCACGTGTTTCAATACCTATATAAATTATATTCGATAATTTTATTTAATTCTTCAATTTCTAAGATAATAAATCAAAATTGAAATCACATGACCCCTTTATTAGTCCTATGGACCTTGATCTACTTATATGAACCTCTCCAAGATTTTTCTCGATATTTCCTGAATTTGTATAAAATTCTTCTAATTTTTATATCCTTCAAATCAAGTCCAAATTAATCAAACTATACATCATTAGATTCTTCATATTTTTTTCTATTTTCCAGAAATTTTTTCATTTTCTACCTATTTTTCTCAAATTTTTCTTTATTTTTTGGAATTTCTGAAAAAATGATCAAAATTGGAAAAGTCAACGGATACGTGTCACCATATGTCATAACCTTATTGATCCTTATATCCTGGTTTTACCCGACCCTGACCCGGTTCGGTTTGGTTCAACCCGATTTGGTTCGACTGGTTTGATTCGGTTTGGTTTTTACTTAAACCAGATCAGACCCACCATAAACCAACGACATGTCGAGGGTTCTGACCTAAGCTACATGTCATCTGGTCCTATGACCAGGTGACTTGTACGCCAGTAGACGACTTGCCGTATGCTGGTTCATCTTCAACCTCTGGACGAAGTCCATAGGTCGAACCCTAGCCTGCGGTTCACCGTTCCAGCCGGTGAATCGTTCCCCAAACCATCTGAAAATGTTCGCCCTTTCACCAGCATCAAAATCCAACCTCAATCACACTAAACACACTCGAGACAAGAAATCGATTTTTCAAACTGAAAACTCACCGGAATCACTCACTCGCTCTTCGATCTCACATGAAAACCTCTCCGTTTGATTCGCCTATCTTAGCTTCAAATCGAATTTTGCTTCCTTAAACTCTAAATGCACAAAATCGGGATATATCCCAATTTTCCACCATCTTCAGGCAAGCAGTGGATGAGGACAACAGAGCCTATCCCGACGCTGAAAGACATCGTTTTACGCCCTGTGAAATGACATCATTTAAAGAAAATGACATCGTTTTACGCTGGTCAAAACGACTCACTAGTCTGTCGTTTTGATTCTAATAAATATAATATTAATTTATTTAAATATTAATATAATAATAATATAATTTATTTAAATTTTTTGATAAAATTGTAAAAATCATCAAAAATAGTAGAAAAATCAGAAAACTAACCAGAAAATTTCTACAAGTAAATTTCAAAATTTTCTTTAATATATAATTTAATATAAAATTTATAAAATTTTGAAAATAACAAATTAAGGTATTAAATTTCCTAAATATTTTTTGAAATTTTTTTTAACTCAAATTACCCAATTCCAAGCATACCTAAGGTTTCAAATCACTTCAAACAGTCGAAGGGTCCTTAATTCTACATAATAGTCTTCATAAACGATATAAATTTTATTCTTTATTTCTTATATGTATTTATATATCTGATCTTATACAACATTCCAACCTTTACCTAAATTATATTCTTTTCAAAAAAAAATCTAAATCTTTACACCCTCCCCTACACTCTTGATTTTCAAACTATGAACGACGTCAACCCTCATCTATCATCTCCTTTCTCTCATGTTTCACTCACCAAATGTATTTCTGTTTGTCTCGCTAAGTGTGTCACTCACAAAATGAGTCACTCACGAATTAAGATACTTGCACTAGTTTTAAATATAGGAATCTATTCTATTGAGTTTATTAGAAACAACAGAATTACAAACCATAAAAATTATGCTGAGGAAAGATGAACTAGAAACTGGAATTTTACTGATAATAAACCAAGGTCTCACTGGGGGCTCGAGCCTGGCTACAGATTTGGACTGGATTGGAAATACTTACCTACTCATAGTCCAACGATCAAACAACTAAAATCCAAAGTAAATTGTAAGCAAACGATAATTCTGACTATAGGCGGTTTGGGCATAAAATACTAAATGGATCTCGCATAATCCCTTAATTAAGTCTGAAATAATTATTTGTATGCCAAAAAAGGCAAAATCTCCTAGAATTTCTAAAGGAGGAAATCAAGGTCATGGTCAATTATTTGCGTCTTTATGTCTCAGATATGTGGTGGCCTCAGTCTTCCCATCCAGGTGTTTCCCGCATCAAAATCTACAGATATCTAGCATTTATGAATAAAATCAGAAAACAGATTAGATTGAGAATTTAAGAGTGTAGATGTCCATAAAGACCATTAGATATTAGAATAATAAGCACAAAATATTTGCAAAATAAATACATTATCAAATATCCTCATACTTTTCATATGCTTGTCCCTAAGCATATACTCTAATCTCAGGAAATCACAGCAAGTCACCAAGTTTCATAAAATGCAATTTCAGCATACTCTCTCTAATCAGGAATTTTTACACAAATTAAGATCCATGTTATTTTGCCCAATCAAATCACATACTTAAGAATAATCAGGAGAATTATAGAACTCAACATCTACAGACAATGATTTGAATACCATAAACTTTCCATAACTCCTAAACACATTGGTTTTGTTGAGTACTACTTAAAGAGTCAATAGGTCTTTTCGGGGGTATGTCGAGGTCTTGGTTCGGGTATGATGGAGGTTTCTTGAGAGCTAGAGTAGTCAACCACTATTTTTTGATCTCATATGGGTCCCCTCATTATGTGTTTATCGTTCCCTCGGTCTTGATTATATTTATTCCTATCCTCTTCCATCTTTTGTATCCTCTCAGATTTTCCTTATATTTTATCAAGTTATGAAAACTCTAAGGTTTTGTGTCTCAAAGAAAAAACTATAGCTTGATGGTCTTTTGTGGTTCTAGGGAGGCCATGATTGAGGATTTTGTGTGTAAACTCTATTCAAGGGAAGTATTTTGTACAGGTGATGTTCCATGTTTCTATATATGATGTAGTGACTTATTTTTGGGTTTTTTTTTGGGGGTACATGGTAGGATGGCTTGATTGATTTCATGGGCGGAAAAGAATAAAGCCACATCTCAAAATGGGTCACTATGGGAATTTTCATAAGTGGCCACCAAGGATAGGCTGTTACACACAATAGTTCCAATCCTAATTGCTTGAATCATATTCCTATGTGTACTTTTCATGTGAACTTGTGTAGGAGACAATGGCAAGTTTTAGATTCATCCTTATGTGAGGATCCCTCAGAAAAATATTGAAGGTATAAGATATGTCTTCTTGAAAAATTTTCAAAACTCACTGGGGATGTGCATGTGATTTTGTTTTGGGTCAAATTAATAGTGCACATAGATCATGAAGTTTTCCTATCATATTAAGACTTTCATTGCCTATTATTATGCATTCTTAGTACCTCAAGTGACCAACATCTAATTTCCTAGTAGATTTCAAGTATCAACTTTAGTCAATTGGTAGAAAGTATTTGCAAAAAAATTATTTAAAACATGGCAAACAATAGTTATGATAGGCATGACTGAGTAAGAGAAGCATCAACAATTCAAACAATAGTGAATACATATTTTCATACTTAAGTAATGGTTGTCCCTAAGTATGTATGTGTATAATTAAAATAAAAAATATAGTTGAAAATAACTAAAGGAACCTGTTCGTGGTGGTTAGTCCCCTAATCAGCCCCTCCATCCTGGTCTGCCTCGTCGAACTGGAGTCCCCCCAGCATAATCAATTTGGGAATAATGCTTTCAGTTTGACGTCCACTGAAGTACCTCCAGGGGCACGATGGTTGGTGGGATTGATGGTGCTGTCATGGTTGTCTGTTAGGGAATGGAACGACGAAGACCTTTAGCAACCAAGGGCTTGCCGGGGGCATGAAAATGGTATTTCCCCGATTCTACCTATTCTACCATCCCCATATTGAGGAGGTTGGTGATGTTGAGGGACGCCATGTCATGTAATAGGCGTAGGTTTCTCGTGAGAGTGAACTTCAGCTACAGTGCTAGATGTGTGATGATTGATTCTAAAATTAATGGGTTCCCCTTCTTTTGATGCCTTTGTAATTGCTAGCTAATGAATATAGCCAGTTTGGCTTTCATCTTTGTCTGCAGAGACTAGAGAAACAACAGCTCCATCCTGCTCACTACTGTGGCAGAATTAGACCTCCTGGAGAAGGTATGAGTGACGAACCACTGCAGGTACTGGAATGATGGTGACACAAGGTAATAGTCCTTGGAGGAGCCTGGGTTGTATGTTTGGTCCAAGTGGACTATTTTGCATACAATTCTGAGGGGTGAAAATTGTCAGGCTCTTTGGTTATGGCATTATTATACTTTGTGAAGCCAATGAGTGTGTTGAAGTAGCCATAGGATATATTGAAATCCTGTCTCGGCAGGCAGAACTACACCAAGTTTGGTGTCTTCATGCTAAAACTGGATGGTCGACGACACTGGAATGTCATGTAGAACTCTAGCACAAGCTCCCGATACACCAAGCAGTTAATTTTGAAGTATTTAGCCTAGCAAATCCCTTTAGTGAGCCACTATATTTCGTCTTTGATTTTTAGCTCCACCATAGTATCAGTGCATAGACATTTGCATTGATATATTGATCTGCAACTGAGGTCCTCATACTTGGCCTACAGATTGGGGTTGTTGAATTGGCCAAGTATGGTGGCTGGTACAGTTGGCGGTTTATAAGGGGCTTTCCCTTTATTCTTTGTTCGCTGGCGTACAGGGGCCTCGGCAAGGGCCTGAACCTGCTGCTGCCTGATCCTTATGCTTTGTCTTCTCATATGGCCAATGGGTGTGGTGGCCAGGGGTGTACTGGGGGTGGATTCTAGAAGGATCTTCAGGTTATCCGTGTTGGATGAGGAGCTCCTATCATCGGGATCTTGTTTGGCAGAGGCTGATCTGGCAGATAGGGAACCTTTTGGTCATTTTTTGGGGGCACCAGAGTAGATGCCCTTGCTTGATGGTGCGCCAGAAGATCTCGTGCCCTTGGTGGTGTTGCTAGGGGTTGATGCCACTGGAGTTCCAATTGTAGGAACTACTGGAGGTATTTCGGTCTCCTCTCCAGAGCTCAATTCCACATGGTCCTCACAAGCTGTTGTGTGTCAAATTGAGGTTTTCCTAAAGGTGTCTTCTCAACTGTTAATGGGCTCAATGGGGCCTTGGACTGGGGAGAGGTGTTGTCCGAGGTCTTTCCTGGGACTAGTGGGCTAATGCCCTCGCCTTCGAACCATGGCTTTGGTGTGGCCATGGTTGGTGCTGGTGAAGCATCATATACTATTGGGGTCGTGGCCAAAACCGGTTGCAGATTAGCCGGGATCTCAACACCCTTCTAGCAACCTGATTCAACATTAGGTGCTTCTTGTGGAAATAAGGGTTGTTCCGAGGCCCCGATTGATACGGATTCACTAGATGATGGAACCAGAATCGGGCTAGAATCCCAATTAGCTTCCTTAGATCGTGACACATTCTCATCAACATCCATACCTTGGGTCACCTTGTTAGCATTTCCTGCAGAGGCAGAGGAGGTGGTGCTGGAGTCTCCCATCGAATCTTGTAATTTCTTAAGGATTTTAGCTAAAGTCACATGCATTGTTATCAAGGGTTGTGCATTCAGTGGATGCGGATGTACTAGTTTTGGATTGAGGGATCTTTTTTTCTAGTCGACAGTAATAGTCCTTGCCCTCTTCTAATAAACCCTTGCAAGAACCTCTCTGTCCGCTTGCTGCGCACTGTAGAACGAAAGGTAGGAATGGAAGCCATTGTGGCGGTTTGTGGCAATGGCGAAGGAGTCAGGTTTGCAACTGGAGCAAGCTCTAGCGTCTGAGTGACCGCCGATGTCATGCCCATTACTTCATGCATTATTAAACATATTGTCTATCACTAGACACGATATAAAGGTATGCACTTCGTGCATTATCCTTATCAACAACCAATCAAGTTCAATAATGTGCATTCCTGTGTACTTATAAACATAGATTACACTACTGATATACCAAGTAGTTCTGATTTTTTTGTAATTATGCTTATTTATTCATAGTTCTTTATACGTTAGGATTTACAACTCACCAAAATGATAGCATATACCAGGCATCTTCTTAGAGTAAATTATGCAATTCCAGTTAGAATTCACTGTGGCAATCTATTACTTATGAGCATGTCTATCCATAGTCAATCCAAAATCGAGTTATGCCTCAAGAAAGAATATCCAATATCAAAAACTATTTTTTAATTACTTGCAGTTTTGATAAGCTATACCTAATTGAAGGCACTTTTAGTACTCTACTGTTAGTAAACAATACAAATTTACAATAGAGTTTGCAGAAAATCTTTGTTGCTCTTCCCAGGTCTTTCAATTTGAAATCAATATGAGTACGATATACATATATTCATAGTTTTTCCTGACTCAAAATAATTCACAAACAATAAAGTTTTGATCGATCAACCTCTTTTAATAAGGACATGATTGTATATGAACCAACGTCTTATAACAAGGACTAGAACTAACACTCATTAAAATGATAATTATAGAAGAGCATTGATTACAAAACACAATGCACATTTAAAAATTTAACGTCAAAGCAGAATGGTTCTTTAGGTTTCAAATAGATCTCATATAAGAGATACTATAGTATAAAATAGCATAGCAAATCCAACGAGTAGCAAATGCAACAATGGATTTGTGGCAATAAAGTATCTCTTGAAACGACCGTTGCTCAACCTAGGGAAATCGAGTAGAAATAGGCCTATGGTTATAGACCCACTAGATATTACTGAGTCACTAGTGTTCTTTCCAAGAAAAGAAGACACAACATCAAAAATGGTGACTCGAAAACAAAAAGTGTTTCCAAAAGAATGAAATACACTCCGCAATCACTAGAATCAACACCCACACAGGTGATAATGGAAGGACATAGCATTAAAAAATGAGAAATATATTAGTTTATAAGAATAGCGATTAAACAATGCTCTGCTACCATTAGTTGTCACATGCCAGACCTAAAAATTTTGTACGATAATTGCTGTAAACCCATTATATACATTGTCATAACATACGACAATGAATATAATAAACTTACAAGGCTAGTGATATGAAAGTAAAATAGAGATAATAATAATAAAAATTTTCAACGTATTAGGCAACAAAATTAAAGAGATGACTCGAAGTCGTTCAGGTTATAAAATGATCAGATTTATTATTTTCCAGGAATAAATTCAAACAAGGACTTTATCATCATTAAATACAATAAGGAAAAAATACCATGAATATATTACCCTCAAACATTACCTCGGGTACGAATGTTCCATCGTCAATCCCTCTTGTCTAAGCTTGGAAGTGAGCTTCTAATCATTATTCATTATTCATGCATTCATATGCCAATAATCTAGCAGAAACCTGCCAGGTGAACGGAAGGAAAAATATACGTAGCAAAACATATGCAATCATTTAATGATAACACAGGCATATTGGCACACAATAAAACACTTGCATACTCATAAAGACAATTAGCACAATCACAGTCATAGCACAATGTAGCACGTAATAACTCAGGCAATTAGGACCATGGATGGACTGGCAATGTCTCTTAGTCCTTCCGATGCTAGGAATAAGATTGGGATCTGTTAGTGACACTTCTATATGTAGCTCCTTACGTTTCTTGTTATCTCGTATGCTAAACTTGATCCGTTCTAATGGGACATATACTCCTCTTGGCCTAGGTTCAGTACTTATGCTAGGGCGTTGGGTGATGGTAGATCCACCTAATCGATTCCCACATTAGGATGTCCTGTTTATTTATTTTATATTATAAGTTATGTTCCTCATCCCTCCTTATACCTCCCTTGACAAATCCATACTGCATTACCATACTCGGAGAGCTCTCAGGAGTCGCTTAGGTCACCATATACTGTTGCGATCTTTGATTCTGTCTTATGCTTCCGAATGCACCCAAACACTTTATATACACTTCATTATCATAAAAATATATGGCACACTCAAGTAATTTATGATGTAGCATGGCAATCCAAGCATGAGGCATTACAGGAAATTCATACCCAATTCATAACACATGCAATGACTTCGTTCATTAATTCATCACTTTTCTAATTAATCATACTCATGGATATTCATTCATACTAGTAAAAAATGTATTAAAAAGGTCCATCCACTCACGGGTTTTCCGACTTTCGAAGAGCCCACACTTAACCTCGATAGTTGGACCGATTCCTCGAGGCCTATCACCTGTAGGTTTCCACCAACAAATGTATTTATAATCGAATCCTTAATGTTACATCCTCAATCCATAAGCACACATAAAATTATGTGCCTATAACCTTAATTCAACACATTTTTACCTAAATATCAATACAAAACGTGTATTGCCATAACATTGCTGTAGGCCCACTATATATATTGTCATAATATACAACAATGAATATTATAAACTTACAAGGTTAGTGGTACGAAAGTAAAGCAGAGAAAATAATAAAAGAATTTTTCAACGTATTAGGCAGCAGAATTAAAGAGATGACTCGAAGTCGTTCGGGTTATAAAATGATCAGATTTATTATTTTCCAGGAATAAATTCAAACAAGGACTTTATCATCATTAAATACAATAAGGGGAAAATACCATGAATATATTACCCTCAAACATTACCTCGAGTACGAATGTTCCATCATTGATCCCTTCTGTCTAAGCTTGGAAGTGAGCTTCTAGTCATTATCCATATATTTATACGCCAATAATCTGGTAGAAACCTGCTAGGTGAACGGAAGGAAAAATATACATAGCAAAACATATGCAATCATTTAATGGTAACACAGGTATATGGGCACACAATAAAACACTTGCATGCTCATAAAGGCAATCAACACAATCACAGTCATAGCACAATGTAGCAAGAATAACTCAGGCAATTAGGACCATGGCTGGACTGACAATGTCTCTCAGTCCTTCCGATGCTAGGAATAAGACTGGGATCCGTTAGTGGCACTTCTATATTCAGCTCCTTATGTCTCTTGTTATCTCGTATGCTAAACTTGATCCGTCCTAATGGGACATATACTCCTCTTGGCATAGGTCCAGTACTTATGCTAGGGCATTGGGTGATGGTAGATCCACCTAATTGATTCTCACATTAGGATATCTTGTTTATTTGTTTTATATTATAAGTTATGTTCCTCATCCCTCCTTATACCTCCCTTGACAAATCCATACTGCACTACCATACTTGGAGAGCTCTCAGGAGTTGCTTAGGTCACCATATGCTGTTGCTATCTTTGATTCTATCTTATGCTTCGGAATGAACCCAAACACTTTAGCATAAACGAAGTCTACCGTGATCTTGGCATCATTCCTCTTTGTGGCCTTAGCTTCTACCCACTTCAATATGTAATCCACTACAAGAATAATATATGCATTGGAGGATGAATAAAATCTATGCCCCATACATCAAAGATTTCACAAACTATAATAGGTTGTTGAGGGGCCTCATCTCTACGCCCTAATGATCTTTCAAGCTGACACCAAGGACATACCTTGCAGAACTAATAAGCATCATAAAATATGGTAGGCTAGAAGAATTCACATTCTAGAATTTTTTGAGCTATACGAAAGGCCCAAAGTGACTCCCGCAAGTTTCTGAATGGAAAAATTGTAGAATTTAATACTGTTCAGAATCTAGAATGCACCAATGAATGATTTGATCTATGCATTACCTCTATAGATATGATTCATGCCATACATAGAACATTGATTCACCCTTTGTTTTGGCCCTCTCATTTCGATCCATTCCTTCTGGTAGATGTTTTGTTACCAGGTAGTTTACGATGTCTACATACCACAATAACAGAGCAATCTGTCTGGAAGGTATAGATATGTGTTCTAAAGGGTTGGTTATGGTTTCTCCCGCCCACAAGCTATGTTCATCTAAGAATGCTTGTCTGAGTTGTTGGGGGTCTGCCATGGTCACCGGGCGGCTCAGATGGCCAATAACATAGTTTTTTGCCCCTTTTTTCTCTTTGATTTCCAAGTCAAATTCTTAGAGTAGCAAGTTCCATCTAATCAATCTCCGCTTGGATTCCTTTTTGGTCATCAAATAATGGAGGACAGAGTGGTCAAAGTAGACTGTGACCTTGGTCCCTAATAGGTATGGGTGAAAGTTTTCCAAAGCGAATGCGATCGCTAGAAGTTTATTCTCTGTAGTGGAATAGTTCACCTAGGCTGCATCGAGTATCCTAGATGCGCAATAGATTATATAGGGATCTCAGCCCACCCTCTTTCTGAGTACAGCTCCAATTGCGTGATGACAGGCATGGCACATTATTTCTAATGGCTGGGACTAGTTCGGGACCTTGATGATCGGTGCTGAAATTAGCATGCTCTTAATCCTGTCAAAAGCCTGCTGGCAATCCTCTGAAAACTCGAATGACATATCTTGTTGCAACAATCTGCACATTGGTTGCGTAATCTCAGAAAAATCTTTGATGAACCTACAATAAAACCCAACATCACCAAATGGATATTGTGTAACTCTCTCCTCCCCTCCGCTTGATAGTGTCTCTACATTGTCGGTCTTTTCTCCTCTTTTCTTTATTTTGCTCTGCTTTTTAACTAATCTTTTTTTTTTCTATATGTGCAGATTGACAAAAATTTTACTAACTTGACTAACAAAGGACAAAAATATAACTTCTGATTTTATCATTTAAAAAACCAAACTTATTCTATTCCACCATCAATAGTGTATACCAATAAATCCATAATCCATTTCGGTAAAACAAACAATCAAAAAAGGATTTTATGCCACAAGTAGATTCTTTTTCAGGACACCAAACACGTCTTCCGAATTTATTTTTATATGATTTTTGACACAATCAAACGACAGCAACGACCACAAAGAAAATAATTTATGAAATTTGAAAAAGAAACCAACTCTTCCAATTCAGCTTAAACGAACAAAACCTTAGATTCTGAAACTTGTCAAAATTTATATAGTATATTGTCTTTTATGCATAATTCAGTTTTATTTATGCTGAAATGGATATCAACTTTGAAATGGGATTGAACTAACTATTATTATACTGCCATTCCCAAAACTGCTAACCACTGTTATCAGCGATATCGAGATACCATCGCCGTTCATTTTCACATATCTGAATTTGAATCCAAAAATATTACTTTTTTGCAATGTTGTAAAAACCGGACCGGTCTTCAAACCGGTGAAGTTAAGGGGTCAGGGGTTTTAGGGGTAACCGAAAATAACCGGTTTAAGAATCGGTAATTAATATATCAAAAAATATTATAATATTTTTTATCCGTTTAATTTTTATTAAAAATTAATTATTTTTTTTAAGTTTTCGAACCGGTTGACACGTGACCGGTTCAACCGGTTTTCAAAAACCCGCCCGGGTCAACCGGTTTTTACCGATTTTTACTGATATTAATATTTAAGATTTATTTGAACCGGATCATGTACCGGGTCCGGTTCAACCTGGTTGAACCGACCGATCCGATCCGGTTTTCAAAACATTGCTTTTTTGTTTAACCCAATGTTATCATAACCAGACCGAACTGATCAATTCAATCAGAACCGGTCAATAATCCGCTTCATATGATTTATTAAAAATATTATAAAAAAATCAGTCAAAATCTGACCCACTTTTTATGAATCGGATATAATCAACCGATTTTAATTTTAATAGTAAATGAAAAAAATATAAATAATGAGATTTGAACTTAAAATCCTCCTTTCAAGATAAATTATATAATAATCAATTTATCTAACCATTTAATGATTTTAATTATTATTAAGATATAGAATGATATAATATCAATTATTAATATTTACTATGTAGAATTATTATTATAATTTATTATAATTTATTTTGTTCGTTTTCTGGTCAACTTATGTGATGTCCAGTATTGACCCTCTCTTGATAGTAAAATTTGTAGTGCCAAAATATATTAATTATCACTTGTCTTTGACCGGGAATCACGTAGGAAGCTCGAACCTCCACTCGTTCTTTCTTAGGAATTCTAAATCGTGGTATGTATTTTATGTTTGTGTAGTGTTTTTTAATATGAATTGAAGGATGTAAATGAGTGATAATAAATTAGTTATTTTTAAACATTCAATTTTTTGATATTCAATTCAAAGCAATTTTAAATCTTCGACCGAATTATTTCGTGTCCTACAGGTACTTGCAAACCACGGTAAATATCCTAATCTATTAAGTAAAACAAGAAAAAAGCCCGAAATTCCTACTGCCAACACAAAAAAAAACCGGTGCCTTGATTATTCCCGAAAGCATGCCGTAAGTTTTGCTCTCTCATTAATATAAGACAAGGCTCAAAACAAATACGAGTAAATATTATGAAAAGAATGAAGCTTGTCTTTAAAAAGTTGCATCATGATTCTTGCTCTTATATCTTTTTTAATCAGCATAGTCTTTCTTTTTTTTTTCTTTTTTTTGAAAAATAATCATCAAAGTGTTCTGAGTCTGATCTTTAATTCTTCTCAGAACACTGCTTCTGCATCACTCTATATTGATATGTATGTCCTTTATCTTCTGATACAAGTTTCAGGTGTTTTTGTTTTATCAGTTCTTTTATGCAAATTATGGTGGCTCAGACACCATAGACAGCAAGGTAACGGCATATTACCACCTGAACCAGCAGGCAGTCTGCCAATTATCGGTCACCTCCATCTCCTGGGAGCCCAAAAGACATTTGCACGAGCCTTGGCTGGCATGCCTGATCAATACGGTCCTATCCTATCTTCATGATATGGCTTGGAGCGCATCGTGTAGTCGTGGTTAGTTGTTTGGAGGCAATCAAGGAGTGTTTCTCCTTAAATGATCGGGTTCTGGCATCTCCGCCAAAATCAAATCAAGGGGAGTGCTTAGGTTACAACTATGCAAACTTTGCTTTCGGACCATCCACTACACCATATATGACATTATGCAACAATACTGTTTCGTAGCATAATAATCAAAAACTGTTGTATTAGAGTTAATGCAACAGTTTTTTTCCGCCACATCTGCTTCCGTGGCAGTTTAGAATATGCAACGGTATTACATTAAAAATATTACATTTTTTATTTTGTTGCACATAAATACCTAATGCAACATAATAATTTAAAACAAATACAACAATAGTTTTTACTTAAAAATAACAAATTTTTAAAATTTTAGGTAACAGTTTTTTTTTTTTACAACAGTATTTTATTTTATTTAAGCAACAATTAATTTATAATAGGCAACAGTTTCGATTTTTATTTAAGCAACAATTTTTTTATATTATGCTACACCTTGTACTTTAGTTTAAGTAACAATTTTTTAATATTATGTTACACTATTTTTTTTAGTTTAAGTAACAACCTTTTAATATTATGCTACACTTTCTACTTTAGTTTAAGCAACAATATTATTATATGATGCAACAATTTTTTATTTTCTTTTAAGTAACATTATTTTATATTACGCAACACTATTTTGGTTTTGTTTAAGCAACAATTTTCTATTATAATGTACAATTATATTTTGTAACAAATTATTAATATTAATATAAAAATTATATTCAAAATTAATATTTAATAATTAAATATTTAATTTTATTATATGATAAACATGTAGAAATAAAGTAATACTATAAAGTATTTATAAATAACATTCAAACTAATATCACTTAACATAACAAAATGATAATAACTTTGGTACTTTTGCATGTTCATAGTACAACTATTAAAAAAAATTCCAGCTTCACAACATATTCCTTCACAAAACATTCCTCGATAAAACATTCCTCTACAAAACATTCCAGAATGCTCTTCAATTTTCTCCAGATAGCTGCTGCAGTTGAGATTAACAAAGCTGAATAAGAAAGTAAAACATTATATAAGTTTCTACAGATTTATACCTTGACTCTACCTTCTCTCAGGGGTTGATCTTTTGTCACAACATCAGAAGGAACACCATCTTCTTTTCTTCAGTTCTGTCAAGGAAAGTGGCATCACACACAGCAGGCTGGTATTTTCTCTTACAGTTCTGCAGCAACACTGCATGTTTCCAGACTGAACAACCCAGTAAGACCGTGATGATTGGTAGAAGCAGGATCCATGATATGCTGATGAAAAGAGCTAGCCTCTCTATACAAGTTGTTCCTAGCTTCCTAGCTTCAACATAATATGCATGCCATAGTCACCAGCTATTTCAATGGCCATAAACTAAAGTTAATACACGAGCTGTATCTGTTATTTTGCAGCATATATTCGCTTTAATCTTTCGAGTGATTTGCAGAGCAAAGCGATTTACATTTTCCGATAGCCTCGTTATTATTACCATTTAATGCAACATATTGCTATCAGATTAAAGAAAAACATATTCAAGAAGCTAACAACGTGTAATAGCATTAAAAAATAGTATGTTCTAACAAAATTATGAGATATTCCCTATAGGAAGCATAGAGAAGGATGCAACATGTCCGGCATTGTTCATTATGGTTTTAACACATCATAGGCAATGGATGTGCACTCTAATTACCAGTAGCACACCAAGTACAATAAATTAAACTGACTTTGGGGAGTGAGATTATATCCACAAGTACAGCATTCATTTAGAAGTAAAAATAGGAGGGTCAAACATAGATAAGCTACTTTCAAGTGTGGATTCATCACCCTAAATGGATGAAATTTCAAGTTGGGTGCAACTGCATTTATAAGAGTGTAATTCCAGTGCTAATTCCCTAATTCTAAATAATGATAGCAATCAATTGTCATGTAAAGTAAAATAATTGGAAAAGAGAGCAATACTTACAACATGAACAGAGCAGGTTAGAATACACAGGGCTTATCGAAGCAACATCTACACTGCAAAATTCAATTTCCTTGCACTTCATCATCTCCTTCCAGAACTAGTCGATTCGAAAATGGATATTACCATCATTAGATAATATATGCATCACCAACTCTATTTGGTAATCACCTCGCACTTGATGCATCCCTGTGTTGGAGGAATCCTAGAATATCAGTATAGTAGCAGCAAGTGTCTTGTAAGCATCCATCCATTTCCAATTTTTTGAAAACCTCATATGCTTCATCATGAAATCCTTCTTTGCACAGCCCATTCATCAGTAAACCATATGTTCGTGGATTTGGCTGCAAACCTTGGAGAGACAAAGAGGAAAACAGTTCCCTTGCATCTTTAAGTTTTCCTGAATTGCACATTCCATCAATCAGGATATTATATATCACTATATCAAACAGTTCCCTTTCGATTAGGCATGGCAATTAAAAAAAGAAAACAGAAAAAGAAAATCACGGCACAAAGCACAAAACGTTAATCAACTCAAAACCACGATCGACAATGAGCTTCCTAAAGAACAAGTGAACTAAACCACACACAAAGAGAGGGAGACAGAAAGGAGTTACCATTGGGGTGACTCTCGACAGAGCAGTAGCAGAGCTTGGTGAGAAAAACTATTGACGCAGTGGCCACAAGATTTAAGTACTAAAACCCTAATCTTAGAAAGACACCAAGACGGCCAAGATTAACTCAGATTTTTGAATCATTATTTATATCCCATAGACCGAAGAAGAAAGGAAGAAAAACGCAAATAAAAATTTAGGACGACATGGAAAATATTAGTCTGTTTTTTTTTACTTTTGATTTAGAAAATTTTATTTTTAAAATTTATAATTAATAAATATTAATATAAAATTATTTTATTTAACTGTTGTATAAACAGTAAGCTATAACAACACAAAATATATTGTTATCTTAAATTAATATTATGTGACATAATTAAGATGTAATAAAAATTTTGTTACAAAATTTGATATATACTACTATTTCATTTAATTCTTACATAAATTCACACTTTAATACAAAAAAAAAAATATGTTGTCTTAAACTAATCTTATGCTATAATTTTATTTAATTGTTGCATAAAGTCACGCTTTAATACAACAGAAAAAAATATGTTGCCTTAAACTAATCTTATGCAACAATTTTATTTAATTGTTGCATAAAGTCACACTTTAATACAACGGAAAAAAATATGTTGTCTTAAACTAACCTTATGCTACATAAATTAAGATGTAACAAAAATTTTGTTACAAAAACTGATATATATTACGATTTTATTTAAATGTTGCATAAAATCACACTTTAATACAATAAAAAAAAATATGTTGCCTTAAACTAATTTTATGCTACATAAATTAAAATGTAACAATAATACTGTTGCATTAGGCCATATATGGTGTAGTGATCCAACGCCCTTTGGAGTCACATGCGCAAGCTGGTTATGATTCAGCTCCTCTCCAGCCACAGGCTCAAGTCATTAAAGCATATGTTCAGGTCTCTGAGGTAAATACATGTAAGAATTATTTAAGAAAAGAACCATAAATTAAATCCTGTGATACTTTGCTTACATCGTGAGAAATTATAAATTTGGACGTGTGCTTTATTTATTAAAAATTAAAGTACTTTAGCACACTACATAGTTTCGATGTAATTAACTAATGGTTAATTTAGTCATGTAATGGTACAATATATCTATACTTATATATTGCTAATGTAATAAATAATAATATTTATATTATTTAATGATAACTATCTAATACTTTATTTATACTATTAAATAACATAAACTCGAGTACAAGGTGGTGCCGTGTGTAGGCCTAAGACATGTATAACAAAATCTGCGATTTTAAGACACATTGACTTTGGGTTTCTTTTTGCCGTGTAAGCACAAGTTTATAAGGACAATTTTTCTTTCCCTTTTTTTTTGTTTTGTTCTGAAACTAACCTAAGGAGACGATTGACAAATTAACAAGATAAAGCCACCAACTAACAAACTGGCTTGGTGTGCCAACGTAGCAAGAACATGTACTAACCAGATTTTTACAAAAGGACAAACTAGCTAGGGATGCCAACATCCTACCTTTTTACAAAAGAACAAAACGATACATTGCTAGCACATTTTAACCAACGTTTTATTTTTCTTCTTCCATGAAACTAAATTAAAAGCATCAATGATGTTTGTTGCATGTGTTAATAGTCATATTTTCACAAAATAATTAATGATAAGTCATCCTCCAACCAATCAACCAATTCCAATAGCGTAATAACGACAAACATAAAACCAGAAACATATGAAGAAGGATCCTACCTTGTGGGTTGAAGAACCGAAAACGATCCTCTTGCCTTTGTCCCTCAGATCCGTTGATACGTGATCTAAAACAAAAGAAAGAAAATCAGAAGAGGGAAGAGAAAGAACCATAAAAGGACTTACGAATCTGAAGCAATAAACCACCCCCTTCAATCCTTGTGTACACATGGACCAGGAGGCGATAGAAGATTCTTTAGGCAATAATGATCACTAGAGGAAGAGGAAGACGTGAAATGGGAGAGGAAGGGGAAGGAGAGAGGCTGCAGAAAATAATAAGAGTAGAGCAGGGAAAAATTTTTAGAGGTGAGAGTAATTTGATAAGGGAATATATTTTTTAAAATAACTGAGGGTACGATCGACTTTTCCACCACACCACGTGGGTATCTGACGTGTCGAAACGGACATGTGGACCACTAAGACCGTCTTACTAATCTGACTAGGCAAGTCTATTGGGACGGGGTCCCACAACCTACCCACCTTACAAAATTTCGACCTCAAAATTTACATACCGTACTACTGAAAGAGATGGGGGTAACGCTCTCGCATAGACTCCTCGGAACTACCACTGCGCCAGGAAACTCGAACCATCGAAACTAAACGACTACGAAGCTGCCTGATCGACTCGTCAATGATGGCTATAGGCTGTGCCGGATAAGACAAATCACTGGCAACCTCAACTGGTTGAGAGTCCAAAACATGTGACGGATCCCGAACGTATTTCTGTAACATAGAGACGTGGAAAATGCTATGGATCTTCTCCAAGGACGGTGGCAAAACAAGACGGTAAGCCACAGGTCCAACTCGTTCAGTGATCTTTTAAGGCCCAATGAAATGGGGCGCTAACTTGCCTCGTTGCTGAAACCGAAACATGCCCTTCCACGACGCGACTTTCAAAATGACCGTATCACCAGCCTGAAACTCAAGCTCACGATGTCGGTTATTAGCATAACTCCTCTGTCTGTCCTGAGCTGTCCTCATCCTCTGCTTAATCAAACTCAACTGCTCTATCGCTTGATCTATCAACTCTGGGTTATCCAGACGTCTCTCGCCTACCTCGTCCCAACATAGGGGTGTCCGACACCGTCTACCATACAATGCCTCGTACGGTGCCATCCTGATACTGACCTAGAAACTGTTATTGTAGGCAAACTCAGCTAACGAAAGACATCTATCCCAAGCAGTCTGTTTGTCGAGCGCACAAGCTCGTAACATATCCTCCAAAGTCTGGATGGTTCTCTCTGACTGTCCATCTGTCTGCGGGTGGAACGCTGTATTGAAATTCAGAAGGGGACCCAAAGCACTTTGAAGCTCCCCCCAAAACCAAGAAGTGAACCTCAGATAATGGTCTGAAACAATAGAGACTGGAACACCGTGGAGTCTGACGATCTCGTCAATATACCGAGGAGCTAACTTCTCTAGCATATCGGTAACTAGTAGTGGCAAGAAGTGGGCTGACTTGGTCATCCTGTCTACGATCACCCATACCGTGTCAAAACCTCGTTGAGTCCTCGGCAAACCCATGACAAAGTCCATCGTGACATGCTCCCACTTCCACTCAGGAATCGGAAGCGATTGGAACAAACTGACGGGTTTCTGATGGTCAGCCTTGACCTGCTGGCAGACTAGGCAACGAGCGACAAACTCAGCGATGTGTCTCTTCATCCCCGACCACCAATACTGCTCTCGCAAATCCCGATACATCTTGGTGCTGCTGGGATGGATCGAGAACATAGAACTGTGCACCTCGGTCAAAATCAGTTGACGCAACTCCTCGTCTCCGGGAACACAAATTCTGCCTCGAAACGTCAGAATATCATCATCTCGAACTCTGTACTCACTAATTGTGTCACCATCAGTACCACTATCCAGTTGCTGTCTCAACTGAACTAACACTGATTCCTCTAACTACTTGACTCAAATTTCGTCAAGTAAAGAGGGTCTGGCAAGAACCTGAGCCAACAACACTCCAGAACCATCACTGTCAAGCTGGACTCGGGATGTCCTCAAACACATAAGCATCAGAAGATACTCTGAACGGATATACGCCAAGGAAGATGAAGTTTTCCTACTCAGGGCATCAGCAACCACATTGGTTTTACCGAGATGATAATCGATTACAAGGTCGTAATCTTTTATCAACTCGAGTCATCTCCTCTGTCTCAAATTGAGCTCCCTCTAGGTCAGGAGGTATTTGAGACTCTTATGGTCCATGAAGACTCTGCAAGTCTCACCATAGAGATAGTGGCGCCAAATCTTTAGTGCAAACACGATCGCTGCTAACTCCAGGTCATGAGTCGGGTAGTTGCACTCGTGTGGTCTCAACTCGCGAGAGGCGTAAGCGACTACCTTCCCATCCTGTATCAGTACACAACCTAACCCGTGCTTTGACGTATCACTGAACACCACATACTCCTTACCGCTGATCGGTATGGTGAGAACTGGAGCGGAAACAAATCTAGACTTCAACTCTTTAAAACTCTGCTGGCATTTCTCGGACCACACAAACGGCTCGCTCTTGCGTGTCAACCGCGTCAAAGGACCAACCAAAACCGAGAAATTCTCCACGAACCGTCAGTAATAACCCGCCAAACCCAGAAAACTACGAATCTTTGGAACCATGCCGGGAGGCTCCCACAAAACAATAGCTTCGATCTTTTTGGGATCAACAAGAACTCCCTGAGCAGAAATGACATGTCCCAAGAAACCGACCTCCCACAGCCAAAACTCACACCTAGAAAACTTTGCGTACAACTGCCAAGCTCTAAATATCTCCAGAACCATTCTCAAATGCTCAGAATGCTCCTCCTCGGACCTCGAGTAAATAAGGATGTCATCAATGAAGACAATGATGAACTGATCCAAATGTTCTCGGAAAACCCGATTCATCAGATCCATGAAGACTGCTGGGGCATTCGTCAACCCGAACGGCATAACTAGGAACTCGTAGTGTCCATACCAGGGCCTGAAGGCTGTCTTAGGAATATCTGACTCCCGAACACGCAACTGATGATTACTAGAACACAGATCAATCCTCAAGAACACTAACGCTCCCTGAAGCTGATCAAACAAGTCGTTGATCCTGGGCCATGGGTATTTGTTCTTAACGGTGACTCGGTTCAGCTGCCGGTAATCAATGCATAACCGGAGTGAACCGTCCTTCTTCTTCACGAACAATACCGGTGCTCCCCACGAAGATACATTGGGTCGGATGAATCCATAATCTACTAAATCCTCCAGCTGAGTCTTGAACTCTTTCATCTCGGCTGGAGCCATCCGATAGGGTGAAATGGATATCGGGTTAGTGCCGGGTAACAACTTGATCCTAAACTCCACCTCACGCTATGGCAGTAAACCGACCATATCCTCGGGAAAGACATTGGGAAACTTACACGCAATGGGAAACTGACTCAACTCTGGCGACTTGGCTGTGCGATCTCTGATATGGGTCAGAAATGTTGTACAGCCTTTGCTGATCATCCTCTTCGCGTCGAGCCAAGAGATCATTCAAGTAGGCACAACATGCCTATCGCCCTCAAAACAGTACTCTAAACCTTCTGGAAGACTATACCAATCCCGCTTGGTGAAACACTTAATGCTAGCTCGATATCGGGATAAACAGTCCATACCCAAAATGATGTCGAGCTCTCGAATATAAAGCAAAATCAAATCTGCGTCGATCTCAACTGTACCCATACGTAGAACACAACTCAAATATACCTGACTGCAAGTCAACTACTCGCCTAACAGGGATAGAACCTTAATCAGCGGAACTAATGGAGACTACTGACGGTGTGAACTGACAAACACTCTAGGATCGATAAAGGACCTATTTGCTCCGGGGTCTAACAAAATATGAGCCAACTGAGAAAATACTGAAATAGTACCTGTAACTACGTCGGGGTTGGCACCAGCCTCAGCATCTATCAATATAAAGAGTTGAGTCTGTCTCGACTGCTGGCCCGTAGTTTGATTACCAGAAGGCCTGCCTCGGTACGGTGGTCTGGACGACCCCTATGAACCTGCGTAACTACTGCTCTATCTCGGGAAACCTGCGGACTGGGAGGCATCATGCCTCGATGGGTTCGGGAAATCCCTCGCCATATAACCCACCTCATTGTAGTTGTAACACTTCCTCAGATGCGGACAAGGTAGAATATGATGTCGACGGAAACTGTCGCACCACGGCGGCGTCCAGCTGACACTCTAACTGGACTCTGCCAGCTGTGACTGGGAACTACCTCCTCAGGAGTGTGACAGTCTCGGAGGATACGGTCCTGAACGGCTCGGACGACAATCATATCTGATATGTTAGACTGGGCCTCTGCTATGGGCCAGGTCACTACGAGTCTGACTAACTAGCCTCCGATCTGAACTATGACCCTGAACTATCTTCTCGGCGTTTTGAGTGGTAGCTGACAATGCCTTGAAGTCATAGATTGGTGTCGTCCCTACAATGGTCTTGATATCGTCCCTCAATCCGTTCTGATAACGGAGAGCTAACCGGGCCTCTAAATGGTCCTCTCCTCATGCAAACCGGGATAACTCTTTTAACTCCTTCTTGAAATCTATGATTGTTCGAGAACCCTGCTTGATCTGGTAGAACTCTGATCTCCTATCGTCCTGAAGAAACTCTGTGTAGAACCGGTCGTTCTCGATAAACTCATCCCAACTCGGTAACTGGTCCTCGTACCTCATACTGACCGTCAACCACCAATCTAAGGCCTCCTTCGCAAACAGGAAGGTGGCAATGGCGACTTTCTCCTCACTGGTAGAACCGGTCGTTGAAGATCTTGATAAACTCATCCCAACTCGGTAACTGGTCCTCGTACCTCATACTAACAGTCAACCACCACTATAAGGCCTCCTTCTCAAACAGGAAGGTGGCAATGACGACTTTCTCCTCACTGGTCACCTTCAACATTGGAAGAGCTTGCCTGAACTTGTCCAACCAGTGTCGAGCTTTTGTTGGACCTGCGGTGCCCGAGAAATTCTCACAGCTCAACTGACGGGATTCCTTCAGCAGCGTCGGGAGTGACCTGTCCTTTTGCTGAGTCGGGGCTACTGAAGCGGGAACTGGCTGCACTGGCACGTGAGGTGCTCCTAAATTATGTAATGCGGCCAGAAATTGTGTCAAAGCTGGAGTCGATGCCGGTGCGGCTGCAGCTGTGGGATCTACTGGAGAAGGTGATGCGGCTGAAGGGTCTATCGCAGGAGGATCTGCCGCAACTAGGGCAACATGAACGACCTGATCCTCAGCCGGCCTGTGAACGGGCTCGCCACTGCGGGCTCTAGCGGCTGTAATACGTGATCTAAAACAAGAGAAAGAAAATCAGAAGAGGGAAGAGAAAGGACCAGGAAAAGACTTACAAATCTGAAGCAACAAACCACCCCCTTCAATCCTTGTGTACACACGTAGACCAGGAGGCAATAGAAGATTCTTTAGGCAATAAAGATCACTAGTGGAGAGGAAGAGAAAGACGTGAAACGGGAGAGGAAGGGGAAGGAGGGAGGCGGCAGAAAATAATAAGAGTAGGGTAGGGAAAAGGTTTTAGAGGTGAGAGTAATCTGATAAGGGAATAGGTTTTTTTAAAACAACTGAGGGTATTTTCGACTTTTCTATCACACCTCGTGGCTATCTGACGTAGGGGTGTTCATCGGGTCGGGACGGTAATTTCTGACCCGTTTATGTCGGGAAAACAATTTCCCGTGGGAAGCATTTCCCAAAGATTCTAGTTTCGATCGGTAAATTGGAATACATTATTTCGTTCCCGACCCGCCCAGTCGGGAAAAATAATATTCTGCGGGAAAATTTCCCCGACAATTGTCATTCCCGAAGGGAAAATTTTTGTCCTATTCCGTTACCGACCCGACCCGACCCGTGAACATCCTTTAATGGACGATGAGTCTCCTCCACCTTCCCAGCAAGGAATATACACACAGTAGCTATGATCTGAAACAAATGAAATGGGATGAAGCAAGATATAAGACTTGCTCAATGCTAAGTTTAATTCACTTCACAATAATCCTACTTTATTTCCAGTTTAAACACATTTGTTGCAGAAAAATAAAAAGAAAGTAGCTGCTAATCACAGTTCAAACATCAAGTTTTAATATCTTATACTACAATATACCATAACAGATGCACCAATGAAGTTTTAATCCTGAGAATTGTCGAGCAAAAACTAACAGGTGCGTATACATAATGCTTAGTTTGTAAAGGCTCAAGGCTCGAGCAGTCTCACAAATACATATCCTGTTTAACATGTAAACTAGTTCTATGCAGGATGTGGGGGTAAATAATGTTGGCAAACAGTACACAAACCTTGCTCCATCGACATTAGTACAAAGGAACTTGCCATCCCACCACCCATCTTTGAAGTTGCCAAAAACAATATCACCACATCTTAGAAAAAAATAAGTGCCAGCTACTACCAATGTTCGGTGGTTGGTTCCTCACAGTGACAGGCTTAGGGGTCGGCTCTGTTAGGCTGTTAGCTACAAATTGCAAAGTGAAAACCACATTAGTTAATAGTTAGTAAGAAAATAAGTAAGAAAATAAGCATAATCACACCTGACACCACACCCCCGAGAAACCTATGTGCTTCTTCATACTTCAACTGGTGAGTCCACTACCAAATCTGCCACATCTACATCAAGTTATAGTAATCAGTTAAAGAGGGATACTGGGTAGGCAAAGAAATAAAAACAATAGCAGTTATACTGCAGTAATCCACTCACCAGCTTCAAGCTTCTCTATGTTTATAGGAGTTTCTTCGAAACTAATATCTGAAACACCATTATTGAGCCAGTCTTGTGTGCAAATAAGTGCTTGTACAAGTTTAGGAGACAATGAAATTCTATAGGGATCAAGAATTCTGCCACCAGTGCTGAAGTCCGACTCTGAAGCCACTATTGAAATTGGGACAGCAAGCACATGCTTGGCCATGGCAGACAGTACAGGAAACCTCGGGGCATTTAGTTTCCACCAACAAAGGATATCAAAATCCTCTGAATAATCCTCCACATCCTCACTGCCATATTTCTCCAACTCAGACTTGCTTTCAGTTTCACGGTTATCACCATGCCTATTTTTCTTCCACAATGTCATCATCTCCAGTCGAGCTTTCTTCCTCTTTTCCAGTACCATCTCCTCTGGTGAAATCACCGAATGGTCCTGAGCAGTTGTGGAAGTGACCTCATCTATCTCATTGGATTTGTGGGAAACTGAAGTTTCATTTGGCGGAAATAACAAAGCCCTATATGCATGGAATAACTCCTGACATGCATTTTTTATCTTCTGCCAAATCGTCTCACCAACAGATTCACTATATGCTTGTTTGACTGAAAACTCTACATAATCAAATTTGTGTCTAGGATCTAAAATCGAGGCAACATATGTAATCATATTACATTTGTCAATATCACCCCAATATTTATCCTATTTATACTTCATATTTTCAGCCATGATGTATAAATCTTGATCTGGACTATCGACCCACTGATTCAATAACCTCAGAACATAAAAAATTTCATCTAAGCAACCACTACTTGTAACATAAGATGTCCCGGATACAAATTTAGTCAATTCATTAAAATTAGCAAGACAATGGTATAACTTCTTGGCGGCCTCCCAATCTTCTTGATCAGGAGTACCTGTCCAATCTTCACCCACAGGCACTGACTTGTCCCGATCCATTATTTCCATATCAGCACGAAAATTATCATTAAGTTCACTAAACCTCTCAAAGACACTTTCAAACCTACAAGCTGACTCTAACATCATATAAGTTGAATTCCACCGTGTAGGTACATCCAAAGACAACAAAGCTTTGGTAGTAATTCCTTCTGCTTCCACACAAGTTTTAAACCTCTGCAACCTAGATGGTGAACTCCTAACATATCTAATAGCCTTTCTTATTTTGTACACAGACTTTCCACTGAATTTTAGTCCATCATTTACTATCAGATTCACAATATGTGCAACACACCTAACATGAATATATTTACAATCGAGAATACTACCCTTCCATTTTGCAAATTTTTTTTTCATTGAAGCTACTGCCACATCATTGGCAGAGGCATTATCCATGGTTATTGTAAATACTCCAGTTATACCCCACTCAATCAAATAACTCTCAATAGCAGAAGCTATCTTCTCTCCCTTATGACTACCAATGGGACAAAAATTCAAAATTGCTTTCCTCAAAACCCAATCAGTATCTATAAAATGTGTTGTCAGGCTTATATAATTAACTTTTTGGACAGAAGTCCAAGTATCAGTTGTCAGACACACCCTATGACAATTAGTAGTCAAATATTGCCTAAACCTCTTCTTCTCCTCCATATATAGCTGAAGACAATCCATGGTTATAGTTGACCGCGAGGGCATTCTGATCCTAGGACATGCAGTCAACATCACTTTCCTAAAGCCCTGTGTCTCTACAAATTTTAAAGATAACTCATCAGACACAATCATCTCTGCAAACGACCTTCGTAAAGCCTCACTGTCAAACCTATATGTTCCAATAGTTGCCCTACCAGTCCCAGCACCACCATCTTCATCATCATACTGAATGTTAATTTGTGACTGCCCTATAATGGTATGCTTCCTAAGACAACTATTGTTATGATATACTAGCCCAGAAGTCCCATGTTTTTTTGAATCAGCCTTGAACTCCTTCCCACAATACTCACATTTAGCCATCACAGACCCACTAGGTAACACTATCCTAATGAAATTATCCCATGCTTTTGATTTACACCTAAACCTACCACCATCTGAAATATTATGTTTTTCTGAAACTATAGGCTCATCATGAACCGCAACTGAGGTACCAAGTCTTTGGAAATGTTGATCCTCATCGTGTGAGGGAGATTTAGGCTGGTCAATGGGACTCACAAGGCTAGAACTTCCAACATCAGACGGTTGTGTATTCATTTTCCTAGGTTTTAAAGTCTAAAATTAGTAATTTAAATTCGATCACAGTACAAAATTATAATTCCTAAAGGCAATTACTCAAGCAGAACAGAAGGAAAAGAAAAAACATGCATAACATACAGTAAGTGTCATGCAACTCAGAATGTATCTCATCATCATTTCCTTCAACAAGAATTTTTTGGAATAGAGGATGAATGCCAACAACAAGACTGAGAAGATGTGGTGTTGATTCCAAGATCCAGGAATAAGTGATCAGGATAAGAATAAGCAATGTCTATTTCACTTATGTCTAGATTTTGGAATCAGGATCACATCGTCTGATTCTTATTATGGTCACTCACCCTCCATTCCAGACATTTCTTATGAAACAAATAATAGCAATTACACATTCAAACAAGTAATAATAACCAACTACCTAACACAGCAACACTATGTAGGCACTAACACACAACAGATTAGCATAAGGCGAGGCAATAAGGCAAAAGGCAATAACCTAAAGGCATAAACAAGGTGCATAGGAACTCAGAATGTAGTATCATCACCGTTCCATGTAGATTTGGCACATCCAATGGCCCGGGAAGTGTGTACTGGGAGTGGTATGTGGCGTTGTTACACCAGATGTATGATGCCCGTGGCATCCTTAGGACACTTAGCCCCATAACTTCGGGTTTCCAGCCTAAACACCACTCCCAGTACACATTTCCCAGGCCATTTGGATGTCCCAAACCCGCACACCCACATAGCAAACATACAAACAAGATAGCATGAGATATGACAAATCAGACCTATGCATGTTTCTAGTCCACTGCCTATCTTATCCTATATACCTAACATTCATTAAGTTGGTTAACAGCTTAACATATCAACACTATGCAGGCTTAACACAGAACAGATTAGCATAAGGCAAGCCATAAGACGAAGCAATAAAACCAAAAGCAAGCCATAAGACAAAGCCATAAAACCACATAATAGGAACATTCATATACCAACAAGTAACATCCAAAAATGATAAATAAACATTATACATACGTAATAAATAATAAAACATCAATAGCCAATACAATAGGTTACATCACCAATTCAACATGCATAAATAATTATATACGATATATAATAAAGTAAAATAAACGTAGTTTAGAATTTACAAAAAATCTGTTATGCGTTTGTTACACTGTTGAACACTCCTACTTGACTCTGTCTGGGTGTCACGAAGTATCAACGATCAGATGCCCAGCCCAACCGTCCACTGTCTGAACTCCTTTTCACTCAAATGACTCTTGGTTGTCCTGTACATTAGTTAAAGTGATCAATTAATAATTAGAAAACGATAATCAAAACTAACAAAACCCTAAAAATTAGAATAATTTACCTAATTTACCGATTTAGGGTTGGAAAAAGGGTCGAATTAGAACTAGGGTTTCATTTGGGATTAGGGTCGACTGAGGATTAGGGTTTCAATCGAGATTAGGGGGCCAATTTAGGGTTCAAGGCTGAATTTGGGAATGGATTATGAAAATTGACCGATTAGGGTTTACAAATTAAGGGTTTTTAAAATCAAACCCCCAAATCGATAGAATCCACTCCAGAAACTCCAAAGACACAACTAGAACCAAAGAAGAAGGACGAATTAGGAAAAAAATAGTCGATTAGGGTTTTCAATTTGGGGCTTTTCCAAATCAAACCCCCAAATCGACAGAAACCACCCCAAGGTCCCCTACAACTATAAACACAAAGTAAATAGACGGACGCACAAAGGAAACAAGACGAAGTCAGACCGGAGACAAGATGAAGTCATCCCAGAGACAAGACGAAGTCAAACACAAACAAATACTGAGGGATCAGGACGAGAAGAAAGAAATATATAGGATGGAGGAGAAGACGATGGAATAGAGGAAGAGGGAAGGGAACCTGAACAACTGTTTGAGTTTGATCGGATCGGAGATTCAAAGGGAGGGAGAGACAGCGGGTCACAGGCGGTTAATCGCACGATTGACGGACTGAGACGAGAAGAGACGAAGAAGGGATTCAGTTTCGGGGGCACTAGGGGTAAAAATGAAAAAAAAATTGGGGAAGGGGCCTTTATACTCAGAAGTCGGGTCAGTCACCGACCGTCCCGATATGTCGTTTTTTTTTTACCGACCAACGTGGTTGGTAAAAAAATTACTGACCCGTATTTCCCGTATCTAACCCCTCTCCCGACCGATTTTCTGACCGAAATAAGTCAGGTCAGGAATTTTCCGCCGGGTCGGATAAAAATGAACAGCCCTAATCTGACGTGTCAAAAAGGACACGTGGACTACTAAGACCATCCTACTAATTTGACTAGACAAGCCCATTGGGACGGAGTCCCACACCCGCTCTTACTACAGTTCCTCACGAGGCAACAGAAGATTGCTGCATTGGGGGTCATCACATACCCAAAGAGACCCATGTGTTTGCAAATATGTGGAAGCTGCATCGAGACCCTAGCGTTTGGTCCAATCCTGATATGTTCCTGCCAGAAAGATTCCTTAACGAATAAGCAGTCGGTGTGGATGTTCTTGGTCAACATTTTGAGTTAGTTCCTTTTGGCTATGGGAGAAGGTCTTGTCCTGGCATTACATTTGCTTTGCAAGTGTTGCACTTGGCATTGGCCAGGATACTCCATGGGTTTATCATCACAACACCATTGAATTTCAATGCCTATAGATGTGAGTGAAGGCAAAAGTATAACCTTGGTGACAGCGACCCCCACTCGAAGCTCAGATTGTCCCATGCCTTGCTGCAAAACTTTAGGGATACTAGATGATGATGATATATTCAATGATAAAAATACTACACAGGCACCATTAATATAATAAATAAATATTAAATAAAAATATTTCAACTCAACGGGTTGTCATCCCTAACCTTTGGGACCATACGTGTTTGTCGTGCTGAGGTTAGACCATGTACATTTCCCATGAATAAAACTTTTGTGCCCAATCTTAGGTCATCGATTTTACATCAAATGTGCAATCCAGCTATAAAGATAATTGTTTTATAATAGTTTTAATTTAAAAATCTTACGAATTATGCGTCCAACCACTCCCTAGAAACCATAGGCCGGTCCATTTGCTGCATTCCAAATGCTTGCACTAGATATCCAAATCATTAGTACTATAGTTCTGCGGTTTTTTAGTAAAAGATTATCTTAAAGCTGTACACGGCCATTGTTTTGAAATTTAGCGAATTTTGTTGCGTACCTGTTTTTCTCCGGCGACAGCCTAGCATCAGAAGGAGACAAAACAAGTATTTAAAAGGAGAAACGACAGAGCAAGTGATTTATTTATTTTTAACAGAGATGAGGGCATGCAGCGTCTCACCTCAGATTCATCTGTGCTACTCTCACCTCAGATTCATCTGTGCTACTCTGGCGTTGTTCCAGAACAGTCTAAAGCTCTTTTGTCGTTTAATTCACTTTGAACAACCGTCGCTTTCTTCCTAAAAATGCCTTCAAGCAGAGCTCTTGGGATTGAGGATTATCCGGCCAACTAGAAACCCGGTTTCTTCCACACTACAAATTTGCTGCCACCCTTACCTGTCGTCAGCAGCCTTGAATGATGGTTATTTAGAACCGAAAATAAAAATTAGGCAGGCACAGAAGGAAGCCACACACTGGCTGCCTGACCTTTTTCATTCATTTCCCATATCATTTTATATCCACCCGCCCACATACCCTTTCTTATCCTATGATTTTATTTTATAAATATTTCAACATTTATACACAATAACATCATCAGGAGTCCTAAGCTCAATCCACATGACATGGTAAGTTTAAAACTGTCCTTTGCTTATTATCAATTCGTCATCACCCGGATCATGGACCGTGGTGGTCTCCGCTAAACACATCCCAGCCCGCCACGTGTCTTCCTCTCGTATACCAATCATCCCTTTTTTCTATTTTGGTATAGATGGACCACCATCCATACATCACCCCGCACAACAGCTCAACATCTCATGCGGTCACCAAATCAACCTAATCCTACACCATCCTTCCCTTAAACAATGCAGACAATATCAGGTCCCACCAGCTCGCCCTTCCTCAAATCAATCCCTCCCTCCCCACGTCCCACGTGCGGTAATCTGCGAATCAAAGCAAGTGTACAAATACGCTACACGAAATACACCCCAAAAGCATCAGGTTTTGAAGGAAGAAAACTTTTTTGCATGGAAAACTTATAACAGATGGTTTGGACACTTAGGGGTATTTCCGTCACGCCGTCGAGAAACCCGAAACTGGAGCCCACCCTTGTTCGGGTTAGTGGTAGTAGCGGGGACCTTGTTTAGTTTAACGTCAAGTTTGGGTACGACTGGCGATAAACGCCAGGCTGTACACAGCTGTATGCCATTATCAGATCTCAAAACCACAACAACAGGCTGTGGGCAACTAATGCCCTGCCATTCCCTCTTTATCACATCTCCCTCCTCCTGAACCCACCCAGCAGAGAGACCTATTTAGATCTTTCTCTTGTTTTTTCCCTCAGACAGAGAAATGAAATTTAACCACCACCAGTTATTAAGACTGGGTGCAGAAAATTTGAAGATGAACCACGCAACAAAACCAATGCCCGCCGCTGCCCCTCCTTCTTGTTCACCTGTTCCGTCCGGTGTTTCTATCTTCACGCGCGTTTTCTCGAATGCTCCACCCTGTTCCTCTTAGCAAATACTGCTACCCATACACTTCATTCTTCGGTGCTTGCTCTCTACTTAACTACCTTAAAATCGCGCTTAAACCCCACTCGCTCTCTCTCATTCTGAACTTGTTGGAGGAAAGGGCAGAGGCGGAAACCAATGGATCCCTGCCCTTTCGTGCGATTAACCGTAGGAAACTTAGCACTCAAAATCCCTGTGACTTCAAAACCGGCCCGTTCCGTTGTGCACCCGTCTTCCTCCCCATGTTTTTGTAAAATCAAATTCAAGAACTTCCCCGTCCAGACGGCCGTCGTTCCCCACATTTCGCCGGAGAAGGATGCTCATCCCGAAGGACAACCACAACTACCACCGCATGCATTGATCACCGCCGCAACATTCCACCTCAGCAAGTCGGTTCTCGACCGCCTCGTTGCCAAATCCTTATTCTCTGGTAAACTTCACGTCAAAATCTCCATCTACACCGGCCGCCGCGGAGCTACCTGCGGCATCGACTCTGGCCGTCTGCTAGGTAAGGTCCGCGTGCCCCTGGATCTGGCGGGGATTGAGTCCAGGGCATGCCTGTTCCACAATGGATGGATTTCTGTTGGAAAAGAAACGAGTAAAGACAGTTGTGCGCAGTTTCACTTAAATGTCAAGGCGGAATCTGACCCGAGGTTCGTTTTTCAGTTCGACGGCGCGCCAGAGTGCAGTCCTCAGGTGTTTCAAATCCATGGCAGTATCCGGCAACCGGTTTTTACCTGCAAGTTCAGTTTCCGTAGCACTGGTGACCGCAATCAACGCACCAGGTAATCAATTGAGCTTACGATGAGGGCTTCTGTTTCAAATTTGTATTTATATAATTGGAAAAAGTGTAAAAGCCTAGTAAATTGTATGGTAAAGTAGCTAAAAGTAAAATCGCCCAAGAATAGAATGGCGCGAGATCTTTTATCTTTGATTAGTTAATAGTGTTTCTACAAGCAATTAAGTATATTCTCTTTACTAATCGCAATTACTTTCCTAATCTGGCTCTGTTAAATCATTATCAGATCTTTGCAATCGGACCAATGTGGGGCAAGGAGCTGGCTAAGTTCGTTTGGAAGTGAGAGGGAGAGACCTATCAAGGAAAGAAAAGGATGGTCGGTGACGGTCCACGATTTGTCCGGCTCCCCTGTTGCCGCAGCTTCTATGGTGACTCCGTTTGTAGCCTCGCCCGGCTCGGACCGAGTCAGCCGCTCCAACCCCGGCTGTTGGCTCATCCTTCGCCACGGTGACAGCACCTGGAAGCCTTGGGGCCGGCTAGAGGCGTGGCGCGAGCGTGGCTCATCGGACGGACTTGGCTATAGGTTCGAGCTAATCCCAGACACCAACGGTGGGATGAGCGCTGCGGGAATTGTTCTAGCCGAGTCCACTCTGAGCTCGAGGAAAGGGGGGAAGTTTGTAATTGACCTCGGGAACGGCGAGGCGAGCGGGTGGAACAATGGACGCGCTACACCAGTGAACTCGGTTTCGCCGGTCTGTAGCCCCAAAAGCAGCGGCGATTTCGGGTACGGTCTGTGGCCGTATTGCGTGTACAGAGGGTTTGTGATGGCCGCTACAGTGGAAGGCGAAGGGAGCAAGAGTGGGAAGCCCAGCTTGGAGGTTAGTGTGCAGCACGTGAACTGCAGTGAGGATGCGGCGGCTTTCGTGGCGCTAGCTGCAGCGCTGGATTTGAGCATGGACGCTTGCAGGCTATTCTCTCAGCGGCTCTGTAAAGAGCTCTGTCAAGACCGGGATCTGATTGGCTGATATTTTTTAGTCTACTTTTTTATTGTCTGTCGTTTTGTCGATAAGGTTGTTTTGTTCTGGGTGGATGGATTTTAATATTCCATCGCAGTTAGAGTCTTTTTTTTTCTTTTTTTCCTTTTTTTTCTTTTTTAACTGCTACTAACAAACAGGACGACTGTGTACAGTTAGTGAGGGGCAGGCACGCTTTGTTTTTACCTGTGTGGCTTGTTTAATTTTTGTTATTCTGTTTTTTGGGACTATGTAGTGGCTGACTTACATTAAAGACATCTTTTTTGTGGACCAATTGGGCGTGTAACGATTTATTAAATGGAATCCGATAGTCTTTTATTAGATTGAAGCCAGGTGGGGGGCGAGTCGAGGGACGTGTCGTGCATGTACAGTGATGACTGATTTCTGATGAATCAGCCTTGGCGTTTATTAATTGCGTAGGTGAGGGTGTAGTCATGCTCTTTCTAATCATTTCATAATTTTAAAAATCCACGCCTTATGGTATGACTTCTTGCGATAATTATTCTTATTAATTATTATGAGTGGATTAGCTGACTTTTACCAAAAAATTCAAGCCTTCCAGCCCACGGGCGCGTGCTTATGCGTGACGGCGGGCTTAGCTGGTAATATTTTAAAACGGAGAGATTTTTAAAGAAATGGAAGAGTTGGAAACATGTCACAATATCGTATGTCGTGAGCGCATATGTCTACGTGGCAGTGGAAGCGTTACAGTCTTACAGTCTGTACGCTGAGAAAACGGTTGAAAAAGGTTACACAACACTGACAGGATTGTCTAGGGGTGGAGGGTCTAGATAGGACCCTTGTTGGTGACTGCACATTGCTTCAAAGGAATACCATAGGGACTTGAACATCGGGAGCCAAGTTTATGCTCGGGGATCAAGCAAGCCAATCTATGAAGCATACAACCAGCGAAAGGCCTGCGTTAGTTTGTGGCTGTGCCTTCATGGATGAGTTGTTCCCATGTGGACGCTTCCAAAGCAGCCCCAAAAAGGTAATGAGAAACACTAGAACTGAAATTAGAAACTGAAAAGTGTTTTCCAGCGGCCTTTTTTCTACGCGAATTGTACTTATCTGTTTACCATGCGGAGCAGGGATCGCTCGTGAATGTACGAGTGAGGCGGAGGAGAAAATCCAAGGATTTGAATTTTCTCGTGGGCTGGTTTCTAGGAATCTAGGCTTTTTCGACATGGGAGCTTTTTCCCGGCAAGCGTAAAGTCTGTATAAAGAATGGTAGAGAATTTTGGCAATATTTTAATATGGAATCCTCAATATTTATGCTATATATTCAATGCTTTTTTAAAACTAAGATGGAAATTTGCAAATTGAGTCATACCTTGTTGGCCATTAGCCTGGAAAATACTACCTGAGTTAAAGTTGAGGACGTAGAATTATTTACATATATTAATAAAAAGTATTCAACAACTGAATATCTTTATCCATCTCAATACTAATTTCTTGGAAGTAAATACTATTGATAATAATACGATGTAGTTGACAGGAATTGAGTTTGGTTTAGTGATAATACATAATTTAATGTTTGAGATTTTGGAGAAATTCTGAGTTCAAACTGAACTCAGAACCAATACAAACAATTAATGGTGGGTTGGAATAATGTTTGTTTTCAAAGTTGATTTATTTGAATTTGATAGGTTTTTAAGCTCAAGCACAACACTTTGGTAACGTGTAACTTTTGCTTCTGTACATTATGGGAGCCCATCGAACAAACATGTCTAAAGCGAATGCCAGAAGCACAAACCCGGACAATTTGAATGAATGCAAGTGAGAAACGGGCGGTGTTACACAAAAGTGAGGCCAATGCTGGCGGGTTCGCCTCGGTTAGCTTCAGTTTGTGTCGGTTTGGGGGTACTCTTCTTGCACCTGTACGCTGCTTTTCTCTTTTAACTCATACCTTGCTTCTTCTTTTTATTTGCCTTTACTGAATTCAAGTACAGCAAATAAGTGGAAGCCTTGAATTGGGGTTTAACGGGATTTGCAAGCCATCCGTTTGATTAGGTGCACCCAGACGTACATACATGGATGTGGAAGTGTGAGATTTGGTCGTTTAAGTTGGAACTTTGAAAGCCATTTCAAGTGGAAAATCCCAATGTTTATATATACCTTGACTTTTCCAGATGTCTATTGCAATCTTGAAAACCGCTTACTATTTTCATCGCCAAGGATGCAAGTTCGGTGGATTCGTGTACAGTGGAATTAGTATGCCACCAGAGAGGATTCTAAACGCATCGACCAATAAAGATGTCGGGAGCCCGATCTGGAGTGCCATGGTGGTAAAGTTTTACTTAGCACAAAGCGGATTTGTTGGTACGCGGATCATGGTAACCTTCAAAATGCAAGAATGATTTCTAGAACTGTACCCAAGGGGATGAATGTGAGAAACTGAGAGCACTATGAATCCAAAGGTCAAGAAACAACGAATTCCGGATTTGAATATGATGTTAGTATATGAATTTACTTAGCACGGTGCAGATTCGTTCCTAAAAAGTTACTTATACAGTCTTTTTAGGACCGAATGTAGGGTGTTTCTGTTTTCAGGAATGACGGATTCTGTCAGGATTTCGGGAAACAGTTTTGGACCGAAGATCACAATTCACGACATGGGATGATGAATTTTGGTTTCAGGGACACACCCAATAATGGCTGTATAGTGACTGATGTTCACACTCGTACACTCAAGCTTGATAAACAAGCCCTCTGAACATGGGCCACCTTTTTGTTATTTCGTCATCGGCTTCAGTTTGAATCTGATTCAGAAAGGGAATACAGTAGAAAGACTAAGAAATACACAGTGGCCGGTTCTTGTTGTTTCAGTACAGAGGCCCAATGGCCTTTTTCAATAGCACAAGGAAAATACTAGTGGGATAGGCGTGAGATCATGCAACGGCCTAACGGGGGAATTGTCATTTTCCTGGTGGGCAAGTTTTGTAAGGTGAAGCCCATTTCAATGTAACATTAATTGGAGTCCCGTTCAGCCACCGCGGAGTAAATGCAAGTAGTCCAACTTGCAAAAGGCTGGTCAGGCTCAAGGTCACTTCTGTTCTCTTCGTTCTACTGTTTCTGTTCCCTCTTCCCTCTCCCTATCTTCTACATCAATTAGATCCTCAACTTCCTCCTCCTCTTCTGTTCTCTCTTGATCATGCCCGTCTGCTTCATCCTCTCCATCATCACCCCTTCCTTCATCATCTTCTCCTGATGGTGACTCCCCTACATGAGGATGTAAGCCTTTCCTACCAAGTTCAATATCTCCACGCCGGCTCAGCATGTTTTCTGATATCTTTGCAGTGCTTTCCCCAGGAGCATTAGTTTTGTTATAGGAGCGCCTGAACTGGCTAAGCAACCAGATACCAATGGCCAGTAACAGAAATATCTGAAGAACAGGCTTTATCTTAGAGCCCTTAGGCCTCTGATTCCTGCTCGATGATTGCTTCATCATCGTCATTTTTCTGTATCTACGTCCACTTAATCAAACCATCCAGCAGTACCTCCAACCTTTGGATGAGAACAACAATCAGAACACAATTATCACAAACGCGAATTTCCAGCTGAATTGACATTAAAAGCATCAAGCATTGAATTGAGAAGCTACAAGAAGATAATCCAAAGCTAATTACAAGGCTAAAAAGTTCACACTTTGGTCAATCATCCAAAGCAGATTAAGAAACTGAGATAAAAGGGTACCTGTAACGAAGCTGAGTGAGAAAGAAAGAGGAAGAGGAAGAAAGCTTTGGGATTAAACGCAGTTCCTTCTCTGCAACAAAAAAGTCAGCGACCAACTTTGCGGCCGATGAGGCTGGCTGCACAGTGTTGAGCTTCAAATTAGCAGAAGAGGTAACCCACCAGTTGCTGAAGAAAGGAAGAGCAGGGATAGTAGTAACTGAAGTAGTCAAAGGGGCGTGAACAATGAACAATGAACAATATGCATGTTCCATATTCCTCAAACCAGAAACGCCCACCACAATTGTGTGACTGGTCATTGCGTCCTCGTGGCATAGAATAAAAAAAAATAAAAATGTCGGCACCTGGTTCTAGTTGGCAATTGGCATTAATCTAATGGTTTTAGCTTAAATTTATGTCCCTGTAGCTGAATCAAAGTTAAATTTAAGATTTTAACCGATACACTTTGATTGTCAGAGAGTTAATTGGAATAATTAGGTGGGTGCAAGAAGAGTCTTCCTTTATCATTTCATCCATTATTTTATTTTTAAAAATATCTCTATATTTTCTTATATTTTTGTTTTTTATATATCGATCTTAACCTATTTCACTAAGCAATTGAACCCAATATCTATTAACCCACCCAATCCACAATTTAATAATCCTCAAATCTTTAACGCCAAAAAAGAGATGGCACAAGCGTCTTTATTAGAAAAATTTTAATCAAAATTTGATTGCTAAGTATATAAATATAAATAAAATTTATTTTATTATAATATATTTGAGTTATCCGTCAAAATCTAAAAACAAAAATTAATTTAGCTATCTTTACAGGTATTTCTCAATTAAAAAAATTGGTACAGAAACCGACAAAAGTATTTTTTTATTATTAAAAAAAGGAAAGGACATAGGTTCATATAACAATCTTTCCATATGGTGATGATTAATTGGGTGAAGTTTCTAAAGTATGAGTACCAATTACCAAAGAAACATAAGTAGAGCAATTTAAAAAAAAATAAAAATTCAAAATTTGAATTTTTACTTTTTTGGGTATTGAGTATTAAAAAAATTCTAGTTAGATTTATTCATAATTGATAGCGAAGAGATTGTAGTCATTATTGCTTTTAATTTTTTTTAAAAAAGAAAAATTTAAGTAATATATCTGTTAGGTCTGTGATTGAATAATAAGTTTTATTCTTTATAATCCAATATCAACTATTTAGTGATCGGCTTTGATAAAAAAATCATAGATACACTTTAAAAGAAATGAAAAGTGATATATCTGTTTATCAACAGAAGCCATCACCGTCCCTTGGCAGTACAGAATAGGATTCTGTGGGGATCATGGACAGATTGAGAGGAAACAAACAATCCGAGTTGCTTTTACTCTCGGCATCCTATAAATGACCTCAAGAGCATTATGCAGGAAGGCAATGACTAAACACCCACATTAATGTCTATGACGTGATCGGCTTTGAAACCAAACTACCTGGCATCTTTTCAGAGCTATAATAATAATTGAGACTCATTTAATGTCTCTTGAGATGTATTTACACGGTCAGGCGAAGTCTCGCAATCACAGCATCACGTGAACAGAAGAACAGTCAATCACAGATTTACCAAATTTTGCAAATTTCTTATTATAGTATATTTACAATGGACAAAAATTCTTTTATAAGGATAGAAATTCCTGTTTTGTCTAATTTATACTTTTACACCACCAGAAACACGGTGAAACGCGGGTCCTGGCGTACTGATAAGAAATAATGGAGGTATATAAAAATCTGGTTTTGTCCTGAGCCACCACGTTCTTCCTCAGCTTTGTATGTCTGAGTTACTTGACATGTTCTTATAGAAACAGATAGTCAAGCTACAGTTCAGTTGATCCTGAAAAAAAATCATGGTTAACATATTACTGAGTGAATTTCATTAAAAATTAAATATTATATTATCATAATTATATTTTTTTATAGTTACAATAAAGATATGCATATCGTAATATTCCTTTTCAAATTGGAGAGTCAGAATTTCGAACCCCCAACTTGCTTGTCAAATGTCGCTCTCCAACCCTTTGTAAATATATCTGCCACCTGTTCTTGTGTTTGTTTGTATGCTATTTTGATGTCACCACTTACTCTAACAAAATAACAACCCGCTTGCTCCTTTCATAAAAAAATAGGGTTTGCCGTAATCTCTAATGTTGATTTGCTATCACTATAAGCAAGGATGTATTAATTTCCACTTGGAGGAATTTGAGATGCTCCTTTAGCCACACTAACTTGCTCACTACACTTGTCATTGTCCGATACTCGGATTCTACAGATGATCTTGACATTGTGGCTTGTTTTTTTATTTCCAGGATATAGTTGCATTACCAAGAGTAATAAAATACCCTATAATAGATTTTCAGTTATTGGACAACTAGCTCATTCAATATCCCAATATCCAATCAAGTTTAAAGGTGCATCATATCCCATAGCCAGTGGTTGTATTCAAATAACGTACTACCCTTGTACAGCGAACAAGTGATTTCTAGTCTTGTGATGGTAAGATACAAAAGTCTGCCAACTAATCTTTTGTATTGTCCTATATCCTACATGAAGTCTCCAAAATCTTGACCAAGTTGATGTTGTTGTTCCATAGGAAAGGAACACACTTTGCTATCTAATAACATGCATTCTTCAACTATATCGAGATCATATTTCTTTTGTGATAGATATAATCCTTCATTTGATCGAGCCACCTCTATCCCAAGAAAAAAATTTAATTCACCAAGGTCTTTGATGTGGAACAATTGGTTGAGGTATTCTTTGACTTTGGTGCTTGGATGTTATTTCCTATGAGAACAATGTCATCAAAATAAACAAGAAGAATGACAGACTTGGTACCTTGTGCTCGTATAAATAAGAATTGCTTGGTAATGTGCTAGATGAAACTGAATGCTTTGAGGGTATTAGTAAGCTTAGTAAACCAATTCCTTCATGCTTGTCATAGGCCATAAAGGGATTTTTGTAGCTTGCAATATTGTCCAGGCTTTGGTGTTTGAATGCCTGTTAATAGTATGATAAAATGCGGTTTTACATTACGTAAAAACCAGCCGGTTAGCACTTTCTATTTCCTAATATATACGTTTATAGAGTTATTACTGATATCTTACAAGATTTCTCTGAAAGCAGGAATTCACAGGATATTTTGAAGATTTAAAGGCGGATTTCCTGAAGGAGAATCAGAAGCTATGATTCGACAGCTGCTGGCCTGGAAGATCGGAGGTCTGATCGTGATCACGGTCCGAGAATCTTCCTGGTATCTCGGGAGATCCTAACTGATATGGCAGTAATCTGATTCAGATCCTGTGAGATCTTGGTAGACAGTATATATAGGCCCTGGCCGCCTGTGGCCGGAGGGGAGGATTTTTTACTTTGTTTCGAAATTAGACATCTTTATAGCTTCTACTCCGGAAACTCAATGGAGGGCTAGAACTTCTTTTTCCTTGATTTAGTTCATAAACCAGACCGGACCCTTGTGAGGCCCCGTTCAATCCATTATTCAATTTCTTTTGTTATTTCTCGTCATTCTTTGTGCATAGTGATGTTATGGTGCTTGATCAACTCCACAACAAATTAGAAGCCAAACACTGATAATCGTGAGTGGTGAGTGAAACACGTGTGACGAGAGGGCACACTCAGATTAACTATGTTGCAGATCTGAGGGTGAGGCTTTCTGGGAAGTTAGCCACGAAAGGGCGGAGGACGTTCCACCCCCGTGGATTGCTCAGTCGTACTGAGCAACCAACTAACTAGGATCCAACAGAAAAGGCGTGAAACCATCAGTAGAAGGCCCGTGATCAAAGGGTGGTCTAGGTATGGATTGAATCGAGGAATATCAAAAGCATTTGAGTCAGAACTTTATTTCCCAGTTTCAATTAGTTACACTTATTTACTCAATCTCTATCTACTAATGTGAACCCATAACCCTTCGATCTTACTGGCCGTGGGCACACCGTGACCACGTCCGATTCCACATTAAGACTCCCAACTCTTACAAGCCATCTCCCTGAGGATTCGACCTTCCTTGCTGCTAACTACCTGTCCAAAAAAAGGAAGATTATTTTGGTGAACGCACGACAGTCATCACATGTGGAGAACCATGTAAATTTCCTCATCAAGATCCCCTTGTAAGAAAGTATTATTCAAGTTCAACTGAAAAAATGGCCAATCTCATTGTGCTTTAGTCACAGGTGCAAAAGTTTCATGGAAATCTTCCCCCTTACCTGTGAGTAGCCTTTGGCAAGGAGTCGAGCCTTGTATCATTTGATGGAACTGTCAACTTTATGCTTTATTTTGTAGACCTATCAAGATTGAATGGGATTCTTCTGTGGTGGCAAGGACTTGTATACCCATGTATTGTTAAGTTCCAAGGCTCGAATTTCAGCTTCCATGGCTTCCTGCCATTGAGGAATGTGCCCAGCTTCGAAGTATGGTTGAGGTTCATGTTTAGTGATGATAGAATTGAGGAACGCTTTGTGAGAAGAAGAGATATCATCATAAGCAATGACATGTTGGAGACGACCTTTAGAAGAGGAACTCAAAATAAGAGATTCATCTACAACATAATCGTTGAGATACATGGGAAGTCGATGCACTCATTGAGGACGAGTAGATGTAGGCAAAATAATATCACGTGAAGCTATAATGTCAGGATCTTCACATGATATTTTAATATCATTAGGAGAAGTGGAAAATGGCAAATTATTGATTAAATTCGGATTTGGGGATGTAATCGGCATATCAGATTGATTATCTGCAGAATTGACATGTATATCTCTATGAATATCTACAAGATCTACATGTATCCCCTTGAATATGATAAAATATGTAGGCATATCCGCAGAATTAAGACGAATATCTGCTTGATCTTCTCCAAGAGAATTAGACATTAAATTATTAGAAACAGTAATAATATCCGCAGACATATCTCTTGGATTATCTGCAGAATTAATATCAATATCTTCATGATTTTCTTCGAGAGAATTAAACATTAAATTATCAGAATCAGCAATAATATCTCCAGGCATATCTATTAGATTATCTGCAGAATTAAGATGAATATCTTCATGATCTTAACAATCACGAACATCATCTTGCGAGATTATCTCGTAGTTATTTTTGTCACCTGAATGTAGACTTCCAATGTGTGTATCCTGCTGCAAGGGAGGAAAATTCGAAACAAAAAAATTAGTATTTTTAGAAGAAAATACATCCTCATAAAATACTACATTCCGAGATGTGAAAGTCCTTTTGGCAAGAAGATCATAAACATGCGGCCTTTTTTGCCTGTGAGGGTAGCCAAGAAAAATACATTATGAGGCTCTCTTATCAAATTTATCATGGATCCGATCATGCTTGTGTGCATAACATAAGCAACAAAATATCTTGATGTGATCATAGCATGGTGGTTTTCCAAAAAAAACGACATATGGCGTTTGACCTTGCAAGATAGAATTTGGTGTACGATTTACTAGGTAACAAACAGTTAAGACACAATCATCCCAGAAAGGAAGGTCAAGGCCGGCTTCAAATCGCAATGCTCTTGCCACATCTAATAGATGTCGATTTTTCCTCTCTACTCTACTATTCTTGCTGAGGCGTATTAACTATTGAAGTTTTATATATTATTCCATGATCTTGAAAATATCTCTTTAAACAAAAAAATTTAGTCCCATTATCTGTGCGTACCTAACGAACGATTAGAATCAAATTAGCAATGAGCCATAGCCACAAAATCTTAGATTAGCTTCTGCACCTCAAAACTTCTCTCGAATTAAAAATGCCCAGGTAGCTTTTGAGAAATCATCCACAATATATAACAAATATTGTGCCCTTGTTAGAGATTTTGTGTGATATTTTTCCCATAAATCGCAATAACTCAACTCAAAGGGTTTAGAAACGTGACTGATACTATTGCCAAAGGAATGTCTTATTTGTTTAGAACGATGACATATATTACAAGGTAAATACCTTATTGGAAATTTATTCTTAAAAGAAAAGGGTAATTGGGATATTTTCTACATAGAAGGATGTCCCAATCTTTGATGCCACAATATTGCTTCTTCTTTTGGTACACACACCCCTACAAAACCATGAGCTTGCCTCTCAAAATAATAAATTCCGGATCTCAATATACCCGAGTCAATCGCTCTCATCTTGATAGGGTCCTGTATTAGGCAACAAGTGGCATCATAGACCACAAAAAAATCTCCTCTGGGAGTTAATTGAGTAATAGAAATTAAATTACAAGAAAATTCCAGTATGTAAAGTGTATCTTTGAGAATCAGATCTTTTGCTAAAATCACATCCCCTTCCTTTCATGCCATAAACATGCTTCCATCAGGTAAGAACACTTTCACAGGACAGGAAAGTGTATGAACATTGATCATAAAATGTTCATAAATTTTATGTGAGATGTTATATGAAGACTGGCCCCATTATCGATGATCCAATTAATAGTATTCTTAACACTTATATTCTCCTCCTTTGGATCTTCAATGATATCTATAATCTACTCGTGTTTGATAGGCATATTATTTTGCAGGCTCACTTGCTTGTTTACACTAGTACAATTTATGTTACCTTGTCAACTTTCTAATAATGTCGCCGTATCTTGTAGAAAGATAACATCATCGGTTACAATCTTTGGAAGATTCTTGTTTGCGGTATATGTTGCCAATGCATGTCCAGTATCACAATCTTCCTCAACTTGTGTAAAAAAAACTTTCCCTCTTTCTTGAATATTAAACTTGATCCACGGTTTCTTTTCCTTATCCATAGGCTTTCCATGGAGTTTCCAGCAAGTAGCCTTGACATGTCCACTATCTCTATAATAATTACACATATTGTGACTTTTCCTCCTCAGCTTTTGAGCGACTGACATGGCAGTTGCTATGGATGATTGAGACTCTTAAATTGTCGAAATCTCCAAATGACTTTCTTCTTACAAGATACTGACAACTATGTTATTTAGCCATGACAATGGCTCTATATTCAGGATTTGAGTCCGAATAATTCCAAAATGAATAATATTTAATCCCATAAGAAATTAATAAATCCTATCCTCCTCATTCTCCTTGCTAGAGGACACATCTGACTTCTAGGAAAAATTGATTAATTCATCCCATTTTTCTTGAGAAGCATTGAAGAATTCAGTCACCGTCATTGCTCCTTGCTATAAGGTTTGCAACTCTCGTTTGAGTTGATATATACGTGGCGCATTTTTCATAGCATACCTTGTCTTTAAGGTATCAAACATGTCATTGGATGTTTCTTTATGCATGATGGTCTCTTAGACTTTGACACTCGTCAAGATCCAACTCATCACAAAAGAATCATAATATTTTTAGATCTCTACTATAATAGGTTCCAATCTAGTTGTTGTGAGATTGTTATTAACAAAACCAATCTTTATTTTTGTCATTAGGGCTCTTGTGAAATTCATCTCCCAGGTATTGAAATTATCCCTAGTAAGTATTACATAACTAATAGCCATATTTGAGTTATCTGAACTAAATATAAAATTTGTGAGGATACAGAGATATTTTTGGTGAAGTAAGCCATTGAAGAAACCTGCTCTGCTATAATGAAGAATTATGTGAAGAATAGAGGTTGTAAATAGCTCACGTTATGAAAAAACAATTGAATGAATTTCATTGCACATTTACAAATGATATATTCAATATTAATGATATCATATCAGTATCTCTAGCATTTCTACATAAAGACTAAATATTATATTATCATAATTATATTTTTTCTGTAATTACATTAAAAATATGCATATGGTAATAGATTCACATCTTAGTCGGTTGATTACAGCAGTTCAGAGGCTGCACAGGAACGTACTCGGCCAGAGCAATCAATGCGACTTTCTTACAAATATGGCCATATCAACAAGTTTTTGCTTTCCGGCATTTATCGGATCCGCCCCTAATTTAAAGGATTTGTTACGATCTGATTTTGTTGAAACTATGTTCCCCAGATTTTTCCATACGCAATAATAGCAGGAGTTAATACTCCTTTTTATCCAAAAAAGAAAAATCCGGTGAAAAAAAATTTAGTAATTTCTATATATTTTGATAGGCTAGTTTTGACAGTTTGTAGAAGAGGCTTGTAAGAATTGTTCGATTCGATCCCAGATGACAAGAAACGTGAACTAAGTTCCAGAGATTCTTGTCCGTTCGATTTCCAGGAAATAAATCTCAAAAGTTTGTAATAAAATATATTATATTAATTTTGAAAAAAAAGAATCTTTTTAACTCTCAAGATTCTAATTAGCTATGGATTTCACTCTCATGTCTTTGCCATTTTGTAACATCCAAATTGCTTCGGCTTTTTTCGTATCTATCACTTCGATGATGGGTACTGTTAGCAAATTTTAGGCAAGAATGGAGTATGCGGGGAGTTCCAATAGCATGTGAAATCATACTAATAATTCATAAAGAAAAGCCACGGCACCATGGCGGCGAGTAGGTTTAACTAATAAAAGGTGCAAGCCAACTTTCAGATAGAGCAACAGGTTATGTATGCAGTTTATCCTTTCGAGGCGTGCAGGCTTTTTTTGTGCATAAATCTTGTAAGATACGAAACCAGAACTTTACTCTGACATACTTGACCACATCGTTAACCATTCAATTTAAATCACCACATATCGTCACCCACCATCACTATCCGTCCGGTATCAACAGCCCACGTACAGGAGATCAAGTTTAAGTTTCTTGAAAGAAATAGAGCTTGTCCGTGAGTTGTCCGCAAACGAATTAACAAGAATATACAATGGGAAATAGATTGCAGAAAGAAGAGAGATCACTGGAACGAAGAAGGATGTTTTACATCCTACAACCTATTTCTCCTCATGTATACAATGGTTGGCATGTATATCCAATTGGAACGTCAAATTGATGAGATGTCTCTAATTCAAGGATTGAGGATTAAGTTGCCGCACTTGCATTTCCAACTCATGGGTTTGTAGGCGGATACATCATCACCTCTAGAGTATGCAGTTCTGGGAACTGCAGCAGACTGTAAATGGCTTCCCCGACGGCTTCGGACCTGTGTTGTCACAGGGACTTGAACTGCCTCACAGTGCCCGCATGTATTGCACCTTCTTTCACACCTTGGTGGTCTTGACCCTATGGACTGAGTTCTCACCACCGCCTCATGTTCTTCCATTCCTTTCTGTTCATATGTGTTGGCAACCATTCAGCTTGGTTACCAATCGCATTTACGGTCAAGGTAAAAGACCATGAGGTTAGAAGAATAACAATAACGGTAATGGTTCTGATATTTTACCTCGGCAGCCTCCAATATCTTAGAAATTGTCCGACCTGCAAATAATGCAAGTCGCCAAGTTCAATGCAGGAAATGTCTTTTTATTTTTTCTTGGAATTTAAAGGTGGGATTGCATACTTACCTTCAGCTATGAATCTCGGTAGGGTTAAGCCTGAAACAATGAGGAACAGTAGCGAAAATATCAGTCGTCCATTTCTGTGGTAGCAGAAGAAAAGTTGAGCTCTGCCCATTTCCTGAGTGAGAGAGGTAGAGAGACTAGAGGGGAGGTGGTTTAAGGAAGTGGGAGCAGTAAGAGAAGACTGAACCAGTAGAAAAGGCAGAAATTGAATGAATGGTGGCAGCACAGGAATGTGACTATATCTGAATCCTGAAAGTACAACACAAGAGGTTCAGTGCTTGATTGCCAACTCCATAATGTCAAAAGCAAGAGTCCGCTTTTAGCCTTGTAGATGTGGGCACCTCTCTCTGCACCAACATTAATTGAATGTGCTAGGCTGAAATATATAGTACTGCAACCAGGCTGAAGGCACAAGAAAAAGGAGTAACTGGATAAAGAACCTCAACCCAAAATGATAGTAGCTTGTCTCAGTTTCAAAAGGCACCAAGGAACCAAAGTATCCTTCTGTGCAAGGGAGCTTACTTGAGGGCGATATTATTATACTGATCACTCAAAGAAGGACAAGATTACATTGCCAGTGGTACAAATAGCAGATGGTAGGAATATATCTCTTTTTTTGGGGTTTGGATTTATCATTTTCCCCCTCGTTTCTTGCACTTTGTCCTATTTGCGTGCTTACTTCACAGGGGTTGGGATTTGAGTAGTTGTTGGCAATTTCAACTTGGCACGCCAAGTCCCTTTTCTCTTGGGAATAGAATGAATGAATGAATGAATGAATGAATGAATGACATGATTTCCCAAGGAGATCACAATTTGAGGGTGAACAGAGGCAGGGAGGGTATAGGGGAGTGGTCTATTTCGCCTATGGGGTTTGCTTGAGAAGCTTTCTATACAAGGGCGCTGCAGTTTCTGGTTTGGAGTGTGGGAAAGGTTTTGCCTGTAAGATCATTTACTCTTGGGAATGAAATCTCCCAACTGTTTAATTCTACCACAATTCTACCACTTGGGTATGGAGTGCTGCGATACTGCAGGTTGCAGAAGGCAAATTTGTCTTATAGAATCACACAAGTGCATTAAAAAATGTGCGTAGAGGCATGCATGAGACACTTGTATGGACGTAACTTATGTTTTCATGTTGATGTCAGATGAAAACTGAACGGAAGCTTATCATGAGGAAATCAAGTACTCATTCGAAATATATCTTTTTCTCCTGCTTTGTCTATGTCACTTCACAACTCTGCTCCAAATCCAGTCTAATATATTATCTTTTTTACCATTCAAAGTGCTGTCAAGAGGAATTTTCGCTTCCTAGTGACTACAAAGCGCAGCTCTTTGGTCCATTCGAGCAAATGGGACTCCTAACGGCCTCTTCTCAGACCTGCTACCAGTGACCAGGACATGCCATAAGAATTCACTTCACGGCAGCCCAAGCACCAGCTCAAGTTCTTTTCTGATGATTCCGTCGATCTCCGGAAGGGCCAGCAATCCAAGAATTCACGGGGAACGTGGCTTTGTAGTCGCAGTATGCTGGTAAAAGCAAAAGTTTCAAGAACAGGATTCTCTGTCAGGCTTAAGACATAGCATTTGCCACACTTTCAACCAACTTCGTATTTCAGCACTTCTGGTTACTAAGATCGAGGAACCGAGTGAATCAGAAACGAGATTGGAGGCTTTCTGTAATTATCAAAATTGAAATAAAATTTAAAATAAATAAATAAATATTTTAATTTTTTATTTAAAAATTATTTGTAAGAAAGCATTAATATATATTTTTAATTATAATTTAAAAATATATAAAAATAATAATTATTTTTTTAATCGTTGAAATTAATGGAGTTGGAATCCACTAATTCCAACAAAACAAACAGGCCATAATAAGGGGGAAAAAGGGAGGGTTTCAATGCTGTGAAACATAGATGACAAGCCCTACAACAAAAATGATAAAAAATGCATATTCCAAGTAAATTTGTACATGCTATAAAGAATGAAAGGCTACACGACTTTGTTTGTACAAATATTGATATTTCTCCTCTTCTAACAAGTTATATCAAGAAACTCTGAAAATTTTTAAATTTATTTAAACAAAATATTGACATTTTTGTGCGGTTTGGATTAATCCGGAATCTATTCTGGTTAGTTCTTTGATCAAGTTTAAAATAATAAAAAATCAAATTTATCAAGATAATATTAGTTTGATATATAAAAAATTAATTCAATTCAGTCCTAAAATTAATTAATTCGGATAGACCAAATAATCTAAATACTTATATTTAATTTCGTCGAAAAAATCCTCCTTCGACCTAGTATCTCTCATGGGTCCAAATCGAACTGCATGTTGTTATTTAAAAATATTATACAAATATCATATTTTCTATTTTTATAATTTATTATTGATTAATTATAAATTATTTAAAATTTGTTATTATAAAATTAATTTAATATAAATCTCATTCCCTGTAGAATTGATCCACGGACTTTGTTTCCTGGGCAAACAAAGAAGAAAGTTTCAAGGGCATATTCCATAAAATGACTGCTGGAATGGTAGTAGCATGTGACAAAAATTCATAGCCATCGTAGTCCGAAAATTTTGGAAAAAACCTGAAAATGAGACCAAAATTTGGTTGCTAAAAAGGATAATAGCACAAAACAAAATTAAAGTCATTACGTAGGGTAACACTCTTGGAATAAAGACCTACTCTAATAGGTTAGTTACAGCTAGATCTATATATAGTTATTTTTATATATGATGAGTCTGTCTGATTTCTCTCCTTTTTAGATATAAGCCTCTATATAAAGCCAATAATTATTTTCATGAGGCATCGTTCCATTGAATTGAGGTCTGTGTCTTTTATATTTCTTTTATATTTGGTTGCAGAGCTACCACTACCACTTGTATAAAAATAAGATAATATACTTTTGAGTTATCAAACATTGAGAGGGTGAGTGAAGACAAGAATCTAACAGAGTCCTCATTTCGATGAACATTATGAACATCGGAGCGAGCTGATGAAGAATTTGCTTAGGACAAAGGACAAAGGAGTCTTTAGAGCTTAGTGGAGAATGGTTTTGAAGGGCAAGAATAGGCACGATACTTAATTCACCTCACTACCAAAATTTTCCTGACAATTGATTGAACTGTTTTCGAACAAATGTTGGATCACCTCACTACCAAAATTATTTGGGACTCAATCAAGAAAAATTTGGAGAAAATATCAAGGTGAAGAAATCTCTTCTTAATTCACTAAGTAGAGGATTTTGATTCTAGTGGTGAAGAATGAAGAAACCATCAGTAAGGATAATGACAATCTCCAACAAGATGAGGAGTAATGGAGAAGATACGCCTGACTTTGAGAAGATCTTGCGTACCCTTACTGAGACGTTCATATATGTTGTAGTGTCGATGAATTATAAATCTAATCGTTTATTTCTCTTTAATATCTAAATTTTTTTTTATGATAGAGCTTTGTTATCAGGACAGTCAATATCTTTTACCATGACTCATCAGTCATATATTATATCATTAGTATTATTATTGGTAGTTAGCAAACAAAGTATTCTTAGTATTGCTTTTATAACCCCTAATAGTGGTGCAATACTATTGTTCCTTATCATAGTTAATTTAGGTACAAATTACAATATTCTTATTCACGGTATAAATATGATCATAAGATCATAATTCATACTAAATAAATATATATAGGTTGAAAATTGTTATGCCTTTAAAGATTTCACATCGATTATGCATTCATGTATGCAAGTAATAGACAAATAACAAACATCATGTAAAACCAAACTTCAATCTAATTAAAACCATGGAAATATTTAAAAACTATCCACTACAATTTTGTAGTCTCGATTCCTTTTTTTCTTAGTCCGTTTTCTGCTCTAGATTCATAATTCACTTACTATGCACCTATATACAAATTTACAGTCTAATACTTAATATCACCATACAAGCCTTAATAATACCATAAGACACATCTCTAGACTCTCAAACTTGTTTTAGAGGCTCCATAATTACCCTCGATCCAATTCGGATATTTTCTATATTTTTTCTTAATTATCCAAAATATTCAAAAAAATTTATATCCATTAAAATACGTCAACTTAAACTTTACACCATTAGACTCCTCTTAATTTTTTCTATTTTTTAGAAATTTTCTAAATTTCATATATATTTTCTCAATTTTTAGATTATTTTTATCATTTTCTGAAAATTTGATCCAAGTCGATGTGACTTGTGTCACTCTAAGATATTGCCACATGTTAACCCCGGTTCGATCCGAAACCAGAACCGAAACGAATTGCCCATACCGTACTTGAACGACATGCCATCTGCCCGTCCTTTGGATGACATGTCACTCGGAAGACCTTCGGATGATGTTTCGTCAGCAGTCATCTTCAACCTCTGGTTCACACGAACAAGAGGTCTTCCCAACATTGCAAATTGCCATCTCTCACTCTTGAATGCAATAAAATCTATACAAGATTGACCCCCCCACAACAACAAACTCATACATGTATAATTCACAATACATTAAACCTAGAATCTTAAAATAAAAAGAAAAAGAGTTTTCCAACAAAGAATGATGATACTTACCGAATTATGAATTATGATGAAATTAATTTGATAAAATACACACACGCACTCAGAAAGATGAGGCGATCAATTTTTGAGGGAAAGGAGGTGACTTTGGAAGTTGGGTATCAAATGCCAATATCCTGATTTGAAATCAGGATAATATATCTCTAGCGGTAGGTTGTTGAATAAGACAAACAAGTGAAATTCTCAAAGGTGAGACAACTTCTGATGAAATGTTGTTATACTGGTTCTAATGATGTAGCTCGATTTAAAAGCCTTTGTCAAAATGAGAGGACTTCCTGTCGTTTGGACCACATTGGTCGTTTCAAAACGACGGGAACTCTTGTGTTTTGATGTTTTCCCTTTTCTTTTCTTTATTTTTTAAATAATAATATAATAATATAAATATTATTTTTTAATATAATAAATAATTAACAATTCATTAAAAATTATATATTTATAAAACAAAATCCCTAAAAAATTACTATAGATTTCTTATAAACAGTAGAGTCTAATAATACTGAAAAACTATCTTTCTCCCATATATGTAATTTATCAAAAATATGTAATTTATTAAAAATATGATATTTTATAAAAATATATTAAATAATAATTATTATTATAAATACCTTTTAAAAAATTTTCTTAAAATTTATACGCTTTAGTTCTTCATCAAGGGATCCATCCATGATTCCAAATCTCTTTTTTTCTTCATCGTTTGATTTTTATCCCTTACACACACACACACACATATATTTTAGGGTGAGTTTAGTATACCTTGGAGAGACGTTTCTGGTGAGTTGTTCGTTTTTGGTTTAAGTATGGCTTGTGGATCAATTTGATCCAAGTGTCGTTGGTATTTTTGGTTTGGTTAGCGTTATTTTAGGGTGTTGGTGAGCCCTAGGGTATGTTTCTTACTTCAGTTTTGTTTCGGTTTTATTTCAGTTATGTTTCTTGACCTGTTTGGGTGTTTATTTTGTTTAGGTGGAGTTCCGGGCGTTCGTTGAGGCCATTAGAGCTGCAATCTCATTTTCGAGCATGTCGAGATGGGAATCTAATCCTCATATTTATGATGGGAACTAGTTTATTTTCTTGCATTAAAATTGGTACTGAATTGTTTTTTTTAAAGCACATGTGGTGTGACTGTTTTAAATATCATGTTTAGGACATATTAAATTGTATGTTATCTTTTATTGTGTGTAACATACATATTTTGAATACTTATATGCATGGATTGTATGTGGATACATGTTGACTTTGAATTTGATGGACTTGTGTCCTATTATGTTTGATTGTGGATGTTTTGGATTGGTTTTGGTTGTGCATCTTTCCTGTTAGGTTGTTGATTTTGAAAGTAATGTTGAGACTGGGATTGAATGAGTTAGAGGGTTGGACCTTGAGTGTCTAACCAATTGGCAGTATAAAATTATGGGAGTCCAATTGGTCAAATATGAAATTAGACTGGTTTTAGTCGAAGATTTCCAAAATCCGATTAGTGTTGCCATTAGGGTTCCCATTATCTTATAAGAAAACCAGATTCCAGTAAGGTAAGGTGAAAATTGGCCGAATTACTTCATCTCGATCGGTTAGGTTGGCCTACGGGTTATTTCAGATTTTTTGGTATGTGGCGATCAACTATGTATAACACCTTGATCTTGTAAAACATCTAGAATTTTTTGCTATTTTGAGTCGGTAAGATTAGTCGGCCTTTGGGGGACAGTCGGTCGTGAGCTCGTAAACGTAAGAGGTCTCTTGACTATCAATCACTCGCGTAGATGATCGGTTGGTCATAGCATATGATCATTCATACAAGAATTTTTGACTTGTCAATCCCTCCAAAAGAGTAAACAAGTGAGAAAACGTTTCGACCATTGATGGTACTATCAATCGATCGGTCAGTGAGTACCCACGGTTATTCGGACAGAAGTATCCAATCAGTCGCCATGCGAGAGCATAGTTAAACATAGTTTCCTTTTGGTTTGATCTATTTGATACTTCTAGTGATCCCAAATATTTATCCCTTAGTTGGTGAGCTCATAGGTGTGTTGAGTAACCTTCCTCTCCCCTTATATTCTAAGTTGGAATAATTGGATAGCGGATTTGTTGAGAGAGACCCTGATCCTCGGTAGGATAGATGTCCAGAAGTTTGTGAGTTAGAAACGACACCTAGGGACCGGTGCAGCTAAAATGAGCATTTTTCCCTTGAAGAAATGAATGCGTGATGACCTTAAATGTTTATTTCCAATTTTTTTTATTATTTATTTAGGTATTTTTATGTTAATTATCCTTAGTTTAAATCCCTATTATCCAAAGTAATAGATAATTCTTCCATTTAATTCTCTATTATCTTTTAGTGAAATCTTTTAGAAGGATTATCCTTTAAACCTTATCTTATCTTTTAAAGCTTAAAAATAGAGAATTATCTATTAACTAAACCTCCTTCGACACCAATATAAAGAGAGGCCGACCACCCCTTGTTCCCCATACTCTCATTCTCTCTTTTGTTTCTTCACAAACACAAGTTCTCCTCCTTTTTTCCTTTGTGGACGAAACCTTCCTCCTTCCCTATCATTGCCGAAATTCTTCCTCCCTTGTCAGATTGTTGCGTATGATAACTTGGTGGATTCCTCTATTGGTGCTTCATCTTCCTTGCTTGAATTCACATTCAGAAGGTTAGTGGTTGTTTATTAATTTGCTGCCGAGATTGCCTATGCCTATGTGTGTGCTGATTTTCCTCTTCCCTTTTTTGATGCTTTTGAACCTTGTTCCTCTTATTTGTATGAACATCTGACACCTATTCCACTTTTAATATTACAAAAATCGTAACCTATACCCTTGTTATTTGTGAAATTGTAATTGATGCTCTATAACCTTAGTGTTGCCGAAATTTATACTTTAAAGGGATTGAATAATCAGGTTCATACTTGTTGGGTTCTTGGCCATCACATCATGTATTCAGAGGAAGATTATTACTGCATATGGATCGTTAGTTTTGGTAGGTTTTGGTGTGTGAAATTGGTAAGGACCGTAAGATGTCATTTGATTTTGTGATTTCCTATTGCATGGTTACTATTGTGCTATATTTTCCTTATGATTATTTAGGTGTGTCTGATTGTTGTGATAAAGACAAAGGAATAACTTCTTATTCAGACACGTGAGAGGTAGGATCTATACCTCATCGATTTCTTTGAAAATCATCTTGCTTGTTCTTTTTTATTTCGGTTTGTTCATTAAGCTTATGCATGCTTGTGGATACACATAACATGCTTGCGGATTGAGTGTTGGTTCCTTAGGTGATTTCGAAACTATGTGGGAATAGTATTTCCTATTTCGGTTTAACATATATGTTATTGTATTATGTATTGTGCTGTGACTTGCTAGAGGATACCCTGTTGTGTTTCTATGTGCTTGTACTTGCTTGTGTGCTTGTATGTGTGATTGTGTGCTTGTATGTGTGATTGTGTGCTTGTATGTGTGATTGTGTGCTTGTATGTGTAATTGTGTGCTTGTATGTGTGATTGTGTGTCAGAATCCTCGCAGTGGTGGCCATGTGGGGTAAATGATTGATGCTCCTAGTGGGAGGAGAGGAACTTACCGTATTGGGAGTCGTATGTTTTTTGTTGCCCAGCAAGAGCTCGCTAGATGCCTTGTTCTATGTGTGGCAAAATGTCTTGTCTTGTGTGTGACAAGATGCCTTTTCCTTATGTGGCAAGATACCTTGTCCTTATGTGGCTAGATGCCCTAAGGTTGGGCACAAGAATGTACGAAGGCTTCCTGTGAGTTTGTTTGCTAACTGTTTTCCCTGTTTGTAGCATAGCCTTGGACAACACAAGTGGTAGGGGATAGTCGTTTGGTTTTGCAAATCATATAGAAAATTGAGTTGCCTACGTGCTTTTGGTTTCTATCTTGTGATGGTTATCTACGAAGTGTTTTGAGTCCTCCCTGTGGTTTTGTTAAAATCGGCCCCAGTTTAATGTTGTCTTTGTTTGCTGACTTGTTTTGGGCCTATATAAGTGGTTCACGAGATGTTTGTTTAGGTTTTCGCAGATCTTATGATGTTGCGACTCTATTGAGATTCTTAAAATCTCATTTTGTTATTTTCCTCCTTTTTTCAGGCTTAGGTTTGTGTTTTGCTGGCGGTACCAAGGTCTGAGATCAGGGCTGCATGGCGGGACAATTACATATCACATTTCCATTTTGTTTCTGGCTTTCTGATTACTATTCTTATTTCTGCATATTGACATGAACATATGTTTGTTGATTGAGTTTCCCTTGGGATTTGTGTGTTATGTTTCCACTGGTTTGCATTTATGAAAATCTTTCGCTGATGTTTCCTTTCACTCTGTTTTATGCCATAAATGAAATTGCATGCTCCAACCTTAAAAATAACCTAAATGACTAATGAAAATTGATAACTAGTCGACTTGAGCCTTGTGGGATTCGAATAGGACCTTGTAAGGGTTTATTCGGGTTTCACAGTGGTAAGGGTCCTTGTAGATTGGGTTTGGGTCTTTACACGTCCTAAATGTGTTGAGTGACCTTCCTCTGCCCGTAGATTCTAAGTTGGAATCATTGGATGGCGGATTTGGTGAGAGAGACCCAGATTAGTCTAATGGTCTACATTTTATAGTTTTCATACATGCATGCATTTGCATTTGTTTTTTTTTTGAGTCACGTGAAGGTGTTTGAGGTCAGCTCGCACATTTCTTTCCTTCTATGGATTGAATTTGGTTTCCTTAAGGTTATATATATATATATATGGATATTAATTGTGAGCATGCTTTTGATGCTAATGTCTTGTGGCATGTGGATACTGGCTTGGTTTTAGGATAATTTGGCTTCCTACTTAGGTTTTATCTGTGTATGATTGAATTTGGATCTTGGATCCTTTGCTTGTTGAGTATAGTTGTGTGTATTGTATTTGCATATCGAGCAGCCAAGTGGTAGTTATGTATTTTCATAGAGTATATGGCCTATGAGCCTATTTTTATATGATTTTATATATAAGTATAGGTCCAGAAGACCCTTGCATGGCCATTGCATTTGGGAAATGTATGGGATATTAGCATTTGGGAGATAGCAACTCATGTATCTTAGGGAGCTATATGGGGGAAAACTGTGCTAGTGAGAGTAGGGTATAGAATTTTGGATATATGTGTTATTTACTATTTCATATCAATTGAAAGAGTCGAAGACAATCTTGATAGTGTGGAGTTATATGAGTAGATACATATGATATTTTTAAAGTAAAGTAAAAGAAAAACCCACCAATGGACTTTGGGCTTGTCGGCTAAGATGGAGAGCATATATCCAAAACGGTTTGTTGTCAACCTTATTTGTTTTGGCTTGTTTTCCCAATTTGGATTAAGATGGATACATATTTCATAGTTTTGGGATTTGAGCCCACAAGAAAGCTTGCATGTTTCCTTACGATTTATATTCATAATTGCTGCTTTATGCATAAATTGGAGTTGCTTGAACTATAGATGCATCGGATTGCTTTATCTGTATTTTGTAGCTAACTTGTTTTTTTGACTATTTTATGCATTGTCTCCTTTCCCACCTAGACTTTCTATGATATTTCGACTTCTACGGAGGTCCTCATGATCTCACTCTCGTAGTTTTTTTTTTCAAGTTTAGCCTAGCGAGTAGTTGCATTCCAAGATTTCTATTTGAGCCTTCTTAGGAGCTAGACTATTGCATTCTTTAGAGAGTTCAACATATTTTTGGCATGTTTTTATACTTTTGAATTATATTGTATTCCTTATGCGTTGGTCTTAAAGATCCTCAAATTTGGTTTTATGTTGTGGTTTTTTAATTTATCTTGCTTGGATTAAGACTCGATTTTTTAGTTATATGCATTGTTTTTAAGCTTTGCTAATTTTGAGAGTCTTTATTGAAAAGATTTTCACTATTAATTTTGATTTATCTTGCCTTATTGAATTATACATGCTGGGACAAGTGATATAATATTTTGACATAGTGCTTTACTTTGAAATAAAATTTTTTAGCAAGTATGTATTCTTTTAAAGTGTTTAGGAACGTTTTAAAAGAAAATCAGTTCGTGTTGTTCCAGTCGATTCATGGATGGGTGGGTCAGGATCATTAGGCAGTGAAAGTCTTGATTGTGGGGTCAGGTCACAAGGATGGTAACAGAGCATGGTTATTTATTATGTGATATGCATGTATGCATTTCCATTTTGAAAATAGTATGTTTTTAAAGAAAATTCATAGTCCCAACCGTGTTCAATTCGTTTCAAGTGTTAGAGTTCTGAGGTCCAGAAGCCATTATGTGAGGACCCGCTCTCAGTAAATAGGACCCTCACTACCGTATAGTCTCAATCGACCTAATACGTGGATGAATCGAAGCCACACAAGGTTCGCATTATCTTTGCAAATCCAAAATCCTAAAAATACATATAAATTTGAATTTATCCTTTTAAAACATTTATAATTTCACATAAAAAGCCAAGAATGTAATGTAAGTAAACACTATGATTGACACTCATAAGGGGGATGGTTTGGGGTATGATTTTGATGTTTAATTGTGTGGATAGGTTTATGGTAGGTTTGGGAGTCTCAAATTGGTGTACATGGATTGTAGGAGGGTCGCTAGAATGGGTACAGAGGTCATAAAGCCGTACACGGCCGTGTCCTCCTCTGGGGGAGGCTGTGTACTGGCACATGGTCTGGGTACATGACCATGTACCCTCAAGGACAGGTCGTGTACTATTCTGTCTAGAATAGTACACGGGCTTAATGCAAGGATATACAAGCGTGTACCCCTTCGAAACTCGCCCAAACCCTCAAAAAACCTTACCATGGATTCTCAGCATTAATAAACACCTTACAACACACTAGACACTCGAATCAAAGGGCTCAAACATGATCAAGTACATGGGCATTAAATACAAGTCTCAAAAATGGATTCAATGTCGGTTAACATGCCTATTCACATGCATCAACACTCAATCAACATGCTTAATAGTTCAAATACATAATTCATGCATCAAAGCATGGCAAGCAAGTTCATGTAACTATGATGCATGCCAATCACATTAGCCTCTACTCAAAACCATGCAATTACCGTATTTTAATTCAAAAACAAAAAGCGATTCTTCCTAGGCAAATGAAGCATAAACTAGACCTCTTGACACACAGAAAACTCAGCAGCAACACCTTTTTCCTTAACGACTGTAGCAGCATCGCCAAAACATACAAACCTAACAAATGCACACTCGGCCTTGAAAAATAAAAATACCATCATCTCTGACTTAGAACTCACTAACTATACTAACACCAATTCCATCACCCTCTAACTGTTGTCTCGCTCGGACCAACACTGAATCTTCAAGCTACTTGGCCCAAATCTCATCTAGTAACGATAGTCTAACAGCCAACTGTGCAATCAATCCTATGGACTCATCACTGTCAGGCTCGACTCTGGATGTCGTCAAATACATCAGCATCTGCATGTACTCGACTCAGACTTAGGCTAAGGAAGATGATGTCTTCCTACTCAATGCATCAGAAACTACATTCACCTTTCCCAGGTGTTAGTCGAACACCAAATCATAATGCTTGATCAACTCTAGCCATCGTCTCTATCTCAAATTCAGCTTTTTTTAGGTGAGGAGATATTTGAGACTCTTATGATCGGTGTAAACTCTGTATATCTCACCATTCAAGTAATGTCATCAAATCTTCAATGCAACTACCACTGCTACCAACTCTAGGTCTTGAGTCGAGTAGTTGCTCTCATACGGCCTCAACTGTCTGGATGTATATACCACCACCTTTCCTTCTTGCATCAAAACACACCCCAATCTAATCTTAGAAGCATCGCTGAATACCACATACCCTTTGCTACTGACTGGAAAAGTAAGCACTAAAGCTAACACCAATCTGGACTTCTGCTCTTGAAAGCTTTGCTCGCACTTCTCGGTCCATAGAAAAGGAACACCCTTGCGTGTCAAATGCATCAAAGGGCCTGGCAATACCGAGAAGTTCTCCACGAACCTCCTGTTGTAGCCTACCAAACAGAGGAAACTACAGATCTTTGTCACACTATGGGGTTGCTCTCAAAATACAAATGCCTTTATCTTTTTGGGGTCCACTAGTACTCCTCTAGCTGATAAGATGTGCACCGGAAGCAAACCTTGTTAAGCCAAAACTCATATTTAGAAAACTTGACATTCAACTACCGAACTCTAGGTATGTCCAATACTGTCCTTAGATGCATTGTATGGTCATCCTCTGATCGCGAGTAGATCAAGATATCATCGATGAAGACGATGATGAACTAGTCCAAGTACTCTCGAAATAATTTGTTTATGAGATCCATGAACACTGTTGTGGCATTGGTTAGCCCGAACGGCATAAACAAAATCTCATAGTGGCCATAACGCACCCCACAGAGATACACTAGGTCGGATAAATCCTTTATCCACCAAATCCTCAACCTATGTCTGCAACTCTTTCGAATCTGATGGTGCCATCCGGTATAGTGGAATTAATACGAGTGCTTTGCCGGGCAACAACTTAATCTCAAACTCGATCTCTCACTCTAGTGGCAAACCCATCACATTATATGGGAAAATATTTGGGTACACTCTCTCTGGTGGTACACTGATCAACTCCATAGACTGAACTATCACATTCCTGATATGTGCGAAAAATGCTGTGCAATCCTTGTTGATCATCTGTCTGGCACTCAACCATGATACCACACGAGTCGGCATCACTCATCTGTCACCCTCAAAACAGAACTTTATACCATTTGCCAAACTGAACTATACTCTCTTTGTGAAACAGTCCATCCATGCTCTGTAGCTGGCCAAACAATCCATACCCAGTATCATATTCAACTCTATGATGTCCAATAAAATCAGGTCAGACAGAAACTCCACTGAACCCATACTCCACACACAACCCACATACCCTCTACTGTAAGCCAATTGCTCACCTAACTGGGTCAAGACCTCTATGGGTGGCTTTAAGGGTGACAACTCTCTATTGGCATTCCTTGCTACCCTAGGACTGAAAAACAACCTATTCGCTCTGGGGTCTAAAGAAACTCTAGCACAACAAAAGAAGACTGGGACTGTACTTGTCACGTTGTCTGGACTGGCTAAGACCTCTGCATCAGCCAAGGTGAAAATGTTTCTGCTACCTCTGTTTCTGTGTTTGCTACTGCTGTTGGCTGACTACCAGAATGCCTACCCACCTGTGACCTATGTGGTGCTCTAGCAGAACCTTGAGAATCCATATGACTGGCTCTAGATCTCTGAGCTATTGGAAGTGCTAGGACCCTCGACTGTGAAGCACCTGGCTGAATTGCTCTACCTCCGGGACACTCGCTGGCCATGTGCCCAAACTGATCACACTGGTAGCATCTCGATGGCTATGGGCAAGGAGGTGGGTGGAACTATCTGTAGTTCCCGCACTTGGGCGGCCCAGATGGCCTACTCATGCTCTGAAGGATGGATCAAGATGTGAGTGCGTGTTTATTGAAGTGGAGGATAAGGACTAGCTGTCCTACCCTTGAGCGTCTTCTCAAATATGTAACTACGCCTAATCAAACCCTTACTAATTTAACTGTCCTGGTGCCTCTGTTTTTGGACTCGCTACCCTAAAAGGATTTCCTCAGCTTTCACTACATCTATCACTAGCTCCTTGAAGTCCTTGCTAGTCTTTTAGCCCAGAACACCTCGAACATCCCAATTAAGCCTATACTCAAACCTGTTGGCCATCATGGTACTGCTCCTATCTGTCTCGAGCATGAAGTGACCTAGTGCGCGTAAGTCGGTCTCATACTCAGACATTGTCTTGTTCCTCTAGCGGAGATTATAAAACTCAGAATTCTTCTGATCCTGGTAGTACTGGGTGTAGTAACTCTGGTCAAACTCCTTCTCAAAGTCTTCCCAAGTGGATTGGCTTGCGTAATGGTCTCTCACCAAGCCTCACCAGCTGGCTGCATCCCTCTTCAACAGATGGATAGCTAGTGTCAACTCTTCAGCTGACAATCCCTTGTCTTGTACTGTTATAATCACTTCATCTTTCTAGTTCTTGGCTGCAATGACATTGCTGGTGCCTTAGAAACTCTTGCGCCCCAAGTGTCTGGGTTTTTCAGCAGCTTAGACAACTACACCAGTAGCCTACCACCCTGAAACCTCAGGCTTTATTGCACCCTGTGGCTATGTTGGTGCCTGCAATGCTTGCATCTGTGGTTGCTGAACTGCTGCAGACTGCATCATCTGCTGCATCTGACCCAGGGTAGTTTGAATACTAGCCAGCACTTGTAGCAAAGCATGATCCTCAACTTTTGGTGCTGGCTGTGCCTCTTGTGCACCCTATGGCTATCTTACACCTACTGTTGGTCCAAGTGGCCCTCGGGCATTTGAGCTCTCATCTATCGCTCGGATCTGAACTTGGCCTCCTCTACCACCTTGACCTTGGGAAGCAATACAACCTCTACCACGGACCATCTCAACTCACTGGACAGATAGTCATATATATAAACCTAAAGACAAACACAACCTCCAAACAAACTCTATGCTGGACTATGCATGTGGAGTGAGTGTGATGCATTTGTAAAATATGCTATTTTAAACCGATTTTGCGTTTAATGCACACCAAAACAACTATTCTCCGCTACCAACCCTGTGAGGACCCTCACTCGGTAATGGGACTCTCACCGCTGTGTAATCCTGATCTACCCAACACATAAATCAATCAAAACTACACAAAGCTCACATTAACTTTACAAATCTAAAATCTTGAAAATGCATATAAATTTAAATTTTTACATTTAAAAGAAGCATGGCATGTCACAAATCATATTTGGCTTAAACAAACAACGAAATTTGCACACACAATCAGCGAAAAACTTTAAATCACAAACAACAGGCCACATGGCCTTAATCATGCTATACAAAATCAATACTCATGTTGACCTAAAATTGAATTTATCTTTAATCGCAAGTGAAGGATGTCAACAAGTAATATAGTTCAGAAGAACAAATATCGATCCCACAAGGAAAAATTGTTTGAGACTAATCAATTCGTCGCATTCTCTTACTCTAGTTAAATTAATTTAATATTGGGTTTGATTTCTGAATAAACTAAATCACTAAATCTAAGTAATTAAAACTGTTAATGAATCAATGGGTTGAATCAAAATTTACACCTAGAATCCTTTTTACTACCTAACCTAAGGCTACTAGTGACTAACCTCTAGTTAGTTATATTCCTATGCTAAATTGACTACCAGGTTGATTATCCCCAATCAGTATGAACTTTAAGTTTGGTAGATATATTCATATTCTGTCAGTTATGGGTTACCTAGGTATTCTACCCCTTTGTCGGAACCTAAGCCGATATCCCTATCAAATTAAATTTACCTAGAACGAAGTGATCAATTTTGTAATAAAGTATAAGTTAGAATAATCTTCGCTAGTTAATAGGTAATAAATTCAGGTGTGAATCCTATTTGGGTGCTTAGAAACTAAAATGACAGAAAGAAAAGAAAACAAATAAAGCAAAATCAATTGTCATACTCAGAATTCAAATAACATACCATAGTCGAATCTCTGAAAGATGATTAATCCAAACAATAAATTTGATGTTTATGCTCTATAAACTAAGAACTTGATATATAATAATAACCCTCTGACGTCTATTTATACGAAACTTGAGTTTCTAATCCTTATACAACAATCGTCCTTATCTGGGTATTTCTAGGCTTGATTTTGTACGACCGACCGGTCGGTGTATGTGATCCTACCTGTCCGTTGGTATTCAGCAGGCTTGCAGGTTGAATCGACCGATCGGTGTGTGCTTGGCTTCTCTATCATTTTTTCCGTCTTTTGTCTATTGATCGGTCAGTGTAGGTACATCCACCAGTCATTGTGTCTTCAGTATAAATACCCCATTAAACCAACTGGTCGGTCGGTTTCAACCGACCAGTGGGTTGGCCCTCACAATTGTCAACTTCAATCTTGATGTTTTGGTGCCTTTTTCATACGAAAACACTTCCTTTTTCCACTAAAAACCTTAACACTCTTGTTCAACCACAACACTCAACAAACGATAAAAAAGTTCACTAATTTAAACCAAATTAGTACATAAGTAACCTAAAATCAGACCAAAATCATACCGATGACCAATGTTAAAAACAAGTCATCAAATCTCCTCAAACTTAGAACTTTGCTAGTCGTTAGAAAAAATAGTTCGATAAAGAATTAGAAATACCCAATACCCAGACAATTTCGATCAAGAATCTTAGTTCACTTTATCAATAACCACTCAACAAACATTCAATTAAACTTTTGGCCAATTTCAGTTTCACATAAAAAAATTAGGATTAGGAAAACACCAATACTCATGCACTAGTTCAACAAATAAATCAGAATATTTTTTGGAATTTTAGAAGTGCAGGTTATAGATTCTATTGAATTAACCCACTATAAGTGTTTTCACTTTTGAATTGCAATATTTTTTTTTCTCTGATTTTTATAATTTCAGCACATAAGATTGCATTTTCTTTCTTAAGCATGCACAACATTGGTGAGTTAACCATTAGCTTAACCAGCACAAACCATTCCTTTTAATTTTTTTCTCAACATAAACCAATCAATTTTGATGCTTTCCTTCTCTAAATTTTGGTTAGTGTTGGCTTTCATGCACCTTTAATTTGTGAAATTAATTTCAATATAGTCCAGGTTTTAACATAATTATCCATACTAAACAAAATTAAATATTCTACATCAGTTTTGTAACAAATTCTACCAACAAATCATCATATGCTATAACATAACAAAAATAAAAACATAATTATGAAACTGAAAATATTAAATAACTGAAAAGAAATATTGATGAGATAGTGACTTATCTCCCTCTTGGTGCGTGCGCACCATCGTCCCACTGTGGAAAAGGAGGAGCATTTGGATTGAGATGTTGGAATTGTTCAAACATCCATTATGTCATGTCATGCTGATACTACACTGATTGCCTGTGTTGGTTCTGCAACTGTTGAAACATCTCCATCTATTTATTTTGATCTTCTTGAGCATCCCACAACGTTTCTGTAATAACCTGCTACTATCCCACCAACAATCACTGCTGGATTGAAATTTCTTCTAGATGTGCCATTAAGTCAGAATCAACAGTAGCACACAAAGAAGACCCTCCCTTAACTGGTCGATCTGGGCGTGGTGGTGGTTCCCCTTGGTGGTGGTGCAGCGGCTCCTGTAACATATACCCTTTTATAGTACTAAAATAATGAATGCTCCGTCGTCTATTTCAATGACTTTATCACCTTTATCTTTGCTCCAATGTATGAATAAGTGAACGGAAACAAAGGTTTTAAGATTGGAAAAGACGGCTCATCAAATGGCGCTACTCCTGCCACTTAACACAAAACTGATATCGTGTGGGGAAAAGGGAGCCTATTATTCACCTTTTGCTTCTAGGAAAGGATTTTTTCAGATATAATCTTCCCAATATTGAACTGTACACCCAACACAATCTTGTACAAGAGTAAACTGGCTTCTTTGTTGATTTCGTGGTCTTGAGATGTAGGAACCAAATTGTGGCCCATGAATATCCTCTAGAATTTTGCCTCTCTACAGAAATTAGTGACAGTAATAGTACCACCAACTGGTCCACACCTTGCCCAAATGTTAACACATCATAAACAAGAAAAGTTTGGTTCTTCCTCCTCATTATCTCCTTCCATATCATCAAATTCCACCCGATAATAATTGTTGAGAGCAAGTGCATCAATTCAAACATACTGTTGCCTAACCATAACAAACCCATCTATCGCATCTGACATGTTTGCATAAACCTCATAGTAAAATTCAAGATAAGCATTGACAGGTTTTCTAATAGCAAAAGTATTCCAACCAAGGTTCTCATACAATTCTAGAAAACTAGGTAACTAGATAACAAGAAAAACTTGCTTGGTATTCAAAACTGAGTACCTTTTCTTTGCCGGAATTGATGCCCCTCTCAGCGACTCATATCGTTTTTCTGCTACGACGGAAGTAAATCGATAAGCATCAAAGTCTGGCTCCTCTTTAGATAACATAGCTCAAAGTGGAGCTCTATACTCGTTTAGAGGGCCGACAAGGAGGAGATCCCCTCCGGTTGGCTGGTCTGCCTCTTAGTTCTTCCCATTGTTACTACTAGGTTTAGGGTAAAGAGAGGATAAAAAAGCTATAGAAATCTAGGGATTTAACAACAAAGATGATTTTAGTGTAGGATGGGGAGGTGGAGGTGAGTATTTAAGCTTGAGAGAGAGTGTTTTCAAGTTGATTTTGTAGAGAGAAGGAGGAGAGTGGCCGTTTCTAAAGACAAAAGTTGGAAGGTGTCAGGTAGGGTTTCAAAGATGTTAGAACAGAAGAAGAAAAGAGGCTTTTTAAAATCCTTAACCCATCCCACCGACCGTCGGTGAACATTCGCATTTGGTATCCATCTCGTCCTTTATCAGTTGACCTGTCGATGATTGTTCGGTCAATCTCATCATTTGAACCAACCAGTTGGTTAATAGATACTGACTGGTTGGGTGTCCTTCGGACTCCTATCTTCAAATGATCGACCGATCAGTTTGTTGGCACAGACCGATCTGTAAACCTTTTCCATAATGCTCTTTTGATCACCGAACGGTTGTTGGTTTGATACAAACCAATCGGTCTTCATGCGAACGCCTCACTGACTTATTTTCCTATGCTTGCTCATCCTCAAACTTAATTTTCTAAATAGAGACAAACTTATTAATGATAACCCTCATTTCTTCTCTCATCTCACTATTTCAGTTTCTCTTCTTTCTTTTATTTCTCTTTTTTTTTGATGGATTAACTCTCATTAAGTGCCTTAGTTTAGGTCCTAGCTTGACCTTATACAATTCAATCTCCAGATTTCAAAATGATAGTGGAGGCTGGAGATACCTCCACACCATAATAAGGCTTCAGTCTCTACCCATTTACTTTGAAAGTGTTACCAGATTTGGGATTCTATACCTCTATTAAACCGTATAGGAACACAACTACCACTATAAAAGGTCCAGACCATCTTGATTTCAGCTTTCCTGGAAATAGTTTGAGTCTAGAATTAAACAGCAACACCTACATTGCTAGCTTGAATTCTTGGCCTTTTAGTTGCTTGTCATGCCATCTTTTAGTTTTTTCTTTGTAAATTCTGGCATTTTTATAGGCTAATTGGCGCAGTTCCTCTAATTCATTCAGCTATAACATCTTCTTTTTTTCAGCTGCTAGCATATCAAAATTCAGCATCTTGATTGTCCAGTAAGCCTTGTGTTCAAGTTCCACAGGAAGATGACAAGCCTTCCCATAAACTAATAAGAAAGGTGTCATTCCCAATGGTGCTTTGTAGGTTGTCCGTTATGCCCACAATGTATCTTCTAGCTTACTAGCCCAATCTTTTCTTGTAAGAACAACAGTCTTCTCAAGAATTCACTTGATTTCTCTATTGGATACCTCTGCTTGGCCATTAGGCTGAGGTTGATAAGACAAAACCACCTTATGTCTAACCCCATACTGTTTCAAAAGGGCCCTGAATTGGTTGTTACAAAAATAACTTCCCTCATCATTGATGATAGCACTTAGAGGCTCGAGTCTGGTGAAAATATTCTTCTTAAAAAATGTCAAGACTATCTTGGCATTATTGGTTTCATAGGCCTCAGCCTCAACCTATTTGGAAACATATTCAACTGCCAGCAATATATATTTCTTCCCATAAGAAGATGGGAAAGGTCCCATGAAATCAATCCCCCACACATAAAAAAATTCCACTTCCAACATATAATTCAAAGCCATCTCATTTCTTCTCCAAATATTTCCAACCCTTTTGACATCTATCACATCTAGTAACAAATTGATGTGCATCATGAAAGATAGTTGGCCAAAAGAAACCTGATTGAAGTACCTTTGTTGTAGTTTTATCAGCACCAAAGTGATTACCATATGGGGATGAATGGCATTGCTTTAGAATGTGTTCAAATTCTGCCTTTGGAACACTTCTCCTGATAATCTGGTCATTGCCTTGGCGATAAAGAAAAGGCTCTTCCCAGAAGTAAAATTTGGTGCTGTGAATAAATTTCTTTTTCTATTGGTTGGAAAGTTCAGGAGGGATAGTTTTGCATACCAAGTAATTAGCAATATCAGTATACCATGGATAAACACTCTTGGCTGCCGAAACCTACTCATTAGGGAAGGATTCCCGAATTTCGACTGCTTCTGACTTTGGCTGATTCTCCAATCTAGACAAGTGATCAGCCACCTGATTTTCTACACCCTTCCTGTCTTTAATTTTCAAATAAAATTCCTAAAGAAGAAACTATTTGTTAAGGAATGGCTTGTCATCTTTCTTCTCCATCAGGTGCCTAATAACAGTGTGGTCAGAATATACACTCACCTTCGACCCAATGAGATAGGACTGGAATTTGTCGAAGGCATACACCACTGCCAGCAATTCTTTTTCTATGACAGTATAATTCACCTAGGCTTCATTAAGAGTCTTGCTGGCATATAGTAAATAGGATGAAAATTTTTATTTCTCCTCTGCTCAAGTATAACTCCAATGGTATAGTCGCTGACATCACACATGAGCTCAAATTCCTGCCCGCAATCTGGGTAATAATGATTGAGGCAGTCAACAATCGCTTCCTAATTCCTTCAAAGTCCTTTACGCAACTCTTATCAAATTCAAACGTTTGATCCTTCATCAGCAATTGACACAAAGGCTTGGTGATCTTTGAAATTTTTTTTATAAATTTTCTATAAAATTTAACAAGTCCCAGGAAGCTTCTAACAACTTTGACTATTGTTGGGATGGATAGCTTCTCAATTGCTTCAATTTTTGCCTTGTATACTGACAGTCTTTTTTCTGAAATCATATGTCCCAAGACAATGCCTTTAGTCACCACAAAATGACACTTCCGTTACTTCAGCACAAGATTAGTCTCTTGTCACCTCTTAAGAGTAGCCCCCAAGTTGTCTTAGCACTGATCAAAATTATCTCCAAAGATAGAGAAATCATATGTAAGGACCTCAAATCCTTACCTATTATTATTTGCTCCTATTAGGACCCTTATCGCCATGAAACCCAAATAAGTCCAAAAACTAGGACCCTTTTGAATCCCAAGGCTTATCCATCTTATTTCCGATTTTTAGCATGTTCTTTCATAACAATTGGGGCATGATATTGGACAAAAATTCTGGCATAATACGGAGTAAATAAAACATCAGCGGAAGTCTTTAAATTGAGTCATTGGAACCATAACACATAAGTCCCATAAAGATCTAAAACTTCAACATGTAAACCTCATAATGTAATCCGGAATCAAATCATCAACGAAGGGACTTAAATAACCAGAAAATAGTCCAATCAAGGTTCATGTTATATGCGCAATCAAACAAGGAAACAAGAATGCTAATGTGATACGATATCACCCCGCCATACAGCTTTGATTTCACACACTGGTACCACGAACAGAGAATGTACCGAAGCCTGAAAAATGATGAAAACAACAGGATGAGATTACAAGAATCTCAGTAGGGTCAGAACATCATAAGATCTACAAAAATTTTAAACGAACATCTCCCAAACAACTTCAGATCATCCCTACACAACTATAGGTATCACGTAAATCAAGAATCAATCAATGGGATAGGGCCGAAACTAAGGTTGAGGGTGGACTACAACACTTTTGAAAATCAGAAGTACACAGGCAGGTAAAACTCATCAGATTACTCTTGGCAGTAGGAAAAATAAAGGTCATCCCCTTCCACCTGTGTTGTCCAAGGCTTTGCTACACAAAAGGTAAAAGGTTAACACATAAGCTAAACAACAAGCCTATTCATCTTGCCAGCATATAGGACAAGACATCCAGTCAGCACATAGGACTGGGCATCCTAACCAGCACACAAGATTAGGGCTTCTTGCCAGCACACAGGACAAGGCATTCAGCGAGCTCTTGTTGGGGATTACCACCCATACGACTCCCTTACCAGTACGAGCCTCCCCTCTCCTAAAGAGCATCAGCACTTACCCCGAATGGCCATCAAAATAGGATCCTGACACACAAATATGTAAAAGCACACACAGGCAAGCACAAAACACAATACCACAACAAGGTATCCTCAATCATGTCAGAACACAATCAGCATGTTCAATATGCACAACACATGCAAATTAGGCACACATAACCTATCTCAAGGGTTCGGTATAGCCTAAGTAATGATATCCCAATCTGCAATTCATGTATACACCCTAAAATCAATTTTCATGTAATAACCACAAAGGTGTGCATTGAAAATAACCAACAAACAATCAAGGATCTCTGGAGAAACCGATAAGGCATAGATCCTACCTCTCTTGTCTCTGAACAAGAAGCTATTCATTTGCCTTTATTGAATGGTTCCAAACCACCTATAGCATTATAAGGCAAAGACAAAACCAAACTAAGCATGCATACTCAATATTCAATTGAATATCCTATTTCCTTACCAATTCCACTCACCAAACCTATCAGAAACCAGTGATCAGATGTTGCAGGTGCCTCCCCCTCGGATGTGTGATTTGATAGCCAACAACTTAACAAGATTCAACCTGAATTACCATCCCAATTAACTATGAAAATTTCAGCACTAAGAGTAGGGTGAACTATGCAAATTTTGGCACTAAGAGTAGGGCACAAGACAATTTGTGATTTCATGTTAGCAAGGTGTAAGGATTGCAATTTCATGTTAATAATGAAGGATTAGGTGTTTATAACTTGTATAATCAAAAGAAACAAGATCGGAATCCAGTAGGTTAATCAAACGATCAAGATAGGCAATAATAGGGCAAGGCTAGGGCATAATGATTTCATGTATAGAGAAGATTCAAAAGATGGATTCATGATTTTATAACATGAATGGATTCCAAACAATCATATGAACAAGAGGAATAACAACAGAAATCAATTGAACGCAGAATCACACAATCTTGAAACCTAATCCCACCGAAATACGACTTAACATTCAACAAATAAAAACTAACCTCCAGATGAAAATCCTAAGATGGTTAGAAATAGGATGAAGAGATGTTTCCAACAAACTACTATTCGCAAGAATCTGACAAAGGATGAGGGAGTTATGCTTGTTTGAAGTTCAAACAGATTTTGGCAATTCCGTCAAAATACGACTTATCTTATGACAAAGAAAAATAACCTCCAGACAAAAAACCCAAGATTTTTGGAAACATAATGGAGAGATCTTTCCAACAAGCTATTATTCTCAGGAATCTGACAAAGGATGAGAGAGTTATGCTATTTTGAAGTTCAAACAGATTTTGGCAATTCTGCAGAAATACGATTTAACTTTTAACATAGAAAAACTAACCTCCAGATGAAAAACCCAAGATGATTGGAAAGAGGACAGAATCATTTTTCCAACACGCTATTATTTGTAATAATCTGCCAAAGTATGAGAGAGTTATGCTTGTTTGAAGTTCCAGCAGATTTCGACAGAAATAGGGAGGTGTAGGGTTTCTGGTTGGACGAATTTTATATATTTTCTGTGTGAGGTTTACGTGTGGCCAGCTTCCTATTTATATAGGGTAGTTATAGAATTAATTTAACTACTTTAAAGATTAGATTAAGGTAAGATAATTATCAGAATTAAATTCTGTAATTATCCTCTCTTAATTTTAGGGATTTATTTTCTAAGGTAATTATCAACCAAATAAAGATTCAACTTAAAGGGAATAAAAACCAGAACTAACTATTGGACATTCCTTACCAATTTCGGCCATCACACATCCTCTTCTTTAGGGACAAAATGGTCTTTTCACCTGCACTGGCTTCTAGACTTCTAGGGCTGAAAATTCGGGGTCTCACATCATCTATGAAAACCTTTATGCATCTTTCAATCAAATCTGTGAAGATAATCATCATACACCTCTAAAAAGTAGCTGGAGCATATAACCCAAAGGGTATTCGACAGAAAGCAAAAGTTCCATAGGGAAAGGTGAAGTTAGTCTTAGTTTGATCCTCTGGAGCAATTTCAATATGATTGTACCCAGAATAACCATCAAGGAAGCAATAGTAATCCCTCTTAGCAAGCTCATCCAACATCTGATCAATAAAAGGTAGTGGAAAGTGATCCTTACAGGTAGCCTTATTTAGCTTCCTGTAGTCCATGCAAACTCTCCAGCCTATAACTGTCCTGGTTGGTACGAACTCTCTTTTTTCATTCTTCACAACTATAATGCCTCCTTTCTTGGGAACCCATTGGACTGGACTCACCCAATTACTGTCAGGAACTGGATAGATGATTCCAGCATCAAGCCACTTAATCACCTATTTCCGCACAACTTTTTTCATGTTTGGGTTCAATTGCCTCTGGTGCTCAATTAAGGGTCTGTGTCCCTCCTCTAGCTGGACCCTGTATATGAAAAATGAAGGGTTGATTTCCTTAATGTCCACCCAATTATAGTCTTGTACTCCCTCAACACTCTTATCATCTTTTGTTCTTGTAATTTTGTCAAGGAAGATGAGATAATGACAGGAAGTGTATTTTTCTCTCCTAAAAACTAGTATTTCAAGTGGGCTGGTAATTGCTTTAACTCCAAGACCGGTGGTTTTTCAATTGATGGCTTCATTTTATTCAGCTTTCCAAGTGGTACATCAAGTGTCTCAAATTGCTTCTGTTTCAAGCTAGGTATATTGTCCATGCTCCTGGCTAGTGCTTCTACTTTTTTATCATCACTCTCTTCTGTCCTAGTCAAAAAAGCTTCTAATGGATCTTGGTGCTCAGCTTCTGCATCACTGTTTTCCTCTGTATCCCACGAACTGATGGAATTCACACTCTTAGTGTCACGATGGTTCGTAGAAGAACATATATCAAGAATCACTTATTGGTCTCCCACTCTTATAGTAAGCTGGTCGGCCTGTACATCGATAAGGGCTCTCCCAGTAGCCAAGAATGGTCTCCCAATGATAAGTGAAACAACTTTGTCTTCCTCCATGTCGAGTATAATGAAATCCACTAGAAAGATAAATTTTCTACTTTGATCAAGACATCCTCCACAATACCACTTGGAAAAGAAAGAAATAGGTCTGTTATTTGTAGGGTACAGGAAGTAGGTCGCATATCTTTCAATCCCAAACTTTTGGCCATACAGAGAGGCATAAGGTTGATGCTAGCCCCCACAATGCTTTCTAAAATTGATTAGCTCCTATCTCCATAAGAATGGTAAAACTCCAAGGCTTTTTAAGCTTTAGCGACAACTTTCTTTGAATAATAGCACTATATTCTTAAGTCAAAGCCACTGTTTCATAATCTTCAATCTTCCTTCTCTTGGTAATGATGTCTTTCATGAATTTGGCATAGGTAGGCATCTGTTCTAGAGCTTCAGCAAAAGAAATATTGATCTATAATTTCTTGAATTACCTCCAGGAATTTTGGAAATTACTGGTCTAACTATTTCTTCTTCAGTCTTCTAAGAAAGGTTGGTGGCGGCATCTTCTCCTGTTTTGCCAATTTCTTCCTTTGGCTTCTCCTGAACCTCCTCAAACTTAGGTTCTTGGGAAGTCTTTTGGCTTTCATCACTATCTTTGGCAGCCACAGGTTTTGGAAGTACTGTACTGATCTCAAAGTTATAGTTTTGAACTCTGATGGTAGATTGGTATCTGATGCCAAAGCTCCTGGTGGTCTGTTTTACAGTAACTGGGACAGCTGACTTACATGGGTTTCCAGATTTTTAATCCTGGAATCAGAAGACATAATAAACTGCTGCATAAGGTCTTGCAAAATGTTCTTCTTCTCCACTGGTGGTGGATTCTGAAAATTTGGATTCTGAAAGTTTGGATTGCTTGGCTGAAATCCTGGATTATAGCCCCCTCTTTTGCCATGGTTTGGATGTGATGTTGGAATTGGATTGTTATTCTTATAAGAGAAATTGGGATGGTATTTCCAATTCTCATTATAAGTGCTACCAAAGTAGTGGGCCGCTTCCCTAGATTGCCTACATAGTTGGCTTCCTCCAGGTTCTGCGAGCACTGGTAATTATTATAGTTGCCTCCACACCGATCATAAAGAGCTAGCATGGGTGTGCTTGTTGAATTCTACTGTACTGCTGCTACATTCACCTTGCTTTGGGCAAATTCGTGCCTCATTGCTGCCATCTCTGTTGTTAGCTTTGTAATTGCATCAATTTCTAGTCTCCCTGGAGTTCTATCAAAGTCTGAATCCTGTTAGGTTTGTCCTCCAATAGTTTCTCTCTTTACTAATCTAAAAACCTCATCAGCTCCCTTGTCCAGAAAGTTACCATCGGCAGTGGCATTAAGCATAAACTTTTGAATATCAAACTGCCCTCTATAGAATGCATCTACCAACAGGAAATTTGGAATGCCATGGTGTGGACACCTCTTCAATAGCCCTTTGAATCTCTCATAGGCTTCATATAAAGTCTTCTTCTATCGCTGCTTGAAATTGCTGATTTCATGCCTTAATTGTGAAGTCTTTGTAGCTGGGCAAAATCTAGCCAAAAAGGCATTCATCCGCTCCTCCCAAGTGGATATACTCAAATTTTATACTCATGTTGGTTTAAAATTAAATTTACCTTTAATCGCAAGTGCATAATGTCAATAAGTAGTATAGTTCAGAAGGACGAGTATCGGTCCCACAGAAAAAAAGTTGTTTAATACTAACTAATTCGTTGAAACCTCTTACTGTAGTTAAATTAACCGAATATTGGGTTTGATTTCAGAATAAACTAAATTACTAAATCTAAGTAATTAACATTATTAATGAATCAATGGACTGAATCAAAATTCGCACATAGAATCTGTTTTACTACCTAACCTAGAAGATGTTTTTGATTTCCTTCTATCCAATAATACCTTCCCAGGCTACTATTGGCTAACCCAGAACCTTAATTAGCTATATTCTCATACTAATTCAACTACTACTAGGTTGATTATCCCCAATCAATATAAACTCTAGGTTTGGCAAATATATTTATATTCTGTGAATTATGGGTTACCTAGGTATTCTGCGCCTTTGTAAGAACCTAAGTCAATATCCCTATCAGATTAGATTTACCTAGAACGAAGTGATCAGTTTCGTAATGAAGAACAAGGTAAAATTATCTTTGCTGGTTACTAGGTTAATAGATTTCGGTGTGAATCCTGTTTGGGTGTTTAGAAACTAAAACGATGGAAAGAAAAGAAAACAATTAAAGCAAAATCAATTATCATACTCAGAATTCAAATAACATACAGTAGTCGAATCTTTAAAAGATGATGAATCCCAACAATAAAACTGATGTTTATGCTCTGTAAACTATGAACTTGATACATAATAATAACCCTATGACGTCTATTTATATAAAACCTGAGTTTCTAATCCTTATCCTTTAAGTGATCGTCTTTATCCGCATATTTCTGGGTTTGATCTCGTACGACCGACCGGTAGGTGTATGTGATCCGACTGGTCCGTTGATATTCGGCAAGCTCGATAGGTTGAACCGACCAGTCGGTGTATGGTGTGTGCTCAGCTTCTCCATCATTTTTTCCGTCTTTTGCTACCGACCGGTCGGTGTGTCTAAAACACAAACCCCATTGAACCAACTAGTCGGTCGGCCATCGCAATTGTCAATTTCAATCTTGACGTTTCAGTGTGTTTTTCAAATGAAAACATTTTCTTTTTCTGCTAAAAAACAAAACAAACCTGTTCAACCACAACACATATCAAAAGATCAAAATGTTCACTAATTTAAACAAAATTAGTACATAATTAACCTAAAATCAAACCAAAATCATAGTGATGACCAGTGTTAAAAATAGGTCATCAACTCATAAGTCCCACAAGGATTCACATGAAAAATGCTCAAGGCATGCATGTCATATCGTAACAAAAATACGAGTCATACATGGATAACAAGTGTCAAAACTGGAAAACAGTTCCACAATGGGTCTATAATAACAACCACAATCCAAATCCAACATCCACATTATCAAAGTACAAAAATATCAAAAACGTAAACATGATGAGTTTCAAGACGTGCAAGTGCAATAGTCCAGCCCTAAGACTAACACCGGGAAAGACTCGACGTCAAGGACAACCAGCTACTCGAACGAACTAGCCCTAAAAAGATCAACAAGTGGGGATCAGATCACAGACCTTAGTGGGAGTTACAGTATCATAAGCACATACAGTGGAATAGAGGCATACGAAAAAATCATATATAAAAAAGCTACTTAAAGCTCAATTATAATCCATGCATACCAAAATGCACTCTAGCTGTTCCACAAGTAAATATGCACAATGCATATTTCATAAAATACGATGCAATATATACCAACCCAATAGGTTTCCTCAACTCACTAATCACACATATTCACATGGTCTACTATGCCTCAAAATCTATTGGGGTGGATTATAAATCACTTTCAGAATCCCTCACACTAAGGGAAACCGAAAAACTATTGGAAATTATTTTCTATTTACAAAACACATATAGATCCCCTTCCGCCAATGCTATCTGAAATTGAGTGAAGAAATCCCGCCATCACACTCAACCTCAATTCACACATATAGATATACACAAGTATGCTAAACCATAACAAACATTAAGCAATCACACATATTCCATCCATACAACACCCTTAGGTAAGTCATATTTCCCTCCTCTTGAGATTCCATACACTTACCATGTTTGGTCAAACATCATTCGTCAAATTCAAGTGTTCCTAAGAACATATATATAATTTCAAATAAAAACCCAAGAATGCAATGTAATGCAAGTAAACACCATGAATGACACTCATATGGGGGATTATTTTGGGTACGATTTGATGTTTAATTATGTGGAATAGGTTATAGTAAGTTTAAGGGTCCCAAATTTGTGTACACGGGGTTGTAGAAGGGGTAAAGAGGTCATTATAACCAAACTGTGTACTGAAGTACACGGTCATGTACTCTTCTGGGAGAGGCCATGTATTGGCACATGACCGTGTACCCTCAAGGATATGTTGTGTACTGTTCTGTCAAGAACAGTACACGGGCTCAATCCAAGGGTACACAGGCATGTAACCCTTCGAAACTCATCCAAACCCTCGGGAAACCTTACCATGCATTCTCAGCAATGAAAAACACCTCGCAACAACATAGTAGACACTTGAATCAAAGGGCTCAAACATGATCAAATAGTTTAAATACTCTCAAATGTCGGTTCACATGCCCATTCATATGCATAAACATACAATCAACATGCTTAATAGTTTAAATACATAATTCATGCATTCAAAGCATGGCAAGCAAGTTCATGTAACTGCGATGCACGTCTATCACATTACATGCATAGCCTCCATTCAAAACCATACAATTATCGTATTTTAATTCAAAAACACAAAATGATTCCGCATAGGTGAATGAAACAAAAACTCCCACCTCTTGACGTGCAGAAAACTTAATGGCAATACATTATCCCTTAACAACTGCACCAGCACTACCTAAACATAAAAACCAAACAAACGAACATAAGCACCAAAACTGACCAAAATCAACCGAAAGACCCAAAATTGAAAAAGGAACAACAACGCTCACACTAGCACTCGTTTCACACTAACAACACGCTCACAACTTAGGATTTCGGAAATCTAGCCAACAAGCAAAATGCCTAAACCTCGCACAAGCCTCACACGGCTCCAAATTAACGCTCAAGCTCACCTGATCACCTGATCGGGTTTCTCAATCCACAAACACACTCCACAACACACCAATCAACTAACCTAAGCACTAGAATCGCATAGAATCGACAATTCACTCAAAATCGCAAAACACTCGAAATTACCAAAAATAAAAACTGAACTGAAAAACGTTCAGCCACGGATTAGGGGATGTTTTCGAAAAATTAAAACCTCCAAACCAGCTTTGTAATGACAACGACAACAAAAAATCAAAACCAACAATCGAAAACAAATCGAAGATATAGGCACTTACCACGAAATCCCCAAAAATGCTATGAAATGGTTAACGATTAGATCACAGCTCCTAAATCGAAAACAGTGGAAATCGACCGGGGAACATTAGCAAAAGGAATAGGGTCAGTGCCTGATAGTTTTCGTTGTAAGAAAATTAACGAATTTTAAATGGTGCTAACAAGAGGGAAAACGAGAGAGAGAAATAGAAGAGAAGGTGGAGGATAGGGTTGCTAGGCTGATTCCCACACTTAGAAATAAGGGTGTTCATTTTTTCCGAACCGGCGGTAAATTCCTGACCCGACTTATTTCGGTCGGGAAATTGGCCGGGAGAGAGGTTGGATACGGAAAATACGGGTCGGTAAACAAAAAAACCGACTTATCGGGTCGGTCGGTTACCAACCCGACTTCTGAGTATAAAAGCCCCTTCCCCAAAATTTTTTTCATTTTTACCCCTGGTGCCCCCGACTTCTTCGTCTCTTCTCCTGTCAGTCCATCAATCATGTAATCAACCGCCCGTGACTCGCTTTCTCTCCCTCCCTTTGAATCTCCGATCCGATCAAACTCAAACTGCTGTTGGGGTTTCCTTCCCTCTTCCTTTATTCCATTGTCTTCTCCTCCATCCTTCTTCTCGTCCTGAATTCGTCTTGTCTCTAGTCTGAGTTGTCTAACTTCATCTTGTCTCAGGTCTGACTTCGTCTTGTTTCCTTTGTGCGTCCGTCTATTTACTCTGTGTTTACATTTGTAGCCTGTAGGGGATCTTGGGGTGGTTTCTGTCTATTTGGGGGTTTGATTTGGAAAATCCCCAAATTGAAAACCCTAATCGACTATTTGTTCCTAATTCGTCCTTCGTCTTTGATTCTGGTTGTGTTTTTGGAGTTGCTGGAGTGGGTTCTAACGATTTGGGGGTTCGATTTTGAGAACCCCTAATTTGTAAACCCTAATCCCCAAATTAGGTAAATTATTCTATATTTTAGGGTTTTTGTTAGTTTTGATTATCCTTTTCCAATTGTTAATTGATCATGTATTTAATTGTGCAGGACAACCAGGAGTCATTTGAGTGAAGAGGAGTTCAGACAGTGGACGGTTGGGCTGGACATCTGATCGTTGATACAACGTGAAGTGTAACAAACGCATCACAGGTTTTTTGTGAAACGTAAACTACGTTTATTTTACGTTATTATATATTATATATAACTATTTATGCATGTTGAATTATTTATGCATATTGGTGATGTAACCTATTGTATTGGCTATTGCTGTTTGATATTATTTATTGCGTATGTATAATGTTTATTTATCATTGTTGGATGCTGCTTGTTGGTATATGACTATTCCTATTATGTGGTTTTATGGATATGGCTTGCTTTTGGTTTTATTGCTTCGCCTTATGCTAATGTGTTGAGTGTTGAGTGTTGAGTCTGCATAGTGTTGCTATGTTAAGCTGTTAACCAACTTAATGAATGTTAGGTATATAGGATACGATAGGCAGTGGACTAGAAACATGCATAGGTCTGATTTGTCATATCCCATGCTATCTTGTTCAGTTGTTTGTATGTTTGCTATGTGGGTGTGTGGGTTTGGGACATCCAAATGGCCCGGAAAGTGTGTACTGGGAGTGGTGTTTAAGTTGGAAACCAGAAGTTGTGGGGCTAACAGGATGCCACAGGCATCATACAGCTGGTGTAACAATGCCACGTACCACTCCCATTACAAACTTCCCGGGCCATTGGATGTGCCAAATCCACATGGAACGGTGATGATACTACATTTTGAGTTCCTAAGCACCTTGTTTATGCCTTTAGGTTATTGCATTTTGGCTTATTGCCTCGCCTTATGCTAATGTGTTGAGTGTTGCTATGTTAAGCTGTTAACCAACTTAATGAATGTTAGGTATATAGGATACGATAGGCAGTGGACTAGAAACATGCATAGGTTTGATTTGTCATATCCCATGCTATCTTGTTCAGTTGTTTGTATGTTTGCTATGTGGGTGTGCGGGTTTGGGACATCTAAATGGCCCGGGAAGTGTGTACTGGGAGTGGTGTTTAGGCTGGAAACCAGAAATTGTAGGGCTAACAGGATGCTCGTGGCATCCTGTTAGCCTCACAACTTCTGGTTTCCAGCCTAAACAGGAAACCAGAAGTTGTGGGGCTAACAGGATGCCACGGGCATCATACAGCTGGTGTAACAATGCCACGTACCACTCCCAATACACACTTTCCAGGCCATTGGATGTGCCAAATCCACATGAAACGGTGATGATACTACATTCTGAGTTCCTAAGCACCTTGTTTATGCCTTTAGGTTATTGCATTTTGGCTTATTGCCTCGCCTTATGCTAATGTGTTGAGTGTTGCTATGTTAAGCTGTTAACCAACTTAATGAATGTTAGGTATATAGGATACGATAGGCAGTGGACTAGAAACATGCATAGGTCTGATTTGTCATATCCCATGCTATCTTGTTTAGTTGTTTGTATGTTTACTATGTGGGTGTGCGGGTTTGTTTCATAAGAAATGCCTGGAATGGAGGGCGAGTGCAAAAAATAAGAACCAGACGATGTGATCCTGATTCCAACATCTAGACATAAGTGAAATAGGCATTGCTTATTCTTATCCTGATCACTTATTCCTAGATCTTAGAGTCAGCACCACATCTTATCAGTCTTACTGTTGGCATTCATCCTCTATTCCGGACAATTCTTGTTGAAGGAAATGATGATGAGATACATTCTAAGTTGTATGAGACTTGTATGTTATGCATGTTTTTTCTTTTCCTTTTGTTCTTCTTGAGTAATTGCCTTTAGGAATTAGAATTTTGTACTATGATTGAATTTAAATTACTAATTTTAGACTTTAAAACCTAGGAAAATGAATACACAGCTGTCTGATGTTGGAAGTTCTACCCTTGTGAGTCCCGTTGACCAATCTAAATCTCCCTCACACGATGAGGATCAACATTTCCAAAGACCTGGTACCTCATTGGCGGTTCATGATGAGCCTATAGTGTCAGAAAAACAGAATGTTGCAGATGGTGGTAGGCTTAGGTGTAAATCAAAAGTGTGGGATAATTTCACTAGAATAGTGTTACCTAGTGGGTCTGTGATGGCTAAATGTAAGTATTGTGGGAAGGAGTTCAAGGCTGATTTAAAAAAACATGGGACTTCTAGGCTAATATATCATGCCAATAGTTGTCTTAGGAAGCATACCATTATGGGGCAGTCACAAATTAGCATTCAGTATGATGATGAAGATGGTGGTGCTGGGAATGGTAGGGCAACTATTGGAACATATAGGTTTGACAGTGAGGCTTTACGAAGGTTGATTGCAGAGATGATTGTCTATGATGAGTTACCTTTAAAATTTGTAGAGACAGAGGGCTTTAAGAAAGTGATGTTGACTGCATGTCCTAGGTTCAGAATGCCTTCGCGATCAACTATAACCAGGGATTGCCTTCAGCTATATATGGAGGAGAAGAAGAGGTTTAGGCAATATTTGACTAGTAATTGTCATAAGGTGTGTCTGACAACTGATACTTGGACTTCTGTCCAAAGAGTTAATTATATGAGTCTGACAGCACATTTTATAGATACTGATTAGGTTTTGAGGAAAGCAATTTTGAACTTTTGTCCCATTGGTAGTCATAAGGGAGAGAAGATAGCTTCTGCTATTGAGAGGTGTTTGATTGAGTGGGGTATAACTGGAGTATTTACAATAACCATGGATAATGCCTCTGCCAATGATGTGGCAGTAGCTTCAATGAAAAAAAAATTTGCAAAATGGAAGGGTAGTATTCTCGGTTGTAAATATATTCATGTTAGGTGTGTTGCACATATTGTGAATCTGATAGTAAATGACGGACTAAAATTCAGTGGGAAATCTGTGTACAAAATAAGAAAGGCTATTAAATATGTTAGGAGTTCACCATCTAGGTTGTAGAGGTTTTAAAGTTGTGTGGAAGTAGAAGGAATTATTACCAAATGGGTGGCAATCCCCAGCTTGTGCACGCTAGATGCCTAGTCCTATGTGCTGGCTAGATGCCTTGTCCTGTGTGCTGGCAAGAAGAATAGGCTTACTGATTAGCTTGTGTGATAATATTTTACCCTTTGTACAGCTAAACCTTGGACAACAGAGGTAAAAGGGGACGACCTTTTCTATTGATGAGGTTGAATGATGATTTACCTGCTTGTATACTTCTAATTTTCGGAAGTGTTTGTAGTCCACCCTCAGCCTATAATTTTCAGCCACATCCCTATTGATTGACTAATATTTTCCTGATATCCCTTTAGATGTGTAGGCGAATCTGATGTTGTTCAGGAGATGTTTGTTTAGATTTCTGTAAATCTTTTGATGTTGTGACCCTACTGAGATTCTTATAATCTCATCTTGTTGTTTTCACTATTTTTCAGGCTTAAGTACATTTGTTGTTTGTGAAACCAGTGTGTGAGATTAAGGCTACACCAGGGGGACGATATTGCATCACATTCGCATACCTGTTTCCTTGGTTGCTTGTACATATAACATTAAGTTTGATTGTACTACTTTTTGGTTTTGGAATGCCTCCTTTGCTTGCTTATTTCAGAAATTTACTAGGGGTGTACTTGCTGGATTTTGAGATCCTTATGGGACTTGTGTGTTGTGGTACCTTTAATAAATTATAAAATTATAAAGACTTCCGTTGATATTTTCATTCACTCTGTTTATTGCTAGAATGTTTGTCCATTATCATGCACCAACCTTTAAAAAGCATAAGAAAGAAACTTAATAAAATCAAAATTTAGGAAAATAAGCCTTGTGAGATTCAGATAAGTCCTAGGTTCGGTTTATTTGGGTTTCATAGTGGTAAGGGTCTTAGTAGGTTGGACCGTGGTCCTTACACTCTTCCTTACTATTGCCGAAATTTCTAAACCCTAGCCAAAATTGCTTCTTTTTCATCAGATTTCTGCTTGTGATAGCTCGTTGGAATCCTCTCTTCGCGCTGCCTTTTATTATCTATAATTCACAAGAAAAAGGTTAGTGTTTCTCTTTTATTATTGCTGCTGAAATATTCTTAAGGTTTGTGTGCCGAAATTTGTATGTCTTTTTTTGTTGGTTCTAGATCTTGTTCCTCTTAATTGTATGAATGTTTGGCATCTATTCCTCTTTTATTTTCATGAAATTGCAACCTCTCCTTGTGTGTATGAAGAAATCGTGAACCCTAGTCCCTATACCCTATGTATGTCGAAATTTGTGCATTGAATTGGGATGAATAATTAGGTTGATTCTTGCTGAGTTCTTGGCCATCACATCACGCATTCAAGAGAAGATATCGCTGCATCTGGTTAGTAGCTTTTGGTAAGGTTTTTGATAATGATCTTAAGATGCCTTTGGTTTCTGATTTCATACCCTATTTCTTAGTATTGTATTGTCTTTTCCTTATGGTTGTTTAGGAGTTTCTGATCCTATTGATAATGGCAAAGGGATTGCATCTGATTCAGACACGTGAGAGGTAGGATCTATGCCTCTTCAGTTTCTCCAGAGATCACCTTGCTTGATTATATGTTTTTGGTTGTGTAATGATGTATGCATGCTTGCAGTTTGTGTACTTATAGTGTGAGGAATTTCTGGATGCATTAGGGCTTATTATATGCCTATTTCGATGTTGATATTGGGTGTTGGATTATGTATTGTGCTTGTGTTTAATTGAGGATACCCTGCTAGATTTTTGTATGTTGTACTTGCTTGTGTTTGCTTGTACTTGTTTGTGTGTCAATATTCCCTTTTCGATGGTCATTCGGGGTAACTGTTGATGCTCCTTGTGAGAGGAGAGGTACTTACTAGTATGGGAGTTGGATGGGTGGGTATTCCCTACATTTGAGTCTTCAGCTCCCTCAACTCAGCTGGTGCCATCTGATATAGCGGAATAGAAATCGGTGTTGTCCCTGGCAAAAACTCAATCTCGAACTCAATCTCTCGGACTGGAGGTAACCCTGTCACATCCTCGGGAAACACATCTGCATACTCTCTGACAACTGGTACACTGCTCAACTCAGGAGGCTCAACTGATACATCCCTGACATGAGCAAGAAAAGCTATACAACCCTTGTGAATCAACTGTCTGGCACTCATCCAAGAGATCACACAAGTCGGTAGTACCCGTCTGTCTCCCTCAAAACAATACTTTGTCCCGTCTGGAAGACTAAACCATACCCTCTTCGTAAAACAATCCATGCGGGCTCTGTATCTACATAAATAGTCCATACCAACTATCACATCAAAATTTCTGATATCCAACGATATCAAATCCTCCTCCATCTGTACTGTTCCCACTGTCATCACATAACCCAAGAAAACACTACTGCAAGTAATTTGCTCACCAAGAGGGGTTAACACAACTATGGGTGGCTCTAAGGGTGACAACACTATATCTGCACACCTAGCCACTCTAGGACCAACAAAAGACCTATTCGCCCCGGGGTCTAACAGGACTCTAGCAGAACAAGAAAATATAGAAATAGTACCTGTCACGACGTCCGGACTAGCACATGCCTCAGCATCTGCTAGTGTGAACGGGCGCGTCTGTGGCCTCTGATGCTGGGTCTGACCTATAGTATGGCTGCTAGATGGTTGACCTGTCTGTGATCTAGTCTGAGGCCTCGAAGATCCCTGTGAACCCATATGGCTCACACCTGACCTCAGTGCTGCTGGCAATGCTGGAAATCTAGGCTGAGAAGCTGTGACTCTAGATGCATTGCCCCCTGAGCAATCTCTGGCTAAGTGCCCAAACTTATCACATGCATAACACCTAGGCGGCTGTGGGCATAGAGGAGGATGATTCTATCTGCAGTTCTCGCATTTGGGATGTCCCGCTGGCCTGCTGATGCCAGGAGCAGACTGTGTCGACTGTGTATAGGCCACAAAAGAAGATGCACCCTATTAACGAGTCTGTACTGCAGAGTATGGGGTGGACATCTGGCTCCTCTGTCGACGGTCAAATCCACTACTACGCCTCAAGGGACCCTTACTAGGCACCATGTCCCTATCCACAACAAGCTCCTTAAAGTCACTACTGGTCTTCGCACCCAGAACCGTGCTAATATCCCGGTTGAGGCCTTGCTCAAACCGACTAGCCATCACCGAACTAGCTCGGTCTATCTCTGGTACAAAATGGGCTAATGCCCTCAGCTCAAACTCATACTCTGAAACTGACCTGTTGCCCTGGCGAAGCAAATAAAACTCGGACCTCTTGTTATTCTGGAAGTGCTGTGGGAAGTACCTCCTGTCAAATTCTCTCTCAAATTATTTCCAAGTGGGCTGACCCCCATACCTATCTCTGACAGTACTCCACCAAGTGGCTGCATCTCTCTCCAGCAGCCTAGTAGCTAATGTGACTTTGTCTTCAGCAGCTATCCTTAAGTCCTGAGCTTCCAAGACAATCTTGTCTTTCCATACCTTGGCCACCATAGCGTCACTGGTGCCATAAAAACTCTCGCAGCACAAGTGTCTCTCCTCCTTCAACATTTTGGAAACTTGGACAGGTAATCTGGCACCCTGTGCCTCCACCTGCTGAACTCTGGGCTGAGGTTGTACCTCAGGCTCTGCCATAACCTCTGGCGGTACTGGTGCGTGAGCCTGTACCTGTGGCTGTACCTGTGGCTGCTGAGTCATTCCACCCTGTACTAGCTGTTGTAGGGTGGCCTGAATAGCTGCCAACATCTGAATCAGAACAAGGTCCTGTGTTGCCTGGCCTGCTTGTGCCCCCTGTGAAACCTGTGGCTCCTGTTCCTCAGCTGCTGGACCTGCTGGCCCACGAGCATCGGACCTCTCGTCTACATCAAATGACTGTGTACGGCCCCCTCGGCCTCTAGCTGCTCTACGAGGTCTACCACGAGGCATCTCTACCAACTGGACATATAGTCACATAATGAGCCCTAAAGACAAAATAAGACTACTAAACAAAACTTTATGCTGGACTATGCATGTGCAATTTGAGTGTGATGCACCTTCAAAATATGCTATTTTAAACCATTTTTTAAAACATTGCACACATAAACAACCATGCTCCGCTACCATCCTTGTGAGGACCCGAACCCTGTAATTGGGCTCCTCACAGCCGTGCAGTCCCAATTGGCCCAACTCGTGGCTCAATCAAAACTACACAAGGCTTACCCTAAAAACCAATTCATAAATTATATAAAAACACAAGTAAATTTGAAACTTTTCACTTTCTTTAAAAAAAAGGAGCATGTATTTAAACAAGCATCTCGACACCACAAATACAATCACGGTGTACAATCACAAACCGCGAAAGTCTTAAATCACACACACAACAGGCCACACGGCCCCAAACATGCTTTATCAGAATAAGTCCAACCAACTCAAAACCCAAGAACAACAAAACATGCCCAAGGCATCATGCTCATCTCATATATCGTAAACTCAAAAGAATACATCAATATCTAGTAGCATGCATCAACCCAAGCCCACTAAGGGGTCACAATGTCAATGAGCAAGCATACAAACAGGATAAGCAAGCATAACGAAATCCAAAATACAAAAGAAAGTGTCAAGTTTTCAAACTTGTCATATCCAGTAGTCCAGCCCTATGACAAACCAGAAACCTCGACCTCAAAAATAGACGGTTATACAAACGCTCGTCCTAGTCCTGAAAACAATAACAAGAGGGGAGTGAGATCTCGAAGAGCTCAGTGAGAGTCACAGCGTCATCAACAATTCCGGTGGAATAGAGGCATTTACGAAAACAATATAAACATTTTATAATAAAAACCACTGTAAGTCATATGATACTAATCGTGTAAGCACTAGTGAATGATGTCGCCTTTGTGGGACAACTTGCGAAGCTTCTCCCTCGCTTCTAGCTCTACATTTCTCGGTGAGAATTGTTCTCTCAGGAGTCTTTTAAAATCTACCCACATCTCCAACTTCAAGGTGCCATGCTCAATTTGAGCATGCTTCATTCTCCACTAGGTTGTGTCACTATTGGTAAGATACAGTGGGGTTTGGGAAAGTCGATCTCCATCGCTCTCCATTGAGCATGCTTCATTCTCTACTAGGTTGTGTCACTATTGGTAAGATATAGTGGGGTTTGGGAAAGTCGATCTCCATCACTCTCCATGCCTACTCCTTGAAAGTATTGCTCAAGGGTGAAAAGGAAGTTGTCCACCTCCTTGGCATTCCTCGTCCAGCCAAATGACTTCAGCTTTAGGACATCTTGCTTCACCTTGGGCTTGGCAACCCCTTACACTGTGTCCTTCTTGTATTCGTTCCTGATTTCAACCAAATTATCCTTGAATAAAGTAATTTCAACAAAAAGATTTATCTTGAAATCATCTAACTCTTGCCTCCAAAAGTTCATAGCAATAAGTGCACCTTGCATCTCCTTATGAATCTTATTTACGTCCCCTGACTCGAGCTCATCTATGCGTTGACCATACTCCTCAAGCTTATCGTTGTCATCGGCAACCTTCATCCCCATCTGAGTGATCCTTACCTCTAATGACAACAGATAATCCATAATCTTCATTCTCTTCTTACTAGGTTCGGGAGCATGTTGGGGTAGTCTCCCCACACAGACCTCCTCCACAGCAAGGATGTTGACATTGGCATCAGAAGGCATCTCCATTTGTTTCTAAAAGAATTGAGTCTTAGTTCTGCTACCAACTGTCACGGCACTAGATTTTTGTGGAATATAAACTCTCCGTGCGGCCTTAGAATACCACTTTCGCAATAGGCGAAGTCAGCCTTCCTCACAAAGCTAGCTAGAATACTAAGCTTAGAATACAACCAAAAGAAAGAGACACACACAAAAGAATAGAGAGAAAATTCAAAACTCTCAATATTGCAAGAATTGTTGGATGATTACAAATGAGGAGAGACACTCCTTATATAGCCAATACAGCTCCCCAAAGAATAATGGAGATCGAGTCAACTGATCTAAAGGTGTCTATATAAAGATATACAAGGCAAGCACTAGTGAATGATTTCCCATCAATGGTAATCTTTGATTATATTGATTATCTTAATTCCCCAAATCGGGTCTCCTATATGGCAAGAACTGATTCCCATTGAATTCCTTGATTGCATCTGATTGATTTTCAATTAATATGCTGATTTTTCTTGATTGGGATTCTCGGTTTGAGGGACATGTCACACACGAAGTCGAATGACTCGTAGTGTGACACCACGTCGTTTTAGTGCCAGTCAGCGAGTGTGGTTGACTTTGTTTTGGACTCGGGAGTTGTTTGGTGATGTGGACACCGTTGTGTTAAGCCCGTAGCGTGTCTAGGTGTCTTGGTGAGTGGTCTAGGTTGTGTGGTCTAGGCTAGGGTCGGTGGAAAGCATTGGTTCAGTTTCCGGTCTGTTTTGAGCGACCGTGGGCTTTTAGCCCTATGCTTTGTTTGTTTGGGCCCGTTTGTGTTTTTATGGGCCCAATTGTGTTTTGGTGGGCCCGTTGAGTTTTCTTGGTGTTGATAACACATACCCGGGCTTCACTTTGGTTTGTCGGGCTTTTCTTTTTAGTTTTGGGCCCGAGGACCATTTGGGCCTTAAGGCCCAACACTTTGGTTATAAGCCAACAAGCCCAAGTGCTTCCCAAATCAGTTTCTCTCTCCCTTTTCTTTTTCTCTCCCGATTCTCCCTTTGTTCTCAACTGAAAACCCTCACAAAATCTTGATTTTGCTTGTTTTTCACCAAAAATCACTTGGTGAGTGATACCCTAACACTTCCCCACCATTTCCCCTTGTTTTCCACCTTGTAGGAGTGTTTTGGGTGTGTTTTTGGTGTGGTTTTGGCTTTTGAGCGGGATTAGCAAGTGGGTTTGAGGTAATTTCTGTTTGCTTGTGTTTTTGGTTTGAGTGTTGGTTGGTTTGTGTTTAAGGCTTGTTGGTTTTGTTGCTTTGATGCTTGGTTTGATTGGTTTTGTTTGTGTGTTGAGTATGTGATGATCTGATGAGTGGGGGTAATGAGATATGCGTGTGGAATTGATAGTTTTTGATGGAGTTGGTATAATGGATGGCTTGTGACTAATGTGTGTGCTGGTTTGAGGTTAATGTGATTGAGGAGTGTGGAATTTGTGATGTTGGTGATGGATTGGGTTTTCTGGAAATCCAATCTTGGAGTGAGGATTGATGGATATCAAGTTTGTTGTGGTTGTGGCTATGGTTGTGTGTGGCATGATTGATGCCTAGGTGCGGTTCGGTTGTTAGCTTGTGTTTTGAGGTTTAGAGGGGTGTTGTTGAGTGTGTCGGAAGGGGTCGTAGGGTTGTTTTCGTTTTGTGTATTTTCGTTTGTTGAAGTTGTGGTTGAGTTGGTTTTGGTGTTGCCTTGCGTGTAGGTGGTGCCGTAGCACGTGACAAAGGCAAGGGCGTGGCGATTAGTGAGTCGTCCGCACAACAACAGGTGGGAGTTTAAGTTTCATAAGTGTACGCGCAATGTTTGATTTCGTAATTACAATGTGGTATGCATGCGTTGATTTGAATAGAGGCAGTACTTAAAATGTGTTGAAACGCATGCTAGAACATGCTTGCATGAGTCATGATTTATGCATAGAACGTGTGTTTGAAACGTTGAGCATGTATGTGTGTTTTGCATGTATGTGTGTAATTAAGTCCCTTGGTGGGCTTGTGACACGTGGTCTAATGATTGTGCATGCATACATATATAAATATAAAACTGTATGTGGATTTCTGCCGGGACTTATCCTGGAATTGTGAAACAACGCTTGGCCAATGCGGAGGTAAGGGACGGGAGTATCCCTTCGTTTAGAGGGACGATCCTTTACCTAGATGTACAGGGTGACGTGTGTAGGCCTCGGATCCGAACTGATGAATGGAATGCCAGGCTACGCATTTCAGTTGAATTGTAGGGACTTGTGTGATCTTGTGGTTTTGTTTTCCACTTGACCCGAAGACTACGTTGGTGGTGGGGACTATATCTATTTTGAATCAGTGCATGTGTTTTAACTTAAACCACCAACGGTCTTCCGGTGATCCTTTGGCCGGGATTCATCGTGAAGTAATACAGCTTCTCCCCAACTATATTTCTGGTGTAATAGCCATGCGAATGAGATTGTGACAAGGTTATGTGCTTGTGTTGATATGCGTATGCTATGTGATGGCATCTTTGTTGATGAGATGCACTTTGCGTAAGCATGGACTTTACTTGCATTTATTCAGCAACTGTTTATACTTGGTTTTAGTGATTGCTTCTATTCCATCGTTTACGCTGATGACGCGGTAACTCTCACTGAGGTCCCAGTGATCTCACTTCCCCTTTGTTGTTGTTTTTCAGGACTAGTTTCAGGAGCTTGTTGAGTCTTTCCTTTTGAGGTCGAGCTTCCCGGTTTGTCTTAGGGCTGGACTACTGCGTTGGCACATTTGGAAACTCGGCATATCTTTGTATTTTGGATTATCGTATTGCATGTTTCTCATTGACTCGTGTTGGCCCTTGATGGGTTTGTCCATTTGTGTGTTGTGACTTGAGATTTTTTTTATATGAGGCATACCTTGGCCGTGTGGCCTTCTGTGCTTGTTTAAAGTCTTCCGCTTGTTGATATTGTGTACTCCGTGATTTCTTGTTGCCGAGCCGAATGCAAAATTAATATCATGCTCCTGTTTTAGTAAAATTCTACTTTATTTGCATGTTTGGGATTTTATGTTGTGAAGCCTTGTGTGGCTTCAATTGGTTCACAGGTTGGGCCATTTGGAGCTGCACGGCGGTGAGGGGCCCTGGTACCGGGACGGGTCCTCACAAGGTTGGTAGCGGAGCATGGTTGTCTTTGTGTGCAAAGCTTTCAAGTATTGTTTTGTTTTAAAGTGCATGTTTTGAAAGTGCATTACAGTGCATTATACTCACTTTGCACATGCGTAGTCCAGCATAGAGTGTTTTTAGTTGTTATTTGGTTTGTTTTGGGCTTATTACATGATTATGTGTTCAGTTGGTAAGATGCCACGGGGCAGACCTCATAAGAGAGTTGAGGGTCAGGCTGGGCAGGCAGCGGACGTTGATGAGAGGTCCGATGCACGAGGTCCAGCAGTGGAGGAACAGCAGCCACAGATAGTATCAGAAGCACCACCAGTACAGGCAGTGCCCACAGTACAGGATCCAGCTTTGATACAGATGTTGGCGACGTTACAGACTACCTTGGGTCAGATGCAACAGACCATGCAGATGATGCAAGAGACAGTAGCTCAGCAGCCACAGGCACCAGCACCAGTACAGCCAGAGGTTGTGGTGGAACCAACACAGCCCAGAGATCAAATAGCTGAGGCGTAGGGTGTCAGAGTGCCTGTGCAAATGTCTAAGCTGTTGAAAGAGGCCAGACATCTCGGTTGCGAGAGCTTCTACGGTTCGAGTGATGCTATGGTGGCCAAGATTTGGAAAGACAAAGTGGTGTTGACTGCTCAAGACTTGAGGTTGTCTTCAGCTGATAAGGTGACATTGGCTACACGACTACTTGAGAGAGATGCTGCTATATGGTGGAGCACAGTCCGGAGTAGATATGGTGGTCAGCCTACATGGGAAGATTTTGAGAAAGAATTTGACATGAGGTACTTTCCTCCTCATTTTCAGAACAACAAGAGATCTGAATTTTACATGCTTCGCCAAAGGGGTAAGACGGTGGCCGAATATGAGACTGAATTCAGAGCTTTGGCACACTTTGTTCCAGAGGTGCAGCGGGAATATGACTGTGTTGGCAAGTCGGTTTGAGCAGGGTCTCAACCAAGATATCCGAAAGGTGATGGGGCCTAATGTCAGCATAGATTTTGAGAAGTTGGTTGTAGATGCTGTAAAGTCTGAGGAGATTGTCCGAGGCGGACAAAGTGGTCAGTCCGGAAGACCTAGAGATGTAGTGGCGAGTAGAGGTCCCTTAAAGTATAGGGATAGGGACAGGTTTATCCACGGGCAGAGGAGTCGGTTTTCCTCTCCTTATTCAGTGGGGCAGACTAGGCCGCAGGGCACTCCTTCTTTTGTGTCCCGAGCGCAGACCACAGTTTCAGCACCCAGTGTTGTGAAGCCAGCAGGAGCTCCTCGGTGTTCGAATTGTAGGCAGAATCATTTTCCGCGTTGTCCTCATCCGCCCAGGTGTTACTCTTGTGACAAGTTTGGACATTTTGCCAGAGATTGCCCTTTGGGCAATGTACCTAGAGAGACTGCATCACAGTCGAGACTCCCAGTTGTGCCAGTAACACCGAGGTCAGGGGTGAGCCAGGTGGGTTCACAAGGATCATCGAGACCACAGACGAGGTCACAGACTGTGCGACAATCCGGTAGTCAGGCTTCGAGGCAGACATAACAGCAGCGACCACAGACACGACTTTTCACATTGGCAGATGCAGAGGCTAGCGCCAATCCGGATGTCGTAACAGGTACAGCTTCCTTGTTTTCTTGTCCTGTAAGAGTTTTATTCGACCCCAGAGCGAATAGGTCGTTTGTGGGTCTTAGAGTGGTAGGGAGTTTGAGTAGAGTGTTGTCTCCCCTAGAGCCACCCATAGTGGTGTTGACACCCCTCGGTGAGCAGATTACTTGTGGTGGGGTGTATCAGGATTGTGTATTGACGGTGGGTACCATACAATTGGAAGTGGCTTTGATACCTCTAGATATCAGTGACTTTGATGTGATTGTAGGCATGGATTGCCTAGCCCGGTACAGAGCTCGTCTTGAGTGCTTCACAAAGAAGGTGTGGTTCAGTTTACCGGATGGAACAGAGTGTTGTTTTGAGGGTGACAGACGAGTGTTGCCGACATGCTTGATTTCTTGGATGAGTGCTAAGCACTTGGTTGAGAAGGGGTGTGCAGCTTACCTAGCTCATGTCAGGGATGTGTCTATGGAGCTGCCTGAGTTAAGTAGTGTATCGATTGTCAACGAATATATAGATGTGTTTCCTGAAGAGGTATTGGGTTTACCGCCAGTCAGGGAAATTGAATTTGAGATTGAGTTGTTGCCAGGGACAACTCCGATTTCTGTTTCGCCGTATCATATGGCACCGGCGGAGTTGAAAGAGTTGAAGACTCAGCTGGAGGATTTGATGGATCGAGGTTTCATCAGACCGAGCACTTCGCCTTGGGGTGCACCGGTCCTCTTTGTCAAGAAGAAGGATGGTACTCTTCGGTTATGCATCGACTATAGGCAGCTGAATCGAGTCACAGTGAAGAACCGGTAACCTTTGCCGAGGATAGATGATTTGTTTGACCAGTTGCAGGGTGCCTCGGTGTTTTCGAAGATTGATTTGAGATCGGGGTATCATCAGTTGAGGGTTCGTGAAGCTGATATTCTGAAGACGGCGTTCCGATCGAGGTATGGGCATTATGAGTTTGTTGTCATGCAATTTGGGTTGACGAATGCACCGGTTGTATTCATGGATTTGATGAATCGGATTTTCCGCGAGTTCTTGGACCGATTCGTTATAGTTTTCGTAGAAGATATATTAGTGTATTCGAAGACTGAGGAGGAGCACTAGTTACACTTGAGGACTGTATTGGATACACTTAGAGCTCAGCAACTGTATGCGAAGTTTTCTAAGTGTGAGTTCTGGTTGAGTGAAGTTGGTTTCTTGGGGCATGTGGTGTCAGCCAACGGAGTGTTGGTAGATCCCAAGAAGATTGAGGCTATTATATCTTGGGAGCCGCCCCGTAGTGTAACTGAGGTCCGCAGTTTCCTTGGTTTGGCAAGCTATTACCGACGGTTTGTGGAAGGATTTTCAGTGTTAGCGACACCTTTGACAAAGTTGACTCGCAAGGGTGTTCCGTTTGTGTGGACTGACAAGTGTGAGCAGAGCTTCAGTGAGTTGAAGTCCAGATTGGTTTCAGCTCCTGTGTTGACCTTGCCAGTCAGTGGTAGAGGTTATGTTGTGTACAGTGACGCTTCGAGACTTGGGTTGGGATGTGTGCTGATGCAAGATAGCAAGGTGATTGCCTATGCTTCGAGACAGTTGAGGCCGCATGAGGGCAACTATCCGACCCATGATCTTGAGCTCGCAGCAGTGGTTTTTGCTTTGAAGCTGTGGCGTCATTACTTGTATGGCGAGACTTGTCATGTGTATACAGATCATAAAAGTCTCAAGTATCTTCTCACTCAGAAGGACTTGAATTTGAGGCAGAGACGTTGGCTGGAGCTGATCAAAGACTATGACTTGATCATCGATTACCATCCTGATAAAGCCAATATGGTTGCAGATGCATTGAGTAAGAAGACTGCTTCTTCCTTGGCATATGTGAGAACTGAATACATGCCTTTGTTGATGAGTTTGAGGGAGTCCCGAGTTCAGCTAGACAGTGATGAGACCGGAGCTTTGGTTGCACAGATGGTGGTGAGACCATTGTTGCTTGATAAGATTCGGGATGGACAGATGCAAGATCCAGCTTTGGTCAAGGTGAGACAGAGTTTGGAAAGTGCCGAGAGTTCTGGTAGTGAGTACAGAGTCTGTGATGATGGTGTTCTGACTTTCAGAGGCCGTATTTGTGTACCACATGATGAGGAGGTGAGACAGTGGATCTTGACAGAGGCTCACAGCTCAGTTTTCTCTGTACATCCGGGTAACACCAAGATGTATAGAGATCTGAGGCAGTTTTATTGGTGGACAGGCATGAAGAAGCATATAGCGGAATTTGTTTCACGATGTTTGATATGTCAGCAGGTGAAGGCCGAGCATCAGAGACCAGCAGGGATGTTGCAGCCGCTTCCTATACCGGAATGGAAGTGGGAGCACATTACCATGGATTTTATTATTGGATTGCCACGAGTGCAGCGAGGATTTGATGCCATATGGGTGATAGTGGACAGACTCACCAAGTCTGCACACTTCCTCCCCATTCGGGTGACTGATACGCCGGAGAGGTTGGCGACGAAATACATGGATGAGATCGTCAGACTGCATGGCATGCCAAGTGAGCATAGTGTCGGATAGAGATCCGAGATTTACGTCACGGTTTTGGGAGAAAGTTCCACAAAGCTTTGGGTACAGAGTTGAGGTTCAGTACAGCTTTTCATCCCCAGACTAGATGGTCAGTCAGAGCGGACCATACAGATTTTGGAGGATATGCTGAGAGCTTGTGTGTTGGACAGACAGACCACATGGGATCGAAGTTTACCTTTGGTGGAATTTGCCTACAACAACAGTTTTCAGAGGAGTATTGGTATGGCACCATATGAGGCGTTGTATGGACGCAAGTGTCGTACGTCTTTGCTTTGGGATGAGGTTGGTGAGAGGCGTCTTGACAGTCCTGAGTTAGTGGAGCAGGCTACGCAGCAGGTTGCTTTGATCAAAGAACGATTGCAGGCAGCGCAGAGTAGACAGAAGAGTTATGCAGATCACCGTAGACGGCACTTGGAGTTCAAAGTAGGAGATATGGTCTTCTTGAAAGTCGCGCCGTGGAAGGGAGTGATCAGGTTCCAGCAGCGGGGCAAGCTAGCTCCGAGATATATTGGTCCCTACCGTGTTCTTGACAGCGTTGGGACAGTGGCATACCGTTTGGAGTTGCCACCGGAGTTAGAGAAGATCCACGACGTCTTCCATGTGTCTATGTTACGGAAGTACGTTCCGGATCCGTCTCACATTTTGGAGTCGCCGCCGTTGGAGATTGCCAATGACTTGTCTTACACGACACGACCAGTGGCGATAGTGGACAGATCAGTGAGACAGTTACGGAGTCTTCAGGTGCCGATGATCAGTGTGTTGTGGCGCAGTGACCTTTTTGAAGAAAGAACTTGGGAGCCAGAACAATTGATGAGGCAGAAGTACCCGTTTCTTTTTTAGGCACTTGGTAAGTGAATTTCGGGGGCAAAATTCATATAAGGAGGGGAGGATGTGAGACCCCGTCGTTTTAGTGCCAGTCAGCGAGTGTGGTTGACTTTGTTTTGGACTCGGGAGTTGTTTGGTGATGTGGACACCGTTGTGTTAAGCCCGTAGCGTGTCTAGGTGTCTTGGTGAGTGGTCTAGGTTGTGTGGTCTAGGTTGTGTGGTCTAGGCTAAGGTCGGTGGAAAGCATTGGTTCAGTTTTCGGTCTGTTTTGAGCGACCGTGGGCTTTTAGCCCTACGCTTTGTTTGTTTGGGCCCGTTTGTGTTTTTATGGTCCCAATTGTGTTTTGGTGGGCCCGTTGAGTTTTCTTGGTGTTGATAACACATACCCGGGCTTCACTTTGGTTTGTCGGGCTTTTCTTTTTAGTTTTGGGCCCGAGGACCATTTGGGCCCGAGGACCATTTGGGCCTTAAGACCCAACACTTTGGTTATAAGCCAACAAGCCCAAGTGCTTCCCAAATCAGTTTCTCTCTCCCTTTTCTTTTACTCTCCCGATTCTCCCTTTGTTCTCCACTGAAAACCCTCATAAAATCTTGATTTTGCTTGTTTTTCAACAAAAATCACTTGGTGAGTGATACCCTAACACTTCCCCACCATTTCCTCTTGTTTGCCACCTTGTAGGAGTGTTTTGGGTGTGTTTTGGGTGTGTTTTTGGTGTGGTTTTGGCTTTTGAGCGGGATTAGCAAGTGGGTTTGAGGTAATTTCTGTTTGCTTGTGTTTTTGGTTTGAGTGTTGGTTGGTTTGTGTTTAAGGCTTATTGGTTTTGTTGCTTTGATGCTTGGTTTGATTGGTTTTGTTTGTGTGTTGAGTATGTGATGATCTGATGAGTGGGGGTAACGAGTGTGACTAATGTGTGTGCTGGTTTGAGGTGAATGTGATTGAGGAGTGTGGAATTTGTGATGTTGGTGATGGATTGGGTTTGCTGGAAATCCAATCTTGGAGTGAGGATTGATGGATATCAAGTTTGTTGTGGTTGTGGCTATGGTTGTGTGTGGCATGATTGATGCCTAGGTGCGGTTCGGTTGTTAGCTTGTGTTTTGAGGTTTAGAGGGGTGTTGTTGAGTGTGTCGGAAGGGGTCGTAGGGTTGTTTTCGTTTTGTGTATTTTCGTTTGTTGAAGTTGTGTTTGAGTTGGTTTTGGTGTTGCCTTGCGTGTAGGTGGTGCCGCAGCACGTGACAAAGGCAAGGGCGTGGCGATTAGTGAGTCGTCCTGCACAACAACAGGTGGGAGTTTAAGTTTCATAAGTGTACGCGCAATGTTTGATTTCGTAATTACAATGTGGTATGCATGCTTTGATTTGAATAGAGGCAGTACTTAAAATGTGTTGAAACGCATGCTAGAACATGCTTGCATGAGTCATGATTTATGCATAGAACGTGTGTTTGAAACGTTGAGCATGTATGTGTGTTTTGCATGTATGTGTGTAATTAAGTCCCTTGGTGGGCTTGTGACACATGGTCTAATGATTGTGCATGCATACATATATAAATATAAAACTGTATGTGGATTTCTGCCGGGACTTATCCTGGAATTGTGAAACAACGCTTGGCCAATGCGGAGGTAAGGGACGGGAGTATCCCTGCGTTTAGAGGGACGATCCTTTACCTAGATGTACAGGGTGACGTGTGTAGGCCTCGGATCCGAACTGATGAATGGAATGCCAGGCTACGCATTTCAGTTGAATTGTAGGGACTTGTGTGATCTTGTGGTTTTGTTTTCCACTTGTCCCGAAGACTACGTTGGCGGTGGGGACTATATCTATTTTGAATAAGTGCATGTGTTTTAAATTAAACCACCAATGGTCTTCCGGTGATCCTTTGGCCGGGATTCATCTTGAAGTAATACAGCTTCTCCCCAACTATATTTCTGGTGTAATAGCCATGTGAATGAGATTGTGACAAGGTTATGTGCTTGTGTTGATATGTGTATGCTATGTGATGGCATCTTTGTTGATGAGATGCACTTTGAGTAAGCATGGACTTTACTTGCGTTTATTCAGCAACTGTTTATACTTGGTTTCAGTGATTGCTTCTATTCCATCGTTTACGCTGATGACGCGGTAACTCTCACTGAGGTCCCAGTGATCTCACTTCCCCTTTGTTGTTGTTTTTCAGGACTAGTTTCAGGAGCTTGTTGAGTCTTTCCTTTTGAGGTCGAGCTTCCCGGTTTGTCTTAGGGCTGGACTACTGCTTTGGCACATTTGGAAACTCGGCATATCTTTGTATTTTGGATTATCGTATTGCATATTTCTCATTGACTCGTGTTGGCCCTTGATGGGTTTGTCCATTTGTGTGTTGTGACTTGAGATTTTTTTTTATGAGGCATACCTTGGCCGTGTGGCCTTCTGTGCTTGTTTAAAGTCTTCCGCTTGTTGATATTGTGTACTCCGTGATTTCTTGTTGCCGAGCCGAATGCAAAATTAATATCATGCTCCTGTTTTAGTAAAATTCTACTTTATTTGCATGTTTGGGATTTTATGTTGTGAAGCCTTATGTGGCTTCAATTGGTTCACAGGTTGGGCCATTTGGAGCTGCACGGCGGTGAGGGGCCCTGGTACCGGGACGGGTCCTCACACGTAGTCTGACTTTGAGATGTGACAACATGGCCGGAACAAGCCGGAAATACACACACGAAACTCATAATTGTCTCAAGCTTTAGTCTTGTTCCGGAAAATGCTGCGATTTTTCTCCCGTGTGAGTCACGACTTCAACTAAACCATTCCCATGTGTTTTCTAGCAAAGATACCATCTTTTTTTAGTAAAGATTGAGCCCGGATTCTGAGTGTTTCTCCCTCACCGAATCCATTGTTGAAGTTGTTAAAAATCAGGGATTTTAGTTGTATTAGATTCACGGACACTTGATCTTCGTTTTGATGTAGTTATTATTAAGGTTTGTTGGCTAAATCATGAGATTGAGAATTAGGGGTTTTGAGTTGCAGGGATGAACAGTTCATGGTCTGGAGGTTAAAGATGCCCCCTCCAGACGACGCGTCGATTGCCTCTTTTCTATACGACATGTCGTTCGTTGGAGCATAGGCATGGACCCGAGGTTAGGGGTAGGAAACGTGTGGCACGCAGAGGGTGAGCCGCATGTCATAAACCTGGAGGTTTAGGAGTTGGCTTGACAGTGCCTGAGCTGACAGGTGTCAAGTTCTGATTGGTATAAAAATAAATAAACCCAGAAAAAATTAGAAAATTGACAGAAATAAAGAAAAATTCGGGAAAATTAGTAGACAAATGAGAAAAAAATCTTGAAAATTATAGGAAACGCTAGAATTAATAAGGATTCTATTGGTTTTCAAATTTATGAAATTGGAGCTGATTTTATGGGTCAAATAATTATTATAATATTAAAAAAAATAAAAAATATGAAAAATATCCAAATCGATTTCGACTTAGTAATCGGGTAAAAACACATCGAATTAAGGTTAAAAGTGCGTGATTTTATTTGTGATTATGTAATCTAGTCTATCATATTGAAGAATTGGCTATGGTTACGTATATAGGTGGATACCTACTATCGCCGGATCTCAAGGAATCAATCCAGCCATCAAGGAATCAAGTGTGGGCTCTTCGAACATCGGAAACCCGTGAGTGGATGGATTTCGTTTATCGTTTTTATTGCTAGCATGATTAATTAGATATGATTATCAAAGAAATTATTAAATGATAATTAATGTAAAATGTTATGCATGTGATAAGATTGTTAATTATGCGGTGTGCTTAATCCGATATGTCACGTTATGATATGAGTGATGCACTAGGGTGCCACGATAATTGTTAGGCATACAATGCATCATATGTATTGGATATACTAGATGTGAATGCACAGGCATAGCATGGGGTAACCTATACGACTCTTGAGAGCTCTCTGAGTATGGTACCGAGGCATGGAGATGCCAACCAAATCAAAGCTATAAGGGGAACAGTGATGATACGAGCAAGCCAATGAACACAAGACAGGTACCTACAAAGTGGGGTCCGTTAAGGTGAATCTGCCATCACCTAAGGCAACATCAGTGGAATAGGCATGTGATAAATAAGGTAAAAGGTAAGTTGGAAAGTACCATTGATGTATCTCAGTCCTAATCCCTAGAATTCAACGGACTGAGAGTTATTGCCAGCCCGGTTATGGTTGTTCTACTTGAAATGTTGTGTATATATGCCATGTTTGACTGTGACTGTGCTGCATATTCTATGATTCATCGAGTCTTATCATATACTGCGTGTGCTTAATAAGTGTATGATTTTAAGTGTATTTTGTTTATGTTTTCTGATCCGCTCACCTGGCAGGTTTCTGCTAGACTCTTGGCATGATTGCAGGGTTAATGATCAAAGCTCATTCCTAGGCATGACACGAAGGCTTAGGTGGATTGTAAGGATCTGAGGTATTGTATGAGGACTTATAGGTCCATTCTAGTTTTCTCTTCTGTCTTATTTGTAACGACCTCAATTCCTAACTAATATTAATTGCTCCGATTAAGGTCATTACCGCCGTGGAACCCAAATAAACCTAAATGACACCTAAGACCTACTTGAATCCCACCAGGCTTATCATGAACTATCGATTTTTAGCTTGTTAGTTTTATTGCTTATCAACAATTGGAGCATGATATTGGACACAATGTTCTGGTATCATACGGAGTAAATAAAACATCAGCGGAAGTCTTAAATTAAACCCTTGGGTACATAACACACAATTCCCATAGGGATCCAGCAAGAAATTCTTCATCAAGGTTCGGAAATAGCAAGTAAAGAAGAGTGTTTAAAATAAACCAGAAAGTTGCCCAATCATTCATGTTATATGCGCAAGTAAACAAGTAAGCAAATGTGATGCGATATCGCCCCGCCGTGCAGCCTTGATCTCACACACTGGTACCATGAACAGTGGATGTACCTAAGTCTGAAAAATGGTAAAAACAATGGTATGAGATTACAAAAATCTCAGTAGGGTCACAGCATCATAAGATCTACAGAATCCCTAAACACAAATCTCCCATCTCACATAAGATCATTCCTAAACAGCTAAAGGGAATCACGCAATTCAAAAATCAATCAAAAGAGGTTAGGGCCGAATCTATGGCTGAGGGAGGACTGCAAACACTTCCGAAAGGTCAGAAGTACACAGGCAGGTGAAACACATCAGATTGCCCTCGGCAATGAAGAAGAAAGGTCATCCCCTTCCACCTGTGTTGTCCAAAACTTACTGCACAAAGGGTAGGTGGTTAACACGCAAACTAATCAGTAAGCTTTTCATCTTGTCCTCTCAAGGACAAGTCGACTAGTCCCACATGGACAAGTCTTCCCTAGTCACATACCTACTAGGGCATCCCAAACCTCGCAAGATAAGAGCGTCCTGCCTCGCAAGACAGGTATCCGGCCTCGCAAGGACAGATATCCAGCATGCACTTGCTGGTTTGCCGCCCATACAACTCCCTAAACTGGCAAGAACCTCTCCTCTCCCTAGGAGCATCAGCGCTTACCCCGAATGGCCACCACAACAGGATCCTGACACACAGACACGTACAAGCACACACAGGCAAGTACAAAGCATAATACCACAACAGGGTATCCTCAATCATGTCAAAACACAATCAGCATATTCAATTCACATAATATATGCAACCCAGGCACTCAATACCTAACTCAGGGGTTCGATATAGCCTATGAGACCCATATCTCATTCCGAATTTCATACTCTCACCCTATAATCCAATCGCATGCAATACAACAAGGGCAGGCAACAAATACATCAAGAAAATAACAGGGTTCTCTGGAGAAACCGATGAGGCGTAGATCCTACCTCTCTTGTCTCTGAACAAGAAGCTACTCTTTTGCCTTTATTAAGTAATCCGAACCACCTAAATTATCACCAGGCAAAGACAAACCTCGCAAGATAAGAGCGTCCTGCCTCGCAAGACAGGTATCCGGCCTCGCAAGGACAGATATCCAGCATGCACTTGCTGGTTTGCCGCCCATACAACTCCCTAAACTGGCAAGAACCTCTCCTCTCCCTAGGAGCATCAGCGCTTACCCCGAATGGCCACCACAACAGGATCCTGACACACAGACACGTACAAGCACACACAGGCAAGTACAAAGCATAATACCACAACAGGGTATCCTCAATCATGTCAAAACACAATCAGCATATTCAATTCACATAATATATGCAACCCAGGCACTCAATACCTAACTCAGGGGTTCGATATAGCCTATGAGACCCATATCTCATTCCGAATTTCATACTCTCACCCTATAATCCAATCGCATGCAATACAACAAGGGCAGGCAACAAATACATCAAGAAAATAACAGGGTTCTCTGGAGAAACCGATGAGGCGTAGATCCTACCTCTCTTGTCTCTGAACAAGAAGCTACTCTTTTGCCTTTATTAAGTAATCCGAACCACCTAAATTATCACCAGGCAAAGACAAAAGCAAACTAAGCATGCATATTCAATAGTCAATTGAATGCCCTATTTCCTTACCAATACCACTCACCAAAACTATCAGAAAACTAGTGATCAGACATTTCAGGTGCCTCCCCCTTGGATGTGTGATGTGATAGCCAGGAACTTAACAAGATTCAACCTGAATTTACCATTCCAATTAACTATGCAAATCTTGTCGCTAAAAGTAGGACATAGGACGATTTCGTCTTAATCTTAAACAAGGAAATATTTACATCCAAGCTGCTATTTATATATGGTTGGAAATAGGATGAAAATATCTTTCCAACGAGCTATTATTTGTAAGAATCTGACAAAGAATTAGAAAGTTATGCTATTTTGAAGTTTAAGAAGATTTGGTGAAAACCTAATTCCACCGCCGATTTTTAAATTTACCTTAGATAAATAAATACTAACCTCATGACGAAAAATATGGTTGGAAAGAGGATGAAGAGATCTTTCCAACAAGATATTATTAGTAGAGATCCGACGAACGATGAATGAGTTATGCTGGTTTGAAGTTTCTGCGAATTATTGCGGCTATAAGGAGGTATAGGGTTTTAGGCTCATACAAATTTGTAAGTTTTCTATGAATGATTTTTGTGGGGTTGGCTTCCTATTTATAATGAATGGGTATAGAATTATGATTACTACTTTTAATCACTTTATCATAATAAGATAATCTACCAGATAATTAAACTCTAAATTATCTTCCCTATTTTTAGGGTCTTTAATCTCTAAAGCAATTATCCCTCTATAAGGACAATCTCTAAGGAAATTATCCATCTATAAGAACTTAGATCAAAGGGAATTTAAAACAAAATTAACTACTAAACAATCTTACCAATTTCGGCCATCACACATCCTTTCCTTCAGGGGCAAAATCGTCTTTTCACCTACACTGGCTTCTGGACTTCTAGGACTCAAAATTCGGGGTCTTACATTATTACTATGTCATTAGCCTTGTAGGTTCATTATATGCATAGTCATATGTTATGACAGTGTATATAGTGGGTCTACGGCAACTATCGCACAAAATTTTTGGGTTCTAAGGCGTAATATTTTTCTCCATGGAGATCTCCTCCTGTTCTACTTCCACCACAATCTGGGCAGTATTTTAAGTAGAAAAAATCTCTCTACGATATCAGACAAGCCGATAGAAATTGGTTACATAAGTTGACAAAAAAACTACTAGATTATGGTTTCATACAGCATACTTATTATCATTCCTTGTTCTCCTTCATAAGTGACCAAACATATATCTTTCTACTTATGTATGTGGATGATATTATCCTTACAAGAAACAATTCGAGTGTGTGCCAATTTGTCAAAAATTTAGGGACTCTCAAATTTTTCTTAGGTATTGAGATAATTCGAACCAAGAAGGTGCTCCTCTTATGCCAACGAAAGTACACATTGGATATCTTGCAAGAGTGTGAAATAATAGGATGTAGACCCATTCAATCACCAATGGGGGCACACCACAACCTAACAACCATGACCGAGACTCCTTTTGAAGACCCTGGTCATTTCAGAAGGTTATTTGGGAGAATATTTTATTTGACGATTGCAAGGCCTAATAATATATGTTATATATGAGGACCTAATCCCGAAATTCAGGCCTTCATCACCATGTAGCCTCAATGGCCCAATTTGTGAACCAATTAAAACTATACAAGATTTATCTTGGAAAACTTCCAAAATTCTTTTACAAAAATATAAATAATTTAAAACTTCTTATTTAAATAGGATCATGGTATCACTTCTTTAAAATTGACTCGGCAATATCACAACTATATGGAGTAAACAACGCAACGGACTCATATAACAAAAATACAATGAAAGATTTTATAAATAACAGCTAAAATACCAAAAATCAATCATTATATAAAAATCAATTTCCAATGGTCACATACATGTCACAATGCACACACTACAGCCACACTGCCCAATTATACTAAACAATATTATAAATACTCAATAGGCCTGCCGGCCATAAAAACTGCATAATATCTCTAAAGTAAAATCACATGCACAATGATCATATGATCTAAAACAAGAAATATAAGAACATTAAATAAATATGCATCAAATCCAAAATAAATAAGAATATGTTGAGTTCTCAAAACATGAGTGTAATAGTCCACCTCCTACGGGACTGCAAACAGCAACCTGAGAGATCACAACAACACTCTAGGTTAATCTTGAAAAATAAACAACAACAGGGAGTGAGATCATAAGGACTTCCGTGGGATTCGAAACATTATATTCAATCGAGGGGGAAGGAAGGCAATCCATAAAACATGTATAAATACACCTTTGTTGATAAACACACTTTAATGCAACCTATGCAATTATATGGTGTAAAAACAATGTCACACATGCAAATGCATACCATTATGCATAGTAAATGATAAGCAATATCTCATGCATCCCAACAGGTGAATAAATCACAAATCACATAAACATGCCACAATATACTCTTACCGGAAAACTAGCCCAAAACCTATCAGGATGGAAATAAAAAGAGGCTAAGGAAAACTTCCCCGCATACAAAAAGTCTAAAGCCTGTTGGTGGGATTTTCATACAATTACTTTTAACGTATAATATAGTTCTTATATTCACAATCCCATCCATCGATGTTGTCCGAATCGAATAGAGAAAAAAACATATACAAATATGCATCACACTTGATCCCTTAATATCATATATGATATATCGCATAATCATATTCACACATATAGTAATATTAAGCTCATAATCACATAGCATCCACATTGCTCCAAACTAGTAACTAGCCCCACTAGAGCCCTCATACACTTGTTAAGCAAAAATATAATATATACCATCCATACTAGTCCTAAGTAAGCAACTATCGTCTCTGCTTGGATCCCATATACTTACCTCGTATTAGTCAAATACAAAGAACTATCAATTCCAATGATATAAGTATCCAGTAAATATATATATAGGTATAATCATCGTCCCAATACGCACATCAGTCACAAAATAGTTTATGCAATGGGAAAATAGTAAGCTCATATACATGATAATGTACTCATTAAACTTATCATCAATATATACACTAGCAAATCCACAAAAGTGATAATGCACATCACTTTGTCTCGAATGAATTCATACAAACACGCTCACATGGAAAGTAAAGAATCAACTCATACTCAAAAGTCACACCAATCTCACTCACATCAATAAGCAAATCTGAGTATAAAAATCCACCAATAAAATATCAAAGGACAAATATACACATTATCCTTACTCACCCGTCTATAATTCTAACTTAACCTCTAAGGGTAAGGAAATCACAACGGTACTCTCTAAGAAATTTAGGCAATAAAATTTAGTTAACAAAGGCCTACAAACTCATAGGTCAAACAATCTTTCATACAAGGATCAATTCTCATCAATCATTCCTTCCTCTCAATCTTAGGATTCTAAGTGATCAAGGTATGGGGAACACTTAAGGATACTCATCTAAGATTGAGAAAGGTGTAGGTAGATGTTCGGTTAATGTTTGGTGGGTAATTGTTATGTATACTAGGCATCGGTGTGTTAGGGATCACGGGTGTGGATCCTAGGCACATGTGTATCTAGGAACCACGGCTACATGAGCAGGTCATGGGTGTGTCTGCGAGCCATGGTTGTATGAATTAATCATGGGTTTGTATGAGTGTTATGGCTATATAAACTATTAATGGGTGTGTATCAAAACCAAAGGTGTATGACTATACGAGACCTCAGGGTTATAAGTACTGGGGTCTCGGGGCTATGACTACTGGGGCCTGAGGAGTATGACTATTGGGGCCTCAACGATATGAACTATGAAGGGGTGTGTTGGGACCATGATTTTGGGGTTTTCTCTCACTTGGAAATAACTCTATTTTACTTATAAAAATCACCTAAAATTCTCCCAGTACTCTTTGAAAACCAAATAACACAATCCCCCCACATGTACCTGCATAAATCCATCACAAACACACATTTCCAACACAATTCATCCTATAATTTGAACATACTATGAACATCAAGCCTCAAAAGTCTTACATTCTAACCATGCATTCATATATCATCAATGCATATACCATAGATCAAAGTATATATAATTTGCACAACCAAAATATACCACACACATTGCATGTTCTAAATATGATATTTAAATACATTTACACCAATAAACGCCTCACAATAAAACTAAAACATACTTTCATATTTTAATTAAAGAAAGAAAAAATATTTTCTTTTATGAGTATGAAGGATAGACTCCCACCCCGTGAAGTCTAGACCACGGCTGCAACAACCACGAGCTTAATAAGCTCTCGAAATACCGCTTAAAACACAAGCGATAATAAAAAGTCAACACAACCAAACTTATGGGGAAATTGACTACCAAACCTAAAGGGCATGAAACTAGACTTAAGATCACTCTAAAACCACTCTAAGCTCTCAACTAACAACAATCTAACACAAATCAACACACACACAACTCGAAAAGAAAAGCGAACAACTCTTCTCCAAAACACCATCGATTCCTCCGGAATCGATTCCGCACCAAACGAAAATAAGAAACCACTTCCGATAAACTCAACAACATAAAAAAAAATGCATTTCAAGCACAAAACTCGCACACACATCAAAACCCAACAAATTCAAACTCACACCTAAGCCATCAATCTACCAAAAATCACTCAAACAGTGTAACCTTACGAAACCTCGAGGTATATAAATCAACAAAAAAACCTTAGGAAACATCAAATTTATTAAAAGAAACTCAAAAAAATTAAAAAGTAACCAAATTGGGCTTACCAAGCACAAGTGTGAATGCCTTGAAACCAAAAAATCCTTCGATTTGTCACGTCACTTCGTTTTCTACCAGTGGAAATTCATGGAAAAGGTTCAATGAAGTGTTTAGGAACAAAACCTAATGGTTAATTTGGATTAGAAATCGATTTTGGGGAGTGGGAGGTTCATATAAGGTGTATGCCCCATTGAGGGGGAACAAGGGGCTTAGGAACTCATAAAATTTTATAAATCCTTAAGTATTTGGGTTGGGTATTTATCAAGATTTTAAAAACCGAACTGGACAACCAGTTTAACCAGGTTAAACCGGTACTTAATCTGATTCATATGAACCCTTAAATTCTATATAATTAAAAACCGATCAAAATTGATTAACCCGAATTGTTTTTTAAAAATCGGTTGAACCAAACACGGGTCAACCAGTTCGAATAATATTAAAAAAATTAATAAAAAATTAATACTATGAAAAGTTTAAAAAAAAAATGGAAGTAACTCTAGCCACGAGGAGTCCCCCTGTCCAGGCAATATGACGAGAGGCTCGGCCTATTACCCAGATCAGGGCTTTGCAAGGGGGTACAAAACCCACTTCGTTCTAACATATTTCTGGTGATTTCCACTCCTCTCCTGGCTTGTTCTTGATTTGCTGCGACATGAGGAGATGAATGGAGGGTTTGGCTGATCTCAGGATAGTCTCTTCCAACTAGAATGGATTAGAAAGCTTCTCTTGCTTATTCTTCCTTTGCACAATGATGGACTGGACGCGGTGGGTGCAGCTGAACGATGGCGCTTCGTGGAGTAAGGACTCTTACGGGCACTAGATATCCTTAGAGAACTTGAGGATGACAATCTTTCCAGGAAAAGAAATAAGCAAAAGAGGACGAGAGGCCTCTTTCAGTTTTATGCAACATGTGTGGTGCAAGGCAAATGTGCCGCATCTATTTAGGGTTTTATATAATGACCTCAATTCCTACTTACTAAAATTTGTTTCAATTAAGGTAATTACCGCCTTGAAATCCAAACAAGCCCAAAGACACCTAGAACTTATCTGAATCTCACCAGGCTTACTCATTAAATTTTTAATAACAAATGGAGCATGATATTGGACAATCATTCTGGTATCATACGGAGTGAATAAAACATCAGCTGAAGTCTTTAAATTTAATTATTGGAATCAAAACACACAAGTCTCATATGGATCTAAATAACCAGTAAGAAATCTTCCAACATGTTCCAAAACATAACAAGCAAAAAAGAGGGATCTTGAAAAACTAGAAAAGTAGTCCAATCTATGATCATATTGTATGCGCAAGCAACCAAGGAAATAGGAATGCAAAGGTGATGCAATATCGCCCAGCCGTGAAGCTTTGATCTCACACACTGGTACCATGAACGGTAAATGTACCTAAGTCTGAAAAAAAATGGTGGAAACAACAGAATAAGATTATAAGAATCTTAGTAGGGCACAACATCATAAGATCTGCAGAAACCATAAACACAAATTTCTCAAACTACATCAGATCATTCCTAGCAACTAAAGGGGATCACGCAATCCAAGAATTCAGTTAAAAAAGGTAGGGCCGAATTTAAGGCTGAGGGGGACTACAAATACTTCCGAAAACTCAGAAGTACACAGGCAGGTAGAACTCATTAGATTTCTCTCGGCAATGAAGAAGAAAGGTCATCCCCTTCCACCTGTGTTGTCCAAGGCTTACTGCACAAAAGGTAAATGGATAACACACAAACTATTCAGTAAGCTTATTCATTTTTCCACACAAGGACAGGGCTTCTGGCCACACAAGGACCAGCCATCCAGCGAGCTCATGCTGGGGATTGCCACCCAAATGACTCTCATACCAGTAAGAACCTCCCTCTCACAAGGAGCATCAGTGCTTATCCCGAATGGCCACCAGAAAAGGTCCCGACACACAACACGTACCAGCACACACAAGCAAGTACAAAACATAATACCATAACAGGGTATCCTTAATCATGTCAAAACATAATCAACATGTTCATTACACACAACACATGCAAACTAGGCACTCATATCCTATCTAAAGGGATTCGGTATAGCCTAGAAGATCGCATCTTGATCCGCAATTCAAGCATTCCTACTACAACATATGCGCATACAACATTACATGTAAAGTCACCGAAATTAACAAGTAAACAACAAAGATCTTTGGATAAATTGATGAGGCTTAGATCCTACCTCTCTTGTCTCTGAACAAGAAGTTATTCGCTTGTCTCTGAACAAGAAGTTATTCCCTTGTCTTTATTCAATAATTATGCATTACCAAACCAATCAGAAACCAATGATTAGATGCCCTAGGTACCTCCCCCTTGGATGTGTGATGTGATAGCCAAGAGCTTAACAAGAATCAACCTGAATTACCATCCCTAATTATCATACAATTTTCGGCACTAAGAATAGGGCAATAGGGCAAGTTGCAATTTCATGTTAACAAGTTGTAGGAGTTGTGATCTCATGTTAACAAGGAAGGATTAAGAGTTTATAACATGTATAATCAAAATAAACAAGATCAGAATCCAATAGGTTAATCAATTGATCAAGATAGGCACAATAGGGCAGTAGGGCATACTGATTTCATATATAGAAAAGATTCAAAGGATGAATTTGATTGTTCGCTATGAATGGATATTAAGCAATCATACGAATAAAGGTAACAACATCAGAGATCAATCAAAGGCAGAATTATAAAAATCTGAAAACCTAATTCCATCAAATTTTGATTTAACTTTAGAGAAATAAATACTAACCTTCAGAAAAAAAAACAAAGATGGTTGGAAAGAGGATGAAGAGAGATTTCCAACAAGCTATTATTTTCAGGAATCCGACAAACGATAAGAGAGTTATGCTTGTTTGAAGTTCAAGAAGATTTTGGCAGTTCCACCTAATTTTGATTTAACTTTAGAGAAAGAAATAATAACCTTCAGACAAAAAACAAAAGAAAGAGGATGAAAAGATCTTTCCAACAAGCTATTATTTGCAGGAATCCGAAAAATGATGAAAGAGTTATGCTTGTTTGAAGTTCAAGAAGATTTTGACATAAAGAAATTGGGAAGTGTAGGGTTTTTAGGTCCTACGAATTGTGTGTTTTCTGTATAAGATTTTTGTGTGGCTGACTTCCTATTTATGTAAAATGGTTATGAGATTATAATCCCTATCTTCAGGGCTTAATTAAAGTAAGATAATTATCAAAATTAAATTCTATAATTATGCCTCATTAAACTTAGGGTTTTTATTTCCTAAGATAATTATTAACCAATAAAGAATCAATTTAATGGGAATTAATACCAGAAATAATTACTAAACATCTCTTACCAATTTCGGTCATCACACATACTTTCCTTCAGGGGAAAAATAGTATTTTTCACCTACACTGGCTTCTGGACTTCTATGACTCAAAATTCAAGGTCTCATATTTTAAACTTTGTAAATTTTAATTAATTTTTTATTAAATAATTAAATTAAATATTTATTTTATTAATATCTATACTGGTTTAGTTTTTTGGTTCTAAAACCGGTTATTTTAGTTTTCCGGTTTTAAAACCGGTTATTTTTTGTTAACCCTAAACCCCCTGACCCTTTAGTTATACCGGTTCGATGACTGGTCTGGTTCTTAAAACCTTGATATTTATACTACGGGGTCAAGAAAACCCTAAGAATCTCGCAACGAAGTTTTAAAAAAGTCTAATATACCAAATGGATTAAACTGATATTTTAAAAACTTAAATGTCAACTTTGGGCTTTACAATCACTGATGGGCGTTATAAAAATGAAAATATGTCAAACGTGAAAAATTGGGCCCAAAGTCCCCCGACCTACAATGAGCTCGATACACTCACAATAGGTTTCAAAGATTCAATATGGGTTGCCACTGAACTCAGATCCTCAACTGCACTTGATATAAATCACACGTGTGCACTAAAACCAAGAAACAATATCATATGACTCAATCGAATCATAACCAACATCACGACACACAAGACACTCTAGATATGACAACTAAGCTTTATGATTGAGTCCATGTCACTCGGTCAATTGGCCAACTGTCAGGTCAAAGAATCATAATTAATTGGTCAATTGGTCAAACTGCTCAAGCTGGACAACTCAAATGATCTGACTGTATCCGGACACTTCGAAGGACGGGGTCTCACATTATACATGTGTTACCATAATTTATGCAAAAACCAATAGAGATCCATTGCGATGCTGGAATTCGTGTGTTGCACTATTTCAAGCCTTGCCCAGGATAAGGTATTCTCCTACCTCGGCATAACACCAACCTCTACCTAAGTGCGTATTGTGATTCTAATTGGATCACTTGTCAAATAAATAGAAGATGCACAACTAGTTATTTTATTGTGCTCGGCTCGACTCTGTTATATTAGAAAATAAAGAAACAAAGCACAGTATCTAGATCACCAGCATAAAGAAATAGAATACAGACATGGCCACAACAACCAGTGAGGTAATTTGGTTAAGGAGACTCTTAAAATTTCTGGGTATACAGCACGATGCTTCAGAAATCTATTATGACAATCATCCTACAATAAGCATTGCCTCAAATCCAGTATTCTATTAGCAGACAAACATCAAGGTGGATTGTCTTTTTGTTCGTGAAAAATTACGAAAATAGGGTATCCAATTACATTATATATCAACATATGACCAACCAACTAATATATTCACGAAGGCATTAGCCGAACATCAATTTACTTACTTACATGACAAGCTAGGTACATGAGACATACACTGTAAGGACCCGAACCCGAAAACCAGGCCCTTACCGTCGTGAAACCCGGACAGGCCCAACACGTGGACCAATCCGAATCCCACAAGGCTTAGAAGACTTTTCAAACGCAATTCCCAAAACAAATGTATTTAATATTTCAAGAATTGGAGCATGTCAAATAAGAAACAGACATCTGGCATAAAAATCATAGTGAACAAAATACCACAACGGAAGACTTTATTCGAATGGACAAAAATATCCAAAACGGAAAACAGGTCCATACAGTCACAAGCCCAAAATCCCAAACTGGGCTTAAAGCCCGGTACATAAAAACCGTATCCAGTAGAGTAATAAATGCATAAAAATATAATGTGAGTCAAAATATCAAAACGAGTCAAACAGGACATGCAAGAAAAGAAAATCGTGTAAAATGTGCAGGTGCGATAGTCCAGCCAAATCGTAAGAAGCTCTCGCACCTCAAACGCCTTCTACGGCTCACGAACTACTCCTGAAAGGGGGAAACATCAACGGGTGAGATAAAAATCTCAGTAGGAGTCACAGCATCATATGTCCTACGGGGGAAACGAGAACACATACAAAGAAGAGAAGAAACGGTTTACTATACGAACAAGGACGTAACCAAAGCAACCCGAAGAATATGGAATTCACACATTTGATTTTTATAACGTAAAACATGATTCCAGCCCAATAGGTTATAACTCAACAATTCGTAACACAACACGGCTAACAATGCCTACCAAAAACCCATTGGGATGGACATAATAAATCACTCCTCGAGTAACCCCGCTAAAGGGAAACCGGGAGCCCACTGGCAGTGTTAATTTATATTTTTAAGAAAATAATAAATATACACGTAACCCTTACTGTCAGTGTTGTCTGAGACTAGGCAGAGAAAACACAACACGTATCATACCCATCTCAATACTTAATACGAACCAACCTGCGAAGACGTGGCAGGCAACGAATACAACACTCATACGACTCCTGAACAGGTAAGCAACTCTCCCCTATCACTGGGATTCCGTATACTCACCTCGCATTGGCCAAGCGAACGCTTATTCATTGTAGTTACCAAACTGAATACGAAACATTTATTAAACATTATATTTATTTTAAAATGTTTTATTAAAAACTATAAAAAAAAAGAACCTTATAGTTAGATAAATAAATAATAAAACAAAAGGGGGAGTGATCGCTGCACAAATAAGTGATACTAATGCTATAGCTGAATTAATTTAAGAGTCAAATAACTTGCTAATAAAATTGGCATTTAAACTTGTTTTAACAAAAACAAAAGGAACAAAAGAAAGGGCCAAACGTTGGCTTCTTGCGCAGGCTTATAAGGATGCAAGAAAGGAACCAAAAAGTCAACAGGAGCTGCGTGACAAGATGGTTAAGTGCTGCGCAGGTGGAAATAAAATCAAAGAAGGAGAGAAGGCTTTGTGCTGCCAAAAGTAGGTGCGAAGGCGACGAAAATATTGAGATGGAGGACTGTTGCAACTGAAGAAGAGTTTGAGGAAATCAAAAGTAAAATATTGGAGGGCTCGTTTGCTTGTGACGAAAGGATTGGTGTCTCTTGTGCAGATCCGGGCGACGTAGAGTGCGATAGCAAGAGAACCTGAGTTATGGATAGGCATGGCATGTCAAAGACTCCTGCAGGTTTTAGAAGGAGCTTGGTGCTTAGAAAGGATTACTCCAAACTGGATGCGTACTATACTACCCCAACTGGAAGTAAACTGAGAACACGCAATGAGGTAGTTGCATTTCGATTCTAGGTGATTCCTCGTCAGCATATCTACTGAAGAAGTCTAAAGGTGAGGAAGAGCAAAGGACAGAAACTTGAAAAAAACAAAACAAACACGAAGAAGTCTGAGGGTGACGAAAAGAAAAGGACAGAAACTTGAAGCAAACAAAACAAACACTCCACTCTTCAAACCCTTGTGCCAACGCGGAGCAAACCAAACCAGGCAAGCTACTAAAATGAATGAATAACCTCGGTTTACATTTTCCGGTGGAAGAAAGAGAAACTGAAAAGCTGGAATTTTAACCCAGCACTTTATAAAGGGAGGCAAGGCGAACTTCTACTCACGAAAAGAAATCGTCTGATGAAGAGAAAGCTAGCTAGACGATTTTCCACGTGGAATGAATGAAGAAAATAGTATGATAATCTAGACTTTGGAGCTCAGCTTTGGAATCAGAGGCGAACCACCTAGTATGGTACTCAACCAGTTCACTGAGACAATCGGCGTGCGCGGTACTTTCCATTGTCAGTTCGCCGGAATGACATGTAGAGTATGTCCGAGTGGAACTGAGAAAATCAATTGACCCGACAGTTCTAATAGGGCGGCGGGGGGAAGACGAATAACTAATCTAATACAGTACAGCTAACTAAAGGTAGGCATAGAAATAATCAAGTAAAAGAAACAAGAAGGAAAATGACAAAATAAGAGGAACAAGAATGCGATTTTTACAGGCGAGGAGCTAGCGGTTCTCTACCATAGAACAAATAAAAAGGAAACAAGGGTGAGGGGATGATTAACAGAGAATATTGAAACATAGCTGCTAGCGGCAAACGGCCAAGGAACAAGTAGGTGCGACATAGCCAAAGATATAATTATCGTATTTATATTTTAATCAAACCTATCAACATTAGAAAAAAGGAAAAGGGGGAAACGATGCTTGGCTGCTAAAAACAAAGAGGGCAAAGAGACAAGAACAAACATAATTGCCGATTGAACTTATGAGGCGTAGTCTCCTATCTGACGTGTAAATGAACTGGTGGCAATTTCTTTGCCCTTATCGCGATACCCAGATTCAGATCCACCTGAATCAAACCAACATCAAAATAAACAACCACAGACCAAATTTAAAATACGGAAAAGAAAATTCTTACCGTTCCCTCACCGATCTATAAAACTGACGAACGATCCAACAGTGAAAAAAAAAAAGGAAGGGGCTAAAGGCGATCGTTGGGTTGTACGGAGGGAGGCACACCAAACGAAGAAAATTGGTGGCGACAGACCAAGAATAGCGTGTGAAAGAGAACAGAGGACAAACGGGCACAGGTTTTCTGTCTGAAACGGAAGCAGTGGCAGCGACTACGATAAGCAGATGGGCTTAAAAGGTACAATTAAGGCCCTAGAGTAATAAACAGGCCCGGAAACAAGTTCAGGTCCGATAGAGGCGAAACGGTAATTTTTACCGTCTCGATTTCTGTCTCAGTCAAAACGTCAAACATACACGTGGACCACTAAAATGAGGCTGACTGGACATACGACTGGGACGGGGTTTCACACGCACCAATTTGAAAGATAGTATTAGAGATCACACTTATATATATAACGAGCTGTAAGAATGCTCGTTATTGATTGACTAAATAGGGTACAAATGTAATAGTTCTGTCTCAGTTGCAAGTCACAGAGGATGATGATTATGTAGCATCTGGTCTAACTTTTATTGGCATCTAAAAGTTAGGGAAAACCTTGAAATAGAGTATTCTAATTCTGTTCACAATTTGATCTATTTTTTGGACGTAATTCGATTGATCAAATCAGTGTCTTTCTTGGAATCATAATTATTTCATTCTGTGGGAGAGATATCTTTCCTGGGATTATGATGGATTTTTTCTGCATGCTCCAGAATCCAAGAAAAGTCGGCGAACACATTATGTCCAAGCATTGTCTCCTTCTTGCATGCTGCACGAGATGTTTGAGCTCAAAACCGGATGCATTCGCAATTTCATATGGGTTTACGCTTGTACTAGCCGAGTTCCACCATGGGATTTATAACTACACAAACTATTGACTTCAGAATCTGTTTCTAACTATTCCACATTAGACAATTCGATGCCGAAAGCCCATCTTCACCTAACAGGCCAACTTGCATAGAAACCAAAGACTCAATATCCCTTCTAATCAAAGACTAATCAAACGTCAGATACAGTTTTAAAATAAAGAAGAAAGCATAATTATACATATAGAAACCTGAAAACCTTCTTCCAATTCAAGCATGCAACGGAGGCAATTGAGGATCCTAGTAGGGAGTAGGGACTAGGGAGGGATTCGGTGGTTACCCCAATCTGCAAGACAAAGCAAAACTTGGTGCAAGAGAAGTAGCCTTCCAGGGAAGGTTTTTGTCAAAAATGTCTTTTTTTTTTTCTCTCTCTTCTTCTTAATGAAATGAAGAAAGTGTCACTAAACCATAGATGGTGTTCGTTGGTTTGGATAAACCCCGACAGAAGCCAAGCCGGGGCAACAAGCACTTCGTCGTAACAGAGGAGTGCTTTGATTGGTCTCTCGTTTGGCGCAGTTGGTCCCGCACTTTTCGTAGACTTCACTTTGATTTAAACATATACATCGCTCACAGGGAGATAGTGCATATATAATGGGGTTCTTCACTTCTAGCTGCTTGAAGGCAAATCGCAAGCAGAAGCACACCCAACCCCAGGTTCCCATTTCTTATCTCTTACATTTCTCCTGACAAATAATCCGTTAGGGCTGTAATTCGCATTCGTAAGTCGAAACCTATTCCTTTTGTCGCTCATACAAGGAGTTTTTGCCTTGTCTGTGTTCGGCCAGAGATCCAGATCAATAATGAAGAACCCACAGCTCGACAGTGGCAACAATGGCAACAATGGCAACAATGGCAACAATGGCAACAATGGCGACAATGGCGACAATGGCAAAGAGGTACTATTAGCTTTGATCCTGAATTTTGAATAATTCGTTATTGGGTATGTTGGGTCTGCTTCTTTTTCCCACTTCTGTTTATTCTTTGTTTGAAGTGGAACGTGTATCTATGATTGGTCACTTCAGCTTGCGTATTAAACGATGTTCCTACTATGGCGGATTCAATCATGTGAATTGCGTGGATGGTATTACAAAAAATCTCGGATATTGATTTAAATAAAATATCTGGGATTTTGTTGTTTAAAGTTTGTCCCCCTCTAACTGAGCCATTCTGTTGAACTTTAATTTGAAATCCAAAGTGTCGGAAAACAATAGAAAATAAAGCTGCGTCAAGCAACGTCTTGGAAGATATTGCTTTTTATGAAACTGCAGAAATTCCTTAATCATGTGCTAATTGTTCTTCCATTTCTCCAGCATCGTAACTTAACAAAAAGATGGAAATCTTGTGGTGAAATAGTGTCAGTTTTACTAAATAATTGTTAGTATTGTGTATCAATATGCATTTATCTATCCTTCCCTTGTCAGATTGTAAATCCAAAAATGACCGAATCCAATATTAGTAATGCTGCCAATATCATCATAAATCATGACTTCTCCGGAGGCTTGCATTCTTGGCATCCAAACTGCTGTGAAGGTTTTGTGGTTTCATCAGAGTTGGGCCACACGGGATTACTAGCAAGCACTGCTGGTAATTGTGTAGTTGTCTCAAACCGTAAAGCATGCTGGCAGGGCTTGGAACAAGATATCACAAGCAGGGTTTCTCCGGGTTGTCTTTATTCTGTTTCAACTCATGTTGGAGTGGCTGGACGTGTCGAGGGTTCCTCTGATGTTATTGCAACCCTGAAACTGGAGTACCAGGATTCAGCACCTAGCTACTTATTCATCGGAAAGTAATGCATTTTGTTGTTCCATTTTATTTTCCCACTAAACAAAGATAAAATCATTCGTGCGGCATCTTCTTATGTTATCAACCTTTGCAGAGTTTCTGTATTGAAAGAGAAATGGGAAAAATTGGAAGGTACATTCTCCTTGTCAACCATGGCTGATCGAGTTATCTTTTACTTGGAAGGGCCTTCACCCGGAGTGGACCTTCTCATAAAATCAGTGGTCGTTACCAGTTCCAGTCCAAGCAGGTGCAATGTAATTATTCATGTTAACTGTCCTTTTCTTCTTAACTTTCTCTGATTAATCAGAACAATTCGTTTGTTCTTTCAATTGTGTGTTAGCATATTGCTTTAGTTTTTTCATTTTTAAATACTGAATGAAGATATATCTTTGAGGGTTCTTCCTGCACTTTAACAGAATACAGACACTGGTGTTGCTGGAGATGAGAGCATCATCATAAACCCCACATTTAATGATGGTCTGAATAATTGGTCTGGAAGAGGCTGCAAGATTGTATTACATGATTCAATGGCAGATGGCAAAATCATGCCCCAGTCTGGAAAAGTTTTTGTATCAGCAACAGAACGCACACAGAGCTGGAATGGAATTCAGCAGGAAATAACTGGAAGAATACAGAGAAAGCTTGCTTATGAAGTTACTGCTGTTGTTAGGATATTTGGTAACAATGTCACTAGTGCTGACGTACGAGCTACTTTGTGGGTGCAAACACCAGAACTTCGAGAACAATATATAGGCATTGCCAAGTTAGTTTTCTTTATCTTTTCATATATTCATCAGATCTTTACTCTCTTTGGAATTTTTGTAAAGAAAATTTGATGTTTTGTTATGTTTGCAGTCTACAGGCCACAGATAAAGACTGGGTTCTGTTGAATGGAAAGTTCCTTCTAAATGGTTCCCCTAAACGAGTAGTCATTTATATTGAAGGCCCGCCTGCAGGCACTGATATTCTTGTCAATAGCTTTGTGGTCAAGCATGCTGAGAAAATCCCTCCATCCCCTCCCCCAGCAATTGAGGTTGGTGCAGCCATCAACTTGACCGTTAAAATTTTTGTTGAAATTGAACGTTGAGACATTATTAGTTGTTGATTTGATTTTAGCTTTAGAGGGTTTCTGATATTTTGCTCTGTGGATTATTAATGGATTTTAATATTCGGTCTTTCTTTTTGCAGGATCCTGCTTTTGGAGTCAATATAATTCAGAATAGTAATCTGAGTGATGGAACTAATGGATGGTTTCCTCTGGGCAATTGCACCCTCAGTGTTGCCACTGGGGCACCGCATATACTTCCCCCAATGGCAAGAGATTCCTTGGGGCCTCATGAGCCTTTAAGTGGTCGCTGCATCCTTGTAACCAAACGGACACAGACTTGGATGGGTCCTGCTCAGATGATCACGGATAAAATCAAGCTCTTCTTGACATACCAGGTATCTGCCTGGGTTAAGCTTGGACCTGGTGCAACTGGTGCTCAAAATGTAAATGTTGCTCTTGGTGTCGATAATCAATGGGTCAACGGGGGACAAGTTGAGATTAACGATGATAGATGGCATGAAATTGGTGGATCCTTCAGAATAGAGAAGCAGCCTAACAAGGTCATGGTTTATGTCCAAGGTCCTACTTCAGGTGTTGACTTAATGCTCGCTGGACTTCAAATTTTCCCTGTGGATCGAGAGACAAGATTCAAACATTTGAGGAGGCAGATTGACAGGGTAACTACTGGTCATGTATAAAAGATTGGATGAGTTTCTTCGTTTGTTGTCTTTTTCTTGATTTAGGATATTTTCCATTTTTATGAAATGCAGATCCGCAAGCGCAATGTCACTTTGAAATTCTCAGGAGGGGATTCAAAGGATTTACTTGGCACCATTGTGAAAGTCAGGCAGACACAGAACAGTTTTCCCTTTGGGTCGTGCATGAGTAGAACAAACATAGACAATGAAGATTTTGTGAATTTCTTTACCAAGAATTTCAATTGGGCTGTGTTTGGAAATGAATTGAAGTGGTATTGGACAGAGGCACAACAGGGGAACTTCAACTACAAGGATGCTGATGAGATGCTGGCCATGTGTAAAAGCAATAACATAGAAACCCGAGGTCACTGCATCTTCTGGGAAGTGGATGGCACAGTCCAGTCATGGGTGAAAGCACTGAACAACAATGATTTAATGACTGCTGTGCAGAATCGCCTGACTGGCCTTCTCACTCGCTACAAGGGAAAGTTCAGGCATTATGATGTTAACAATGAGATGCTTCACGGATCATTCTACCAAGACAGATTGGGTAAAGATATCCGAGCAAACATGTTCAAGACTGCATACCAGCTGGACCCATCTGCCACCCTGTTTGTGAATGATTATCATGTTGAGGATGGATGTGACACCAGATCATCCCCGGAAAAGTATATCTCCCATATTCTTGACTTGCAAGAGCAGGGTGCACCCGTTGGAGGGATTGGAATTCAGGGGCATATTGACAGTCCAGTTGGTCCTGTTGTCTGTTCTGCTCTTGATAAACTGGGTATTCTTGGTATTCCAATATGGTTTACAGAACTTGATGTGTCTTCCACTAATGAATATGTTAGAGGTGATGATTTGGAAGTCATGCTTCGAGAGGCTTATGCTCATCCTGCAGTGGAAGGAGTTATGCTTTGGGGGTTTTGGGAGCTGTTTATGAGCAGAGACAATGCGCACCTGGTCAATGCTGAAGGTGAACTCAATGAAGCTGGTAAAAGATACCTTTCGCTTAAAAGAGAGTGGCTGTCTCACGCTCGTGGACCTGTTGATGAGGAAGGAGAATTCACTTTTAGAGGCTTCCATGGGAATTACAGTGTGGAAATTGATACTCTTTCAAAGAAGATCACAAAAACCTTTGTTGTTGACCAGGGTGACTCCCCGCTCGTGGTAGCTATAGACCTGTAAGTGCTCACGAAGCAACAGCTACCAGAACAGAATGGAATGGAATGGAATGGAATGGAATGTATTTATAATTGTCAGAAATTGCTGCCCTACACATACAGAAACACAGCATACAATGTACTCTTTGTGAATTCCTATGCCAATAACTCTGTTTCTCTATTGTGATTCTGAATTAAGGAAATAAAGATATCGTATTGACTGATATTGCTCCTGTTGAAACATTACTGCGGTTGGTGGATGTTTACGTAAATCAAGAATCCCTTGATAAAGCAAGCGTGTTATCCCAAGAACAGCACAAAACAGTAACAATCATAGGCACTGTAAGTGGAACCCGGGAGGTTTAACAAATTGACAAGGCTACATACACACGGATTGGTCTCAATAGAGAATGTTGATAATTTAATTTGATCAAAATATGAAGACATATTAATTATGCAATCCATAAAAATATTCTTCTAATTAAGAAAAAACTCGTCCTTTGACATCCCAGGTGCACCAAAGTCTGGGCTTCAGAATTACGTCGTCCTGGCATGGGTACTCTTTCATGGGCCGCAGGTCTAGTCCAAAAGACAGACTCGAATGGGATGTGAATGGCTACAGCTCAACGTCCATTCCCAGTTAGGCGCATGTGGGTTATTTTATTTGGCAATTGTGTATTTAACTTTTACTAGAGAACCTCCAGACATTTCAGAGGAAAACGTGTATAAAATTATCAAACACTCTTGCAAAGCTGAGATTCTGAGAAGCAGGAAAGGAGTATTCTTCTGGAATAGGTAAAGGGGAAACATAACAGCCATCGAAAGCAGGCCAGCAGTCCAATTATGTCGAGCTTAAGAGCCAAGTTAGGTGTGCATCATTTAGAAGTTCTTGGCATGCTGGGGCCATTTCTGATATGTTTAGGATTCTACCATCTTATCAACGGAAAGCTGAGAACCCATCAGTCACCTTCAAGCTCACCCTACCCTTACATATCCCCAGAAAAAGGAGGGTGAAAAGAAAAGGAAATATCAATCAAACTGCTCTGACCATACTCCACCAGCCTAATGAGGACATGAGTTTTCCCATTTTTTCTATTGCGAAGTTCGTTGAATGCTAGAAAGGGGTAAGGTACATGATAAAATAGTTGCACTCAATTTCATAGGCGTCCATCCAAAATCCAATCAATCTCTCAAGATAGGAATTCAGATACGACCCTCCGATTAATATTATAAACTAAATATTTTTAAAACATAATTCGTGATTGCCATATTTTTAAGGGAGATTAGATTACTAATTCAGTAATTCTTTATGCCAACAGTGAGGTACAGTGAAAGAAGGAAATGTGCTCTCGCCGCAGACAACGCAGTTCAATGGCTGTGTAAAAGATAGCCATTCCCTTAAAGATCTAATCATTTACGCATAGAATGATGCGTAAAATCAACATCAAGTCATATATTTCTCATCATTTTTATCATTTTCTTGGGGGTTGAGAATATCTTTATAAGAGACTGTAACATATATTATAGAAAAGAGGAGTTCCCCACCTCACCTTGGAGAGGATGATCTTAAAATGAAAACCATAACCATTCAAAATGAAGAGCCCCCACCAACGATCCCATCAATTTGATAGACTCCCACCACCATCTAATCTAACTCATGCTACTACTCTAAAATCTAAATCTACTTAATTATTACATCTCACTACGATCTATTCCCTCGGCTACAATGATGGACGAGAGGACCCCAAAACAGTCCCATCCCTGTCTCAAATACTTGGTTCCCATGGACCCCATAGCCCACATGGGTGCATAGTGTCTCTTCCCCAAATTTCTACTGTTTGCTCTCCTCTGTCTCGAGATGGATGGTGGTCATTGTCACCATCAAATTGGAGTTAACTTTTGATGTGATTGCCAAGGGGACCCATGTAACGTTTTTTTAGGCTGGGTATGGTAATTTGGTGTGTATGGTCGTGGACTGGAAGAAGCAGTAGGGACTGGCAGTGAAGTTATGATATGTCTAAAGACTAGTACTGCATCGGGAAACAGCTCCCGCGCTGTTTTCGCGCGCCTCTCACTATGGACAAACGACAGTTCAGTACAGTCCACTCAACTGACCCACAAACAAAACCCACCAAAACCGTGTTTATTGGTGCCTCTCTATGCCTTTCTCTGCTCTTTCTCTGCTCTTTCTCTGCTAATGATCGTCTACCCTCATCAGCATCTCTTTCCCTTCGGTTTATACAGTTGCTTTTCCTACCCTTTTCCTGCCCTTTTCTTTCTTATTTATTGCAGTGCTCAGTTCTGCCGTTTCCTTTCGTATGGTAACTTCACTTCACTTCAGTTCAGCTCAGTTCAGTTCTTTTGTCCTCACTACATAGTTCCTTAACATGATTTGAACAGTGAACCCGGTTTTAAAATTAAATCGACCTAGACAAAGATGCATGTACCGTGGAAAGCTAGATGAACTGAGAATTTGGGTTGGGATGCTCTCTCAAAGGATATGAAACGCTTGTTGACCGACATGTGCCCATGTACTATTGTATGAATAGTCGTTGCTCTTACCATGAACTGTTAGGTACAGAAAAAGAGTTCAAGATGCATGTTATGAGATGGATAACTGCCAAACCCTTGAGCTGAACAAACTAGTTGACTTCAGTTATTATGTCTAAGTCTATCAACAAAAAGGGGATGAAGAGATCATTATTCATCTTTAAACAGTACTTAATCATTTGCAAGACATGAAATTTAAGCTCTAGCATTACATTCGGGTTCAGAAAATACTGTGGGGTTTTGATGAATGTGATTTTTTCGGAGTGTTTGTTGTGTTAAAAATATCAAAATTATAAAATAAGCATAAAAAAATTTTAAAAAAATATCAAGTAGTTTCTAAGAATAGATTTGTCTTTGATTTAATAAAAAAAGAAATCTACTTAATATGAAAAGATAAATTAATTCTTTTCATAATCAATATAAATATCAATATCAAAACACCAAAACGTAATAAAATCATAATTTTTTATATCAATACTTTTGCAGTTATTTCATTAGTGTTAAAATTTGGAATTGGAAAACAGATTTATAAAAAAATATTTTACTATATTTTAATATTAACCTATCACGTCAAAATTAATATAAAATTTTGTATTATTTTATTTGTATTACTAATTTTAATTATAACAACCCTATAAAATCCGAAAATACTTGATTGAATAATAATTTGTATTCATGGAATATTGATAAAATATTATATTATCCACGCAAAAGGGTAGACACCCTTGACCTTTAAATCTTAAAAACTTGATAAAATATTATTCCAACTGTAGGTATGAGATATTTTTCTAACTAAAATTCGTAGATAATACATTAAATTAGATTAATATATGAAAATAACCTTGTGACTCAATTCTGTCTTTTCATTATTTATTTATGAAGCACTCTTGTTGTTTTTTTAAAAAAAATGTACAATCTCTCTACTCATCAAAACAGTCACCTAATGTTATAGCCTACCATTTAAGTTTCAACCGTAACATTTTACCATCAAATCTCTTCATCACGTTGATTTGACTAGTAGCTACTTTCTGCATTGCCGCTACAGGGCAATGAACTTTTTCATGTAGCTGGTAAAGAATTCTCAAAATCTGCAAATACGAAATCATTTCATATGTTTATAACATCGATTGCTTGCCTTAAATCTATTAAAAGAAAACTATAATTGCATTCGTGTCCAAACATTCTTGCTCTTAATCAGTACAGATTAGGATATATGGTCTGGTCGATAAAACTCGTAAAGTTTGTACCAAACTTTGACCCCAGGAAAAAGAAAAAGGTTTAAGCAGTACAAAGCATATAATTTGATAATCTTTCCTCTCGACTTTCTCTACAAAAAAAAAAAAAAAAAACTGCAAAAAGCGACAAACGAAGTTAAATTAATTACCTAAAGACGGCCAATGCTAGGCTATGACGATGCATTGAGCGTAGGTGGCATATACGAAATGGTGCAAAGGTCTAATGTTTGGTCTGAATTGATGTAAAATGATGACTCGTAAGGCTATCCCTGGGAAGGATACTCTGAATAAGGAATGTTGCTATCAATCATATAAAATTTAAGCATGTGTATAATATGGGAAACTAAAGTATAGAACTGATGAGGGTTTAGTGGGTCAATATAATCATGGTAATAATAAGTTTAATTTGATATGCATTAAGTTTTGGGTGGAAAAGGAAAGGGGTGTTGGAGTTTGGTTTCTGTAGCAGCCCGCTTTACGATGATGACATCCATTTCTGAGCACTGAAAAAAGCAAGAGATGCGGTGTAGTTAATTTAATGTTTGAAAAAAGATTATATTCGATGGCTATGCGTGGAATTGCATAAATAATGTTGGGAATACCGAGCATGTCGATTACTAATTATGCGTGCGTGGTGCAAGAGAAAAGTAAGGGATTTACATAAAGTGTACTTTGGATTATAATGTCACAGCTTCATCTACGGTAGGACATGCACCGTACTGTGTCTATTACATGTTTGATATGAAGAATTAAAAATATTATTTAGAAATTTATGCCATGTATTTGGAAACATGCTACTGTGTTAATGACCGTAGACAAAGAATAATCCGAGATACGTAATAGAAATAGCGGAAGTGTTTCGGTCTGGTTTGATGTATAGGGTCTATCAATTGTATTTCACCTCTTATTTCCTACAATTTATGAATTGACATTAATTAGCCAAATACTGAATATATGACAATGATAATCGGAAAATATTTTATAAAAAGGCATATTTTATAATTGTTTTAAAATCAGTTTACTGTCAATCCACACCTGAATCATTAGAATCTCTCAATGTGGGGAGAAGAGCTAATGTCAGCCTCTTATGTGGTATTGAGGGGTTAAGATTGGTGAGGAAGAAGTTATACTACATAAAGACGAAACATGAAGGCTTTCCCTTTTGGTGAAAAGCGATGCAACTCTTTTACATGCAAAGCATCTTTCTTTTAATCTTAGTAAGGAAATAGTTGTTTGCACCAGCCGACCCTCTTTAAACTATATTTTGTACACACCAAGCAAATCTTGAGAAAATAAGTGCAAAAGATTTTCTAATCAGATATGGAATCATGGACCGTCAATTTTGCTGCATGCCTTGTTATGTTTTATCTTTAAAGGGGTTTATAATCAATTATTTTACGTGGGGTACTTTACAGCTACTACTTTTATCTTATAATTGATGGAAATTGCAGTTAATAAATTAATATTTTTTATAAAATTTACATAAATACAGATCAAAACTCTCAAATTTAATAATCTAAAAATAATATCCTTTGATAATTAATGAGTTTTGTATTCACGGATTCGCTTTTTTTATAATTAATATTTTTAATATTTTTAATAATTGATAAAATCTTAAATATTTATCAATTTTGAGAAGTCAATATATTCCTGGTCACTCTTGTATTTGACAATGTCTGAAAAGTTTTTTGAATTTACAAAGTATTTGTAGATGCGTGTAAGATTCTCAACACATTTATTTAGTTCACTTTATTAACATCCAACATCTGTATCACTACATGCACATCATGCAGGTAATCATGAAGACTAGGAGTTGCGTCGTATTTGCCGACACTCTTTTCTTTCACCTCGTCTGTGTTGTTGTTGTTGCCTGCCACCAAAGCAATAAGCTCATCATCCATCAATTGTTAATGCGTTTATTGAGATTCTTCTATTAAATTCAAGAGGTTTTCAATTGACAGATAATTGACAATAAATTTCTGAATTACTACTCTAAGATCTTAATCGATTACATTTTCCATTGTCTGTATTTCTTTGTTCTTCTATACAATTTGGTTGTGGACAGCTTAGTGTGCTTGAGGTAGTTTGAAATCACATAGTGTCGGATATCCTCCTAAGTAGCTTTGTTTCAGAGCATGACAGTTTGTTGGTCAACGTTGTAAATATCATTAGAATTTTGTTCGTCCATATCAAGCGTTTCTTGTAATTGGTAATGGTGGCACCGACACTTAAAAGGATAAAATAATACCAGCATCCATCAATTGGATTTTAGATATGTTATTCAGTGGAAGCAAGACAATTTCGATATCAAACACTTCAAGATTTTTCAAAATGTGCAATGTCGTGTTATAAAAAAGGAGCATGATATGACGATTTGCTTCTACATTATGATAATATATTATTATTTAATAATAGTTCCCCTTTCACATTGTGCCAATCATATAATGATCTTTTATTATTTAGTAATATATTAATTATAAAAAAAAATCTGTTAATTAATAATTCCCAATAATTAATAATTTTTTATTCATAAATGATATTAGATTTTAGAAATCTGACTGTACATCTAAAAAAACAAGCATAGCTCTTACTAGTATTCCTATCAATTGGTTATTAATTATATTGCAACTTTGCACATACCAAATATAGAATTTAATTAGAAATCTCTTTCATTTACTTATTAACCAAACAATTGAATTCTAAGCAGGTTTATTTATTTATAGTAAAAATTTGTATGTTGGTCCTAACGGTAATAAGGATTGATTTTTACTTAAGCATCATGTTTAGGGTCAATCGTGGTATATATAAGTAGAGCATATACAATTACTTTTTATAATATTAATTTTATTTTATTCTATCTCATTCCTAGATTGTTTGTTAAATTTTTTTCATTAGATATTGAACAAAAATTTTATAGTCCTTAATTTTTCAAGATAATAAGAAATGCCATCGAATTATATGTTCATTGACTAGAACATACACAATTAATATGATGTTCTAAACATATTAGTGTAAAATCGAGATAAAAGAAAAGATTATAGTTTATGACCGATAAAAGATTTTTTTTCATTAAGTTAATTATATTTTAAAATATTCTTAAGTACAATTTAAATCTATAAAATTTTCCATGTACTAGATATAACATTTAGTAGTATAGTATAAGAAAATAATGTGGTTATGAAACATTTTGGTGCTGCAATGAATAACTAATCCATATTTTCGTGAGAGCTAATTTTTTGAACATGTGTTCTACCCTATATGAAGAGAAGGTTTATATTTATATAAGTCTAATCCTATTGTTTCCCTTGGGTTAAGACATTTTTATAGATATAGCTTAAATCTACAATAATTAAATGAAGGATGAAGAGTGATGCCTGTATTTCTTCTGTGCAACTCGCTGAATAGCATATATGTATGATATCCAAGTGAGGGCAACAGCTCGGTACGTACCAAATAATTATTTATTATTTATAGTCTACACATGGACTGGAGGAGTTGGTGTCGGCGTCTACTTTGGGCTGATCACATCATGTTTTAGCACAAATTTCCACATACCAAATTTGGCATGTGGGTCTAGGACAAAGTAAATGACAGTCTAGCATCTTAATATTATCTTCTTGACACTGGTTTAAGCAACCAATTAAGACTTGCAATACGAAAAATCCAAGTGCGTGATGTAGACTGTTGATGTGTAATTTTTCTAGGCTGCCATCGTGGAACCTTATTGTCCACAATAATTTTGTGATTAGTGCGTACAAGGAAGACCTGTGATGGATAATTTATTATGTAATCCACCCACCGGCTGCTTTGCATTTTGAACTGTAGATAAAAACACAAAGCCTTAAAACAACTGTCAATTTGCTTTGTGAGGTAAAATGTTGTCCCTCTTTGCATCAACAAGAAAGAGGTTAAGCTGTCATAAAGCATTCAATCAGATGAGCTTTTTCTAAAGAGAAAAAAGATTAATTAGCTTAATCACTTAAATAAGGAAATACTGTTGACAGCACCAAAGGTTGACTAATGATTAATAAAGTAAATTGTGGGTCTAATGGGAGATTAAGGATTTTCTTTTACACTTTTACATCGTTTGTCTATAATGCTTAAGTAGATGGTTTGATGGATATTGTGATAATTTAAATAATTGGAGAGATTTGTAAAGACTACGGTTCAAATAAGATAGGGGTCACAAATTCACAGTTTCCATAGAATATACATATCTTGGTAGGATATAATTTTTAACATTTATATACTATTGCTAAAAAATTAATAAATTATAATTTTAGATATCGAGTTTAGATTAAGAAGAAAAAGAAGAACAAGAAGAAGAATAGTTATCCAAAATATTTGCGAAATCTATAACTCAATATGAAAACGTGGTAATTAGTATATTGATATCTTTTATATTTATGCTTAATTAACCCTGTCATTATAACAAATAATTTATCAATAAATGTTAACATTTATTATTTGTTGACGTAAAGGTCACCTCAAATTCTTTAAAATAAAGAGTGTGATAGGATGTTGACTTTAATAAAAATTGAAGTCTCCAGAACAATTAATCAAGCGCCCGCTCAAAGAGACATGATCGAAATTTAAATTTATTTGTATGATACTAAACTGTATATATGAGGTATTATATCCTAGATGATCGATAGTCAAATTTATATTTTGGATGTTCTCAGGATTATTATGAAATATATGACAAAATATAAATTCGACATACGTAAATTTCATTTCGGTATCCAGTTTCTTCTATTTTGAATTTACTTCAATGAATTCGATTTGGTTATACGATAATTTTTTCTACTTAGCCAAAGGTTCATAAATTCACAATAATGGGATAATTAACAAATTTTGGGAAATGCCCAATAATGGGATAGTTAAGAAATTCATTTTCTTAAAATAATATAAAAGGTCACTTTATGTCAAAATCTTATTCTTACTTGATGTTATGAAAGATTTATTATTTGATAGGAAGAATTATAAGAACAATTGCAAAAGACAATTCAAAATTAATTATAAGATAATAAAATTTGATTAATTTGATGGTAAATTGATGAAAAAATAACTAATATAGATTTTTTTCGGTGAAAAAAAACTGAATTTTAAATTTTTTTTTATTCAGAATCGATTAATTTGAATATAATTTGTTTGGTTAATAGGATATTTATCTTAAATAAAAAATAAATTATGCAATGTAAATATAGGTATTCTATATGAAATTTATTTCCCATTGTCATCTCTAAATACTCCTACCTGGTACCCAACATGCAATTGGGGTTCTACTGTATAAAAAATAACACTTTTGATTTAAATCGGTGTAGGCATGCAGTCCATTACCCATCGAAGTTTGTAGTAGATGTTCATTCAATAATTAGAAATAGATTAAGCGTTCAATCAACAAAAAAATTAATTGAACTGTTTATGAATGTCATGTACAGATCAAACATGTTATTATAAAGGTAACCAACCGTCCTCTTTATTTTTACTCCACTACCTTCTCGGTGACATGACAGGAACAGCTCACTCAAATTATGATTGAAGATGATGATTTGACTGAAAAAAGGGAAGCACCAATAATAGACATATAAACTGTAGAGAAAACCCAAGTGAAGCGCTCAAAAACCACAGAAAAATTAGGTTTGAGCTTGCCAGAGCATTTTTAGATGAAAGGGACAGACCTTGACAACTTGTGCCATCGAACAATATTAATACAATGGGTAGGCGCATTAATGCAGAAGGATGAACTCTGTGACCTCGTGCTTAAATTTGTTAAGGTTTCAGCGAGTTAGCCTCTCTGCCTTCCTCGAACCCCACGTTACTCTCTCTAAGCAAAACAAGAGGGATCCAAAATGGTAAAATTTCCATGACATAATTGAATCTTCCAAATGCACGGTAGCAGATACAGGAAAAGGTTTGAAGGAAAAGGAGAATGTGGTAGAGGTGATTTGTGGCAACCAAGGGCAGGGAAGCATAGGGCTTGACTGAAGTGAGTGACAGGTGATTATGGGGTACCTGACTGGTACTCTGCTATGTCTGTCATTTGCGCTGGATACGTCCAATCCTGAGCAGCAATGGGAAAGTAGAGAGAAAACAAAAGAAACGAAAATAAATAAAAATGGAATTAAAAAAGAAAAAGAAAAACACTCACACAAATACACAGAGATTGAGGATTTTGTTCTTGAAAGCGAAATGGACCCCCGCACTTTTGTAGCGCGCGTCTCACGGGGGTATTAAGCAGCCAAGCAGCAGCAGTGGCCTGTGGGTGGGTCTTAGTTCTTGTGCACAATAAGTTGGGGCACAAACTCTCTCTTGCTCTCTGTGTCTGTGTCTGTGTCTGTGATGTGTGTATTTTTGAAGAGTGGTCATAGCCGCCAGCTATTCCTCGTTGCAGAGCCAATTTACGTCTCTTTTCTCTGGTGTTTCTCTCTAGTCTCTTCTCTGTGTCCGGCACACGTGGTTTCTCTGCAGTTGGTCTTCACAAACAGTACAAAGTGCTCAGATTCTGATCACGCCTCAGTCCTTCAGACCTCAGACCTCCTGCCACTGTTTACCGTTGAAATTTTCCGTATTCTTGCACACACTTGATCCTTATTTCCTTGTCCTGGGCTCCTGGCACCATTTGTTGCACAGCAGTGGTACCTACATGCACAAGACAGGATACGATATATATTATAGACTATCTTTTTGAATCTTTAATTAGTTGCTGGTAAGAAAGTAAGGAAAAAAAAAGAATAAACATACTAATTAAAATAGATTTTGAGGATTAAATTTTAATGAATTCGATAATATATAATTGATGCTTCTGATAATAAATAAATAATAGGCTGATGGTTATTTGATTTAATGATAATTTCTATTATCTTTAAGTGACTTGAGTATGGTGACGTGGATAGACAAATTATTTACCAATTGTAATCATATCGAGCAATACACTTATACACATCTCATTGGCTAAAAGGAACGCGTTTAACCCGACTAAATAATGTAAAACGGCAGCGTCACGCTACATTCTTTAATGCAGAAACCATTTATTAATGATATAATATTGTGACTTCGTCAAAATTAAGATTCGATCTTGTTTGTGTAGATCGAGGGCATCAATTAAAGTAATCCTCGTGGAAGTACCGAATTAGGTCTTAAAAAATGTAGGAATCATTCTGTTCGATTTTATACTGTCTAATCATATCCCGCCGTTAAATGACTTTTACTTCCATATATTATCATCTGGTGATCTGAGCCGATGCTCATATTTTTTAAATTAATTAATTCGATATCTGTCGAATTGTTCCATTCTCATTCTCATTCTTATCCTTACTGAATAGTTTCCATTGGCAGTACTTAAAACTCTTTCTCAGATTAGGTGACTCTTGAAGACTTGGGTTGGAATTGAATACAAATTTGGTTAATCTTTCTTATATTAAAAAAATATCCATCCGAACCTTGCTTTAGTGCATAATTAATCACTTCTCCAATTTGAATATTTAAGATATTCGTCTCATATAGTAAAATATCAATCTTACGTTCGTAAGAATCGAGAGAGATATATACTATTTTACATTTAATCGTTGAAATTCATTAGATCTATAATTCTTTTAGAGATTCTAGCATACTGTGTCGAAGCAGATAATATTGTACATAAAGACAAAACCTTAGACCTAATAACTATAATTTGATAATTCTTGCATAATCTTCGCTACTTGTTGAAAACAAAATAATCTAGAATGAGACCTAGTTTAAGCTATTATTAACAGCCGTCCTTGGTTAGGTGAAGTCCACAACCATTGTCATGGTCAAGAGCATAGGCAAAACAAGACTGCAGAAAGGAAGGAAAAAAAGGGGAAGCTAGCTAGTGCTTAAAATATAAAGGGGAACTGTTGTTCTTGGATATCAATTCGTATTGCGTACTGTAAAATAAAGCAATTGAAAAGAGGTGAACAGAATGCTATAGTGTAGACTGCAAAAACCAAAAAGGTAGAAACTAAAATATGGTGAGAAAATGGACGTCCGTGAAAGGAAAGGGTCACACGATAACAATAAATAAAGGGCCCGAGAGATAGAAAAATCATCAATCGACAATCAGTCTTGCCTTCGCCTTATCTCTTCTTGGGTCTAATTGGCCTTCTTGCCTTCATCATTTTCAAACATTTCTTTTTCCTAATCAACAAAAGGAGACTTGTTACCCGCTCAATAAACGCAGCCCCTTGCCAGCTACGGCTGTGCCTTCACCCTCGCAGCCCAGAGCTTCTTTTACACTCCGATGTAGTTCACTTGATAACGGGTTTGTTGCTTACAACTTATGCTCGTTTCCCTACTCTAACAAATACTAGTCTTCAAAGGGTGCAAATTCACTGCCAGGTTGCTCAATAGAGATAAGCAGCAATTTATACGAACAAATTGGCGTACTTACAACTGCTTAACTCATGCAAGTTTATGATTTCTCCGATGGTGCAGAGGACTAGGTATCTACACTCGTTGTGTCTTTCAGGTGTCGTTAGTCGTTGCTTTAGGGTTTCGGTCATTTCTCAGATATTATTCTCGTTTCATTTTTGGACAGATAGAGATTTTCTCGCATACGTTTGTCGAGAGATGGAGAACTATAATCAAATCAATGAGAACAGCAATCCAAGGGGCAATTTCTTGTATGCTACCACAATTCTTCCACCGAATTCTTCTTCTCCATATGGAAGAACCAGTAGTGGCTCTAACGTGAGCAATCAACCGACCCACTTGTTCCATCTTCAATCAAGTGATTGCTTCCAATCTGAAGCGCACGCAATAGTGAAGACCGAAGCCAGCACTTCACAACATGCCCCGAAATTTCACTACCCTTTATTGAGAGGGCAGCATCAAGCAGCTAATCAACACGGAAGTGAAAGCTCCAGTGATGTCGAAGCTATCAAAGCCAAGATCATAGCCCACCCTCAGTATTCCAATCTTTTGGAAGCTTATATGGATTGCCACAAGGTGCGTACATGGAAGAAAACTATAAAATCACCCGAGTAAAGTTACTTTGATATAATACCTTAGTAATGGTTATCTCACTTATGCTCTCTCTCCCCCGTGCGCGGTACTATTACGCTTTCAGGTGGGAGCTCCGCCTGATATGGTAGCTCGGCTTGCAGCTGCTCGTCAGGAATTCGAATCAAGGCAGCGATCTTCAGTTGCTTCCAGAGATGCTACTTCTAAAGACCCGGAACTGGATCAATTTATGGTGATTTTCGTTACTCTCAATCGACTTCAACTTTTCTGCATGAATTTGTGTCTTCTCATGGTAGGCTCTATGAGCTTCCTGCTATTGCGATTTTACTTTACTGAGACATTCATTTGGGTATAAATAAACAGGAAGCATATTACGACATGCTAGTGAAGTACCGTGAGGAGCTCTCAAAACCCATACAAGAAGCCATGGATTTCATGCGGCGGATTGAAACTCAGTTAAATATGATCTGCAATGGTCCCCTACGGATCTTCAATTCCGGTACTTTTTCTGTCTTGACTAAATGAAAGAGTTTTCCAAAAAAAAACATTAACTCTTCCTGAGAGTGAGTGTTGCTAACCTCATATCATACCCAGCATGCAAGAAAAGTGAAGAATCCGGAATAACCAGTTTTGTTGTTGCAAACCATGGATTAAATTTGGCTTTACTGCTACAGTGCAGGAACTGAGAATCCAAAATTGTCTTTGCTAGTACTCGGAAAAGAAAACATCCTGGACCTGTATGTGTCAGTGTCTCCGTCAATGTCATTCACTAGGCTTTATTTGCCATCCGTCCAGTGAATCATACTTTGACCAGGATTAGGACTTCAAACGATACGAAGATCACCCATTGTGAGAGATAGGGGAGGCCGGAGAGTTTAGGTACAAACTCTAACAATTACAGGAATCTTTGGCAAGCCCTAATCTTGAGTATGTGAAGAAGGGATCCGGGTTCTCCTCCATTTTAGTATATTGCTATACATGAACGCATCCAATCGCAGACAATGCATTCTCGTTCTTTAAACAATGGCGGTATTACTTTTTTCTCTAACACGTACTCTTCTGTAGGTAAGGTATCTGACAAAGTTTACCCTTATTAGGGCTTTCTTTTTTAATTCTTTTCAAAAATCAAGATGGCTGTTTAGTTCTAATAAATTAAATGCCGTAGGCTTTCTCGATCGAGGATATACTATTTACATACATGCCTCGAGATGGATGGCAGCATCTATATCGTCATTTCCCAAGTTGTTCCTCTGCCTTAGATTTATTATGTGTTTTAAAAAATAAATTGAAAAGCCTAGGATGCTGTTCAAATCAGGCTACCCAGTACGTTTCTGTCAGAAAATGTATAGTATCTGTCATAAAATTTTCAAATATTTTACAGTATCATTCTCTTTTTTTCTCCTTTTCTCCTTTCTTTCGCAATCCTATATACTTTGTATTCGTGGTTGTGAGAAATGGTCTCCTTCTTTGTCTTGTATTTTTTTTTAAAAAAAGACGACAAAACATTCTTACTTCTTTTGAATCTATATGCATCTATAATGTATTAATCGAACAACTGTTTGTCTGTATTCATAATGTTGGTTGGTACATCAGTCTGTGTGGTTGATTTAGACTTTCAGCCATCTGCGCTCCTGCATAAAGCAAAGCAAGAGTACACGTTTTCATGAACAAGCATAATGGAAGAGGGTTGGTGCTAGAATTAGAGTCGTTTTTATGTATTTTTTAAGAAATCTTTTTTATGTCGTTATCTTGCGCTAAGCTTTGTTCAGTCCTTGGGTCTTCTGGCTAGAGCAAGGTTTTCTGTCACACAACACTCAGTTCTTTACTGTGAGCCATCTGCTGATGATATAATTATGTTTACTTGACGGTCCACTCTTATGGTTCAATTATGTTGTGTGATTTTGAAAATCAACCAAGGTTTCCAACTACAATGTCAAAATTTGATGCCAAGAAGCTCAAACTTCTTGATGACTTAATTTTTTTGGATAAAACTTCTTAATGACTTTATGACCTGTTGGTTGTATAGAAACTTGAAACTAATTTTTAGACTGCATGAATGTATTATGAAGTTTGTTCACATCTGTTGCTTTTATCTACCTATGGTTAGTTCTGTTCAAAATCTGTATCATAGAGATTTTTCTATTCAAGTTCATAATTCCTCGACCGATGGTAGAGGCACACTTGATTGTTTTGTTGCATTTTTGTAGCTGGGACATCTGCCAGTGAATATATAGCGTCTTTTGCACTCAACTGCATCCGTTCAAAAAATATGGATACTAATCCTATTGCTTCTTTATTGAGAGATGGGATGATTTTGTGAGGAATATAATTGAATGTCTTAGGCAAGGTACTTATTGTTGCCTGGCCTAGAGCTTCTTTCCAGGGCTGCCGCCCGAGGTGCGAGTTATCTGGATCATGCATGCAATAGTATTCCTGCAAAAGTGAATTGAAAATTTGAATTCAGTTTCTTATGGAGTGAAAATGCAGCACTAGCTTGGTTCTTTTTCTGAAATCTGATGTTGCCCGTGTAGCAGTATCATCATAGGAAGAACCTTTCCTTTCTTGTCACTATTCCCTTAGCCACTTTATGTAAATGGCCGCGCATTCCCTAAACTCATCTTTTCTTACAACGATCAAGCAAATTATGTCGTTTGCCATGGTTAGCATTCTTATGAACATTATCCACTTTTGCTTATTACTTGTGCCTAATATGATGATCATGCGGAATGCAGTTATTTGTTGTGCTTGACTTACGACAGTTTTTCCACTACAGCTTCTTTTGGTACTCCTTGTTTGTCGGCCCTTTTCTGTATCGTGTAAGTTGGTGCACTGTTACTTTACATGTGTTATGTGTCATATCTGCATTGACTTCTGTTGAATCTCATGCACCGCTCCATGCTTCAGAAAAAGAAAAAAAACAATAGAACTGCGAGAATGGGCTTTTTGCCTAAAAGCGTTTTAGTAGGTGATTGAGTGTTGTGTTTTGACGGTAAGATCATCCATTCTTAAGACTAAAGCTCATGGATTTAGGAGGCCAGTTTGTTTCAATGCTTGTTCCCCATCACTGGCTAAGATCAATGCTTTTGCTTAAAGATTCGTAGCACCTAAACTGTTTCAATTTTTATGTTTTTGCCTATGGTCCTAGATTTATACCCTTTGCTCGGGGGCATTCCTATACTATTTTCAACGTTAATATCAACTTTCATTTAGCATTTGCCTAGGGGAGTCGCTAGAACTTTTAGTGAAAGATAGTATCTACTGCTTGTGCATTCTTTAATCGTTCCCTCAGGTACTTTTTTCTTTAAAGTTTTTTTTCTGGAGATACCGTGGTGTCATTGTGTAGTTAACTTGCATCAGCATTGTCTGCTGACGATAGTTTGATTACCATCTTTTAAAATTTTGTGATTGCTGAACATTACGACTGTGAAGCCATCAAGAACAAATAAGACTAGTCATGTTACATTGTGCTTGTCGGAGGATGGTCATGCAAATAAGAATATGATGAATGCTGCCAAATATGAAGAACACATTGAAGATAGAACCTATTGGTGATGACAGATTTGGATAGGAGTCAATTGAAGTGTTTCACAGGCGCCAAAGATGTCCCAAAATAAACAAAGATATTTGCCTCTTAAGTGTGGGGAGAAGAGAGATTGATGTAGAACTTTAAGGCTGTGGGTTGTGAAAATTACTAATTTAGACTAATCTGCAGAGCACACCACTCCATATTTGAGGCTCAGTTTCTTTTGGGTCAGCTTAGTTGCAGAGAAGGGGATGTTGGATGATCTCTGAGCTGTGAAGTAAACCTACAGCCCAACCAACTGCAGTTTGTTCTGGATTATGGGAGATACATTGATCAAATTGCAATTAAGATTTAACATTTTTGCAGAAACCCGTTTGTGAGGTTGATTGCTTGGATATAGTCTACAATTTGGTGCATTTCAAACTTTATTTTCCTGCCTCTGTTTGCTTAGTGGATTGTTCTTAACCAAGTTTCTGCCATACATATATATATAAATATACAGATGAGAAATCTGAGGGTGTAGGCTCCTCTGAAGAAGATCAAGAAAACAGTGGAGGAGAAACAGAATTACCTGACATCGATCCTAGAGCTGAAGATCGTGAGCTTAAAAACCACTTGTTGAGGAAATACAGCGGCTACTTAAGTAGTCTCAAACAAGAACTATCGAAGAAAAAGAAGAAAGGGAAGCTACCCAAAGAAGCTAGGCAGAAGCTACTCAGTTGGTGGGAACTACATTACAAGTGGCCTTATCCTTCGGTAATCTCAAGCTAATAAAATAAACCTAGATGTTATGATATGAACTGGAATGTGCAATACGCTTTACTGCTAGCGTTGATTTACAGGAGACAGAGAAAGTGGCATTAGCTGAATCAACTGGTTTGGACCAGAAGCAAATAAACAACTGGTTCATAAATCAGAGGAAGCGACACTGGAAACCCTCTGAAGACATGCAATTCATGGTTATGGATGGCCTGCATGCTCAGAATGCGGCTCTTTACATGGACGGCCACTACATGGGTGATGGTCCTTATCGGCTGGGGCCATGAGCAGCAATCCTCCTGTCGGGTTAGTTTCATTAATTCCCAAGACACAAGCAAGAAGATACCACTCGTGCCATGTGATAAAGTGGAAGGCAATGTATGTCGTAGAAACCTAAAACTGAAGTAATTCTTTTCAGGCTAAAAATTATTGTAATCTCTGTAGCCTTGGCTGTATTTTAAGGGCTATTGTCGCAGTTGTTATGTCTTTTTTTCTCGGAGCTTCGAGACAACCTCGCAATTTAAGCATAGGAGACGGGGGATTTCTTATGTGTTTAGTCTGCCTAGTGCATTTAAGTATGGAAGTGATGTTGGAAGGGTGATGCAGCCTACTGCATCAGAAGGGGTTTGTAATTTTGAGCTTGTTTACTATATGTTATGAACTTCAATTAGCTCGTTATTAAGTGTATATATTCAAAAGAAGTGTCGTGACAACGATATTTTTTTTTTAAATAATGACGGTGTGTATATATATAATAAAGATTATCTATACAGCAAAAAAACCCAGTATAGATATGCAACAGGCTGCTGAATAGATCAGCTGTATTCTACTATTTCACAATATATTATTATCTCAAGCACCCCAGTAAAAGTTTCGACCGGCAGGAAATGATCATCTGTCCATTTAACTCCAGGAAGATTAACACTGGCCCAGTTACATTCAAAAACAAAATCGTCTATCTAGTTGAAAACGTTATCATTTCTCTTCAGCCATAAACTCAAAACCATTGCAAATAACCCTTGCAACTTCTTGACTTTAATCAAATCTGGCCCTTACAACTCTATCATAGTTTTGAGTTGCACCCATGACAGTCCTCACTTCAGCATCAGTCTAGACTAACATAGCCAAACATCACGGCAATCAAGAAGAATATAAGAAGAATCTTCTTCTTTACCACAAAAATCACATTGTGAGTAGGAAGTAAAAAATTACTCAATCCCACATTGCAAAAGGAGCAGAGAGGTCTTGAGTTTATATGTGTTGTGTGATAGGATCATTTGTAACAAGATATATCTTTTAGGCCATGTGATTAAAAACTCAACTAAGTGTTGAAGCTGGGCAGGGGACCAGGGACCAAGTCGTGACAAGTGGTAGCAGAGCTGATTTCGCTCCCTCTTCCTTGTGAGTTTGCGTTGTTAAGTTTTGGTGGTAGGACAATTTGTAACAAGATATATTTTTGGGCTATGTGGTTAGAATTTATTAAACATGCTCATTTTCTTTTAAAATTAATTACAACGGGAAATGAGTTTGAAAAATCGTATTGCCTTAAGAGGTTCGGATTTGTCCACGTATTGTTGGGCTAGTCCGGATTTCATGGCTCCACATCTTCAGGGGTGAGTAATCCTAACCTTACTAATTTGACTTTCCATAAACTTTACCTAAAAAGCTACGATTTAGGTGTTACATTTCTTGTCCATACATCAGCATCAGGACGTGTAAATTCTTGTACAAAGCAGCTTCCAACTTTTCATAACATGCTCTAACCAAAAAAGAAACTCTATAGGAAGTCCACTCAATACTGTCTTCGAGCAATCCCTTTGGTTTAGAAGCTTCCAACAACTCTAGAAGGCTAGATGTGAGGATCCATTCCCGGTAAATGGAACCCTTACCACTGGGTAATCCCGATTAACCCAACACATGAACCAATCAAAAATTACACAAGGCTTACTTTGACTTTTCAAAACCAAAATTCTCATAATGCATAAAAATTTGAATTTTATTTTAAAAGGAGCATGACACATTACAAAACATATCCCACATAACAATCAATGGAGTAAACATACACATACAAAGAAAGTCTTAAATCACGAATAGCAAACCACACATCTCAAACATGCAACACATTACATCCATACACACAAGCCCAATCAGATCAACAAAAATACCCAAGACACACATCTCATATTGTAAACTCTAGGTTTTCGGATGCCATGTGTAAGCCTTTGGTGTGTTTTCTTGTTTTATGCCTAAGAGTAGTTTCATCATTTTTTTTCTTGTGTATTTTGTGTTAAATGAAATAATTGTGTGATATTGTGATTTTAAAGTATTTTTGGATATGTATTTAAAGATTATATGGTATGATTTGATTTTTCATGATTTTAAGATATAATTTATTATTTTTCGGGATGATATTTGATTTATAATTAAGTATCTTTGTTAGAAAATTATAATTTTTAGTTTATTGGAAAGATATATGGTGAAATTTTTATAAATTTTAAACTTATATCCTATTTACTATAATTTTTCTAAAATTTAATATATTTTCTGAATTATATTATTTTTTAAAAAATTAATATTATATTCTTTGTGTTAAATGATGTCATTTTGGTGAAAGCCAAAATGACACCATTACGTCATTGGCCCAAAGTAGGTATAGGCGGAACGTTTTGGCAAGAGCCAAAACGAAGCCATTTTGTTTTGTGTCTGATATAAAAGAGATTTTTTTTTTCTTTTCCCCTTTTTTCTCTCTCCTCCCTCCCTTCTTTCTCTCCCTGATTCCTTTCTTCTTTGACGGAACCAAAGATCTCCAGCTCATCGTCTGACCATTGCTCGTCTCACCACCGGCCTAGGGAGTTGCCTCTCCTCCGCAGCAACACATAGCCATAGGAATTGCGGTGATTGGATGCCGGATGCATCCAAAATCTGCCTGCGAAGTGTGTGATTTTTCTCCAAGGAAAATCACCATTTTCGAATTGTACCTATTAGCAATCTCGATCCAACTCCATATTCGTGATGTGCTGTCATTCATCACTCCAAATTACCCTCTTCCAAATATATAGTAGTATGCAGCAAGAAGGGTTGAATGCATTGACGAGACAGGATCAAGTTCGGGTGGAACTATACTTACAATGATATCAAGCGTACGTCGAGACCCCGACATACCCTCAATGTAGTGTAGCAAAGAATTATTGTAAGAAATTATAGTCGAACAATTTTAATGGATAAAAAATATGCAATAAAGTGTTTGAGCTCAATTTTGTAATAATGATCCAATCCTTTCCTAGCGTCATGCCCAAACCGTGGTCACGGACCCTTCTTAAGATGAAAATATCCAGTTCAATCCAGCTACTAAGAAGGAGAAACCCAGTATGACTGTGGGCACTCCAAGAGCTTAGAAGGTTTGAAGGCCCCTTCGTTTTCACCTGCTCCTGGTAACCTTAGTTTCAGACTGCGAACGTCGTCAACCTTCCAATATCCTCTCCTTCTCTCGTGTTTCACTTACCAAATATGTTTCTCTCTCCTCGTCTCGCTAGGTGTGTCACTCACAAATCGAGGTACTGACACTGATTTTGAATGTAGGAATTTATTCTATTGAGTTGATCAGGTATAATAGAAACATAAACCATAAAAGTTATATGAAAGAAAGATAAACTGAAACTAGAATTTTACTGATAAAATGACAGGGGCCTCGCTGAGGGCTCGGGCCTAACTACAGGTCTGGACTAAAAAGGAAATATTTAGCTATTCATGATCTAATGTTCAAACAATTCAAATCTAAAATAAAACATAAAACATAAAACATAAAACATAAAACATAAAACATAAAACATAAAACATAAAACATAAAACATAAAACATAAAACATAAAACATAAAACATAAAACATAAAACATAAAACATAAAACATAAAACATAAAACATAAAACATAAAACATAAAACATAAAACATAAAACATGAGATGATTCTTTCGACCACAGACGGTCTATATATATAGGATCTCACAGGATCCTCTAATTAAGCTTTAGATTAATTAATTTTTTTTCCAAGAAAAGAAACACTCTGGAAAATCCTGAAAAGGAAATTGTGGTCACAACCAGTTATCTGCAAGTCTTTAATCCCATAGATTGCGGTGGCCCCAATCTTCCCATGATCCAGGTGCTTTCCATTCAAAATCTGCACAAATCTAGCATTTATGGATAAAATAAAAAGTATATTAGATTGAGTGATTAAGGGCACAGATTTTCATAAAGATTGTTAGATATCAAAAATATTAAACGCAAAATATCTAGCAAATAAACACAACATCAAATATCCACATACTTTCCACATGCTTGTCCCTAAGCATATATTTTAATCTCAGGAAATAAAAATAGATTAATAAGGTTAATAAAATGGAATCTAAGATCAATGTGGGTTGTAAGGACCCAAACTTAACCTATTTGGACCTTTATCATTGTAAAACCCAAACAAGCCCTTGCAAGGTCCTATTTGAATTTTACAAGACTCAAGTCACCTAATTGTTAATTTTATTACTTGACTTATATACTATTTAAAGGTTGGAGAGTGAGACCCCGATCTTTCCTAGTTTAGATGTCCAGGAAGTCTAGGAAGTCCAGGAGCCAATACAACTGAAATGATTATTTTTCCCCTGAAGAAATGGATGCATGATGACCTAAAATAGTTGCTGCCAGATATTTTCTATTTTAATTCTGGTATTTTTATATTAATTATCCTTAGTTTTACCCCTTATTATCTAAGGTATTAGATAATTCTTCCTTTTAAATAGAATTTTTTTTAATAGATTTATCCATATAATAGAATTATCCTTTAATTATCTTTTTAAGCTTAAAAGTAGAGATTTATCTCTTAGCTAAACCTCCTTAGACACGTATAAAAGAGTGGCCACCCTATCCCACCTAAACATACCAAAACCCACATAGAAATTTCGTAATTTATCCCCTTCTTCTCAATTTTTGATTTTTGCCTAAACCCTAGTCGAAACTCCTTGATCTTCAAAATAACATAACTCTTTCATCCTTTATCGGATTCTTGAGAATAATAGCTTGTTGAAAAGCTCTCTTCATCCTCTTTCCAAACATCTTAGGTTTTTCATCGTTAAAAGTTTAATCATATTTCAACGGAATTGCCAAAATCTACTTGAACTTCAAAATAGCGTAACTCTCTCATCCTTTGTCGGATTCTTGCGAATAATAGCTTGTTTGAAAGCTCTCTTCATTCTCTTTCCAACCATCTTGGTTTTCATCTGAAGGTTAGTTTTTCTTTGTTAAAAGTTAAATCGTATTTCGGCGAAAATGCCAAAATCTGCTTGAACTTCAAATAACATAACTCTCTCATCCTTTGTCGGATTTTTATAAATAATAGCTTATTGGAAAGCTCTTTCCATTCTCTATCCAGAAATCTTGGGTTTTTTCTTCTGGAGGTTAGTTTTTATTTTCCGTAATTTAGGTCGAAATTTGGCGGGATTAGGTTTCAAAATTGTGTGATTCTGCCTTCAATTGATTTCTGTTATTGTTCCTCTTATTCTTATGATTGTTTAGCATCTATTCATGATTTTAAAATCATGAAGTCATCCTTTGAATCTTCCCTATTCATGAAATCAGCATGCCTTACCTTTACCCTATTGATGCCTATCTTGATTAACTGATTAACCTATTGGATTCCGACCTTGTTTCTTTTGATTATACATGTTATAAACACCTATTCCTTTCTTAACTTCATGAAATCACAACCCGTAACCTCTCTAATGTTGAAATCGCAAGTTTCCCTATAAACCTTAAGGTGTTGCCAAAATTTGTATATTGAATTAGGGTGAAATATCAAGTGGATTCTTACTGAGTTATTGGCCATCACATCACGCATTCAGGGGAAAGATATTACTGTATCCGAATCGCTGGATTTGGGTAGGTTAATTGGTAAGGATTCCCAATACTTTGGTTTTTAATTAAGTAGTCTTGTGGCTTAGTACTGTGTGGTCTTTGCCTTGTAATTATTTAGGAGATTATGATCTTATTGGAAAGGCAAAGGATTGCATCTGATTCAGACATGTGAGAGGTAGGATCTATGCCTCATCGACTCCTTTGGTTACCCTATTGTTTGATTATTTGAATATGAGTGAATTCGATTGCTTATCTTGGTTATATGCTTGCGGAATATGTGATTATGATGATAGGGAATCTCGGAAGTTAATAGGAAAATAGGTTTCCTGATTCGGTTATGAATTTTAGGATTGATATTTGATTTGTATTGTGATTTGATTGAGGATCCTTTGTTGTGATTTGTGTATGCGTGTACTATGTGTGTATGTGTATGTGCCCTATTTGTGCTTTGTTTGAAGGATTCTTTTGTCGCTGGCCGTGCGAGGTAAGTATTGTTGCTCCTAGGGAGAGGAGAGATGCTTACCGAACTGGGAGGTTTATGGGTGGTTATTCCTAGTAAGAGCTCGTTGAATGCCCTGTAGGCCGGTCCAAGTACGGACGTCAGGAAGCCTTGTAGGCCAGTTCGAGTCTGGACGTTAGGTTGTCCTGTTTAAGAGTGACAGGATGACTTGTATGCACTGCTGCAAGAGTGCTCCTAGGCCAATTCAAGTCTGGATGTCGGAGATAACTAAAAGGCTTGCTGCAATATTGATTGTCTAACCATTTACCCTTTTTGCAGTAAAGCCTTGGAGAACACAGGTGGAAGGGGATGACCTTTTTTTTTCCTAATGCCGAGAGTAATCTGATGAGTTTTCCTGCCTGTGTACTTCTAATTTTCAAAAGTGTTTGTAGTCCACCCTCAGCCTTAGTTTCGGCCCTAACCCTTTTGATTGATTCTTGAATTACGTGATATCCTTAGATGAGTAGGGATTATCTGATGTTGTTTAAGAGATGTTTAATTGGGAATCCCTAGGACTTATGATGTTGTGACCCTACTGAGATTCTTGTAATCTCATATGTTCTTTTCTCCCCCTTTGCAGGCTTAAGTGTGTACTTTGTTGCTGGTACAAAAGGTGTGAGATCAAGGCTGCACGGCTGGACGAATTTGCACCCTTTTTCTATTGAATACGCATGCCATGTCTTTGAACTTGTGTGAATTTGTATTCTGGCTTTCCAATCCCTTTTTCTCTTTTTGTTGCTTCCGAAATATGCACGATATTATTGGTTGATGTTTTGAGATTCTTATGGGACTTGTGTGTTATGTTTCCACTTGTTTTGAGTATTATATAAGTCTTCCCCTGATATTTTCTTTCACACCGTATAAGCCATAAATTCATTAATGTATGAATATGCTCCAATCTTTAAATAGCATATAAATCAATCAATAAAATTGACAATTAGGTGACTTGAGCCTTGTGGGATTCAAATAGGACCTTGCGAGGGCTTATTTGGGTTTCACTGCGGTAAAGATCCTAATAGGTTGGGTTTGGGTCCTTACATGGAGTATGTTTATATATTAACGAGTTTCTAGCTTATACAGAGTGAAAGAAAACATCAGCGGAAGACTTATATTAACATTGAAAACAAGTGGAAACATAGCACGCAAGTCCCATTAGGAATCTCAAAACATCAACCAATAGTATCATGTATATTTTGGAAGCAACAAAAAAGAGAAAGAGGGATTGAAAAGCCAGAATACAAATCCACATAAGTTCAAAGACATATCATGCGTATTCAATATGAAAGTGGTGCAAATGAAGTATTCATCCAACCGTGCAACTTTGATCTCACACCTTTGGTTACAACAACAAAGCACACATCTAAGCCTACCAAGGGGGAGAAAAGAAGGGATGAGATTACAAGAATCTCAATAGTGTCACAACATCATAAGTCCTAGGGATTCCCAATAAAACATCTCTCAATAGCCAATTGATCAACACGTAAAATCAGCTAAGATATCTAATTAAAATTGCAAGCATCAATCACACATAATAGGGCCAAAATCATCACAAACACACACAATATAAGGGTAGGCCAAAATTGATAAAAAAAAAAGGAGAAAGACTGAAAATACTTTGTATTCAGAAGCGCACAGGCAGCCTATAACATAATCTGATTTTTAAAACCAAGGTTTGTCCCCATCTTCCCATGTTGTCCAAGGTTATGTTGCAAAAAAGATAAAATGGCTGGACAATCATTATTACAGCAAGCCTTTTAGTTGTCTCTGACATTCAGACTTTAACTCATCTAGGAGCACTCTTGAAGCTACGCATACAAGTCATCTTGCCACACAAAAACAGGCATCCTAATGTCCAGACTCGAACTAGCCTACAAGGCATTCCTGACTTGAACCGGCTTATAAGGCATCCAACTAGCTCTTGATGGGAATAACCACCCATAAACCTCCCGGTTTGGTAAGAATCTCTCCTCTCCCTAGAAGCAACAATACTTACCTCGCATGACCAGCGACAAAAAGATCCTTCAAACAAAGCATAAACAAGACACATACACACATAGTACACACATATACAAATCACAACAAAGGACCCTCAATCAAATCACAATACAAATCAAAGATCAATCCTCAAAGTCATAACCGAATTAGGAAACCTATTGCCCTATTAACTTATGAGATTCCCTATCATCATAATCACACATTCTGCAAGCATATAACCAAGACAGACAATCGAATTCAATCATATTCAAACTGTTAAACAATAAGGTAACCAAAGGAACTGATGATGCATAAATCCTACCTCTCACGTGTCTGAATCAAATGCAATCCTTCACCTCTCCAATAAGATCAGAATCTCCTAAACCATCATAAGGCAAAGACCACACAATACTAAGCCAGAAGATACTTAATTAAAAACCAAAGACATTGAGAATCCTGACCAATTAGCTACCAAAATCTAGTGATCCGGATGCAAAAATATCTTCCCCCTGAATGTGTGATGTGATGGCCAGAAACTCAGTAAGAAATAACCTGATTATTCACCCTAATTCATCATACAAATTTCGAAAACACGTAGAGCTTAATAGAGTATATACGATTTCAATATTAGAGAGGTTAGGGATTGCAATTTCATGAAATTAAGAAAGGAATAAATGCCAATTACTCAAATGATTAAAAGGAACAAGATTTGAAACCAATAGATAAGTTAATTGATCAAATTTAAGCAAACATAGGATTAGGAATATGGCATGCCAATTTCTTCAATAAGGAAGATACAAGGGCTGAATTCATCATAACATAACAAGGATAGGTACCAAATATTCAAATGATGAAGATGAACATAAACAGAAACCCAAAAGGGGTTGAATCAAAAGAAATTCGGCGACGAACCCTAAAAATTGTGGCAACAAAATTAAAAAGAAAAACACTAACCTTTTGTTTATGAAACCAAAATAATAAGATGCACAATGAAGAGAGGATTCCAACAAGCTATCACACACAAGGAATTGATGAAAACCAAGCAACTTTGGCTAGGGTTTTCGAAGAAGAGAAGTCGACACAAAAAGGGAGAGTGTGAGACCCTGTTGGTTCCTAATTTAGATGTCCAAGAAGTTCTGGAGCTGATGCAGCTGAAATGACTATTTTTCCTCTGAAAAAATGAATATGATGGTCTAAAATGGTTGCTTCCAGACTCATCACATAAGGTTTTATCCAAAAACTGAGTATTGATTATGATAAGACATATTCTCCAGTGGTGAATACAATAACATTTCGGTGAATCCAAAAGTCATATATCTTGTTAATTTCCTTTAAAATGGTGTATAGTTTGTCTCATTTTTTTAAATATTTAATCAATATTATTTCTAATTTCTCTTAAAAAATATTTTCAATATCTTTCTATGTCTTAAATAATAATTTAAATAATAAAAAATATTCTAAGTGATAACTAGATTAATTTGTTTCCGTGTAACTCAATTTGTTCATATTATTTTTTTAAATTTAATCCGAGACTATAAATTATTGATATAATATTATATTTATCTTAAAATATAGAATTATTCCTAACAAATTTTTTATGTCTTATTATATATATATATATATATATATATATATATATTTCAAATAATTTTATTTAACTATATAAAAAATATAGATAAATTTTAAATATAATTTATAATAAAGTAACGATGAAATAGCTCAAATAGTCTACATATAATAAAAAAAAATCATGAATATGAGTTTTATACACTAGCATCATTTTTTATGTTAATATTCCTTTCTAAATTTAAAGTATAGCGGTGAATGGTTACTAACCACCAACAAAAAATATTTATGTTCTCTCCTTCAAGCCACACAAAAGACTAATTAAATAAAATATAAAAATATCGCTTAAATAGAAGCCCATGTCCATCGTCCCTCTCTCCGTGCAAGCACCGACGTGTCAATATTGGCCCACAGCCCATGTTTATGAAGTGGACTTGTGCTCCATTTCTGGCCCTAGAACTAAAATCTCTTGAAACTATATAGTACAGCGAGTCTACCTAATATGAGCAGCCGTCGTTTTAAGAAGAAACATCTCCAAGCGACACTGCCAAAATGTCCAAATTTGCGTGCAAATTTTGGTATTTTCGGAGCACCTGCCTATTTTGCTCTTTGGTTGTATCTCTCTTCTTTTCATTCTTTTTCTAATTATGACACATTAATTTTATCTTTCTTTTATCTTCTGACATGTAGAGTACGTTACGTAATGTTTCTATGCAACACATCTTGTGTACATATTTTCTATCCTTATCTTGTGTGTAATATACTTATGTTACATAATACTGCGGGTACACAATCTTAATATACAATCCTGTATACACATCTTATATTATAGAGATGTAATTAATATATCGAAATTAAAAAAGGAAAAAAAAGGAGAAATATAGTCAGTATATTTAAATAAAAAACAAAACATAATTTATTAAAAAAATAATATAACATAAAAATTGACCCAAAATTATAAAAATTTAGCATAAAATTATTCTGAAAATCTTATAATAAAAATTACTATAAAAAATTTATCTCTTAGAGGGAAAAAATGACGTCATAATCCGAAAATACCATAACATTATTCTACACTATATCAACTTCTATATTTCTGTAGTCTTATGGATCCGAATATTAAACCCGTAAAATTTAAAAATTAAGGATTTTAAGCATTACCGGATAAAATCGATTTTAGATTTAAGGAAAAAATTTATTATAATTATAATAATTATTAATATTATTAAATAGTTAGATAAATTGGTAAGTATGTAATTTATCTTATAGATCTTAGGTTCAAATATCATTATTTTTTTAAAAATTTATTATTAAAATTTAAAAATAAAACTTGAAATTTATTAAATTAAATATAAAATTGGTTGTCCAAATCTAACTTATTGATTTATTAAATATCAGATAAATCAACCGGATTTAATCAGTTTTATTCAATATAAAATTAAATCAAAACAAAAAAATAAAAAAAATAAAAATTATTATATTAATTTTATAATAGTAGAATTTTATTTGATAATAAGTTAATATATTTATTATTTTATGTTATTCTAGATGTAACACCTACTCAAGACAAACTCCAGTTCCTACAAGAAACCAAATCCCAGCGTATTAGATTGGTGTTACCAAATAATGATGACTTTGCATAGCTGTCTGTCTTCCCATAACTCCAGCGCCGCCCACCAGACTTTGCATAGCTGTCTGTTTTGGGATGCGCATTAGCAAACACACTTCTTTCCAAAGCACTTCTATCTCTTAGTAAAAGTTGTTCTGGACAGGTATGGCTTTTCGACAACTATTTTCTGTCCATATTATTGTGTAGTTTTAAATAATGGACGCCATCAAATTTAAAAATGGAATTTTTGTAATAAATATTTCTATAAATAGACTACTATTAACTCCTCATCATAACGCTCGGGTGGAGTATAATAATTCTCTCCGTCTTATCAATACTTGTATGTGGAGAAGAGAACACGGATCCATTCAAAAGAGTCGACTGTGTATAATGAGAAAACAGTTAATACATAAAGGTTCCGTGTTTAATTGCTCTAAAACTCTGCCCTCTTGGCATTTTCTTTGTTTGTGTCCGCGGCTGCTCTGATTCTTACTGACCACGATCATTTATTGCTCCCTGTACCTCTATCTGTCAACCTCTCCCTCATTCTCTATTAATCTTCCTCTGCCAATCCTTCTATTGTTCTTGTCACCAAACTACCAGTAAGATTTCCAGGGAACCACGTGAAGCCACAATGATCCGGAGATCTGCATTTTTACGCAGTTTAGTTCTATCCGTACGAGTTGGCTCCTTTTCATCTCAGGTTGGTCTTTACTGCTTTAGTTCTGAGAGCCTTTTTATCACAGTTCATCATTAGGCCTCGCTATGTGTAATTTATGCTGAACAATAGAAAGATGAAAATTTTGTATCTGTTCTTGGTTCTTCTGTATGGACACTTGAGAATGTTGTTATTTATATATAAAAGGGATAGCATTAGAAGGTTGGAGAGTGGACTTTTATTTGACTAGACTAGAAGCAGGACTAAAAATGTTCTGCCCTCCGAGCAAAGCATGACAATGATATGGAGTACTCTTGGAAGCTTTTAAAATACATAAAGGATTTGCGCGGTGCATGACCGCTGTTAGACTTTGCTAAGATTTGAAGTTTCTTTTAGTTAGCCACAGGTTATCTCAAGTCATCAGAGAAAGACGGGAGATTCCAAGCTGCTAGATTCGAGTACAACGGGATCTCTTTCTTTTTCTTGGACAATCACATTTTTTCGTCAGCCACAGGTTATCTTATGTCATTACTGAAAGACAGGAGATTCCAAACTCGTAGATTCAAGTGCGAAGGGTTCTGCTTTGCCTTGGATATATCTTGACTAAAACTGTGATAACTAACTAATAGTCTACCCAGGTCAATTTCTTGCGCTAGTTGATGGCAAGAAGAAAATCCTACGGGACTGTGGATTCTTATTTCTTAAGATGATTAGCAAGTTTGTGCTGAAATTTGAAAAGCGTGACCGAGGAATTTAGTTTCTGTTCTATTGCAGTTTATTCATCTTTTGCTGCACTTGTTTTCAGCCCAGAACCCCTTCTCGTAGAGCATCAAATGCTGCCACTTCTCTACAACAAGTGTATGAATCCTCTGTTCACAGGTGAATTCAGTTTTTAGTTTTGTTACTCTAGTCAGGAATTGAACCATCATGCATAATTCTGTCCAGCAGAGTCCAAAAAATCAAGTATGGTATCAGCTGTTGCCTGCACTACCGGTGGTTAATTAACTAGGGTCTCGTATTGAATATTGATTTTACATGTGTTCTTAAAGTCAACTTTGTCATTGGAATCTGCACTTTCAATGGCTTGAAGAGCATAAAAGATAAGTGCGTGGTAAAAGATTATGGGGAAGAAAGTGATTTTACTTTAGTCTGGATATGATAATGATTGTGTTTAAAGCTAGGGTAATGAATATCCTCTCCATGATCTCCTTCCACCTAATTGCTTCGTCATCACAGTTATCCTTTTGGTCTATACCAATTTGAAGATGCGTCCAAGGATGCTTCAACTTTGTTTAGATGTTATTATCATATTCCTGTGTGTCAACTTACATCATTTTCATTGTGTCTTTTCTTTTTGTTGGGTCTGGTAGAGCTGATGACTATGCGGATGTGGATTGGGATAATCTAGGATTTGGACTCATGCCAACTGAGTACATGTACATGATGAGAAGTCGTAAAGATGGGGAGTTTGAAGAGGGAGAGCTCAGTCCATTCGGGGACATTAGAATAAGCCCCTCTGCAGGAGTATTAAATTATGGGCAGGCAAGCTGCACTTAGAGTTTGTCTCTTCCAATTAATTCAACTAGTTGCCCAATGCATTGATACTGTTCTGAGTTTTATTAGACCTTACATGCTTATTATTCAAGAGCTAGATAAAGTTGGGTTTACTTGATTATTGGCCTTAAAAGAAGTGGGACAGAAAATGTTTTGGTTGTCTTACCTGGAAATCTGTTTAGGGACTGTTTGAAGGCATAAAAGCATACAGGAAGGAAAATGGTAACCTTCTTCTCTTCCGGCCGGATCAGAATGCAATCCGATTGAGGAATGGTGCTGACAGAATGTGCATGCCTTCTCCCTCCATTCATCAGTTTATCGAGGCAGTGAAACAGACAGCTATTGGCAACAAGCGTTGGGTAATTCCTCCTTTATTTCCAACTGCCAGTGATAAATCTCACAGAAATTGCTAATCCTGAAAAAAAATTACACCTCAACCTTGTTCTGGTTAACAGGTTCCTCCTCCAGGGAAAGGTACGTTGTACATGAGGCCATTGCTTATGGGAACTGGTCCAATATTGGGAGTGGCACCAGCACCAGAATACACATTCCTGATTTATGCTTCCCCTGTGGGAAACTATTTCAAGGTATAGTTTCTCTCTTTGGTGAAAGAAAATATAAATCCTTGACCTTCATGACTCTCCACTGGTGTTTTTCATGCTATCTGATAATTCTATTAATTCAGGACGGATTGGCACCTCTGAACTTACTTGTGGAGGAGGAGTACGTTCGTGCATCTCGTGGTGGAGCTGGAGGAGTGAAAGCAATTAGCAATTACGCCCCGGTAAGTGACTTAAACTCTTGACTGGCTAGCCTTTGATGAGTAGGTTCTTTCTTCTACATCTAACGTGCTCTTGCCTCTGACGAATAGGTTTTCAATGCAATGACGAGGGCAAAAAGCAGGGGATTTTCTGATGTCTTATACCTTGATTCGGCGAACAAAAAAATCCTGGAGGAAGCCTCCTCTTGTAACATTTTCATTGTCAAGGTAAAGTTACGGGAACAAACCCTGGCTAATCCATGAAAGAAGAGTGACAATTAATCGCGGCATTTATTCTTACTCAGGGTAATCTTATTTCAACTCCTGCTACAAATGGAACTATTCTCCCAGGAATCACACGAAAAAGCATTATAGAGATTGCTCGTGATTCTGGTTACAAGGTGAATACTGGTAACTCTAGGTTTTACATGTTAATTATGAAGCTAAATATACTGTAAGATGTAGGGAAACGAAAGAACAGCTCTCCCAGTGCTTTGTAACGCATATAGGGTAGGATTGGTTTCCTCCAGGCTGCAACCTGAAAACAGAACCATCGATGTTTTAGGTTGAGGAACGTGAGGTTACCGTGGATGAGTTGGTCGAGGCCGAGGAAGTTTTCTGCACAGGAACTGCGGTGGTTGTTGCTCCTGTAGGCAGTATTACCTATCGAGAGAACAGGTAACCATGTAATTGAGGGGATGATGCCACCATCTACTACACAAAATATGCAATAAACTAATGATATTTTTCTTCTAATCTCTTGTTTCATTGTACTTGCAGGATTGAATTCGAAGTTGGGGCTCAATCTGTGTCTCGGCAGTTGCACTCAACTCTAGTTGGAATTCAAATGGGTGTTATCGAGGATAAGAAAGGGTGGACTATTGAGATAAATTAAAATCTCTTCCTCCGACCAGAGGGTGTAAAGAATTATTATGGTTCTAATTAGTTTGGAGGGTGGAACTTCTTGTTGAACCAGATGGTGTAAAGAATTATTATTATGGTGTTTTTTTTCTAATATATATAAAATAAATATTTTTAAATTAATTTTGTAATAATAAAATTTAAAATTTTCATTATAATCTTATTTGAATAAGCATGTTTACAAAATATATTATAAAACTTATGTAGATAAAATAAGAATAATTGATAAGAAAAAACATACAATAAAAAGGAATGCAACAAAACATGCCATCCATGCGTGTTTAAATAAGATTTCTTATAATAAAAGTATAAAGATGCAGTTATTAAGTTTAGATATTATAGATATTTCTATTAAGATGCTTTATTTGTTACTATCTTACAGTCTCTTCCTTGAGAAGAAGGCGTGTCCTACCCAGAAGAATTCATTTCATTGAATAAAGCAATAATATTCTTTAGTCATTTATTTTTCTCTACATGGTAATGGAGTCTTTCACCCCAACGAGCTTGACCCTCTATTTTTTCTTTCTTTTTTCTTTGTTGCCAACATTATTAGATCTCAAAATATTCTTACAATATGATGATACAAAAAGTCTTCTACTCCAATTATAGTTGTTGTCCAATGTTATCAAAGTCCCGAAAACTTTTAACAACCGAGGCAGTCGTCAGTTCTCAACCAATAACTAGCAATGGCGATCTTCTAATTGTCCTAATGTATTGCCTCAATCGCGTAACAACACAAGGATCTCTGTTTTATGTGACGTGGATGCAAATTAAGCCACTATAAGATGCCAATTACGTAACAAATATGGTCATGAAGTGAATGTCTGTTGCTTTAAATCTCATAACCATTTGGAGGCCAAAACGAATTGTACAAGCCACAGGCCCCCGCAAGAACCTTGGATCGTAGACACTATTAAACATGGAGAAGTATGGCAACAATGGCAGCATATTCATGGGTGATGGAAAAAAAGTACCAATAACTCACACTGGATCTACTCAATTAATCACATTAAATAATGCTTTCTAGCTCTCTCAAGCTTTATATGCACCCAATATACAACATAATCTTATTTCCGTTTCACAATTTTGTCATTACAATCTATTCTCAGTTGAATTTTTTGCACACTCACCAATAACCTTTTTCAGTTAATAAAAGCATCTCAATCAATACATAGGCATCAAAGGTTTTAAATTTTATCTTGAAAAAAATTTTCTTTATCTTTCTAAGTCGGAGACAAATTTAGTTTTTGTAATTCTTGCAGTTCAAATAAATCACATCATCTACCGTTTTATAATTTCACATTGTCCAGTTCACATTCCTTACAAATAATCTTTTAGTGATCCACGGGGACCATCTCCAGTATTATCTTGATAAAGGTATTGCCTTTTATGTTAGATTTAGTAGCTACGGATACGAGAGGTAATTGAAGCCGAACCTTATGGTGAGAGGTTAGATGTATTTGAAAAGAAAGTATTGACTAGAATTTCAATATCGAGAAATAAATCTATGCAGACCAATTAGATTTAAGCACGAGGGAGGTCAATTTTACAAAAATAATTTCATTAGCACCTGAAATATCGTAACACAATATTCTAAGATAAAGCGTTAGAAAAGCATTCTAAGATGAGATAGAAAATATTAGACAATTTTACTATTTTTTTTTTTAGTATTTGAATTCAACTGATTAATCAAATTAATTAGTAGATTAGCTTTTTCAATCAATATTATTGTATATATATTAAAAAAGTATTATATTATTGTATTTTTTTCTATCAATTTACCAAATATATTTGGATTCATACTTTACAAAAAAAAAAAAAAACAGAGATCAAAGAAATTTTTCAAAAGTTTCATCTTTCAAAAATTTATCAGTTTATGGTAGCATTAAATTTAAAAGTTTAAACTCCTATTTAAATTCAAATGGCATTGAACACTGGGTCAGTCCTCCTTGCACACCTCAAGGAATCGCTTCTGCTAAAACATCGACATCGGCACATAGTTTAAACAACTGGAATAATTCAATATCAAGCTTCCCTGCCACTAAACCTTTGGTCATTTGCTTGTCACCATGCAGTCTACCTTATCAATTGTCTTCACACTCCTCTCTTAAAGTATAAATCACCATTTCAGGTATTATTTGATCAATATCCCAATTGTGATTCATTAAAATATTTTTGTTATCTTTAAACCCATTTGCGACAAACAAGCTTGAACTAGATCAACTCTTTGTGTTTATTTTGGTGTTTCCCTTACCAATCATTGTCACCAGTGCTATGACCCAATAAATTCAAAAATTTATTTGTCTCGTTATGTCCAATTTTTTAAAAATATTTTTCCTTTCAAGATTAATTTTTCTGACTAATAAATCTAAAACACTGGAGTGAGATATACCATTAAAATTAACACAACACAATACCTAAGTCTTACCAAACCATTTGATTTCAAATTTACCCTCACCTATTATCCTTCTTCTCAATCACACTCCATCAAGAGTCCCTACTTATCCAGCAAACACCGTTAGCTCACAGTCCACCTACTTTGGCATTGCCCCAATGAGTTCTCTAACTAGAACCTCTTCACACTCTATAAATGATGTTATCCATCCACACTACCAACCAAATTTTCCTCCATCCAATAATTCCACAAGTCATAAACCCCTCCTAGCCCCCAAAACCCTACCATCTCACAATAATAGAGTCGTCATTCATTTATTGTTACATCCCAAATTTTAAAAATTTCATACGACAATCAATATAGACTCACTATATACACTGTTACAATACTCGACAATGCATATAACGAGCCTATAAGGTTAGCATAGAATTCAATAGTGGAGGTAAATTAACTATTATATTAATTAAACAAATAGCGAAAGTAAAAAAAAAACGATATCGATTCAGGTGATATCATGGTATACAGGTCACGCTACCATTTGTAAGATTTACATATTTATTTATCTTAGTCTTGGTTCTCTGATTACAAAATGTCATGCATGTAGACTAGGGGAATACATATCATGTACACCGTATACTAGGAACCATAAGGTAAATCCTAACCTCGTCTCGCGCTAGAATCCGACTGCCTATCTACCTCGAGGGATGCCACGAACATATCCATTCTTGTTCAAATTCAGATCAAGAGATCTGGCAAAAACCTCCAAGGTGAGCAGACAGGAAAAATATATACAGCACATCACATGCATACATGCAAAATAGATCTAGGCACATAGGCACACAAGTGCATCAATAGGTCACAGTCAGCACGTATATTCATTCTGTGCAAAGTGAGACCGTGACAGGGCAAGCTTTAACTCACAATCTTTCTAGTGCTAGGAATAAGATTGAGATTCTTCAGTGATACTTCATGATTACCTTTGCTATTACATATTATTGCCCAAAACCACTGACGATGCTGGAGTGTTAGGTAATGGTAACTCCACGTAAATGGTCCCCACTCTGAAGGATCCTGTCTCGTGATCATCGGCTTGTTCTTGTAGTTCCTTTCCCACCTTATAGCTTCTTTCTTGGTGTCTTCATTCCTTGCTACTAAACCCGGAGAACTCTCAAGAGTTGCATAGGTTACCCTATACGACTTTCGTGCTTTGCATAACTCATACCACGATGCGTCCATTGCATCATATACATTTCAATATAAACACACAGTAAAGCACTATTATGGCATTCACACATCATACCTTACCTTAGCATGCACATCATATCTATGCAACTCATAGCATAACATGTATTTTAACGAATAACATGGCAAGCAACATGATGCCGTTTTGGCTTGGATCCGTTTAAAAAATCAATTTTTTTTTTCTTCTTTTCTTTTTTCTTTCCTCCTTTCTTCTTCCTTCTTCTTTCTCTATTCCTGTGTTCTCCCTCAGTCGGCTGGTCCAGAAGTCGCATCTCCCCATCCCACCGTAGCAGCTCGTCACCACTGGCACAGATCAAAGTGCATCCTCCTTAGCTTCTATCGGCCACCATAATCGCGGTAAAAGGCTGCTGAACACTCCCTCCCAGAGCTTGCGAGTGAGTGGGTTTTCCGGCCAAAAAATAGCTGATTTTCGGCCTACCCCTGTGAGTAATCACCAAATCAGTTCCGGAAGTGTGTTCCTTGCATCCTTAGCTATGTTTTGATGTATGAATCTTTGAAAATGGTTGGGTTTAGTGCAACTTAAGGATTTTTGGTTTCTTCTTCCAATCCAACCGCGTCCAGCCAGTCTCCGGCCACGCACCGCTCGTTGTCGCCGTCCGGCTATGCACTGCCACCACTCTTCGAAACACGAAATTTGTTTCTTAATTTCGACATTCTGGTCACGATGGTATCGTCAGTTTTTTTATTTGACTTATGGTTTGTTAGATATGGACATTTAAAGATTTTCTCATAACATATATTTTGATTTTAAATGATAAATTATGGTTTTATAAATAATACTATATTGATAAAAATATAATTTAAGGGGCTTATTAACCTAACTTTGGATTTTTATGTTATTTTTGAAAAAGTTGAATTTGCCTCATTTTGCATGTTGGCTTATATAAATCATAATTGTATGTTTGGTATGTTATGCAGATGTGTGACTTGTATTGATTCGTATGGATTGTGGTTTGGTTATCTGCGATGCTTGTTGATTGGTCATGTTATGGCTATGTACAGATGAGTAGGGACATCACACTTTACATGATTTTTTTTAAAAATGCATGTATGAGTTTTATGCTTTTCAGAAAATTAAATGGTGAATCATATTTGTATTTGATACTTATATTGGTTTTACTTTGTTTGGTATTGAGAGGCATAGTGTGTAATTGTGCACGTGGTTGCACCATTTGTTGAAACATGATTGTTAGTGAGATTTTATGCCTGTTTTTTATATTACGAAATTGGTTTGAGTTTAACCTGTTTGGATTGGTTTTCCTATTCCACTATGATTACCTATGAGTATCCAATGCACTGATGACGATTAACTGAGATCGGTGACCGACGGGTCACGTACTCCCTTTGGCACCCCTTTTCGCAGAGGGGATTTAATGTCCACACGAAGATGGTCAACATGGGTTGACCTTAGCCTTCGATAACATTAGTATGAACTATATTTTCGAGTAAATCAAATTAAACACTGGTGGACCCTGAACACTTCCTGATCAGAAATTGGATGGGTGTTTCCTAGCCAATTTTCCAGCCCGATTTTAAATTGAAAATGTATGAGAGTATTTACAATTCATCTTATTTGTTATTTTTGGTTGACTTAGTTTGAGATTGAGTTTTGCTATCGAATTGTTCAAAATTACCTTTTCAGTATGGTTCTCATTTATGATTTATACATGTATATATGATCCCTATTTCTCTTACCTAGATATTTAACTAACTGGCTTACTACCGTTCAGATTGTGCTATAAGTGCAGGTTGTCAGTCGTCCGTCTCTCGTGGTTAATCTCAGAGCAGCATGATTTTAGGTTTGATTAGCATTCGATTTGATTTGTAAATATGGACCGGACTATATTTTGTTATTACACTTGTGATTACCATTTTGATTGTATACATGATTTCTAGTGCTTGACTTTTGTGGGTTTTATTGGTTATGAGATACATCTTATTTGGTTGGGCATTGATTGACAGTGACATATTTTACTGAGACATGGTTTTACCATAGATAATATTTAATTTCTCTGTAGATTTTATAGTTTTGTTTTTACTAGTCTTACAGGATTCTGAGGTTAGCAGGGTAGTTGCTATTCTTAGGGTTTTGTGGCAAAGGTATTTAGCCCGAAGTAGGATATGAGGCGTAACATAACATGCATTTTAACAAATAACATGGCAAGCAACACTAGAAATTTCATGCCTTTCAACAACATATGCAATATTTCAATTTATTTACTTGGAAATAGATCTGGTGTCTTCACGCCTTGCTATTAGACCCGGAGAGTTCTTGAGTGTGGTATAGGTTACCCTATACTAACACATAATGTGTGCATACTGTTACTCGAAAACACACAACGCAATATGACAAACGTATACCATGGAAACACAATTAAACTTAACCAAGTCATACGTTTAACGATTATAAGAATTAAACTATATATGCATGTTCATATGACTCAAATTATTGTTGATATAAGAGTTTAATTTAAAGAAAACATAAAATATACTATACATGCCCACACAAACCAACCACTCATAGTTTATGGTATTTCTTCCTTTGGAATTGATTCCTCTGAATTTTTAGTATTTTTATTAATTTTTGTCATATTGTCCTCCTTTTTTCTAATTTTCTTCGATTTTCCTTGTTTTTCCAGCTTTTCTATAAATTTTTGTTTTTTTTTGTTAATTTCCTCTGATCCTACACGTGGTAGGACGGACGTGCGCCAGCACATACCCGAGCCTCTGGAATGTTGACATGTGGTTTGTCTGGAGCTTGCTATGTCTCGTCCAAGCCTCCGGCTCGAGCCAAGCCTGTTTACCCTTCGTATGGCGACATGTCTTCATTCTGCTTATTAGATTACAAGTCTTTCAGTTCCATCATTAAACGAACTGTCATTCCACTATTAAATAGATGACCTGTCACTTATGTTAACCCTAAACTACATGTAGTTCAATCACATATTAAACGATTAGTCTTTTGTTCAAACCTTAGGTTACCTGTCGTTGGCATGCCCTCAGGCGACAAGTCGCCGAGGTCGTCCCTAACCTCCAGCTGCCTCCTTTCTACGAAACCCTAGCCGATAGTTCCTTCCTCCAAATCGCCCATCAACTTAATCAAACACTTCAATACATGAATTTAAATGTATCCCTAGTCTAAACAAATCAATTCCAACCATTATTATGCATTTTAATTAAATTTAACATTAGAAATCTATAGGTTTAGGTTGCCCGAGTATTTTCAGTAAAAAACTTACTCTAGATATCCGCATGCACTTGGTTTCCTCTCAGTTTCTCTTGCAGCACACTCGCTAACCTTTCTTCTTTCTCTGTAGCAAGTATTCCTACTAGAATGAAGGTTTCCCTACCCAAATCCGAGTATACCCACGCGTGTCACCTTCACCAAATTCCTTTCGACCATGCGTGAGCTAAAGGGGGAGAGGAGTGTAGGTTGTACACATGTAGGGTGAAAAATGATTCTCGGTGCTAACTAATATCGAAGGAAATATGGCGACATTTTGGATTAATATGAAACAACACTGTATAGAGTAGGGGAACTAGGGTTTCCACCCTAGTTCCAGGTTGGTCCTAAACAACGGAGGTGTCCGTCGTTTCGACCAAGCTCGGCCAAAATGACGGAACCTTCCTCATGTTTACCCTCTGATTTCCTATTTATTTATTTAATTTTGCAAATATAATTAAATAATATTATTATATTTCTAAAATTCACAGAAATGCCATAAAATTCTTAACAAATAACATGTTACCTTGAAAAATTCCCAAAAAAATCTTATAAATTTCTAAAAATCATTACAACATTCCTATGAATTAAAATTATTTTTCCCTATATTATAAAATTTATAATAAATATAATACATCAAAATTAAAAGAAAATCCTTAAATATAATTACACAACTTCGAAAAATTCTTGAAAAATTCTCACATCCTTATATCCCTTCCTTCATCATAAATATGTCCTCAATAAACCAAATATTTATCAAAATCTTAACAAAAAAATATTTTTTATAATTTTGTACTTAATACCTAAATTATCTCCATATAAAATTTCGAAAATAAAAAAGGCTCGAATCCTACTTAAGATTTCAAATTTTTCAGTGAATTTAAGAGTAATACTGATGGTTTGCAATCAAAAGAAATACAATTAAAAAGTTTCATAGGACTAAAGGTGAAATTACAAAAATACCCGCACTCTTGTTTTTTTTTTTTTTTTTTCAGAAAATACTTGTTTCTCATGCTTTGTGTGCAAATTTGTTCCCATACACTTTATCGGTTTAAAATACTTGACTTTCACAATCTGCCCACCTTATAAGAAGTTTCATCCTCGAAATATGTTTCTTACAATTCTCATCAAATCTTGGGTTCTCAAAACTTGTTTCTTACAATTCTCACTAATCTTGGGTACTCATCCAATATCGGTTTGGCATTGGCCATATCCTTCTCATCCAAACCGAGTATCTCTTTCAATTCTTCTCTTTTAAACCTACTTTTATTTCCTTTCGATACTATCATACAAGGACACTCACCATTAATTTTTTCCCTTTGGAATTCCTTATTCCTGTTATTAATGACTTTGATATTTTCCTCCTATTTCTATCTGTTTCTTTATTATACTTGACTCAACCAATATTTGTTCCAAATTTCTAACTGTATGTCAATTCCACAATGACAATACGTCAATTACCTTATTCTTCCAGCAAATTTACCTAATAACAGACATTTCTAGCCTAATACACTTAAAACATGCAAGTATTCACACTTAACATGCATACTATCAATCTCATATATCAGAGTAACCACAAGGAATAAATAAAAATCAACTGAAATACGCATCTCTTCTGGCCTTGAAGTATTCTTAGTCCGATCCAACGACGTTATATCCAAATTGTCTAAGTAATAAGGCCTAATTATCTGAGAGGACAATGATGTAGTAGTATTTGACGATATTTCTGTGGTTGTTATTCCTGGAGTAGGGTCCAGAGGCTAAAGAAAATCGGGATCATAAAATGGTCCGGGTGGTGGAGACGGTGGAGGTGTGGGTTCCAGTTTATCAGTTGCTCCCAGTGTAAAGATCGGAAAATTTCGAACTATTTGAGCTTGAAAGCCCATCTGAGGATCAACGAGATTAGGGGGCCTTAGCCCACGAAAAATGATCGATTTTAGATTTAAGAAGTGAAATTTTATTATTTTGACGAAAATATTCATTTTTGAAAATTAGTGTAATTATTTAATTAGGATTGGAAAATCATAAATGGAGTTTTAATGTTGATTACGGAATCTTAAGACCATAAATTGGTCTATCGGATGTATTTATGTTATATGAATTTTCTGAGAATTTTTGGAATCATATTGGAAATTATGATGAATTTTCGAAGGTATTTATTGAGGTATTTGAATTTTATTAAATTAAGTATTTATGAGAAAAATATTATTTTGGGATTAATAGATTCCTTATTTATAAGAAATTTATGGCAATTTTTGGGATTTTTTTGGAGTTATACCGTATTTATAATGAATTTCTAAAAATTTTGTATAATATTTAATATTATTAAATAAAATAATTTTTATTGGAGGAAGTCAAAATGACATTGACCAGTGCTATTTTGACCAAGGTTGGTCAAAATGCAGCAATAGTTAATGTTATTTTAGCAAGAACGACATCGTAGTACGAAACCCTCTAAACGACATCGTTTCAATGTTGGGACAACTAATGGTCAACCCCGCCACTAAACCGGTGAGAGAAGGGAGGGTTAAATAAGATTTTTGCGATTTGGGAGATTCACTTGGTTTTGAGGCGTGAAAAATACCAGGAAGTTTTCTCTATGAGTCGCGAGGCATTTCGAACCATCTTAGGCTGATTTCCGACCGTCCAATGGTCAGAATTAAGTAATAGTTCGTCCCAAAATTTTGGGTGTCCTAACCTTCAATTCTATCATTTTAGTTGTTTAGAATTAGGGGTTTATATGTAGTTGTGTTTGGGGAATTATGAGTTTTGTTTTGGTATAAGAATCACTTAATGTTGGAGTGTAGGTGGGGAGATCGGATTCTGGGCTATAACTTCCAGATTTGATTTCTAGAATTTGGTGACCAAAGGTAGAAGGTGACCTCAGACGACATATTGTCCAAGGCCTCCTTCGGTGACAGGTTGTTCGACCATGGTAGGGAATGATGTGCCGTTTGCATACGCAGACGACATGTTATTCATTAGGTCAGACATGGGGCATCCGAATCTAAGGTTCGGATACATCGTGGCGGCCTAGGGATGAGCCACGTATAGGCTTGGAGGTAGGCTCGGGCCATGCATGTCACGTCCTGCATGTGACATCTGTAGACCTAGGATGAGGTTCAAGTAGTTTTGGTAGCACCAGACGCTGTCACATGGTATATTTTAATTGGTCAAAAATTAATAAATTCTAGAAAAATGGAAAAATAGCCAGAAAATGGATAAAATTTTGGAAAAATAGTAAAAAATTGAGAAAAATTCTAGAAAAAATTACTGAAAATAATAGATTTAATTTGGATTCTAGTGATATCAAATTTGCATGAATTTTATTTGATTTTTTAGGTCAATTAAATTGAAAAAGATTTGGAAAATTAAAGAAAAATAGAAAAATTACCCTGTTGGGTCCTGAGTCGATTGTCAGGTAGAAACACTTTGACTTAAGGAGTTGGGTGCGTTATTTTATGTGTTATTATGATATGTGAATGGTTTATTGAGAATGTGGGATCATTGTGCGTAGGCAGATTCTTATAATGACAGGACTTTGAGGAATCAGTTTGGAATGCCATCGACAGCTAATTGGGCTTCGAAAACCTGTGAGTGGATGGATAAATTGCAGGCATGAATGTTAATGTGTGATTAACAAGAAATTATTAATTGAAATTGTGCATGGGTATGTGTGATAAATGATATGTTGAGCATAATAATTAATATAGTATGCACCAAGTTGCATGATACGGTATGGAATGCATGGTTGTGCCATACTATGATTGAGATGCATAAATATATCGGGTACATCCGAGAATCGACATCACCATAAGGAATGCATCGAGTCTGCATACCTATGCAGCCTTTGAGAGCTCTCTGGGTCTGGTAGCATTGCGTAAAGATGTCAAACACGAGGTAATGAGGATGAAATGGGTTATTTATTTATTTTATTATTAATTAAATTTTGAATCAGGATCCTGCAGTGTGGGGATAATTTAGGTGGAGCCCGTCAACTAATGTCTCGGCATCATCATATTGTACGAAATAATAATAACAAATAAATGATAATGAGATTAGAGTGCCTCTGGCAAACTCCAGCTCTGTCCCTGGCATGGATACGCTGAAAGATATTGCTAACCCCAAATCACGGTCATGCGTGCATTGAAGAGTCGTGTGTTTACTATATATTATATAACTATGATTATGTGAGTTAATGTACGGATTCACTAATTCGTCATATGCCAACATGTTTTTCTTAACATATAGTTTGATTGCGTGTGAATTACTTTGTGAGGTTTTATAAATTATAGCCCCAACCCTTAAGCCCAATAACCTGATAAAACATAAATTGGTAAGCCTATAACCCATGGGCCAAGGTGATAAGAACCTAAGGATGCCTTATAATTGGATAAGTACGAATAATAGATCGGTGAATATCGAAATTGATAGTTGTCGAGCAATGATGTATGTGTATGGCTCGATAGAAGCCAACTTAGATATCGTGTCCATACTCCAATCTATCGAGTCATTCGGACTCACAGATGTATTTCTTGGCTTTTGACATATCTGAAAGAATCTCGGACGGTGTATTTTTTGGAACTTGATATCTGGAGATAATTTCGTCTTTTCACACCCCAATACCTAGTGATCTTGTAATCCAAGTAATTTGATGACTAGTATCCTTGAATCTACCTTTTGAGAGTCATAAGAAGTAATAAATGTTATGAAAAATAGAATCGAATTGTTAAGTTATTTAAGAGAGTAATTATTTAATAAATTAGGAATTTTATATACATAGGATTATACATATATGTGATGTAAAATTGAAAAGAGTATGGTACAAGAATAATTTTGATGGGTTAGGACTGTAAATAGGTTCTTAGATTGAATACTGATATTTACAAATTTTTGAGAAATTTTTGGAATAGTATTTATAATTATTAGTATTTTTCTAATAAATACCATAGGATATTTTAAATTTTAGTAAATTGTGTGAATGTAGAAAATATTCTATTTCAAAATAATTAGAGTCTGTAGCATTTTTCGGTGTATATCTCTAATTTATAGGATATTTTCTATGAATTTATAAAGCTTTTCATAAATTAAAAAGGAAAATAATATAATATTATTATTATTAAAAAAATTTAAAATTCAAAGGGTCAAAATGCGGCAAATGTTGTTGTCTTGGTCAAAACGGCAGCGAAACCTGCCATTTTGACAACCCTTGGCCCTTCAGGCCGAGGTGGGTCGTTTTAGTCGAAACGACATCGTTCCAGCAAGAGCTGGAATGACGTCGTACAATCGAAGGGTCGAGACCCTTGTCCGGCATTTTCCCCTTCTGCTGCCACCAACCGTATATCCCGATCCAAATCGAGAATCTTTCCATTTCTTGTCCCCAACTGTGAAAGACCACGAAAGGTTGCCCATCTCCTTCACCCTTTTCTCCTGAGTGTGCGAGCGTGTTTCTTGGACGGATTTCGTCCCTTCTCCGGTGAGTATCACCATTCCTTTTCCTAAAATTTTCAGTTTATATAAAGCTTCGATTTTGATTCGGTAGGTTTAGATTACTCTAGGGTTTAGTTATGGATGGAAGTAGGAAGATGTTCGTGTGGTTTCGTGTGACGATTTGCAAGGTTTCGGTGGTCAGCAGGAAATTAAGGTTTCAGACATGGGAGATTGCAGGTGCGGCTGAAGGAAGAAGACGACTGCAAACGACTTGCCATCCGCAGTCCGTCTCGTGTGACACGTCGCTCGCAGTGGATGTGAGCGACTTGTTGTTTAGGTGCAGGGCGTATGACATGTCGTTCACATTGGTTGGGTAAAGTGGATCTGGTTCAAAACTAGGTCGAATTTGGTATAAATGTGGCAGCGTGTCTGAGCGACATGTGTCACGTTGACTTAGACTTTTAGAAAATTGACAGAAATGATTTAAAATTCAGGAAAAATAAAAATAAATCGGAAAAAATTATGGAAAAATTCTAGAAGGTAGAGAAAATTTTGAGAAATCCAATGATATAAAGTTTTGATAGTGTAAAAATTAGTAGAATTTTCTGGAAATTAAGAAAAAATACAAAAATTACCTGGATTGAATCCGTGGGTGAGTTCCTAGGGTAAATTTGAAGGCCTAGGATTCATTATTTTGAGATTATTAGGAATTTTTTTATGATATTAAGGATTGGATTGCGATTATATGTGTAGGTTGTAGAAGAAAGATCAGGATTCCGAATTAGATCCAAAAAAAAAATCGGGATGACAAAATTGTGAGTGAACAGTTTTAATTTAATTCCCACCATTTTAAATGAATTTAAATTATTTTTATGTGATGCGTGATATCTGTGAATCGTTTGCACAATTTAACGAATGATCGATGAGAAATTCCTTAAATCATGGAAAATCTTGATTTCATGTATTTGATTGAAATTATTATGTGCTTTTATGGTTAATTTCTGAAATCGTACTTGAGTATCTCAGATATGATCGAAGCATGATGATATGGGAAATGAAAACATTAAACTACCGAATGGAAATCATAGAAAAATAGTTTAACAAATACCTCGTGAGGACCTGAAGGTTGTACGAGAAGAATGTGAAACTCGTATTAGAAAGGTGTAATATGAGAGGTAATTAAGACAATATTCCTACAGTAACAAGCTGAGAATATTAAGGAATTAAATTCCTATTTATGAAAACCGTAATCGATGGATCGTAAAACATGTCCTAACAATGTCTCGTATGATTAACTGATCATACGAAAGGATACTAATTGTGTCGAGTTTATAGCACAACCATATAAGAAAAATAAAATTCAGAATAAGAGACAAACAAATTATAGGGGGCCGACCCGATTTAGAATAACAAATAATTCTTATTGACAATCTATGTAAGCCCTAATGAAGAATAAATCTTAGATATATTAGAAAAATTCTTACAAGAAAGCAAATGAAGAAAGAAGTGGTAGAAACATGAGTAATTAGGAAATCATGATTAAGGTAAAGGATAATTCCAGACTAAATAATCAGAATCATCCTAGAACGAGACAAAGGTTAAGTTTCAGAACAAGACAAAGGTTAAGTTTCAGAACACTAATTTCAATGAAGTAAAAACTATAAGAAAAGCAATTAGGGTAATGGTAACCCCAGTGGGATAAAAGAAATAGTGACTATGGACTTAGTCACCTAACGATATCCTAATCTTAGGATAACATAGTATAAGAATCTATACAGGAATTGATCACCTTAGTACATCAAATTGCTGTATGTTCAGATTACTATGTATTACCAGATGATTGTGTGTTATCAGATTATTGTGTGTGATCTTAAATCCGGGTATAGAGAGAATGAGAGAGGTTATGTTACCAACCCGTATTAAAGATTGACTATTATAGCCATTTATAAAATCCTTGAATGTTTGAGTTGTGAGCATATGTTGTGTGATGATATTGCTTAAGTATGACCCTAATAATGGGGTTTTATACTGAATGTTGTGATCTCGTGCGATATTGCCTTGTTGATTTGTCGTTGATGCATTGTTTGAATGGGTCTGAATGACCCTTAGCCATGATTTAGGCTTTGCGTTTGCTAAGTCATTGATTGAAAGAATATGTAATTTTGTTCAATTTTTAAAAGTATTTATAAAGGAAAAGTGTCCACTCACTTTGGTTGCCATGCTAGTGTTTGATAGGTTTTTCCCAAGATAGAGCCAAAAGACCGGCTTCACACTAAATCTCAGACTCTCTGATCATGCATGTGATACAAGGTATGGTCGAGGATTTGGATTGGCACTTGTGGACTATATGCATATGAAATTTCATGTGTGTATGTATTGTAAATTGGAAACCCATATGATGTGATAGTTAAATTGACATTTGATTCGAGTTTTGCATAATGTAAATTCCGCATGTCTACTTGTTTCAATATGTTTTCTTAGTTTTTTGGGATTGCTTCCAAGGCACATCATGCATCTAAAATACGAAAATAATATTTAACTGGTTTCGTTCTCATCTTGTTTGGTTATTGACTACTCTTAGGATAACCATCTAAGTTTATACGATGGTTGCTACGTCTTGGTGGATACAGGGAGTGACAACTACAGTGGTAGCGGAGCATGGTTTAAGAAAACATATCAACTGCATGCTCAGAGCGATGCTGAGGTATCTGAAACTCTTTTAGATATAGGACGGGTTGAGGCCAATAGATTAAGGGTAGCCTCTAAACTTCTTGAGAGCGATGCTGAGGTATGGTGGAGAATAGCTCGAGCTAGGTATGTAGTAGAACCTACTTGGACAGATTTTCTACATGAATTTCATGAATAGTATTACTCGAGCTTCCACCGAGAACAAAAGAGGAGAGAATTTTATATGTTTAGACAAGGCACCAAAACGGTAGTGGAGTATGAGGCTGAATTACGAGAATTATCTAGCTTCGTACCCGAAGTCACCACTATGAAGGAGATTATGAATCAAAGGTTTGAGGATGGATTTAATCGAATTTAGTACCATTGGATACCTTTGAATTTCTAGTATTTTTTCCTAATTTGTTTCCATATTTTTCTTCTATTTTTCTTCATTTTTTTCCTTTTTTTCGGTTTCTCTATAAATTTTTGTTTATTTTTCTGTTATTTTCCTCTGATCCTTCACGTGGTAAGATGGACACGTGCCAGCACATACTCGAGCCTCTGGGATGCCGACATGTGGTTTGCCTGGAGCCTTCCATGACTTGTCCAAGCCTGTTCACCCTTCGTCTAGACGACATGTCTTCATTCTGCACATTAGACTACAAGTCGTTCAGTTCCATCATTAAACAATTTGTTGTTCCACTCTTAATAGACGACATGTCACTTAATGTTAACCATAAACTACATGTAGTTCAATCACACATCAAACGACAAGTCTTATTTTCAAACCTTAGGTGACCTTTCTTTGGCATGCTCTCGGGTGACAAGTTGCCCGAGGTCATCCCTAACCTCCAGCCACCCCCTTTTTGCAAAACCCTAGCCGATAGTACCTTCCCCCAATTCACCCGTTATTGCCTGAGGTCATCCCTAACCTCCAGCCACCTCCTGCCACCTCCTTTCTGTGAAATCCTAGCCAATAGTTCCTTCCCCCAATTCACCCATCAACTCAATCAAACACTTCAATTCATGCATTTAAATGTAGCCCTAGTCTAAATGAATCAATTCCAACCATCATTATGCATTTTAATTGAATCTAACATTAGAAATGTATAGGTTTAGGGCGCCCGAGTTTTCCGGACAAAAACTTACCCCAAACGTTGGCACACACTCATTTTCCTCTCAGTTTCTCTCGCAGCACACGTGATAACCTTTCTTCTTTCTCTCTCGTAGGTATTCGCATTGGAATGAAGGTTTTCCTCAGCCAAATCCGAGAATACCCATGTGTGTCACCTTCACAAGATTCTTTCTGGCCATACGTGAGCTGAAAAGGGAGACAAGGGTAGGGTGTACATGTGTAGGGTGAAAAAATATTCTCGGTGCTGACTAATCTCAAAGGAAATACGACAGCATTTCTGATTAATATGAAATTGTGTTGTATAGGGTGGGGGAACTAGTGTTTCCAACCCCAATTCCGGGTTGGTCCAAAATAACGAAGGTGTCAATCGTTTAGACCAAGCTCAGTCAAAATGATAGAACCTTCCGTGTTTTGAACCTTCTATTTCCTATTTATTTATTTATTTTTAAATATAATTATATAATATTATTATATCCTAAAATTTACACAAATGCCATAAATTTTTAATAAATAGCATATTACCTCTAAAGATTCCAAGAAAAATCTTATAAATTCCTAAAAATTATTACAATATTCCTATTAATTTAAAATATTTTTCCCTGAATTATAAAATTTATAAAAAAATATAATACACCAAAATTAGAAGAAAATACTTAAATATAATTAAACACCTTCGAAAAATTCCGAAAAAATTCTCACGTCCTCTTATCCCTTCCTTCATCATAGCTATATCCTCAATAAACCAAATCTTCAAAAAATCTTCACAAAAAAGTATTTTTTTCATAATTTCGTACTTAATACCTAAATTATCTTCACATAAAATTTTGAAAGTAAAAGAGACTCGAATCCTACTTCGGATTTAATATTTTCCAATGACTTTACAAATAATACTGATGGTTGGCAACCAAAAGAAATACAGTTAAAAAATTTCATAAAACTAAATGTGAAATTACAAAAATACCTACAGTCTGGATTACTTTTACAAAAAGTACTCGTTTCTCTTGCTTTGCGTATAACAAATTTGTTCTCGTAATCTCACGTAGCTAAACGAGAGGGTTCATATCCCTTTTTTGGCAGTTCCTTTCCCGGCTACGGTGCGTTCCTCATATTCAAGCCCAATTATCCTAGTGCACTTCATCGATTTAAAATACTCGATTCTCACATGCACTATTAGAATGCATTGACAATAATTGTGTTTAAATCAAATGTTTTATATTCGAGTTTTCTTTATGTCTTTATTCCACCGGATATACTTATGATGTTATAACTCTAACTGACTCAAACCTCTGGGATGCTGACACGTGGTTCGCCTGGAGCCTTCCACGACTCGTCCGAGCCTGTATATCCTTCGTTTAGATGTCATGTCTTTATTCTGCTCATTAGACTACAAGTCGTTCAGTTCCATCATTAAACGATCTATCATTCCACTTTTAAATAGACGACATGTCACTTAATGTTAACCCTAAACTACATGTAGCTCAATCATACATCAAACGACAAGCCTTTTGTTCAAACCTTAGGCGAACTGTTGATGGCAAGCCCTCGGGCGACAAGTCGTCTGAGATCGTCCCTAACCTCCAGCCGCCCCCTTTTTGCGAAACCCTAGCCATTAGTTCCTTCCCCCAATTCACCTATCAACTCAATCTAACACTTGTCGCCCAAGGTTGTCCCTAACCTCCAACTTGCCCCTTTCTGTGAAACCCTAGCCGATAGTTCCTTCCCCCAATCATCAACTCAATCAAAGTCTTCAATACATGGATTTAAATGTAGCTCTACTCTAAACAAATCAATTCTAACCATCATTATGAATTTAATTGAATCTAACATTAGAAATGTACACGTTTAGGGTGCCTAAGTTTTTTAGGCAAAAACATACCCCAGACGTCGGCACACACTCGGTTTCCTCTCAGTTTCTCTCACAGCACACGTGATAACCTTTCTTCTTTCTCTCTCATAGGTATTCACACTGGAATGAAGGTTTTCCTCAGCCAAATCTGAGTATACCCATGCGTGTCACCTTCACCGGATTCCTATCGGTCATACGTGAGCTGAAAGAGGAGATGAGTGTAGGCTATACATGTGTAGGGTGAAAAAGGATTCTCGGTGATACCTAATCTTGAAGGAAATATGACGACATTTGAAATTAATCTGAAAGGGAAAAATGACGGAACCTTCCAAGTTTTGACCCTCCGATTTTCCTATTTATTTATTTTTAAAATATAATATAATTATATTATTATATTCCTAAAATTCACAGAAATGCCATAAAACTCCTAATAAATAACATATTACCTCAAAAATATTCCTACAAAATTCTTATAAATTCCTAAAAATCATTACAACATTCCTATGAATTAAAATTATTTTTCCCTGAATTATAAAATTTTTAATAAATATAATACACCAAATTTAGAAGAAAATCTTTCAATATAATTACACATCTTCTAAAAATTCCAGAAAAATTCTCACATCTTTGTATCCCTTCCTTCATCATAACTATATCCTCAATAAACCAAATCTTTCTCAAAATATTCTCAAGAAAATATTTTTTAATAATTTCTTAATATTTAAATTATCTCCATATAAAATTCTGAAAATAAAAGAGTCTTGAATCCTATTTCGGATTTTAAATTTTCCAGTGACTACAAAGAATACTAATGGTTGGCAATCAAAAGAAATAAAATTAAAAAGTTTCATAGGGATAAAGGTAAAATTACAAAAATATCCTTAGTTTGAACATTTTCAGAAAGATGTCGTTTCTCTTGCTTCGCGTACAAAAAATTTGTTCCCTTTAAGCTCAAGTAGCTAAACCGGAGGGTTCATATCCCTCTTCTGGCACTACCTTTCCTGGCTATGAGCTGTTTGTCAAATTCAAACCCAACAATCCAGATACACTTCACTGGCTTAAAATACTCAATTCTCACATGCACTACTAGAATGCATGGATGATAATTTTGCTTAAATCTATTATTTTTTTAATCGTGTTTTCCGTATGGCTCTATTCCACTGGATATACTTATGAAGCTATAACTCCCACTGAGGTCTTCTAATCTCACTCTCACTCTCACCTCTAAACAACTCTATATTGGACTATGCATGTGTAGTGAGTGTGATATACTTATGCATTTTTGGGTTATTGGTTTTGAAAAGTTAACGTGAGCCTTATGTGGTCTCGACTGATCCACGTATTGAGTCAATCAGGCTACACGGTAGTGAGGTATCCCATTTACCAGGAGCGGGTCCTCATAGTGTTGGTAGCAGAGCATGGTTGTTTATGTGTGCATTAAGTGAAAAATTGTTTCAAAATAGCATATTTTACAAGTGTATCACACTCACTACACATGCACAGTACAATATAGAGTTGTTTAGAGGTCTTGCTTGTCTTTAGGCTTATATTTATGACTGTGTGTCCAGTTAGTAGAGATGGCTCGTGGTAGAGGTCATAGTGCTTCCAGAGGTCCTAGTGGCCGAGGAGGCTGAGTTTAGAATAGAGAGATAGATGAGAGCTAAGATGCTCGAGAGCCAGCGGTAGGTGTCAGCCACAGGGTGCACTAGAGGCGTATCCAGCTTAGGAAGCACCAACGGTATAGGATCAGGCTTTGTTATAGGTATTGGCTGCTATTTAGACGACATTGGGTCAAATGCAGTAGATAATGGTACAAACTGTAGCAGTTCAATAGCCACAGATGCAAGCACCACAAGCACCACAAGCACCACAAGCACCAGCTCAGCCACAAGATGCAGTAGAGCCCGAGGTACAGGTTGAGCCAGAAATACAACCAGTAGAGGTTCAGAGCGGTAGATTGCCAATACAGTTTTCCAAGCTGCTAAAAGAGGCTAGACACTTGGGGTGTGAGAGTTTCTACGACACCAGCAATGTTATAGCGGCAAAGAATTAGAAGGACAAGGTGATCTTGACCTCTCAGGATATGAGATTGATAACTGAGGACAAGGTGATACTAGCCCTTCGTCTGTTGGAGAGAGATGCATCCAGTTGGTGGAGCTTAGTGAGGGACCATTATGCAAGCCAGCTAACATGGGAAGAATTTGAGAAGGAATTTGACCGGAGGTACTACACTGAGTATTTCTAGCACTATGCTGACCCCAATTCCTAACTATTACTATTTGCTCCGATTAAGGTCATCACCGCCGTGAAACCCAAATAAGCCTAAATGACACCTAAGACCTATCTGAATCTTACCAGGCTTATTATTAACTTTCGAATTTTAGCATGTTTATTTTAATATTTAACAAAAATTGGAGCATGATATTGGACACACATTCTGGTAACATACGGAGTAAATAAAACATCAGCGGAAGTCTTTAGATTAAATCATTGGGTTCATAACACACAAGTCCCATAGGGATCCAAACAATCAGCAAGAAATCCTCCAACATATTTCGGAAATAGCAAGCAAAGGAGAGATCTGAAAATAAACCAGAAAGTAGCCCAATCATTCATGTTATATGCGCAAGTAAACAAGGATCAAGTATGCAAATATGATGGGATATCGCCCCGCCGTGCAGCCTTGATCTCACACACTGGTACCACGGACAGTGGATGTACCTAAGCCTAAAAAATGGTAAAAACAACAATATGAGATTACAAGAATCTCAGTAGGGTCACAACATCATAAGATCTGCAAAAACCCTAAACACAAATCTCCCAATTCACATTAGATCATTGCTAAACAACTAAAGGGGATCACGCAATTCAAGAATCAATTAAAAAGAGGTTAGGGCCGAATCTATGGTTGAGGGATGACTACAAACACTTTCGAAAGATCAGAAGTACACAGGCAGGTAGAACTCATCAGATTACTCTCGGAAATGAAGAAGAAAGGTCATCCCCTTCCACCTATGTTGTCCAAGGCTTACTGCACAAAGGGTAGATGGTTAACACACAAACTAATCAGTAAGCCTATTCATCTTGCCTCGCAAGGACAAGTCATCTTGCCACACACGGACAAGTCTTCCCTAGCCACACACGGATTAGGGCATCTCAAACCTCGCAAGGATAAGGGCTTCCTGCCTCGCAAGGACAGGGTTTCGGCCTTGCAAGGACAGATAACCAGCGTGCGCATGCTGGGGTTTGCTGCTCATACAACTCCCATACCAGTAAGAACCTCTCCTCTCCCTAGGAGCATCAACACTTACCCCGAATGGCCACCGGAAAAGGATCCTGACACACAAACATGTACAAGCACACACAGGCAAGTACACCGCATAATACCAAAACATGGTATCCTCAATCATGTCAGAATACAATCAGCATATTCAATTCACATAACATATGTAACCCAGGCACTCAATACCTGAAAACGCAAATATTTTTGGAAAGAGGATGAAGAGAGATTTCCAACAAGCTATTATTTGCAGGGATCCGATGAACGATGAGAGAATTATGCTGATTTAAAGTTTCAGTGAATTTTGGCGGCTATAGGGAGGTATAGGGTTTTAGGCTTATACGAATTTTGTATGTTTTCTATGAATGATTTTTATGAGGTTGGATTCCTTTTTATAATGAATGAGTATAGAATTATGATTACTACTTTTAATCACTTTATCAAAATAAGATAATTTACCAGATAATTAAACTCTTTAATTATTTTCCCCTATTTTTAGGGATTTTAATCTCTAAGGCAATTATCCATCTATAAAGACTTAGATTAAAGGGAATTTAAAACAGAATTAACTACTAAACAATCTTACCAATTTCGGCCATCACACATCCTTTCCTTCAGGGGCAAAATCATCTTTTCACCTGCACTGGCTTCTGGAATTCTAAGACTCAAAATTCGGGGTCTCACAAGCACCAAAAAAGGTCCGAGTTCTACCATCTCCAGAAGAGGAACACAATAGTGTCTGAGTATGAGAAAAAGTTAAGAGCACTAGCTCATTTTATGCCTGAGGTAGACAGGATTAGTATCATGATGGCCAACAAGGTTGAGCATGGGCTCAACTGGGATGTCTGAGGTGTTTTAGGCTCGAAGACGAGCAACAACTTTGAGGAGCTGGTCATAGATATAGTGAAAGCTGAAGAGATTCTATTGGGTCAGCGAGGCTAGAAACAAAAGTGTCAGGAAGTTTCGGTAAGCATGGGCTCTATCAAACGCAGTTCCAGGTTTGCGCAAAGTCTCAAAGGGAGGGCAGCTGGTCCTTACCGTGTAGTACAGATTCGGTCACAAGGGACTACTTCAGTGACCACTCACTCACAACCTGCTTGATCCTTTCAGAGCGTGAGTAGGCTGTCTAGGCCACCTAGGTGCGGGAACTATAGACAGATCCACCTGCCTCCTTGCCTACAGCCATCGAGGTACTATCAGTGTGACCAGTTTGGACACATGGCAAGAGAGTGTCCTAGAGGTAGAGTAGCTCTGCCAGGGGAATCACAGTTGAGGATCTCAACATTTCCAGTAGCTCAGAGTTCTGAAGTTAGTCAGATGAGTTCACAGAGTTCAGCCAGAGCACCACAGAGGTCACAGCTTTGTAGGCCTTTGTGTAGTCAAACTCCAAGATAGCAGTAGTAGCAAACATAGCAGCAGAGGTAGTAGGCACGTCTCTTCACTTTGGCCGATGCAAAGGCCGTTTCCAGTCCAAATGTCGATATAGGTACAGTCTCTGTTTCCTCCTCATGTACTAGAGTTTTTTTAGATCCTGAAGCAAATAGGTTATTTGTCATTTCTAGGGTAGCTAGGTGTGCAGATAGAGAGTTGTCACCCCTTAGAGCTAACCATAGAGGTTTTGACCCCTTTAGGTGATCAGTTGGCATGCAACAAAGTGTATTTGGGTTATGTGCTGAGGATGGGTTCAGTTGAGCCTAAGGACGATTTGATTTCGTCAGACATCAAAGAGTTAAATGTGATTTTGGGTATGAACTGTTTGGCCACATACATAGCACAGAAGGACTGTTCCATGAAGAGAGTATGGTTTAGCTTAGCAGATGGTACAGAGTTCTGTTTCAAGGGTGATAGCTTAGCGAGAGATCAAGTTCGAGATGGAGTTGTTGCTGGGTATTACCCATTTCGATCCCACCGTATCAGATGACACCAATGGAGTTAAAAGAATTGAAGACTCAATTTGAGGACCTGGTGGACAAAGGATTTATTAGGCCTAGTATATCCTTGTGGGGCACATCAGTGCTGTTTGTGAAGAAGAAAGATGGCACCATTTGATTGTGTATCAATTACAGGCAGTTGAATCGGGGAAAGTGAAGAACTGGTATTTGCTACCATGAATTGACGATTTTTTTGATCAACTTCAAGGTGCATCAGTGTTTTCAAAGATTGATCTTAGATCAAGTTACCATGAGTTAAGGTTTCGAGAGTCAGATATCCTGAAGATAGTGTTTCGGTCGCGTTGCAGCCACTACAAGTTTTTAGTTATGCCATTTGGGCTAACCAATGCACCAGTAGTGTTCAAAGATCTCATGAAAAGGTATTTCAGAATTACGTGAACCAATTTGTCATCATCTTCATTGGTGACATCTTGATATACTCAAGGCCAGAGGAGGATCATTCAGTGCATCTCAGGATGGTGCTAAACATACTTATAACTCGGCAACTATATGTCAAGTTTTCTAAGTATGAGTTTACAAGAATAAATAGAAGAAATTGCACCTTCAACTAGCAAGGAAAGTGACATATGAATGTGATACAATGTAGTCTCGTTGTATAGTCTTGATCTTATACCACAGTACCATTGTCAAAACATATACTTAAGCCTGAAAAAGAAGAAAAATAACAGAATGAGATTACAAGAATCTCAGTAGGGTCACAACATCATAAGATTTGTAGAAATATAACAATCATCTCCCAATCAATATATCAGATTGCATATACTGCAAAGGGATCAAGCAAACAACAAGGATACACAATAAAGGGCTAAGCCAAAAGCACTAGGTGTTGGGAGGACTAAGAACACTTCTAAAACCAAAATTACGTAGGTAGGTAATTCATTATCTGATTTGTACAAATGACTATCCCCTTCCACCTGTGTTGTCCAAGGTTTAACTGCACAAAGGGTAAATCGTTATTAAACAAACTAATTAGCAAGCCTTTCCATCTTGCCAGAAAAGGACAAAGCATCCAAACAACACAAGGATAAGGGCATCTTGCGATCACAAAGGACAAGGCATCTAGGTACACAAGGACTAGGCATCCAGCATGCACATGTTGGGGATTGCCACCCATGCGACTCTGATACTAGTAAGTACCTCTCTTCTCCCTAGGAGAATCGATCACTTATCCTGAATAACCACCAGAAAAGAATCTTGACACACAAATATAATACAAGCACATAAGCAAGTACAAGTACATAGGGACATAACAGGGTATCCTTAATCAATCACAACACAATCAGCAAGTCAATATCACATGGTACATCCGAAATAAGTATTTTATCCTCAATACATGGATCTGCAATTACCTAAGGAATTCTATAGTCAATCCACAAGCAAGCATACTAAACCGCAAGCATGCGCATTCACAAAATACAAGCCAAAACCAAAAAATATGCAAAAGGATACCTGAAGAAACTGATAGCTAGTCCTTTGTATTTATCAATAGGATTAGAACCACCTAAACAATCATAAGGCAAAGATAACACAATACTAAGCATACGAATTAAGAAACCAAAGAACATTCTAATTCCTTACCAATTTCACTCACCAAATCTATCAAACACCAGTGATTAGACGTAGCTACAACCTCCCCTTGAATATGTGATGTGATGGCCAAGAACTCAACAAGAATTAACCTAATTATTCATCCCAATTCAATGTATAATTTTTGGCATACATAGGGAATATAGATCAGGTTGCCGATTTCATTATATTATAACAAAAATAGGTGTCAAACACTCATACAAAAAAGAGGAGCTAGATTCAAAATCACAAATAGAGAGAATCACAAAATCAGTATAAACATATTAGGGTAATCTCGGCACCAATAATAAAAAAGAAAAGACTCATCTTCTGATAATGAATTCTAGATAATAAAAGGCAGCAAAAAGAGAGGATTCGAATGAGCTATCACATATAGAAATCCGATGAAAGATGAAGAAATTCGGCTAGGGTAAAAGAGAAGGGAAATTTCGGCAGCAAAGGGGGAGAGAAAGGTTGTATTTTCGGAAAAATAAAGGAGGTTTAGGTTTCTAGAATCGGTAGGCTAGTGTGAGACCCAGCCTGCGTAGGGGGTCAAGTACCCAATCCCACATCTAAAAGGAGTGGGAGAGGTTTAGGGCTTATATGTGTTGTGTGAATGGATCAACTGTAAGAAGATGCTCTTTTGTCCATGTGGTTAGAAGCCCAACTGATCGTTGCAGTTTTGATCCATGATAAGCATATACACGTCCGGATCTACTGAGTCGGGAGTCCGGGGGCCGAGTCATGACAAATAGTAGTGGAGTCAATCTTGCTACCTCTTTCGGGTGGGCATAAGCCTGTTGTGTATTCATATTTGGGCCCGTGAGTTTGGCAAAAGTCAATTTCTTTTAGGCTCCCCTCGTGATGACACGAGGTCTATAAGGAGGTGAGATTGTGAGATCCAGTCTGCCTAGGAGGTTAAGTTACCCAATCCCACATCAGAAAGGAGTGAGGGAGGTCTTGGGCTTATATGTGTTGTGTGAATGGATGAATTGTAACAAGATGCATCTTTTGGGCCATGTAGTTAGAAGCCCAACTGAGTATTGCAGTTACACGTCCGGGTTCGCTGGACTGGGGGTCCGAGGGCCGAGTTACGACTAATGGTAGTAGAGTCGATCTTGTTACTTCTTTCTGGTGGGCATAGGCCGTGTTGTGTGTTCATATTTGGGCCTGTGAGTTTGGGCACAAGTCAATTTCTTTTGGGCTCTCCGGATGAGGATATGAGGTCTAAAAAGAGGTTAATTGTGAGACCCAGTCTGCCTAGGAGGTCAAGTTACCCAGTCCCACATCGGAAAGGAGTGAGGTAGGTTATATGCTTATATGTGTTGTATGAATAGATCATTTGTAACAAGATGCATCTTTTGGGTTATGTGTTTAGAAGCCTAACCAAGCATTGTAGTTGTAATCTATTACACAAACATAAATGTTCGGGCCCGCTGGGCCAGATCGTGACAGCCGGCATCTATATTTATCAAGTCTTATGGAATTAATTTTTCCTACTTTTAGGCCTAGATAAGTAAAGATAATGCTTAGGAGATAATTCTGAAAAATATCTAAAAAAAAATCTTCTAGAAACTTTCAGAATAGGAAAGAAACCACACAAGAAAGAAATAAAATAAGATGGAAATGAAATGAATCAAATAGGAAAGAATCATCACAATAATTTCTAGCCATCACGCATCCATTTCTTCAGGGAAAAAAATGGTCATTTCAGTTGTACCGGTACTTGAACTTCTTGAACATCTATCTAGGAAGGATCAGGGTCTCACAGTATCACTAGAGGTGTACTGGTTGACCCCAAGAAGATAGAGGCAGTATTTTCTTGGGACCAACCACGTAGTGTCATAAAGATCTGTAGTTTTCTCAGTTTGGCAGGTTACTACAGATGGTTTGTTGAGAATTTCTGAGTATTGGCAAGCCTTTTGATGCGTTCGACACGTCATAAATGTCCGGGCACGCTGGGCTGGGTCGTGATAGCCGACATTTATATTTATAAGGTCTTATGGGATTTTTTTTCCTACTTTTAGGCCTAGATAAGTGAAGATAAAGCTTAGGAGTTGATGAAGGGTGTTCCTTTTGTTTGGACTGAGAAGTGTGAGTAGAGTTTTCAGGAGTTGATGTCTAGGTTGGTGTCAGTTTAGGTCCTCACTTTGCCTGTCAGTGGAAAAGGGTATGAAGTTTTTATCGATGCTTCGAAGATGGGTTTAGGTTGTGTACTGATACAAGAAGCGAAGGTCGTGGTTTATGCATCCTGACAGTTGAAGCCATATGAGGGAAATTACCTGACTAACGATTTGGAGTTGGCGACAGTGGTGTTCGTGTTGAAGATTTGAAAGGATTACCTGTAAGGTGAGATATGCAGAGTCTACACCAATCACAAGAGTCTCAAATACCTTCTCACCTAGAAGGAGTTGAATTTGAGACAGAGGCGATGACTCACATTGATCAAGGATTATGATCTGGTGATCGACTACCATCCAGGCAAGGAGAACATAGTTGTTCATGCATTGAGTAGGAAGACATCATCTCCTTTAGCTTATGTCTGAGCTGAGTACATGCCGATGTTGAGAGTACAGTTTAATAATGATGAGTAAGGAATGTTGATTGCACAGTTGGTTGTCAGACCGTCCCTGTTAGATTAGATTAGGACCAAGCAGTTTGAGGATTTAGTGTTAGTCCGAGTGAGACAGTAGCTACCGAGTAATAGGAATGCTGTCAGTATAGTGAGTGAGTACTGGGTCAAAGATAACGACATTCTGAGTTTCCGAGGCTGAGTGTGCATTCCTGATGATGAGGGGTTGAGGTAACTGATTTTGACTGAGGCACACAGCTCAACATTTTCGATTCACCCCGGTAGTTCCAAGATGTATCGAGACTTGCAAGAGTAGTATTGGTAGTTTAGGATGAAGAGACACATTACAGAGTTTGTGGTTTGGTGTTTAGTGTGCCAGTAGGTCAAAGTAGAGCATCAGAGATCTGCAGGGTTACTACAATATTTACCCATTCTATAGTGGAAATGGGAACATGTGATGATGGATTTCATTGTTCGATTGCCGACATCGCAACGAGGTTATGACGTAGTGTGGGTGATAGTGGAAAAACTTACTAAGTCTGCACACTTCCTCCCCATCAGAGTGACAGATTCACCGAAGAGGTTTGCGTCGAGATACATGGACAATATTGTGACATTAGATGGAGTTCTGGTGTCCATAGTATCGAATCGAGACCCCAGGTTCATATATAGATTTTATGGGAAGTTACATAGTGCTTTGGATACGAGATTGAATTTCATTTTAGCTTTCCACCCATAGACAGATGAGTAGTCAGATAGAACAACTTAGATTTTAGAGGACATTGATAAGGGCAAATGTATTGTCATCGAGTCGTCTATGCGACAAAAAGTGGGAGTTTATGTTTCATTCGTCTAAACGGAAATGCTCTATTTTTGTTGGATTAAACTATGATCAAATACTTGGTTTTGAATAGAATTTATACATGCATTGTTAATGATGATCATCCTAGGTTCATTTTGTGTTTACCATGTGATTTATGCATCAATTGTTCCTGTATTACTTAGTTATCAACTGTTCTCGGTGTGACTTATGCATATGCTGATTATGATTGATGCATTATTGATGACCAATATACCTTTGAATTAAGAGCGATTTCTTAGATTTGAGACCTTGATTGGTGGGTTTATTGTGTGTTGGTATAGTGGGTGTTGAGAGGGTTCATTTTGGATGAGATTTGACACCAAATATTGACTGAAAATAAGTGAGAAACCCAGAAAATCGACCTGTGTGAGCACCCCGGTGAGAGCCCACCAACTAATCGGTCAAGATTCACCAACTGGTCAGTTCGTACAAAATTTCTCAAAAAAATTCGATTTCGTTCTGAGTGAAGCCTAGTGATGAGAATAACCTTTTGTTATACATCTATTAGTGTTATGAGGTCTTGAGAAATATGCCATAATGTTGCGGGAACAAATAGTGAGGATGCATACTTAATTATTACATGCATTTCAGTTTTTATAAAGATACAATATAAGTATTTTCCTAGATGTAACCTGGAATTGACGGTTTTGCTTGGCCAATGTGTGGTAGGTATACGAAATCCCAACATAGGGGAATGTTAACCGTCTTATGTTGTTGTATGAATGGATTTTGTGTTTATGCCATGACTTAACGGGCCGCCTAAATTTGCTATGACTTAGCAGACTATATGTTTATATATGTATTGGATTGGGAACGAGTGTGATAGTGTGTTTTCTCCACTCGATTTCGGATAACACTGGCAATCTGTATAAGACCCCGATCCTTAGTCCTAGAAATTCAGAAGCCAATGCAGGTGAAATAACCATTTTTCCACTGAAGAAATGGATGTGTGGTAGCCATAAATGGTATTGAAGATTCTTTCCTCTTTTAGTTTATTTCATTTTCTTCTTGGCTCATTTCTATCATTAATGATACATAATCTATTCTCAAGAGATAATTTGAAAATTTAAAATTTTAATTCTAAAGATTATCTCTTAATATTTAGCCTTAAAATTCGAGAAAATTAATCTCATTAATCCTATAAACATATCAGCCATCCACACATGTCCACACACCTAACATACACAAAATCATTACGCAATAAACCCTTCTTCCTTACCTCTATTGCCGAAGTTCACCTAACACATACCATAGCCGAATTTTTCATCCTTCATCAAATTTCTGCAAATAATAGCTTATTGAAAATCTCTTTCCATCCTCAATCTTTCTATCTCTATTTCATTATCAGAAGGTTAGTTCTTCTATATGTTTTCTCTTATCAAAATTCCCTAGGTATTGGTGTCGAAATTCTTTGATTAATCCTTCAATTGGCTTCTGTTGTTTTTCCTCTTGTTTGTATGACTATTTGGCACCTATTCATGTTGTAATATCATGAATTCATCCTTTGAATCTTCCTTTTGCTAGAAATCGGCATACCATATTCCTTTTCCCTATTATTGCTGATTTTTACCAATTAACTTGTTTGTTGGTTTTTGATATTGTTCCTTTTAATCATATGTGTACTTAATCCTTCTATATTATCATAAAATCTTAACCCCTAAACCTTGTATGCATGAAATCATAATTTGTTCTATTGTCCTAATTTAGTGCCAAAATTTGCATGATGAAATGGGTTGGAAAATCAGGTTAAGTCTTGTTGTCTTCCTTGGCTATCATATGACATATCCAAGGGGGTAGTTCCTATGGCATCTGATCACTAGTTTTTGATAGGTTTGGTGAGTAGAATTCGTAAGAAACTAGGATGTCGATTTGGTTTCTGAATTTTTTATGCTTAGTATGGTTTTGTCTTTGCCTTATGGTTATATAGGTGGTTCGGATCCTCTTAGTAATGGCAAAGGATTAGCTACTTGTCCAGAGGTCCTTATTGTATGATTGATGTTTTTGATGCATTCCCTTATTGTTAATTGTATGTGCATGCTTGGTATAGTGTATGCATTAGTTCTGGAGTGAGCTATAAGTCCTTAGGCAATTTCGGACTCTTATAATAGGTTGTGTGTGCCTAATTCAAATGTGTTATATGCATTAGACTTGCTGATTGTGTTGTGATGTGATTGAGGATGCCCTGTTGTGGTATCATGTTTTGTACTTGCTTATGTGTGCTTGTATATGAATGTGTGTCAGGATCCTTTTCCTGGTGTCCATTAAGGGTAAGCACTGATGCTTTTAGGGAGAGGAGAGATTCTTACTGGTGTGGGAGTCGCATGGGTTGCAATCCCTATTATGTGCACGCTGGATGCCTAGTCCTTGTGTGGTTATAAGCCTTGTCTTGTATGCTAACAAGATGTCCTTATCAATGTGTGGTTTGGATGCCCTTGTCCTTGTGTGGCTTGGATACCTTTGTCCTTGTGTGGCTTGGATGCCTTGTCCTTGTGTGGTAAGATGGATAGGCTTGCTGATTAGATTATGTGTTAACCATTTACTCTTTGTGCAGCTAAACCTTGGACAACACAGGTGGAAGGGGATGACCTTTTTATTAGTGAGATTGAATAATGAATTACCTTCCTGTGTACTTCTATTTTCACAAGTGTTCCTAGTCCACTCTCAGCCTATGACTTTCGACCCTATCCCTTTTGAGTTTGGTTGATGATTGTTTGATACCCCATAGAATGTGTAGGTGAATATGATATTGTTTGGGAGATGTTTGTTTAGATTTCTACAGATCTTATTATGTTGTGACCCTACTGAGATTCTTGTAATCTCACCCCATTGTTTTCAGTATTTTTCAGACTTAGGTACATCATCTGTTTGTGGTACTAGTATGTGAGATCAAGGCTGCATGGTGGTACGATATTGCATCACATTCGAATACCTCCTTCTTGTTGATTGCTTACAGATATACCATTAAACTTGAAGATTGATTGGAATGCTTTCTGGTTTATTGAATCCCTATTTTTCTTGTTTATTTTCTTAATTTATTGGAGGGCTACTTGCTGGATTTTGAGATCCCTATAGGACTTGTGTGTTGTGGTTTCTTTGGTTAATTATAAAGACTTCCGCTGATGTTTTTATTCACTCCGTATGTTACCAGAATGTTTGTCCATTATTATCATGCTCCAACCTTTAAAAGCATAAAAAAATAACTTAATAAAATCAGAATTAGTGTGACTAAGCCTTGTGGGATTCAGATAGGTCCTAGGTTGGGCTTGTTTGAGTTTCACGGAAGTAAGGGTCCATATAGATTGGGTTTGGGTCCTTACAGGTTTATTAACAGCGCATGGTTTAGGAAATATAAATTTGTTATATTCTAACATGTTTGCTGGTTTTGTGCTTATAGGAAAGAACATGCCCACACACCCACACCCTTTAGAAGTCAATGTCGAGAGTGCCTTAATGATAAAATGATTGGTCTGTGAAGTTTAAATTATTGTGTGTTTTGCTATAAGTTCTTACATGTTGTATGATTTGATGTGTTTTGATGTGTTAAAATGATTGTTTGTTGAGTTTCTTTTTGACTGCCGAATGTGTGTGTGAGTTGCTACATGTTGATTATGATCTGTTGATGCATGCTGCCGAATGTTTCCATGTGTGCTGAGTGCATGTGTGTGACTAGTGTGATTTCCAAGTGTGTTTCTATATTTATGTGTGCATTGCCAAGATTTGTATGTACTTGTGTTTACTTGTGTGTACTTGTGTGCACGTGTTTTGTTTTTTAGCATATGCATATCGTCCGGTGTACGCCTCTCCACTAGGTACTACTTCTTTTCCTTAGTTCTATAATTTGGTTATGTTTTGAGTAACTCCATGTGTTTGTATAGTATGACAGGGCAGAATGCATCTATGGATCATCGGGTAGGTATGAAGCCTAAGTCGAACAGCAACCTATTGAGCAGAATGAATCAAAAGCATAAAATGAGCAGAGAGGGCAAGTTGAGCCTGAAAACCAACCTAAAGCACCAGCCATTGATCTCGTAATGGCACAAATATTGAATGTATTGCAAGGTATTGCTGCGAACCAGCAAAAAATGGAGGCCCAATTCCAAAATGCTCCTGCACCGCACCACCTATGAAAGATCCAATTCCTTCACTTGAACCTATTCAGCTGACTTATCCTAAAGACGCCGAGAGACTTCCGATTGTAATTACCAAGCTGCTAAAGGAGGCTCGTCAGCTGGGATGCAAAGAATTCAGCGGTTCAGCCGGTGCCGTTGTGGCTCGTGAATGGATTCACACCTTATGTCAAGTGTCCTTGTTCCTACTTGAAGGAGAAGCTTTCTCATGGTGGACAGCCATAAGTTTTCGGTTCAGGGATCGTTTGCCAAAAGGTTCTACACCAGATTCCATAAAAGAGAGCAGCGACAAGCTTTCTACAAGTTTGAACAAGGCACCCATGGTACCAGTGTGTGAGATCAAGGCTGCACGGCGGGGCGATATCGCATCATATTTGCATACTTGTTCCTTGTTTACTTGCGCGTATAATATGAATGATTGGGCTACTTTCTGGTTTATTTTAAGAACCCTCCTTTGCTTGCTATTTCCAAAATATGTTGGAGGATTTCTTCCTAGTTATTTGGATCCCTATGGGACTTGTATGTTATGAACCCAATGATTTAATATAAAGACTTCCACTGATGTTTTATTCACTCCTATGTTACCAGAATATTTGTCCAATATGATGCTCCAATTGTTGTTAAACACTAAAATAAACATGCTAAAAGTCGGAAGTTAATGGTAAGCCTGGTGAGATTCTGATAGGTCGTAGGTGTCATTTGGGCTTATTTGGGTTTCACGGTGAAGATGACCTTAATCGGAGCAAATAGTAATAGTTAGGAATTGGGGTCTTCACAGGTTTGGTAGCGGAGCATGGTTTAGGGAAAATAATTTGTTATATGCTAACTTATTTGATGATTTTGGTGTTTGTAGGTAAGGACATGCGCACACACTTACTTACTTAGGAGCTAGTACCGAAAGTAAACTAAATCTAAAAATAGATTGGTTTGTAAGATTTAAATTGATAAAGTTGATAATTTGATTTGCTGTGTATTTACGTATGATTATATGTTTAATATGTCTTGATATGTTTCGGTGGGTGTTTCTTGTGTTTCTTGTCATTACCGAATGTATATGCATGTGATTGATGATGTGTATTGCCGAATGATCATGGGAGTATTGATGTAATTTCCGAGTATGCATTTGCATGAGTCATGTGATTTCCGAAACTTGTGAGTACTTGTGTGAATGTGTATTTCGTTTTCCAGCATATGCGTATCGACCGGTACACGCCTCTCTACCAGGTACCACTTCTGTTAATCATATTTAGTTATATGTTGAGTAATAATGGTGTATTCGTGTAGTATGGTACGCTCGAGGCTACAAAGGGATCAACGAGGTAGGTTTGAGATTCAGGCTGAACAGCAACCTATTGAGCAAGAGAAGCCGAATGCACAAATTGAGCAGGAAGGGCAAGCTGAGCCCGAAAACCAACCTGAGGCACTAGCCGCACCAGTCACTGATCCTATCATGGCACAAATCTTAAACGTATTACAAGGAATTACTGCAAATTAGCAGCGAATGGAGGCGTAATTTCAGAATGCTCCTGCACCTGCACTAGTGGAAGAACCTATTCCTCCACTTGAAACTGTACAGCCGGCACATCATAAGGAGGCTGAGAGACTTCCCGTCGTGATTACAAAATTGCTAAAGGAAGGTCAACAACTTGGATGTAAATATTTTGGTGGTTCAGCTGGAGCCGCAGCCACTCGTGAGTGGATAGACACCTTATGCTGAGTATCTTTTTTCTTGCGTATCTCGGGTGATGACAAGGTTGCCATTGCTACATTCCTACTTGAGGGAGAAGGCCTCGCATGGTGGACATCTGCTAGTTTGCGATTCGGCGATCGTTTGCCAATTTGGGAAGAATTTCACTACGAATTTGATGAAAGATTTTATACGAGGTTCCATAAAAGCAAGCAGCGACAAGGTTTTTACAAACTTGAACAAGGCAACCGTTCGGTGCGAAAGTGTTAAGGGAGCTTTCCCGATTTGCACCAGAAGAAGATCGTACACCGTACCAGCTTGCGAGACGATTTCAGGATAGGTTGAGTACCGAACTCAAAACCATCGTAGGTACGACGCCGGTACAGAATTTGCAAGAACTAATTGTTGCCACGACTGAAGCCAAAAAGGTCATGCAAACCAAAAGGCCATCCGCAGCCACTAGTGGTGGATCCTTCTGGCGAGATTCAAAATTTAATCGGCGCACGGGACCCTATCCTTTAAGGTCATGTCCTTCGAAAATTAACGGCAATGGAAGTAACAACAAAAAGAAATTTTTTTGGTTCGAATTCTAGTGGAACTATGTGGAATACTCAGCAACGTCGATGTTACAATTGTGGCGAAATGGGGCACATTCAGCAGGAATGCTAGAAGCCGAGACGTATCACAGGCACATCTAGTGCGATCCGAGGTGGGTATGCTAACCCCACCAAACCGCGAACACGGACCACCAAACGGATCCACAAGTGAGGCACAACCAAGACCAACAAGGCTATTCACCCTAACTGATACCGAGGCTAGTTCTGATGTGGTGACAGGTACCATCGCTTTGTGAAGAATTTTTCATCGGTTTTCGTACCATTGAGAAAATTGACGCGCAAGGGTGAGCCGTTCGTGTGGAACAAGAAATGCCAGCGAAGTTTTGAAGTACTGAAAAACCTGTTAGTTTCCGCACCTATCCTTACTTTACCTATTTGTGGAAATGGGTATGTAGTTTACAGCGACGTGTCAAAATCTGGACTTGGATGCGTATTGATGCAAGATAGGAAAGTCATTGCCTACGCTTACCGGCAATTGGGACCGCACGAGAGCAACTACCTTAAGCATGATTTGGAACTTGCAGCCGTGGTGTTTCCCTTAAAAATATGGCGACATTACTTATATGGCGACATTACTTATATGGCGAGACGTGCCGAATCTTCACTTACCACAAAAGCCTGAAGTACCTCCTCACGTAAAAAGAATTGAATATGAGACAACGAAGATGGGTGGAGCTGATTAAAGACTATGATTTAATCATCGAATATCATCCTGGAAAGGCGAATGTTGTTGCTGATGCCCTGAGCCGAAAGTTTCATCCTCCTTCCCCATCAGTTTTGGCCTACATGCTCACCCATTACCTGTCGATGATGTTGGAATTGAAAGCTAACAGTGTGCATCTTGGCACCGATTTTTCTGGTTCGCTGTTGGCACAAATTGAAATTGCACCTACCTTAATTGAAGAAATCTGGAATCAACAATTAGAGGATCCGAAATTTACTGAAATTCGGAAGCAACTTGCTGATGGTGTTGCTGCCATAGTTCGTGATTTCAGAATACGAGATGACGAAGTACTAGTCTTCAGAAACCGGATATGTGTTCCACAAAATGTTGATATTCGTAACCTTATTCTATCAGAGGTGAATAGTTCGAAGTTCGCTATTCATCTTGGAAGCACTAAGATGTAGCAAGATTTGAAGGAGTAGTATTGGTGGCCAAACATGAAACGTCATATTGCTGAATTCGTTGCCCGATGCCTCGTATGCCAACAAGTAAAGATCGAACATCAAAGACCCGTTGGTCTACTTCAGTCACTTCCGATTCCAGAATGGAAGTGGGAGCACGTCACAATGGATTTTGTGACCGGTTTGCCTAGATCGCAGCGAGGATACAATGCGAATTGGGTGATCGTGGATCGACTAACGAAATCTTCACACTTTCTTCCTATACGTGTGACAGATACACCAGAAAAATTGGCAGTTCGTTACATGGACGAGATTGTTCGATTGCATGGAGTACCAGTTTCTATTGTTTTAGATCATGACCCTCGTTTCACCACACAATTTTGGGAGAAATTCCAGAATGCGCTGGGTTCAAGATTGAATTTCAGTACAACATTTCATCCCCAGACCGATGGTCAATTAGGAAGGACGATTTAGACACTCAAAGACATGCTACGAGCGAGTGTGTTGGATCAGCAAACCGGTTGGGATCGATGCCTGCCATTGGCAGAATTTGTTTACAACAATAGTTTTCATGCAAGCATCGGTATGGCACCCTATGAAGCACTATATGGGAACGTTGCAGAACTCTCGTTTGCTGGAATGAAGTAGGCGAGAGATGCCTAGACAATCCGGAATTGATTGACCAAGCAACATAACAATTAAGCTTGATCCGAAAAAGGTTAAAAATAGCCCAGGATCGGCAGAAAAATTTCTCCGAAAATCGACGAAGGGAGCTGGAATTTGCGGTAGGTGAAAAAGTATTTTTGAAGGTCGCTCTATGGAAAGGAGTCCTTCATTTTCAGCAGCGAGGTAAGCTAGCACCTCACTACGTTGGTCCGTATGACATTGTCGAAAGAATCAGCCCTGTTGCATACTGACTTGCCCTATCTCCATATATGAAAAGAATTCACAACATATTTCACATTTCAATGCAAAGAAAGTATATGCGAGATCCTGTTCATGTGCTTAAAGAACCACTAGTTGAAGTTGCTGAAGACCTATCCTATCCTATCCTGTACAGCCAGTTGTCATACTAGATCGGTCAGTTTGACAGCTTCGCAGTCGAAGCGTGCCTATTGTCACGGGACTAGAGTTTTGCGGAATAGAAACTCTCCGTGCGGCCTTAGACTATCGCTCTCGCAATAGGCTAAGTAAGCCTTCATCACAAAGCTAGCTAGAATGCTAAGCTTAGAACCGAACCGAAATGAGAGAGACACACAAAAGAATGGAGAGAAAGCTCTAAACTCTCAATATTGCAAGTATTGCTGGATGTTTACAAGTGAGGGGAGGCACCCCTTTTATAGCCTTTACAACTCCCCAATGAATGGTGGAGATCAAGCCGTACGATCTAACGGTTTATATACAAAAGTAGAAAGCACAAACACGGATCCCAATTGAGTACACGGATCCCAATTGAGTTCCTTGATTCCCTCTCTTAGTGGGGAACATAGTGGGGAACATGGGCCCTGATTCCCTCCTTGATTAGCTCTTTCGGTGGGAAACGTGTTCCTTGATTTGGGGAACGGGTTCCTTGTTTTGGGGAACGGGTCCCGCACGAAGCCGAATGAAGCGTAGTCTGAATTTCGGTCGTGACATTCTCCCCCACCAAACTCGAAAACGCCCTCGTTGTGTGCTGCCTCAAGAACTCGTTGATTTCGTCTTGGTACTGCCAAAGATCAAAATCTTTCTCCCAGCTTGTCTCGCTAGGCGGGTCGTCTTTCCATCGAACCAAGTATTCCACATGGTTCATGTGCTTCCCACCTTTTTGTGCCACCTGTCTTGATAAGATCTCATCTAGTTTCTTATCATGGGCATTGGTCATAGCTGTGGGAGCTCTTTTGGATTTCCCCCTCTCCGGATCTTCCTTGTCTTCTTGGAATGGCTTCAACAAGCTCACATGGAAGACAGGGTGGAACTCCAATCTCGGTGGTAATTCCAGCTTGTATGACACCTTGCCGATCCTCTTCAACACCTTGAAAGGACCCTCGTATCATCGCACTAGCCCTTTGTGCAACTTGGCAAAAACTCGGCTTTGGTGAGGCATCAGCTTCACCAACACAAGATCCCCTTCATCAAACTCTAAGGGTCGCCTCTTTGTGTCTACACATTTTTCCTTCCACTTTGCCTCCTTAGACAATTGCACTCTTGCAATGTCCCTCTGCTTGTCACACTCCTTGACAACGCGGTAGGAGGATGGATTCAGCCCTTGCTTCACTTGTTCTGCCATGGCCTGAACTTGGGGTTTATGTTTCATACCCCGTTGGATCCTTTCCAGCAAAGGACTCTCCGGTTGGCTGATGGCTGCAAGTATTTTTTCCTTCAGCTCCTTCTCTCGAGCAACAGGCACCACGCAACACTGGCTCCCTTCCGAAAGTATGAGGGTGTTGGTGCAAGACACTGGGACTGCTCTCGTCTGATCCAGGAATTGCATTCCTAACACAATCGGAAAATCATCCATAGGAACAATGGAGAAATCAAGTTTACCTTTCCATTCTCCCATTTGTAGCTCGACCCCTCGGGCTACTCTAAAGATTGGCTAGGCTTTGGTGTTCACCGTCTTCAGCCAGCCTTTCTCCTCTTTGAACTTGATGCCAAGTCGTTGTGCTTCCTCATTCTTCATGAAGTTGTGAGTAGCACCAGTATCGATCAATGCACGGAACTCCCTCCTTTGCATGATGGGTCTAGCAAACATTCTCCCAGCTTGCTCCACCTTGGCATCTTTGGTTGAGGCTTTAACAGCACTCAACAGTTGCATGGAACTCATCCTTGGTGAGTCCATCTCTTCGGCTCCGTGACCATGGCTGCCAGCTTGTTCCTCATCGGCCAATCCAAAGCTTTATGCGGCCCCTCGTATAAAAAATATGAGAGCTTGGGTCTCTCACCCTTGCCTCGATTTTCACCTCCCCCTTCTGTGGGTTTGGTTGGACGGAAGGACTTGAAAGGTTTGTCCTTCCACTCCTTGGTTTCGTGGATTGCTCCCCCACCTTTAGCCTTGTAGTCGTGGAAACTCTTAGGCTTAGGTGGGCTTGAACCCTCGGGCTTCCTCTCGAATTCCGCCAAGGATTCAGCCTCGGTGATCACATCGTTGAGCTCCTTGACATTGCGTCGATGAAGCTCTAGCTTAGCCCAACTTTGTAGGCCTCCCAGAAACATATACATGGCCTCCTTCTCGGGCATGTCAGGGATCTCCAATAAGACTTCCGTGAACTCCTTCACGTAGTCTCGGATGTCACCCTTGTGGGACAACTTGCGAAGCTTCTCCCTTGCTTCTAGCTCCACATTTCTCGGTGAGAATTGTGCTCTCAGGAGCCTTTTGAAATCTGCCCACGTCTCCAACTTCAAGGTGCCACGCTCGATTTGAGCATGCTTCATCCTCCACCAGGTTGTGGCACTGTCGGTTAGATACAGTGGGGCTTGGGAAAGTCGATCTCTATTGCTCTCCATGCCCACCCCTTGAAAGTATTGTTCAAGGTTGAAAAGGAAGTTCTCCACTTCCTTGGCATTCCTCGTCCCACCAAATGGCTTTGGCCTTGGGACATCCAGCTTCAGCTTGGGCTTGGCAACCCCTTGCTCAATGCCCTTCTTGCAATCTTTTCTGATTTCAACCAAGTCATCCTTAAATAAAGAGATCTCAGCAAGAAGATTTACTTTGAAATCATCTAACTCTTGCCTCCAAGAGTTGATAGAAATGAGGGCGCCTTGCATCTCCTCACGAAGCTCATTTACGTCCCCTGAATCGAGCTCGCTTATGCGTTGGCCATATTCCTCAAGCATATCTTTGTCATCGGCAACCTTCATCTCCACACGAGTGATCCTTGCCTCCAATGATGACAGATGATCAACAGTCTTCATTCTATTCTTATTTGGTTCGGGAGCACGTTGAGGTAGTCTCCCCACACGGACCTCCTCGACCTCCTCAACAGTAGGGATGTTGGCATCAGAAGTAGTAGGCATCTCCATTTATCTGTCAAAGATTTGAGCCTTAGCTCCGCTACCAACTGTCACGGGACTAGAGTTTTGCGGAATAGAAACTCTCCGTGTGGCCTTAGACTATCGCTCTCGCAATAGGTTAAGTAAGCCTTCCTTACAAAGCTAGCAAGAATGTTAAGCTTAGAACCGAACCGAAATGAGAGAGACACACAAAAGAATGGAGAGAAAGCTCTAAACTCTCAATATTGCAAGTATTGCTGGATTTGCTGGATGTTTACAAATGAGGGGAGGCACCCCTTTTATAGCCTTTACAACTCCCCAATGAATGGTGGAGATCAAGTCGTATGATCTAACGGTTTATATACAAAAGTAGAAAGCACAAACACGGATCCCAATTGAGTTCCTTGATTCCCTCTCTTAGTGGGGAACATAGTGGGGAACATGGTCCCTGATTCCCTCCTTGATTAGCTCTTTCGGTGGGAAACGTGTTCCTTGATTTGGGGAACGGGTCCCGCACGAAGCCGAATGACGCGTAGTCTGAATTTCGGTCGTGACACTATGCGTGCAAAATTTCCTTACCTGTTTGCTTAGGAATTTATGTTAAAATTTCAAGGACGAAATTCCTGTAAGGAGGGGGAGGATATGAGACCCCGAATTTTGAGTCCTAGAAGTCCAGAAGGCAGTACAGGTGAAAAGACGATTTTTCCCCTGAAGGAAAGGATGTGTGATGGCCGAAATTGGGAAGAGTTGTGTGGTAGTTAATTCTGGTTTTAATTCCCTTTAATCTAAGTCTTTATAGATAGATAATTTCCTTAGAAATTAAAATCCCTAAAAATAGAGGAAGATAATTACAGAATTTAAATCTGATTGTTTTCTTATTTTAATAAAACCTTTAAAGTAGGAATTATAATCCCATAACCATCCTTTATAAATAGGAAGCCAATCACATAAAACTTTTACAGCAAAGTACACAAATTTCGTAAACCCTAAAAACCTTACACTACCTACTTCTGTCAAAATCCGCTGGGATTTCAAACAAGCATAACTCTCTCATCATCAGTCGGATTCTTGCGAGTAATAGCTAGTTGGAAAGCTCTCTTTATCCGATTTCCAACCATAGTTGTTCTTTTTTTTGGACGTTCAGATTTCTTTGTCATAAGATAAGATGAAAATCGGCGGCGGAATTAGGTTTTTGGCGGAACTGCCAAAATCTTTTTGAACTTCAAAATAGCATAACTATTTCATCAATTATTGTATTTCTACAAATAATAACTTGTTGGAAATCTAATTTCATCCTCTTTCCAACCATATATGTTTTGTTGTTTGGACATTAATATTCCCTTGTCTAAGGTTAAGTCGAAAATCGGCGACAAAATTAGGTTTTTAGATTTCTACAGTTTTTGTCTTTGGTTGATTTCTGTTGTCGTTTCGCATGTTCTTATGATTTCTTAGCATCTATTTATGATGTAGGATCATGAATTTCCTTCTTTTAAACTTTTTTATGCTTAAAGTCGAAATTGTCTTATGCCATACTCTTAGCGCCGAAATTTGCATAGTTAAATTGGAATGGTAATTCAGGTTGAATCTTGTTAAGTTCCTGGCTATCATATCACACATCCAAGGGGGAGGCACCTGCAGCATCTGATCACTGGTTTCTGTTAGGTTTGGTGAGTGGAATTGGTAAGGAAATAGGGTATTCAATTGATTATTGAATATGCATGCTTAGTTTGTTTTCGTCTTTGCCTGGTGATAATATAGGTGGTTCAGAATTACCTAATAAAGGCATAGGAATAGCTTCTTGTTCAGAGAAAAGAGAGGTAGGATCTACGCCTCATCGGTTTCTCCTGAGACCTCTGTTATTTTCTTGATGTTTTTTATACATGCCCTTGTTGTATTGCATGCGATTTGATTATAGGGTGAGAGTATGAATTTCAGATTGAGATATGGATCTCATAGGCTATATCGAACCCCTAAGTTAAGTATTGAATGCCTGAGTTGCATATGTTATGTGAATTGAATATATTGATTGTGTTCTGACATGATTGAGGATACCCTGTTGTGGTATTATGCTTTGTACTTGCCTGTGTGTGCTTGTACGTGTTTGTGTGTCAGGATCCTTTTCCGGTGGCCATTCTGGGTAAGCATTGATGCTCCTAGGGAGAGGAGAGGTTCTTACTAGTATGGGAGTTATATGGGTGGCAAACCCCAGCATGCGTGCGCTGGATGTCTGGTCCTTGTGTGGTCAGAACCCTATCCTTGTGTGGCAGGAAGTCCTTATCCTTGTGTGGTTTGGGATTCCCTAGTCCGTGTGTGGCTTGGGAAGACTTGTCCTTGTGTGGCAAGACGACTTGTCCTTGTGTGGAAAGATGAATGGGCTTACTGATTAGCTTGTGTGTTAACCGTTTACCCTGTGTGTTAACCGTTTACCCTTTGTGTTGTAAGCCTTGGACAACACAGGTGGAAGGGGATGACCTTTCTTCTTCATTGCCGAGAGCAATCTGATGAGTTCTACCTACCTGTGTACTTCTGATTTTTCGGAAGTCATTGTAGTCCTCCCTCAACCATAGATTCGGCCCTAACCCTTTTTTATTGGTTCTTGAATTGCGTGACCATCTTTAGTTGTTTAGGAATGATCTAATGTCAATTGGGAGATTTGTGTTTAGGGTTTCTACAGATCTTATGATGTTGTGACCCTAGTGAGATTCTTGTAATCTCATACTATTGTTTTACTATTTTTCAGGCTTAGGTACATCAGCTGTCCGTGGTACCAGTGTGTGAGATCAAAGCTGCACGGCGGGGAAATATCGCATCACATTTGCATACTTGTTCCTTGTTTACTTACGCATATAACATGAGTGATTGGGATACTTTCTGGTTTATTTGAAGAACCCTTCTTTGCTTGCTATTTCCGAAATATATTGGAAGATTTCTTGCTGGTTATTTGGATCCCTATGAGACTTGTGTGTTATGAACCCAATGATTTATTCACTCCGTATGTTACCAGAATCTTTGTCCAATATCATGCTCCAATTGTTGTTAAATATTAAAATAAACATGCTAAAATTCGGAAGTTAATGGTAAGCCTGGTGAGATTTTGATAGGTCCTAGGTGTCATTTGGGCATATTTGGGTTTCATGGCGGTGATGACCTTAATCGGAGCAAGTAGTAATAGTTAGGAACTGGGGTCGTCACATCGGGATACCATCAGTTGCCTGTTCGTGAAGCTGATATTCCTAACACTGCATTCAGATCACGATACGGCCACTATAATTTTATGGTTATGCCATTCGATTTGACCATTGCACCAGCAGTGTTTATAGACCTGATGAATTGAGTATTCCGAGAGTTCCTAGACAAATTTGTGATAGTCTTCATCAATGACATTTTGATTTACTCAAAATAGGAAGAAGAACATGCTGAGCACTTGTGGATCATTTTGAAAATTTTGAAGGATCGATATCTGTTTGCAAAGTACTCCAAATGAAAATTCTGGTTACGTGAAGTCAATTTCCTTGGCCACATTGTTTCTGCCCATGGTGTTCTTGTTGATCCAAAGAGTAGACTGCATTTGAAGTTCACAGCTTCCTTGGCTTAGCCGGATGTCCTTGTTGTGACCCTACTGAGATTCTCGTAATCTCACTCTGTTGTTCCAAATAGCAAACTGCATTTGAAGTTCACAGCTTCCTTGGCTTAGCCGGAGGTCCTTATTGTGACCCTACTGAGATTCTTGTAATCTCACCTTGTCGTTTTTAGTATTTTTCATGCTTAGGTATATCATCTATTTGTGGTATTGTTGTGTGAGATCAAGTTTGTATGGCGGGTCAATAATGCATCACATTTGCATACCTCCTTCTTGCTGATTGCTTGCAGATATACCATTAAATATGAAGTTTGATTGGAATGCTTTTTAGATTATTGAATCCCTCTTGTTCTTATTTATTTCCGTAATTTATTGGAGGGCTACTTGCTGGATTTTGAGATCCCTATGGGACTTGTGCTTTGTGGTTTCTTTGGTTAATTATAAAGACATCCGCTGATGTTTTTATTCACTCCGTATGTCACCAGAATATTTGTCCATTATTATCATGCTCCAACCTTTAAAAAGCATAAAAAAGGAACTTATTAAAATTAGAATTAGTATGATTAAGCCTTGTGGGATTCAGATAGGTCCTAGGTTGGGCTTGTTTGGGTTTTACGGCAATAAGAGCCTATATAGGTTGGGTTTGGATGCTTACAGTATGGGGTTTATATGTATTTTTAAAGTAAAAATTTAACTGCTGGTGGGATATCAATTACCTTTAGCCGGGATGACTTGAGGGTGGTTTGTGATCCGCCTAGATAGGTTTTTTTTTTGGGGCATAGTAGCCAATATGACATTGATGAGTTCTGTGGATTTATAAAACCTATTGGGATATGCTGATTGCTTTTTGTTGTATAACTCATGCATTACATTTCATTGTTTATGGAACCCTTTGAGTGCACTATTAGAATGCGTGTGAGAATCAAATATTTTGAATTGGTAAAATATATTAGTGTACTCAGGCTCGAATTTAAGGAACGACCTATAGTCCAAACAAAAGTGTCAAAAAGGGATAAGAACCCTCCCATCTAGCTATTTGGGTTTACGGGAACGAATTTGTCGTACGATTTTGGAAGACCTGGTTTGAGGGCATTTTTGTAATTTCATCCTTAGTCCTATGAAAATTTTATTTTCATTTCTCTTGGTTATCAACTATTTATAGTATTTGTGAATTCACTAGGAAATTTGAAATCCGAAGAAGGATTAAAGCCTTCTTTATTTTTAAATTTTTATACAGATGATATTTATGTATTGAGTATGAAATCATGAAAAATAATTGCTTGTGAAGATTTTTTAGAAACATTTGGTTTATTGAGGACATAGTTATGATGAAGAAAGGTATACAAGGATGTATAAATTTTCCTGAAATTTTTCGAAGGCGCCTAATCATATTTAAGGATTTTTTCCTAATTTTTGTATATTAAATTTATTATAAATTTTATAATTCTGAAAAAAATTATTTTAATTCATAGGATTGTTATAATGATTTTTAAAAATTTATAAGATTTTTCTGGGAATTTTTTGAGCTAATATGCTATTTATTAAGAATTTTAAGGATATTCTATAAATTTAGGAATATAATAATATTATATTTTATAAAATAAAATAAAGAAATCAGGTGGTCAAAATATGGAAAACAACATTGATTGGACCAGCTTGGTCAAAATTAAGGTTAGAAACCCTCTTCTGCACCTTGTACAGTACCGTTTCACTTAGCCAAAACGATGTCGTATTCCCTTCGGGGTTACTCAGCATCAAAGTAGCCACATCGCCCTACACGTGTATGGTACATGTCCTCCCTCCCCTCCCCACACGTAGCCGGAAGAAATCTGGTGATAAGACTACGTGTGGGTATACCCTGAACCCCCAGCCTTAAGCCTTCATTCTTGTGTGTGGAAAACTCGCAAAGGACGAGAGAGAGTGAATGTGAGCGATCTGAGAGAAAAATCGAGTGTATTCCGGTGAGATTTAGGTTAGTTGGAAGTGGTTTAATTTTATTATGCACATTAATTAAAAATACATAATCACTAAGTAATAAACATCTAGCACAATCTGAGTGAATATAATAAAACGAATGAGCGAAAGACTTTATTAAAACGAAACCCAGAACATAGTTAAGTCCATAACGTACTAGCCCAAAATCATAAACAAGTCTTAAGCCACAACTCAAAACATAATATCCAATATCTAGTGTAATGTTCAAACAGGCCCCCAAACTAAATAAATTAATCCCAGAAATATAGTGCAAAACAAAACCAAACTTCAGATATGGATATATATCTACTCAAACAGAACCTCAAACCAAATAAATCAAGTCCAGAAATAGTATAATGTCCGAATATAGATATTAACATATAAATAACTTCAGATAAGTCTATAAATAATCCTATGTATGATAAGTGAATATAAATATGGTTTGATATATATCCAACTAAATTAAACTAAAAAATATAGAATTTATATAGATTATCAAACTAAATCAGATCATATATAATAAATAGTAAATTCAAATAATTTAAATCATAAATCATAATTTTTTTATAAAATCAATAGTTAATTTTTTTTATTAAAATATAGTTAAAATTTTTAATGACAAAAAAAATATCTCATAAATATATATAATATAAATAAGTTTAAATTTCTCAAAACTGGAATTACTATATCATCAATTTAACTAGAAAAATAAGCATCATATTATAATCATAAGCATCATTTCAAACACGTTTCTCAAAATAATATATATTTAATTTTAATAAAAAAAAAAGCATAACCACTAATTAATAAACACCTAATTGAGTCGTAGTAAACATAATTAAATAAATTAACAAAAGACTTTATTGAAACAAACCCAAAACAAATTCATATCTATAACACACAAGCCCAAAATCTAAAATAGGCCTTAACCTATAACTCAAAATACAATATCCAAAATCTAGTGTAATGTTCAAATAGAGCACCAAACCAAATAAATCAAGTCCAGAAATAGAGTACAATGTAAAACCGAATTTCAAATATTGACATATATATGTTCAAACAGACTCTCAAACCAAATAAATCTAGTCCAAAAATAGTATAATGTCCACAAATAGATATTAACATATAACTAACTTTAAATAAGTCTATTAATATTATTATTAGGGATGGTTTAATATATACTGAACTCAATTAAACCAAAAAATATAGAATTTATATAGATTATCAAACTAATCAAATCATACATAATAAATAATAAATTCAAATAATTTAAATCATAAATCAGAATTTTTTATAAAATCAATAATTAATTTTTTATTAAAATATATTTAAAATTTTCAATAACAACAAAAATATCTCATAAAAAATTTATATATATATATATATATAAAGTTAGTATAAATAAGTTTAAATTTCTCAAAATTGAAATTACTATATCATCATTTTAATTCAAAAAATTAGCATCCTATTATTATCTTAAGCATGATTTCAAATATGTTTCTCAAAATAATATAACTAGTCAAGTCAATAACACGCAAGCCTAAAATCAATGGTGGATATCAAAATTGGTTTGGGAGTCTACTTGACGATGGTGGATACCCATCAAATAGACCCCTAAACCAAATAAATTAAGTCCAGAAATAGAGTGCAAGATAAAACCAAACTTCAGATATTGACATATATATATGTTCAAATAGACTCCCAAACCAAATAAATCAAATCTAGAAACAAAAGAAAGTTCAGAAATAGTGTAATGTCAAGAAATAGATATTAACACATAAATAACTTAAAAAAAATCAATTAATATTATTAGGGGTCACCAGTGAGTATAAATATAGTTTGATATATACTGAACTTAATTAAACCAAAAAATATAAAATTTATATAGATTGTCTAACTAAATCAAATTGCATATAATGAATAATAAATTCAAATAATTTAAATCATAAATCATAATTTTTTATAAAATTAATAGTTAATTTTTATTAAAATATATTTAAAATTTTTAATAACAACAAAAATATATCATAAAATTTTTTTATATATATAATATAGATAAGTTTAAATTTAAATTACTATATCATCATTTTAATTAAAAAAATAAGCGTCCTATTATTATCATAAGCATTATTTCAAACATGTTTCTCAAAATAATATATATTTAATTTTAATAAAAAAGAACATAATCATTAATTAATAAACACCTAACATAGTTTAAGTAAACAAAATAAAATGAATTAGCGGAAAATTTTACTAAAACAAAACCCAAAACATAGTCAAGTCAATAACACGCAAGCCTAAAATCAAAAACAAACCTTAAGCCACAACTCAAAACACAATATCCAACATCTAATATAATGTTCGAACAGACCCCAAACCAAATAAATCAAGTCCAAAAATAGTATAATGTCCATAAATAAATATTAACATATAACTAACTTCAGATAAGTCTATTAATATTATTATGGGTGGCCAGTGAGTATAGATATGGTTTGATATATACTGAACTGAATTAAACCAAAAAATATAGAATTTATATAAATTATAAAAAAACATATCATATATAATAAATAATTAATTTAAATAATTTAAATCATAAATCATAGTTTTTTTAAAAAAATCAATAGTTAATTTTTTTATTAAAATATAATTAAAATTTTCAATAACAATAAAAATATCTCATAAAAATTAATATATATAGTGATGAACAGATAAAACACAAGCTCAAAATCTGAAACAGACCTTAAGTCACAAATCAAAACACAATATCCAAAATCTAGTGTAATATTCAAACAGACCCCTAAACCAAATAAATCAAGTCCAGAAATAGAGTACAAGATAAAACCAATGTGAAGTGATGTGCAAATACTACTATTCACGTACTATCCCTAAAAAGTGAAAAAAAAATAGGATGAGATCACAAGGATCTTAGTGAAAGTCATAATGTTATAAGCTCTGATGGTGGAACAGAGGCACAAACTAAACTAGTTATAAAACAATTAACTTAAACATTTGATATCCGATGCAACTAAGGTATACACACACAACTCCAAACTTTAAGGCTTACTGCACAAAGGATAGATGGTTAACACACAAACTAATTAGTAAGCCTATTCATCTTGCCTCGCAAGGACAAGTCGTCTTGCCACACACGAACAAGTCTTCACAAGCCACACACGGACAAGTCTTCACAAGCCACACACGAACTAGGGCATCCCAAACCTCGCAAGGATAAGGGCTTCCTGCCTCGCAAGGACAGGGTTTCAGCCTCCCAAGGACAGATATCCAGCGCGCGCATGCTGGGGTTTGCCAGCCATACAACTCTCATACCAGTAAGAACCTCTCCTCTCCCTAGGAGCATCAGCGCTTACCCCGAATGGCCACCGGAAAAGGATCCTGACACACAAACACGTATAAGCACACACAGGCAAGTACAAAGCATAATACCACAACAGGGTATCCTCTATCATGTCAGAACATAATCAGCATATTCAATTCACATAACATATGCAACCCAGGCACTCAATACCTAACTCAGGGGTTCGATATAGCCTATGAGATCCATATTTCAATCCGAATTTCATTCGCTCACCCTATAATCCAATCGTATGCAATACAAGAAAGGCAGGTAACAAAAACATCAAGAAAATAACTGGGGTCTCTGGAGAAACCGATGAGGCGTCGATCCTACCTCTCTTGTCTCTGAACAAGAAGCTACTCCTTTGCCTTTATTAGGTAGTTTTGAACCACCTATATTATCACCAGGCAAAGATGAAAACAAACTAAGCATGCATATTCAATAATCAATTGAATACCCTATTTCCTTACCAATTCCACTCACCAAACCTAATAGAAACCAGTGATCAGATGCTGCAGGTGCCTCCCCCTTGGATGTGTGATGTGATAGCCAGGAACTTAACAAGATTCAACCTGAATTACCATTCCAATCAACTATGCAAATTTCGTCGCTAAAAGTAGGGCATAGGACAATTTCGACTTTAATCATAGAGAAGTTTAAAAGAAAGAAATTCATCATCATACATCATGAATAGATGCTAAGTAATCATAAGAACACGCGAAACGACAACAAAAATCAACCGAAGACAAAAACTATAGAAATCTAAAAAAAAGACCTAATTCTATTGCCGATTTTTGACTTAACTTTAGAAAAGAAAATATTTACATCAAAATAACAAAACACATATGGTTGGAAAGAGGATGAAAATATCTTTCCAAAACGCTATTATTTGTAGGGATCTGACAAACGATGAGAGAGTTATGTTATTCTGAAGTTCAAGAAGATTTGGCAAAAACCTAATTCCGCCGCTGATTCTCAACTTATATTTAGAGAAAGAAATACTAACCTCCTGATGAAAAACCAAAGATGGTTGGAAAGAGGAAGAAGAGAAATTTCCAACAAGCTATTATTTATAGGGATCCAATAAACGATAAGAGAGTTATGCTGGTTTCTGGTTTAAAGTTTCAGCAAATTTTGGTGGCTATAAGGAGGTGTAGGGTTTTAGGCTTATACTAATTTTGTATATTTTCTCTGAATGATTTTTGTGAGGTTGGCTTCCTATTTATAATGAATGGGTATAGAATTATGATTACTACTTTTAAGATTTTATTAAAATTAAGATAATTACCAGATAATTAATTTCTTTAATTATCTTCCCCTATTCTTAGGGATTTTAATCTCTAAGGCAATTATCTATCTATAAGGACTTAGATTAAAGGGAATTTATACCAGAATTAACTACCATACAACTCTTACCAATTTTGGTCATCACACATCCTTTCCTTCAGGGGCAAAATCGTCTTTTCACCTTGACTGACTTCTGGACTTCTAGGACTCAAAATTTGGGGTCTCACATGGGTAGTAGGAAAATGATTATTATTCATTTACTGATGCCACCAGGACAACATCGTATTATTTGATTAATTCCACTGCATAGTAATCGATCAATTCTTATGAATCCATCTTCGCTTTATTTCTATACCACGAGCCTTGTAGGTTTATTATATGCATTACTGGTTAACATAGCAGTGTATAAATTGAGCCTATGATGACTGTTGCAAAAAATTTTTAGGTTTTGAGGCATGACACTTGCCATCAGTCCACTCAAACATGCCCGCACAAGTGAAAAATTTCTCTTCCCATTAATCAATTCTTTTACGCTCTCATGCATGAACATATACTCTTTTCTCACTCTAATAACCATTATAGAACAGCCCATTCTAAAGTCACTGGATACCACAACCAGATCCAATAATGAAAATCAACCAAAGAAAGTCCCAACAAGAAGCATGCATATTCACCACATTCGCCACTCATAAATTTCTACTTAAGCTTTAAGGGGTATAAACAGTCCATAATACTCTAAAAAGGAATTATAGCAAGGATAGTTTGGTCACAATAGGCATGAAGGCATGGGTTAATCATACTCTCTTCAAAGGATCAAATTATACATTCAGATGATGACACTCCGTTCTATCATATTTCTCCAAATTCATGCCATCAAGCTTAGAATTCTAATGGTACAATGGATGAAGGACACCTATGGAAACTCATCTAGGGTTAAGGGAAGTGTATGATAGGGTTATTGAATGCGATTTTCCTAGCATAGGGTTAAACTGGCTTAATTGTAACAAGAAAAGGTAAAAAGGGAAAAATTACAAAATTTCGATTGGTTTAAATGTTTAGGTTCGACTAGTCTAAAAGTTTAGTTTCGACCGATCTAAGTTCATTCGAATAAAATTTCGGCCAGTGCAAGATTTGGTTTTGACTGATCTTAGGGTTCTTTGGAATCCGACAAGCTGTTCCATATCCAAAAAGTCTTTGACCAGTCTAAAGGCATTCTAGGAGGGTTATCGGGTTTTCGACTAGTCTAAAGAGTTCGACCAGTCTAAGGAGTTCGACCGGTCTAAGAAGTCTAAGTTCAACTGGTCTAAATGTGCCACTCTGAGTTTTTTTTGAACTTTTCTCTTTAGTTTAAATCCTAATTGAAAGGTACTGACCCACAATCATCATGGAAATTCATGTCAATAACATGGTTCATCAACGATCAAACTCTCACAAATTAAACACTGAACATGTGATCAAAACAGCTCATAGAAACTGAAAATTCTCATGCATCAATAGCATACAACCATGCTGATAAATTCACAATCACATTTGATGCATCCAAATCATGTCAAGCTAGCCAATGAACCTAACATGATGTTCATACACAATGGAATACCATACCTCTATTCAAAACCATAGATGTTTAACACATGGTTAAACTCCCACCTCTTGTCGTGCAGCCAACTCACTAACAGCTTCACCCTTGTCCTGATCTCTAACTGATGCACCACCTACAACATAACAAGGAACCAAAACAACTCAATCAAAAAAATGAGTATAAAGCATAAAACGACTCGGAAATAAAAATGAAGCTTACAACCCCTTCTGAAACACTCTCTAATACTTGACCAATCCACAAACACTCAAACACATCAGACCAACCCCAAAGGACCAATCTCACTCAATCCAACTAATGGACATTGCCATCGACAAACCCGACACAAGCCAAAATCTGTTCCAGCTCAAACCAATGGCACCAAGGCTCACAAACACACTCTACAAACTTAAGGAAATCAAAATCAATCATAAAAAATACAAGAACACAGCTGGGGTCGAAATCCACCTGGACTCATATGCAAACCACACCTCCAAGCTCACACACTTCTCAATATACCAAACCAATCAAAACCAACTACCAAAGCATCCTAAACCACATCACAACAAGATAATACAACCAATAATCAACCAAGAAAGGGAATAAATCGAGTACTTACCTCTCAAGTTTGATTTTGCCCTAAAAACTCAAAACTGGCAAAAACTATAGCAAACCAGGCAATCATTAGTGGATATCCGTCGTTTAGGGTTAGCAATCAAGTAGGGAAGCAAGCCCAATGGTTGTCTTGGAAAAAAAAATGGGTTTTGAACTGGTTGGGTTCTTCTTTGGGTGAGGGTTAGGAGAGAAACTTAGGCTCAACACTTAGGCTCTATGATTGTATCCAGGTCATTCAGTCAACAAGTCAACTCTAGGATCCACTATTTAGTTGGCTGGTCAAATGGTCAATTTTGACAGGTTAACAGGTCAATCTCACTCAAATAATCTAATCCAATGAATCCAATTACTCTTAAATACTGACTTAGCTCCCCGAAGGATAGGGTCTCACAATACGAATCAGTGGCAATATCTTTTCCCTTCTCACGTGATACAGATCCGTCTATCTAAACAAACACAAAAATTTTTGAGAAAAGCACAAACAAAAAACAATAATAGACAGTGAAAAGGGAACCTTACAGGCCCCCTTCATACTCCTCTGATACACACTAACATACACTAGGGTTCTTACCTCAGAAGCTCCTAACTCAAACCTTAATCGTATGAACGCACAGACAAACGACTATTGTGGAAATTAGTTGAATAAACAAGAGAAAGGGAATCAGAAATAAGAATAGAACTTGATAAGTAGAATTGAAAGAAACCGAAGAAATCGGTGATTCTTTACTGTTATTTGTTGCGTGATGAATAAAAACGAAGGAAGCAGCGTACTGGAATAGGAAAGAGGCAGACAACTCTCGTCTAGAGAGAAATAGGAAAGATGTGATTATGGGCAAGTTGTGTTAACTGATGGGCTAAGATATGTTCATATAGCTCGAGTCTGAAACACAAACGATATGGTCCAATAACAAATATAGCCCGGAAGCGAACCAGCCTAAACATGAATAAATCGACCAAATGCAAACGGGTTGACTCAAAGGGCAATAAATCGACTCAAAGATTTATGAATACTCAAAACGAACCTAAATCACATATTTGAGCTCATATAAAAAAAAATTCTAATATATGCACAAGGCATGTTCTCAGCTCAAAATAGACACGGTCAGACAATCAAAGATACTCATGAAGCATACGTAACCACGTTGGACAATTAATGCTGACTACACATGTAAAAGGACAGATACTACAAAATCTCAATAAAAACCACTCAAAATTATTATATGTACTTATAATAGTAATTATTTGGCACTGCTTTTTTCTTTTGTGATACCACCATACCACCATCGATCTCAGCAAAAAGCGTCAAATGATTGTACGTTTGGATGTGATTGGGTCAATAGTTTTGTCATTCGTTGAATCTAGACCCTCTTTTTATATTATAATCTTAAAAGTTCTAATTTAATAAAAAAGTTGAACTATATTTTTAAATAAACTAAAATCAAATTATAGTATAATTTTATCTTAACTATTTTTTTTGAATAAAAATAGATATTAAAGGTTTGGTCATCCAAGAAAAAAGTTACGTGTCATACACTCATCTTAGGAAACAGCTTAAACTGGAAAGGATGGTAGGCGATAGACTGACATTATGAAATCAACCGTTACGGAAACTCCCGTTAAGTGTAGTAATATTCTTTTCACCCTTTTCTATCCGTACCCGACCATCAATTTATTTTCCATTATTAACCTCACCTACACTATGGCTGTTGTATTTACATTTCAGATCACAAGATCCAAGATTCCTAATAACTATCAAGATTTGATGGGGACGTCTGATGTTGGAAAAACAAATATTATAATAATTTAATTTAATTTATTTAAATATATATCGTATTAATAATGTCGGATAATGAGAAAACAGATATAGAGTTCTTTCTTTTAAATATTTTTACATATCCAGATGAGCTGGCGCCATGCCGTAATAGCTTGAAGAAGATGGGAATGGTCAAAGTGAGGAGGAGGCATTGTGTTGATCCAGAACTCTGATCTGGCATCCTCAGCCATCTATTTGATCTATTTTGGCATGTGATACTGATGCCAACACTGTTTCTCTTATAAGCCATATTTGGCTTCAAGGACCACTTGGGGCGTACTGATCTGCAGTCAGAAATTGAAATTTGCTATCCAATTCGCTAACCAGAGATGAACTTGATACGGTAGAAAAGGACAAATTAGATAATCTCATTCAAATGAAAAAAGTTAGGTGTCCGATTCTCAGACGATGATGTGTTTGGCGCTTTTCATCTTCGATATAACGTCCACTCACATCCCTTCCCCACACTCCATCCCTGATCTGTTCTCTTGGATCATCACCTTGAACCAGTGTATTCCTACCTCTCTTCCAGATTTTCTCTCTTAGTAATTGATATATATTTCCCTCCTGAGTCTGCAAACCAGTCTGTCGGCGGTGAGCGGTGTCTCAGTTTCCTTGACGAAATAAGCCGCGATGATTCGGAGGGCGTTCTGCTTACGCGCACTGATTCAATCTTCTTCAGTGTATAAGGTTTGTTCTGGAATATGCGCTTGGGATTTATGCTTTAGTTGGGTTAAAAGCGATGATATATCATTCACAGGGTTACTGATTAGGACGATCAGTGCCGCCAGAGTCCTACTCATACTGTGTACACGAGGGGTGCTTTTATGTTTTGATGACGATTTTCTTATTCGTTCATGCTTTTTTATGCATCTTAATAACGTAGCATTCTTGTTTTTCTGGAAAAGATGGTTCTTCTGACAGAAAGAGGATTAGACAGTAATCCATCATTTCTCTTGTTGATCTTCTACATCCTTTTTTTTTTTTTTTTTGTGGTGATCCATATGCATGATTCATGCCTTCTGCTCTCCCTCTGATGACTTTCGGTGGAGTGGGTATGGGTATGGGTATGGGTATGGGTATGGGTTGGGTAGGAGTAACATATTCGGGAATATGAAATTGATTTCTCGTCGTCTGCAGTTTGGAGCTCAAAAATGCTACACTTGGCAAGCTGCATATTCTTTACGGAAAGAGGACAAACAAAGTGCTTATAGGTTAGCCACGCTTACTGGTTTTGCCACCAGACGAAACAACGATTCTTTAAAGAATTTGACCATAATTTAATATTGATTTTATGGAGGATTTGTTTTTGTGTGAAACATACATTGACCTGTTTTTTTCCGACTTTCTTTGCTGGTTGGGGGTAGCCTTTGTGATACAGATGCTGGCGAGTATGCTGATGTGGATTGGGACAAACTAGGATTTTCCATCATGCCGACGGATTTTACATTCATGATGAAATCTTGTGTAGACGGAACCACCTTTGAGAAAGGACAACTTAATCGTTATGGAAACATTGAATTGAGCCCTTCGGCAGCAGTCCTGAACTACGGACAGGTAAGCCCATTTATCCCCACTACGTATTTTCATATTTTGACAGTTTTGGCATTACTCTTTAAGTCTAATCGTCTGGAAAATCGATCCAGGGACTGTATGAAGGCACAAAAGCATATAGGAAAGAAGATGGTCGCCTACTCATTTTTCGTCCAGATCAGAATGCCATCCGGATGAAGATGGGTGCTGATAGATTGTGCATGCCGTGTCCCTCTACTGATCAATTTGTTGATGCAGTGAAACAAATTGCTCTCGCTAACAAGCGTTGGGTAATAACCTCTTCCCCTTTTGAAAGTCAAAAGTAGACCTCGTTTTCTGACTCGAGGAAAACCTTTCCTTAGGTTCCTCCTCCAGGAAAAGGAACTTTGTATATTAGGCCTTTGCTCATGGGAAGCGGTCCTATCCTTGGGATTGCACCAGCACCAGAGTACACATTCCTCATATACACTTCTCCTGTTGGCAACTATTTCAAGGTATCTTTTTCTTGCGAAGAACTCAATTCCTTTCCTCTTTGGTGTTCAGTCAAGGGTTATAACATTCCACAAACTGCACATACAGGAAGGTTTTGCACCCATACACCTATATGTTGAGGATGAGTTTCATCGTGCCTCTCGAGGAGGAGCTGGAGGCGTTAAAGCCATCACGAATTATGCTCCCGTAAGTTCAATTGCTACCCGTAGAAGAAGCAAATCGTTTCTTCTTCACTTAAAAGTTTCCTTCAATAACTAAGATTGGATGAACTTTCTGTTGTATCCTAGTTTTAGCTAATTCTTGTCCCTTGCATTTAGGTTCTAAAACCAATGGCCAGAGCAAAGAGCAGAGGATTTTCTGATGTGCTGTATCTTGACTCGCTGCACAAGAAGAATCTGGAAGAGGTCTCTTCTTGTAACATTTTCGTTGTAAAGGTATTCCTTCTAATCTTCTTTGTAGAAAAAACAGGTCAGCAGGAAAGAACTTTTTGCTGGCCAACATCTTTGGCTGTCCTTTCATGATAACTGGCGCATGAAGTCCGTGTCCTGTTTCCTGTTTATATTTTTCAGGGCAATGCAATATGTACTCCTGCTACAGATGGAACAATTCTTCAAGGGATTACACGAAGCAGCATCATCGAAATTGCTCGTGATCAAGGCTATCAGGTACATCTACTTAAATCACGCTTATCTAAGTATACTATATTTGTCTGAATTCACACAGCCAGGGGAATGATCCCCCTTAGTTAATGTCCCCTCGTAGCTGAAGTGGCGCAGGATAAAATTTCTCATGCTTCAGCTTAATTGGTCTTCTATACAAACCATCACTACTCTTTCCTGCTTTGAACGGTGACTACCCTGTGAATTTCTGTCTCGTACTGATAATCGACAGCACGGATACGGTTTCGCTTGTAATTTCATATCCAAAGCCCACCATGGATTAAGCCTTTTTAAGCTAATCGCTCAAGGATTCCTCTCTAAACATTTAAAAATTTGAATCAGGTTGAGGAGCGTGCTGTTCCTGTAGACGAATTGATGGATGCTGATGAAGTGTTTTGCACCGGAACAGCCGTAGGTGTCGCTCCTGTGGGCAGCATTACATATCAAGGCAAAAGGTAAACGAGTTTTACTGTTTAAACTTCTTCCACAGTAAGAATTTAGATGAAAACTTCTTCAAGATCATAATTGTTTATCTTATTGTCGTCATCACAAAGTTGTCACTTCCGTTCTGCGTGGTTTTGCATCTCGCTGACCTTAATTTACTGGCAATTGAAAATATGCAGATTTGAATACAGCAGCAACAAACCTCAGTCTGTGTCTAAAGAGTTGTATTCGGTTCTCGAAGGAATCAAAATGGGTCTCGTTGAAGATCAGAAAGGATGGATTGTGGAGATAGAGTGAGAAATTTATCCGCCCGCCACTGCCTCAATCAAAAACAGTGGTGGGTTGATCATAGATTTAGCTACTTCCAGTGTCGCCGAAGCACAAAAAAGGCTTTGAAATTAGTAAACTTTGACTATAGCGTCATGAAGCTGTAGGTCAGGAATATTAATCCATGAAAGGAAATGTATTTGTTTGTGATTAGCAATAATATCCATGCAGCTTTTGCTTCATGTCAGCCTCTCCACTAGCAAAGGAGAGCAATTGCAAGCTTGCCTCGTTAACCCGGCGCACAAGCAAGAGTAGCTGCTGTAAGGAGGGTTTTTAATTCTAAAATATTGTATTATCATGTTAAAATGCGAGAATAATAATTAATATTTTATCAAGACTTTACACTATAAAATATTTAGGTATAACTATTATAAATAATACAATTTTGGGGAAAAAGGAAGAGCTTAACCGGACCATAAAAGGCCTATTCATTCGAATCGAATCGAATCGCTAACGGGCCTTTTTATTCCTCCTTTAATTACAAGGAGGCTCAATTTATGGATCCACTTAGGTGGCCACCGGTCCATGTCCAATATGCATCGCACTGCGGCGTTTGGTCAAGTTGGACCAAGCCCAGAGACTGTACCATTTACAATCATGAAGCTTCTATACATTTTTTACTACCTTTTATTGAGAGGGAATATCTTCATTTCTCATATATTTGTCTTGAACATAATAATTATGATGGAAATAAATAGTATTATTAGAAAACTATAACATTAACCTAATTTTCTCGAACCAACAATATAAGCTGTATACTTTGGATTTATCAATGATTTAGAAAAATCATTAAGTTTTTTTCTTATAAACATCAGTTACCTATTACCTGAATGGAGAGAGAGATATGACTGATAGAGAACGCTTACAGTTTACTATTGTATTTAACCAAACTCTGCCAATTAGGTTAGTTCCAATTAATTGATTTTTGAGTTAAAAATTAAAATAATATTGAGTATGAACTTGATATAAATTGGAAAAATTGGTTCATATTGTATGTGTACATATATAATATAATTTAATTTATCAAAAAATTAGATTATTTTAAAAATTAATTATTATTATTATTATTATTATTCTAGAATAATATATGATGTTTACATACTATTTTTTCTAAAAAATTATACTGGATTAATTACCCATACTTAAAAACAATCACATAGGATGAGAATATGGAATTGGAGTTTGGATTTCGAAAAAATCTTATTGAGATATTGTATAAATTATATCACCAGTTTCATTATATACTAGATATTTTTAATATTAAATTAAAAACAACAAAAACAGAAGAATGAAGATCGTTATCATCTTGTATTGTAATATTTAATTTTTCTTTAAAATTATTTTTATTTAAAGATTTCATATATTATGAATGATTTATTAATATTCCTGAGTTACCAATATTTAAAATAATATTTTCAAAAAATTATAAGAATGATATTGTTTAATCTTAATAATTAGATTATTAGATAAAAATAATAATTTAATTATATTATTGTTTTACGTAATGATGAGTTCTTTAATTATAACTAAACGGTTATGGGGAGCTCATGGTATTGCAATCTTTTAAGGTCGGCTGATACTAACAACATTACTTAGTTAGTTTCAGAGGATCTACGCTTATTGCTTGTTGTCTCCTTCAACAAGGCCGTACGTAGACCAGAATCGAGTTGGTACAACAAAAGAGAAAAGAAGTAGAAATTTAGAATAATTAGCATTAGATTCAATTTATTAACAGCATTCTTATGCATGATTAATTAATTAGTTAATTGATTCTGGACTAACAAACAAAGACAAGAAGAAAAACCCTACTCTCCTGTACTGGCACTTCAATCTTTTTGGAATTTTGTATACCGAAAAGCCTCTTTTTATTCCATACCTTTTTAAAAGTCATATGGCTGATTTAGGAACCATGTTCTTCCATTCCAGCTTTCATAATATCTTTTCTCTCTCTCTCTCTCTCTCTCTCTCTCTCTCTCTCTCTCTCTCTTAATTCTTTGGTCTTTGAAGTAGATTGAGAAGCTACCTACCATCAAGCTCAAAGAAGCGGAAACGAACTATGGGGAGGGCTCCCTGTTGCGACAAAGCCAACGTCAAGAAAGGCCCATGGTCGCCTGAAGAAGATGCAAAGCTCAAGTCATACATAGAACAGCATGGCACTGGTGGTAACTGGATTGCTTTGCCTCAGAAAATTGGTAACTGTACTGTCTTTAAAACTTTCTGTTCAATTAATTAGTGGACTTTGTTTCAGATATCTGGTGAAATTTACACTTGAGGTTTCCTAATTAACTTGTGGATCAGGACTTAAGAGATGTGGCAAGAGCTGCCGGCTTCGATGGTTGAATTATCTTCGCCCCAATATCAAACATGGAGGTTTCTCCGAAGAGGAAGATAACATAATTTGCAGCCTCTATATTAGTATTGGTAGCAGGTATGTTCCCTTCAACATGATACATACATATATATATATATATATATATATATATATATATATACCTTCATCTATAATCAATTCTATGCGCTACTGCTTGCATGCTAATAATTAATGACCCTAATCGCTTTTTCTTGCTAGAATAGATGGTCAATAATTGCAGCGCAGTTGCCTGGACGAACCGATAATGACATTAAGAACTACTGGAATACGAGGCTGAAGAAGAAGCTTCTTGGAAGGCAACGCAAGGGTAATGGCTTGAAGCATGAAAAAAAGAAAGGAAATGTTAACCTCCTGGTTGCAGCAGATGACAGTAACCAAAATCCTTACTGGCCGGAGCTTCCTGTTTTGGCTCCCATACCATACTCCAACCAAGAACTGCGTGGTAACGATCATGCTTCTATAAGGAAACTGCTTATCAAACTTGGAGGAAATTTTTCTGATGATGAACAGTTGATTCACAGCGCTTCAACCCCTGGATTTCCTTCTGATATAATTCCCTATCCTCAGCAAATTTGTGATGATCAACCTAATGATATCGTCTCTTCTGCTTCAATAGGGGTCTTAAATGGTATTACTCATCAATTTGTGCAAACACAGTACAACGAAGATGTGGCTAGCTCTCAAATCTTTCAAGAACAAAGAAATTTTTCCACCGGGTTTGAGGAACTGGGAAGCAGCTCCAACCTACAAAGATTGGATGGGCTAGAGTTTCTACTGGACGAGGTGATGTCAAATAATAGAGTTGGGACTTCTGTTGAAAGTATGATTGGAAGGTCGAGCAAGACAAGTCCAGTGGGCTATCCCTTTGCGACCTCAAACGATGAGGAGATACAGCAAAGTTTGCTGCAAGGATGTGCCGTTGAGGATCATCTTCTGAGGTACCCTGACATGATATTTGCAGATATAGGGAAAGCACATGACAATAAGTCTTAAGAAACCCTAAAGAGACCCCACTCCTTGTGATCCGGTTTAGATCTAACCAGCTAGTTTGTATGTGTGTTTAGTTCTCGAATTGTCATTCTATGTATTTATTAAGATTCAGTCACGTTTATGTGTGTCGATTTGGTTCATAATTAAACTCAAAAGCTTCCCAAGTGACTACCGGCATGTGTTTTCTTAATGGGAACTGTGTAGATTAGGCAATGCGTCTTGAAGATTGGGATATAGCTAGAGCTAACGATGATGGCGTACCCTTTTTCTTCAACCTCAGTAAAATGCAAAGTAAGCATTACTTGTATGGATGTAAATGGAGAGTAAACTAGAACACCAGCCTTGGCACCGATTGGCATCTGGTGAAAAACAAAAAATTGAAGCTTGGTGTATGATTTTAGCCTAGGATTCAGGCAAATTTATAATGAAATTTTTATGGATTAATACCTTGGAAGTTGTGTCCGGGAAGCACTAAAAAGTTCACAGCCATGCTTGTTAATTGAGCATCATTCTCATTGTAGTAGGTCAACATTTTGAATATTAACCTTAATTTTAAGGGTTAACAGGTTTGTTAGTATAAATGCTTGAATGAAGTATGATCTTGATTTTCAAGATTTTGTTCCAAGATTCCAATGCGGAATCTGTTAAGACTTGTTTTATTAAATGAGAGAAATTTTATTAAAATTGAACAACTACAAAAAAATACAAAAGTCGCCTTAAACAAAGTATCGATCTTGATCTTGTTCAACAAGATATATAGAGTTCTTGACATATTTTTTCCTTGATTCAATCCACATAAGTTTAGATTGGCATCTTTAATAAGATATTGGTCTTGATTAACAAGATAGAGCCAGAGTTCTTGACATTTTGTGGGGGATTGATTGGGCACCTATTAAGATATATATCACTTCAAATGAAGTATCTTAATTAACAAGATTGTATTTTTTATATCACAAGATTGTATACTCTCAGTGGAAAACAAGATTGTATTCCTGACCAATCCCTTTCGAGATTTAATCAATATCTATTAAGATTGTCACTCTAGACTAATTCTAATACTTAAGGGATCCGATCCTTTCCAATAATTATTATCTCATACTATACTGTATTCAACTATAGCCACACAGTACTCTTACTTCATAACATATATAGAGCATACTTTCATAAAAAATTGAAAACCCTACTGGCCATAACTTACATATGTGTCAGTATTCTTCAAAGATCTTATATTCTGATGACCGTCATAGCTCCAACAGTCAGGAGTAGAGCGTTTAATCGATACTATGATTCACTATCATTAACTAGGGAAGATCATAACATGAGAACATTTCTTCAAGCGTGGCATTCCTAAATGAGAAGGAACCATACTCGTGTCTGCTATCCAAAAGTCTTATATATATATATAAGGGAATTCAAGAAGTAGTTTTCTTGTACAACATCTTTAATTATTAAGAAAAGAGTCTGTATAGCATGGATATATAACTTTTAGTGAGATTTGATCTTTGATGGGGCATTTAAGTTAAAAAGTCGATCGAACTCAATATAAAATCTCCCCTTCTATTCTTTTAATATTAAGGATGAAATGATCCACGAATAATAATCGAAACGTACATGATGAATGAATAAATTCTATCACTAATCCAATTATTTCCAAATTTATTAATATTGTCAATTTCAGGGCTAAAAACCCTCAATATTTATATTCTGCACCTTTAATTTACATGATATACATATTTAGTTGATGTAAGATTTCCAATCTACGACATGCGGTGCTTACTAATTAATTTCCACCTACCGATCTTAAGCTACAATAATAATCTTTTAGTCAATTTATATTGTTGTCTGGGTTCATGGTTCTAGACGACGTCTATTCTCAATCAATATCAGAAACCAAAGCCATCCGAGGCAATACATCGAAAGTCCATTGATGTCTATTAGATTGTTCACTTACCGCTTTCTTGCCCCTCACTACAATGTTCACTGGACTGTACTTGCCGCCAGTTGTGTGTATATGTTTGTCAATTGTCTGCACGTAAGAAGAACATCTGAGAACGTGAATCCACTCGGAGAAAAGACAAGAATATAATGCATAGAGAGATATACAAAACCCAAAAATGATAACCAAATGATGATAGAATAATGGTGCTTAATTATCCTGCTTCGCTCAAGGCATCTGAATCGTCCAGCGCTGACTTGCTAGAGAGAGCAAAACCCATGGTTGCTTACAGATATGCCAGGCTAGCTGTGTACATCAGAACAATAATGATGTCTCCATGTTGACAAAAGCATTGTTGGATAAGCTATAAAGGTCATAATTTGTTGGAATTAGTTGACAAAACTTTGAAATGATTGCGGTTCTTTTGTCAAGCCATTCCAAATACTGGCCCCATAACTTCATTGCCCCGACGTTGAAATCCTTGCAGTTCATCAATTTCCTCGTTTCAAGTTTCAACGGGGAACGTGATATATTGTTGTAAACGTCACACATACCTTTCTCGGCCTGATAGGATTGCTTTTAGGATTGTTAGTCAATTGAAACAACAAACAATCTAGCTTACAGTCTCCCATGGTAAATCTGCTTTTTGTAATAGGAAGAATTAATGAATTCTTTAGCATTTTAACTCAGGATGTAAGTTAACAGATGCTGATTAAATCCCGCGATGAGAAGAGAATCCGAGACGACTTAAGCTTTTTTTTTTAATCATAGCTCAAAGTGTGTAGATAGAAATTGGGCACAAAGAGCAACCTGGCCAGGGAACATGACATGAGAAAAATAGGACTGCCCTAACTTTGTAAAGGAATAAACTATAAACTTGTGACTAACGTGTTTCTGGGGCAAACTTAGAAGGAATATCCCCCAATTAGAAGAAACCTAACAGAAAGGATTCTGAAGAAAGAACCAAGATTTCAAATTTGGCGCACTGAGGCATATTCTGGGTCGTCTCAATGACGATAATAAACTCCAAAAATCATGCGCGGTTAAGGGCTGCACCCAGAAGCAGCCCTAGAGGTGACAAAAGCCAAACGACGACTGGTGCTACTCCTTTTTCATCTTCTACTGACTATTATAATGGGAGCATCATTAAATATAGCCTGGATGTATATTCTGTAGTTTTGTTTATAGTCTGATGATGACACTCACTAACACGAGAAATTCTGTGACGTCTGTCCTACCTTTTTAGGCCTGAGTGTCTTGTTTCTTATAAGGAAACGTATACATTTAAAAAAGCATCTTAACGAAGCGTGAGCCAATGAAGGGTTTGTGCTGAAGGTTTTTGTGTGTTTTCAAGGAAGAAGATAGGCTTCGTCGGCCACATTTCCTCCAGGACTGGGATAAGGAGGTGATGATGATGATGCTTCCTTTAATAATTCTGCATTATTTTATCTATGGTATTTTATTTTATTTTTGGACTGCTATTCTTTTATATATATACATATACATTCAAGAGCATCAATAATTAACGTAACCTGCATCATTAGTAGAACAGGTGGGACCTGGGAAGGATGGATTCCATATCCAGATAAGGGTATCAGACGCTTATGCACAGCCCGGTTTAGCAGATGCTATCGGCCCAATTGCAATACACGCCAAAAAGACCCACTTCCTGAGCAAGCCTGGCATAGCCTAAATTATGAAAGACCAGCTAGGGCATGTGTTGTGTACCTCATGTCAGAACTTACTATGGCGGTACCAAAATTGAGTTGGGTTTTTTACCAATTCGATTTTGTGCTTTTCCTTGGAGACTTAATTCGTGATTACTGAGTCTTGACTTATGGTGACGACTTGTTGAAGAATGACTTTGCCCTCCATTATCTTCACTGAAGATGGGTAAAGATTAGAAATTGTTCATATCATAAGCACCTTCACCAACTAGTAGAATGTACGAGACCCACTTGGGATGGCTTTAACATGTTTCAACTACTGATATCCAAATAGTATAACAATCATTTCCAAACATAATTAACAGATACTGTTTCTATTTCTAGAAATGGAAAATTGAAATTATAGCTACCTTCTATCCGTTTATAATCTTTTCCTCATTTTTTAAAACTGATTTCAATTCACAATTTTGTGTACCAAATGCAGATTTTCTAAGGAAGCAGATGGGTATAAACCCTCAAGCTCTGACCAATACAGACACAACAATTACGGGCATTTTGATCAAAACTTGGCCACAATTCACCTTCATTTCGGATTACTCCGTCAGGTCATCTATAATGTGCATGTACAAAGCGGACTTTGTGCACCGTGCATCCGAGTATATACAGTATGTTGTATGTACATAAGAGGAGCTGACGTCACCTTAAATCAGCCTGTTCCCCGTTGCAAAGCGTCAATTCGCTGAAAGCTCTTTCCTGCAGCTGAATGCCTTTTCCTTGAAAATTAGAAGGGAAAAAAATCAATTAGTTAGAACTCTGATTCCAGAAACAGTATCACTCGGGTAAAAATTGTGTCAAACCTGGCTTGGCAGCCTCTGGATCCGGGACGCTGTCCTCACTCTTGTGACGCATGTGCCCAGATTCACAGAAACCACTATGTGCCAACGGGGATTGGCAATATGCCATATGGAACTGTTGAAAAATATCCTCCATCCGCCCACGTTGCTCATCACGTCTATCCATCTCCATTAGAACCTGCAAGCCCATGCCCATCCAACTTCTCAACACACTCAGGCAAACCATCGTGCACAAAAAAGGTTAGAAAGAGAACGAGCACAATTACCTGTACTGCCGCCTTCTTAAAAATCGGATAAAACCGCTTCCTACAGTACTCATTAAAAAGAAGAGTGAAAATAACCAACGGAATGGTGAAACTTGATGCGACTGGTGACTCCTTAAGCCCAAAGACCCCGAGAGCTATGATTTGTGTTAACACCAATGAAAAGATAGTGGTGTTGTGAACTATAGGCCAGAACTGACCTCCACTTTCATATTTTGACACGTACACGTTGAGAATCTGCTAGATGAACTAAAAACTCAAACGAAAGAACTAATCCAAACTAAAAGAAAAACAGCAAACAAGAACATAAGTACAAAAAGGGGGCCTCAATAATGGTCGGCAATTACTTCAAATACAGACAGAAAAATTGCAACATAACAGCATAATGCATTTCGGATCTCGGTGGAACTCTAATCCCACATAATCAACTAGATGAATTGATGAGTTTTCAAGGAATCTGTTCCACCCTAGTTAATATTCAGCCTTGTGATAAACAAGATAGCCTGGATTGGACCTCCTAGAGTAAAATTAGCCTAGGAAATTATCAACCTAAACCTCCACCTCAGAACTATGCTCTGTACAAAGATGTCCGTCCAGTAGGAGAGAAGAAACAAAATAGCAAAATTCCACGCAACTATGCATAATAATCAACAATAATTGAGGTAACTAGCTGCTTGTTGCAGAATGTTAACATTATTGGTTCCAAACTAAAAAGTGCTAGATTTGGTTCAACTACAGAAACAACTCAAATTAAAATTTACTTTAAAAAGTGAGAGTCCAATAATGCTTCTAATCCAACCTGTAAATTGGTTCAGACCTAACTTTCAAAAATCAAGTAGCAATTTATGCTTACAGTGCCCTTCCCAAAGTAGTTCAAAAGAAAAGCCCAGACAGGTATCAGTTTGCCAATACAACATCAAACAAACTAACTTCCTTGTAGCACAATAAGGAATGTAAAACAAGAATATGGTTACCTAAATCAAAAAAAAAAAAAAACACTTGCAAGCAGATGGAACTTTTGCTAGCCAGCAGGCATTTTGAAAAACCAAGCAACTTGTTTAAGAGATTATATCGATGAAAAGAATTATAAGCACTCACATTGAGTACAAAACCTGGGATGCAAAATCATCAATACAAACAATGTACAAGAACTAGATACATGATGGAAAGCCCAATAAAAGAAAATATATATTGGATTTCAAAATATACTTTTTATGCTTGCAGAGTCAACATAAAAAAGTTCAAACAATGAAAATGGAAAATATATTCACCTGGTTTCTATAGATAAGGAAAGCCAGAAAGAAGTAAACAAGAAGAAAGGGTAATATTAAGGGTGCCATGATCGAGCAGGTGAAGCCAATCAGACCAAATAGTAAGACTCTTGGAATTTCTGTATGGTAGGGGAAGGACAGCAGACCATCAGAAGAATCTTCTTTGTTTCTGAGAATGAATTTTTTGAAGAGATTGCAGACAAGAGGAAAAAGTTGCATTAATTCACAAGCCAGACTTGTCCATCCTGACGTCAAAACATAAGTCATAAAGAAGCTAGCCTGCATATAACCAAAAACCATAAGCACCACTGGACAATAAAACTATCACGCTCTGTAGTTTCACCACAATTGCTTTTAAGAAACAGGTTTCTTAGTAATTGAAATAAAATAGCAGTAAAGGCAATGAGCAGACCTGAGCATCATAGAAGAATTCTGTAAATCAAAAGCCTTAATATATAGATACAAAATAACTTTAAAATCACCTGGGTGGATATTGCTTTTGCAAGTTCTGTAGGTATGTCCTTTACACTAGAGAAGACATTCAATTGACTGATAACGGATCCTGAGAGAACATTAACAAAGAAAACATTCCAGATTGTGAAGTACAGAATTTTCAAGCATGCACTTTTTTTCCTCCCACTGCGGCAGACAGGCCCCTCGATTGACGAGAACAGCATCATTGTTGGTGGAACCGTATAGAGAAACAGCATCAAAATAACACTCGGCAAGTAACCAGTTACCACATGGCTAATAATATCCCTGCACAGAACAACTTAGTAAGTTTCCGAGCAAAGGTTATATATAAAATCAAATGCAAACTTTTATATTTATAACAGAACTATGGTCACTTGAAGAAAAATCAGGATCAAATCAACTACACAGAGTCAGCATCTCAAAATTAAAAGTTCAATGAATGTTTAAGGAACATCAAACCAGAAAATAGGCAAATAGAAAGATCCACAAATAAATAATTGCATACAAACTGTAACCAGTAATGCAGAACATAGGATGTAAGTGGAAAAGAATATCTGGTAACAATAATATTAGCAAAAAACAAAATCAACATTGGAAAAGAAATAAGAAAGAACAGCAGAAAATCCATAACAATTATCAGAAAAATGTAGGAGCCCATACTTTACTAAAAGCTCTCTCAGAAATGGAAAAGTCCGTGATAGCTTGTCTAATTGAGTCAAGCCTTGAACAAATGTTACAGGAATAAGAAACAGGAACATGAACACTGTAGCTGCTAGCAGTGTTGCTATCTTACGTAGCCACAGTTGTTTATAGGGTATAGAGAGGTTTGACCACAAAACATCATGTGGTTCTGGGGCCATTTCTGTCACCCACAACATAGGATTTGCTGATTGAAGCACCTGCGTGCAGAGCACAGCAGAATATCTAGTCTTGAAAAAGACAAATGCAGCAGAACACTCCTGTATTTTAAGAAAAAAAAAACCCTTTAGCTACCAGGAATCCATCATCACAAAATTTGAAACTAAACACAACACAACAGTTAAATGATAGGAAAGCAACAGTTAAACAGAATCCGGAAATCAGCGACTCTTACGTGCCAATCATGTGAATTATCAGGATTAATTAATTCATCCGACTGTAAAATCTCAATTCACAATGAACTCAACATTTTTGAGCCAGAACAAAGCTACAACTCTGAAAAGAAGCAAGGTTCAATATTCTGCATCTGCCAATTTACAAGGTCAATAATGGTTAAAGACATTTAAAGAGCAGCAGAAACAATCACTCTAAACAGACTACATTGCACCATAAAGATAAGAATATGCTCCTGCCATGCAATTTATCATCTAAGGCCAAGTTACTGAGTCAGCAAAATTGAAGCTTCTTACCCATAAACAATAAATATCAATCCAGATACTCAATATTTTAGAGCTAGAACAAAACAATGCAACTCTAAAAGTAAAGGTAATCCATAAAAGTTTCTGTTTTACTTTTCAGTATGGATGATATGCATTCCCCAAGTTATAGGGTTAACCATGATTATAGACATTTTTAAGAGCAGCTGAGACAAGCACTTAAGAAAGGTAAATCTAGATTATGCCATAAAAACAAGAACATTGATCATATGATGCTATTTATCACCAAAGACAAGTCAACAATACAGGCATGCTATGTGACATGGAACTGACGCATTAACCCCATAGACAAATAATTTATCCTTTAAGGTCATGGAAGAGCAACACCTAGCTTTAAAAGATGCTAAAACACATTTCAGAAGCTGTGTTTCAGTAACATAGCCTCGCTCAAGGAATCAGAATGGAGGTGACAGTATCTGATTGAAATAAACCACAAAACATAAATCACCTACTAACACCTAGGCCAAAACTATGAAAGCTTGTTTGTGTTAAGAAATTACATCATCTCGAGTGTTTAGATTCAGTCCACCAAAACTGATATTCCCCTTGACACTCTCTGGTTCAGTAGAGAGGATCTTAAAAGAAGTTGTACCTCCTGCACAAAGACAGCATGACCCTAGACTTTGCTGATCAAGAGGAAGAGCTTTAAGCATCTTACAGATCTTCTCTGCATCACCCTGCAAAATCAGAACTTGCCAAAATTATGGAAATACAGCATAGCGAAAGAACAGGTGAATAGAGGATGAGCCATCACAAAAGAACAGCCAAACGAATCCAAGGCAGTTTGCGCTACATTCCCTTGGTGACAGTTACCAGAGTGAAAAAATTATAGATATCACTCAAAGTTGAGAAATGTTTAGTTTCCATGATAACATCCACAGCAGTTACATAACAGACTAACACAAAAAAAGCCTAAACATGCTAGTCTTTCACTCTAAAAAAGAAAGCTACAGTACAGAGCAATTAAAGTTATCATTTAACTTAAAAAAATTAACATGGCAGGAAACCAAATTTTTTAAATTCATTTTCTGGGGAATCCAGAAATTGTAATATGTATAAGTCAAGGTTATTCTGGCATATGGATTGACATTGCCACAATTGACAAACAAGAAATACAAAAGCTTTAGTATTTATGGGATTTAGGGTCACCTATAGTTCTTGGACATGGTGATCAAGAGTTACTTAAGAGAATAGCTCATTGGTACAATTAATAATTTTTTTTTGAATTCCAAAAGCTACAAAATTAGCAGATTATGTCAAAAAGATACAGTGAACAGAAACAGCAAGTACATTCCATAAATTATATTATAAAGAGTCTGGAAGCATCTGCCAATGGTTGGTACACAACTTCACTACAAATTTCCATGATTTTCAAAAAATTCTTATAGTCTGACTATCAGGACTGTTCTCAAGATGATTAGTCAATGCTTAAAAAATAATGTAGCATGACATGGCAATTTTAAATCAGAAAATCACAACATAGAATCAGAGAAATAAGAGATTTGACACAAGAAACATAGTAATGAGACTATGCCCATGGATCAACCAGAACAATAGATAAACTCTATCTACTGGCTCCACCACTTCAATCAAATCCCTTCTTCTCGATACAACAAGTGAACGGGTATACTAAATAGAACCAGGCATGTTAAACCCACCAACTAAATCACAATTTATTTACAACAGAGACACTAGAAAGTGAGAACTGAAAGAAAATAATCAAATATCATTCTTTACTACCATAAAATGAAGACCTAGAGCCAAGTATCTATCATCCTGGAGATATGGAACTAGTCTGCTTTCAAAGTCTCCAGTTACATTCCCAAATTTTACAGAAAAAATTAATTCACACATTTTAAAAATACCACCTAACTACAACAAACAATATGCAGAACCACACCATCATCCGATTAGGTTCAGAATATTCCAATTGACCTTTTAGTGATTAACTGATACAATCCTATGGTAGAACTCATCCCCAAAAACTAGTTTGAGAGAGGAGGGTCTCCAAGCCCCCACCAAAAAAGAACTATATTGAGAGAAGAGGATGTCCAAGGTAAGTAAACCAACATTGCTTACTGAATAATACCGACATGAGATTGTAACATTAACAAACTGAGCTCAACAAGAAAATTTCTGACAAGAGTAAACCTTTAAAAACTCAAGTTGCTGCTTTCCATATTCAAAGAGAAAATATAAAAAAAATTAGAGGGGCAAGAAATAAGCAGAGGGACAAGCGCACCAGCAATTTCTTGAAAATACCACGTTGATAAACCATGTGGTGAGACAGATAACTTGATGGATAGTAATTTGAGAAGAATTTCAGCACTGAATCACTGTATGATTCCCCAGGAGAAAATGGAATTGACCGTACAAGAACAGTAAAGTGACTTGGGCTTGGAGCAGACGTCGTAATATGTGCCAACCTCATCTTAGTGATACTTTTGTACTCCTGTCAGAAAAAAAAAAGAAACTGTTAAGTATCCACCCCAGTACGTATAGATGGAAGAAGTAAGAGAAAAAACTGCATATGGCTTTGTTTGCTTACAAAGTAGAGGAGAACACAAGCTGAGAAGGATATAATGTATAATGCAAGACAATGGGTCCAGAGCCTGAAAGGAAAAAACAAAATGAAAGAATGAATTGGGAACCATAAGTTGTCTCAAGGCAAGAAGTATAGATTACTTCCTCTGTGGATTAGAATCATAATTGGCACTCCTTTCCAAAATTTTAAGAGTCAGCATGCAGAATTGTTTCTCCAGTCCAACAAATTCTAAAATCTATTTCCTTAAAACAAAAGGCAGACCACAGATAAACTTCCAGGCCAGCAATAATCAAAAGGTGACACTACAGCAGGCCCAATTTCCTTGATTTGAAGCATGGGGGAAGGTTTGAATTAGAATAACCAATCCACATTTGGTTACTCACTTAAGAACTGCATTCATTATCAACTATTACTCGTACCATCTAGAACCTTCTTTGACATTCGCAATTGTGAATACTTCTAGTGATACTGATGAGATCGACTTGTGTGGCATCTCTTGGCCGTAATAATTCACTGGAAGCACTAGAAACATGCATATGACAGCAGCAATGCAAAAAATCCGCAGACTGCAGAGAAAAAAAAATAATGCCGTTAAATACAAAAAAATAGGCAAGATAATTCTGGGAACCTAGAGAGGGATCAATGATGAATCTTATTATGCTAAAATTTTTAAAATTGTGTTAAAAAATTTAAAAAGAACAAAAAAACACAAACATAGAAGTTAAAAGACTTCTTACAGACTTCTCAAAACTATAAACCCAGCCTCATAGGCATTAAGCAAGGTAATAACAATCTTATCTCAAATGGAAAATATAAAACGTAATAACTAACCCAATCTACCATACCCTTTGTTTCCCATATCCATAAAAAAAGGTTTAAACTATTACTATCATCGAATAATGTAAACCTCGTAGACGTCCACAATCTAAGACTTATAATACTAACCAGAGCACAAGACATGTTTTTAATGTCTGAGATTGAAGTTACAATCCAATGCATCTTTTCCTCGAGTCTCATCTCAAACATTTAAAAGCACCACTGACATGATATATTGGAACGAAACTAGAGGCAATGTTTGTTTGTTTTTAATAAAACTAGAGGCAATGTGAAATATAATTACCTAAGAATGAGTAACCTTTGAAAAACCACCGCATCCATACCGCCAGAGGCTAATATTTCATCCTCTTTAGTCTCCCATGCCCTGACAATCCAACTAGGAGACGGCACGAACCTTTCCAAAGAGAAAAGATCTCTGCGCCTGACGTGAATGGAAGCAATCCTCCTCCCAAAATACACAATCCGATTGCTCGGCTGTTTTCGCAAAATCGAATACAACGAGAATAGCACCACGCACAAGCCTATGTTAATCCCTGCCGATGTTAGGAACGCAGCAATGTCCATCTATATACACCGTACTGCAATTGTTTTAATCACCATTAATCTCATCATTATAAGCCCCAACGTCATTAGCAAACAACAAATACACAAAAAAATAAAACAAAATGAAACTAACAACAACCGTCCACCAGATGGACAAAACCTAAAATCATAAATTAACAAAAAAACAGAAATTAATACAGGATGGAATAAGCGCAGAAGGAAGAATACCTATCTCACAACTCTTATCAACGCGAACAAGAATTGTGAGGAATCACAACCAGAAATGACCTCTCTTAAAACGCAACCCAGACACAAAGACACCAATGGCGTATCCTGTGCGTGATTAGTCGCTTGAATGCCATTGTTTTTTTTTTTTCCTTTTGCTTTCACTTCACATAAACCCCAACAAAACCGAAGGGAAGAAGAGAAAAAAAATATTTTTTTAAATTTTCAAATAATAGTTAAGGAAAGAGTGAAGAAAATGGAAGTCTTAAAAATACTCAATCCAGGGAAAATCGGAAGACGACGGTGGAGAGTTGGTTGATACGTAAAATTTTAGCTTTTGCATCATTATATTTTGATGATGATTTTGTCGAGAAAGAATAAAGCAAATTCGATCGTTTTGGGAATGACACGTGGGCGCTTTTCAACGGGGGACCCGGCCGAGACCCAAACATTCCACGTGGAGAACCAACAGAAGAGGGACAGTTGATTGATGAGCCGAACCAAATCCTATTTTCTGAGTGGGGTGAAACAGTGAAACAGTGAAACAGTGTGTGCGCCGTGTGCTCTTTGCGTGGATTGCGGCTGCGGGGATATGCTGTGCCGTGTCAGTATCTGTTTCCATAGGCTGTCACCACGTGTATGGAATTGATCCACCGATTTCACCTTGATGTTGGGCCCGCATGTGACGCTGATGCAAAACAGATTTGTTTTGCTCACAACTTGTCATTCGCTTATTTTGTTTGCTTTTCTCTTTTATTTGAGAGATTAATCTGTCAGTTTTTTTGGGGGATTAAATATTGTATATATACGATTTACTTTATAAGAATATAATAAGTAGAGTGTGTGGGGCCATTGGTTTCTATGGTTGTCCTGCACTCTCACACACGAAAGAGAGTCCCAAAAGAAATCTCCAATGCCGATTCCCTTTTTGGTGCAGTTCCCAATTATTTGGGTTAAAAATGGGCCGGCGTTTTGTGATGGACTGGCCCCAAGCCGTGCCCCGGGATAGAATGCTTCGGGCTTTTCTGGTGTTAAAGACAGACAGCGGAGTACGAATTGTTTGACTTTGCATATTGGGACAATAAAAAAAATTACGATTCAGAACATTCTTTCCATTTAAACAGTAAAAGATTTTTAAAAAAATTGTCTTGTTGATGCAATACAATGCTATAAAACAAGAATTATTAAAAATAATTTAGTACTTTTTCTGAGGTTTGTATTGAGCATGTTCTTGCCATTTTTTCAAAATAAAAAATATTTTGTTAACATGAAGTTGCATGATATAAAAAGTGTTTTTTTTTTAAAAAAAAAGGATAGTATAGGTTAAAATCTAAACTAGCAGATTTCAAACAATAATAACCTTAAACTGAGATTCAATATTATATAATTCTCTGAATTAAATACAAGAGTCAATGACTCACAATACCCAAGTACAATATATATATATATAGTTGCCTATCAATTCTCAGACTTATTCCAACGAGAATTGATATCTTAATTTTTCAAGCTGATGGAGAAACAAGTGTGGACCGTAGTTGTGTATATGTTCCTGGACAAGTATGTGCTACCAGAAAGTGCAGGTGACTGGACATGGACGCCTATATCGTCTGCCTCATTTACCACTATGGAAGAGCTGCCTAATTAACACGATCTACGGGTACACACAATTAACGATCTATTTCGTCGTGAAATGAAGATAACGTGGAAACCCATGTAGACGACATAGATAATCTTAAATCACAGTCGACTGTCTGCAGCTGATAAGACCTGGTATGTATCTGCAAAGTTCTTGAGCCGGTTTACTGCAACGTTCAGTGTTTCTTCAGAAATGTTGGCAAAGCACATTCTGAACCAGCCTGGCTCGGGGCAGTGACAAGAAGACCCTGGAGAGATATTTAAGCCAACTTCACGAATTATCTTCTTCCACAGCTCCTTTTCTCCTTCAAAAGTAGGACTGGCTAACAGATGCCACATGTCCACCCAACAGAATAAACCGGCATTACTTTTCAAACACCTGAATCCAGCCCCCTGGAGCCCGGATATTAGCATGTCTTTTCTCTTTTTCAGTCTTCTTCGGTTTACTCTCATGTATTGGCTAGTGAAGGTTTGGTCAGAGAGCATAATTGAGAGAAGATATTGAGTCTGGGATGAAATGAGGCCAAAGCTAGACATTTTGGTTGCGGTAGAAACTACTTCATCATTGTAGGAGTAAATCATGCCGACTCGAAAACCAGGCAGGCCTAGATCCTTGGATAGACTGCCAACAATGTGGATGAGGTTTGGCACTTCAGAGTTTTCAAGGTTTCGGTCCATTAAGGCTTCTGAGATGCTTATGAAGTCAGGGTTGTCAAAAGCGGTGCCAGAATAGATTTCGTCGCTGATTATGTGAATATTTTTAGCCATGGCAAAGCTGATAACAAGGTTAAGCTCTTTGCGAGTCATGGTCGTGCCCAAGGGATTTGAAGGATTGGTGATCAAAATCCCTTTAACCTTCAAGTTATGCTCGAGAGCTTGTTGGTAGGCCTTTTCTAATGCAGGCAAGGTAATTTGGAAGTCATTTGAGCTTGAGCTATGTATTGGAACTATTTCAACTTCAGTTCTCCATTTTAGATCTCTATCAAACCTGCCAAATATTAAACATTAATGTAAAGGACGTCTAGCAATAATTCTAGTCGTTTGATGGATTGAGAAAGATGGAAGCTGGAACGCATACATAATTTATAATTGTGGGACAGATGGTGTTACCCTGGATAGTAAGGAGTAGGAACAAGGAATGCGTCGCCGCGCTCTGCAAGGCAAAACATTAATGTCTCGTTGGCAGAAGTTGAACCGGCTGTGAGTACAAGCTTGTTTGGATCAAATTTAACTTTGTATCCTCGTATCTCAGCCATGAACCGCACTAATGCCTGACCAAAGGTAATAAAGTTCCAGTCAATTCAGGTATATTCTTAAGCAATAAGCCATGCAATAGGATTAATCATACACTTTTCAGAGCGGGTAAGCCATGGTAGTCTTGGAAGAGGGCCAATTCCTCGAAGACGGATCCTTCATTGCTCTTCAGCCCTAACGCATCTGGATTGTTGGCTAACCATCTTTCAAGAAGGTCGAAAGAAAGCTGCGGTCAAACAAATAAGATCAATAAATAAATGAAGTAGTGTTTTTTGAAGGCAAAAAAAGTCGGTCCTCTCTTTTCCTGATATGGCACCAAAAATGCACAAATATATACTTTTCTTGCTTCTTTTACACGGTTAGGCTGTTCAGGCAAAAACCAAATGCTCAAACATTTGGATCTTATAATTATTCAGGCATTTCCACTAAGATATATAACTGCTCAGTTGTGTCTGTGGAACAAAGAGCCATTGAAAAAGGAAAAGAAGAAACATGAAGTCCAAGGCCACCAAACTGAAAGTGGTCCCGTTTTGTCGGCGAGGAACACTGTGGGTTTACCTGATTCTCTGCAAGTCCCATCTGAACAATTCCGGTTGGATTATGAACTGCATGATATGGATTCTTCTCATACTCTTGCAGGCCCAGGAAATAAGATGACTCTTGGCCGTGCGAGTCATGTCGAGCTTTTTGAGACAACATCTTCATGCACAACCTAGCTACCGGTTGGAATAATAGTTGGAGGCTAATAATTCTTATTTCTGCCAAGTAAAGCAACCTTGGAATTGATCACTTGGTGGCAAACGAATGGGAAAGGATGGGATTTATATAGGCGAGGGATAATGGCTCGGACATTGCCCCCACAGTTCGTACCTGGCGACTCAATTAATATGGTGCTGATCTTTTGACTTGAGATAACAGCACTGTTGTCTTGGATTGCCGATTGTCGTGCCACGTGCGTGCCAGATTTTGGTTTGACAAAGATAAAATTTTCGAAAGTGATGTGGGAGACATAATAAAAAATATATATTCTCACATTTTTAATTCAATATTTGGTTATGTGCTGTTGGTCGAAGTTTGTATGACATTTTATTTTTAAAATTAATAATTAAAATCTTTTAATATTTATTTAATAATAATAATCATCTCGCTAAACTATTTATCTCACTTAACTTAATTATTAAATATAAAATATGATGCTTTATCAATTTCGCACAGGGATAATGTTAGAAATTATACGAAGATGTGTATACCATCTATTTGCAAAATCGGAAGATAAAGTTCATACCCTATTAATCAGAATATAAAATTTTCATAATTGATATTTATGACACGACGACAGACGACAGAGTAAATGGTGAATATATTTTATTTTTTAAAATAATAAATAATAAATAGATAGCATGACCAAACTAACCATATGTAATTAAGCAGCAATATGTGTATTTATCATGGCATCACCTCGTGATAAGGTAACAAATACAGTGAGAGTTCACACGAGGCTATTACTATTTCTTATAAGACCGTAGTTCTAAGTTATCGCACCAAACTTGATAGTGAATTTACAAAGATCGGTCTTGACTTTTGGCAAGAGATTGAACGCATCATTGGTCAGCTTTTCGGTGTAGAAAAAGGGTGGCTTTGAAATTCTTGACAACAACAATGTCTCGGACATTGGGTGTTTCTAAAAGCAACATTTTCTTGATAGCACCTAAGGACCCCCACATGTGATCGATCCATCGAGGCTTTTATAAGAAAAGCCCTGATAATTATTCACCCCATACTTGGAAAGAGCAGCTGTCACTTCGAAGAGCAGCTGCCACTAACTAAACCCCTGCTTCCTCAGTTACTTTTTTGAAGGTATAGGAGTATCCACCATCGATCACAGTGACTAATCTCCTACGGTGCCTCGTAAGCACCGGCTAAGGGTGGGTTCAGCTGGCCCGGAATTTTAAAGCGTTTCATTCCCAAAGACAGAATTCGAACTCCTAACCTTATGGTTAATGGACGCTTCCTCAGTTACTTATTACCCATTGACGTAAAGTTAGCAATATGAGCATGATTTATGATGGATCCCCATTGTCTCACAACACCGAGGCATGACCTCCTGAGCTTCCAACATTAGTTATGCTGTCACAACAAGAACTACTACGTTATTCCTGTTAAAACATTTATTTTATATACATGTATATTAATTTTTATGTTTTTCTTGGGAGATAAACCATGAGAAAACATCTAAAATACTATGGCTATGTTGTTTTTCAAAGAAACTATGGTGTGCGATTTATTATAGTGACGGATAATTAAACACACTGAAAAGAAGTATCTGAAAACCGTTGATGAATGGAGGCAAGTGAACAATATCCGGATAAAAAGACAGTGCGCCCAGGCCAGTGGATAGAAAGACAGTTCCAATAGGGTGTTTGTGACGGGGGATATGACGTGTGGCAGTTGGCTATCTGTGTGACAAAATGCATATAATCAGAGTGCTCCATAGCCAAAAATATTTGACTTAAGCGAAGCCAAGTGTGCATATGCTGGGGAATGTTGTCTCCTCTTGTATTGGTGGAAGTCCAAGGCAGTGGTGCCCTGCTCATAAAGAATCAAGCATTGTTGGGGACCGTGATAATGCCACCTTGGACTCTTATGTCCATGTGTTGCTGCAGGTAAGACAGCCGAGACTTTAATGTTTAGTATCTTTACATGGGACTCTAGGGTCAGGACCAAATTTGTCAGGGATGTCGGATCCCTTTGTACTTGGGTGGAAATGAACTTTAGCATACGAGAAAGGGGTCCTAATCCTAAGATGAAGGACTATGTGTGTAGGTGGAGGTGGAGGTGGCTGCCACAGTGACTCCACTCGAAACAAGTAATGCCGCTTCAATTGTATTTAAGCAATAAAATATATGCAGCATCAACTTGTTTTTATATTTCAATTCGATCGTGTATCCATTAATTATACTTGTTTTATTTGTATTTATGAACGAAAGGCTATACAAACGGACACATTGATGAGAATTGAATACTAAAATACTACAGTCAAGTTAAAAACCTAATAGGTGATCAGGTTATGGATGGCTTGAACATGCCCATCACCAAGTTCATGCATAATTGAGCCGGAGTGAGCGTGAGCCAGAGGAGATAAGAGTGAGAGAGAAAGAGAGAGAGAGAGAGGATGGTTTGGTTTTATTCTTAATATTGACCGACAGAGAGCATGGCAGCAGTGGCCAGCCAAACCAGAGATAAGAAGACATGTTGTTAAACAGCGTACAAAACTCAGCCTCCTGCTCACACGTCGAGACAAAGCAAAAGACTTTCCTTTCTCCCTTCGGCTCCATTCTAATTAACTTTCGGGGAATGAAACGTGTATCATCATGTTCCATAGATTTCTTTCCAGAATAATTGGTCAATAATCAAACTTCCTTATACTGAAAAAGATAGCAGATTACCATTATTTCTTATCTTCTTCCTTGGCCCGTTTTGCACAAGCTGTTGAAATTAAAGGTCGGCGGCAAGGTGTTGAAACGGATGAGTCATGGCGTTAATTCGGACATCAAAGATCGGAAACCGTAGTTAATGCTTGTACCGTCTTTCTTTATCCTCCCTGTTTGGTTTAAAGATAAATGATGGTACTTACTGATGTATCCATTGAATCATTGACTATTGCCCTGTCAAAGCCTACCATATCTGCCCGGTACCCAACTTGGCGTGTGAAGTTGGCTACTTAAATTTGCATTTTGTGAACCCATTTTATCTCCTTCTAGAAGGCAGCTACCATAGTTAGCTTACATAATGTAGTTCAAAACAAGAGAAAGTTTATTAAGCCAGCAACACCATTTTCTCATACATTGAAGTGGTGGAATATCCCTTGCAATCGATCACTTATCAAAGCAACCCACAACGTCACATCGCATATTGTACTGCTATGGTGTCCCATGCACTTTGGAATAGACATCCTTAATAATTTTAGAAATGGATAAAATTTATATAAAAAGTTTTGTTGAGTGATAATAAAAAAAATTGGTTTTATTAAGGATTATTTCTAATTTAATAATTTATGAGAAACTCCTCAATTTTCTAAAATCCCTTATGTTTAGAAGTATAGTTGATTCTTGCTTGTAGTAGATGAAATTTTAATTCCATCAACTCCCAAAATACCCAAATTTTTATTTTTTTATAATCTGATTATAAAAATGGTATTATTTATATTTTTTAAAAAAAGAAGTTTAATTCTATTAATTATATTAATTCTATTAATTCTATTAATTATATTAAGCAAATGTGACATTATGAACCATTATGTACCAACAGTTTGTCCTTATCTTAGGGCTAGGACAAACGCGGAAGGCTACTTTTCTACGAATATTAATTAATTTAATTTTCCAAAGGGGTGTTGGATAGCTTTAATGCATGACTTTTAACTGTCCTTCCTGCAAAAACCATGTGGTATAAACTATTACTCTATTTTTTTTTAATAAAAAACTATTAGTCTATTACATATACTATGATCTTCAAAACGCCCCACCTTTCCTGAAATGGATAGATAAACTTGCTGTAAGGACTTATATTAGTACACTACTTTGAAATTCCATACTAAGATACGTAGTTGTTATGGTAATTAACTAGTACAGCTGATTCCTGCCTGAATAAATATTTTGAAACTGTTTTGTCAAATCCAACCGTTCACATTGGAAATTGTCAAGGCCACATCCCATTTGGTACCAATTTGCATCTTAATTTATTTAACCCAATTCAACTCGTAATTTATGATTTGAATATATTTAATATATGGGTAAGACCCATTAATTTTTAATAAAATATCAAGAATTCAATATTTGATTTAAAATTTTGAACCAACTAAAATGTAACTTTAATTGAGTTTTATGATAGGACGGGCATAAAAAAATAAAATATTGGTTCAGTTCTCATGCCACTGGGTCGCGCTAATTAATATTATTTTTTAATCTATGCTTTTGGATTTTTGTTCAACGCTAAAGTTAAGATGTCTTCGATCCATTGGTATGTGGGGGTCATATAAAAGATTCTCTTCAAAGTTTCTGCCATTTCTTACCCAAACCTAAAACCGGTTCCATCATTGTAGGAATTCTTGGATAAAACCCTTGCCCAATTACATCTCCATCTAAATTTTAAAATTAAAAATTGAGTGCTAAATTTAGGATAAAATAGGCTGTCCCAGAATAAATTAATCCCGTAAAGTATTATACAAGAATTTTTTATTTTTTATTTTTTAAAAAATAAAAGAAGAAAAGAGAAGAAATATGTTCTAAAATCCAGTGACCTGTGTCCCATTATGGCTATTTGTCAGGTGATTCCATGAAGTTGGAGTCTCGTGTCTACTGTCAGAAAGGGTTGAAATCTTTCGCAAGTTCTTGGGGAGGAAAGCAAATGGAACTCCTGAGACACTCTCGGGAACTAACTTGCGAGGGCCCTGCGATCTCCTATTTAACGCATAGAGACAACCCATTATAGCTACGAGGAACAGAGCAATGCATAACATGTCTGTGCATAGAAAGTGAGGGAGCTTTAATGGCATTCTGCGGATAGGCATTCTTGTCCTCATTATTCTGTTGATGACAATACTGCTCCACTTTTACAATAAAGGCAAAGCCCCCATCGACAGATCACAAAATAGCTAAATAAAAAAAAAGTATGTTTCGGACTCAGTTTTATAGTGCCATCAGACAACCAAAATTTCAAGGAGCCTACTACTAGCTAGCTACTAGATGCTCCTTGGCTGAAAAGGAGGTAAAATTCCTTATTTTTGGGAAATGGAAATAGTAGCTTCCAAAAGGCTATCAGAAAGTTTTCCTTCATAAATACCATTTTTTCTGTAGAATGTAAGAATATCATTCATTCAAAGAGGATATTCCTATTAAACAAATACTTTATTAGTGTTAAAGATAGAACGAAATAAATTAACAATAACATTCTATACCCATCTAAGCTTCGATTGATATCAATCACATGGGTGAGACAGACACGAAGATGAGGACTCTGCTCATCATCAAAACAAGCTTTATTCATATTCTAAAGGACTCGAAATGTACTCGAATTATAGTATATAGTTTAATCTATAGGGGACCTTACTTCTCCACTGAATTCAATACTTGTCGGTTGTTGAAAGGTTTTTTGACCCTTTGTTAATGGATGATATCTCTGTCTTTACCCGGAACAAATCTAGCTACTATATCATATCTACCACGTATCCAGCGAGAGAGGTCGTCAAGCAGAACACCAGTTTGTACATGCCTCCCTTGCGTGAATGCATTTACGTCAAGTGCATTTATTGGTTACTTTAGGCGAGGACCGGTCCGGATCCTTTCCCAGGAGCACCAGGCAAGAACTTTCCATGAATTACTTTCTTTCCCCATCTGGCCTAAGTCTAATTCACACAGCTGGTAAAAGAAGACAGTGCATGCATTTCTTCATTCATGATCTTCCACGCAAGATTCATGCTCCTCTTCCAAAATAAATTCTTTGATTGAAAGAATGCAAATCTCGTCTGGTTAATGGAACGAGGGAATGTAAATGATTATAAAGACGAGCATTATATCCAGATGACAACATGTAACAAAATCTGGAGTAGCTGCTCAAGGGAGCTTCTCTAATTCTGATATGATTTGTGTAAAATAAGTCAACTGTATGACTTGAGGTGGAAAATTTGGCAACTTGGTGAGTAAGACATCTTTGTAGCAGCTTGTCCAAACCTTTTTATGGCTACTTCATTTTCTTCTAAACTAGTCTGAAGGAAGTATTTAACCCACCAGGATGCGCTCCTCAATTTAGCCTGCAGATAAGAGAAGGTAAGAGCATGTCATTTCTGGGGGAACGAGGTCTCTGTGGTAGTCAAGGCTTGTGGTATTACAACCAAAGACCACGGGAACGTTTGACAAAAGTTACAATAATAATAAATGCACAAATGGGGTTCCTGATATCAGGAATTGACTTCCCATATGCCCAAAATTACTGTCAAAGCTGGCAGCGTGGAATCTCAAGGTTAGTCATGATGGATAAAACCAGGCAGCCAATTTTATGCTTCGAACATATTTATTGGGTGGACAAAAAGAAAACGAGGTCACAACCAAGCAAATCCACTCACCGCCCTTCCAAATTTGGATACTTCTGAAGCTTTAGCTCTGTGCTGACCAGGGAAGCCTGCAAATATGACAGTGGAAAGTAGCTGAGAAGCTAGTAACATCAGGGGACTGCGCACCCCTTGAACCAGATAAGAGTAAAATGCAAAATCATGAACTGCTGCTTCATGTATGCACTTGACAAACTGCACTGCAGGAATATGTTCTAACAAATGCATCATCTTGTTTCATAGTTAAATGACAAGGAATTAGAACCTTTCCCTTGTTATAGTTCTACGGGACCATTAGCTTTTATATTAGTCTTTTACCTTCGCATAGCCAATTAAACTAGTTTCCGACATCCAAAATACTGGAAAGGGATTGAAGAACATTTTTTAGAACATCAAATCTAAAAGAAATACTATTTGAGACCAAAGGGTGCAATATAAAATCACCTGTAAATATAACAAGACCTCCAGCTGATACCCTGACCAAATCTGGAAGCGTCTTGTTGAGGTATCTTGGGGACAGGTAATCTAATGTATCCGATGCAATTACCAGGGAAAACGATTTTGGTCTGTAAGGAAGAGGAAACTTGACATCTGAAACCCGCACAACCCCTTTGTTCACTAACGCTCTGCAGTTGCGACCAGCATCCTCTATATCATAGGGCTCCACGCCCCATGCCTCAGTTTCGTCTTCTTTTAGAAATCTGGAAACCACGGAACAAGTATCAGGACCAACATGCAAAACTCTATGCATGCTGTCACCGTATGTCTTCTTCAGAATCGGAATTGCCCGCGGAACCTCTTCTGTGCATGAAAAATCACCTGCATATCAGAAGAAATTTTAGCCTTAGAATTATTAATGAATTCGCAAATAACATAAAAGGGATAGTGGAATTTCATGATTAATTAGAAAGGATAAAGCAAGAAATCATAAATAGCGAAATGGAGATTTCTGGAGATTCAACCATTATGACTAAGAAACCTAAAGAAAAATGTTGCCACTCGGCCCGCTCCATACCCGGAGAAAGATACAGATATGGGCTAGCAGAATACTATATGGACAATGGGTTGTTTCTGGATTCAATAGGTAAATGAACAGCCACACCTTCATACAATAGAAAAGAGCCTACGACTTGTGGGCCTTTTATATGCTATATTGGTGTCCAGTCCAATAGACTCCTCCAAAATGAACGGGAGACAACAGAAAAGAGGCAAGAAATTGTGGTTGTGGGCCGTTGTTCTTCTATTCAAGAATCTAAGCTCGAGTAGTCTAATACTGATAGCCTCATTCAATATGTACGGTCCTTGTGCGGCCAGTGACATCAGTAAGTACTTCTCGCGAATATTATTGCCTGAGGAACCATAAAAGCACAGCCTAGCAACAGACCTTTCTGCTTCTGCCAAAACTTTCTTTCTTATTTCTGAAGAGAGCCCCTGACTATTTCTACGGGAAGCTCAAGACCAAACATTTCCAAATAGTTAGAGATTCTGAAGAGCAGGAGCCCATTGTAAGCTTGAAAGACTGCCTTCCATGAGCTATTTCTAAGAAGACCTACAGACTTTCCTTTCCCTTGTTTTGTTTTTGCAAACTCTGAAACACTATGGTTTTTGTCGTCTGAGCAGGAAAACGTTCTTGTAAAGCACACCAAAATGCATGGATTCAGATTTTAAGCTCCACAGTACAAACATGCATGTATGTGTATGTGATATCAAGTTATGAGAGAAAAATAGTGTTGAAAAAAACTTACCTTCAACCTTAGTAGCAGCGTGTCCATAATTGGCAAGTCCTCCTGTTGAAAGAAAATTACAAAGCAAACCAATGTACCACCAACAATGCAAACTTACTTACGATGTCAATATCTGAATCATAAATGTACGACTAAAATTAAAATCAGAACCGAAAAATGTTAGTCTAACTACGTACTGTCGGAAATACTCTTTCATTATATTAGAAAATAACTGAAATTCAGAAATGCATGACTTCCATCACCAACCTGACCCTTTGCCCAGATAGCCACAAACAAGCAATACTCCCTGAAATGTTCCACCAGAAAAAAAAAAAAAAATCCGCTTAACACAATGAAATGCATAATTTGATTCACATTAAACCACCATTCTGTAGAAACACATGAAAGTCTGATTAGCAGTTAAAATTAAAGACGGAATTACCACGACAAGAAGAGTAACGGTCAGATACGGAGAGGAACGGGACTTGGGATTGTAGGCGAACGGAGCTCCCCCTCCTCCAACGCCACTGTCTCCATATCTCCGAGCCGGGTTCAATGGCCTCTTCGACATCTTCACAAGGTTTCTAAATCAATACAAAAATATGTGTTCACAGATGTGCTATGCTGTTTCAAGACAAGAAACATTCACGCCACCAATCTGAGGCCGGAGAAAGGAAAAAATATGACGAATTAAATAACACAATGTAGCTTCATGCATACACCCTATGTTGAAGTTAAGACAATACCTGAAGAAACCTAAATGTTGGACAGCTTACAGATCTGAACTCTATCTGTGTGGAGTGGTTTCATCTGAGAGACAGAGAAAGGATTGTGTTTGTGGTTACAGTTCCGGTTTTGAATCAGAGGTGGTGAAGGAAGTCTGAAACAGTTTACGGGTTGGCGCGTTCTTGTCGGCCATGACGTCATCCAACTATATTTTTTGCTGGGCCTTGGATTGTTTTGGGTGATATGCAAAGGCCCGGATGGTAGATGCAGGAAAGTGGAAAGGAAATCTGGGAGCCCATTATGGCTATTGTGAAGTGTTATAAACGAAGCGAGGAAGGGAAGGTTTAGATGTGAAACTAAGAATGAAACATCAGGCAATCTGCATAATATGGATTTTGTGTTTCATGAGGGGCAAAATGGGTCATGTTCTTGATACGTACAGGGAAATGGTTAACCCTAGAAAGGCTGTCTTTGCAAGTTGGTATCAATTTGCAAACAAAGAACATAAATTGTTTCATAGGAGATGACATAACAATGGGCCTCCAATAGGACCAACACACATGCGGCTGCCCACCAGAAGAAGCCCCGCCGCACCCCACCCTACGGAATTCAAATTCACTAGCCACTGGTCACTCATGGGACCACTGCTCCAACATCCCATCTCACGTTTGCTGTGGTGGACCTCAATCCTTCTATTCTAAGTTTTGTTTAAGGAAAATAATAGATTTGATTTATTCTTTTTTTTGTTGGATTTCGACTTGTTCTGGCTAAATCATTTATTTTATTGATAAGATTAATTTCGTTTATAATTTTTAGACTTAAATCCAAATTGAATTCTTATGTTTATGTTTCCTACTGAAAAAATTGGGAGACAACTTAATCTTTCCATGTTAGTCTCTTTGGTGGGAAAAAGAGTTTACACTTTTGGACCATTTTCTGTCCCGCAATGATTTTTATTAAAGATACCATCCTTCAATCTTTAGTCACACAGGCACAACATTTTCCTTTGTCCTGCTGGTAAAAGACGAGAGGAGATTAATTCCAGAAATTGCCAACAGAAAAATCTGAAGATGGTTTCCCGGTAAAGAGTTCTAGGAATCCAAAGCTCGGTGTGGTCAACTGCTGTCCCACCCTTAAATTAGGCAAGACACAGGTATTGAAGTAGACAGATCTAAAAAGACAAAACACATTCCCATGTGCATACAGAGACTGCGAGGGAAGTAACATTGGAGAACTGTTAATGGTGTCGGTAATTTTCATAAAATCTAAATAAACGGGAATGTAGAGATGATATTTGCATCAGTGGGTCTCCGACTATGACACCGTCGACGATGTTTATTGCTGGGATCACTATTGATGCCACGAATCACAGCAGCTGAAAAAGCAACGCTGTTGGAGTTTCTTTTCTAATGGTGAGCAGCCTCAGGAATAGTATGAATAGTATGCTGCTTTTCGAAATACATAGAATGAAGGCACCGACGTAAATATGGCAATCCCGCCTTAAAATATGAACTAGAACCCTTGTTTGTGGTGTTCCACCGACAATCTTTCTTACAAAAGAATTGACCCACAGACAAAAGAATCGAAAAGTACAGGACCCAATAATAAACGAAGCAACTTGCAAATACTGAAGGGCAATCGCAGTGACTAATCTATCTCTTCAAACTGCAGTCGTTCTACAGTCCATGATAAAGCAATTTCAATTCATATCAGGGTGCAACCTTTTGGGGGGTTTTAGAGGGAGGGAGGCCACACAAGAAAGGAAGCACTTTCAGCTGGCTAATGTTTCTCCATGTAATTCTCACCCGGTGATCAACACATATGGTGCCCTCCCATGCCCATGTTTGTATATCAGCAATGTTGCCCTCGTTGTCCACCATGATTCATTCACTGAACCTGCTCGCCTATCAAGTCTAGCCCAACCAGTAGGAATGATATCCCCTGAAATAGCAAGAAGTAAAAATGGATACCCTGCGCAGAAAGAAGACTCCTTGCAGAAGCCGTTAACAGAAGGAAAGCAAGTGCTAGTTCCTTGGTGTAGATCCTATTATGCTTCTTTTTCTGAGCCTTTAGATCCTGCTGCCGAATTTCCTCCCCCATATCATCAAAAATCGGCGCAGAGGAACCCCTCTGATGCTTTGGATCCTTTTGAACTAATGAGACAAGATCGCCCTCGGAAGACCGCCCAGACTTCTTGGTGACAACCCATTCATAAGCACTTCCAAGCTGGAAAAGGCCAGAGATCATGGCATTGAACTTGGTCACAGACATAGTGTTCTCAAACAGAAGGTAAGGGACAATGAATGGGAAGGATTTTGGGGCCGGGAGAATATTGAGAAACGACATGGTGGCAGGGATGTAACACACAACCCATGCAGGAAGCTCGGCCTCCGGTACGAACATTGTCATAGGAAGAATTATGCAGAACAGGGTGAATGAATAAAATGGTAGGACTAGCTTCCGAAGAAGAAAAAACAGAAAGATCATATTAAATTTCTTCCACATACTAATCTGCAAAGACCAACACAAGTAACAGAACATGGTTAGCAACTGGAATCAGCGAAAATTGGGAAACTTGCAGTAAAATGAATAACCTTTAAGAAGAAAATAAAGACCTTGGATCGAATAACAGTGGGCAAGCAGAGCCTAAATAATTGCATGGGTCCAGAATGCCATCTGTGCTGCTGCTTTCTATAAGCTTCATATGATTCGGGCAATTCACACTGGCACTGAAAGGAAAAACCAAAAAGTTGTTGTCAATTCCATGCTGATTCACAATAGTATAGTAGTGATAACGGGATGCTTAAAAAACCAACACACAAGACTTTCAGGAAAGTGGTATCGCTATTATACCTCAACGTCATTAAGGAAAATGAACTTCCACCCATGAAGATGAGCACGGACGGCAATGTCCATGTCCTCAACAGTAGTCCTCTCTAACCACCCACCGGCGTCCTCCAAAGCCTTAATCCTCCACACTCCAGCAGTGCCATTGAAGCCAAAGAAATCGATGAAAACACCATTCACTTGCTGCTCTACTTCGAAATGAAAAGCTAAATTAATGTTCTGCAACCTGGTCAATAAATTCTCATCCTTGTTCACAAATGACCATCTCGCCTGAACAAGCCCCAGCTCTTCGTTATCCTGTAGTTGGATTTCACAGAATAAATTCCACATTCATCAGGTTTTCAATGCTTCAACTCTTGGTTATAAGAACAGTCAAATCAACTCGTGTTACAACTCAGAAATCCAAGTGGATGCATCTTGTTTTAAAACTCAAGTAATTAAACTGAAAAGAAAACAAGTACCTTAAAATGAGTAACAGTTTTTTTAAGGAAATCAGGATAGGGCTGAAAATCGGCATCGAAGATAGCAACAAATTCATAGTCTTTGACATAGCTGCAATTCATTGCAGACTTTAGATTGCCTGCTTTATAGCCATCCCTAACCACACGATGCCTATAAACGATATTGGCACCCTCTTCTTGCCACTTAGTCACCTCTTCTTTAATCAACAACTGCGTAGTCGGATCGTCCGAATCATCCAATATTTGAATCAAAATCTTCGACTTTGGCCAGTCCAAGTTACAGACGGCAGCAATAGATTGCTGATACACCTGATAAAAAGCAAAACTTTTCTTTCATAACTGACAATCAAAAATAGAGTACTTCAACCTTAAAAAAATTAGACGCAATTAACCTTAAATTACCTCTTTCTCGTTACACATGGGGATCTGAACAAGAACCATAGGGAAGAACCCATTTTCACCAGATTCAAGATCTGCAACTGCGTCAAGTTTGGGCACGGGTTTGATTCTCTTAAACTTGATCCAGAAACAACCCAAACACAATATAAGCCTGTCCAGACTCTGGACAAGGAACAGCACAATACACACATTTGCTAGGAGCTGCAGGGGAGGAGCTAAGTACTCCACGCGGAACAGAACCCACCTCGAATACAACGAATCAAACATGTCCTTGAACCCAAACGGCGTCGCCAGGAGGTACTGTGGGGCCCCAAAATGCCATCCTTTAAAATACGCGGCCAATTCAAACCCTAGGAGAACAACTGACAGGCAGAGGAACACTTTGATACACGAATAGAACCGGGTTTTCACGGTCGGGTTTTCGTTTCTCTCCGTCTCTGATGTGTCGGTGTCGGTGTCGGTGCGACCAGAGAGAAGGCGTCGGCGCACAACGGAGCCTAGAGAGACGAGGGTGGTAGCAATGGAGGTGAGGCAGCCGGCGGCCTTGTGAGCTCTTAGGAGGAGGACCCAAGTGAGCTGTTTGGCGTTCTTGTTGCGGGACTTCTTATCCCCGCCGAGCCGACTACGCGGTGTCGATGACTCATCCTCCGCGCCTGTCAAGAAATCTTCCTCCGACGAAGCTTCAAGCTCTACCATAGACCAGTTGGGGTTCTCCATTTTGACCACCACCGGCGTGCCGCGGTGAGTGTCCTTCGCCCACCAGCCGAACGACGGTGCCATTGGTTTCGTCGTCGTCGTTTTTTAGGACCGCTATGTGTCTGATCTGTTAAACCCGATAACAAAGAAAACAGAAAAGATAACAGACCAAGAGATAATCTGTCTGTCGGAGGAAAATAGAATGTGACGAGAGACGCGTGGAAGACGAAGCAAATGGCAAAGAATGCTAGGAGTCTGCGTCTCTCCAGAGCATGGGCGACATGGGGAGAATTTGGGACAGACAACTTATACGATAAAATGAGTGCGTCAGAGAGAGAGAGAAAGAGAGTACAAAAAAAAAGCTATCGTTCAATTACAGCTTGCAATAATCCAGGACAGGCAAGGTAAAGAGAAGAAGCAAGCAGAAATCGAACAAGAGATGGAATGTACAGAAAGAAATATATGGCATTTGGCAACACAGCTCAACACGTCTTTCTAGACTTTCTGTGTTTGATTCCTGAGAGGAGAGATATTACTTTTAAGAATTTTCTGAATAAATCATACGCATTGACATGGGTATATCAAGTGAGGGGCAGAAAGCTGCTGCTGTAATGTAATATGAACAGAAGGGGAGTTGCAAAGGCAGCACCTTGTGTTTTTAAGAGTATCAAACGAGACTTTCTTAAATCTACGATGCGTTTTTATTCGGTTTCCTTTTTCTGCCATTCTCTCTCCTTTCTTGCCTGGATTTTGCTTGCCATTTTGAAGGCCCGGTCTTGACCTCCACCGAGGATTTACTAGGAAACATCCTCTCTAAACAGCTCATGTTATTAAGGAAAAAGATGAGTCATAAATCCTGGTAATAATTGAAATTGCAACGATAACAAATATATTTGGACAAAGATTTTTTGTTCTTCCAAAATTACCAACCACCGGGAAGCAACAGACAAGGGAATCCAGAAACCTAGAAAGAAAACAGAAACCCAATTACGAAATCTTTTACAGCGATTCCTTGGAGAGACAGACGATGATAGGATCCTTATCCGTCGTCTCTCCTCCTGGTTTATTCTTCCAAAGAGAAATGTAAGAAAAGCGAGGATAGATGATTAATTATTCTGAGGTGTTTCCGTTTCTTTTATAACGTTTATTTAACTCCCAATTAAAATGGTTGCACGCGGTAAATCATACGTCGAATCGAGTATGGTTAAAAGTTAAAACCCCGTGGGTAAACTGTAAACACCGACGGGATGTCTCAATAGTCAGTACAGTAACCAAAGCCCGGCGCTTGCTTGACGAGGCAAAAAGTGAAAAAGTGGACGTGGCGTGGCATGTTTTTATTTCGTTTTAAATATATATAGTTTTCTTTTTCGTACAAATTATTAATGTTTAATGTTATTTCCCAAACGGTTTTAAGTGTTCTGGCGACACTTTCTATGTTTGACCAAATGAATTCTAAGGCGGGAATTCCTTTAATCCTTTATGTGATAACACATAATTAGCAAAACTATAATTAGGAAAACATTAGATTCAAAATCTATCAGAATTTTTGTATGCACTTATATATGAATTTTTTTAGGATTTATTTATCATAGATTTTGGGTGATTTAGGAGAAATCTTGAAATTTTTTTTATTATTTCAGTCTTTACGCATTCTTACTATACAAACGATCCGATGTGAATCCGCTCTTCCTGGAGATGGGACTGTAGTAGTAGATTTGTCCGAATAATTATTTTTATTGGGATACAAGTTTACGTCATCAAAACTAATTTAGATTGCTGTAAGAAAAAAAAACACTGGACGAAGCGAAAAAAGGGCAAACAGAAGCCATGAGGGTGGTGACGACACACGCGCGACAAACGCATGTGCAAATGCAAGAGCCATTGAAAGCCGTTGGGGTAAGGATAGGGAGACAAAGATTAGGAATTCTAAATCTTAACTTATCCTGAAGCCATATCTGGCTTAAAGCCACCGACAAAATGTAGTAAAAACCTAGAGACTGTGAAATGGATAATTTAGGAATATTCCTTTGCCATCGGATAAGGCAGGCAAAGGCAATACAGTAACGAGTAATGGCAGGTTACGTTTGTGTTGCGGGGGTGGTGGTCGTTAATTAACGTGTTGAGTCGCTTCAACGACCCCCCACGTGTAGCTCCACCACCAGCCATTTAATAACAAATAAATGCTGCTGCTCTTCAGCACCACTCTTAATCTCCCTTTATTTGAGAGCCCATTTTGGAATTTAAGAAAGTTTTTTTATGGAATATGCAAAAAGACCTTTTAGATTTCAATTGTTTTTCTAAAAAAAAAAAAACAATAGCCGAAACTTGGTTTTCGTTACTGAGTTAGAACTACGACTACTGTTTCCACCATGGACGTGATTTGAGATTCCTACAGTAGACAGTCTGTGATGTTGATGGCTTAAGATGGGTATAGCAAGACACGTGGCTTACCGGCGTTCCATGCTTTAAACACCTGTTTACGTGATGATAAACTGGATTAATTAAAAAAGGGCAACAGTCTAGTTTAGCCTAGTTTGCTGCTGCTCCGGGGATTTCAGCGCAATTTGCGGCCTCTTCGCCACGTCATCACTTCAATACTATATTGTCGTTTTTCGTTCTTTAAGGAAAATATAAAAATACGTTCAAATAAAACAAGTCCATCACAAATATCCAATTTATATATAAATTCGGGGTAAAAACATATGTGTATATACATATTAAAATAATTTCAATTATTTAATTTGCATAATGGAAAACGAAATTGTACTTGTTGATAAAAAATAATCCAATTAATATTTTATTTTTACTACTCATTGCCTTATGTTCAAGTATAATGAATAAGACATTGTTTAAAATTTTTTAAATTTATAAAATAATGATAAATATTAGATCACTACGATTTCAGAAGATCAAACACTATAAACTACTAATCTATCATCCGCTCCATATTTTTAGATTGGTTCGGATCATTGTTCTCCCGACACAAGTCCTCGGACTCATTTTAAAACATAAAACTCTCGTTTTTTTTTTTTTTTTTTATAGCCATGTTGCCGCATGTTCTGTCACAAGTCACATATCCCTTTGCTCGTAGAAGTCCAAGAACTTAACTTGGGTTTTGGGATACGATTAACAGGCGGAACTGTCAGAATCACTTATAAATATAATATATTTATTTTTTAAAAAATTATAATTAAAATATAATTAAATTATCATCGGGCACTTGATTCGGAGGTTGAATATTAATTGTCCGTCAAATCACGTCAACTCCCTCCAGTAATTTTACAAAGTAAGATCAAATTTATATTCTTCTTAAATCCATAGTATTTTGTTCAATCGATCAAATAATGCTTTATATTAATCTCTAAAGTATTTAATATAGATTCAAATATTGAATGTAAATGGAGTCTCTTTACTCTTTTATATTTTAAAGAAAAAACCAGCAAGTTGATGGTAGATGAATATAAGACAAAGAGTCATTGTCCATGACCCATATTTGAAGATTTGCAGTAAACAGCTGGAGCAGCAACCGCATTTGAAAACCCCGTGGATGGGCGAATAAATTCAATTAATTAGTAGACAATGATGATGGGTGGTAATTAACAGTGTGTTTTTCTGAGTCCATATGGAGGGCCATCCCATGACAGATGGTGAGACAACACTTTTGCATATATATAGGTCATCAAAGTATGCGGTGTTGTAGTTTACTATAGATGTTCCGTCGGTAGACCAAAAGAACTAGACCCACATAGAGAGAGAGAGAGGAGAAAAGAGACAAGTTGGAAAGAGGAGTAGAATGGTGCAAATAATTGGCAAAACAAATCTGGTTGTTTAGCGTAGCGAAAGCGTAATGATGATGATGGAAACCATAGAGGGGATATGTGTTTGGTTTCCTATTAAACAATTCAACAAGTTTCTAGTTTTCTCTTTACGACCCTAGCCATCCAATGATTTGTAAACAACGTGCAAGTCCTAAAGCAAGGGTTTTAAATTCCCCTTCCACCGTCACCGTCACCGTCACCGTCACCGTCACCGTCATGCGCATTCTTTTGCGACTTTGTCGAATGTCCAGAAAGCTCGGGTATCTTATGTTTGTCTAACGCATAAAGTTCTTGGCGATTACATTTCATTTTAATTACTTATGTTGATTAAGCATTTCTATATTGAAGTTAATCCAATTCTACTTTAACTAAATAGTTTTTTCAGAAGACAAGCGAAAAGCAAGAGGAGGGGAAGAGAGAGGTTGAGTGCTATATTTTTAATCAAAAGTTAAATTTTGACTTTTAAGTACATATTATTAAAAAAATCTTGGGTAAGCTAACTTAGTTATAATTGGTGCTTATAATAACACAAATAGAAAAGATTGATTATTATTATCATTTATCCGGTTGAAAAAATGAATAAAGACTCGAGGCCAGTAAAGAATTTAATAACAATTATAAAGAACCCAAGGTGCAATTATTTCACATCGAAAACGAACAAGTAATCCCTTGTTCTGTTCTCCATGCATAACGTAATGCACGCGTGAGCTGAGATTTTTTCACTGCAGTAAAAGCGTGGGAAACTATTTATCTGGGGATCATGTAACAGCTCATATTATATGAATTATATGACCCCATTACTTAAAATTTTAATTAAAAATACATCAGGTTTTTGATATTTATCATGTCAAACAAATTAAATATTTTTTAAAAAATTATAATTCGAAATAAACTGTACATGAAAGTAACAAATACAACAACAGAATTCCATCTGATTTAGCAATATAAAATTATTCGGGTAGCCAAAGAAGGATGTAAGAATGAAAGTTAAGGCTGTGAGGCATGGATAATAGCATAGTCCACCCATTCGTCCAAAAAGTGATTCTGCTTCTATTTCCTCGCCTTGCCAAGTATTTCTCCTTTTTAATGGTTAGCCAACCTCCAGGCTCTACTGAGAAAGAAAATCACTGACGGTCCCTTCAACCTCAGAAATGATCCCAATAAAAACCCTCATTGTGCCTAGAGAAAGCGACCAAAGCCTATTTAAATCCCCACATCCTCAAAGCCAACATTCGATTAATCCTGTGTGCCATAAATACTGTAAAATTCAACTCTTAGATTTCCCAGATTCATTCTCGTTCAACCACAAATTGAGGCCCTTAATGTACGTGGACTCCAGAATCCTATGCAGAATACAAAATATTTTCATACTAGTTATTCCATGAAAAGCTGTTTGACCTTGGATTTGTAGATTAATACTGGGTGTGGATTAACGTGGATTTGCAGATTAATGCCTCATGTGTTTGCTGCTTAAACATCAGATAATCATAATTCCTCCTATATTCTGATAAAGGGCCTTTGCTATATATAACTGTCGGTTTCGATATTCTTCAAATAAAATTATTTAGTTTTGTAAAACCATTTGAAACAAAATTAATTGATTTGATATTTTGATAAAATGACAATTATACCCTTCATTAAATAGGCTATATAAAGCTATTTTAATTGTTTGAGAACTCATTCTTCACTCAACTTAGCTAAGGTTGTTGTTGCACATATTTCTTCTCCGGTTACCTTCTTCTCTCCGATTAATACGGTATGCCATTTTTTTATGGAATTATATATATTTTATTTTATATTCCTCTAATATGTTTTACTTTTATTCTGTCTTTTTTCGTTACGTTTCCCACTGCCTCCTCTCTTCTCCAACGAAAAAGGTTTGGTTTTTCAGACTTTTCTTATTTTACGTTAATACGTTAACATTAGAGTTTTTCATTGTCAATTTGTGAGGACCTGATCCCGCTAAATAAGACTCTCACCGTCATGTAGCCCCGATTGATCTAATACATGTATTAATTAAGACCACACAAGGCTCATTAACTTTTCGAAATCAATAACCCAAAAATGCATAGCAATTTCAATTTTTATTTCAAAAGAAGCATGGCGCGTCGTATAATACACACAACATAAATAATAAACGGAGTACTCAAACATATACAACATAAGTCTTAAACCACATACAACAGGTCACACTATTCCAAACATGCAACACATTGAGTCCATACACACAAGCCCATATGGATACACAAAAAGTGCCCAATGCAAGCATCTCATAACATAAACGGAATATGATTCATATAGCATATACGAAATCAATATCTAAATATCAAGCCCACAACGGCTCTAAAATAAACAATGTAGTTGGATCAAGTCACCCCTAATAAAAGGTAATTGAGAGCCCACTGGCAGTTAAATGTTCACTTTTAAAAAAATATGTATAAACCTCATATTGCCAGTGTTATCTAAAATCGAGTAGAGAAAACACACTATTATCACACTCAACCATTCCATACCTATACATGTACACATAGCCTGCTAAGTCATAGCAAAATCAAGCGGCTTGCTAAGTCATAGCAAAATCAGGCGGCCTGTTAAGTTATAGCAAACTCGGGCATAAACATAAAATCTATTCATACAACAACAATAAGTAAGGAAACATTCTCTTACGTTGGGATTCCGTATACCTACCACGCATTGGCCAAGCAAAATCGTCAATTCCACGTTACACCTAGGAAAATATTTATATCGTATATTTATAAAAACTGAAATGCATGTAATGATCAAGTATGCACCCTCACCATTGGTTCCCACAACATCAAGGCATGTTTCTCAAGGCCTCACAACAGTCATAAGTGTATGACAAAAGGTTATACTCATCATTGGGCTTCACTTGGAACGAAATCGGGCCTTTTCAGGAAAATTTGCATTGACCGACCTGTCGATGTACTCTTGGCAGGATTTTATATATGCACCAACCGGTCAGTGTACTTTTGGCAAGATTTTATATATGCACCGACCGGTCGGTGGGCTCTTGGCAGGGTGTTCAATCAGGTTGTTTTTCTAGGTTTCTCATGGGTTTTCACTCAAATTTTAGTGTCCAATCTCACCCAAAATAAACCCTCTCATCATACCCAATACCAACACACAATACGCCTACCAACCAAGGTCTCAAATCCAAGAATACACCCTCCAATCAAAGATACAATTGCTAACTATCCAATAATGCATCAATCACATACATTATATGCACAAGTGATGCCAATAATAATTTATGCATAAATCACATGGTAAATACACAATGTACTTGACATGATCGTCATTCACAATGCATATATAACCTCCATTCAAAACCAAGCATTTGATTATATTTTAATCCAACAAAAACAGAGTATTTCCATTTAAATGATTGAAGCGTAAACTCTCACTTCTTGTCCCGCAGATGACTCAACGACAATACACTTGCCCTTATCAACAGCTCCAACACCACCTAATGCATACAAACACAAGGTTAAGCACGAAATTAAAGCAACAGAAAGAAAACGAAAAAATTAAAAGCAACCTAAAGTCCCTATAAACTCACAACCGAACTCACACTACAGCTCATCAACCTACGAACCCAGAAATTCAACCAAGAGGATGGACCATCCTCTTCTCAAGCATGCCACCCAAGACTCATCATCAATCTCCCAACTCAACCAACAACACAATTGGGTTCTTCAACCCACAACCATCCTCCACAATCCACAACCAATCAATCAAAAGTAAGGAACTCAACCAAATCTACCAATTCCAGCAAAATCACCAAACCACATATTTATCGAAAATACCATAAAAAACTCTAATCAATCACCCATAAATCAAATGATGTTTCCAAGCAATCCAAACCATCATACTATCTTAGAAACATCAAAAGCAACCTAAAAAAACTAACAATCAACCAAGAAAATCAGAAATTGAGACATTTACCAACAAAATCCCAAAATATGCTCTAACACCAAGAACATGGAGAAATAAGCTCTTCAAGCCAAATCTATCAATAGAAATCGATCACAAGAGGTTAGGAATGTGTTTGGTATCAATGCTTAATGGTCTTCTTTGAAGAAAAATTAAAAGGAAAGAAAATGGGTTCTTGGGGGAGGGAGAAGAGGAAATGGCGTGAGGGAGAAGAGAGGAGGGCAGGGGTTTCAGGCTTCCAACACTTAGAAAATTTTCTAAGTGTTGGGTTGGGCTAACCCTTTTATATTCCAGACCCAAAATTTAGAAAAAACCCGAAACAAAACAGTTTAAAGCCCGATAAACCCCAAATGAGCCACAAAAATGTTTAAAACCATAAAACACAAAAAATATATTTCAAATATTTATTTAGGCTCAAGAAATAATAAATGAGCTCAAAATTGGTGAATCGGCCCAAAAGCCCATGGTCACTAAAATCGGACCCGGAACCGGCCCAAATCGATTTCTACTGACTCAAACCTTGACACTTAACCTCAAACACTTGCTAGACATCTAGATACACATACCTAGTCTTTTTATAACTGTGTCTGACTTAAAGTCAATGCTCGGGTCAATGATTAACTCTCTCGGGTCAAAAGTCAAACCAGACAAAATTGGGTTCTCTCGCTGAACGATCTCACTGACTAGGCACTCGAAGGGACGAGGTCTCACATAATTAATGTACTCTCTAGCATGTTTTTTAGTTTAGTATCTTTTTGACATGATATTACATTAGGATTCCCATTGTATGTTGCGACATTTTATTATGTTTGTGTTCTATATTTTTGATAACGGTATAATATATTTTTGACAACGGTATAATATGTTTTTTACATGGTTTAGTATGTTTTTGACATAGTTTATCATGTTTTAGTAAGGTATAATATTGTATGGACATGAGCAATGAACCTTCTATGTAGTTTAACTTGTTGTTTTGAAAGATGTAATATTATTAAAAGAAAATTTGACTATTATTGATATTTCAATATTTATTCAAATATGAGGCCCTTGGGAGGTTATATAGTGAAGATTGTGCAATTTAGAGGTAGAAGATGCTAGACTAATGATGATGAAGTATTACTGGTGAATTATCTGTTGGAGCTTCATTTGAGTAGTAACTTTAAAGCTGACCAAGGATAAAAACCAGATATGTATTCAGCCATCGAGCATGAATTTGAGAAGAAGATGTCTAATTGTGGCCTTCATGTTAATCCTCACATCTACTCCAAGGAGGAAACGTTCAAGGTCCATTCTGAATTTTTTTTGATATGATTAGCAACAATCCTAGAAAATTTAGTTAAGATCATGTACATAAATTTGTTACAGTTGAAAAGGATGTGTGAGATGCATATTTATAAATAAGCTACTTTATTTATTCTTTCATCATTGAATATACTTTATGATTACTCTATCAATATAAATATTAACGTTTTATGATGTTTATTTCTGTAGAATCACAAAGTAACTATCCCTTTCAAGGATCAGTCTTTATGCTATTATGATGAGCTTGCAATTGTATATTAAGTGAATCATGCCCATAGATGTGTATTTGTTGATTATGAAGTTGAAGACATACCAACAAAAAATGAAACTACGTTTGAAACTGATAATGATGATGATTTGACTGATCAAGTCTCAATGTCTATCTCTGATGTAACGTGTGAAGGCTTAAGCTCATATCCTAAGAAAAAAGGCTAACAATAACTCTGAATTGCTCTAGGTGATAGACAAAATAGTTATGGCCTTAAACGATATGTGTAAGACTCTATCTGGTACAATCATAAATGCGGAGATCCATGATATGAAATTGAAGTTGAATGCTGAGATTCTCAAGATTCTTGGGTTGTCTATTTTGGAATGAATCAAAATCGTTCAACTAATAAGTGCCTCTGTTGATAATCTCATCATGTTCGACAACTTGAATGAGGAAAATAGGGAGACATAGGTGTTCTATCTACTGAGTTCCAATCCATAGCCTCATATCATCTGTCTAAATCCTACATATGCATGCAATCGACTCTAAGATTTTGTTGACCAATTTGTCTATAATGAAACTAATGCAGTCATTGCTTATGCCATTTAGTTACTTACAATGGTTGTTAATGTGGATTGTAGGATTAATATTTGTATTGTCATTGACTATGCTTATGGTTTATAACTTTTGCAGTTTACACTAATATATGTAAGTATCTTGATTAAATATTGTTATTGATGCTTTGAATGTGTTTATAGAAATTATAAGTGGAAGGTGAACTAATATGACAAAGATTAAATATAAATATTCTTATTGGTGATTTGAATACGTAGGATTTAATTACAAGTGAAATATGAACTAATATGATTAAGAATATTATTTGTCATTGCATTTTCATGGCCATGTATGTTTCAGAGTTGAAGTGAGCTGTGGGTTTTATTCTCAAGAATTTGCTGCTAGTGATGATTTCCAATGTGTAATCTATGAATTTCTAACTCGTGTTGATTGTAAATGGTTTTAGAATATTTTAGTAGGTGATACTATTTGATGCCCCATCGAAATTTACAATCACTTCAATTCTACAAGAATAAAGGCATCATGTATTTCTAATAATATTGTACAAATTATTCTTAAAATAATTGCATATTCAATACGTGGTAGGAAAATGAGCACTGAGATAGTAGAAAAAAATAACTTCTTGTTTTTATTTTGTATGCTAAAAGAGATTTCAGTAGAGCTTGGTCATTGTTTTTGTCATATATATTCAGTATATACTGAATTCAAGAAAAAATGATGTTTATGTGGTGCATCATATATTACTAAGTTGATGAAGAATTTAGATATGTTTGAGGAATACCCACAATCTATTAAAAACAAAATATTACCAATCAGTATTGCAACATTGGTTAAGATGGGCCTGGTGACAAAACAAGATAATAAATATATTTTTTCTGGTGATAGGTCGAACAATGAAGATCTTGTTGATGTTGAGGACCATGAGATGGACTTTGATAACCAACTGGTGAACGAGAAACAAGGGCCACAGTTTGAACATTATGATGAAGGTGAAAACAATAATTCCCATACATTATAACGAAACATTCATGAAAAAATAGAGAATAGATTGACACATATAGAGTCAAGCCAATGGAAGAAAGAGACAAAGGTGGACTAGATTCTTACAAATTTGAATGTTTACTTTAAGCAACTAAACTTCACCTTTACCCCATACCCACAGTTCACTTCCCCATTCTCACCCTAATTCATTAACGTTCTAATTTCTCTGTGTAATGTATTGTGAATATTTATTTGTAGTTTGCAATGCATTTATTAGGTTTTATGTGTTATTTATTGTAATGAATATATTGATGTTGAACAATTATATTTTATAATATAATTGCAATGTGATAGTAATTCGATTTATTTATATTATGTCCATAGTCAACCGAACGAATCAGAAAAAAATATTGTATGAATTAGAAAACAATCTCTACAATAACAAAATGATTTGCCAGGTACATGACAAATTCAAACATAATATGAAATATATAAAATATTAAACATAACTGCAATTATAATGACCAAAAGCACTGTTATTGTCTTTAGTAAGTTGTTAGAATTATGGAGAGTAATTATTTCTAACTTGAATTGCTCGTATTGTAGCATATGTATTTCATTTCACTTTTCAGAGTCTTATATTTAACCTTGTATGTAACTTCAACATAGTTAACACTTTGGGCTGATGGGATTTGTAGTATTCTGATACTTATTTTGTACGTCTTTGGTTGGAAGCAACTGTTGGAAGAACCCATCTCCTTGATCAGCCGATTGATAGCTAAAACATTCACAAAACATTGTCTTTATTATTTTGGTTTGTGCAGCGCATAGTGTTATATCCTGAATCCAAAAATTTCGTACGACAACCATCATAAGCCCATTATATACACTATTTAACAACAAATAATACATATAATAAGTCTATAAGGCTAGAGTCAATAGTAGATAGCAGAAAGAAGAAAAATGGAAAGTGCAACAAATTATAATGTGCAATAGTACCGTTCGGGTGGCATTTGTCCTAAGATTACATAATATTTATACTTTACATCGTTTTTACATTATTGAGATTTCTTTTCCATGTCCATATTCACAATGTGTACAATGACAGAAGTTACAAGAAACCAAATCAATATGTGCACAATGTACTAACAACCTCAAGATGTACACACACATATATATATATATATATATAACTGATCGAAAGATCGAGTCCAAACCAATCTGTTGACCAAAGCCTTCCTAACTTGTCCCTACGTAACCAGATTTATGATTTGGTAGAAACATGGCAGGTGAGTGGTTGGGGAAAGACACAAGCATAATATAACAAATACAAGCATATAATTTTCCATAATACTTCACAATTTACAAAGCACAACAAAACGCATGGGTGATATATCAAACACATGCATAAGCTAACATTTTATTATGAATTTTCATTTTAGTCAAGCACTTAAGCATGTCTAGGCTGATATTTATTCGTAGTCTTTTCGGACCATGGATAAGACTAAGATCTGTCAATGGTATCTTAAATGATTTCTTTTATCTTTTTCCTTATATTCATATCAACTATCTAACATACCTCTACAGCCAAATTCCATTGACAATGCTAGGATGTTAGGTGATGCTAGCTTCACCTACACATTTCCAGAAACCTGCAAAAATAGTTAAGTTCATAATGAATATTATCCTCAGTCCAACCTTATTCCTAATAGTCTGGCATCTCCACGCCACATTATCAGACCCGGAGAGCTCTAAAGGGTTGCATAGGTTACTCTATGCAAATACATACTGTTATCATGTCGTCATTCCATAAACCCATTATACAAAACAACAACCATACGTTTATAATATCAATACGAATAATTCAAGCAATTAAGGCAACCAATGCTAATTCATCACTTGCCTACGTATGTATGTTCATTCCATATCGATTATTCAATTATCTTGCTTAATTTTAAATATAATTATATGAAATGTCAGGCACAAACAACCAACCACTTACGATTTATGGTTCTGATTCTTTCTCATAATTTGGCTCTGGAGAAAATCCCCTTTCTCGATTTGGTTCAACGGCTGTTAATCAAAAAATCAATCTTCTATTAATCTCATATCAAGCCATAATCCTTAAATTTACTTTTTGATCCTTTAGTCATATCAACATCGTCTAAAAATCAACTTGGAACAATTTCCGATCTATGCTTATATTTTCTGTATTTTCTATCAACTTCTATGATTTATTTGATTTATCAAACAAACTCAAATTTTCACAAATTTCATACCATTGAAATCCTCATAATTTCTAGTTTTTTCCTGATTTTTCTATATTTTTTCCTTTTTTTATATATTTTTCCCTTTATTTTTCTTAATTTTTGGCTTTCCTATTTATTTGATGTAATTTCTATCTGATTTTTTCACAGTTTGACATGTGGCAGCACGAGCATGCACCATCATTACACCCGAACCTCTGGGATGCTAATATGTGGCTCGCTTTAAGCTCGCCACGACTCGTCCGAGCCAACTTCCTATCTGATAAACGACATGTCGTTTGTTTGTTTATGAACTACATGTTGCTTGATTTATTTACAAACGACTTGTCATTCATTTAATCTTTAAACTACATGTCATTCAAGTGCCTCTTTAAACAACCTGTCTTTCATGTTCATTGTAAACGTCTTGTCGCCTATGCCTACTTGGGCGACGTCCGAGGTCGTCTTCTTCTCCAATTGGACGAGATCTTTCCAGAAACCCACTGGAATTTTCTTCCCCTTTTTTATTGATCCTTTCGATTTTTCCTTATGTCCACCTAATCAACCCACAAACACAAAGCTCTCATCTATCTGAACCAAACCTGCATCAAATACAAGTTCCACACAATCTAAAACCACAAATTTGAAGGTCTAGGGACGTGGGTTTCCGGGCAAGAAATTTACCCAAAATCGCCAAGAAAACACGTCGTAATCCCTCACAAATACTCATGGCTCACTGAGAACTCTCCTACCCCCTTTTTCGCACAAAATCAAAGCTCACAATGTTGATTTAGGGTATACCCCCGCGTGGCCTTCTCTCACCGAACCAGCTCCGACCACATGTGGGGAAAATCGAGACACGGGTGTGACTTGGGCACGTGTAGGGTGATAGGGCTTCTCGATTGGTGACTCATCCCGAAGACAAAACGACATCATTTCACTCGGGGAAGAAATGACATCATTTTGAGACAAAACGACATAGGGCTTCAATTCTTTGGCAGCTCGACCAAAACGACAAACCTACCACATTTTGACTAGCCTTTTTTTTTATTATTTTCCATTTAATTTAACATTAATATAATAATATAATATTTAAAATTCCAAAAATTTTGTACAATTCCTAATAAATAGTATATTATCCCCAAAAATACTCAAAAAATTCGGATAAATTTCTCAAAAATAGTAAAACACTCCAAAATAATTAAATTATTACTCTCATGATTATAGAATTTATAATAATTTTAATAACCCAAAATAAATTTTAGAAAAAATCATTAAATATAAAAATACTCTTCAAAAAATTTTCTGAAAATTCAAGTATCTTCTTATCTTATTTTTAAACTTAATTTTAGTCTTCAATCACAGAATCTCTCAAGATCTCCACATAGAGCTTTTTCTCATAATTGCCTTAAATTTATTTCTATAATTTAACATTAATAAGAAATCTTCGGAAAAAAGAGGTTCGGACTTCAATTCAGATCCTAGACTTCAAAAACAGGATTCGGAAGACATTTTCTAGGGTTATCAATATCAAAAGGAATTCAATTTAATTTAATGTAACCAAAGATAAAATTACAAAAATACTCTTGATTCGGGTTTCTAAAAAACACACTCTTTCGAGAGTCTGATCAACGATGGTTGTATCTTGTGTGTCGAAAATAACCCAACATAAAGGCTTTATTTCTATTATAATCATATTCATAAAATCCATGGGTCGTTTTATACATTCCAAGCCCAATACTTATATCTCGATACACCTAGTCAAAATTCAGTGTTTCACACATGGTCTACATGGTAAGCCGCATTAACAATGTAGTCTTGATTGAGAACTAACTTCATCATCCATCAACAAACAACAAAATACATCATTCATTTTCACATTACAACAAATGATAATTGAGTTATAACTCAATATAATAAGAAATACAGATACAAACTCGAACATTCAATTACTCATACAAGCTTACATGAAGATAATTAAATTGAAATGATATCAGAAAGCCAAATAATATATAAGTTAAGAAACAATGACAAACAATAATGTGGACTAATGCTTTGTTATTGAGCCTATGCACGCCATGTGTTGAACATTGCGTTGGCATCCCAAGACACACTCAATCCCTCAATAACCCAGTCTTGATTCTATTCAGAGGACCCACGGGCATTACACTTCAAAGAAATTTAATGTCTTCAGGAGACTGTAGAATGATAACAAGATGAGCAACAAAATGATAAATTAATAATAATATTGAGCCCAAGACCCAAGAGATAAGAGAGTTTTATGTGGCCATAAGGGGTAAGGAAAGACATAAGAGTTTCTGATAAAAACCATAGTTGCCTCATTCTTCCATTCATAGGCTTATTTATACATAATAGTAGTGACCCGAATACCAAGGTTTCCAGTCATAAGTAACCAACTACCCAGTATAATAGGTTACTTGACAATAAATGACTTAAAGCACAGACTCCTACTAAAGTATTGACACAACATGACTTGACTCTTATAAAGCACTATTGACATGACTTGACTCTTACAAAGCACTTCTTGTTTTCCAGAAAAGCTTTACTTGTTGATGGGTTCATGGTCTCAATTCATGTTTTCTGTCAGTCCACAGGAGATGAATTTTCAGACATTGATTCTGAAGAAACCTCAGATTTGGCAGCATTCATGAGAATCTGCTGTGAGAAAGATAATGAGGATAATGAAAAAGTTTCAGAGAACTTGGATGACTCCGAGCTAGTCATAGTGGTCTCAGATGATTGATTTCTTTGAGGATCTGATTCTTGTAAATCCATATGAGAAAGTTGTCGTGCTTGCAGAAGAAAAGTAGGCATTGCTTCTTTTCCTTTTCAAGATCTATGATGCTTGGCCTTAGATCCAGAGCTGGTGCTGGATGTTTGAGTAGACCCGAAAATATTGAACATTGGATCAAGCCTATCAAGTTGTGGTTACAACGTTGAAGATAAACCAAGTTCTGGAAATAGATCAGGTTTTCCAGATATTTGTCCTTCCATGCGTTTATCTTTTAATTGCTAGGCAACATATAACTCCTTTCCAATAGATTTGATCTTGGATTTTGTCCTAAAAACTGAGGGATGTGTATAATCCTTATATTTTCGGAGCTTTTGCTGTAATCTTTTTATTATGTCAGCCAACTGTTGAGAAAAATCTCTTTCTAGTCAGTGAATCCATCCTTTGATTATGAGAAGTTTGGTCAGCTAGAACTTGATCAACCTTTCAATCAATCTTTTATAAGAGATTGTTCTGTGCAGCACTATTTTTGTTTGTCAATTCAATGCTTGCTCAGCTTGGCTAAGTGCAGAAGACCCATCAGATTTAACTTCTCGAGGAATGATGTAGGGTCTTTGTTGAATAGCTATTGTGTCTTCTCTAGAGAGAGGAGGAAAATCTGCTTCAATGAACATAAAGCATTCTTGGACTATTGTTGGGTGCAAATCCTGTTTGGTGATAACTTGTTGGTGACAGGCAAGAAGATTTCCCTTTAATAATTCGTTTTCCTCTAGAATACAAATTTCTTTTATCCTCTCTTTTTCAAGAATGGCTAAAGCTTCATGGTATATTTTCAAGGATGAGGGAGGATTACCCAAGAGGACCCATGCTTTTCTTTTTTTGCAGGATCTCCTTGCGAAGGAGGAGAAGGAGGATCTTGATCCTTTTTGTGGAGCTTGCATGGTGTATGCTTCCTCGATAATTTGGGTTTTCTTTTAGAACCCAAATATTATTTGAAATCTTCGTTGCAGGTGCATATTGGATCACAAGTTTCTGGTGCGGTATCCCAGATAAAATGGCCATTGATGTGGGATGCATAGCAATGATCACCATAAAAAAACAACTGATAGGCATCTTCTTGTCATATTTTAAAAAAAATTGGTTCAATCATGAGTGTCTGGAAAATTTTTGTGGTGGAAGAAGAGGGAGCAGATGGAAAAATTGTTTGGACTCTTCCATCTTGAGTCCGAACAAATTTTGGATCTTGGATCTGTACTCGCTTAACAGTAGCATATAACTGTTCATTATTAGTAATCCAAGATAACAAGATTAATTTTTCCAGCTCTTCCTTCTATAGCTATCTTGGTGTCTGGACGATTGTTGGGGTCATCTGTTCATCAGCATAAATGAACACAGGATCTGAACAAACATCAGGGATGCTCAGATTGACAGCATGGTCTTGCAAAAGGTACACCATCTGGTGATGTAGTGTTGCATTATAGGCTTGAGAAACCTGTGGTGCTCCAGTGAGTTATACTTGTATTTTCATACAAGTAGAAAGATGTTTATCTAAGAACAATATGTTAAAATTTGGGTAAAAAGTGAACTACGCTTTCTACATTTAACGTTGTCAGGATTGTTCCAATTACTGCATCCTGGTATTGGACATATTGACTGTCAAGCAAGGATAATCTTGTTGTTACAGATAACCCTTTTCGACCATAATAAGAAAGAATTATTCTTATAGCTCTCAGATGGATATGAGTATGTCCCTGTTTTATCCATTATGAAATAAATTCTGAAAGGAGCTCTAAAGTCACATATTGTTAAAAAGTAGTGGATAACAGGGAACATTAAAATAGTCGTGAATACTAGATATATTCTCTGACAAAAGATCATCTTTAAGAAATAAGGGATCGTATTGATCTTGTGATGGACCCTTTTTAAACACAACATACAGACTGATTATAGATAATGACGAATCATTTACCTTTGCTTCGTTAGAGATATGGGTGATTTCAACAAGATGAACAATCTTGTTTGTCAAATTGGTTTTGGAATTTTTCGGGATCTGAACATAAGACAAAATGATTTGAGTAAATGATGTCTGGATTTCTGGATTCATGGTTGTAGATTTACCTCCTCAATCATGTTATCAAATATTATCTATGATTTATCTAACATTTATTTTTTTTTATTATTGTTCATATATTTTTTTCAGAATTTTGGTTGGCATTTGAATCTAACATTTATTTTGATTAAAACTCAATAGTATTATGATAATATGATATTTGAATTGTTTTTAAATCATACTCAATGGATATGGCTAATTACTTTTAAGAGTTACTAGGACATTGGTATCAAACTAGATCAAAGACAGACAAGAATTTGCGGTATATGACTTGGATTTTTGTTAAATATTTTTGTGTAGCTCCTTTAGATAACTTATTTCTTTTAGAGAGAGAGTTTATTGTAATCATACTCTTAAAGACTTTCGTTGTATTCGTTAATAGTTTTGTAGTTTACTTGCGTATCTCAGCAGGCAACATTGTCACGCGTCCAAGCCTCGGTTTGGGGCTTTTATAATATTATGCGATAACTATAAACCTAAATATATCATAATCCTTACTAAGTCTAATAATAGAATACCATCCAACAAGAAGAAAGATTAAGGTCCCTGGCGCAGACATTGCTAGATTTTTTTTAACACTAATATATTATGGAAAATAACGAAAGTCTATTAATTCAGACGATAATATTTTGTTTTGTTGCACAGGAAGAAAAGAAAAGACCGACCTTTAACGCAAATATCCACGTCAGTAAGACAAAATCGAATTCGGGCATGACTAGGATTGGCTCGATTTAGCAAGGATGGAATAGTCCCCTAACCCTGAAGAAGTAAAGTGGGTGAATTAGCAAGCGAAATCAAAGCATATATATATTGGTCAAAATAAGTTTTAAGCAAACCAAGTGACATGATAATCTAACCATATATCCGAAAAGAGTGAAGGTGATTTTGGGCATTTAACAAGATATTTGTCCAGCAAAGAAAACAAAAACCCAGCACAATATTATATTGAGCCGGAGCTGTGACATATTAAACCACCTAAGTGTAAGGTAGAGTGTAATATTTTTCATATCAAATTAAAGAAAAAAATATTGGACGAGATAGGCAATTCATCAATTGTATTATATCATGCTAGAAATAATCGATGATATTGTACGGGATCGGGGACAGATAGAGGGCAACTCAAAATTGGAATACTCGAGCAGATGTGTAAGCCCAAAAATCACAATGTTTAGTAGAGATCTGTAATGGCATCTAGAAATATGCATTTTAATAATTCATTATTAATTTACTGTCAAATCAATTAAATTTATTATTATATAATTAATTTAATATATTTTATTCATTTATTTCCAAATATCGTTTATTATACACGGAGTGGAGCTCAAAAGTCATTTTGCAAGATAAAATTTGCCGACGAGCTTACAGGTGACTAGGCGAGACATCACTTCTTTCTTTTCCTTTTGGTGCCTCTGATTGTCCTATTTTTCGCACTCGGGGCTGATTGAGAACCAAGCAACTTGGCCCCAACAGCGGAACTCCACAAGGCCCTCTCTACATCTGATGGTGTGAAGGAGTCCCCATTTGTACTTAGTTCCTGAAACAAAAAATTAAGGGTTGAAATACTAGCATTTTAGGAGGAAGCACAACACTTGAAATATCCATTTGACAAGTAGGTAGAAATACACATAAATCTTAATATTTTACGTCTGAAATGTCCTGATAATAGAAATATGATGGCACACTAAATTGAAGTGCAACCCAAGCGGAAAGCAACAGTCCATAATTCGCTTTAAAAAGCGGTTGTTCATATGTAATCTTGGAACCAAATGGTGTTTGAGAGTACTGTTGAACAATACAAATTTCTCTATTAGTAATCTCTGCCATCGATAGATCTATACGCGATTGCTCAAAGATGCAAGGTATTAAAGTTGAAGTTGGAATGTCGCTAAACTGTTAAATAGCACGCAACCACTAATCATAGGCAAAAACAACCAACTTAAAAAACTGCAACTATGACACCCGATCACATAATCAAACTTGGGGATGAAACAATGACAATATTACCATACCAAAATGGCAAGGTGTACGAGTCATAAGAAATCAGGCTAAAGGAGGCGCCACCCCTAGATTTTTTTTTTAATAATATCACCCCTAAGTTAACCAGGCATCTCAGGGATTTCAATGAGAGAGCCTCATAACACATCAGTTATAACGTTTTCAATGTTCTTTAACTACTAAGAAATAGTCCTTCATTAAGAATCCTGTAATTACCCTTGCAAGCAAGTCGTTGCAGCCAAGTGTCAAGCAATAGAAAAGGTGTGAACTCCTTATTGATACTTTCCGTAGTCCAAGTTTCACTATTAGCAGCATTGTTAATTTTAATTTTCAGATAAGCAGCAGTTCAACTACATTTGGCATATAGCACCCTGGTGACCATACGAAGATGAAGCATATTCCATTTGCTTCCATATTTTTTCTTTTCTGGAGATTGACTTGGCTTACTAGTACGGCCGGTAATCTCCATACTTGAACACTGTTATTCTTTGCTCCTTATAAGCCTAAACATGATATATCTGTGTTTTGGATGCATTTGTCGCTGTTTGTAGAAGGCTTTCTTCCTGATTGGTGGACCATAATTGATTTTAAATCTCCAAAAAGAAAGGGCAAGAACTAAATTTACCTTAGCTTTAGCTTGTAGCTTATCAACAAATAACAAATACTGCTTTAGCGTATAATCTCTGGAGTCACCGCCAAGAGCAGCCTCCAAAGCCTTTCACAAGAACACCATAGAATAGGAAAATAAGAAAAAATACACACCCAATAGGAAACTAATAGTAGTTCTATTTAGAAAATTGCAGATCTAAATTACCTCATCAGACATGAATGGTGCCACGTCTGGCGCAAAAGCGGCCAAAATGGCGGAGGCGGTCGCCGGACCGACACCTTTCAAGATGGTAAGTTCTTTCACAGCTTTCGACACGTCAGGTAACAAACCAAATGCCTTTTGTGAAGCGGATTTCACCGCCGCGTTGTCCAGCGATGAGACGTAGTCCAGCAAACGCGGCCTGAAAAAATCACCACATTCAATCCCAACATCCACTAATGCACGACCCCGTGAAAACAGAGTTAAAATAGGGTAGATAGTTTCGTATGTGTATGCTATCACGGGCTTCTTAAACCAATAGCAATGGAACTCAAAAACAACAAAAGAAAGAAAGGGAATACGGAACAACCTCCACTTTCCACGAGAGAGCTTCCATTCCATAAGCTTGGAAAGCTCGGCAGTGGTGACGTAAGGGTTAGGGTTTCGTTGCAGGATGATTGAAGGTAGTTGGATTCGGTAGAATTCATCGAGAGTAACCAGGTTAGCTTTATTGAGCGCTTCAATTCGGCCTTGGTAAGCAGAGAGAGCCTCCTTCCACAGAGTGATGTCAGCGCTCTTGAAATCCATTTATGCCGTCACCTCCACCCTTGCTAATAGCAAAGGTTACAGGCTTGCTTCCCGCTCCCGGGTGATTTCTGTCTTTCCAATTTCGATCGCAGTTGGATTGGGTTATTGGATGTGGGCCTAAGCATTACTGCATTACTTCTTGGGCTAGGATTTTTGTTTTCTTTCAAGGACTATATTGTCATTGCAGGATTTTTATTTTATTCTTTTTGAATAATCGCTCCTGACAGACATATAATATAGTCTTAATTTTTTATATAGTAAGTGGGCTACAACTTGGGTCAATTTACTTAATCAGCACATCGATTTTGGTAGTTTAGTTTGGCAGAATGACCCTGCAGGCTTCTTTAAATAAACAACTACTTTGACAAAAAATTTCAATAGGGAAAAAAAATTGACATCTTACACATGACTTGGGTAGGCAAATAATATTACAATAATACGAATAGGTTTTAATAATTCTTGGTCTTTGCTTAGTGATTTGTATTTACTGTGTCCTTTTGTCTTGTTCAAGATCGAAACCTAGGCGACAGATGAAGTAGACACAGAAAAATATCATTTACCAGTATCTTAAAATGTAATGTAGTCGCAAGTTTTCTTTAAAACAAGGGACGCGGACTTTTTGACGGAATTATGTCCGCATCAGTGTGGGCATTATAATGGTAAGCGAACATTTCGCCAAACAAAACCGAATTCAATTCGGCTTCAATTTGACCAAGCTAACACATTCTAACAAGTATAAAAAAAGGAATTGTTCAGTGGATTTGTGGGTTAGAATTTGACGGACCCAAGTCAGAAGATCTACAGAAAGAAAAGGTCCATGGTTATGTGCGTTAGGGATATGGCAATTTGACACCATCAGAATCAACGACTCTCCCATTAATTATATCCATTATGCTTGTGGAGTTAAAAAAAATCCACGGTATTATTACCAAGTTACGGTTCAGCTCTGGTACGCGGTTGGCAACAACACCACAAAGCTCTTATTCGAAACTCATCACCCTTGATTACTACCGTTTCTCGTCGATCTATATATTTTTTAAATAGAATAATATTCTTAACATTTTGCATGAGTATTAACATCATACATATATATATACATACATACATATTCATCTTAATGATTCTGGATTATCAGCTCTCATTTGACCCAGTAAAACATGAGAAGATATGATTCCATTTACAAGAGCTTGCCCTTGACTTTCTTGGTTTGTATCAAATCCTGCGGTGGTGGGATGCCAAACATCACTACTCATATGACCCACAATATAGGGTAGTCAGGGCGTAATTCCATTAACCCCAAAATAAGAGCTTGACTTGACAATTTTGGTTTTAAAAGTGGTGAATGAATACCGAAGCATACATTGATTCTTGTTTTGCCTTTTTTATTTTTTTTTCACGCGGTAAAATAATAAAAAAAGCTTTGGTTAGAATCACTCTGGGAAGTTTCGTAAGGGAAAAACTTAATTTTGGTCCCACATCTAACATTAGGTCTTCAAACATTATCTTAAACTACAGTTAAATCTGTCGGACTGAAAGTCTTTTTCCATTGTTATACATGTACATATTTTGGCAAGGTCAAAGCCCTGTCTTGATTAAAAAAATACTCGATTCCATGGTGAGACTTTGGCGTGTTAGGACAAATACCAAGACAAATAACAAGTGAGATTGATGAGATCTTCAGAGTCTAACATTAACGCATGTAGAGTCAAGTAACAGGTAGGAATAAAAAAATGTGCAGTTGATAGAGTATTCTCGTTATGCTGATATCGATAATAATCATATGAACGCATACAAAACCCGAAAATAAATATGCATGATTTCCATGAATCTTACGCTAAATTTGAATCTGCAATATACCCAACTAGCAGGCTGGTGATCCTTGAAGAAATTGAAATGGACTAAAAAGGCGAATGAAAAACAATAAACTGATGAACTGACCAATCCAAAGAGGATCAAATTAAATCAAAAAAAGGAAAAAAAGATAAGTGACAGATAATATATTCCTCAAAACAGGTAATGTATGTCCCAGAAAATTAATTGAGCCGAGTCTTCCCTCTGCTTCAATACTTTTCCACTGGTACAAGGAGAAATACCCTACCAATGACGGTACTTTCAGGTATATAAAAGTCTTGCTGTGTATTCTGTCTGATTCATTACTGGAAAGGTTGGATTTATAAATATTTTGGCTACGAAGTGGATGGCCATTATCGTTAGTTGCCGATGTGTAAAAGAACAAGAGTGTCAAAAGGCTAAAAGGTTAAGTGGATTGTTGTAATATACGACTTAAAAGAATGGTCAAACACAGATAACTATAACCTAAACTTAGCCAAGCCAAAATTATCACAACTCTCTTGTCATGAAGTTTGTAGACAACTGGATGATCTAGGAGCGTGGATAAAGATGACTATCGAAATTCAAAATTTATTATTTTAATAAATGTGATTTATATCAGTGAAAACTTCAGCATAAAGCATGATTAAAGAGGAGTTGGTATTAGGTATGGGTCGGCACTATTTGGGTGGAGTGCAATTCTGAAGTAACTAACAAGTGAAGGCATCGCAGTAGCACTTCAATGGATGGTTCTGCCAACATGGAAAAAGGTCCCAAATAACCTATACAAGGAAAAACTTACACCTACGAATTTAATTAATTTTGGATATTATCTTAAATTTTTTAAAAAAAAATCAAGATTTTTTGACATATATATAACCCAGCTGTCACACGTAAACTCCTACCAGTAATACATTTATGATGATGTTATGGATACCTGACTACAAATCTTAATCCATTTAGCGGTGTCTGTGCATGATAATGAAGTGATAAGATGGCAAATTATTGCTTTACATTGCTTTGAATTCTGGAACAATTCTCCTTTGAAATCATAGAGAGAACGATTATCGGATAAGGTTCAGTTACCATTTAAAACACATAGCACAGTCACATGTTCTGCTAAGGTGTTATAAACACAAATCCCATACACCTACCTATGACGCCAATCTCATTGTCGAAAGCAGGCCAACTTGTAATGCTAATGTGTTAATGCTGCTACGACTTGGTCGCTATGATATTTGATTATTCTCGTAAGCCCCACGATGTCGGTCACACACCGATCATTCTCAGATAAATGCTTGAGATAAAAAAAAAAAAAAAACTTGAAAATTATGTAAACTTTCAATAACCAATAATGTGTTAATGCTCTAAAACAAAATATTTTATTGATGAAGTACAAAAACCAATCTAATATAAGTATTAAAATGTAACAAAGAAACAACCCGTGTACAATTATGCATTCAGCAATGGCCCAGGGAGTAGTTGGGATAGATTGTGTGTTGGATTATGGACAAATGTTGAGGGTTAAATAGTTCTCATCAAAATGTATAGCACCTAGCTTCATACATTTATTGTTCTTTATTATTATTGTATGGGTCACAAAAGTCAATGAGGAACTGGACATTTGATACGTGCCAATTAAACTACATTAATAATTGTTCCACCTAATATAAGAGTTTATTAATTGGATGTGCATTGTGTGATATCGTTATCAAAATTATAATTTGTGGAAAACAATTGTTTTTGTTGCTCGTGATACTCTCGGGTACTATTTAAATGCGCTGGAAATTTTCTGCTCGTATCAAAGGATAACCTCTTGAAACAATAACGTGAATTGGTCAGTTCAAACGTAAATACTAAAATTGGCAGTCCTCAACTTGTTCTTTTATATCTAATTTCAACTAAGAATTGTGATACTTATTTCATAATATGGAAATAGTTTGAGATCATGTGGTATAAGACATAAAAAAGATAATTTATTATTATAAAATTCTTTTATTATGTATTCATTAATTTTTAATAATAATTTTGACAATTCTTGTAGTATGTGGATTAAATTCGTGGGCCCAACCAAAGAAATTGTAAGCCAATATAATGTTTAAATCCGAACTACAATGACAAGACAGTGATATAACCAGTAAAAATCAAATGTCATAGGCATCGCCCTCTCACTGTCAATTCGTCATTTACACGGAGAAGATGTGAAAAGCAAGAAAAATTACCAGGAAAGCGTAGGAGGGCGCATCTTAAAGCCTAGTCATCTATCTGTAAAGTTCACGTTAGCAAGGGCAGACATTTTATCAAACAAATTATATTCAATATTTAATTCGTTTGCATTCGGCGGTTCATTCTGTGAGCCAAACGAAAAGAAGCTTATAAAACGGCACACATCCCTCGTGAAGATTATCGCGCTGCTCTCTTCCCAAGTGAAAGAAAACATTAGAAAAGCGGAAAAATAAATCGTTGCCAGCGAAGCCTTTGCTTTTCAGTGACTAAACCTGAAAACAAAGCCTCCTAGGCAACAGGCCAAGCCAAGCCAAACGGAAAAGGAGAGTTTGTGTTTCAGGGGTAAAATGATGGAGAAGTGGATTCTGGGATGGATCTTCGCCTACGCTCTAGGTCTCTTCGCTTTTTATTGCTTCCTGGCCAGGAAGGAGAACAGGAGGAGAGCGGTGTTGGAGGCCAGAGGAGACAAAGTGAGGACTGTCGTTTCGCCGATGGCGTCCGACAATGGAGAATGCAGATCCGACACCGATGTGATCATCGTCGGAGCCGGCGTTGCTGGCTCCGCCCTCGCGTATACTCTTGGCAAGGTAATCAAATCGGACCTTTGTTTTTCTCGGTATCCGTCATTTTCCCTGTAAACTGAGTCACATGCATGCTGACGTGTCACTTCTCCTTATTCGATAGCATACTCTGGTCTCTTTGTTTTGAATGTTTTTACCGTTGTGTTTTATTCTTTATACTAACGGTTGATATTACCGTTTAGTGATGCTCCTTTGAAAGAATCTGCAAGTATATATTGTTTTTCTCTTCTCTTATTTTCTGCAGAAGAAGATTTGAAGTTTATTGATAGGTTTATACGAAGAACTGTAAAATTTTTGTCTCAGTTTCATTTGGTTCTTTTTGTTTAACCCCATAGCTACTTCCATCATATATACGTTAAGCCAGGTTTGGGTAATCAGGCGTATGCAGTGTTTTGCTAACCTCTTTGTAGAAGGAATATGTTCATAGGTGCCAGAGCTATTTTTTTAAGAGTTCTGTAATATAATGATGTCACCTGGTTATCTTGGAAAATATTATTCTTCCCGGCGTTGTAATGATATCTGCCACTATGCTTTTCGTCCAGGCATTTGATTAATAAAACCTGTGCTTCTAAATCAAAGAAAAAAATTATATTTTTGTACTGTAACGGAATCGACGTTTTTGTGGCAAGATGTCCACTTTTTATCTGCTCTGAACGTTGGAAAGTATTGCAGATGTAAGTCTAAATTCGTTTTCTTAGTTCAATCTGTGTCATCTATTGTACAGCTTAATCGCTTACTTATCAATCATCTAGTTTATTATTAGCGTTGGAAATTGTTTCTACTGAGGGGACCAACTCACGAAGATAATTTGTTCCGGTGGAATAATGGAGACGTTTATAATTGGTTATGGAAAATCACTATCTTCTCTGTTTTGATGCTTTGCCTTTTGGAATATTTGCTTCCGCATGATACAATTCTATAGAACTGGGGTGAGGTAGGATGATGTAGCTATAGTAAACAACAAGATGATGAGTTGTCATCGCTGGTTGAGTTCATCTTTGAGATTTACGAGATCTGCTTTCTAATCATTTGGGTCTGGTTCGAGGTTTCTAATCATTTGGGTCTGGTTCGAGGTGTCTGCTGGTTCATGAGGTAAAATTGATTTTCTAAAATTAATTTCTGTTGTTATTAAAAATTTGGTGGGCCTAGGATAATTTGCTTGTTGAATTTGATGCTCTTTTTTTTATTATTGAGGGATATTAGTATGTTCTTGTGGATGGCTGTACATAATATTCCTTTACCACTATTAAGCTATGTTAAAGTATTCAATCAACCAAGAGGTTCATCTTGCAGATTTGTTGTAAAACCTTGTACTAAGTTTCTAAATAGACATGCTCAAGTTAATTATCAGTTGTCTAGTCGGTTGTGAGCTAACCATGTACTTTCCAATCAGGATGGACGTCGAGTGCGCGTCATTGAAAGAGACTTGACTGAGCCTGACAGAATTGTTGGTGAATTGCTACAACCAGGGGGCTATCTGAAGTTAAAAGAGTTGGGACTTGAAGGTGTGTAGATCATGTCTTGTAATTGCTGCCATATTTCATAACTTTGAAAACTTTCTTGAATACTGTATTGATTAGGTTATCGATATCTTTTAGACATGTATATTCAGTTGTGGTCGAATCTGGTAGCTTATTGGGATTTATCTAATCTGTGGCTACAGACTGTGTGGAGGGCATTGATGCCCAGCGAGTGCTTGGTTATGCTCTTTTCATGAATGGGCAAAAAACTCGACTTTCTTATCCTTTGGAAAAATTTCACTCAGATGTAGCAGGGAGGAGCTTTCACAACGGACGTTTCATTCAGAAGATGCGGGAAAAAGCTTCAACCCTTCCGAAGTATGTATTTGTCTTGGCAAAGTTAATCCCCTGTGTCATTTATTATCCAACCCTCTTTATGACGTAACATTTATAAAACTCACGCCTTAAGAGAAAGTCGTGATTCAGTATTTAGATTGGTATTTTTGAACGCGTCAGTACTTACTATAGCTTTTTCCAATTTAATAGTGTTCGCTTCGAACAAGGAACTGTGACTTCTCTAATTGAAGAAAAAGGAACAATTAAAGGTGTCCAGTACAAAACAAAAGCTGGCGAAGAGCTGATCGCGTCTGCACCTCTCACAATTGTTTGTGATGGCTGTTTCTCAAATTTGCGGCGCTCCCTTTGTGAGCCTATGGTGAGAATACACTTGACCTTGAGAAAATTGAACTCTAACGTTAAGGATTTTGCTTTACCGTTAAACGCATCTCATACTATTTTCACAGGTGGATGTGCCCTCTAGTTTTGTTGGTTTGGTGCTGGAGAATTGTCAACTTCCTTTTGCAAATCATGGACATGTCATATTGGCAGATCCTTCCCCAATTTTATTCTATCAGATAAGCGGTACGGAGGTTCGCTGTCTGGTTGATGTCCCTGGGCAGAAAGTTCCTTCTATTTCAAATGGTGAAATGGCGAAATATTTGAAGACTGTAGTGGCACCTCAGGTGATGATTGAATATGTGCATTTGTGATTTCTTGGAACTTTATATCCTTTTTATTCTTTTCTAATTATCATGTTATTCTATGTTTAGTGATGTAATGGGCTGAGCTCCGGTCATATTGGTTGCAGGTTCCACCAGAAATCTATCATTCCTTTGTGGCCGCAGTAGATGAAGGAAGCATTAGAACAATGCCTAACAGAAGCATGCCAGCTATTCCGCATTCCACCCCGGGCGCTCTGTTAATGGGCGACGCATTTAACATGCGCCATCCTTTAACTGGCGGGGGAATGACTGTGGCACTGTCTGATATTGTTGTGCTACGGAATCTTCTCCGCCCGTTGAGCAACTTAAATGACGCACCAAGACTTTGCCAATATCTTGAATCCTTCTACACATTGCGCAAGGTGGGTAGCTCCCAAATGTTGTGAGTTCTATTTGTTCCAAAAGGAATTTCTGCACGTTTCGAAAACTGAAAAGGTTTCACACCCAATCTCATGACTGTTGCTTGTTCAATTTGTAGCCTGTGGCATCCACAATCAACACGCTGGCGGGTGCACTATACAAAGTGTTTAGTGCTTCACCTGATGAAGCAAGGCAAGAAATGCGCCAGGCTTGCTTTGACTATTTAAGTCTGGGAGGTGTATTCTCTGCAGGACCGATATCTTTGCTTTCAGGTTTAAATCCTCGCCCAGTGGTTTTGGTTCTCCATTTCTTCTCAGTCGCAATATATGGTGTTGGTCGTTTGTGCCTGCCATTCCCGTCTCCCACTCGCGTATGGATTGGGGCTAGATTGATTTCGGTACGTCTTTGTCTCCATTACTGTCACGATAATGTTAATCCATCCTCTGTTGGGTGTGTTTCAATTCCATGAGTGCAGACCTATTATTGTAAACGTTAAGATTATTAAGGTTCTTTTGGTGCAGGGTGCATCTGGAATTATCTTCCCTATAATTAGGGCAGAAGGAGTGAGGCAGATGTTCTTCCCGGCAACCGTTCCTGCATATTATAGAGCTGCCCCTGCCAGGTAGATTAATATTATAAAAGTGAAATTAGAAATTTCTGACGCCGCTAAGCATGGCTGCATTGTATTTCACTCCCCTTACAAGGTGAAATGGGGATGGTGAATGAACCAAAAAGAAAATGTGCATTATTGTTACCTTACACTTATCTAGTTTAAATAAGACTTTGTTTTTGCTCTTAATGTAGCAAAGGATAATGTTCAGTCTACTTTCACATATTCAATGTATGTATGTGAAAATGCATTATTGTTTATAACCATTTGGAATTTGTGAAAAAGATTCTCGCTAAATAAAAAGATTTACAAATGACCTATTCTAGATTAATAGTGGTAATTAAAGTAATAGAAATTCAAAAATATAAATTAATGAACAAAATTTTTGTTTAAATAATTATGATTTAAATTAGCTACGTATCTAAGTGACTAAATTCTAATTGATACGGTACGGTGCTGCAGTTTTTTTAGAGCATATTTAGACCATTCTTTACAGACTTTGGGAATCGCTCTTTTGCTGTTCGATAATGAGTCCTTTTGTATCTGTATTTTTTTTATAAAAAAAGAATTCTGTTAGTGCTGGTTTGAAAAAGTTGATTTATCTAGAGATGGCTTAGACCCGATTAATTATCTCGAGTCCTGCCAGGTTTCTGTAAGTTTTCTTCAACACCAGTGATCGCATCAGTACATTGAAGTGCTTGTAATTTTACACTATAAATATCATATATAATAATTATATATACATGTAAAAAATATGCTAATAAATATCCACTGCTCTTTCTTATAAGTCGACGGTAATAACTATATTCCAGTGCACTATTTGATGCTACGTCTTTCATGCTTAATGGCCTCGTACGATATCATTACCTCTTTAAACTTGGCCTCCGCAGCCTCTGCAACAGATGATGACAGATGGAGTTTGATTTAGTGTCTACTCCAAAACCATCTTAATGGAGAGTAAGATCACAAGAATGACAGAAAATAATATCCCCAAACCTCTATTATCTTGGTTCTGATCTGGATGAAATTCCTTTGCCTTGGCCCTAAATGCTGTCTGCAGAAGTAAAAGAGGTCATTCCAACGATTACGTTTTCTGGAGGAGAAAAACAATCATGCCAGTTGCATGATAGAACTGTACTACACAGGTAGATCAAAACCAGCTCAAAATAAAGAAAAAAAAAAGAAAAGAGTATAACAGATAACGGTTTCCAAAGAGTATGCGACATGATCTAACAAAACAAATAAAATCGATCTGTTCCAGAAGCATTTATGCAGGAAGTATAAGATGACATGAGAAGTGACTCATAAAAGTGGCCTGTAAATCAGAACTAGCAACAACCTCTAAGCATGCTTTTACATGTCCTTTCACCCACAAGTTTTAACAAAACATAGCATTGCTTGGACCTCCAATATTCAACTAGCCTACATGCAGATCTAATGGAGAAAAACTGTCCAACAAGAAAAAAAGGAATAGCTATCAGACTGCAAATCAATGGGAAACAACAGCAATTGACTATCGGTTACTAATTCAAATAATTATTCAAGACGCACACAAGACATGTCCAATGTGCTTTGTTGGATTAAGAGTGAAGAGCAAATCTGAAAAATGACAAATGTTGATTAAAAAGGGTTCATCTTGACTAGAAGTAATACCTTAATCTCAGCTTCTGTAAACGGTATTGGTCTGGACCTGTTGCACAAAATATCAAGTGAGCACCGGAACCTCAACAACCAAATGTATGGTAAAACATTAGACACGAAAGCAAGATTTCCAGATAAATTGCTCCGCTGCATTTTTATGTAAGAAAAGTTTCAATATAAAGAATATTCATAAAAAATATTGAGACAGAGGTCGGGGAAACAAAAGCATAGTTGGTTACAGAAGGCAGCATTGATTGAACATAACCAATCTGGGTGAAAGATAGCCAGGATTGATATGCCTATGATGTATTGACTTTGTTTTCCTTATCTCACAAAGTTATACTTCAGTTTGCCTCAACTATAGCTCAATGACTACTCAATCATAGGAAGCATTCTTGCCAAAGAATTTGGAAGCAATATCATATCTCTGTCTTCACATTAATAATGATGGAATTCAAATCATCAGCAGTGTAAATTTGTTTATTCAGTATATTTCTCCCCAACCATGTCAGAGCAGATATGTTAGAACTAGGACTACATGGAAACTAGGATTTAGAACTTGAACATCTTCAAAGTCTTTCTTATTCATGAAAAAGACACATTACATGCTACAAAGCTAAAGAAGTCCCAATATCCCAATAATATCCTGCTAAACTGGGAATATACCAAAAAGTACCAGCCAGACTTACAAAGTGGATTGCTCTAAAGAGTTGGATATGTTAGCATTACCGATCAAGTCCCAAAACTGAGTAATGATGTGATAATGGATAACTTGAACTGTCTGTTTGAGTTCTGCTAAAGTTTGTCCTCTGATCACTGAAGGATGCATTAGTTTTCCAATACCAATCCTCCCGCTGGGAATTCTGATTATACCCATTGTTTTGCCTCCAGCTCTCATAGCCTCCTTTGTACTTGATCCTCTCCCTGTTAAACACATCTTGCATTCGCCTAATGCGCTCCTAAAACCAGTAATGATATAACATCATGACTAAAAGATAATGATAAAAAACAATACACAAACTGATAAACTTTTGGAGCTATAGAATTCGAACACATTCACCAAGGTGGTGAGAACAAGGCACCTACATGACTGATAAAGAAGAAGAAAAAAAAGTATTTTCTGTATTAAGTTTTACTAGTTGGTGTTTTTTAATATCCAGGTTTGATGGGAAATTAGTATCGATCTCATTATATTTAAGTTTTCATTTCTTTTAAATCCTTAATCCGGTAGCTTCTAAGACTTTACTAGTTGCTATAGAATTAGTTTTAAAAAAATCATTCAATCAGACCTTTTGAACCAATATATAAAATTTCAAAAATGAATTTTAGAAAATTTGTTCTTGGGACGGATTGCAATCTAGATCCAATAGAACTGGCTCATTCAGTCAAATATAGAACATTCTAGGTTTTATCTAGCATTCCTTTTCTCACAATACACTCGATTCCCAAAAACCCTGTTCACAGCCACTAAAATTTCAACTCAACAATTTTCAATGCTAAATAACTTCTTCAAGAATCCTTAGCCTAGCCTCTTCCAGAATCAAAATTGCAATTTAGGAAGGTCAGAACGAAAGAATATACGCATTCTAACAAGTCTGTCACAAAGATGTTTCCAAATTAGTAAGTAAAACGAATCACATAGGTTAAAAGACATGCCATTATTTCCTGGTTCCATTAGAGCCAAAAGTTTAGGCATAAAAACATATCACCCTCAAACAAATATTACGGCTCATAAGAAAAAACAATGAATGGTCATGAGTTGAAATATGAGTTACAACTATTTTTGTATACATCTCTTTACTAGTGCAGCTCGATTATGGATCGTGATGTGGTGCTCTGGCAAAAAATCAAAAAAAATTTCAAGTTCTAAAACTTCAATTTCCTCAGTTAATATTATATAAAGCCATTGCTCAAGCACCTTATATACTGAAAGGCTTGTTGGGAGAAGCATTACACAGCAGCTCATTACCAAGCATGCCAACAGGAAGCATTCTGAGTCTAAATATTTGGTCATTCATGATTCTAAAATTTTAAAAAATATTAGAATTACAAGAAGTTGTACTTGTACTCAATTATGTTTACACAAGAACTCTAATAACCATCTAGAAATTATTGCATTGATAAATAGTATACTGTTAATGAGATTAAATGTTAGAAATCAAGTAAAACAAAACTCAAAAACAGTGTGGATATACAAAGCCTATAACAATATGCCATGAAGGAATTACGTTCCTTTTTTCACTCTACTATTACTCATATCATTTGCTAACCATCTTATCACTTGCCATCGATGAATCTTAGAAATTTTCAATAAAATTTAGTTTTGGAATTTAGCAAGAAACTAAAATTCATAGGAAAATTTCTGCAAGCAACAAGAAACCGAAATAGTAAAAGAAAACTCTCATAGGTTCTTCAAGATTGCTGTATATACCATCATTCTTTACTAAAGGACATAAGACATGAATGACAAGACGAAACTCACCACTCTCTCCATTTCTTCTTCATACTCCTCTTGCATCCGACGGTTATATCTTTTCCATGATTCCTCTCTGAAAACTGACCAGAAAGAACCTCTAGTTCGTCCTTTCCATGATGAATGTGATAACTATTAAGAGCCAGTTTGGAAAGGAGATCAGTTCAGAAAATGGCATGCACATCACTTCTTTTCATAAAAGGAACATATACAAGTAAATTTAGAGCTAGGAGATAGTATACTTCTCAAAAAATCACAATTTTCAAACAACACATATAAAACAAGGCAAAGCTTCATAGGCTCCAAGTGCACATTGAACAATTTTCACATATTTTCAGCGAATAACAAATAATCAACCACAATATCAATGACCAAGAACTCTAAATTGTCCTCTCATATACATAATTATCCTTAATGACAGCAAAATTGTACTGACAACTTTGTAGAACCACGCTTGAAAATTGCTGTTTTTTAGTTGAATCGTTTACCTGGTTAATTGGTTATAAAATCAATCAACCGTCCGCTGCAGCTAACGAACCTGCCAAATGAATCTCTAGTTTCTCAGAATTCACACAACCAACAAACTCATGCACTAGCTATACTGCAATCACAAGCGGCTATTCACGTTTTGCACTAATGAAAGGTCGCAGCCAATACATATGCAGAAAGGAACCAAATAACAGCCAACAACATTGAACGCAAGAATTCGACCTTCAGAGCATCTAAAACTTGATAAAGAAAAAGAAGAAAAAATGAAGTAAAAAAGCAGAGAAGGTAGCAAGGATGAACAGAACTAACCGCAGCAGTGGTTGCGGTGGCGCCGATTAGACCAAAGATGAGAGCCCTCCAAAAATTCACGCTTTCTCCTTCTTTCTCCTGATAATTCCCGTTTGGGGACAGCCTGGGACTGTCCTTGTTCCGATCAGCATCCTCGGCTCCCATTATTTCTACTGTTATTGTGCTTCGAAACCGAGGCTCATCAACAGCAAAGGAAAACCCCTCGAAACAATTCTTAATTGTACTCTTTTGATTCCCTCCAACTTTGATAAACCGCCTTTTGGAACATACGACTAGTCAGGGTTTAATAGCGCGTAGTCAAGGAGAGCTTCCTCCGTGTTTGCCAAACGACAACGTTTTCGAATTTAGTCCGGTTAGGCTGGGGTGTGACACTAATTAATTGAAAGAATAACATTTGTTTCAATTTAAGTTGGAATACCAAGCAAAATAAATATCACATCCGTTTGTTATATTAGCCTGCTTTGCTCTACAATAAATCTCTTCCAAAGAGTTTCCCGTTATGCTAAAACAAAAGCCAACACTTCACTTCACCAAGCAGAAAAGTTTTTCTTTTCAGAAAAAAAGAAATAATAATTAAAATCCCACAATGACCATTGCTAATCTTCTTTCGCTGAAAATATACAGGTGAATCTAGCATGTCATCATCTTCTTCTGCTAAAAATTCGAAGAACGAAGTTAGGAGCCAATCTATACAGCCAATCACCCTTTCTCCTCCCTTCTGCTTTTGAATTAGTTTGGCCTGGATGTCACCCTTGAAACACTTGATCCTTGTCAGGAGGTAAAGTCCTTTCAGTCCTGTAACAGATTTACGGCTCCGGTTTCAGGTGCCCTGTGAAGATGACAGAATCTTACGATTAGGAACTGAAAAGGGAAATGAAGTTCGTTGAGCTTGTGTGACATGTGAAGTACCATTGACTCCCAAGTGGTCCATTGCAGAACTGGAATTATATCCCATTTGAAAAAGGGTCTGGTAATCATTGTCCATTAGTGTCTGCATTCATAGAATTAATGTCAGAAGTAGACAAGTTTTGCAGCAAATCCTCGGATGATGGTAGTTGTATGCTTACACAAATATTACTCACTCACATGGGCTGAAGAAAGAATTTGGTGATTGGTATTTGAAATAACTGGCATGCCTGCTGGTAAAATTCCATGCGGATAAGGTTGTGAGCTTATTCCAGGATTAAGTCCAAGGATAGCTCCATTTCCACTGCGTGCATGGAGGACCTGTACAGGAAGCAAGCCAAGGACATGTATCATTCGACGAGGCCTACACAACAAAATGGTAATGGTGTGAACTATTGCAACCCCCACCCCATCCGAATTAGCACTTACATCTTTGGATAGAATCCTCTCAAGACCGATGTTTAGTTCCGGATTTACAGTGGCAAGTTTCATTGACAAAAACTGCAACAAGAAAGCAAGCAGTACTTCACTTAGAATGCTGACGAATTGGAAGTCACAACAGGTTTTGCTAATGTGCAAGCAATCATGTGATCTTGCATACAACTATTAGTCGCTTTCGCAGTCTAATTTAGGAGAATTATAGTTCATCTGCTTCCACAAGACCATGAAAAGTACATCATTTATTCCTGCCATTTGAATAATCTATAGCTTCATCAGAAGCGCTTTTGACTCTTAAAATGTTAGCTTTCCAATATCGAATTCCCAGAATAACATACCTCAACTTGTTGTTGCAAAGACTGCACATAGTTGATAATCTCATCGAGCATTACCGCTTTTCCGGTGATCTAAAACAGAGATCAACAAAGTAATCAATTTCCCTTTTTCATTTCTTTTCATTTATTTTACTAGCAAGAATTGTTATCCATAAAGAAGCTTCTCCACACACCTTATTACATCCTGGAACAAGTTCTTGTAACATTCTCATCCTCTCACTAATCTTTTCTCTTCTTACCTGCAAAAGACTATAATCATCAATAAGGATGAAATACACCATCTTCTCCCTTGTGGGACATAACAATAAGAATGTACCCTCTCTGCAAGACTATGACTGTTTGTAGCCTGACCCCTTCTGGCCCTGACATGTATGTAATTATCTTTGGGAGTTTCTCCACTGCAAGCATTTCCTTTAGTTTGTTTAGCTGTTTGTTTATTCTTCGGATTTGCACCACCAATGGTTTGCTCAGATTTCGATTTCTTCTCATCTTGCTCGTTTGGAACATCAGAGATTTCTGCAGAAGAATCCTTCAGTGCAGCTCCTTCAGCATCCTACATCAAAGACCAGAAGGGTTCCACAAGGCGAATCTACGATTAAATACAAGTGCTGAATATAACTTTAGCTTCACAGCTGATAACTTGACAGGACTAGTACCTTATCTGGATGCGGAGAACTGGACTCAGCTCCACGTTTTCTTCTCTTTCCGTAAGGCAAAGCTCCCATGCCGGGCTCAGCAGAATACTGATGGTCCTCCTGAGTTTGCGCACTAATCTGCATGGTCCTTTCATTGTTACTCTGTCTATTAGAGGTATAATGAGGAGGGCATCCAATATTAGAAATCTGGCTACAGTCAGTTAGGCCAAGGGAGTCAACCATCTCTGAGAAGCTCCCACTTCCAAAGCAAGGAAACTTGGGAACCATCTCACCAAAGCTTGAATCAGATTGGTAATGGACAAGAAGGGAGTTGCTGGGAATTCCCTGGTTTCCCAAGGCAACAGTGTAAGGAGAACCATTAAATTCACTTTGAGAAAGAATTGAAGAACCTCTAAAGCTCTCATTCTGACTGAGTGAAACCACTGGGTCCCAAGTAGCCGGAAAGAAGGGTCCTGTACTCATTCCTGAAGATTGACAATTCACAGCACTTTCATCTCTGCTGTGAAAACCCATACTACTGTCGTTATCACCACTACTGGCCATGCTCTGGATCAAAAAGCTCAATCCCAAATCCTAAGGAGAGGCTCACACATAAAAATTAGAAGAGAATCCAGCTATAAAATGGCTAGACATAAATATGGAACAGAATGAACTACTATTCTAAAGGCGAAGTGAGATTGACAAAAATTAGCTGGCGATATCTTGCAGGACTCAACAAGGAACAAGTAACTTTGGCAGCTTTAAAGTGTTAAAAGTAAAAGAAGCACCTATTGCAGCATCCTATAGACCCAATGAGCAAAGATAAATCAGTGTATCAGGCATAAAATCTAACCAGCACAGCTATTTATCTCAGCTTTCAAAAACCCTATGATCAAGTCTACTCAAGTACGCAGCGGAAGAGAAGGAAAATGTCACCTGCAGTCTACAGACAAGAAAGTGAAGCTTTCAGAGCATAAAGTAGGCTCGGAGAAACAATAGCGTTGGCTAATAAACAGCTTCGTAGGCCAAACAGAAAAGAAAGCAGATTCCCCTTTCTCACTTTCCCTGATGTAAAATTTTTGGCATTCTCCTCTCAGCTAGACGCCAATATATTCATATAATTGGCCGCAAAGCTCTTCAATTGAAACTATGCTCAAGAAGATAGCTCAAACCTTGAAGCAATTAATATACGATCAGAGTAATGGTGAGGAAATAACCGGCTGTTCAAGTTTTAAAATCAAAGATTCAGCAACTCCAAGAACCCGGATAAAGGATGCTGCAGACAACCTTTTGTGGTATTCTCAGATGGGGTGTGCAGAAAAGGCCAAAAACATCAAATTCTACTTCAATTCTGCAATTAAATAGATTCTTATTTCAAATTCCCTAAATGGACGCTTGATGTTACTTCAGGAGGCATCAAATGCTCAGCTAAAATCAACCAGAAAGACAAATATTCACTAAATGGGTACTTCCGCAAACAGTAAGGGAAGCATCAAATTCCAACCCATACAGATCAGAGACAATGTAGAAAGACACAACGAAACTTACAACGGGGCAGAGAGAAAGAGAGTCTTGGCTTACCTGCTCAAGTTTACAGATGACATGTACGATTTTAAAAGACAGACAAACTACTACCCAACTGCTCCAGTTGCTAAATTATTACAGAACCTAATCACTTTTCTCCTAGTAATTTCTTTCTTTATCTTTTCTCTGAATTTTTTAATTTGCTGTCCGCTTTTCCCTATTATAATAATGCTTGTCCCGGTCCTAGATGCTAGATGAGACTGGAGAGGTTCTTCTCTTCATGGCCAAGCTTGCTTGCTTGCTGGCTAGCTAGCTTGCTTGTTCCTTAGACATATACTTTCTTTCTCTCTTTCGTTTTTTTACCAACACACTTGCCAACTATCCTAACAGACCTATCTTTGCTGTTACACACTCATCTCTTTTCTCCTCGGTGGCAACCAACAATCCCTTTTATTACTTTCGAGAAGATCGATTGTGCACCTCACCTCAGGTCCATCAGATTCAATAAATAAATGTTGCGCACTGATTTGCCTCCCAAAATCATTCCATCTTGTGGGCACAATTGTCCCTCCACGCCAAAAATAGCTGCGGAAGTTGGAAAAAAAACCGTACTTTACAAAACCCACCAAGTGTTACGGACTTACGTGTTCTGTATAAATTTCTTTTCCAATGATCATCCTCCTGCCTACGACATTGATTTAACGTTCTTCCCTTGATTGGTCCATCTCTTATACCCCAAATGGACTGGTGTCCGCCTCTGATTAGACAACACAAACAAAGCAGTCTAGATCAAGAGCATACGATATGGGTTGTCACGATTTATTTTTTTATGAATTAATGGCTTTTTCTAATAATAAAAACCTGCACCAATCATTTTCTTCTTTATTTTTTTTACTATGGAGACTAGAGACTGGAGAGAGCAGCACAAAGAATAATGGAATCTAATCATCAGTTTTTTTTTTTCACCTTCTTGTCCTGGTACAGTCTCCAGCTGTAGATGCGAGTAGTGTCTATGCAAAAACCCACAGCCAACCTACTCTGGTCAAACAAAACTTGTGTGGTCAAAGTCCAGTCTGGTTGTAATCTTGCTGGAATATTTGAAATTATTTCCGGGATTAGCGGCTCATTAATGTCGATAACCACAATATTAATATAAATCATCTCAAAGAATATCTCTCTTTGTGGATATATTTTTTCAAATTCCGCTCCATTTAATAAATTTTATTTGTATTATTTGATTAAATTATTAAAAAAATATCGAGATTAATTTATGTGGACAGAATAAATTTTATTTATATAATCTAATTAAATACTTAAAAACTCAATTATTTTTTACCAGAATCATTTCGGGACCTCGTTCTTAAGAGTCAATAATTATTGGATTGCAGCTTAATTAATTTAAGCAGTATGATGGGATGGAAGTGATTGAACTTGATCGTCTGATATGGTAGTAGAAGGACGAAGGGGCCCACATGGAGAACGGCACAGTCAAAATCTGTATGTTTATTGAGTGATGCGGATGGTGAACCTAACTAACTAATCAATGTGGACACCCACACCAAATCATTCTTCAGAGTACGACTCAATTGTAGCGCTTGCTGGGACTTTGAGATCAGATTTTTTCAACTTTTTTATTTTCTTATTTAGTTTTGAAATATGCATCATATTTTCGGTATTTATCTTGCTTTTTTTTAATTTGTACGAAATTAAAAGCAAATAGTACTTGAAATTCCTATCTCAACCTTCTTCATAATTGAAGATGGGGGCGACCGATACCTATGCACAGTAATAAATTAATTTGGGTTTAAGCTCCTCGATATTATTTATGTCACTCGTTTATTTTTTTTAATGTTGATTTCCTGATATTAAATTAAAAAATTCTTATCATCTCCCTCTAATCCTAAACCCTACCCATGAAAACATATCATTACCATAAAGCTGATGCTTAAACTGAAGTGACCTGAATGCATAAAACCGACCATGGTACAGGAATAGGTGCTAAACATATATCATTAATAAACACATAATAGGTGTTAAAAAATTATCCAAAATTCTAACCACCACACCCAGGAGGCCAGGATCATAATCTAGGATTTGATCAGACAGTCGTCCCATCACGCATAATTCAAGGGGCTTCTTCCAAAGGTGGGCCATAATTGGAGGGGAAACGAGCTGGATCCTTTTAACAAACGCTATTAAATTTTGCAACAGCAGTAGCCAGGGGCCCGAGCATACGTTACCCCACAATGATCATGCGTGTGAAAAGTGTCGACTTCAAGGTGGGCCTCTTTCCTCTTAGTTCCTGCCTTGTGGTCCACAGGAGGGAGGAGGATGATGCTTGCGGTCCTGCCTAATTAGCAATGATGGGTGGTGATACTTAAGAGAAGAATCTCTAAAGATCTTTGCCTAATCAGATTTCTCAAACACGATTTCCCTCACACACACACACACACACACCTAGGACATCATCACCTCTTGCCTTTTTCTTGCTTTTGCCCATGCTTAACTTGGTGCTTACCCTCCCCAGTCCACGCCTTTATTTTTTTGTTTTTCTGGGCCTGGGTCGAATTCATACTTTTGAACAAAGCTTTTTCTTCTGTTCTTTACAAAAAGTAATAAGATTAAACAACCCCCTTTACGCATTTGTTTGTTCAACCCAAAATCAACATTTCTTTCAATCTCTCTAACAATAACAATTTTGTAGTCCACATTTAAAGATTAATCTCTTCCGATTTCGATCCATCCGTTAGGATGACGGAATCTTTTAATCCGTCAGCATTGCTGAAGAAAACCGGTAAATGTATATTACATTATCAACTTGTGACTAATGAGGGGGTAGGTTAAAGAAGCAAAAAACACTACAACTAAGTGGTAACCCTCTAAAGCTGATGGTTTGCAAAACTTTATTAAATTGCTTAAACAAGGAATCTGGAAAATCCCTACGCTGTCCAATGAGACCAAATCGAAGCATGCGCAGGGGAGAAAGTAATGATATTCTAAGTTCCTTCCAGTAGTAAAAGCAGGAAAAGGCTGCTGTTAAGGAAACTGAAACTAATGATGCTAGTAGCCATTCCACGCAACTCCTCCAACTCATTACCGTACTGAAAAAACTACAAATAATTTCGATTACACAGATGTTTCCACATCAACAAGTTTCTTGTCGATCAGTTCACCCATCACCGCCACTCGATGAGAAAACCCAAAAAATTGTCAAATCTTGATGGTATTGCAACCGTCTCTGAAGTTAGGCACATTTCCAGGACAATGATTTTTGTCCGCAAACAAATCATTTCATCGCTTGCTATTCTTTTATTTTTTTGCGAGGAACAAAAGAAATACCAGGACAATGACTCTGCTACTCGTATAACATGCCGAAACCTTGATTTCCACTATTGTCATGATATAATGTCGGGATACGCGACGTGGAATTTTGGACATTTTTATTGGTGATAACCCGAGTCCAGGTGAAATTGTCTGTATTTTACTGGTTCACGTCCTACTATATAATCTTGCAAGAAAAGATGATTACTCGTGTAGAATAAAAAATTATTTAAATAGAAATTTTAAAAAAATATATTGATTTTATTTTTTTAAAAATAACAGATCGTAGGCAGGAATTAGAAATCAAATGGCCTGGTGCTGGATAAACGTGGCCCTGTGTAAAGAATCGAGGCAACAAATGTAGTCTGTAGTTCGATTAGGCTAGCCCGACTGTCCGAGAGACCATTTGTGGCAGATTTAGTTCAAGAAACTCGGTCCTAAATAAGGAAGAGATGGCCTTTTTCTCATAAAAATAAGACATGACGTGAGCAATGCCCAAGAAAAAAGAAATGGCCTGCACCAACTTATGCAATGGACCGAGTTTAGAGTTTCGCAGGCTTCATATTCCTCACGAATATTGCCCTCCTTGATATGGGTTCTGGATTATTTGGAGATTGGATCGTTTTTTGGGCCAAGAACTGGCCTTTTGCCCTCCAATAAAGGAGGCTTCCACGGTTTTGAAAAGAAAAAAGAAAAGATGAACTGCCACGTACAGAGGATATGCAATGGCGGCCAGGAGAAAAAGGATGAGAGTAAAGGAAAGGAATAAATACCAACAACATCTAGCAGGACAATAACAGCGAGACATCACGAGGAAGACAAAAGTAAAAGCCGGTGTTGGGCCAAAGATTCTACATTAGATAGTGGACGTTGACAGGACCGAAGGATTCCATTTTCCATGCCCGAAACCCTGACCTCAGGCAGGAAGGGTAAAATTAATGAGATCCTGAGTCATTGAAACCAATTTTCTCCAGCTAATATGGCTACCCATAGTAGCTGTACGCTAGCTATGTCTCAGCGCAGAAACCACTTTTTAATCAACCTTGTGTCTTGTCAACTTCTCTTAAAATGTCAGAAAGCCGTTCCTTCATCTGGCACCTGATGATGCATGCCATCGTGAAGCGGTGCGAGCACCACCCAACGCTTGATTTTGGTAGGCTTTCAAACTGTGAGAAGATAAATCATCTGACGCAGCTGAAATTTCTTATCCTTTTCAATGCAACGGTGATGACCGGTATGAGATAGGATCATTAATTTATTCTCTTTAAACAAAATTAATTCTAACAGAATTTTTTTAAAAAAAAAAAGTAATTTCAGCTTGATTGCATGCATGGTGATTCTGTTCCCTGAAGTTTATTATTGAATTGCCCGAATTAAAATATTAAAACTATTATTTCCTACATTTTATACAAATTGTCAAATCTAACTCCAATTCAAAAAACAAACATGTAGAGGAATCCTGAAGATAAAGAAACGTAGAGACTGCGAGAAAAAGAAGCAATTGGACCACCATGGAGGTTGCATATGCAGCAGCATGCAGCTTCACCTGGGTCGTACCTGTACACAACAATGGCAACATTACCTTTATTTCCAGACTTGCACATAAGCAATGGAGAATCTGATTAGCAACTACACAAACATCCAATTCATGTCCATGGCTCGTTTTGGTAAAGTGGCTCCCCCTGTCCTACTCCTACACGACTTCCTGTAATGAAAGTGGTGCCCATTGTCCTTGCACTGGCCCTGGGTCACAATATTCAATAATGTAGGCTCTCGGGTCAATTTCCCTGTGTCACGTTCTCATTCTCAGAGCTCACATGAAAAATCTCTTGTTATATAGATAGGTTCATACTAAAGACACATGATCAGATTGGAGGAAACGCCACAAGCCACAACAGGTCTCCCCGGAAGAAACAGACTCCCCAATACAAACATCCGTTATCTCATTTCACTGTCTGGGATGAGACAACAGTCCGTGGGTTTTAATCTCCAGTGATGGTGATCGTTATCGGACTCTATACTCATTTAGCATGAACATGAAGCCACCAACAATTATGGTCTAAAGATTTTGGCCCTAAAACTTATGTTGGGACCATTTCCAAGGATTCAGACCCACACAAATTCCTGACCTGAGTTTGGACCATGCACCAATGAAATGGACGTCACTAGTATTGTTCAAGATATGCCTTTGGATGGTCATTACTATTTCTTGTGTGCACTGTTTGTTCACAACTTTTAGATAAGCTCGCAGGCAAAAGTTGATTATCTAGAAATTAATTTTCGTGTTTGGTGTTATAAGGAACTAAACTTGGAGTTAGCATTAAGAGTATAAAGAAATACGAGTTATTATAATTTAATTATATTAACAAAGAAGAGCTTCACACGTGTCACGATTTGAAGCAGCCAATAGAACACAAAAAGAAGTTTTCGAACCATCCATTGTTCCAATAATGGAACTCCTCATCTTAATGCTTATTTCCATGATTAAAATTTTGAAATTAGACATGAAATTTGCGATGATTAAGGATGGAGCTCGTGTGCAAGACAAAGTTAACCCATGAACAACGGATTCCATTACTCCAATCAGCTTTGTTTTGTCCAATCCAACTTCCAACCTGTCAGCAACAAGCAAGCAATCATATTTTTTTACTCCATGCATAGGTTTGAAATTAAGGTCAATTTTTTGCTTTTGTCTGTGTTTTTTTTTTTTTTTAAAAAAAAGAATTGTCCTTACAAATGAGGAGCGCTTAGCTTATCTACTTTGCACCTTTTTTTCTCCATGTATTCCAAGCTTTTTGACTATCAATCGCTTCATTTGTGGACCTTTTTATTTTTCTATGTACCGGCTTATTGGATTGTTTGCATTTTCTCTTTCACGGTCCAATCATCTCCTTTTTTCCTTCCAAAACTTTTGCCCTTCTTTTCTTCAGAAATATAGATTTCGGTGATTAGGATCTGAGGACATTTGACAAATAATTAGCCGAATGCAACAACAGCGTGTTTGTTGTCGCGACCCATAATAAAAACAATTTTAAAATTATAAAATTTTTATATTTTTAATTCCTACAATTCAATACCCAAAATTTGAGGTGAGGTTTGAACCGCTAATTTACTCTTTATATTATACTATTATAGGGTTCTACCCATTAATCTACTCTTTACTCTCTAAAATTATACTATTGATATTTATTTTTAATTTAATATGATTTCATTGTTCCTATGATCATTTATTGTTGATTATACACTGTTTTCGTGATTTCATTTACCTCGTTCTTTATCTGGAGTTTATATCTTCCAAATTACTGACTTAAAATCTTTACCAACTTGTAAACACTCCTCCTATAAGCACCACTCTCGGTGAGCAGACAGCTTAGCCAAAGCAAGGAACCACGGGATATGGAGAATCCGATGATCCGAGAAGAAGAAGAAAAAAAAAAAAAAAAAACTTTTTGTAATAATTTTAGCTCATTCTCTCAGATCATGTGTTTGAGACTAATAGTTATCCTGTTCAAAGTAGTACCTGCTACTGCACCTCTTTTGTAAGGTTCTCTCAGTTATAAAGACTGCTCAGTCTGCTCTTCGCGACAGATGCTTTTGACCTTTCTGATTGAACATGTAACCATGTTCACACTGATCTTTTACAATTAGATATCCAAATTCACAGTAGTCCTTGCTCTGTAAAATCCTATCTTTTTATAATATAAGAATATCTTCCTCGTAATTCCATCGTCGGATCGTTAAATTAAAATATTCTATGCTTTGGATCATTATATATTCGTAGTACGAATTTCCTTCGTGTAATTGTTATGTGGAACAGTGCTTTACCGGTGACGAGCTCGGTGAGATACCGATCCAGATTTTCTTTTCATTATTGAGGGAAAGAAATCTATCATTTACTGAACCGATCCTTTCTGGCTATCTTATCATCACTTAGTGCCATAATAGTCAATCTTCCAACTAGCATCCAGAGTATATACACACGAGGAAGATCTTGGTAGCACTTGACAGATTATAGTTCTTAATGGCCGCACAGGAATGACTTGAGGACATGGAATCGCTTTTAGGTGCCAATTCTCTTTAAAGCACATCAAAGGGGGAGGATAGTAAAAGCTGGAAAGATTTTAACCCAGATGACTTTATGTATAAAATAGGGGACAAAGTCATATCTAATTATGACAGATATAATCTAAAATAAGCACACAGCCAAAGCCATTCGCTTGAGAATCTCTTCCACCATCTTTTCTGCATGAAGAACTTGAGCTGTTTGTTACCTTTGAAGAAAGCTAGATAGGAAAGGATGATCGTAATGATGGTGTAATGCAGATTGAGGAGCAGATTGAGGGAATGAATAGATTCTGTGGTCAAAATGAGACCCTTTTTGCATCATTGGGGAACACACGGCTGGATTTTTGCTTAGGCAATACCTCGAAAAGCAGATCCCACAATGTTTAGTGCCTTTTTATGTATTGCCGACATCATTCCACAGAATTTTAATCATTAGACCCTCTCCATCGGTTTCCCTCCACCTTGCTAAATCTTCATGACAAAATGAGCCAAAAGGTTCAATTGACAAAAGTTTCTTACACTTGAATTATAGGCAGACAAGTGGCTCCCACCCTTGTTTTCCATCTAATCCCCAGTGTTCTACACTAACAACCTAGAAAGCTAAGCATAAAGAAAAATCACTTGATAGTTTCCTTTTCCACCCCAGCAACAGTAAGTCTTTGCCTTTACTTTTTCTTTTTTTGTGGGTCGTGCATGACTTGAGGAAAAGGCTTCAGGTGTCATTCCAGGCAGCAAACACAGGCAAGTGAGATACGGAGATATCAGCTGGCCTTAACTGTGCTGACTGGAACCAAGGAGCAACAGTATTGGCAGCATTCATGAACTTTGATGCAGGTGGAGGCTTAGCAAACAGCATTGCTGGGCCTGTTTTATCTGGACTTGCTTCCCTAGAGCTGCTCACACTGGTTACTAATGACGATGGATTCGAGAAATGAGTCCCCACCTTGGCTGATTCGTCGACTACTGCGTGGCTAGAGGTGATTGAATCAGCTCCAATAACATCATGTAATGCCACTGGGAAAGACGATCCTCGATAATTTCCAGTATTCATGGACTTCTGATCAAGAGGTTCAACGCAGTTGTTGGGTTGCTCCTGTCCAGACGGATACAAAACCATCTTCCAATCTGGGGCGTGGTCATTTCTATTCCCAGTCTGAAAAGACTCACTATTACTATGTGCAGACGGCTCACATTCGATGGCCTCCAGGCTTGATTCCGTCTCTTTGTTGCGCCGTGCCAGCTCTCCTGCAAGTAGTGTGTTGCTGGCCATGATCCTTTCCACATCGTATCTTGTTATGTCAAAGTTAGTGACAGCATTCACCCCACGAAACTTGATTGCAGCTATATCATATGCCTCAGCTGCTTCTTCTTGCGTACCTGAAATGAAATTTCAAAAAACCATGATAACTCAAACCAACATATACATCACAGAACTTACAAGCTAGACTTCAGAAAGGCTGTGAACTTGGGGATCATCCTTATAATGTTTCGTTTTCATTAGCTCGTACCGCATAGTACCGAAACAACCATATAACTTTACTCAAGAACTTACTGAACGTCCCCAGATAGAGGTCCTTGTTTCCTGCAACCCTGCCAATTCGTGCTTGCCATCTTCCATGCTGGTGGTGTCTGCATTAAGACAAATCAAATTTAAGATCATTAACAGAAAGGAATAGCTTACGTTGGCTGGCTATAAGAGGAGAGTGAAGATAAACCTTGTTACGCCTCTGTACATAGAAGCTCCCCTCGAAAATCCACTACTTTTCCTGCCAAGAAAAGCATATATAATATTTAGAGAATACTAAAAAAAATATTAAGAACATAAGACAGCTACCGTTTAAAATGGAATGTCAAGTATACCTCCTCAAATGTGCCACATACTCCTGGCGGCTCATATTCTTCATCTCTTCGAGCTGTTCCTGATAATTTTCTAGCTGAAATATAAAAGAAAAAACAATTATCCACTGGCATATTCGGAGAGAAGGATCCGACTCCCACGGGAATAAGATAATACCGGAAAATTAATATGAGTCGAAGGGCCCCAGTATTTGAGGGCAGCTAGATCATATGCCCTTGCAGCTTTCTCTTCCATATCATAGCCCCCTGTGGGTACAGTTGTAAACTGTAACGCGAAATAATGATTTGTTGAAGCAATATCCGGTTATATTAGCATACTAGAAAGCTTACCCAAGTAAACTGAAGACCCCATCGTTTAACAGATAATGGTAGTCACGATAAGCACGAGACAATTGATCAAACAAGAGAGAAGCCATGTCAGTGAGTAGAGAGACAATAAACTGCAGCAAAGAGGAACTACCCAAAATAATAAAGAACAATCGGACTGCTTTGCTCGGTTGACCAACCTTGCCTTCCTTTTCTCGTCTGGCCTTCCTTCTTGCAACTGTTGTCCCAGAGATGAGCTTCATATCTACCCGTCCACCTGTGTCTGATGCAGCGTACATTGGAAATGGTTACTTCAAAGCATGAAAAGAAGATAAAACAAAAAAAAGCAATGACACAAACAGCTCAAAGTATGAGGATAATGAACGTGATGGTACACACGAACAGAAACATTCGGAAAGAAAGGCAAAACAGTTGAAATCAACTCGTCGCAGAGAATATCGGGTTCAAGAAACAATATGAACCCACCTGGTAACACCTCTGTATTGCGACGTCCTTTGTCCAAACGTATCTATTGATTTTCTATGAACAGGTTGCTTTTGACCAGCCTTGGTAGGCCCTCTCTTCTTTGTTTCTATAGCAACACATTCCGCTCCAGTAGGTGAGATCTGTCTTGGAGCAGTAACACAGCTTGACTGAGAACCAGGGCTCATTGACAAGCTGAGAGACTGCAAATCCCCACAACCGATTGCACCCAAGGAACCAGAGGCCTGTCCATCCTCAACCATGCTGGTAGGGATCTGCTGCTCCAGGGCATTAGGAGTAGAATAATCCCTGGCAACCCAGTTTCGGAAACAAGGCATCCCATCATCGCCTATTTGAGCGACTGGCGAGCCACAATTTGCTAGTTGAATATCCTTGTTATCTTCCTCCAATGATGTCTGATACATCCCTTGGCCAGGCATCTCAGTATAATATGGGTGGGTATGGACAACAAATTGATGATTTTGTTGCCTGTAGGAGTCGTGAAGCTCAATGGAGTGCTGCCTGTTGGTGTGCGGCTCATTATTTTGCTGATAGTACATGCTATCAAGGCTTAAGGCCATTGTTTCCTCATCACGGTTGCCATACCCATGAGCCTCCATAGTTGCACTACCTAGAAAGTCTTCCAGTTTCGGGGAAGAAGTTGGCACCATTCCTTCCCACACCAAACCATGGGAGCGAAATAAACATTTTAGAGCAAAAGTCTCATGAAAAAAATTTCAAACAAATAGGAATGAAGCACGTAAGAAGCAAACCTTGAGGCTGTGATCTAGAAAGAGCTTCCATGATACAAAGAGACCCATCTGACTTGAGTGGCATGACAGACAAAGGAGAGTTGAAGCCACCATTTTCTCCGACACCATAGCAGATTCCAGCGCAGTTGTACGGAGAAGAATTGGACAGGCAGAAGCTAGTTGGAACAGCATTAGAAACAGTTACAGTTGCGTCACAAGAAGCATGGTTTTGATGATGATACTCTTGACGATAATGTTGGGGGTCAGAAGGAGCAACCTCCATCTTCTTGTGGGGCGAGAGAGAGAACCCCAACCAGTTATTATTGCTGCCATTGTTATTATCACTCATGGACTTCATCTTTCTTTCTGATCCTTCTCTTTCTTGCTTTTCTTACTTCCGGAGGTTCCTTAGAAGTATCTCTCGTTTGATGCAAGGCGAATCAATCATTGGGTCGCAAATAAACTAATATACTAAAATCTCTTGCCTCGCTCTATAGGAAAGAATGGTTTTTTTTGTTGTATTGCAGCCAGCGAAACTAGTTGCAAGAGATTTCTTTCTTCTGACCAACAAAATTCCTCGCTCTACGCTCGATGGCACTTGCTCACCATACAAAAAAACTCATTCTGTCTATTGAGAACAAAACCGGTCTCTTTAAACTAAACAAAAGGAATGAATTCTAGCAAGCAATGCTGGGGAGGCATCCCTGCATTCCATAGGGATCTGTGTAAATGAGAAAGACCTCTTCTTTTGCTTTATATCCCTCTCTCTCTCACTTCACGTCCGTCTCTTGGCCTCTCTTTTTTCCCCTCAAATACTTTACCGGTTAAACACTCCTCTTAAACCCTAAACAAAAACCCAGAAGCAAGATACAATGATTCTCCACTATCCATCTTCCGCTACTCACTAACTCACACGAGAGAGGCCAGACTAGCATCCCTGATTACCCAGAAACATCCCAGACGAAACTATTATTAACTTTTTACTATCTCTCTCCACTGGCAGGAGTCAGTTGAATCTAGTGGGTATGTTATAGCCAATAGGACGTGAGTGTGGTCAGTAACCAAAATGGGTAGCTTTATTTACTGTCCACAAGGTGGTGGATAGATTTGACGGGCGAGACGCCTGTTCCACCAGTCGCTTCACACAGTACACTGCTGCTGTGCCACTCTGCAACCCAATTTATATCTGTTGTTTTTCCCTTCATCTCAAATCTGCTTCCCCCACTTGGTTTACAGCTTTCATTTCAAAAAACACATTCCACTAATGGGACAAAAAAAGCCCAGTGGCGTGTCATATTACTGCCGTGACCATGCATTGGTCACAGCCCCATCACCACCGTGGATTTGGATAAAAAGGAAAGGTTCCTAGGTAGGCCCTTTGATGTGACTTGGGCTGACCTTGTGGTTTATTGGTATGCAGTATGATGCCCGCTGTGATTGCCAGCTGTGATGCTACGGTGGCTGTGGAAGCCCTACAATTATTTGGCCATATATATATATATATATATATATATGAGGGTTGAGTCTTAATTAAATGGACTTTTAATTTTAATGGAATGTTTTTATGGTGTGAAATCATGTCTTGTATGTAAATATAATACTTTTCATTAATTAGGAGTAATTTTTGCATGAACACTGTTCATGCCATCGGCATTTCACCATTTTGGCTTTGTACTATCCTTGAAATGCAAAGTGGAACGAATTTTGTTTGTTTTCTTGAAATTGCTTAGAGGTTGGGAACAGGTCTTACAAAGATAATAAGTACAAATAGGAGCAGGAGATTTTTCTTCAATTATAACTAGATGGAGATGGAAATTATGCTTATGTCCTCCGCAAAAAATAAGCCAACAAAAAACAATACATGCACTTGCCTTTCTTTAACGGAATCGGGTCATTCGGTTGCTCTGCAGCATCTGCTCCCGGACAAAAGGGTGGAAAGTAGGTCTATGATGAACATGAAATATTCGGGGAACGACGAGGAAAGGGTCCCAAAAGAGGAGTTTTTTAAAATATAAATAAATAAATAAAAAGAAGCAGCAGCTTGTGATTCGGAGATGTTTTAACGAAGATTGATGCATAGTGAATCATAGAGCAGTGCAATTTTTTTTAAAAAAAATTTAAAATTAAATGCTTGTCTGAGTTAAAAACATGTCCTTTCTATGGATTCCTTTTTTCATTTTGCGAATCATGTATGGATTTTTTTAAACAAGACGCCATTTTCGTTGACCGAAGAGCTGTGAACATTCCCATGATATGCTTCTTTTCTCTTTAGCGTAGCTCCATGCATGTGTTTTTTACATGGGGATGTGGTAAGAAAGTTGTTCAAGGGGGACAAACATTCAAACGTGAATCATTTTGTTTAGTTGCCGGGAATTCCTGGTGTCTGCACAGATCGAGGCTGGATGGATTCCTTTTGGTTATATTGCAATGATGGGTGAAGAAAGAAGTGAAAGAATCAAGCTTTTCCTTGCCATGTAGTGGAGTGCTCGGCCTGGGACACTGTTCTCTGCTGCAGCGCTTGGTGTTCCCATACATTCTAGTCTGCCTAAAAATAGGTCGCTTAGTGATTCGAATGCGTACCTTTACCTTTAGCCCAATTGTGCTAAAAGGCCGATTTATGTTCTACAACGAATGGGCCATTTCCTAATTGATTATGAAGCTATACGGAACATCTTTTGGTCAAGACCAGGAGGGTTAACAGCATAACTCCATTAACAATCAATTTCAGAACGGTAGGACTTCAAGTTCTGGTCCAATCTTAAGCATCTTTGTAATAAGAGTTGGCAATGTCGTTTATAGGTTCAGTCCATTCCTACACCAGTTTCGGTAGATTGAATAGGAGAGGGAAAAGCACTGGAAACAAATGGATGGGAGACAATAAATTTTTGTCCTGTTTGAATTGTGTCAGCAAAAAATTCAGTCAGAGATAGATGTGAACCATGCATATAACAGAGAGGAGACGACGACAAAATCTCCTTTAAAAAGACAAAAACAGTGGAAAACAGTTGCTTGGTAACTTGTCCTTGGCGTGTTTCAAACGAGGTCGATGACACAAACCTTTGTTCGCAGTAACACAGCAGTTGGCCGACATATGTATATGGTTTAAACCTCAGGATAATAGGATGCTCCTATGGTATATTTTCTTATGACGAGAAACAACATTCCTCGTGCCCACACATGTACATATGCGAGGCATCTATCCTGTCTCAGGTTGATTTAATAATTAATAGTGATCAGTATAGTCTTATAGTTATGTGCCTATACCACAGCAAATATTTATTAGGCACCTTGAATCTGCCAAAGCTTAGTTGAAGCAATGAATTCTGTCAGCTTCTAACATTCAAGAATCTATCTAACTTAAATTGTCCTCTCTTTGGGTCACAAGTTCTGGTGGTACCCCATCCGTTTTTGACTGATAGAATTTCCTCAAGTGAACCTACTAATTGCATCACCGGCAACTACATATCACTGTGGTTTACCCTTTTTTTATCAGATTGATCAATACAGAAGCTTTAGACAGTAAAAGTAGGGAACCCTCTCCTGCGGTTCATGATCTGGGGAGCAACGTTTTGGGTTCATACTTTTGGTTTAGTTCTGAGGACAAGCAACGCAGAGGATTTAATGCAGTGAGAAGTTATGAGAGTCACGTGAGAACAGAAAATCCAAACAAAATCCAGAAGAAGATCGTAACAGTAGGCGGTAACCAATGAGGCGGGACAGTAGCTAGGAAATGGATTATGAGCTCACTGCGATAGCTAGTAGGTTTACCCCAACACAGCAGGACAACGACAGCTGTTGATCTCTGAGGTAAGCTCTTGCCTTTTGCTGTAGTAAAAGAAGGGTTTTATCTACTCCATCTGAGAAAGGGATAAAAGACCTCAAAACTGAACAGAAAAAGGGAAGAAAAGGCGAAGGAAAGATTGAGAGAGACATCAACACTGACTTCATTAAGGCTTCTGTGCATGAAACACAGCTACCATTAATTCTTGTCCTGACTATTTTGTATTTATCACTATTTCCCTTTCCCTTTCTCTCCTCACCCTCTCCCCCTCTCCCCCTCTCCCCCACACTCCTCTCTCTCTCTCTCTCAAATTGGGATGACATGTCAAAATCCAAGTCCACTTGTCAAGTCTCAATCAGCTTAGATCCTCTTTCTCTCTCTCTTTCTTCCATGTTTCCCCGAGGGTGGTTTGATTTTATGCAATCAAAAGACAGCTAGGTGGTGCCTGGTCTTGATGCGGCAGCAAAATCTCTAGCTAGGTGCTTCTTTTGTGAAAACAGAATTAAAAACCCTTGTGATCGAAGAAACATGCAGATGTGATTCACATTTTAAGTAACAAGGCCCATCCTAGGAAGCTCCCGGTCTATATGCTCTAAACATAACCCCAAGAGAATGAAAAGGATTTCAAAAACTTCAGGGGATGATGGGTTCCCTCTCAGAAAGTTAACCAACCTCTCTTACCATCCAAAGGAAGCTCCACATTAAATGTAATACACATACGGCCTGGTCATCCATCTAGTTCCTCTTTACTTGTTAAGGGAACAAAACAATGAAGGATATTTCTTCTTATGGCATCGTGATTTGTCTTTTTGACTGCTCGAGAATGTGACCAAAAAGGGCTGCCATCACGCTCGTTACAGAATCCATTTAAATCCTTTAACCTGCACAGAGCTCATGGGTACTTGGTTTGCGTGGTGGTTAAAAACCTTTGGATGGTTTTTTTTTGCCAGGTATTGTTTGCTTTTTTGTATTTTAGTCTGTCCATATTTATGAAAACTCAAAACGTGACAAGACCACATTCGGGGAAGATCATCAAGAGCCTTGCTCCTCCGACTCAATCCGTTGATCCGACCTGTAGAATAGCCCACGACCTGTGATCCAGCGGTGAAGGAACCTGGCCATGTTTTATGGTTACCCAACATCTCATTGCAGATGTAGCAGATTGAAAGCCCATATAGAAGCCGGATGGTGTAAAAAAACTTATTCGTACATACAAGCCGATGTCACCCAAACGAACAGGCAGTGATGTCATGTCTTCGATTTGAAGTGAGGTAGTAATCAACATTTACTCAACAGCACCCTTGGTTCCTCATGCCCAAGAATTATTGCATCGTAGCCACTGGAAAAAATGTTTCATAACAGAGCTCTGCATCCAGTAAGCAAAACAACTTCCAGTGAAAGTGTTTCTTCAAAAAAAAACTTCCAGTGAAAGTGTATATGGCCTTATGCCCCTGTTCTGAGACAGTAATATGACAACCTCTTACGGACATCATAATATTTTCTGCTGAACAAACACACACAAAAAAACCTGATCTTGTTGGCTTTAGACAAACTTAAAAAGGGTTGCAGCTCTGACGAACAGTAAGCTCGAAGTATAATGCAAAGCAACTTTCAACGAACATGAAACCCTATGGTTCAGCTATGAAACAAGCGGACGCGCATTACGTTAAGGGCAAGATCTGCTAGAGAATTGGTTGGAATAAAACCAACACTACACAGATGGTTTACCGTGCAGTTTTGACATTGTTTTCCTTCCATCTGACTCACTATTATAAAAAAACTGTAGTTAGTTAAATGCAGCGTGGCCTAACGGCACAATGCCAGAAAAGGACAAAGAAAACCATCAATCAAGTTTTCAGAATGACGTCGTTTAGGCACAGCGCCTCAACACAAAATAAAAATAATACTACAAACAATAATCCTTAAGTATGAAGTAAATTGAAAAACTGGAACTGGTTGCTTAAATTACCTACTCAAATGATGTCATAGTAAGAAGCTCAATTAGAGTGTACATATAACTGATAACTGGATCATATACTTACAAATGCCAATGATATATAAACATGCAATGCCAGAAACGTTATTTATATCACACATAATTAACATCTAAGACAGGCCATCTAAGCATCACGGTCAAACTACCCTAACAACCTTTTAATTGTCTTTCTAACCAGGGTGAACTAAGATTACCTACAAGTCAAATCCAACGAAGCAAATCATTTCATATTAGCAGGAAGTGCCACCATTACTAGCCTTGTCATCTGAGGAACCATCTTCCAACTTCAACTCCTCTATACGAGGTTGTGAAGCATCAATCAGGGGGTGTCCATCTCCATCAACAGTGTGATCCGATTTTCCATCAACATCAGGCCAAACAATTCCATGGTCAATCCTATTTATGACACCCGTAATGCCAAACCCCTCATTCATATAAGCTGGATACATACACGGATTGTTATAGAGAGGAGATGGACTGGCTCCGATCATCATGGGGCCAGTCCACGGCATCCAATGAGAAATGGGTAAGGAACCAAGACTATGCTTGCCAGGTACAATATTAGGATAGCAAACCCCATATGCACCTGGTCCATAAAGATACCCTCCAAAGGCATCATACACATTTAAATTAGTGGGAACACCAGGAGTCTCATGGTCTGGAGCGTAGAATGTGTAAATTCCAGGTTGAGAACTCCTCTTAAAAGAATTTCTATCACTAACATCAGTCATATTAGTATAGTTTCTACCACTAATTCTATCTTTCGGCACAGCCCTCTTCACCTCCACACGCCTACCATTCAATTCGTGAAATGTATTCAGCATAACCCTATTCACAGACTCCTCGGAATCGAAGGTGACAAAACCAAAGCCTCTTGGTCGGCTGGTCATGCTATCTTGCATCACAACAATATCCACTATCCTTCCAAACCTCTCAAAGTATTTTTTAAACTGCTGTTCGGTCAAATTATCAGATAACCCTCCAACAAAGATCTTCCTACTCCTAAAGTATCCATGACTATTCCCAGTAGTACCACGATTCATAAGATACTCACTGTTCCTTTGTAGGTAAAACTGGTCTTGCTGCAGTCGCTTTTGCTGTTGCATTTGCTCATTCTTTGATATTGCTTTCTTTACCTCTACCTAAAAACCAAAATTATTGCATAAATTATAACACAAGTGGAAAACAGAAAAAGGCCAACCTCTCAATGCAATAATGAGGTAACCTTGTTAAAAACCTCAAAATATCTTTCAAGACGACATAAACAATGGAAAAATATATCGAACAACAACTGAAGCTTGCTAAATGAACTGACCGTTCTTCCGCATATGACATGGGTTTCTCGAAGAGCCTTGTCCGCAAATGAAGGATGGGAGAACCAAACAAACCCAAATCCTCTAGGACCTTTGGTGTTCCGGTCTCTGGCTACCAAAGAACGAGAAACGTCACCGTACTTGGTGAAATGAACCCTGAGAGTATCCTCACTTGTCTCCCGAGATATGCCCCCCACGAAGAGCTTGGCGCTGTCATCATCCATCCTCGACGAAAACCCTAATTCAGTTGTAATTCTTCAAAGCCCCAAACCTAGGGTCAAAATCCCCAAATCAGTAAAAAGAAACCCTAGAAATTTCGCCTAGGGTTCGTAAAATTGCTGTCCAACGGAACAGAATGTGGCTTCGATTTATTTTTTGAACCGATTTAGGACATTCCCGAATTCGTGGGCTTTCTGGAAAGGCCTCTAAGATTACCTAAATTCTCTGCCAAGAGGCAGCCTTACGATTAAGGCCGTATTCAATTAGGAAGGCCAGGCTAAAATAGACCCAAGACCATTTTATTTCCATAGCGGGTTCCTTGAGGCAGTATGGGCCTACATTCTGTGACTGCTCTCGACTGGAAGTTTACGGTCATAAAGGTTCAACACACCTATTATTGGGCCAGGGAGTTTGTTTACCAATTTTTATCTGTAAACTCGGTCCTAAATGGGCCCTCGAGATGGAGCCCAAGGAATTCTACAAATGCGGAAAGTCGTAACACTCGTAACTCAAGGTTAGTGGCTCATCTTCCTGATAGATACCAAACAACGTAGTTTATGAGCTTTGTGACTAACGGACCTGTTACATAAATATTGAAAAATTTTATTACATAAGTCTGATCATGGAGGGTTTATTACATAAGATTCATTGTTACTGTTATGGAGCTTAACTGTAGACAACGAGATATCCAGAAATTATGTGGTAAAGTCGCCGTTGTCTTGAGTCTTCATCTTTTATTGTTAAAAAAATGTGTCAAACATAGCAGATCAACATCCTCAAGAAAATTCGATCAATCTTCTCTATTTTGTTTACGCCTCAGGACAAATCGCATGTGCTGCTACATTTCTTTCTGAAATTTTAAAAATATTTAGTTGGTTGATTAATTTTCTTTCGACGTACTGCTATTAATTGGGGTGTAATTTTTTTTATCATGGATCATGGTACAACTTAAAATTAAATATAAACATAAAATAGTACTATATTTATGATAGTTTCGATTATTACAAAAATAATTTGTCAACAATGTCAAGTATTCAAATTCATGTGAACCAAAAGGGAACCACCCATCATATGATATAAATATTTGATTCGGAGAAATTGCATTCCAATTTATTTTAAAAATATGTGGATTATTAGTTGTTTAATATTAATTAATTTATTTTCAAATGTAAGCAAACTTAATTTAAAAAAATTATATTATTATTTTAATCTAACGATCAATTATAATTTAAAGATTTTAAAGACTATTAATAAGAAATCCTGAATATGATGGATCAAGGTTTAAGTATAATCATGAAAAAATAAGACTTTAAGGAAGAGGACATGTTTCAAAGAATATAAATAATAATCTTTGTAAGATTTCTGTAGAAGCATCTACTATAGCTGAATCGAAAAATTTAGAGAAATTGTACTTGGTAAAATCAACACCAACCAATTATTTCTATATGAAAAAAGATTATACATTGGTTCGTATGAATAAATATATATTTATGAAAATTTATACAATAAAGTTAACTCAAATCATTTATAGATCTGAAAAATATAAATATCAATATTGATATAGAAAATTAGACCATTAATTTTATTATATTCATTGCCACACTGTTCCTATACTACATTTATTATACTCTATTATATGTATATGAGAAGGATAATGACCTACAGTCCGAAAGAGTTCAAGAAATGATGATAAAATAAAAGATCAAGATTTATTAAATAAGGAAAAAATACCAAAATTAAAAAATTTTAAACCTTGAAAATAAAAAAATTTAGAATAGTATTTAATTCTAACTCAAGTATGTTTGCATACGTAGTGCTGGGCTATACAATTATTTCTGCTTGATATTTGAGTTATTATTTTTTTTTGTTATGTAAATTTTGTGACCGAAACTCCCTTAAATTACTGTAATTTTTTTATTTTTTGTAATATTCCTTGTTAACAATAAAAATATCAACATTCGAACGTCAAAGCTAATGGAGTGGGGAGATTCCACTTGAAATCGAGGTAAGATGGCAAACAAGCAGGCTATAACCTGAATGTAAAACAAATCATTTTGGAGATTTGGCTTTGGGGTAAGATCACTGGTTAATTAGGGAACCAGAAAGAGCAAAGAAGAAGAGACAATGGAGTGGGGGTGAGCAAAGCCAGTTGGAAAGCTTGTGTGCAGAAAACTCAATCCCGAGAACCTCTCACATGGTGCATGGTGCAGAGTGAAGCTAGCTTGATGCCAAAGCCAGAAGCAAAACCGCAAGTTAGCATAATTGAGTGGTCTTATGCGTGCGAATATTCGATAACACCGCCCTAAATTATGATTTCAAAACACATATACACATAAGGATCTCATCAAATCAAACTTCTCTTTCCCATTTTAAAATCCTCTGCATGTGCCTGGAAGCCCTTTTCTCTCGTGTTATCTTTTTTAATGCGTCTAGATATCGTTAAATAAATTTAGCTCGAGAATTACAAAGATTCACACATAACCATGGTGTTTTGGGCGAGGACTCAAGGCAATTTAGAATCTTTGCGGCAAACAAAGTTCCCTAGGAATTCAACACAATTATGAATAAACCCAGTTTTGGACCCATTTGGTTCGGTGAGGGAACCATACAAATGATGACGTGATAAGCATCTCTGGGTGTTATAAGATATAGATACTGCCATGGCTGCTACTTTGATATTTATCTTCTTGTTCCTTTCCAAAACACAAGCCCACATAGTACTTGGAGGCTCGGAGCACTTTCTAGCTATTCTTTTTAATTTTTATAGAATCATTTCTTTCCCTGGGGTTTGAACCGTCGTGTTAGCAAGAGTTGTGGCTAATTCTTAATGGGAGCTACAAGGGAAGACCAAGCCTCCAACAATGACTTGGTTCCCAGAAAACTATGTCAGAGCCTCAGAGGTATACTGATTAATTAATTATCAAAGGTGTGATATGCTTCTTAATTAATTACCTCCTGTTGCTGTATATCTCAGATGGTCTTTGAATATAAATAATCACCTCGACGTCTTCCTTCAATTCTCTTTTTCTTTTTCTTTTTAATAAAAAACTAGATGTTCTGACCACTATGCAACTACCGTCACCATGTCACCATGTCACCATTAGTGGATGTTTCTTTCCAGTGGTAAAAGATCTGCTCCCCTTCAATACTTTCAAGTTTCTCTTTAAAATTTTACAATTTGATGCTATAACGTAAATTAATAAATTTTGGCCTCATGAAATATTTGTTCATATAAGTGTAAATATGCTTATATTTGGTTAATTTTAAAACCCAACAATTATAATATTTTGGATTAATATTTACGATATATCAAAATATGTTATATAAGAAATTAAGTTTCATAATAATACAGATTAAAGCACACGAAGAAATGGCTCCAAGCCAAGACAACAGCATCTCAGCCGTGCTGTGCAAAATCCGACCCACAGTATATTCAAGGCGGTGTTCATATCTCTGTGACCGTGAAAAACTCATAATAATACGGTGGCACTGTTTTCCAATTCTTCAACTCTGGTTTATTTCAATCAATTTTCAAGACTGTTCTATGAAGGTAAAACAACAGTTTGCAACCCCATCCTGGAGAGGACTGATATAAATGCAATGTAATCTGCACATTTATAGCATATCTTTCCCTTTTCCCCTTCACTTTGAAAGGTACGTCTTATGCTAGGGGTTGTTATCTAGAGAGCTAACACCCACCTTTCAAAGGAACTTCTTATGTTAGGGCTTCTTGTGATGCTCCTAATTGAACACGCCTATCCAACTATTTTCTTCTCCGAAATGAACTTGCCTAACTCCGTACATGGAGCTACACTCCATCCAATTGAAGCCACACACAACTAAAGCGAAACCATATTTCGTATAAAAATCTATTATGCTCCTCGTTCCAAGAGCTCCAAAACGGTAGTTCCGATATCCAAATATATTGTATTAGTTTTCGTCATCAAAGGAGGCTTGGGGGTGAGGTGATGGTGGAGAGAGAGAAGAAGACAGAGGGAACGGATACCGATGACAAATAGTGACCAAAGACAGCCCCCTACAGAACATTGATTGGAGCATACCGAATAGGTTCCAACAAGGAGATACCAAACTTGATGCGCTTTAATGGCTTCTTGGACAAGGCAAGGACAGGCATGGTGGTTATTTTGAAGATTTTAATTCTTGTTTATTTACATCAAGAACGAAAAGCGATAGGACATGCCATTGGGATTACACACTACGGTGTGTTGTTTTTTCTATGCCTCTCTATACCTGGAGGTCATAGGGCTTAGAAAAATGGCTGCAACCCAATAAACCCTTTTCCTATGCAAGACAATCGTCACCCACTTACCTGTCAACAAATCCTTACAAAACACACACACACAAATTTAAACCTAAAAACTCAGAAATTTCAATATTATATGATATAGCAATGTACTTCCCAACGCATCGTGTTCTCTGCTTTGGAAACTCGCGGTAGTTTCTTCCTCAGACATTGAGAGAGACTGGACTGAGGTAATCATGTCCTCATCCAAACAAATGTCCAATTGCTCGTCGAGGGGACCAGAGTGATACTTTGAGTCATCAACAAGGTTTTATGACCCCTTAGTCAAATCGTAGAAATTTTAAAATAGTAGAAAACGACCACAAAGTGGGGCTACCGTGTGCATGGTTGCGCATCGGAAATTTTGATCTAGTTTACAAGTAGCAGTCCGGCATTTAATTTTAGCCGTGCTCCCAAAGAAGTATATAAATTTCGTAGGGGCATATTTTCTGCCATTGTTACACACTGTCAAAGAACTTCCCTTTCAAGTGCTTTAAGATCTGATTTATCAATAATGTATGAGACATCAAATATTTAAGACAGGGTGGATATATCAAGTTAGAAACATATATATCTCGGAAAATAACCAAAAAAAAAAAAAAGGCAGATTGTTGTCTTTTTCCTAGAAAAACTATTATACATTGTGTGCCCGCATCCATATTCATGTGGTGTCCTCGGGAGCATACATGTGCAAACTCTAGGGAGATGATAGCCTATAGACGGCATTAATTATTCTATCGTTGAATCTATTTGAACACAACCTAACCCAGATGACTAGTATCAGGCGTTGGGTCAAAAAAAATAGAGCAGTGTGGGTAACAGCTTGGAACAAGACCGTGAAGATTGGCTTCCAAGTTTATTTTATGTATATTTTCAACAATTCCTTTCTCATCAGAACAAATCGAGAGTAACTTGAATATTCCCGATATGCAACGATTCGTTGGAGATCTTAAATTTGTCCGCAGTTGCAAAGATCCTTGCCTTCAAAATAAAGAATTGTTTTCACTGGCTAAACGTACATGCAACGTTCAAAGAAATCCAGATTTTATCTATGTTTCTAGTAATTGAGTACTATATTAATAGAGCAGTCCAAGGGAAGTTCAGCTTTGCCTTTGAAATTCCTTTGATTATTAGATTCCACCTGTAATCGCGCGATGCCGCAAGAGAGACAGGTCGGCAAAAGTGGTGGTATTTATTCATAATTATTCTATATATTTTTAAAATTAAATAAAGTTAACATGACATTGTTAATTTTTTTTATAAGAATAGTGCAAGCATCCAATAAGTAGTATAAGTATGTCTTAACAAGAATATTAAGGTTTCTTGAATATTTAAATAAAATTTCAATACTTAATACATAATATAATTGGGTACTTCAAATTATGAAAATCTGAATTAAATTTATTTTATTATTAAGATTAGTGCCGAAATGCTTGTATCTTATCATTATTGGGTAGCTGAGAAACATGACGCTTGTGAAACAATTATGGTCAGTTCTCTACTATAATTAATTTTTTAAAAGAAATAAACGGGTGACTGGAAGAAAAAACATTATTCTTTTTGTTTAACGGGTGTATGAAAGAAGCCAAAATTCTACTATTTTTTAAATTCTAATAAATCCTCCAAAATATCAAGTTGGTGTGAGCCCCGCAACTGGAAAGGCCCATTTAAGATGGGTACGGATGGGTGACGCAAGTGGGAACGTGAAATCGTAGAAAGAATGCGTAAAATGGGGCCCAGCCCAAGCCTGTCGGTAAACAGGAGGCGAAATTGATCTGTCTGTACCGCCTCTTTCTCCTAGCCCACCATCATGCACATCACCTCTCATCTTTAATTCCCAACTTGTCCTCAGCAATAATAAAAAAAATAAATAAAATGGTTGCAGTTGTACACTGGCTTTGCTTTGGTAGGTGCGGACAAAGTAGGAGATACATTTAGATTATGGAGGCCATGTCGTGGGCCCAAGGTGGCATTGTCTAGGCCACACCCTTATTTGACACGTCGATGTCAAGTTTTTTATCTTCACGAGCAACAGGCAGCTACGACCCTTTTCCCGTCCACGACATCTTTAATTGACTTTTGAAGCGATAAGTTCTGCGTCCCCGTAATTTAACTATTCTTATTAACCGATATGACTTTAGACAGTAAGATGATATTTTCTAAACCTTTAAACATTATTAGTTATGTTACTTATTACATGTTATCAAAATATAACCTGGATTTGATTTAAATAAATTCATTATACCATATAGCGCTAAACAAAATGTACAGGTTATTAATAGGTCAGAGATGGAAAATAATTTATTCTGAGATGAGATTCAAATACAGTCATATAGAAATGGCCGTCTCAATCTTGAGCTCTCCATTCCACTACTTCCATGTCGTCTTGTGAATGGATAACAAACAAGGAAGATCCCAGCCATAATTTCTCTATTTCTACTACCAAAGCTATATCGTAGCTTGCATTTACTTCCTCAGGCCAATAATGGCACCCCAAATACGATAGCAGCGACGACACGCAAGCTGTTTGTCCTTCCATGCAATTATATCGATGCCTACTTTGCCTTATACGGCGTTACATGAACGTTAATGAGTCTGTGACATTTTCAAGAAAAAACAAAACGTTTACAGTTAAAATCTTATCTCAAGAACAATAATCGTAAAAAAGAAAGAAACAAGGAAGACAGCAGCACTGCAACTCCCAACTAGTGGGTAACAGTATTTAGTATATACTCATGGCGCTGTTTTCTTTGACCAGTGTCCGGTGAAAATTAATTGAATCGACGGACAAACAAGAAAGTTGCAAGCTGGGCGGCCTACCATTTCTTTAAAAGGTTGTCTTTTTCTTTTTTTAAGTTTAGGGTCATAGGCTGTGAAGAGAAGTTAAGAACTTAGGACATGACATTTATTATGTTAAATATTGTTAGGCTTTAATAATAAATGGAAATAAATTGCTTCTTTGTACAAGAAACGTGCCTTGATGGCTGAATGGGGAGCTTGGACTGTAGGAGTCCGTCACTCGTAGGCATGCATGCTTCCCATCTGGCAGCAAGAAGCTGATCCAGACAGGACTAGAGCTACTTGGCCTCAACATCCACTTTCAAAATGTCTTTCTATTACTATCTAACCAGGCTGTGCCAATAGCTTACCACCATTGCCGTCAATTGCTCAAAACACGGGAAAATGTATTTATTGCAATAAATATAGTTGTGATTAGTGTTGACAATTGACCGAAATTATTTTTTTTAATTTAAGAAAAAACTATTGTAAGGAAAAACACTGAAACCATACAATATCAATATGATAATTATATGCATGACAATCATCTAAAATTTAGAAATTTAAAATTTTATTAATATTTTTTTTCCAGATTTTGTAAAATATTTAAAAATATCAAAATCTGTAACTTAAAAATAATATGAATTAGGATAGCGTAATGGAAGCATTGTAAGTCCAATATACAGTCACATGGTAAAACCGAATGTGGTAAGACTCCTCCTCCCTTAACCATAAGGTTAGGAGTTCGAATTCTGCCTTTGGGAATGAAACGTTTTAAAATTTCCGGGCCAGCTGAACCCACCCTTAGCCGGTGCTTACGAGGCAGCGTAGAGGATTAGTCACTGTGATCGATGGTGGATACCCCTATACCTTCAAAAAAAAAAATAAAAAAAAATGGTAAAACCGAATCGCATAACTAGGTAAAAATTCCAAACGTTTGAGCGTATGCTGTGGGCGCATCTTGTGGCTGGATACGTTACAACCAGACTTATAATAATCGTAATGTGGGTAACAGTTTAACATCTCGTAAATCCCCGCTATGCTATCCTGCTTTTCTGTGCGAGTGTCGGTAAAGGACAGAAGCTCGTCATGGACAGATCCTCTCTACTCTCTACACACTATTCGACTTCTGGAAAGAGTGCTGGTAAGGAGCAGAAGCCCATGGATAGATGCCGGATATTTGGAGTGCCGGTAAGAGCAACGATCATTCTTTTTTTTTTTTTGTTAATAATAAATTACCGACTTCGATCAACATGTGATATCCCATCTTAGATTCCAACAATCATTATTTTTATCGAATAAATTATAGTCTACTATATAATGTCTACACTATATCTCTTATTAGAGTACAATCAATATTACGAGTCATATATAAATTTAATTACATTATTAAGCTATCAAAATTGATTTTGATTTTAAATTATTTATTTACATAAAATAATAAATAACAATATATCAAATATATAAATATATATGTATATTGAACATTTATGATTAAATATTTAGTTTCAATAATGGAGGATGAGGTTCATGTTTTTTAGTTTATTTGCAGAAAAATAAAAATTAATAACCTAGTCAATTCTCTTCATAACACAAAGAGATACTGTGACTTTATAAAAAAATTAATATAATCATACCAATTCTGTAATCTAACTAATGTTTGAAGGATGGTGTTAATCCCATGTACATGAACACTTATAGTCTGATTAATTGGTATGAAAATTACAATCAAATTGTTTGAAAGTTTGATACTTATCGCCGTCAAAGAAATTGTACAAAGTAATTTTCATTTGATAACAAAATTAATATTTTTTAAATCTCGATTACTTTCTGTCAATAATATATATTGTATTCACATTTTTTATTATTTAAATTTTATATGTGATTTATGATGATATATAATTATAATAATTATATATAATCACCGCAGAAGAATAGTGACTTGTATGGAGCATGAATGACGCCAGTTTTTTACTCCAAGCTGCGCTATTGAACATTAATAAAGTCCGGTTCGCTCTAGGGACAAGTCTTATCTAAATAAATATGAATATTATTATTAAGCTGTAATAATTTTTCATGAAATAAGAAATTTAGTGATATAAACGATTTTGTTTGGTAAGGCATCATTTTATCTTAAATTAAAAAAATCTTGGATTTAAGATCCAAATAATATCGTTGATACAAATTTAACTGAGATTTAAAGCAACCATACTATTTTTTCTAACACTGTTCTCGTCCCTTTCTTCCTTCATTTATTCAAAAAACTTAAAAAAAAAAACAAAATTTTTTCTAAGACAACCCGCTTTTTAATATCTAGTCAACGACAAAGGTTGAGATACATTGTCTTCCGGCCGAGGAAGAAAGGGGGAGAAATATCGGCGTGACGTATCATTTTGCAATTAAATGTTATATTAATAATAGTAGATCTAATGTATAGTTTCGATTTTCATTAGTTTTATATGAGCACCATTATATTAATCATCTAAATCCGCATGAAGACAAGAGTGAAATAAAGTAAATAAAATTTATAAAATGAAAAGAGAAGTTAGGTTTTGTAGGCAGGAGACACAAGTTGGTAAGCGTGGAATCTTTATTAGCGTCTATCACGTGGCAAACGCAGCGCATCTTTGTTCATGAAGCCCACCACTCCCTTGGCTTTTCAATTTAACAAGAGATTAAGAATGGTAAGAGCTCGAAATCTTTTACCCAATGTGTAATAAAATAAAATTTATGGTCAATACTTTTCCTACAAAAGTACAAAAGCTCGGTTTGCTTTCAGTTTACAAGGTAAAATTATACAGGCTCGACTCTTCTCCTCCGATGAGAGAGTGCACCCCTTCTAGTCCTCCTGTTTTAGGTGTGATTCCGGGATGGAGTAATTTCTCGCCGCGAATCCCACGTTCCAAAAAGTAGCCGAGACAAAACGGAAACATAAGCAAATGAGTTTCGATAAGACCCTTTGCAATTTTTTACCGTAGTAAACATTCAATCTCGAGTAGATTATGTCGTGTCATGAGGAGGTTCTTGTGAAATAGACATTCTATCACTTCAATTCAAGCAAGGAGGTGCTTGGTCGGTTATCCACTGGTGATGGGGCATGGGGATATATAGGGCACGAGTCAGTCTCTTCTTAACTTCTTTACTTCTTTACTTGCCGCTGTTTTCTTTTCAATTATTTTATATGACCTATAAAAAGTATCTATTAATTAAACACAGACCAGTGTTTCTGGTTTAGAGTTCCAGCGTTATATAGCTCTTAAACCATGACATCAATTCACACAACTAAAAAATGCACCTGTCTCCAAGCCTTCAAGTTTCTGTCCTTTCTCCCAATGAGCTAACTCTTCCCTTTTCCTTCAGTCAAGGGGTGGTTTTGTAGTCTTCGGGTGGGGCTTTCGATATGGATTCTGGGGTGGGTTTGGATGGGTTAGTGGGTTCAGGCACTACTAATTGCAGTAGTGGTTTTGCTTCAGTTGCCAGTAGTTCAACTCCTGAGACTAAACTCAAGTGGTACGGATCTGGATTGCTCAAGCAGGGCAGGCCTGCGACCGCCGAAGATAATTGGAAGAGCTCTAAACTGTCCAAGAAAGAGTCAATGCAGTTTCCACAGAAAAGTGGCACTTCATTGAAATCTGATGCGGCTCTCTTCTCCGATAGTCAGCAACAGCAGCAGATGCTGAGCTTCTCTTGCCCCAAACCAGCTTTCTCGGTGGAGAGAAGCACTCATAGTGCCTCATTGCCTTACTTTCACCTCACTTCTTCTGCTCATAGTAAAAATACAGGTACCGGAATGCACAATATTACAACCTCGAAAATGTTCTAAGTTTTATGGTATATGGAAACCGTAAGCATGATCCACATCTTGGTTTCCAAAGTGGGAACAAGCACCCTGTATTCAATGGGGTAGTCATTGGGTCTTGATTTTTCGATTCTCGTTTTCGGCGGGTGGGTCTTGTAGGAAAGCCCTGTTGACATCTCCTGTTTTGAGAGGATGGGTTTGTTGTGGCCACTTAAAGGGGTTAAGATTGCCGGGTGTAGTGGGGGTCTTTTCAGGCAAATCATGTCTGTGCCTTCCTATTATCAAGACTTGTCCAAGTAAAGTGCAAACTTTTGTTTCTCGGAACATTCTGCACTTCCTGTTTTGTTGTGATGCGTTTTGGCTAATTATCTTAAACAGTGGAAGGACATCGACCAAAGAAGTAAATTCTATGAACTAAAGAAAAAAAGAAGAAGAAAAGACTGGATTTGTTGGTATGGTTGAGTTATTCTTTATCTCGTATTCGAGGTGTTCATGATTGTGTTTCAGCCTCTGCAAACTTTACAGACAAGAGACACATTCTTGGTTACCTGCCATTCACCTTTCACTTCTTACTCATCCCTTTTTACATCAAGAGAATTAGTTCAACGTTTCCAAATAACAGCGATATGACGTAAACATTTTGTTTGTAAGTTTCTGCCTTTTTTTCTCGTGTTTTCCCAGATTATATAATTCCCTGTTTTAACTTTCAGGCTACAGCTCCGGGAGCTTCAATGTTCCAAGCCTACATGGCGCTTTCTTTGAAACCAGAGGACCCTTTACTCCTTCACAGTGGATGGAGCTTGAACACCAGGCTTTGATCTACAAACACATAGCAGCAAATGCTCCTATACCCTCAAATCTGCTCATCCCCATTAGAAAGGCTCTTGATTCTGCTGGGATCTCTAGTTTTTCAGGCGGTCTTCTCAGACCAGGTACATGTAATTCTTTTTTGTTTTTTTTATATGCCTAAGGAAAAAGAGCGAGAAATGTCCCATTGTATTTTGCTAAAGACATTTTTTGTCGCAAAATCATCATTATTCTATGATCTCTATGACATCTGTATCCCAAGATGACTCTCGGTATTGATCTATGAAGCCTCTGCATTTAGTACCCATCTCTGTGAAAGGATATGTTTCATTCTGGGTACATATACACTGCAAACCGTGTACTTGTTTCTTTTACAGTTCTACCATCATTTTCCGGAATATCGATTCATTCGAACCCGCGTTTGTTTTTATTTGATCTTTTTCCGTCTTTTTGAGCTATAGGAGTGTAGTATCGTTACTGATGCTATTTTTACTCTGCAACTTGCACAACCAGTTCCCTGGGGTACTTTCGATTTCGGGTTTTCAGGCAACGGTGACCCAGAGCCAGGACGGTGTCGAAGGACAGATGGGAAGAAATGGCGGTGCTCAAAAGATGCGGTTCCCGACCAAAAGTATTGTGAGCGGCACATGAACAGAGGCCGCCATCGTTCAAGAAAGCCTGTGGAAGGCCAATCTGGCCATTCCGCCGCCACCACCAGTGCGAAGCCGATGTCTGCAGTATCCTCTTCAGCCTCAGCATCGGTGGTGGGTCCCCTTGGCGGCGGCGCGCCTAATAGCCTAACCATTGCCCAGAATCATCAGCAGCCTTCATCTAATAATCCTTCTGTTAATTTCTTCGGCAGGTAAAAGAAATGCCCATGCTGTCCTTTTTACTTCCCATTTTGTCTTGGTGTTTGATTTCAAATATATGAATTGTGAACTTTCTTGCAGGATGATTCAAGATTCTCCAAACTTCTCTATGCTATCTTCCAATATCGACCAGAAATCAAAAGAGATCGCTTTCATGATTTCAAAGCAACATAATCCGAGTGCCAAGTCCCCACGTTGTGAGTTTGGGCTGATGACATCTGACTATCTCGTGAACCCGTCGCACACAAGCTCTTCTTTGATGAGTTGCACAAACTTTAGTTCTACTCCCGACCTTGCTGACCGAGGAGCTCTTTCCCAGCATTCCGTTTGCCAGTTCATGGATGACTGGCCCAAAACTCAGTCTGATCGTTCTGCAGTTTCCTCGTCTGGGTTTGAAATGAAATCAGATGGAACAATGTTATCCATTTCAACCCCAGCAGCTCCAACAGATTTTATGTCCTCAACTTCATCCCCGGACAACGATAAAGCCACCGTGTCCCCGCTAAGGTTGTCGCGGGACTTGGATCCTATTCAGGCGGGACAAGGAGTTGGTAGTTTTATTCATGAATTTAACCACAAGCAGGCGAATTGGATTCCCATCTCCTGGGAAAGTTCATTAGGTGGCCCCCTTGGTGAGGTTTTGCACAGCACAAATAGTGGCGCAGGAGAGGGCGTGACAGAAGGATGGGAGAATAGCCCACGGTTGGGTTCATCTCCGACGGGGGTGTTACAAAAAACTCTGTTTGGTTCTCTTTCAAATAGCAGCACTGGAAGCAGCCCAAGAGCAGAGAATGTGAAGACCACCGAGGGCGCCGATCTGTGCAATAACCTACTTGGATCGGAATCAGTGCATTCTGCCTCCTTACCTGCCTTGTAGCTACCTTCCACCACCCACCACCCACTACCCACCACCCACTACCCACCACCAATAAGAAGTTGTCCCTAGTTGATGGAAGACGCAGACCCGGAAGAACGATCTTCGTTTGTGCTGTGAGCAAAGCCAGGGACTGCCATTTACTAGTTGACTAGTTTGTTTATATTTATCCCTGTCTAAGATCTTATATTACGCAGTACTTTTAGTCGTGGTTTGCTTAATTATTTGACTAATTAATCACAAGGGTAATAGTGCGATACGAGACTGATTTTACCGTGTAATCTCGGAGACACTATTAAAAGTTTTGGCTTTCAATCTTTAGAAGTTATCTTTACGTGCAATGTCTTATGTAAGACTGTTTCTGTTTGATAAAATCGCCTTGGTCCCGCTTTAACCTAGTCTAGTACGTAGTCTGGTATCTTCTCGCTCTCCGCGCTTGTGGACGGCATTGTACTGGCGAAAGTATTTAGTAACAGGTTGGGCACACTGTTCTGGGCCTTTGAACTTCCAGAAAAATCTCACGGGACATGACCCAGACTGTCTTGGAACCTCTTCGAGGCCGTTGTTCAGTCTTTCGACAACTCTAGATCGGAGTTTACTTCCAACACCGTCTTCACCATCCTTATATATATAGTCAGAAAATCTAGCAGAGACGGGTTCTCACGCCTACACAAAGCTGCCTAAACTCAGAAATATTGTGGTACCATCACTTTCCTCCAGATCAAAAGTTAACAGTGTTACCAATTGATGATTGTAAGAGGGCAATAGCCGATATGAGTGTGCATCGGCTAGTAATTAACCGTATCTTTTTAAAATTTTTTTTCGATATTTTAACATTACCGATTTTAATATTTAAATTCAATTCGGTTGTTGATGGTTTTTCAGATAGCCAAACGGCCAATTGATCCAACTTACACAAACTCAAAGTGCACTATGTCACGGGACTAGAGTTTTGCGGAATAGAAACTTTCCGTGCGGCCTTAGACTATCGCTCTCGCAATAGGCTAAGTCAGCCTTCCCCACAAAGCTAGCTAGAATGCTAAGCTTAGAACAGAACCGAAAAGAGAGAGGGACACCAAGGAATGAAGAGAAAACTCTAAACTCTCAATATTACAAGAATTGGTGGATGATTACAAATGAGGGGAGGCACCCCTTATATAGCCAATACAACTCCCCAATGAATGGTGGAGATCGAGTCAACCGATCTAACAGTGTCTATACAAAGATATACAAGACAAGCACTAATGGCTGATTTCCCATCTATGGTAATCTTTGATTACATTGATTACCTTGATTCCCCCAAATCAGGTCTCCTATATGGCAGGAATGGATTCCCATTGAATTTCCCGATTGCCTCTGATTGATCCTCCATTAATGTGCCGAATCTCCTTGATTGAGGCACCATATTTGAGGGACAGGTCACACACGAAGCCGAATGACGCGTAGTCTGAGTTTCGGTCGTGACATTCTCCCCCACCAAACTTGACAACGTCCTCGTTGTGTGCTGCCTCAAGAACTCATCGATCTCGTCTCGATGTTGCCAAAGATAGGATTCACTCTCCCAACTAGTCTCACCAGGAGGGTCTCCTTTCCAATGAACCAGATACTCCACGTGGTTCATGTACTTCTCGCTCACCCGCCTTGATAAAATCTCATCAAGGTGTTTGTCACGAGTCTTGATGGCTGCAAGCTCGGCCCTTCTACTAAGAGCATCCTCCACCAAGTTCGCCTTCCCTGGCTTATACTCAAGTATGTAATCAAACTCTGCCAAGAAATCTTGCCACCTTGCTTGCTTTGGCGATAGCTTCTTCTACGAAAGGAAGTAGCTTGTGGCAATGTTGTCAGTCTTAACAACGAACTTGCTCCCCAGCAAGTAATGTCTCCAAACTCGCAAGCAATGCACCACGACTGTCATCTCCTTCTCTTGCACCGTGTACCGCCTCTCGGTATCATTCAGCTTGCGGCTCTCATAAGCAATTGGGTGGTCGTCTTGCATCATGACACCACCAATTGCAAAATCTAAAGCATCCGTCTGTACCTCATATGGAAGAAGGTGGTTAGGCAAGGCTAACACCGGCTCCTCCACAATGGCTGCCTTCAGAGCATCGAATGCCTCTTGGCATCCACTCGACCAATCCCATGCCTTGTTCTTCTTAAATAACTCGGTCAAGGGTGTGGCAATAGAAGAGTACCCTCGTATGAACCGACGATAGTAATTGGCCAACCCCAAGATCCGTGACCTTCTTTGGTGGTTGCCAATCCTTGATAGCTTGGATCTTGGCACCATCCATCTTGATCCTTCCTCCGCCCACTATGTGGCCAAGAAAAGCCACCTCTTGTTTGGAAAATGCACGCTTCTCCCGCTTGACATACAACTCATTATTCCTCAAAGCTTGAAACACCATCCTTATATGTTGGATGAGCTCTTCAAGTGTGTGGCTGTATATCACTATATCATCCAAATACACAACAACAAAGCGGTCCAAGAACTTGTGGAGTATTTTGTTCATTAGTGTGTAAAACGTAGCAGGTGCATTTGTTAAACCAAATGGCATGACCAAGAATTCATAAGAACCATACCGTGTGACACATGCGGTCGTGGCCTCATCTCCCTTCGCTATGCGGACTTGATAGTAGCCCGACCTCAGATCCAACTTGGTGAACCATCTCGCATCCCCAAGTTGATCGAACAAGTCAGAAATGAGAGGAATGTGGTACTTGTTCTTCACAGTTACCTTATTCAAGGCCCGGTAGTCGATGAACAATCTCAGCGACCCATCTTGCTTCTTTTGGAAAAGCACCGGTGCTCCGTAAGGTGCTTTGGATGGTTGGATGAATCCCGCATCCAACAACTCCTTCAGCTGCCTCCGTAATTCAGCTAACTCCGGAGGTGCCATTCGATAAGGGGCTCTCGCAGTTGGTTTGGCCCCGACTTCTATTTCGATGGCATGGTCTACCTCCCGTATGGGTGGTAACTTCTTCGGGAGTTCCTTGGGCATCACATCGGAAAATTCCCCAAGAACTTCCATAACTTGGATGGGCACATCGTCATCAGCAGTTGTGCCTTCATCCATCACCAAATTAGCTAGAAATGTGGGCTCTAGCTTCCTTACTCCCTTCTTCAGCTGCATGGCTGACAGTGTTTTTGCCTTTGGCTCCTTCTCTCGAGCAACAGGCACCACGCAATACTGGCTCCCTTCGGAAAGTATGAGAGTGTTGGTGCAAGACACTGAGACTGCTCTCGTCTGATCCAGGAATTGCATTCCTAACACAATCGAAAAGTCATCCATGGGAACAATGGAGAAGTCAAGTTTACCTTTCCATTCTCCCATTTGTAGCTCGATCCCTCGGGCTACTCTTTGGTTGGGCTTTAGTGTTCACCGTCTTCAGCTAGCCTTTCTCCTCTTTGAACTTGATGCCAAGTCGTTGTGCTTCCTCATTCTTCATGAAGTTGTGAGTAGCACCGGTATTGATCAATGGACGGGACTCCCTCCCTTGCACGATGGGTCTAGCAAACATTCTCCCAGCTTGCTCCACTTTGGCATCTTTGGTTGAGGCTTTAACGACACTCAACAGTTGTATGGAACTCATCCTTGGTGCTTCCATCTCTTCGGCCTCCATGGAAATGGCTGCCAGATTGTTCCTCATCCGGCAATCCACAGCTCTATGCGACCCCCTCGCTTAGAAAGCATGAGAGCTTGGGTCTCTCGCCCTTGCCTCGATTTTCGCCTCCCCTTTGTGTGGGTTTGGTTGGACGGAAGGACTTGAAGGACTTGAAAGGCTTGTCCTTCCACTCCTTGACTTGGTGGATTGCTCCCCCACCTTTAGCCTTGTAGTCGCGGAAACTTTTAGGCTTAGGTGGGCTTGAACCCTCGGGCTTCCTCTCGAATTCTGCCAAGGATTCAGCCTCGGTGATCACATCGTTGAGCTCCTTGACATTGCGTCGATGAAGCTCCAGCTTGGCCCAACTTTGTAGGCCTCCCAGAAACATGTACATGGCCTCCGTCACGGGCATGTCTGGGATCTCCAATAAGACTTCTGTGAACTCTTTCAAGTAGTCTCGGATGTCGCCCTTGTGGGACAACTTGCGAAGCTTCTCCCTCGCTTCCAGCTCCACATTTCTCGGTGAGAATTGTGCTCTCAGGAGCCTTTTGAAATCTGCCCACGTCTCCAACTTCAAGGTGCCACGCTCCATTTGAGCATGCTTCATCCTCCACCAGGTTGTGGCACTGTCAGTTAGATATAGTGGGGCTTGGGAAAGTCGAACTCCATCGCTCTCCATGGCCATCCCTTGAAAGTATTGCTCAAGGTTGAAAAGGAAGTTGTCCACCTCCTTGGCATTCCTCGTCCCACCAAATGACTTTGGCTTCGGGACATCCAGCTTCGTGTTGGGCATGACAACTACTTGCACTACGCCCTTCTTGCATTCATTCTTGATTTCAACCAAGTCATCCTTAAATGAAGTGATTTCAGCAAGAAGATTTACCTTGTAATCATCTAACTCTTGCCTCCAAGAGTGGATAACAACGAGGGCGCCTTGCATCTCCTCGCGAAGCTCTTTCACGTCCCCTGACTCGAGCTCGCTTATGCGTTGGCCATACTCCTCAAACGTATCCTTGTCATCGGCAATCTTCATCTCCATACGAGTGATACTTGCCTCCAATGATGACAGATGATCAACAGTCTTCATTATCTTCTTACTTGGTTCGGGAGCACGTTGGGGTAGTCTCCCCACACGGACCTCCTCGACCTCCTCAACAACAGGGATGTTGGCATCAGCAGGCATCTCTATTTTTCTCTCAAACAATTGAGCCGTAGCTCCGCTACCAACTGTCACGGGACTAGAGTTTTGCGGAATAGAAACTTTCTGTTCGGCCTTAGACTATCGCTTTCGTAATAGGCTAAGTCAGCCTTCTCCACAAAGCTAGCTAGAATGCTAAGCTTAGAACAGAACCGAAAAGAGAGAGGGACACAAAGGAATGGAGAGAAAACTCTAAACTCTCAATATTACAAGAATTGCTGGATGATTACAAATGAGGGGAGGCACCCCTTATATATCCAATACAACTCCCCAATGAATGGTGGAGATCGAGTCAACCGATCTAACGGTGTCTATACAAAGATATACAAGACAAGCACTAATGGCTGATTTCCCATCTATGGTAATCTTTGATTACATTGATTACCTTGATTCCCCCAAATCAGGTCTCCTATATGGCAGGAATGGATTCCCATTGAATTTCCCGATTGCCTTTGATTGATCCTCTATTAATGTGCCGAATCTCCTTGATTGAGGCACCAGATTTAAGGGACGGGTCACACACGAAGCCGAATGACGCGTAGTCTGAGTTTCGGTCGTGACAACTAGTATTAGAATCACACTACAATTACATGAAAAGTTTTAGTAATAAATTTTGCTATTAAATAATTAATATAGACAAATCAATAATAACTTTAAACTGACAACATAAAACGCATTTCATGTTCTGGCCTTTCAACATCTGCTGGTGATTCTTCCATATCCACGTTGAAACCATTATAGGAGGCTGGAGATAATCTTGGCCACAAACAAGTGCTTGAACAATTTTGGGAGATAATGAGCTTTTGAAAGAATCTATAATTCATCCATCAGTACTAAATGGTGATTCTAACGCAATTGTTGACATATAAACAACTAGAATATTTCCAGATAATATTGACAATACTGGAAACCTTGGTGAATTGACCTTCCACCATGCTAGTAACTCACAACCCTCCACATCATTTTTAACATCTTCAGTGTTGTACTTATATAATTTAGTCCTATTAGACTCCCTGCCTACATTGCCACCAAGTTTCATCCTCTTATACAAGTTTCTTATTTCCCATTTCTTGACTCTAGATTTGTCTTTATCATCATCTTTTATCATTCTTTTATAATAATGTCAACAAATGAAGCAATAAGAGTTCATGAACTCCTGCTTCCCTGGTCAGGTCTTTGTGAAATGGATATATCATGATTTATCCATAAAATAAATCGTATGTAATAGCTCTGATCCTATCCCAAATATATCCATAACTTCACCATAGACTTAAGTCAATGAGAATTGAATATAATCAAACTTATGTCTAGGATAATGAGTAGCATAAATATAAATAACCAAATTACACCTGTCTATATCACCCAATTCTTGTCAAATTTGATTCGTATATTTTGAGCCATTAGACTTAAATTCTGGTCATCACTATCAATCTAATGGTTAATCACATGAAACATAACAATAATTTCATTGAAATAAGAATCATTGGTAACATATACAATTCCAAAAATAAATTTGGTGAGCTCAGAAAAGTTACAATTCTGTTACATAATCTTTTGATAACCATTATGTTCAGGTAGGCTAGGCCAATCAAAACAACATTTTTATCTCTGTCAGCTGATGTTTCCATATCAATTTTGAAATTATCAAAACTATCGATTTTCGAATCGACCCGGTAATATATATAATCTTTTCACGCCATAACCGTCTCCCTCTCCCCCCATTTTCTTTGACCTCTCTCATCACCCAATCTCCCTCTACTCTCTCAATCTCTCCCTCTAGAATCTAGATCTTCTCCACTCTATTCTGGTCGCTCATTTCATCAACCAGTTCTTCTCTTGTCCTTTAATCTTCCTGTCTTTATTTCTCATCTTTTAGTTTGTTTAGTTATCTGTAGTTCTTATTCGTTTGGTTTTTGCCTAATTTCTGCAGCATGCTGTGTGGTTGTGCTTCGCATGTAGTGAGTGTTACTCTATGTGAGTCTATGGTGTTTTGTTTGTGAGTACATAGATGTGGGTGTGGGGTGTTACTTTCGGATGTGATGTTTTGCTTTTCTTATTTTATTGCTATGTAGTGTTTGTCTGTGTTAATTTCATCTGCTTGGGTTTTGTTTGAGGTTCTGCTTGTTCTGCTCATTCATTCTATCTTATCTTTGTTATACATCCTTTTTCCATTCTCTTGTCTACATTTATCTGTGTGTTGTTTAGGTCGGTTCAGTAGTTTTTTTCGATTTATATCGATAATTGACAGATTAGTAATAATTTTTTGGTACATAAATTTATTTGGTGTTGATATATCTTATTAAAATTATAATTATTTATAAAATTTTTAAAATTTAAGTCTTTGGTTATTATCGAATTGAAGATTTACACACTCCTAACGAGTCCTTTATATCAAGGATCTGAATCTTGTAACATATCATGTGTTCGAGAAGTTGATGACTATCCCTTAATCATGGTTTTTTATTTCTAATATTAGTAAAAAGAAACACAACAATAAAGACTAGATATGACATGTAAAGCAACCAATATTTGATTAAGATAGATGGCCTGTAGCAGGTACATGGTATTGTTACACTAGTGGTATTGTTACACTAATGGTATTGTGTACATAAACATCCTTAGGACACTTAGTCTTGCAATCTCAGGGTTTTCAACCTGTATACCAGTCCAACGACACTCTAACTAAGCTAAATAGTGACCAATCATTTAACTTCACAATACAACAGAACACAATCATGCATAATATAAGTAGAGTCAATGACAATTAACTAAAAAAACCTATAACAATTAATTTTTATTATATAAATTAGCATAAATATTCAAGAGGTGCAAGAAAAAAATAATTCATAAGACAAACACTAAAATTATAATCAGCTTCACAACATACCAATGCAACATGCATTATAGAGTATACAACAACAATATGCCTGTCACATGATCATATAGACATAAAAACATAATTACCTGAGTATGATGTACTAAAGTCACGATGTGCTTGTATTAGCCAATTTCAACTTAAAAACTAACAATCTAACATCCTTCAATTAACATTTAGCATTCAATATAATATTTAACATTCAATATTACATTTAACATTTAATATAATATTTAACATTCAATATAACATCATCAATACATATTATAGCCATATTCTGAAACTTGACTTTCTCAATGATGTTGTCAAATTGTTGCCTATTGATTGATGTTTTCTAACTTAGTAAATCAGTCACACTGATTAGCTTGGACTCCAACTCCAATACACCAAAATAGTATTTTATTATCTAGTATGCAAATCAATAGACATCCTGACGTAAAAAATAATATAACACTTGTTAGTAACCCACACGTACGATCTTACTTCATATTCTCTAAGCCCTCTACTTGGAAAAGAGAAAATTAAAAGTGTAATGATTAGTAACGAACTAATCAGTAGAGATCAATTAATGAGTAATATAATTGATAAAAAAAAATATGTTTTAGGATTCATAAACAACTAAAACCCGAATAATATAGTTAATTGACAATTATCTTTGTTATATATTGTTATCTTATATAGTTGCCTCACTATATATGTTATGCGTGATTAAAGTTGAGTATGATGCACACCTAATATGAAAACAAGCCTATTTTAGTTGTTCCATTAATATTAATATGTATTATCATGATGTATACCTAATGTAAAAAAAATATATGTCCTTAGATACTACTATGTTTGGGAAATGCATGTTCAATAAAACAGGCAGGCTATCTATCCCTATCTATTAGGATGGAGGTAGAAAGAAGAAAGGTGTCACTCATATTAGCTAAGACAAACCAAATAGACATAGTCAGTACTAGAACTGAACTTACAACACAATAATTGTGACACGGCATTAGCTCCATACGATCTCTTTTGTGAGTGTTACTATCATTTGAAAACGAGTGAACCAAACCAACTTACTCCTGCATTAGTAAGTTGGACATATTTTTTTATCTATAAAAGAAAATAAAAATAAAAACATATTTGAAGCAAAGAAAGAACGCCATTGGTAGACAAAGACTATATTATCAGGTTATTTAAATCAATCATTTGTTTGATTTAATTTAGTAAACACTAGATAGAAGCTCTCGACTTTAAACGAACTAAAACTGTATAGATACATTAATCTTTCCTCATATAGAAAAATCAAAAAAGAAAATAAAAGTCTCCAAAAAATTATATTTTCTGAACAAAATCATCAATTTCTAGTGAAGGAGTTGTTAAATCCACTGCAAAAGTGTGATGGCAGCAACTAAGAGCAAAATCATGTCACTATAAGGTTTTGGACAATGAGGCTACTGATTGGCATGAAATTAACAGATGTCCACCTGCTTGATATAGACAAAAACACATAAATAACAAGAAGCAATGCACCGTTGAATGCAAATCATCACGAGAATTATGATCAATCTAATAAAATAGATAATTCAAAAATCTTTTTGATTCAATAACCATGTGAAAAAAATAATTTGATGACTAGACAAAAATGCACACCTACTAGCACTATGGAAAACAAATAGTTTTGCTTCGAACTTGGGCTCAACCTTGAAAAGTCTAGAAACTCCTATAAGTATGAAAAGATTCTGCAAAATAGACAAAATCAGCGTAAAGTTGTTGGATTGAGAAAAAATAAATGTGAAGACACTCTCCCCCCAAGAGGAACCACTCAAGGTATTATTCTGCATCAGTGTCGAGCTCACCCAGGTCACACCTTCATGCATGTTTGAAATCCTCCTAGTCTGTAGTCTCTAGGATTCAAACCTTCCCACAGTTGCTTTTTTATTCCTCGAAAAAGGACACCTCTTACCAATTCAATTGTAGCTAACTAGGATATAGGGTTTCAAATTTGGGAAATGACATGATAAGAAACATAAGAGCGAGAGATGAGGGAGAAGAGCAGAGACCATGAATAGAATGGTTGTGGTCTCGATGGTCTTGATCTTGCTAGGTTTAAATGGGGGAGACTAGAGTTCAAGTCTATGAGATGATTAGAGAAGGAACAGAAAATTGAAGGAGAAGTTGTAAGGAGAGAGAGGATATTGGAAAAAATTAAAATTATTATGTTTTGAAGCTTTCATTTGGTTCTTGGTTCGACACTCGATAATTTTGAGCTAATAAACTAAAACCAAGTATAATAGCTTGTCAGTTCAATCAGTAAATTTTGCTGATGTGCCAAGTACCAACATTAAAATAAACCGACCAAAGATTAACTAAGCTCTCTCGATTTAGTAAAAAACCAATGGTTTGAAAAATCATGCACACTCTTAGTAGTCATTATGGAAAAACCTTCTCTAGAGATCTTGAGGTACAGTTCTGAACTTTTGGTTTTGGCTACAACTAGCATTACAACTTTGGGTTCATAAAATTTCATTCAATTGTTCATTTTTTCATGTCGTGATACAATAATTCCGGATGCGAGTGTTTGCATGTGGATTCACGAATGTAGTACTGTTTTGGATTTCTTACATCACGTCCCAAAAGATATCTTATTGCATATAATTTCATCAGTCCACATTCATATACCCAAGACTACTCCTCTCTTTCCGATACAGGAAGGTGTGGGCCCAAATCCAAAGGCTTAAGCACACAAAAAAATTCATCCCCTAAGATTCTAGCCCATGAAAAAGGAATGAGATTGACTCTACTAACATTTTTCACATCTGAACCGAGATCGGGGTATGTAGTAATGCCTTGTGACGAGACATACAAGATGACTAAAAAAATCTTAACAAACACACTAGAAGTTTATTCTCCAATTATCCAAAAATAAAGTTATCAAGCATGGTTTAAAATTACTCTCCAAAAGAACAAGGATCTAAAGGAGCTATACACAAATCGTTAAAAAAATCAGAATCATGTACCAAAAATCTAATATCTCTGATATAGTGAAGTATCAACGCCCATCTAACTTTGAGAGGAGAAAACAACAATCGGTGAGTATAATTTATTAATTTATTAATTATAGTCTCTTTTGGACCAGGCATTACCTAAGAACAATTCAAATATAATAATACCATATTATTACTGAGTTATAAAATTAAATTAAATATTTATTTTAAATGTTAGAAAAAATTCTCAAAATAAATATCATAGAAATAATAGTAAGAAAATAAACATTACAAATAGAACACTCAACAAGCCATAACCACTTTTACTCTTCTTATAAAGGTTCATATGTAATCCCAATGAGCTGGTGCTTATTCTGAATCTTAGACATTTTATGTTCTTGTTATACACCTTAGAATCTTGAACATAACCAATTCTTTACTTTTGGATACTAAATCATTGTATTAATTTTATAAATAGCTGTCTTGTCACGTCCCGTATCATGTGGTGTCGTAACATTACTCCCTTCGCCAGCCATATAGTACTTGTATTTATCACCAGAATTTTCTCATTGGTGACAAATACAAACACCATACAAGACTGTGACTATGCATTGTATTTCCCATTATGCGATTCTCAATCAGTCGAAAATATATACATATTTAAAAGCCTTGCATGGTGATGCTCAGGATAAGCAATAGAATCATATGCGAAGTTTTAAAGCGGAATAGTATGTCACAAAAATATATGCTTTATTTATCTCACAACCCATAATCCCATAGGTCCCAATATCTTAGATTTGTAACAAAACTGACACACAATATTCACATGATGCAAGCCACACATACGAGGTAGGTTCCTGTTTATTTATATACCTAGTAGGAAAGGATGTTCACTGTGCTTCTTGAAATGTCGTCATCGTCTAGTCTCGACCTCAAATACTTTGATCAAACCTGGCATGGCAAACCAGGTGAGTGGACCCTACCTTTTTCATTCTCATTATCTTAGGTGAGTGAATAGTTTACCGTATAAGAATTCATTAACATATACACGTAAATAATCTGGACGTTTCACAATAGCATAACGCAAGAACAAGGAATAATACTATAAATATTATAAGGAATCCCATTCACTCAATTCATAAAAACATGCATTTATATTTCAAAACTTTTAATATTAATCAATGGATTTCAAGTCTAATGAGATTCAATTGATATGTTAGTGGTGGATTTTATAATTGACAAGTGAAATTTACTTCAAACAAGACCACCGTTGTTGAATTGAAGAAGTTTGTCATTGGGATGTATTTAAAAGAATAGGTTTAAAATACACTGACGTTGCCGAGTGAGTGGTGGTGGTGACTCCACAAGTTTGATCACAAGCTCACACTGGCTAGTCCTCTAATCCTCGCACTCTGGCCAGTGCTACCAGTATGCATGTCTTGTTAGATATTAATCAATTCTCTCGTCAACATGCACATGGAATTTCATCACCATACTCGAGAGAGCTGAAACTCCTCGGAGTTCGTGTATTGCAAGGTCTTTAGGACCGTATCCACCATGGGGTTATTCACACAATGTTTAGCAGTTTATGAGTGTATCAGGTTCACACAAATCAAAGCAAATGAACAACGGTTTCAAGGAAATGCCATGACAAAGATAGTTTCCATCAATAGCAAACACTTTTATGCATATCACACATTTCCTCATACAATACATTTCAACACGTAAATAATTGACGGAAACGCTAAGATTAGTCCACTCACATTATTCTGGTGGCACTTGACTGGGTCCCGCTCTAGGGTCTAGTGCATATTTTTCAACACCTATACAAATTATATTTGATAATTTTATTTAATTCTATATTTTCTAAGATAATAAAGAAAAAAATTGAAATAATATGACCCCTTAGCCTAGGGATCTTGATCTACCTATATGAACTTTTCTGGGATTTTTTCCGATATTTCTTAAATTTATATGATCTTATTCTAATTTTTATATCTCTCAAATCAAGTCCAAATTAATCAAGCTATATATTATTGGATTTCTCTTATTTTTCTCTATTTTTCAGAATTTGTCAGTAATTTTTCTCATTTTTTACCTATTTTCCCAAAATTTTCTTTATTTTTATAATTTTTGGAAAATCAGTCAAAATTAGAAAAATCAACTGACATATGTCATCACCAGAGACTGCCTTGTGTTAAAACCTCATTGGTTCCTTAATCTCGATTTGATCCGACCCTGACCCGATTTGATTTGACCCTGACCCGATTCGATCTGACCCTGACCTGATTCGATCCTGTTCACCATGGTTTGATTCGACCGGTTTGACTCTGCCTGGTTTGACTAAACCTGGTATGACTCAGTTTGGTTTGACCCTCACCCGGTCAGACCCACTCTAGCCGACAACATGTCAAAGGGTTTTGACCTAAACTAAATGTCGTATGGTCCCTTGATTGGACGACCTATCGCCCGAGCAGCTAGCAAATGACTTGTCGTCTGTTGGTTCATCTTCTTTATCCAGAGGTTGAAATCCTAGTTAGCAATTGAGTATTCCAGCTGGTGAATCGCCCACCAATCCATACAAAAATGCTCACCCGTTCACTCGCATCAAAATCCAACCTTAATCACACCAAACACACCCGAGAATCTCAAGTTCAAACAAGGAAACAAAAATTTGATTTTTTAGACGGAAAACTCACCAGAATCATTAACTCACACTCCGATCTCATACGAAAACCTCTCTGTTGGATTTGCCTATTCTGATCGCACTCTCCCCTAGCTTCGAATCAAGTTTTGCTTCCTTAAACTCTAAATGTACAAAATCCGGATATATCCCGATTTTTTACCATCTTCAGGCAAACGACGGATGGGGACAACGGAGCCCCCGTCTTGATGCTGAACGACGTCGTTTACAGAAAACGACATAAGCCCCACCCGATGATCAAAACGATCGGGCATGCTGTTGTTATGACCATTTTGTTCAAATCGACGCACCAGACCATCATTTTGATTCAAATAAATATAATATTAATTTATTTAAATATTAATATAAGAATAAAAAATATAATTTATTTAAAATTCCTAATACTTTGTTAAAATCATTAAATATAGTAAAAAAATAAAAAAATACCCTAAAAATTTTTATATACTCCTTATAAATAGTAAAACCTAAATGAACCTGAATTTCTAATTTCTCATATATATATATAATTTAATATAAATTTTATTAAATTTAGAAAATAACAAAATATATAATTAAATTTTTTTAAAATTTTTAAAAATTTTCTAATTCAAATTACCCAATTCCAAGCCTACCTAAGGTCTTAAATCTTCTCAGACAATGAAAAGTTACTTAATCCTCATTAATGGTCCTCACATACCATGTAAATTTTACCCCTGATTACTTATATATATATAGCTAATCTTGTACAATATCTTCGATGTTTATCTACCCAAACGTACGACACAATGTTCAACTATCATTGAGTCGGAAAGAAATGCAGAGATTTAATTTTTTTCATTTCCTCCTATTTTCCTAAATTATTATCTTAAAAAAATCTAAATCTTCGCATGTCTTCTTTCAAAATGCCTTGTAAATCCTTATGTAGATAATCCACTTTTAAAATATATCTAATTCAAAATATTTATTTTCAAAATAATAAATTTCTGGGTCAAATAAATACTGTAAGTTTTGAAAAAAAAAAAAGAAAAAGAAAAATATCTAGATTGATTTCCGGATTGGTCTACGAGTAGAAACACATTGGTTATGGAGCGCAGACGTATAATTTTTCGTGATATTATAAATCATAGTTTGTGATACCTATAGGAATCGGTCCAACAAGCCATTGATGCGTATGTGGGCTTCCAAACCAATGAATGGATGAATATTTTTAATATTTTTAGTATTGGCATGCAAGAATTAACATGATCATGATTAAGTTAAAAGAGAATGAAATGAAAAATTAAATGATCACATGTGATATGAAATGGCTAAGTAATTCTTGTGTTGTCTGCTATGTTATGAAATGCATCGATATGAGTTGCCATTGTATGCTATGTTGAAATTGCATGTTTGTGTTTTGTGATGTGTTAGGTTCGAATGCATGTTATGGATTGGATTTATATATATTCGGGTATGAGTATGCAAAGCACGAAAGTCGCATCGGGTGACCTATGCAACCCTTGAAAGTTCACTAGGTCTGGTAGCAAACGTGGAGATGCCAAGTATGAAGCTATAAGGCACAATAGGGATTACATGAGCAAATCGACAGATACGAGATATGATCCTGTAAAGTGGGGACTACTTAGGTGGAGCTACCTAGGTGGAGCTACCATCACCTAACACTCCGACAGTTAGTGGTTTTGGGAAATGGTAAGTAATAACGAAGGTAAACAAGAAGTACCACTGACAAATCCCAGTCCTACTCCTGGCACTAGACGGACTGTGAGTTAATGCCAAGCTCAGTCACGGTCTCATTGTTCATGAATTTATTATATATGTTGACTGTGACTTGTTGATGCATTCATATAGCTGTGTGCCTAGTACTGTTTGTGTCTATGTATGTATTTTATTATACTTGTTTTTCCTGTATGCTCACTTGGCATGCTTTTGTAAGATCTTTTGATCTGAACTTGAACACGAATGGATATGATCGTGGCATCCCTCTGGACAGATAGATAGTCGAGGATCAATATGATTGGAGGTTAGGATTCTTTCATGGTTTCTAGTATACGCGGTACATGATATGTATTCCCCCAAATCTACATGCATGATATTTGAAATCAGAAAACTTTAAAAAGGATAAATTAAATATGTAAACATGAATGAAACTCCTGGGGTTTGCAATATCACCTAGAGACATTAGTATCTCTTATATATTTGCTGTACATTCTATTTAAATCTATATTCTATTGTCGACTCTATTATTAATTGCTTCATCCTAGCCTTGCAGGTTTACTATATGCATTGCTGGATATGTTGACAGTGTACACAGTGGGCATACTACGACTGTTGCGCGAAATTTTTTGGGTTTCAGGTCGTGACAATTTTCTTGGTAGCAGAGCCTGCTACTATCATTTCTTGAAAAGCGAAGTTGTTTGCCACTTCTTAATTTGAGCCATCATTCAATTAGCACCCTTGGGTGCGAAATTTCTAGTTATAGCAACATATATCTTTGATTGTTTTGGTCAAAGTGAATTATTTTGTCTTCCTTATTTGAATACTATAGTTTAATGATCATTCGAGTGGGTGAAAATTTTACGGATAGTGAAACATGTCTCTTTGGTTGTGTGCCTACTTGTGTCCGAGAATATATATCATTGACTATAAGGTTGTACTGTCATCTCATTGTCGTTCACCGGGTGACAGTCAAATTGAATTATTCTGTGGCTTGAACCTATCGATTATTTTTGGTTCAGTTTGCTTAATGTCTCTTGGAATTTTCTTTATACAAGACATTTGTTTTATTTAAAAATTATTGTGTTTCTTTCTTTGTCGAGCATACCAAGTTATGAGTTCCCTTGATTATACTATGAAAATTAAATAAATAAGCCAGATGAAGCTTTCCAACCGCTTACAGTAGGAAAAAATGCATTGTCTTTGAATATGACCACCATTAACCAAGTGAAAGAAAAATACATGTTGAGGCATTCATTGTATGATATTCTATACAGAGGAAAATCATGTACATAGTATACTAATAATTAATTTTAGGTAAGACTGTCTTGATGGAGCTACTAGTGTTTGAGAAGCTACAAATGAATTTGCAAAAGTAATGACGTAATCATCATAGTAGTGATGTGTATGATATTAGTTGGGTCTTATGGATCAGGTAAGAGGAAAGCCTACCTCTAGTATAAGGAATGAAGTTTGATATGCAATGTGCAGAGCTATAAAAAAAATGGTGTGGATTCACTTATTATGTTGTGATTGGTAGTTTAAAATGATGATATGATTGTCGCAAGTTGCTTTAGTTATAGCTATCTCTCAGGGATGAGGATTAAACCATTATCTTTGATTATATACCCTTTATATTGGATGAACCAGTGGATATAATGGGATTAGTCATTTAGTACCAAGGTTGAGTATTGGAATGAGATTGGAGATTCAGTAAAGACTGACTTTCTCTCTCTTTGAGCTTCTAGCTCGAGTGTATTATTAAGATATACAAGTTACTAAAGAGATAGTGTTATTTATACATTTGAATTTGATAGGGAAGACTCGAAGTAGAATTGTGTTGAGTGTGAGGTGAGAATTTTAGGTTTTGATTGAATATCATTAAAATGTCTCATATTCTTGATATGCAAAGTGATCAATATATAGTGATTGATGTGAAAGGTTATTATAATGAGACCAAAGTGTGATATCTTTAAGTTTTATTTTGTTGGTAAAAAGTAAGGCTAAGAGTGGAGTAACGCAGTTAAACAAGGTGGTTATTTTCTTTTTGACTATAGAAGAGTATCCCCGCCGATCGCAGGACTGATATCTCCCCAGGCCTCGATTAGGTACCACTATTTCAAGTATGGCGCCCTCCCAATAATGGTTGCTCCATACGCGTCCCCGAGGGTTCGAACTCAGGTCGCTTAAGGGGAATCCATCCCATGCTGCCACTGGACCCAACATATGTTGGTGAAACAAGGTGGTTATTAATGCAAGTCATAAGTATTTGCTATTGTTTATAATTGTATATGGCATAAAGTGAGATATAAAGGTGATTGTGTTACACCAATGGGTGAAGGGATTGTAGTAGAATGCCACTTCTAGCTTATGATTGAAGTTAATATAGAAGTTGAATCGACATGCGAGACTATAAGATTCTTATACAGTACTTGCTATCTATACTGTGTGAATGGTGATTGATGTTATGTGATTGAATAGAATACATAATCAATTCTTTATGAGAACAATGAGAATATATCACCTATAAATGATTTTTATGAGTATGGCAGTGAGCTAATTGCTGGATGTATTGAATATAATTATGTAATGTTGAGTTACATTATAAGGAAAGATGAGAAATAGATTGATAAAATTCCTTAGTTGAGGTTAAGGTATTTGATATCATACTGGGTGTATGCCTTTGATAGTTAATGTTGTTTGGACTGTAAGTCGAAGTAATGGTTGTAGTGGACATGGAGGGTAAAGAGTATGCAGTTGAAGGCTGTATTTGTCAATACGAAATTTAATTTCGTTAAGAGTAATCTCAATCTAAGTAAGTTTCGAGGATAAAAATTTTATAAGTTGGGTAGGATGCGAGATCTAACCCTTTTGGGCTATTTGGGCCGGAGGCCTAATCAAATTTTTGACGATGAAATTAATGGGTGTATCATAGATTGGATTTGTTACGAGTTTAATGGACTATTTTATTGCTTGTGAATGGTGATTGGAAATTGCTCGATGATTTAATCAATTCGGGCCACGAAGCAGTCTTAGGGCTCATATGATATGGAACGACTTGTGGTGAGGTTTTGATATCCTTATTTGCTTTCGATGAGTCATTGGTGTCAGTTTGAGGATTTGACTCTGAAAAAAGACTATCAGAGTGCGTTTTTTTTGGAAAATGAGACTTAAGAGTATTATGGTCATTTTACCATCCGGTACCTGCTATGGTTAGAAATATGAGTTTAGCGACATGTATACTATTGGAATATGTATTTTTCAGACTCAAAGGGGTTTCAGTGATTCTATATTCGATTAAGTATATTTTTGGAGATTTATTGTAAATAATGAAATATTATTCTAATATAACTATTTTGTGGACAAAAAATTATATGATGAGTTTTAATAATATTTTTGATATTTTAAGACCTTGGGAGGTCTACTAATCATTTATAAGGGTTGAGAAATTTTCTAGGAATTTTCGGATGAATAATTTTAATTATTATGATTTTGCTAAGGAAAATCAAGGGATATTTGATTTTTAATAAATTTTTTGTTAATTTTAAAAATAAATTTCTAATTTATTGGATAGTACTGGTTATTAGGAGTATATTTTTTGATATTTTTTAGATCATTATAGAATTTATTATAAATTTTTATAGATTAATTAGAATTATTATATTATAAATATATAATATTATAGTATATTATAATCACAAACCAAAACGACAGACTGTGATGTCGTTTTGGCTAAGATGGCCAAAACAATTCAAGCCCATGTCGTTTGGGCAATGAACATAGAATAGTGTGTATTTCAGTTGAAACGTTGTCGTTTCGGGGGAGGCTTGAGATGATTCCGTTTTGAGGAGGAAACTGGGTGCCGCCTTACCCTTCCCGTTTCCTTCCCTTTTATGGTCATATCACGGGATAAAATCTCATTTCATGTTACCCCGTTCCAATATGTTCCAAACCCCAATTTTTTGTGTAGGAGCTTTATCTTAGCTTCTGCTTCCTTTCGCACTATTTCCATGATGTATCTGGTCTACTTTTGCTGGATTTAGATAAATATTTTACCTTGAAATCCGGGTTCTTGTCTTTCCTATTCGCTGAGTGTTATTAAGTGTTATTGAATGATATTTATTTAGTTAGAATCGGGATGAAGTGATTAACGTTATGGGATAGATTTTGTGGAGTGTTGTTGGGTAGAAAAGGAGATCGACTTCTGGTTTAGTTGCAGATTTCGGCTTGGATGGAGGTAGGAGACGACCCCGGATTACATGTTGTTTGGAGGTCATTCAGATGACATGTCAGTTGTAAAGGAGGGCAGAAGATGTGTCGCTTGCATGAGTAGTCGACACGTCGTTCATAGGGCGTGACAGGGCAACACCCGAGCTTGTGGCTTGGCCGATGTGGCTCGCGTGGAGTGAAACGCCTGTCATGAGTAGGTAGCTTCAAAGATTGGTTCGAATGCTCCCAGGAGATGACAAGTGGCACATTTTGGTTGGCTGGAATTAAAATAATTACAAAAAATGGAAAAAATAGGCAAAAATGATAGAAAATTTTAAAAAATAATAATAGAAAATTGATAAAAATTACAGAAAATACTAGATTGAATGAGGAATGTAGTGGTTAAAAAATTATTGAGTTTGGAGTTGATATGATATGATAAATAAATTGTACAAGTTTTTTAAAAAAGAAAATTTTCCGATTTGGTTTCGTATTGATTTAGGAATAGAAACTCGTCGATTAAAGGGGTTAAACGCGTGATTTTATGTTTTATTATGAATCTAGTGTGATTTCTGAAGGTATTCGATATAATAATGCATAAGTGGACACCTAAAAGTGGCAGGACTTTGAGGAATTGGTCCGACAAACCATCTATGCATGTGTGGGCTTCAAAACCCATGAGTGGATGGATCTTTTTAATATTTTGAATATTGGCATGAAAGAATTAGCATGATCATGATTAAGTAAAATGATAATGAAAGAAAAATTAAATGATTGCTTGTGATATGAAATGGCTGAGTAATTCCTGTGTTGTCTGCTATGCTATGAAATGCATCGATATGAGTTGCCATGATATGTTATGCTGAAATTGCATGATTGTGCTTTGCCATGTGTTATGTTGGAATACATGTTATGCATTGGATTTGTATATATTTGGGTATGAGCATGCAAAGCACAGAACTCACATAGGGTGACCTATGCAACCCTTAAGTGCTCTCCCGGTCTGGTAGTGAGATGTGGAGATGCGAGATATGAATCTATAAGACGGGATAGGGATTGTACGAGCAAGCTGATAGATATGAGACATGATCATGCAGAGTGAGGGCTGCTTAGGTGGAGGTACCATCACCTAACACCCCGATATCGTTATTTTTTTTGGGTGATGGTAAGTAATAACGAAGGTAAGCAAGAAGTACCACTAACAAATCCCAATTCTACTTCTGACACCAGGCGGATTGTGAGTTAATGCCAATCCCAGTCATGGTCTCATTGTGCATGAATTTATTATACGTGCTAACTGTGACTTGTTGATGTATTCGTATGCTTGTGTGCTCAGTACTGTTTATGTGTATGCATGTGTTGTATTATATGTATTTTTCTAGTCCGGTCAGCTGGCAAGCTTCTGCCAGATCTTTTGATCTGAACTTGAATAGAAATGGATATGATCGTGGCATCCCTCTTGACAAACAAATAGTCAAGGATCAATATGATTGGAGGTTAGGATTCTTTCATGGTTCCTAGTATACACGGTATATGATATGCATTCCCCTAGTCTACATGTGTGATATTTGTAATCAGAAAACCCGAAAAAGGATAAATCAAATACATAGACCATGTATGAAACTCCTGGGGTTTGTGATATCACCCGGAGACATCAATATCTCTTATATATTTGCTGTGCATTTTATTTAAATCTATGTTCTATTTTCGACTCTGTTATTAATTGCTTTATTCTTGCCTTGTAGGTTTACTATGTGCATTGCTGGATATATTGACAGTGTATATAGTGGACCTACGGCGACTGTTGTGCAAATTTTTTTGGATTTCGGGACATGACCGCGGGTCCTTACTTGGTTTTTGGGAATGATTTTGTAAGGACCCACTCCCAGAAATCAGGGCCCTTAGTGTAAGGATCTGCTTTCGGTAATGGGACCCTCACCGCTGTGTAGCCCCGATCGACTCAATACGTGGATCAATCGAGACCACACAAGGCTCACGTTAACTTTTTGAAACCAATAACCCAAAAATATATACCAATTTGAATTTTTATGTCAAAAGGAGCATGACACATTACATAATACACTCGGCATAAATAATCAATGGAGTATGCAACATATATAGTGGAAGTCTTAAACTATATATAATTGGCCACACGACCCCAAATATGCAACATACTTAGACCATACACACGATCTCATATAGATCCACAGAAAGTCCCCAAGGCACGCATCTCATAACATAAACGGGAATCCAATTCATACATGCATATCCATAATCAATTTCTGAACACTAAGCCCACAATGGCTCTAAAACAACACCATAGTCCATATCAAGTCATGCATAACACAAGAGTATGAAGATGGTAAAACACAAACATATTGAGCCTCCAAAACCTGCAAGTGCAATAGTCCTAAGTCCAACACCAGGAACTCAACCTCGAAAAAGGCGGCTACAAGCACACGAGCTAGCCCTGAAAAAATTAACGAGAGGAGGGTGAGATCAAAAAACTTCAGTGGGAGTTACAACGTCATAAGTATATCTAGTGAAATAAAGGCATACGGAAAATAAGATTATAAAACAGTTGATTCAAACACAATTATAGTCTATGCATTCTAATCATGCACCCAAGGAATTCCATAAACAATGAAACAGAATGCATGAATTATAAAACACAAAGAAAACTATAGATCCCAATAGGTTTCATAATTCTATAGTACTCATGAATGTCACATAGGCTACTATGTCCCAAAAACCTATCGGGTCGGATCACAAACCACCCTCAAGTCACCTCCGCTAAAAGATAACTGAAAGTCCACTAGCAGTTAAATTTTCACTTTTAAATATGTATAAACCCCATACTACCAGTGTTATCCAAAATTGAGTGGAGAAAACACACTATGACACTCAATAACCATTCCATACATATGCATATACACATAGCCTGCTAAGTTATAGCAAAATCATGCGACCTGCTAAGTCATAACAAATTCATAAACACGAAATCCATCCATACAACAACAATAGGTAAGGTAACTTTCCTCTTTGCTGGGATTCCGTATACCTACCATGCATTGGGCAAGCGAAATCGTCAATTCCAGGTTACACCTAGGAGAATACTTATATTGTATCTTTATAAAACCTGAAATGCATGTAATGATCAAGTATGCATCCTCACTATTAGTTCCAAAAAAATCAGGGTCATATTTCTCAAGACCTCACAACACTCATAGATGTATGACAAAAGGTTATGCTCATCATTGGACTTCACTCGGAATGAAATCAGGGTTTTATGGGAAATTTTGCACTAACTGACCGGCCCGTGTAGCTTGACTGATTGGTCGGTGGGCTCTTGATAGAAATTCTCATATGCACCAACCGGTCAGTGTGCCTTAAATGACCAGTCGGTGGGATCTCAAAAGGATTTCTTACATGCATCGACCGGTCAGTGAGCTCTTGGCAAGGTGCTCACACATGTTGATTTTCTGGTCCTCACTGGTTTTCTCTCAATCTTTGGTGCCAAATCTCACCCAAATCTAAAAATCTCAACACCCACAATGCCAACACACAATAAGCCCACCAATCAAGGTCTCGAATCTAGGAACACACTCTCAATTCGAAGGTATATTGGTCACCAATAGTGCATTAATCACAATCAGTATATGCATAAGTCACGCCGAGAACAATTGATGCATAAGTAATATTGGAATAATTGATTCAAAAATTACATGGTAAATATACAATGAACCTAGCATGATCATCATTCACAATGCATGTATAACCTCTATTCAAAACCAGACATTTGATAATATTTTAATTCATAAAAAATAGAGCATTTTCGTTTAGACGAATGAAATATAAACTCCCATCTCTTGTCACGCAGACGACTCAACTACAATACGCTTGCCCTTATCAACAACTTCAACACCACCTAAGCACACAAATATAAGGCTAAGCACGAATAGAGCACAAGGAAAAGAATTGAAAAAAACTGAAAAATAAACCTAGAGACCCTAAAGACTCACAACCTATCATACAACTCACACTACAACGTATTTAACTCACTAACCCAGAATTTCTGACAAGAGGATGAACCATCCTCTCCTTCATCATGCCACTCATGGCTCAACATCAACCTCCAAGCTCAACCATCAACACAATTGGGTTCCTTAACCTAGCAACTTCCTCCTCAATCCACAGACAATCAAACACAAACAAAGAACTCAATCAATTCCAGCAAAATCACAAAACCCATATTTACCAAACATACCATCGACAACTCTAATCATTCACCCAAGAATCAATTGATACTTCCAGGCAATCCAATCCATCACAATAACTTAGAAACATCAAAAGCAACCTACAAGAACTAAAATCGACCAAAGAAACTAGGAATTAAGGCACTTACCACCAAAATCTTCTAATGTGCCCTAACAACAAGAATAATAAGAAATCTTCTCTTCCAACCAAAACTAACAGTGAAAATTGATTGTGGGAGGTTAGAAATGTGATTAGAAACAAAACCCAAAGGTTTTCTTTGAAGGAAAATAAAAAAGGAGAATTTGGGTTCTTTGGAAGGGAGAAGAGAGAACTTGTGTGAGGGAGAAGGGGGCAGGTAAGGGTTCCAGATTTCCAACACTTAGAAAAATTCTAAGTGTTGGTTTGGGCTGCCGTTTTATACTTCGACCCAAAATCCCAGAAAAACCTGACATGAGATGATTTATGGCCTGTTAAGTTCCGAATATGCCACGAAAATGTTTAAAACTATAAAACAAAAAAAATGGACTTTGAATGTTTAGTTAGGCTCAAGAAATAATAAATAGACTCAAAGTGGGTTAATCAGCCCAAAAGCCCATATTCACTCAAAACAGACTCGAAACCGGCCCAAATCGATTTTCACTGACTCAAATCTCGAAACTTGACCTAAAACACTCGCTACACACCTAGGCTTTCTATAACTGTGTCCGACCTAAAGTCAATGCTTGGGTCAACTCTCTTGAGTCAAACATCAATTGTCAGTCAAACTGATCAAACCGAGAAAAATCACGTTCTCTCACTGAATGATCTCACTAACAAGGAACTCGGAGGGACGAGGTCTCGCACTTATCGCTATGAAACTCAGACTAGCCCAACAGGTGGACCAATTAGGATTGCACAAGGTTAACTAACTTTTTAAAACATATTTCCCAAAATAAATTGCATTTAATTTGAATAAAAATGAGTTTGTCCAATTGTCGATTAACTTGTGGCACAATGAAAAATAACCGGATCAACTTAAAACACAACAAAAGTATAAAAAAGTTATCATTTAAAACAAGTGATGTCCGCTGCCACTAAAGTGTATATACATAACTCAAAACAAGAATGCAATGTATGAGATGTAAAATGTAGTATAGAAATTAGCTCACTAAGTTTATAACACGCAGGTAACAACTGAACACATGGGCTATTCATGCCCTAAAACCTATCGGGGAGGATAGGAAAACACTTCACAAATCACCCCTACAAAACGGAAACTGAAAATTGGCAGTGTTTGTTTAATTTTAAATATATATATATACGTAACCCCTACTACCAGAGCTATCGAAGACTAGTCAAAGAAACATATAACAGTCATACCTGTCTCTAAGTACATAATTGATAGGTTTGCAAAACACGTGTAAGAAAAAAGGTAACATTATCCCTACACCTCCCAAACTGAAAAGTAACATTCCTCTAACATTGGATTTCGTATACTTACCTATCTTTGGCCAAACAAACATAACTGTTTATAGGATACCAAACTCATACATATGTAGAATTCAGAAATATGTTTATACAACCAATGTATGCTTATAAAATAGTGGTATGTTTACAAAATAGTGATAGGGGCAGTGCAACAGAAACATCCTCAAGAATACCCGAGAAAAACTCAGCTTACCAGACTTAATCTCACATCAATGAATACTTACTAGGTATAAGAAACTCACTTACTGAAAGTAAAACTAACTTACTAAAACACTTAATTCTCTTACAAGGCACAAAACTCATTAACCAACTTTAAGAAACACCATCGAGTAACCTCAAGAAAATGAACCGGTCCAAAATGAGAAGGAAAAATAGACTGGTAGGATAAATTTTGGTCCGACCGATTGGACTGACCAAATCGACCAGTCGGATGGACTCCGAATGATCGGTTTCTTTATTCTGATTGGTCGAACTACTTAGTTTGACCATTTGGTCAAATTGACCTTGAACTATTAGACTCTAAAGTCTGATTAGTCAGACTTAACATACAGACTAGTCGGACTCTAATGTCCTACAAATCAGACTTCTCTCTCTGATTGTTCGGAATACACAAGTTCGTCTCGATCGCTCTAAAATCTCTACTTCATTGAGTGATCGTCCTTGCACATGCAGATGACCAATCGTACAATAACACATGATTGCATGTGCACCTAATAATCTCATGATTACAACCTCGATGTAACCCACATAGCACACAAATTCCAATTGTGATTTACTCACACCTCTAAAGACACGCACACCGACCTCAATAACCCATGAATTATATCATGGCCTGATTCTCAAATTATCCTTCAAACTCATAACTTTTCTAATAATATCCAAGATCCATTGCTCACTAGATGCATAAGTTACATAATATATGAACACAGTAACCAAATAACTGACAGACTCATAAGGAAACATGGAAATCATGCAATATAAGTCTATAGTGCAAGTCACACAATGCAGGATATATGCCTTTGTTCAAAACCACACGATTGATACATTTTAAATATAAAAACAAAAAAAGTTTTCGATCAAACCGAGGATACATAGACTCTCACATATACAGAAAAATCAGTGGCAATGCCTTTGCCCTTGTCATGTGAACCTAAACCATCTGAATAAAAAAAATCCAGACTGAGCTAAAAAAATGGACACAAAACAATAATTAAAATCAGAAAGGAGCCCTTTAGACCACTCTTTGACACTCGGACACCCACAAACAAAAATAAAGATTTTTACTTGCAAGACCCTAACAAAAAATCAAACTTGAAAAATGCCCAGACTGATGAGTATAGTGGAAATCAATTTGTGAGACTCATATCCTCCATAGGGTATAATTCCTAAAAATCCACAAGTCAGAAATAGAACTCAGGTATCGGTGCAACTGAAATGACTATTTTTCCCCTGAAAAAACGGATAGATGCATGATGGCTTAAAATGGTTGCTACCAGATATTTCCTATTTTAATTCTGGTATTTTTATATTAATTATCCTTACTTTTATCCCTTATTATCTAAGGTATTAGATAATTCTTTCTTTTAAATAGAATATTTCTTTTAATAGAATTATTCTTTAATTATCCTTTTAAGCTTAAAAGTAGGGAAGTATCTCTTAGCTAAACCTCCTTAGACACCTATAAAAGAGTGGCCATCCTATCCCACCTAAACATACCATAACCCACCTAAAAATTTTGAAATTTATTCCCTTCCTCTCAAATTCCAATTTTTGCCTAAACCCTAGCCGAAACTCCTTGATCTTCATCTTAGCATAACTCTCTCATCCTTTATCGGATTTCTGCAAATAATAGCTTCTTCAAAAACTCTTTCTGTCGTCTTTCCAAAAATGTTGAGCTTTTCATCTGGAGGTTAGTTTATTGTCAAAAGTTAAGTCATAATTCGGCAGAATTGCCAAAATCTTCTTGAACTTCAAAATAGTATAACTTTTTAATCGCTTATCGGATTCTTGTAAATAATAGCTTGTTGGAAAGATCTTTCCATTCTCTATCCAGAAATATTTTGTTTTTTGTCTGGAGGTTAGTTTTTCTTTGTCGTAATTTAGGTCGACAGGATTAGGTTTCAAGATTGTGTGATTCTGCCTTCAATTGATTTATGTTATTGTTTCTCTTGTTTGTATGATTGTTTAACATCCATTCATGATATAAAATAATAAATTCATCCTTTGAATCTTCCCTATTCATGAAATCAACATGCCGTACCTTTGCCTTATTGATGCCTATCTTGATCAATTGATTAACCTATTAGATTCTGATATTGTTTCTTTTGATTGTACATATTATAAACCTCATTCTTTTCTTAATTTCATGAAATCACAACCCGTAACCTCTCTAATGTTGAAATCTCAAGTTGCCCTATAAACCTTAAGGTGTTGCCGAAATTTGTATATTGAATTAGGGTGAATAATCAAGTTGATTCTTACTGAGTTTTTGGCTATCATATCACGCATTTAGGGGAAAGATATTGCTACATCCGAATTATTGGATTTTGGTAGGTTGATTGGTAAGGATTCCCAATGCCTTTGGTTTTTAATTAAGTAGTCTTGTGACTTACTATATTGTGGTCTTTTCCTTGTGATTGTTTAGGTGATTCCGATCTTATTGGAAAGGAAAAGGATTGCATCTGATTTAGACACATGAGAGGTAGGATCCATGCCTAATCGGTTCCTTTGGTTACCCTATTGTTTGATTGTTTGAATATAATTGAATTCGATTTCCTATCTTGGTTATATGCTTACGGAATGTGTGATTATTATAATAGGGAATCTGGGAAGTTAATAGAAAAATAGGTTCCCTAATTTGGTTATAACTTTGAGAATTGATCTTTGATTTGTATTGTGATTTGATTGAGGATCCTTTGTTGTGATGTGTGTATGTGTGTACTATATGTGTATACGTGTATGTGCCTTGTTTGTGCTTTGTTTGAAGGATCCTTTTGTCATTGGCCATGCCAGGTAAGTATTGTTGCTCCTAGGGAGAGGGGAGATGCTTACCGAACCGGTAGGTCTATGGGTGGTTATTCCCAGCAAGAGCTCGCTGGATGCCTTATAGGCCGGTTCAAGTCCGGACGTCAAGAAGCCTTGTAGGCCAGTTCGAGTCTGGACGTCAAGATGCCCTATAGGCCAGTTTAAGTCTGGACATTATGATGCCCTGTTTGAGAGTGACAGGATGACTTGTATGCGCTGCTGCAAGAGTGCTCTTATGCCAGTTCGAGTTTGGATGTCGGAGACAACTGAAAGGTTTGTTGTAATATTGATTATCTAACTGTTTTATCCTTTTTGCAGCATAGCCTTGGACAACATGGGCATATAGGGACAAACCTTGGTTTTTAAAATCAGATTATGTATAAGCTGCCTGTGTGCTTTTGAATAAGAAGTGTTTTCAGTCTTTCCCCTTGTTTTCTACCAAATTCGGCCTACCCTCATATTGTGTGTGCTTGTGATGATTTCAGCCCCTAATATGTGTGTTTGATGCTTGTGGTTTTAATTAGATATCTTAGCTAGTTTTAGGTGTTGATCTTTTGGTTATTGGGAGATGTTTGATTGGGAATCCCTAGGACTTATGATGCTGTGACCCTACTGAGATTCTTGTAATCTCATCCCTTCTTTTCTCCCCCTTTGCAGGCTTAGGTGTGTGCTTTGTTGCTGGTACCAAAGGTGTGAGATCAAGGCTACACGGCTCATTTGCACCTCTTTCCTATTGAATGCGCATGCCAAGTCTTTGAATTTGTGTGGATTTTCATTCTGGCTTTTCAATCCTTGTCTCTACTTCATTGTTGCTTTCGAAATATACATGATACTATTGGTTGATATTTTGAGATTCCTATGGGACTTGTGTGTTATGTTTCCATTTGTTTTGAGTATTAATATAAATCTTTTGCTGATGTTTTCTTTCACTCCGTATAAGCAAGAAATTCATTAATGTATGAACATGCTCCAACCTTTAAATAGCATATAAATCAACCAATAAAATTAACAATTAGGTGACTTGAGCCTTGTGGGATTCAAATAAGACCTTGCGAGGGCTTATTTGGGTTTCACGGCGGTAAGGGTCCTAATAGGTTGGGTTTGGGTCCTCACACAATTGGATAAGAAAGAGAAGAGAATAAAGAATGGAAACAAGGAATACATAATTGAAATAGTAACAAGACGGAAGAAGGAACCGATGGTTTTACCCATGTGATGAACTTGCAGGAAAAAAACAATCAACTCCGGCACTCCAAATGGAAAAGAAATGAAGCAGGGTTATATGAAAGAAAATAAGAAAGATGGAGTGGCGTAGGAAATAATAAAGGAAAATATTGATGATTTTAGAGAGCAAGGAAATAATATGACGACTGATAAGTTATTGACAACCAAGGTTGAGATTATTTAGCCCGGGCCAGAACCCTAGGGATCGTGCCTAAAAAAAGTAGTCCAACCTGAAAAATAAGTAAACAGGCCTGCAAAACGAATGAATAGGCCTAAAATGAGTAAACCGGCTCAAATACGAATAGGCTAGCCCAAAAAATTACAAAATGAACCGAAATCCCACAGCTACTCAAAACGAGCCCAAAAATTCGATTAGGTTCAATATGGCAAAACAATTATTTTACTATGACTTAATTTTGACTTGGTCAGTATGTCAAATTGACGCAGAAACCAATCAAAACAACACTAACTTGGGCTGTAAAGGTGAACTCTCCCAGACAATATCTTATATGAAAGAGTTGGAGACGGTGTCTCCAGTTGAGTTGTTTCTCCAGGAAGGAGTCCTCATAGGGTCCTTACAGTGGTGGTATCGAAACATGGTTTTTACTAATTAATTTTACAATATTTTCAATTTTTTTTTTAAAAATTCACTACACATTCATAGTATCATTTAGACGTTTGTGTGTTCCTAGGCTTTTGTGTTATTGTGTATGTATGTTATTTTTGTCATTAATTGCTTAGCCCGTTATTATGCTTTGATGGAGTGCTTCACCAAGCCTGTATGGTTTAGTTTGCCAAATGGTTTGGAGTATTGCTTCGTAAGAGATAGGCACGTTGTGCCTACATGTATGATTTAGTTGTTGAGTGCAAAGAAACTAATCTTCAAGGGTTGCACAGTATTTCTAGCCCACATTAAAGACACATCAACGGAACTGCCAGAGTTGAGTTAAGTTCTAGTTTCCAAAGACTATCCGGACGTATTCTAAAATGATGTTGTCGGTTTAGTGCTTGAGAGAGGAGTTGAGTTCAGGATCAAGTTTATTCCCGAAACGAATCCGATATCCGCTCCACCAAATCTGATGGCTCTTGTTAAGATAAAGGAGAAGAAGACCCAATTGAAGGACTTGGTGGATAATGGATTCATCAGGCCTAATGTATTGCCATGGGGAACACCGGTTCTGTTTGTTAAGAAGAAGGATGGTTCATTGTTGTTGTATAATGATTAATGACAATTGAATAGGGTGATTGTGAAGTGCAAGTATCCGCTTACAAAAATCAATGATTTCTTCCACCAGTTGTAAGAAGCATAAGTGTTTTCCAAGATTGATTTCAGGTTAATTTATCAATAGTTGCGAGTTCGAGAGTCAAATATTCGGAAGACAATATTTAGGTCTCGATATGGGCATTATGAGTTCCTAGTGATACCGTTTTGGTTGAACAATGTGTTGAGATTCTATATGGACATGATGAACCAGTTTTTTCGGGAGTATCTCGTTCGGTTCATGATTGTCTTCACAGACAATATCCTTTTCTATTCGAAGATAGAGGACGAGCATTCCAAGAATTTGAGGACAGTTTTGGAGACAGTTAGAGCTGGGAAGATGTATGCCAAATTTTCTATGTGTGAGTTCTAGTTGTGAGAAGTCAGCTTTTTGGGATATGTCATATCAGCTAGAAGTGTACTGGTAGATCCTAAGAAGATCAAGTTTGTTTTGTTATGGGACCCTCCTTGCACTGTGGCTGAGGTGCAGAGTTTTCTGGGTTTAGCAGGATATTACCATTTTTTCATTGAGAACTTCTAGTTTTTAGTAGGTGTTGACATAAAAAGAGTTTACCTTTAATTCAAGTGCATAGTTGTCAACAAGTAATATAGTTCAGAAGAACGAGTGTCGATCCCACGGGAAAATACGTTTAAACCAATTAATTTGCCTATCCTAGTATTCTAGTTAAATGAATCGAATAGAATTTTAAAGAATATAAATAACAACTAAACTTAAACAAGGTGATAAATAAATTTGGTTAAATGAAATATGGTGAATTCAGAATTTGCACCTAGAATCTGTATCGTTTATTAAATTGGACGAAGTTCTTGATTCTTACTATCTAATAATACTTTCCCAGGCTACAATTGGCTAATCCTATGCTAATTCTACTTATAGGATTGAATAATTCCTAACCAATATGAACCATAGGTTTGATAGATATATTTCTTTTATTTCAATAGGCTGAACCTAGGAATTCTACCGCTTTTTCAAAATCTAAACTAATCTTCCAACCAAATTAGGTTCAACTAAATAAAGTGATCTAGTTCGTATTGGAGCTCAAGGTATAATTGATCTTCCTAACTAATTCATTAAGAAATCCCGACTTGAATTTAAGTTAGCATTTAGAAACTAAATTGACAAAGAGAATGGAAGAGAAGCAAAACAAAGTCAATTATCACACTTAAAATCAAAATAACATACCGTAATTTGATCTCTAAAGGATTGAGTCAACTAAGGAAAAATAATGTAAATAGTTTGTATGCTCTAAAAATAAGAACTCGATGATTCATAATACATTTGGGTATCTAGTTTTATAATAAAAAAATATCCGACCGGTCCTTGTAGATATACCGAACGGTCGGTGTCTTCCCCTCGTGTGACCGATCAGTTTCATCTAATTTCAACTTTGGAAATCTTTATCTTGCTGAACCGACTAGTCAGTGTATACAATCGAGCGGTTAGTTTGGTCCCGCATTGATGGTTTCAATCAGCCGACTGCTTAGTAATATATGTGAGGACCCGAATTCGGTGACTGGGCTCCTCACCGATGTGCAGCTCCAATTGGCCCAACTTGTGGCCCAATCAGAACCACACAAGGCTTAATTTGAAAATTCTTTTCCCAAAACATATAAAAATACATATAAATTTGAAACTTTAAAATGGAGCATGTAACTTTCACAAATCTTGGCATGACATAACCTGTCACGGAGTACAAACACAAACAGCAAAAGTTTTAAAAACACATACAACAGGCCACACGGCGCCAATCATGCATAATCATAAAAAGTCCATCAATCTCAAGCCCCAAAATATCAAAATGTGCCCAAGACACCCTGCTCATCTCATACATCAAATCCAAAAGCAGTATACATAGTCCAAGGTAAAAATTCAACACAACCCACAAAAGGTTCACATCAATCAATGGGCAAGCACGCAAAACCAAAAAAAAGCATGCATATCACTATCCAAAATACAAAGGAAAATGCTGAGTTTCCAATCGTGAAATATGCAGTAGTCCATCCCTTTGATAACCAGGAACCTCAACCTCAAAAAAAGCTTGAGATACGAACACTCAGACCTAAACCTGAAAAATAACAACAAGAGGGGGGGGGGTAAGATCTCGAGGACCTCAATGAGAGTTACCGCATTATAAATAATAACGGGAGAATATAAGCAATGAACTAAAACCATTTGAAAAAGAATAGTTGAAAATAAATATCATGTAATCCCATGCTAGCTAAACGTGCATCCAATCCACAAAAATAATACAATCCAATGCACATGTATGATCTCGTTAAGAATAAGTCCACAAACTCAAGTTCACACCCAAATGAGCTCACAACCCAAAACTCAGAATTTTCTCGGGCTAATATACACCCAAAGCATATTCGGGGCGGACCTCTGAACCACTCTACTAATCACCCCAGCAAAGAGCAATCGAGAGCCCACTGGTGGCAAATTACAATGCAAGTGGAAAATATAATCCCTACCACCAGTGTTGTCCTCGGAACACATGGAGAAAGCACACTATCACATATGTTCCACGCACACACAACTTGAAAAGCCCGAAGGCATATGTAGCCTATCATATCACCTACTCAAACGAGACGTACACAATCCATCCAAAGTCCTAGGCAAGGGACTATCCTTGTATCTAAGGATACTCATCCACTTACCTTCGCATTGGCCAAGAGCAATTCGTCAATTCCAAGTCACCTAGAAATCATATATATACATATTTTTACATTCCTCAAAATGCATATCTCTCATGAAAACTAATTAACAATATAACATGAATTCACAAAAATCAGGAAATATGTTAACAAAAAATCAATCTCTCAACTTAACAAGCTCAAGTGGTTCAAAATCAAAGGTCATTAATTCGATTTATTAAATTCTCACATAAACAAAGAATGAGTTCATTAAACTCAAGCTCACCTATAATACATCAAAACACAATCATTATGCTCAAAAATTTAAACATAATATTAGTGGATAAAAATCATGGCAAATATCACAATGAACCTAGTATGACATTCACACACAATGTAAAATGTTGCCACTACTCAAAACCAAGCATTTATCCAAGTTTGAATTTAATAAAATAAACAAATTCCTTGCATATGAATGAGACATAGACTCCCACCTGTTGTTGTGCAGACGACTCGCTAACGGCCACACTTTTGGCCTTCTCACAAGCCGAAATACCACCTAAGAATAAAAGCAAGCAACCAACTTAAAAATCATAATGAAAATAAATAATTAAAAATAAAATCTAAAACCCCAATCTATTCCACTCCCTAATACTCTACTAATCCTCAAGCACTCAATCCAATCAAAATCAACTACTAAATATACCAAAAACACCTCTCGAATCAAAAGCACCGTTTTCTCGACAAACCACTAATTTCACCTATAATTGCACCAACACAAAATCAACCTCCAGCAAACTCAAAATGATCAAACACAACCAACAACAACATTAATTTCATATATAGGCCTAAAATCTCTAAAAACACACCTGAATTCAACACACAAATACCCACACACCTCACAAAACTCATGGGAAACCAAAGCAAACCATCCAAGCTTGCTAGAAAACTCTAAAACATTCTAAGGCAAGCAAAAATTGACATTAAAAGGGAGGGAAGTTCGATGGTTACCTCAAAATCTGATTTTAACCTAAAATACCCAAATTCTCCTAAAATCACCACCAATCAATAAAACATCAGTGAAAATCTGTAGAGGGATGTTAGGATTATGATTTGGTAGAAGTCCCAAATGTTAATTTTAAAGAAAATTAATTTTGGGTGAAAAAAAGGCTTACCTTAGCTTGCGATATGAGAAGAAACTGAAAGGGGAGGGGACTGGGTCTGTTGGCTGCTCACGTGAGAGAACTAGTGACTAAATATAGGCATTTTTGTTTTTTTTAAAATTTGCATTTTTTTTTTCTTTTTTTTTTAATTTTTGAATTTAGAAAAACGTAGGGAATAACCATATGCCCCAAGTGGGCCAAAATAGGGTTTAAAGGCTCAAAATATAAAAATTAGAGTTTTAAAATGTAATTGAGCTCAGTGAATCGAAATCGGGACCATTAAAGGGAAATCGGCCAAAGGCCTCCAACCACTCAAAATGGGACTTGAAACTCACACTCGGATCAAGGGGATAGAGATGAATATTTTCATTGGACTCAGGCCTCAAATGACAACCAAATCAAACTAATTATCCTAATACACGTTAAAACTCTGAAACGACTGATCGTGCAAACTATCGTCACACTACCAATGAAATGACACTAAACATCCTAGACTTGACAGCTAGGCTCTATGACTATGTCCAGGTCACTTGATCAATGGGTCAACTCTCAGTCCACTGTCTAACTGGCTGGTTAAATTGGTCAACTCCGATTAGTCAACTGGTCACCCACTTCAATCAACCAATCCGAATGATTTGACTGTATCTAAATGCTGACTAGAAATTTTGAAGGACGGGGTCTCACAATATGTGTATGACCGGTCAGTCTTGGTTTGGCTTGTATCCCCAATTGAACTGATCGATTGGTGCAACTACAATAACTGGTTGGTGGGCCTCTGTAGGTGGTATATGACTTAGCACTCCTTTAGGTCATTTTTTATTTGAAATAGCTTCCTTACATTGATAAACTTGTACTAACACTTGTCCAACCACAACACTAGACAAACCATCAATAAATTCAATTTATCGACTCAATTATTCACTAAAACACAAAATGAATAGAGAATATAGCAGATGACCAATGTCAACCATAGGTCATCAAATCTCCTCAAATTTAAAACATTGCTAGTCTTTAGCAAGAATAGTTTGAAAACTTGAAACACATCGACAACAATACACAACACAATAGAGAGCCAGGTCACTTTTTCATACCTGATAATAAACATCCAATTCAGTAATTTCGGTCTATCACTTCTCACCCAAAATTGTAAAAATTCAATTCTCACATAAAGGAATTAGGATTTTCAAAACATCCAACATCCATGCACTAGTTCATCAAAACATTTAGAATGCTTATTGGAGTCTGGAGTATCAACTCACCTTAGTACCATATATTATTTCTTTCTTGTGCTTTAAAAATTTTTTCCATTTCAAATCCTTATATGCACAAGTTGATTCATTAATTTTTTTTCTCAGAAATCATGCACAAACAGGTGAGTCAAACTACTAGACTAACTAGTACTAACTCACCCTCCTAATTTTTCCTCAAACATAAACTAAATTGATTCGATGCTTCACTACTTTAAGTGTTGGTTAATGTCTTTTACCTAATGTCACCTTTAATTTTTAAAAACCAAATTCAATACAAAACCAAGGTATGAATTAACTAACCATATTAAACTAAATCCAACATCCCTTACTAGAAATTAAAAGTAAACCTCTGAGAATCTGGAACTTTCGAGTTACTTGGGCTGGAAAGTCCAATCAAAATTGATGATTTTAATAGGCCTTTGCCCATATTTTTATATCAATGAAAAATAATAGTCTAATTTTTGATGATATGAAGTTAAATTTTATTTTCGAGGAATTAATATACTTATAAAATATTATGGTTAATTATGGAATCGATGATTGAAAAATGAAGAGGTGAGATATAATGTTGACGTTGGTGATTTAGGATGTTGGATAGGTCCATTAAGCGTTTAAAAGTATTAGAAAAGTTTCATAGAATTTTCAGAATCGAAATTGATTTTTTCGTAATTTTCTAAGAATATTTGAATGAGGTATCTAATTGTTGGTAAATTATACATTTATGGAAAGGGTATTTTTCGAGTTTCAATGGATAATACTATTAATGAGGAGTCTATAGAATTTTTTCGTGTACTGTTCGGAGGTGTATGCTAATTTTTATGAATTTTTTATGATTTTATGAAATTAGTAAATAATTTATTAATTATTTTATATAATAATTTTTTATAATATTTAAAGAGAAGTGAAAAAGACAGTGGTCGATGTCATTTTGACCACTGTCAGATAAAGTTCGCCAATAAGGTATCGTTTTAGCTAAGCCTTTGAATTTGAAAATACTTTGCCAATACGACATCATTTCGTGTTCGTTCCTACACGACGTCGTATTGGTGTCGGGTGAGTCACACCCGCAAAAAAACTTTTGACCCACCTATAACCAGAGTGACTGGCTTCTTCTTCTATCGCGCAATAAGTGACCGGAGTAAACCGGAAATAGTCACGCACCCATTCTCGTCTCCAGACTTGAACACACTCAGAAACGTTGCCATTCTGCTTCCTGAGTGAATTCTGGTTCCATTCCGACTATTTTCGAGCCATTCCAGCAAGAATTATGGTGTGATTTGATTTGTTTCGATGAGAGGAACGTTTTGATGTTTGAGTTGTTAATTCATTCAGTATATAGAAATGTTGGTTATTTGAAAATTTAGGGTTGCAGGTCCTAGGGTTTTGGCTAGAGATTGAAGTTGACCCAGTTGAACGATGGGTCGTCTACTCCAACTGAAGTTTGATGCGTCGTTTGGTAGTGCAGGTGGACAACATATCGCCTACAGATGTAGGCGACTTGTCTTTTGAGGTGGAGACTTTGGCTCGGACCTGAGCCTAAGATATGGAAGACGTCGGACTCCCTGAAGTAGGCGTGTGTCGCCAATCTGGAGCATTGGGGTTACCTTTGTACGCGCCTGGTTTCGCCATGTGTCGCTCGGAGATTGGTCAAAAAATAATAAATAGTAGTAAATGGGAAAAATAGGCAGAAAAGAATAAAAAAATTGGGAAATATATAATAAAAATGAACAAAATTCCAAAATAATTATGATAAATACTAGAAAAATTAAGGAATCAAATGGTATGATTATTACATAAATCTAATGTGATTTGATAGATCAAATAATTAGATTAAGATCCAGAAAAAAAAAAAATCTAGATTGGTTTCATATTGATTTTCGGGTAGAAATGTGTGGTATCGAGAATACAGACTTATCGTTTTATGAATGATTATGTATTTAAGTATGTGCTAGTGAGGATTCGATTATAATTGCATTTATAGGTGGATACCTATAGGTGATTGGCCTAGAGGAATCGGTTCAACGGTAGAGGATCAAGTGTGGACACTTCAAACGTAAGAAAACCGTGAGTGGACGGACTCTTTTTAATACATTATTTATTGGAATGGATGAATAAAGTATGAGCATGATTAATTAGAAAAATAATGAATCAATGAACAAAAGTATTGTGTATCCTATGAATTAATTGTTTGTTGCCTGTTGCCTCATGCTCGATTATTGATATACCGTGCATTTATCGAATGTGCTGTGTGTGACAATTATGGAAGCGCATATGAAGTGTTTGGTACATTCAGAATCATAAGACAGAATTAAACATCGCAATAGCGTAAGATGACCTATGCAACTCTCGAGAGTTCTCCGAGTATTGTAGTGCAGCATGGATTCGCCAATGGAGGCATAAAGTGGGACGGGGTGTTTAATTTATTTAAAATAATTCAAAGAAATAGGATATCCTAATGAGGAGATCATGTAGGTGGAGCTACCATCACCTAACGCTTCAGAGTCATCAGTGGAACTTGGTTAAGAAGAGTGCATGTCCCATTGGAACTGATCGAGTTTAGCATAAGGGATAACAAGAGACATAAGGAGCTACATATAGAAGTGCCACTGATGGATCCCAGTCCTATTCTTGGCACCGAAAGGACTGAGAGACATTGTCAGCCCAGCCACGGTCCTGCTTGCTTGAGATATTACGTGCTGTATTACGTTGTGCCTGTGACCGTGCTGATTGCTATCATGAGTATGCATATGTTTGTTGTGTGCCAGTATGCCTATGTTATTGTTAAATGATTGCTTGTGTTTTTCTATACATATTTTTTCATCTGCTCACATGGCAGGCTTCTGCCACATTCTTGGCGTATGAATGCAGGGATAATCAAAGATGATTAGGATCTTACTCCCGGGCATAGCAAGAAAATGATTTATGATTAAACAACCATACTCGAGGTAATCCTAGGGAGCATTAAGTTCATAGTAATTCCCCTAGATTGTCTCAATATACTAAAATCAATGTAATCAGTCAATTCCTGATAAATTAAATATTCATCAATGACACTCGAATATCATCGTATCTTTTTTTTTAATTCCATTGTATGATATGTCGATAAATTGCATTATTATTATCTCCACTTTACTATTATATGATTAGTCTTATAGGTCTATTATATGCACTATCTTATGTCATGACAGTGTGTATCGTGGGCGTACTGGAGTTGTCGCGCAAAATTTTTTTTGAGATCTGGGACGTGACAAAACCAACCTTCTCAAACTTAAGTAAAATGGACGTCCATGGACATAACACAATCATCGAATAAACATATGAACTGATATTATAAAAAGATAACATAACATAAAGTCAAAATAACATAATAAGATTTAAAGAATTAAAGAAAATAAATGAAAAATAAAAAGAAAATAAAAGAAAAGAAAAATACTCCGGATAGCAGCTCAAACATCTCTGATGGCTTGACCATCATTGTCCCACTGTGATGGAGGAGCACCATCGGGATCCTGACATCGGAAACAATCATACATTCACTGAAAAGTCTCCCTTTGGTACCGCATGGACTTGGTCTGTTTGATCTGTCAGCTCTTGAGTAGTTTGACAGTGATGGCTTGGGCTGCCTGCATAATGAGTGCACCGATTGTCAGTCCTTGGTCAGCCCTCAACGCCAGCATAGTATCGGTCAGTACCTACTGTTGGCCTACTAATACCTACTGCTGGCTACTAATGCCTACTGCTGGCCTTCTAATGCCTATTGCTATAATGAAATCGCCTCCAACCGGGTTGTAATTTCATCACCCCTACCAACTGGCTGTGAAGATGATCCTATCTCTAGCTGACAAGTCTCTTGAAACTCTGTAGGTGGTGGCGTCGAGGGTGGTGTGGCAGCACCTACTCCAGTGTATACTCTAGTATAATATGAATGACAAGCACTTTTCTGCTGCTGAAAATCCAAAGCTGTCATCATAATCTTGAGGAAATGTAGGAATGACTGAAATATAATAAAGTTTTCAGTATTGGGAAGTACAGCTCCTCCGGAGGCACCACTCCTACCTCTAAACACAACTCCGAAATTAAATGTATGAATGGAAGATGTTTGTTAGTTTTCTGCTTCCAGGATAGAATCTTCCTAATAATAACCTTCCCTATATCAAATCTCATACCCATTACTATCTCTTAAAGGAGTAATGATGCCTCCTTGTTTATCTTATGATCCTGGGATTTGGGTTTGAGATTGTGTCCCATAAAATTCCTCCATAACTTGGTCTCCCTGTAGAAATTCGTCACAGTCACTGTACCACCTATTGGCTCCTGTACTCCCCTTCCCATAGTCAGCACATCATAAACCAACAACAAATCAAGCTCCTCCTCATTATCCTCCTCCACACGATACACCAATTCATGGTAATCATCAATAACAATGGTAGTAATGGGCTAAATTTTTTATCTAACCATCACAATTGACCCAATTGCATCAGGTAATCTTACATAAAACTCATAAATCAGTTCACAATATGCATATAAAGGAGTACAAACAAAAATTTTTTCCTAGCCCATCTTGCTGCATAATTACTGATACATTGACAGAAGGATAACTAAACCCCAAGCAAATCTGGCCTTGTAGTCGAATAAGCAAGACTTCTTTTGCTGGAATTGTCATCCCTTCTAGACCTTGTATTGGTTCTAAGTTGCTGTGGTCATGAACATGAAGCTGTCGAATTCCGGAGCTATCCTAGAGGAGGAATCCTGAGAAATAGAACCCCGGGTTCAGTTGGATGGCCATCGAGGAGGTGATGGGTCTTGAGCTACTCCCTTGATTCTACCCAATTTTGTAAGGATGGATAAAGAGAGGGAAAGATAAATAGGTTTTGGTTAGTGGTGAGGTAGGATATGGTGGTTTGGTGGCTTGATTAAGGTTAGAGGAGGAAGGAGATATTAGGGTTTGTAGAAAGGAAGGAGAGAGAAAGAGTGGAGAGGGAGACTTTGTGTTCCACTTTCACAACCAAATGATAGGCCTTACTAAAGGTGTGACTCCCAGTGGTGCCTTGTAAACTGTCTTGTATGCCCACAGTGCATCTGGTAATTAGTAGAGCAATATTTTTTTGTCAGGCCAACCGTCTTCTCTAGAATTCTTTTAATCTCCCTTTTAGAGACTTCTGCCTAACTATTAGTCGGGGGTGACAGGGAAGAGCCACCTTATGTTTAACGCATACTATTTCAATAGGATTCTAAATTGAGTATTGCAAAAATGACTCCCCTCATTACTGATAATAGCCCGTGGAGCTCCAAACCGAGTAAAAATATTTTTCTTCAAAAATCTTAAAACTACCTTGGCATCATTGGTTTTATAAATTTCAACTTCAATCTACTTGGACATATAATCAACTGCCAATAATATGTAGTTCTTTCCATAGGAAGAAGGGAGAGGACCCATAAAGTCAATTCCCCACACATTAAGCAGACATACTTCAAGCATATAGTTCAAAAATATTTCATTCATTCTCTCTATATTTCCAGTCCTCTAAAATCTATCACAATGCAGGATAAAGTTGTGTGCATCACAAAAATAGATGGTCAATAAAAGCCAGAATAAAGTAACTTAACTGCAGTTTTATCATAACCACAATGCCCACCATATGGAGAAGAGTGACACTACTTTAGAATATCTTTAAACTATTTCTTAGGTACACATCAGCTATTGATTTGGTTACTCTACTAGCAGTATAAGAAAGGATCTTCCCAGAAATAGAATTTGATAATATGAATGAACTTCTTTTGCTGTTGTCTGGAAAACTTAGAAGGTGTTGTTTTATAAACCAGGTAGTTTGCTTTGTCAATATACCAATGATCATAATTTTGAACAGCCAACACTTGTTCATTAGAAATGGATTCCCAAATCTCTGTGAGCTCTAAGACTTTTTGATTTTCTAATCTTGAAAAATTGTCAGCCAAGTGGTTTTCAGTTCCCTTGCGATCTCTAATCTCCAAATCAAGTTCCTATAGTAGCAATATCTAGCAAATTAGGCATTGCTTGACATCATTATTTTCCATCAAATATTTGATGGCGAGTGGTCAGAATAGACAATCACTTTCGACCCAATCAAATAGGATCAAAATTCGTCAAAAACAAAGACAACAACCAACAACTCTTTTTCTGTAACAGTATAATTCACCTGAGGTTCATTAAGGATCTTGCTTGCATAGTGAATTGGATGGAAGATTTTATTCCTACTCTGTCCAAGTACAACTCCTATAGCTAAGTCACTGGTATCATACATCAATTCAAATTCGTGCTCCCAATCTGGTGTAATAATGATAGAATCATTTACAAGCCTCTTTGAGATTTTTTCAAAAGTTTGCACATAGTTATGATCAAACTCAAATTTCTAGTCCTTCTTAAGTAAGTGGCACAGTGGCTTTGCAATCTTCGAAAAGTTGCTAATAAACTGTCGGTAGAAACCTGTATGTCCCAAGAAACTCCGAACAACTTTAATTGAAGTAGGGGTTGGTAATTTCTCAGTAGATTCAATTTTGGCTTTATCAACAGCTAATCCTTTTTCTGAAACCAAGTGCCCCAGAACTATACCCTCAGTGACCATAAAGTGATATTTTTCCTAATTCAACACTAGGTTTGTCTCTCGGTATCACTCAAGTCTACCCTCAAATGATCTAGACACTAATTAAAATTATCTCCAAACACAGAAAAATCATCCATAAACACCTCCATGTATCTCTCAATAAAATCAGTAAAAATGCCCATCATGTACCTCTAGAAAGTAGCAGGCACATTACATATCCCAAAGGGAATTCTGGTGAAAGAGAAATTCCCATAGGGATAGGTGAATGTGGTCTTATTCTAAACTTCAGAAGCTATGGAAATCTAGTTATATCCAGAGTAACCATCCGAGAAGCAATACAACTCTCTGCCAGGCAATTTATCCAACATCTGATCAATAAAGGGAAGTAAAAAAGGATTTTTGCAGGTTGCCTTATTGAACATACAGTATTCTATGCAAACTCTCCAACTTATGGCTATTCTGGTAGATACGAACTCACCCTTCTTATTCTTCACAACTGTGGTACCTCCCTTCTTAGGATCATACTGAATTGAGTTCACCCAATTACTGTTTGGAACTGGGTAGATGATCCCAACATCTAGCCATTTAATAACTTCTTTCTTCACTACCTCCTTCATATTAGGATTCAGACGCGTATAATGCTAAATTGAGGGTCTATGTCTGTATTCCATGCTAAGCTTGTGCATACAAAAAGAAGGACTAATCCCTATGATATCAGCTAAAGTCCAACCTATAGCTATCTTGTTATCCTTCAAAACTCTCATCAACTTATAGATACATTAACCTATAGCTAAAGTCCAACCATTCTCCCCTAGAAACTGGTATTTCAAATGAGAAGGTAGCTACTTCAACTCTAGGATAGGTTGCTCCTCTAGTGAAAACGTCAATCTATTCAATTTTCCTATGAGCACATCAAGTGTCTCGAACTGATTTCTCCTCCCCCCAGGCATATTATCCATGTTTCTAATGAAATCTACCACATCTTCATCCTCACTATCTTTTATACCAAGCAGGATGGCTTTTAAAGGGTCTAGGAACTCAAGTGCACCTTCTTTAATCCAGTGGTCTGATTCCCAAGAAGACATAACATTAACACTCTTATGATCATGCTGCTTCATAGGAAAACAAATACCCAAGGTAACCTGTTGGTCACCAACTCTCATAGTTAACTAGCCAAAATGCATATCAATTAAAACTCTCCTTGTAGTTAAGAATCACATCCTAAGGATATGTGGAACTGTTTTGTCTTCTTATATATCCAAAATAATGAAATCTACTGGAAAAAAAAACTTGTCCACTTTGATTAGAACATCCTCCACAATACCTCTTAGAAAGCCCAGGTTTATATTGGCACCCAAATCAAACAGTGCCTTGCAGAATTAATTTGCCCAAATTTCCACAAGAATACTGAAACGCGCTAGATCTTTATGCTTGGGGTGAAATTTTCTCTATATAATAGCCCTACACTCTTTTGTCAATACCATTGTCTTATAATCTCCAATCTTCCTACACTTGGCTAAGATGTCCTTCATGAACTTCACATACGATATCATTTGCTCCAAGGCCTCAGTAAATGGTTTGTTAATTTTCATTTTTTGAAGACTTCCAAGAAGTTTGCAAACTACTGGTCAAGTTGTTCCTTCCTCAAATGCCTATGGAAAGGAGGTGAGGGTAGATGCTCATTTCTCTACTTCTTGGGTGCTCTTTCTTCTGTCACTTCCACTGGTGCTTTAGACTACTCTTCTTGAACTTCCTCAAACTTGGGCTGATCATTATTCTGACTATGGCATGCACATTCAATAGAAAAGAGGTGCAAATTCGTCCAGTCGTGCAGCCTTGATCTCACACCTTTGCTACCAGCAACAAAGTACACACTTAAACCTGCAAAGGGGGAGAAAAGAAGGGATGAGATTACAAAAATCTCAGTAGGGTCACAACATCACAAGTCCTAGTGATTCCAAATCAAACATCTCCCAAACAACATCAGATCATTACTACTCATCTAAGGGTATTATGCAATTCAAGAATCAATCAAAAGGGTTAAGACGAAACTAAGGCTGAGGGTGGACTACAAACACTTCTGATAATCAGAAGTACACAGGCAGGAAAACTCATCAGGTTACTCTTGGCAGTAGGAAAAGGAAAGGCCATCCCCTTCCACCTGTGTTGTCCAAGGCTTTGCTGCACAAAGGGTAAATGGTTAGACAATCAATATTGCAGCAAGCCTTTTAGTTATCTCCCGATTCGGTAAACATATCTCCTCTCCCTAAGAGAAAAAATACTTACCTTGCATGGCCAGCAACAAAAGGATCCTTCAAACAAAGCATAAACAGGGCACATACACGCATACACCCATAGTACACGTATACACAAATCACAACAAAGAATCCTCAATCAAATCCGAATACAAATCAAAGATCAATCCTCAAAGTCATTACCAAATCAGGCAACCTATTTTTCTATTAACTTTCAAGATTCCCTATCATCATAATCACACATTCCGCAAGCATATAACCAAGATAGGCAATCACTCATATTCAAACAATTAAACAATAGGGTAACCAAAGGAACCGATGAGGCATAGATCCTACCTCTCACATATCTGAATCAGGTACAATCCTTTGCCTTTTCAATAAGATCAGAATCTCCTAAACAATTACAAGGCAAAGACCACACAATACTAAGCCATAAGACTACTTAATTAATAACCAAAGGCATTAGGAATCCTTACCAATTAACCTACCCAAATCTAGCGATCTGGATGTACCAATATCTTTCCCCTGAGTGCGTGGTGTGATGGCCAATAACTTAGTAAGAATCCACTTGATATTTCACCCTAATTCAATATACAAATTTCAGAAACACCTTAAGGTTTATAGGGCAACTTGGGATTTTAACATTAGAGAGGTTAGGGGTTGTGATTTCATGAAGTTAAAAAAGGAATAGGTGTTTATAACATGTACAATTAAAAGAAACAATGTCAGAATCCAATAGGTTAATCAGTTGATCAAGATAGGCATCAATAGGGCAAAGGTAGAGCATTCTGATTTCATGAATATAGAAGATTTAAAGGATAAATTCATGATTTTAAAATCATGAATGGACGCTAAACAATCATACGAACAAGAGGAACAATAACAGAAATTAATTGAAAGCAGAATCACATCATTTTGAAATGTAATCCCTCCGAATTTTGACCTAAATTACGGAAAATAAAAACTAACTTCCAGAATAAAATCCCAAGATGGCTGGATAGAGAACGAAAAAATCTTTCCAACAAGCTATTATTCACAAGAATCCGACAAAGGATGAGAGAGTTATGCTATTTTGAACTTCAAGCAGATTTTGGCAATTCTGCCGAAATACTATTTAACTATTAACAAAGAAAAACTAATATTTAGATGAAAACCCAATATGGTTGGAAATAGGATGAAGAGAGCTTTCCAATAAGCTATTATACGCAAGAATACGACAAAGGATGAGAGAGTTATGCTATTTTGAAGTTCAAGCAAATTTTGGCAATTCCGTCGAAATACAATTTAACTTTTAATAAAGAATAACTAACCTCCAGATGAAAAACCCAAGATTCTTAGAAAGAAAATGAAGAGAGCTTTCCAACAAGCTATTATTCACAACAATCCAATAAAGGATGAGAGAGTTATGCAAAGATGAAGATCAAGGAGTTTCGGCTAGGGTTTAGGCAAAAATCGGGAATTGAGAACAAATGGATAAATTACGAAATTTCTATGTGGGTTTTGATATGTTTAGGTGGGATAGGCTGGACACTCTTTTATAGGTGTCTAAGGAGGTTTAGTTAAGAGATAAATCCGTAAGTTTAAGCTTAAAAAGATAATTAAAGGATAATTATATTAGATGGATAATTCTTTTTAAAAAGATAAATCTATTAAAAGAGATATTCTATTTAAAAGGAAGAATTATCTAATACCTTAGATAGTAAGGGATAAAATTAAGGATAATTAATATAAAAATACCAGAATTATAATAGGAAATATCTGGCAGCAATCGTTTTAAGTCATCACGCATCTATTTCTAAAGAAAAATAGTCATTTCAGCTGTATCGGCTTCTGGACTTCCTGGACATCTAAACTAGGAAGGGTCGGGGTCTCACATCTGACTCACCTGAGTCTCCAGGTTTTTAAATATAGAGTCTTAAGACATAACAAACTGCTGCATAAGATCTTCCAAATTGCTCTTCTTCTCAGCTAGCTATGGATTCTGAATATTTGGATTTCCTTGCTGGTAACCTAGATTGAAACCTCCTCCCCTTTTATGATTAAGATTTGGATTAGGATGTGGATTATTATTCTTAAAAGTAAAATTGGAGTAATATTTATAATTTTCATTATAAGTGGTCCATGGATTACTAACATAATTAACATCTTCCACTGTCCCATGACATTGATAGTTGTTATGGTTCCCCCTACAATGATCATACAAGGCAAGAACTGGCTATTTTGCTAAACCACTACTAGTACTATGTAGTGACGTTTTATTCTGAGAAGTTCATGTGTCAGTGCAGACACCTCTGCAATCAATTTATTGATGGCATGCACCTCCAATTTCCCCAGAATCCTATCAAAATTTATATTAGAAGCCCAAGCTTGTCCTCCCCATGTTGCTTTCTTAATCAAATCAAATGCTTTACTAGCTTCTTTGTCAAGAACATTCCTATTGGCAGTTGCATTCAGCATAAACTTGTGCATTTCTGATAAACCTCTGAAGAAAGCATCTAACAGTAGAAAATCCAGAATGCCATGGTGATGACACTTCTTTAACAACACTTTGAATCTGTCATATGCTTCGTAAAGTGACTCCTTGGGCCGCTATTTGAAGTTGGTGATCTCAAGCCTCAACTGGGAAGTCTTTGCCATTGGAAAGATTTGTGCTGGAAAGGTATTCATTAGATCATCATAGGTTGTAATAGAGCTAGTGGAAATATTCTCCAACCACTCTACAGCTCTTCTCGATAAAGAGATGGGAAAATTTGAGAACCTAATAATTTTGATATACTTGAGCCACAAGCCCATTCAAGAACTAATGATGTTAGTGGGCCTTAGCCTATGGATCGGGATCGATTTTGGATTTAAGAAGAAAAGTTGGACTATTTTTTTGAAAATATTAATTTTGAAATTTATTGTAAATCTGAATTTTATGATTAAGAAATCATCAAGACAGTCCTAACGTGGATATTGGGATTCTAAGACCGTACATTGGCATGGTAATGGTATGAAAGGTTAAATAAAATTTTGAAGAATTTTTGGAAAAGTATTTGTAATTTTTATGATTTTTTTTTTAGTGATATTATAAATTTTTTGATTTTTAGTAAACTAAGAATTTATAAGAAAAATATGAATTGGCTTGATGGATTCCCTTAGTCATAAGGAATTTATAGAATATTTTGATGTATTTTTCAAAAATTTGTATAATTTATTATAAATTTTATACTAATTTTAAGAATTTTAAAAATATAATTATTATTAATTATATAATATTATATTAATTACTAATATAATAGTCAAATCTACGAGCTACAATGCCGTTTTTGCCGAGGCTGGTTAAAACGACAACATCCCCTGTCATTTTGATGTAGAAGAAACAACACCTCATTGACAACACTTCTAAACGTCGTCGGGATCCCTACCAGTCAAGAATCTTCTTGTACCATCTTTGAATAGAGACTATGGGGTAAAATCGGATTTCTTATGGGTTTGCTGTTCTTTGTGGATCTAACCACAAATGTCATGCTAGGAGCTTCGTGAGTAAATTCTGAAAACTTCTCAAACATTTTCATGTGGATTCTGACCTTTCCACGGTCAGATTTGGGTAAGATTTTAACCCAAAATCTTGCCGATTATTTCTTTTATATCTGTCGTTAGTTTCTTAAATATGTTATTGTTCTTGGTGTTAGATTGGGAATGTTTTAGGCATCGTTATGGTATATTTTTTATAAGGTATAAACATATGTAGGGTTGCTGGTTTAACTTCTGGTGGGATACAACTGACTGTCCGACAACACTGTGGTTGAAGATGACCTCCGAAGATATGTCGTCCAAGGCGTCTTTGTGTGATATGTCTTCTAGGGATAGTGTAGGCAACGAATCGTCTAGTTTGATTATAGGCGACATGTCTTTGAAGGGTTGGGTAGGCCTGTCCAAGCCTAAGGCTCAGACGAGATGTGGCACAGCCTGATTGGGATGCGTGTCATCCTCAGGCAGTTTTGAGTGTAGGTGTAGCAGTGCCTGGAACTACCACGTGGTGCGTCTTGATTGGCTAATAATTAATAAATTGCATAAAATTAGAAAAATAGTTAGAAAATGGATTAAAATCAGGAAAAATAGTAAAAAATTGAAAAAAATTGTAGGAAAAGTACAAAAAAAATACTAGATTTTATTTGGTTGGTTGATTAGATCGATCAAATTTCAGAAAATTAAGAAAAATAGAAAAAATACCTGGTTGGGTTCCAGGTTGATTATCAGGTAGAAACACGTCGTTTTAAGTATTTAGGCACTTGATTTTATGTGCTATTATGACATGTGAATGATTTACTAAGGATTTGAGATTGTTGTACATAGGTGGATGCCTATAGTGGTAGGACCTCGAGGTTTTGATTTAGATCGCCATGGCAGGATATGTAGACGTATCTAACTTCAAAAAATCATGACTAGACAGACCTCTTAATGTATTTGTGTGACTGCTAGCATGAGTAGTAAATTGTGATTAGTATGAAATGAGTAACTGGAATTGCATGTGTGTATTGGTAAAACATCATGTTAGGCATATTAAAGAAAAAAATGTGCATAAGATATTATGTTTAGCCATAAAATGCATGAATGTTGCTACCTTGTTATGCTTGGGATATTGAAATGCATAAAACGTATTAGGTGCATTCGGGAATCAACATCGACATGTGGAATGCACCAAGTCTGCATAGGGTAACCTATGCAACCCTTATAAACTCTCTGGGTCTAGTAGCATAACGTGAAGATGTTAAACACAAGGTAATAAGGATGGATCAAGTTTTTACTTATTTTGTTATTACTTGAATTAATCAGGATCTTGCAATATGGGGATTGATTAGGTGGAGCTACCATCACCTAGCGCCCTAGCATCGTCAGTGAATTGGACTAGGCATTAAATTTGGCATTAAAATGGACATGGATTTGTCTATTGTATGATTTGATAAGATAAAATGAATGATAATGAGAATAGAGTGCCAATAACGAACTTTAGTTCTGTCCCTGGCTCGGATAGGCTGGAAGATACTGCAAGCCCAAATCACGGTCATACATATGTTATGAAGAGTCATGCATGCTGCATATAATTGACTGTGACTTACGTGTATTATCACACGAGAACAACTGCATGTGTTAATGAACTAGTGTGTGTGAAACACATGAATTACTAAATGCCAACATGTTTAAATGATTAAGTCTATGTCTGCTTGTAAATTGCTTTGTATATTTTCCCATCTACTCACTTGGTAGGTTATTGCCAAAATTATTGTCATGTAATGCAGAGGTTATGATTAGGAGCTCATTCTTGCCACCTTTGACTCGTTCATAGGTTTCTCTGGGTTGAAATCCTTCATTCTGTGTACAAAGCTCTTTAAACTCTGAAAATATCCACACATGTTGAATCATTGATCTGTGAGTTGATTTCCCAAGAAAATCATGTGTTTTGGTGTTGTGAGGATGCAAAATGGTTCAATTTTCAGAACTTCAAACTAGTTTCTTTCTCTGGCTGATTCGAATGGTTTCCGATCATCTTCTTATGTATTTGTATTCATATTGTGTAGAACTTCAATTTGGTATAAATTTTATGGGTTTTAGTGTAGTATATAGAGAAATTGGAATCTCGAAGACATTCCGATTTCTATTGTTCTTCGGTTGCCTCTAGTTATGGGTCGTTGGGTATGAGGACGGGAGATATATCGTCTGTAGGTAGTTGGGAAATGCAAATTGGGTTTAACCAGAGCTTGAGGCTCGGGCGACATTGTACGTGCTGATAGAGCCACATGCCACGTTATGCTTGGTTCAATGTATGGATTGTTTGCACCTGGTGTAGCCAAGTTTCGTACTCTTGTTGCTCGTGTGAGATCCCGAATTTTGAGTTCTAGAAGTCCAGAAGCCAGTATAGGTGAAATGACTATTTTACCCCTGAAAAATGGATATGTGATGGCTGAAAATGGTATGGAAGGTCTAGTAATCATTTATGGTTTCATTTCCCTTTGATTTGTCACATTATTGGTTTAATCTTACCTTAGGAGATAAAATTCCTAAAATTAATGAAGGATAATTCCAGAATTTAATTCTGATGATTATCTTACCTTATCTAGCCTTAAAAGTAGGAAAATTAATCCCATAAACATCCTACATAAAGAGTAGCCCGCCATACTTGTCCACACACACCAAAAACACACAGAATTTGTAAAACATCAAACCCTACATCATACCCTATTGCTGCCAAAATTTCCTTCATCTTCATCCTAGCATAACTCTCTCATCCTCTCTTGTCTCTCATCATTAGTTCTTCCCTGTCAAAATCTTGGTCGTATTTCTTCGTTTTTGGTGTCCAAATTGTGTGATTCTTCCTTCAATTGATTTTTGTTGTTGTTCCTTTTATTCGTATGATTGTTTGGAGTCCATTCATGTTGTAAAATAATGAATTTATCCTTTGATTCTTCCCTATACATGAAATTGACATGTCTTACTCTTTTTCCCTACTGTTGCCGAATTTGATCAATTGATTAGCCTGTTGGTTTTTGATCTTGTTCTTTTTTATTGCATGTGTTATTAGCACCTAATCCTTCTTTGTAAACATGAAGTCGCAAACCTTACACCTTGTATGTATGAAATTGCAATTGTCCTTATACCCTATCTTAAGTGCCAAAATTTGTATGGTTGATTGGGGTAGTAATTCAGGTTGAATCTTGTTAAGTTCTTGGCTATCACATCACACATTCGAGGGGGAGGCACTTGAGGCATCTGATCATTGGTTTATGATAAGTTTGGTTAGTGGAATTGGTAAGGAAATAGGGTATTTACTTGATTATTAAGTATGCATGCTTAGTTTAGTTTTGTCTTTGCCTTATGAACAATAGGTGGTTCAGATCCATTGAATAAAGGAAAAGGAATAGCTTCTTGTTCAGAGACAAGAGAGGTAGGATCTATGTCTTATCGGTTTCTTCAGAGATCTTTGTTGTTTGCTTATTGATTTCGGTGCACATAGTTGTTGATTATTGTATGCGCATATGTTGGATAGTGTATGCTTGAATTGCGGATTGAGAAGTGATCCTCTAGGCTATACTGAACCCTTGAGATAGGTTATGAGTGCCTAAATTGCATGTGTTGTGTGCATTGAACATGCTGATTGTGTTTTGACATTATTAAGGATACCCTGTTGTGGTATTCTACCTTGTACTTGCTTGTGTGTGCTTGTACATGGTTGTGTGTCAGGATCCTTTTCTAGTAGCCATTCGGAGTAAGCACTGATGCTCCTTGGGAGAGGAGAGGTTCTTATTGGTATGAGAGTCGTATGGGTGCCAATCCCCATCATGTGCACGCTGGATTCCTAGTCCTTATGTGGCTAGACGCCTTGTCCTTGTGTAGCAAAATTCCCTTATCCTTGTGTGGTTTGGATTCCCTTATCCTTGTGTGGTTTAGATGCCCATGTCCTTGTGTGGCTTGGATGCCTTGTCCTTGTGTAGCCAAATGAATAAGCTTACTGATTAGCTTGTGTGCTAACCTTTATCCTTTTTGCAACGAAGCCTTGGACAACACAGGTGGAAGGGGATGACTTTTTCCTATTGCCGAGATGATTGATGAGTTTTTCCTGCTTGTGTACTTCTAATTTTCGGAAGTGTTTGTAGTATACCCTCAGCCTTAGTTTCGGCCCTAACCCCCTTGGTTGATTCTTGAATTGCATGATATCCCTTAGATGTGTCGGGATGATCTGATGTTGTTTTGGAGATGTTTGTTTAATATTTCTGTAGATTTTATAATGCTGTGACCCTACTGAGATTTATGTAATCTCATCCTGTTGTTTTCACCATTTTTCAGGCTTAGGTACATTTGCTATTCGTGGTACCAGGGTGTGAGAATCAAGGCTGCACGACCGGACAATATAGCATCACATTTGCATACGTGCGTATATAAGATGAAAATTGATTTGACCACTTTCTGTTTTTTAGAATGTCTCATTTGTTTGATTGTTTTGAAAACTTACTGGGGATTTACTTTCTGGATTTTTAGATCCCTATCAGACTTGTGTGCTGTGGTTCCTTTGATTAATCATAAAGTCTTCCGCTGAGGATTTATTCACTCCGTTTGAATCTAGATTGTTTGTCCAATACTATCATGCTCCAAACTTTAAAAAATTAAAGAATGAACATACTAATATCGGAAATTAGATGGTTACGCCTTGTGGGATTCAGATAGGTCCTAATTTTGGGCTTGTTTGGGTTTCACGGCGGTAAGGTTCTCACTTAGAAGCAATTCAGGAATGTGGGTCCTTACAGGTTGGACAAGTTTAATTGTGGATATTGATTAAAAATGATTATAAATGGTATAAAAACAAGGAAAAATTGTAAAAGAATTAAGAAACAATTTGTAAAAATTATTTGGAGTCTAATGGTACCAAAATTATAATAACTGGATGTGATTTGATGGGTAAAATAGATCGAACAAGATTTGGATAAATGAGGAAAAATAAAAAAAAAATATTCAATTTGGTTTCGGGTTGATTCTCGGTTAGAAATGTGTCGAGAAATAGACATAAACGCATTATTTTATGTGATATTATGAATTCTAGATTTTGTTATTATGGTTTTGGTTGTAATTGCATGTATAGGTAGGTACCTACAGGTGATGGGCCTCGAGGAATCAATCTAGCAAGCAAGGAAGAGTTTGTGGGCTAATCAAACTCTAAACCCATGAATGGATGAATTTTATTTACTCGTTTTATTAATGGCATGAATTGTTATTATAATTATCAAAGAAATAATTAATTAATTCGTAACATTGAATGATATGCATGATATAATTCATCTGTGTTGCCATATGCTCAGTATGATATGCCATGCTATGAAGTAAGGTAATCGATTTGATAACTAACCAATTAACTTTAATCAGATAGAGAATGAGAACAACTCAGAATGGGCATAATAACTATGTAGATACTCGCCGACATGAACTTGAGTTCAAGCTTGGTGATATGGTTTCCTAAAAGTTTCACTATGGAAAGGTGTGTTTGTTTTTAGTTGCGGGGAAAACTGACACCATGTTATATAGGTTCGTACAAGATTGCCGAGCAGATTGGGCTAGTGGATATAGGTTGGCATTGCCACCATCTTTGGCGAGGATCCACACTATGTGTTCCACGTATCGATGTTGCAGCAGTATATTTGGGATCCGTCTCACATATTAGAGGTTCTGACAGTCAAGATTGCCAATGACTTGTCATATCCCCCACAGCCTGTTGCCATAGTTGACCGAACCATTAGACAACTTCATAGACACAGTATCCCGATGTTCCGAGTATCGTGGTATAGTGGTTGGTTCGAGGCATTTTGTTGGTAGACCAAGTAGTCTATACTGGAGCGGTATTTGCATTTTTTCCACTAACAAAGTAAGTGAATTTTAGGGACGAAATTTATAACTTATTTTTGCTTAGTCAACTTGTTTTAAGTGGTCCACGTATGCATTTGATTTTTTGGATGAGTCGAAAATCAAGATGGTGGAAATTATTGTTTTTCCCCTATTGGACCCGATCTTATTTTTGGGATTGTTTTGAATAGCTGTGGGCTTTTGGCTCGTTTCATTACCTTTGGGATGGCCTATATATATATTTAGGTATGTTATTCGTTTCGAGACCCATTTGTAGTTTTTTCTGGGCCGTGCTCGTCTTTTACAGTCTGGCTATTAAGGTTTTGGGACCCAAGCTACTGAAGCCTGTGTTTAGCTGTCAAAAAGTCATCAGCCACTCATTGTTTCAAATGGTTATTTTTTTCCTGTTTCATTTTTTTTATGTTTCCTGCCAATAAAAACCTATGATTCTTTCTTGTTTCCTATGCCATCCTATCTTTTCTTTTTTATTTTGGATAGTCCTACTTTGTCTTTTACCTGCTTGGGTTCCGGCCTTCATCTTCTTCTATTTCATTCATTGCTCATGCATGTACTACAATACTAAAGAATCATTCCTTTAATTTCTTCATGTTATTTTGATTATATATTCTGCTTATATTCTTAATTCTCTTGTTCTTTTCCTTTTAATTGGTATTCTACTACACTCATCTACCCAGGCGTTCTTCTGTTTAATCGTTTTGTTGGGATTTTTCTCAAGGTAAGTGTCCCAACGTGTTCCGGTGTGTTTGTGAGGAATCTGAGAGGTTTTTAGGGAGTTTCTTTTCTATTTGATTTTCTATTATATCTGATGTTCGTTTCCTCATAGTTTGTATGTTTGTCATTGGCAGATTAGGTTCACATGACAAAGGAAAGAGCATCGCCACTGATTAGCAAGCTCAGGTAGGAGTCATCATATCAGCGGTTTGTTTGGAAAATTCATTCTTGTTTTCTAAATAAGATGTATTTGTTTGGTTTTGAATAAGAGGCATGTACCCCATGTGTGACTTTCCATGGTAGGACCACTTATGTGTTTCAAATTCTTAGGTTTTGTTGTTGGATTCGCATATTGTGTTTTGATTTCTATGTTTATGCAAGCAAGCATGGAATTTTGTGTCTTATTAAGTTATTATAAGTGTATAGAGTGGCCTGGGTAAGAGAAGAGAGAGTAGAGAGAGAAACAATAAAATTTTTAAAAAAGAACAGAAAAAGAAGACTGTTAGACTAGGTTAGTCTTACTGGTTGGGGTCAGTTTGGACGATTGGTCGGAGTCCATCCTACCAGTTGGACCAAAATTTATCCAACCAATCTTGTTTTTCCTCTAGTTTTTGGATCGGTCTGTTTTCTTGAAATTACCTAACTGTGTTTCTTAGTGATGCTCGGTGAGATTTGCGTTCGGTAAACGAATTAAGTGTCTGATGAGTGAGCTTTTATGCCCGATAAATATACCTTTGTGAGACCTTGTCCCTCCGAGTGCCTACTTAGCAAGACCGTTCAGCAAGAGTGTCTTATTTAACTTTTTTGACCGAGGTTGACCAGTTTGACTACAAAGTTGGCCTTTGAACATTGACCCGAGAGTGACCTTTAGGGTGGACACAGTCATGGAAAGCCTAGGTGTACGTCTAGACAGCTTAGCTAGTGGTCTAGGTCGAGTGTCGAGGTTTGAGTCAGCGAAAATCGATAATGACCGATTCAGGGTCCGTTTTGAGTGATTAGAGCCTTTAGGCTGAAAAATCTGTTTTGGTCTCGTTAGATATTTTCCTGGCTCGATTACCCATTTTTGAGCCCAATTAACTATGTTAGCCTATTTTTATGTTTGTCTAAAAGTTTTGGTCCACTTGAGGCATATCAACATTTTAAAATATTTCGATCTGGTTTTTTTCCGAAATTTTTGGCCCGAGGTATAAATTCCCAGCCCGACCTAACATTTAAATTGTCTTACTTTCAGAATTAGCACCAACAGCTTATTCTCTTCCCCATCTCTCCTCTTTCTTTCTCCTATTTTCCCTCCCGATAACACTGTTCGAAATCCGTCGATTTTCTTCTAATGAAAACAACCGAGCATCGTTCCTAAACACCTTTCTAACATTTCCACTGCTAGTTACCGATCGAGGAGCCGCAATCTGATTGTTCATCACTTTAGGGCACTTTTTCGGGATTTTGTAAGTGCTCTAAATTTCTATTTCTGCTATCAATTTTCGGTTTCAATAGTTTGTTGTCGATGATTCTAAGTCGGTTTGATGGTTTTGATCTTCCAAAAGTCTCCCGTGATAAGTAGGTTTACATTTTTGTATTCAGTGGCATTTTTGGTAATTTTGGATGTTTTGAATTTTTGATTGAATTATCGATCCTGAGTGTTTCCGATGCTTGGGTTTGTTGACATATGTGTTGTGGAGTGTGCTTGTGGTCTGACAAACCCAATCGAATGATCGAGTGAGCATGGGTGTCAATTTGGAGCCGTGTGAGGTTTGAACATTTTGCCTGTTAGTTGGATTTTCGGAATTCTGAGTTACGAGCATGTTGATAGTGTGAGATGTGTGTCGTTCGAGTTATTTAGTAAATTTTTGTTGGTTTTGGTGCTTATATGCTTGTGGTTTTGTTTGTTTGTTTAGACAGTGCTGGAGCGATCAGTAAGGGAAAAGGTATTGCCACTGAGTATTCTACATGATATGTGGTGAAAGTTTATATTTCATTTGCGTATGCGAAATCGTTTTGTTTTTTTAATTTAAAATAAGGTAATTGTATGGTTTTAAATGGAGGCTATACGTGTAATGTGATTGACATGCATCTTAGCTACATGAACTTTTTTGCCATGTTTTGGATGCATGAAATATATGTTTAAACCCCTAAGCATGATGTTTGTGTGTTTATGCTTGTGAATGAGCATGTGATCCAGCGTTTAAACCCGTATGCATGACTTGTATTTTATGCCCCTTTGATCTGTATGTTTGGTGTGTTTTGAGGTATTTTTCATTGTTGAGAATCCATAGTAAGGTTTCTTGAGGGTTTAGGCGAGTTTCGAGAGCATTCCAGATCCATTTCGTGGTGCATACCCTATTTGGAAGAGGTACATTCCTGTGTACCATTCATCACAACCTGTGTACTATTCTCAATAGAACAGTAGTACACAACTGTGTACCTAGGATGTGTGCCAGTATGCGACCTTCCCAGACAGGATACACGGCCTGGCCCAGAAGAGTACAGGGTCGTGTACTTTTGTACACAAGCAGTGCACACCTCTGTCCCCTCCCCTTGTTTCAATTTTACATGCTTTGTACCCATTCCGGTGACCCTCGTACCCTTCCCATAACCCATGTATATCATTTTGAGACCCCTAAACCTATCCTAAATCTATTCAACACCATCAACCATCAAATCATAACCAAACCAACCCCACATAAGTGCCCTTCATGGTGATTACTTTCATTACATGCATTATTGGATTTTATGTAAAACTATGTATGTATATTCTTAAGAACAATTTGGAATTGACAAATGATGTTTGGCCAAACATGGTTTGTACATGGAATGCCAAGCTGAGGGGAATATTGCTTACTGATAGGTGTTGAATGGATGGACTATATGTGTGTATGCCTGATGTGAGTTGTGACCAAAAGGGCTATGTGTTATGTATATATATATATATGCGGATTTTGATTGAGTGTGATAATGTGATTTCTCCACCCAGTTACAAAGAACATTGGTAGTAAGGGCTTTATACATATTTTGTAACAAAAAATTAATTGCCAATGAGCCTTCGATTTACTTTAGCACGATGGATTTTGAAAGTGCTTTGTAATTCATCCCGATAGGTTTTGGGGCTTTGTAGCCCATGCGATGATATGATGCATTATAAGGTTATGAAACCTATTGAGTTAGTATTTACTACATAATGTTTTATAAATTATGCATAGTGCATACTTGCTTGTGAAACACTTAAGTGCATATTTAGTATGCATGGATGAAATCGATGTTTAAATGTAACTATTTTATACTTGATTTTCCGTATGCCTCTATTCCACTAGATATGTTTATGAGGTTTTAACTTCCACTGAGGTCTTTGATCTCACCCTCTCTTGTTGATCTTTTCAGGGTTAGAAGTTCTTTTGTTGTAGTCGATCATCCTTGAGGTTGAGTATTCCCGGTGTTGGTCTTAGGGTTGGACTATTGCACTTGCAGGTCTTGGAAACTCGACATATTTATGTTTTTGATAATTTCATACTTGACGATATACATACTTGTTTTAAATTATGGTTGTTGATATGGACTTGTTGTGGGCTTGTTTTCTGATTTGACACTTACTACGCATGTATGACTTATATTTTTTTTATGATATGAGATGCGTGTTTTGAACACCTTTTGTGTGGATCCATATGGGCATGTTTGTATGGTCTCAGTGTGTAGCATGTTTGGGGCCATATGGCCTATTGTTTGCGATTTAAAGACTTTTGGTTTTTGTATTTGGGTACTCCGTTGCTTATTTGTACCAACTGTATATTGTGATGTGCCATGTTCCATTTAAAAGGAAAAATTCGTATTGTTATGCGTTTCTGGGATTTTGGTTTTGAAAAGTTAATGCGTGCCTTCTGTGGTTTCGATTGATCCATGTATTGGGTCAATTGGGACTACATGGTGGTGAGGGTTCCATTCATTGGTATCGGATCCTCACAACTTATATGAGATTAAGTTCGGTAAGCCGAGTTTTTGCTTGAGTATTCTTGAGGATATTTGTGTTGCATTGCATGCATTACTATTTTGTAAATGTACTACTATTTTATAAATATATATTGATTTTACAAACATATTTTTGAAGTTCCACTAATATACGAATTTGGTATCATATAGACTGTTGCATTCATTTTGCCAATGTGAGGCTAGTATATGAAATTATGAAGTTAGGGGAGAGTTACTTTCCTGTTGGGAGTTATATGGTCGAAATTACTTATTGCTTGATATTTGTGTTACATGCCTATCACTTATGAGTACTGAGGCAGGTAGAATTGTGTATTATGTTTCTCTTCCTAGTCTCATATAACACTAGCAGTAGGGATACGTATATTTATATTTTCAAAACTAAAACTAACAATACCAATTGACTTCTGGTTTTCCTTTAACGGGGATTACTTGTGAAACGTTTTCCTTATTGTTGGCATAAAATGAATTTACCTTTAATTGCAAGCACACGACTGTCAATAAGTAATATAGTTCAAAAGAATGAGTATCAATCCCATAGGGAAATTTGTTTAAAATTTATCAATTCTCCTAATCCACTATTCTAGTTAAATGAATCATATATGAGTTGTAATTATACTAAACTGAAATCTTAAATTAATTAGTTATATGTTAGGATTAGGGTTGTTAAATAATTTGGGAACTAATCCAACAATCGTTCAATTCCAATATTCTGTACCTATTCTTGATAATCTTTTAATTTCCTAATATGCTTCCAGACTATATGAAGCTAATTCAGATTCCCAACTAACTATATTCCTATGCTAATTGAGCTTCTGAATTATTTTGTCTAATCAATATGATCCCTAGCATTGACAGATATATTTTTACTCTACCAAGTTTCAGCTTTGCTCTAGGACTTCTAATCAGTTGTTGAAGTTTAATTGTTCTTCCAAAGACTAACCTATGGACAAGCTAGTCGGGTCTGTTAATTAGTCAAGATTAAAAATAGGATTAAGAACTTATAATCAAAACACAATGAATTTGAATCCTAGTTTTACGTCAAGAAATCAAAATAGCAAAAGACAAAGAGAAAGAATTAATCCAAAAGGTCTTTGCATTAATTAAAACTCAAATGAACATATCAACATCTTGATCTCTAACAGATCAAGAGCCATTACAAAACTAATAAAGAAAGTGTGTACAATCTCTGATGAAAAATAATAGAGTACCGACGTCTATTTTATAGTTAAAAATAAATGGATAGTCTTTATTCGTATTTGATCATCCTTATCCATATATTTCTGGGATTGATCTCGTACAACTGATCGGTCGGTGTAAGTGAACCTACCAGTCCATTGATGTTTGGCACTAATGTCTGATTTCTCATCTAGGTGAACCGACCGGTCTGTATTCCTTAACAAACCGGTTGGTGATGCTTCGGCAAAAGTCCCTGACTTTCATCGACTGGTCGGTTGCTATCAACTAACCAGTTGGTGGGATTTTGCAATCACCAACATAACTATTGCTATTTCGACATGTTTTTCGTATGAAAATATTACCTTTTGTCACTAAAATCCATTGTACACCTGCTCAACCTCAACACTCATCAAACGATTAAAATATATACTAACTTAACACAATTAGATCATAATTATCCATAAATCGAACCAAAATCATGACAGAAGACCAGTGTTAGAAACAGGTCATCAAATCTCAAAAATTTGTTGGCGTAAAATGAATTTAATTTTAATCTCAAGCGCATGACTCTCAACAAATAATATAGTTCAAAAGAATGAGTATCGATCCCACAGGAAATATCTTTTAAAACTAATCAATTCGCCTAATCCACTACTCTATTTAATAAATTGAATGAGAGTTGTAATTATACAAAACTTAAATCCTAAATTAATTAGTTATATGTTAGTATTAGGGTTGTTAGATAATTTGAGAACTAATCCAATTATCGTTCAATTCCAATATTCTATACCTATTCTTGATGATCTTTTAATTTCCTAATATCCTTCCAGACTATTAGAAACTATTTCAAATTCACAACTAACAATATTCCTATGATAGTTGAACTTATGAATCGTTTTGCGCCATCAATATGAACACTAGGTTTGACAGATATATTCTTACTCTACCAAGTTTCAGCTATGCCCTAGGACTTCTAATCTACTGTCGAAGTTTAATGTTTCTTCCGAATTATTAAAACTAACCTATGGAAAAACTGGCCAGATTTGTTAATTAATCAAGTTTAGAAACATGGTTTAGAACCTGTAATCAGAACACAATAAATTTGAATCTCAGTTTTACGTCAAGAAATCAAGATTGCAAAAAGTGAAGAGAAAGAATTAATCCAAAAATTCTTTGAATTAATTAAAACTCAAACAACATACCAATGTCTTGATCTGGAATGGATCGAGAGCCATTTTGAAAAGAATAAAGAAAGCACATATAGTCTCTGATGAAAAATAATACAGCTCTGACGTCTATTTTATAGTTTAAAATAAATGGATAGTCTTTATTCATATTTGATCGTCCTTATCCGCATATTTCTGAGTTTGATCTCATACAATTGACCAGTTGGTGTAAGTGAATCGACCAATGCGTTGATGTTCGGCATGAATTTCTGATTTCTCATCTAGGTGAACCGACAGGTTGGTTAAGCTTCGACATGTCCGTTTATTTTCTAGTTTTGGCGAACCAACTTGTCGGTAGTGCTTTGGAAAATTTCCTAACTTTCACCGACCGATCGACTGCTATAAACTGACCTGTCGGTGGGCTTTCACATTCACCAATGTTAGTATCATTAGTTCGGCATGTTTTTCATGCAAAAATATTGCCTTTTGTAGGTAAAATCCATCGCACACCTACTCAACCACAACACTCAACAAACGATCATAGCGTTCACTAAATTAATACAATTAGATCGTAATTATCCTTAAATCCAACCAAAATCATAAAAAATGACCAGTGTTAGTAACAGGTTACCAAATCTCAAAAACTTGTTAACGTAAAATGAATTTACCTTTAATTGCTAGCACACGACTATCAATAAGCAATATAGTTCAAAAGAATGAGTATCGATCCACAGGGAAATTTGTTTGAAACTAATCAATTCACCTAATCCACTATTCTAGTTAAATGAATCAAATAATAGTTGTAATTATACTAAACTTAAATCCTAAATTAATTAGTTATAAGTTAGGGTTAAGGTTGTTAGATAAGTTGGGAACTAATCCAACTATTGTTCAATTCCAATATTTTGTACCTGTTCTTGATGATCTTTTAATCTCCTATTATCCTTCTAGACTATTAGAAGTTAATTCAAATTCCCATCAAACTATATTTCTATGATAATTTAGCTTCTGAATTGTTTTTTCCAATCAATATAAACCTTAAGTTTGGAGATATATTCCTATTCTACCAAGTTTCACTTATACCCTAGAAATTCTAATCTGTTGTCGAAGTTTAATTGTTCTTTCGAATCAATTAGGACTTAACTTTTAGACAAATTTAGCCAGATCTATTAATAAGGTTAAGAACTTGTAATCAGAACACAATGAGTTTGAATCCCAGTTTTATGTCAAGAAATCAAGATTTCAAAAGGTGAAGAGAAAGAATTAATATTTTTTGTATTAATTAAAACTCAACTGAACATACTAAAATCTTGATCTCTGACGGATTGAGAACCATTCTAAAAATAATAAAAAAAACAGTACAGTCTCTGATGAAAAATAATACAACCCTGATGTTTATTTTATAGTTAAAAATAAATAGATAGTCTTAATCCATATCTGATCATTCTTATCCGCATATTTTGGGGCTTGATCTTGTACAACCAACTGGTCGGTGTAAGTGAACTGACTAGTAAGATGACGTTCGGCATGAATGTCTAATTTCTAGTTTGGGTGAACCGATGGGTCGGTGTCCTTCAACTAACCAGTTAATTGAGCTTCGACATGTCTGTTTATTTTCTTGTTTTAGTGAACTAACCGGTCAGTGATGCTTCGACAAATTTCCTGACTTTCACCGACCGGTCGGTTGCCATCAACAGACCTATCGGTGGGTTTTTGCATTCACCAATGTCACTATCGTTATTTCGGTGTGTTTTTCATACAAATACCTGGCCTTTGGTCGCTAAAATCCATCGTACACCTACTCAACCACAACACTTAACCAACGATCATAACGTTCACTAAATTAACACAATTAGATCATAATTTTCTTTAAATCGAAACAAAATCATGATAGATGACCATTGTTATAAACATATCTCAAATCTCAAAAACCTGTTGGCATAAAATGAATTTACCTTTAATCGCAAATGCACGACTGCCAACAAATAATATAACTCAAAAGAATAAGTCTCGATCCCATAAGGAAATTTTTTAAAAATTAATCAATTCGCCTAATCCGCTAGTCCTTTTAAATGAATCGAATAAGAGTTGTAATTATACTAAACTTAAATCCTAAATTAATAGTTAAATGTTAGGGTTAGGGTTATTAGTTAATTTGGGAACTAATCCAACTATCGTTCAATTCTAATATTCTGTACCTATTCTTGATGATCTTTTAATCTCCTATTATCCTTCCAGATTAGTAGAACCTAATTCAGATTTCCAACTAACTATATTCCTATGATAATTGAGCTCCATAATCGTTTTTCTCATTCAATATGAACCTTAGGTTTGGAGATATATTCCTATTCTACCATGTTTTAGTTATACCCTAGGACTTCTAATTTGTTGTCAAAGTTTAATTGTTCTTCCGAATCAATTAAGACTAACTTATGGAAAAACTGTTAAACTTTTGAATTAATCAAGATTAGAAATAAGGTTAAGAACTTGTAATCAGAACACAATGAATTTGAATCTCAGTTTTACGTCATGAAATCAAGATTGCAAAAGATGAAGAGAAAGATCTAATTCAAAAATTCTTTGCATTAATTAGAACTCAAATGAACATACCATTGTCTTGATCTCTGACGGATTGAGAGCCATTCTGAAAATAATAAAGAAAATGTGTACAGTCTATGATAAAAAATAGTATAGCCCTGACGTCTATTTTATAGTTAAAAAAAATGGATAGTCTTTATCTTTATCTTGTCATCCTTATCCAAGTATTTTTTGGGATTGATCTCGTACAACCAATCGGTCGGTGTAAGTGAACCGACTGGTCTGTGTTCCTTAACCTACCGGTCAGTGTCCCTTAACCTACCGGTCAGTGATGCTTCAACAAATTTCCTGACTTTCACCGACCAGCCAGTTGTTATCAACCGACCTGTTGGTGGGCTGTCGCATTCACCAACGTCACTATTGTTATTTCGGCATGTTTTTCATACGAAAAACTTGCCTTTCGCCGCTAAAATACATCGCACACCTACTCGACCACAATACTCAACAACTGATCAAAACATTCACTACATTAACACAATTAGATCATAATTTTCCTTAAATCGAACCAAAACCATTACAGATGATCACTGTTAGAAACATATCATCACATATCCACCGTGATAGGTTCCTTTGGGCAATAGTAGCTCATGTTCAGTTGTGTTTGTTGTGTTATAAACCTATTGGGCTAGTTTTCAATACTAGATTTTAAACCTAAAAGCAACTGTGGGTTTATCAAAACCAGATGATGGACTTTGGGAAAAATATTCATTTTAGGATTTGTGGGCTTTCCAAAAAGCATGATTAATTAGACTGTGGGATGTGGGCTTTATATTGGTAAGTTAAAGGTGGTGGACTTGCTTAAATGGGTTACGTAACATGTGGAGTAAGTTGATTTTCGGGCTTGTTAAAGGTGGACTATTATATGAGCTAGTGTTTATACAATGGGTGTTAGTTGCGCTTAGTAATTAAGTGAATAAATTGGTTTCTATTTTAAATGAAGAAGGAGAGAAAGAAGATAAGAAGAAAGGTATGCAGAAGATATAAGGAAAAAATAAAGAGAGATATTATTCAGATATACCAGGATACTGGAGGATATACAAATGCATTACATAACATTTATATTTATAGACGTGAAGAGGTATTATGCATATCTATTAGAGAAAAAACAAATCATTTCAAGTACAAAAGTTTATGTCTGTTAGGTACGAAGGGCAGTGATTTTTAAATACGAAGGAATGTATCTCTTGATATATTCAATGGATATTCATCATATCCATAATACTCCCCCTTGAATATCCATTGCATCAATAATAAACACAATCACAAATTTTTTTTTTTAAATGACCACAATATTAAATATGATCATCATTCTTAGTATCTCCCCCTTTGAATATCATTAAAAAAATGATATTCATTCATTATTTTCTAATTGATTATCTTTAAATTAAGAACATGTCTCGCTAAAATCCTATTAGGAAAAACCTTATGAAAAAATCGTAGTGAAAGAAAAAAAGTACATATTTTTAATTTGAGAATATGTTATTGGAATATTGTCTCATTAAAAATCTTACCAAGAAAATCCAATGAGAAAAAAAAAACTTGGTTAAGGAAAAAACATACAATTCATATTTTTCTGATTCAGTTATCAAGTCAAATCTTTTAAATGATCTTTTCTCAGATATATATAAGTTATACAGTTAAAGTATTACCTTGCTAAAAACCTTACTAAGAAAAATTCAGTGGCAAAAAAATCTCAATAAAGGAAAAAAGAGTGCAACGCATACTTTTTACTCCTCCTGATGATATCATCCTTTTGAAATTGACTAATATTTCAAATGTTATTATCATTCAATACGTGATATGGCTGCATATATATAACCATTTTGTCAAATATAAGTCTCGATTCTATTTCTTATCAAGATTTATATATGATATCACCGTAGGATAATTTTGATAGATAAACTTTATAGAACATTACTGATTTACAAAGATTTAAATAAAGTAGTCTTTATATAATCCATAGCTTTTGCTTACTCTACAAAAGTTTCAATAATTTCATCTTTTTGTGATGATTAGCAACCATACCAAATTTAGATCCGAATCTTTTTATAAAAATATATATATTATAATTGCTTTGAAAAATATAAATTTCATTTAGCTTGATATAAGATAACTTCCCAGGAAATTCAATCATTACCTTTTGGAATATATATCTATTTTGGATTTTTATATATAAGACATATTTAAAATATCTATTCACTGTCAGATTTATCATATATTGTGTAACGACCCCAATTCCTAACTATTAATAATTGCTCCGATTAAGGTCATTACCGCCGTGAAACCCAAATAAGCCTAAATGACATCTAAGACCTATTTAAATCTCACCAGGCTAATCATAAATTTCCGATTTTAAGCTTGTTAATCTTATTGCTTATCAACAATTGGAGCATGATATTGGACACATATTCTGGTATCATACGGAGTAAATAAAAACATCAGCGGAAGTCTTAAATTAATTCGTTGGGTTCATAACACACAAGTCCCATAGGGATCCAAATAACCAGCAAGAAATCCTTCATCAAGTTTCGGAAATAACAAACAAAGAAGGATGCTTAAAATAAACCAGAAAGTTGCTCAATCATTTATGTTATATGCGCAAGTAACAAGTATGCAAATGTGATGCGATATCGCCCCAACGTGCAGCCTTGATCTCACACACTGGTACCATGAACAGTGGATGTACCTAAGCCTGAAAAATGGTAAACAACAACGGTATGAGATTACAGGAATCTTAGTAGGGTCACAACATCATAAGATCTACAGAAACCCTAAACACAAATCTCCCAATTTACATTAGATCAATCCTAAACAACTAAAGGGGATCACACAATTCCAGAATCAAACGAAAAGGTTAGGGCCGAATCTATGGCTGAGGGAGGACTACAAACACTTTCGAAAGTTCAGAAGTACATAGGCAGGTGAAACAAATCAAATTTCTCTCGGAAATGAAGAAGAAAGGTCATCCCCTTCCACCTGTGTTGTCCAAGGCTCACTGCACAAAGGATAAACGGTTAACACACAAGCTAATCAGTAAGCCTAGTAAGTCAGTCTTGTCACACATAGGACAAGTCTTCCCAATCCATACAAGGACTTGGAGCACCCCAAACCACGTAAAGGATAAGGGCTTCCTTCCACACAAGGACAGGGTTCCGGCCACACAAGGACCAGACCTCCAGCGAGCTCTTGCTTGGTTTTGCCGCCCATACAACTCCCATACCAGTAAGAACCTCTCCTCTCCCTAGGAGCATCAGCGCTTACCCCGAATGGCCACCGGAATAGGATCCTGACACACAAACACGTACAAGCACACACAGGCAAGTACAAAGCATAATACCACAACAGGGTATCCTCAATCATGTCAGAACACAATCAGCATATTCAATTCACATAACATATGCAACCCAGGCACTCAATACCTAACTCAGGGGTTCGATATAGCCTATGAGATCCATATCTCATTCTGAATTTCATACTCTCACCCTATAATCCAATCGTATGCAATACAACAAGGGCAGGTAACAAAAATATCAAGAAAATAACAGGGGTCTCTAGAGAAACCGATGAGGCGTAGATCTCACCTCTCTTGTCTCTGAACAAGAAGCTACTCCTTTGCCTTTACTAACTAAATGCAAACCACCTATAATATCACCAGGCAAAGACGAAAATAAACTAAGCATGAATATTCAATAATCAACTGAATTCCCTATTTCCTTACCAATACTACTCACCGAACCTATCAGAAAACCAGTAATCAGATGTTGCAGATGCCTCCCTCTTGGATGTGTGATGTGATAGCCAGGAACTTAACAAGATTCAACCTGAATTTATCATTCCAATTAACTATGCAAATCTTATTGCTAAAAGTAAGGCATAAGACGATTTCAACTTAACCTTAAACAAGGAAATATTTACATAAAAATTGAAAAAAATTTATGTTTGGAAAGAGGATGGAAAGAACTTTCCAACGAGCTATTATTTGTAAGGATCTGACAAACGATTAGAAAGTTATGCTATTTTGAAGTTCAAGAAAATTTGGCGAAAACCTAATTCCGACGCCGATTTTCAAGTTAATGTTAGACAAAGAAATACTAACCTTCTGAAAAAAAAAATATGGTTGGAAATTGAATGAACAGAGATTTCCAACAAGCTATTATTCTCAGAGATATAATAAACAACGAAAGAGTTATGCTATTCTGAATTTCAAGAAGATTTGGGAGTGCCGCCGAATTTCAACTTGATATTTGAGAAAGAAATACTAACTTCCTGAAGAAAATTAAAATATGGTTGGAAAGAGAATGAATATAGCTTTCCAACAAGCTATTATTCTCAGGGATCCGATGAATTATGAATGAGTTATCCTGGTTTAAACTTTCTACGAATTATGGCGGCTATAGGGAGGTATAAGGTTTTAAGCTCAGACGAATTTTGTAAGTTTTCTATAAGGGATTTTTGTAGGGCTGACTTCCTATTTATAATGAATGAGTGTAGAATTATGATTACTACTTTTACTAACTTTATCAAAATAAGATAATTTACTAGATAATTAAACTCTTAAATTATCTTCCCTATTTTTGGGGATTTAATCTCTAAGGCAACTATCTATCTTCAAGGATGATTTCTAAGGCAATTACCCATCTATAAGGACCTAGATTTAAAGGAATTTAAAGCAAAGTTAACTACTAAACAAGCTTATCAATTTTGGCCATCACACATTCTTTCCTTCAGGGACAAAATCGTCTTTTCATCTATACTAATTTCTGGAATTCTAGGACTCAAAATTCGGGGTCTTACATCCTATCCTCCTTATAAGAATTTCGTCCTCGAAATTTTTAATATAAGTACCTAATCAAACAAGTAAGGAAATTTTGCAAGCATAGACTCCTCAGTCTCCCAAGACTGCTTCTCAATTTGACCACTACGTTAAACAATTCGTACCATAGGCACGCTTCTACTGCGAAGCTGTCGAACTGACTGATCTAGTATGGTAACTGGCTATACGGAATAGGATAGGTCTTCAGCAACTTCAACTGGCGGGTCTTTAAGCACATGGGTAGGATCTCGCATATACTTTCTTAGCATTGAAATGTGAAATACGTTGTGAATTCTTTCCATATTTGGAGGTAGTGCAAGTCGGTATGCAACAGAGCCGATTCTTTCAACAATGTCATATGGACCAATGTAGCGAGGTGCTAACTTACCTCGCTGTTGAAAACGTAGGACTCCCTTTCATGGGGTGACTTTCAGAAAGACTTTCAGAAAACGTCGATTGTCGACGTAGCCTTTCTACCGATCCTGAGCTACTTTTAGCCTTTGTTGAATCAAGCTTAATTGTTCTGTTGCTTGGTCAATTAATTCCGGATTGTCTAGGCGTCTCTCGCCTACTTCATTCCAGCAAATGGGGGTTCTGCAGCGTCTCCCATATAGTGCTTCACAGGGTGCCATACCGATGCTTACATGAAAACTATTGTTGTAAGCAAATTCTGCCAATGGCAGGCAACGATCCCAGCCGGTTTGCTGGTCTAATACACTCGCACGTAGCATGTCTTCAAGTGTCTGAATTGTCCTTTCTGATTGACCATCAGTCTGGGGATGAAATGCTGTACTGAAATTCAATCTCGAACCCAGTGCATTCTGGAATTTCTCCCAAACTCTTGAAGTGAAACGAGGGTCACGATCTGAAACATTAGAAACTGGTACTCCATGAAAACGAACAATCTCGTCCAAGTAACAAACTGCCAATTTTTCTAGTGTAGCTGTCACACGTATAGAAAGAAATTGTGCAGATTTCGTCAGTCGATCCACAATCACCCAAATGGCATTGTATCCTCGCTGCGATCTAGGTAAACCGGTCACAAATCCATTGTGATGTGCTCCCACTTCCATTCTGGAATCGGAAGTGACTGAAGTAGACGAACGGGTCTTTGATGTTCGATCTTTACTTGTTGACATACGAGGCATCGGGCAACGAATTCAGCAATATGACATTTCATATTTGGCCACCAATACTGCCCCTTCAAATCTTGGTACATCTTAGTGCTTCCAGGATGAATAACAAACTTCAAACTATGCGCCTCTGATAGAATAAGGTTACGAATATCAACATTTTGTGGAACGCATACCCGAATTCTGAAGACTAGGACGTCATCGTCTCGTATTCTGTAATCACAAACTATGGCATCAACACCATCAGCAAGTTGCTTCCGAATTTCAGTAAATTTTGGATCCTCTAATTGTTGATTCCGGACTTCTTCAATTCGTGCCAACAACGAACCAGAGAAATCGGTGCCGAGATGCACACGATTAGTTTTTAATTCCAACATCATCAGTAGGTAATGGGTGCGTATGTAGGCCAAAACTGAAGGGGAAGGAGGATGATACTTTCGGCTCAGGGCATCAGCAACAACATTCGCCTTTCCAGGATGATATTCGATGATTAAATCGTAGTCTTTAATCAGCTCCACCCATCTTCGTTGTCTCATATTCAATTCTTTTTGTGTAAGGAGGTACTTCAGGCTTTTGTGATCAGTGAAGATTCGACACGTCTCGCCGTATAAATAATGTCGCCATATTTTTAAGGCAAATACCACGGCTGCAAGTTCCAGGTCATGTGTAGGGTAGTTTATCTCGTGCGGTCGTAATTGCCTTGAAGCGTAGGCAATGACTTTCCCATCTTGCATCAATACACATCCAAGTCCAGATTTTGACGCGTCGCTGTAAACCACATACTCCTTTCCGCAAATAGGTAAGGTAAGGATAGGTGCAGAAACTAACCGATTCTTTAGTTCTTCGAAACTTTGCTGGCATTTCTCATTCCATACGAACGGCTCACCCTTGTGTGTCAGTTTTGTCAATGGTTCGGCAAGTGATGAAAAATTTTCCACAAAGGGAAGTATCCTGCTAAGCCTAGGAAATTACGAACTTCGAACACACTTCGCGGTGGTTCCCCAGCAATCACGGCTTCAATCTTCTTTGGATCAACAAAAACACCTTGGGCGGAAACAACATGGCCAAGGAAACTAACTTCGCGTAACCAGAATTTGCATTTTGAGTACTTTGCGAAGAACCGTTGATCTTTCAAGATTTTAAGCACAATTCTCAAATGCATAGCATGATCCTCTTCCGATATTGAGTAAATCAGAATGTCGTCGATGAAGACTATCAAAAATTTATTCAGGAATTCACGGAACACACGATTCATCAAGTCCATAAACACAGCTGGTGCATTGGTTAAGCCGAATGGCATAACCAGGAATTCATAGTGGCCATATCGCGATCTGACACGGTCTTTGGAATATCAGCATCACGAACTCGTAATTGATGGTATCCATATCTGAGATCAATTTTGGAGAACACGGCTGCACCTTGGAGTTGGTCAAACAAATCGTCGATGCGTGGCAAAAGATATTTATTTTTCACGGTCACGCGGTTCAGCTACCGATAATCAATGCACAATCGCAGCGTACCGTCTTTCTTTTTCACGAACAGAACAGGTGCTCCCCAGGGTGACACACTAGGTCGAATAAAACCACGATCCAGCAAATCTTCCAATTGCATTTTTAGTTCCTTCATTTCTGCAGCAGCCATACGATACAGAGGAATGGAAATCGGATTCGTACTTGGCACTAGCTCAATGCCGAATTCCACATCCCTTAATGGTGGTAGCCCGGCTATGTCTTCTGGAAATACTTCTGGAAATTCGCAAACCATAGAAACAGAATCCAGATCTGAGGATTCTTTAGAAATATCATGTACGTGCATGAGGTACGTTGTACATCCTTTGTTGATTAATCGCTTCGCCTTAAGCCAGGAAATCATGCAAGTTGGTACAACTCGCCTATCACCTTCAAACAGTATTCGGTACCATCAGGAAAAATGAACCACACCCGTTTCGTGAAACACTCCATACGGGTTTGATATTTCGCCAAGCAATCCATGCCTAAAATCACATCCAGCTCCCTGATGTCTAATGGAATTAGATCCACTTCAAGTACATTCAAATTCGAGCCCATATGCACAGCACAACCGATGTAGACCAGATCACAAGTCAGTTGCTCTCCCAATGGAGTTAGAACCGCAATAGGAGGAGTCAAGGGAGATAGAGGTCGATCCGCGCTAAGTGCTATCCTTGGACTTACAAACGATCTATTTGCTCCTGGATCTAATAATACTTTAGCGTTTTGAGAAAAGACTGAAATAGTACCTGTCACCACATCAGGACTAGCCTCGGCATCAGTCAAAGTAAAGAGCCTTGTTGGTCTTGGTTGCGCCTCACTTGTGGATCCGTTGGGTGGTCCTTCTGGTGCTCGTGTTGGTGGTCTGGCGGGGTTGGCATTCCCACCTCGGCCTGCGTTTGGTACACTTGTGATTCGCCTTGGTTTTGAGCATTCCCTCTGAACATATCCCATCTCGCCACAGTTGTAACATCGCCGTTGCTGCGAACCCCATGAAGATCCATTGGAATTTGAACCAGAAAAGTTCTTTCGGAGGATAGAACCTTAAAGGATAGGGTCCCCTTCGCCGATTGAACCTCAAATCTCGCCTATAGGATCCGCCACTAGTGGCTGTGGATGACTTCTTGGTTTGCACGATCTTTTCAGCCTCAGTTGCGGCAACAATTAGTTCTTGTAAATTCTGCATCGGTGTCGTACCGATGATGGTTTTGAGTTCGGTACTCAACCCATCCTGAAATCGTCTCGCAAGCTGGTACGGTGTACAATCTTCTTCAAATGCAAATCGGGATAACTCTCTTAAAACTTTTTCATATTCCAGCACCGAACGGGTGCCTTGTTCAAGTTTGTAAAAAGCTTGTCGCTGCTCACTTTTATGGAATCTCGTATAATATCTCTCATCAAATTCGTACCGGAATTCTTACCACGTTGGCAAACGATCGCCGAATCGCAAGCTAACATATGTCCACCATGCGAGGGCTTCTCGTTCAATTAAGAATACAGCAATGGCAACCTTGTCATCATCCGAGATATGCAGGAACAAAGATACTTGGCATAAGATGTCCATCAACTCACGAGCGGCTATGGCTCCAACTGATCCACCAAAATCTTTACATCCAAGTTGTCGAGCTTCCTTCAGCAACTTTGTAATCATAACGGGAAGTCTCTCTTTCTCCTTATGATGTGCCGGCTTCACAGGTTCAAGTGGAGGAATTGGTTGTGGTGCAGGGGCAGGAGCATTCTGAAATTGCCCCTCCATTCGCTGCTGATTTGCAGCAATTCCTTGTAACACGTTTAAGATCTGTGCCATGACAGGGTCAATGCCTGGTGCGGCTGCTGCCTCAGGTTGGTTTTCGGGCTCAGCTTGCCCTTCCTGCTCAATTTGTGCATTTGGCTCCTCCTGTTCAACAGGATGCTGTTCATTCTGAATCTCAAACCTACCCCGTTGGTCCCTTTGTTGCCTCGAGCATGCCATACTACACGAATACACCTTTACTACTCAACATATGCTAAATACAATACTAGTAAAAGGAGTGGTACCTGGTGGAGAGGCATGCACCGGATGATACGCATATGCTGGACAACAATATACAAATTTTCGGAAATCACATGCACACATGCAAAGGTATTCACGACAATCCCACTCATAAATCAAACATCACGCAAGCATAAACTCACACATCATCCATATTCCGCAATTCACATCATCAATCACATGCACATACATTCGGTAATGACAAGAAAGACATATGAACAATCAGCACATTAGTTTATTCCTATCATTTAAACCTTACAACTTAATCCCATTTTAGCTTTAGTTCCCTTTCCGTATTAGCCCCTAAGTGAGTGAGTGTGTGCCCATATTCTTACCTGAAATCACCAAAATCAACAAATAAGTTAGCATATAACAATTTTCTATTCCCTAAACCTGGCTCCGCTACCAAACCTGTAACGACCCCAATTCCTAACTATTAATAATTTCTCCGATTAAGGTCATTACCGCCGTGAAACCCAAATAAGCCTAAATGACACCTAAGACCTATTTGAATCTCACCAGGCTAATCATAAATTTCTGATTTTAAGCTTGTTAATCTTATCGCTTATCAACAATTGGAGCATGATATTGGACACATATTCTGGTATCATACGGAGTAAATAAAAATATCAGCTGAAGTCTTAAATTAATTCATTGGGTTCATAACACACAAGTCCCATAGGGATCCAAATAACCAGCAAGAAATCCTTCATCAAGGTTCGGAAATAGCAAACAAAGAAGGGTACTTAAAATAAACCAGAAAGTTGCCCAATCATTCATGTTATATGCGCAAGTAACAAGTATGCAAATGTGATGCGATATCGCCCCGCCGTGCAGCCTTGATCTCACACACTGGTACAACGAACAGTGGATGTACCTATGCCTGAAAAATGGTAAACAACAACGGTATGAGATTACAAGAATCTCAGTAGGGTCAAAACATCATAAGATCTGCAGAAAGCCTAAACACAAATCTCCCAATTTACATTACATCAATCCTAAACAACTAAAGGGGATCAAGCAATTCCAAAATCAAACGAAAAGGTTAGGCCCTAATCTATGGCTGAGGGAGGACTACAAACACTTCCGAAAGTTCAGAAGTACACATGCTGGTGAAACACATTAAATTGCTCTCGGCAATGAAGAAGAAAGGTCATCCCCTTCCACCTGTGTTGTCCAAGGCTCACTGCACAAAGGATAAACGGTTAAAACGCAAGCTAATCAGGAAGCCTAGTAAGTCATCTTGTCACACATAGAAAAGTCTTCCCAATCCATACAAGGACTTGGGCACCCCAAACCACACAAGGATAAGGGCTTCCTTCCACACAAGGACAGGGTTCCGGCCACATAAGGACTAGACCTCCAGCGAGCTCTTGCTGGGTTTTGCCGCCCATACAACTCTCATACCACCAAGAACCTCTCCTCTCCCTAGGAGCATCAGCGTTTACCCCGAATGGCCACCGGAACAGGATCCTAACACACAAACATACACAGGCAAGTACAAAGCATAATACCACAACAGGGTATCCTGAATCATGTCAGAACACAATCAGCATATTCAATTCACATAACATATGCAACCCAGGCACTCAATACCTAACTCAGGGGTTCGATATAGCCGATGAGATCCATATCTCATTCCTAATTTCATACTCTCACCCTATAATCCAATCGCATGCAATACAATAAGAATAGGTAACAAAAACATCAAGAAACTACTCCTTTGCCTTTAATAACTTAATCAGAACCACCTATAATATCACCAGGAAAAGACGAAAACAAATTAAGCATGCATATTCAATAATCAACTAAATTCCCTATTTCCTTACCAATACTACTCACCAAACCTATCAGAAAACCAGTGATAAGAAGTTGCAGGTGCCTCCCCCTTGGATATGTGATGTGATAGCCAGGAACTTAACAAGATTCAACCTGAATTTACCATTCCAATTAACTATGCAAATCTTGTCGCTAAAAGTAGAGCATAGAACAATTTCGACTTAACCTTAAACAAGGAAATATTTACATAAAAATTGAAAACAATTTATGGTTAGAAAGAGGACAAAAAGAGCTTTCCAACGAGCTATTATTTGTAAGGATCGGACAAATGATTAGAAAGTTATGCTATTTTGAAGTTCAAGAAAATTTGGAGAAAACCTAATTCCGCCGCCAATTTTCAAGTTAACCTTAGATAAAGAAATACTAACGTTATGACAAAAAAAACATATTTTTGGAAATTTCATGAAGAGAGCTTTCCAAAAAGCTATTATTCTCAGATATATAACAAACAACGAAAGAGTTATGCTATTCTGAATTTCAAGAAGATTTGGCAGTGCTGCAAAATTTCAACTTGATCTTTGAGAAAGAAATACTAACCTCCTGACAAAAAAATAAAACATGGTTGGAAAGAGGATGAAGAGAGCTTTCCAACAAGCTATTATTTTCAGGTATCCGACGAACGATGAGTGAGTTATGATGATTTAAAGATTTTTCGAATTGTGACGGCTATAGGGAGGTATAGGGTTTTAGTCTCATACGAATTTTGTAAGTTTTCTATGAGGGATTTTTGTGAGGTTGACTTCCTATTTATAATGGATGAGTGTATAATTATGATTACTTATTCTTACTCACTTTGTCAAAATAAGATAATTTACCAGATAATTAAACTCTTAAATTATCTTCCCTATTTTTTGGGACTTAATCTCTAAGGCAACTATCTATCTTTAAGGATGATTTCTAAGGCAATTACCCATCCATAAGGACCTAGATGAAAAAGAATTTAAAACAAAATTAACTACTAAACAAGCTTACCAATTTCGGCCATCACACATCTTTTCCTTCAGGGGCAAAATCGTCTTTTCACCTATACTGGCTTCTGGACTTCTAAGACTCAAAATTCGGGGTCTTACATATTGTAATATTATTCTTCCACCATCATAATGAGATATTTCTCTTCAGAATAATCATTTATGTGATAATTTATGCGACAAGTCGTTTTTATTACAATATCATTTATCTCCTTTTAACACAACTCTCAATTTATATATCAATAGTTTCACACAAATTTGTATATAAACCACAAATCCAACAATACTCATTTTGCAAATTAATCATAAATATTTTTTAAGATTGAACAATTATTTATAGTTTATACTTCTCCATAGAGTTTAATTATGATCCTCATAATATAGAGCTCTAAATTATATGTAAGCATACTGTCGACACTTTATCTCGGTTCTATAGTTTTCACATTGATATAATTTATCGAGATCTTTTTATTTATCTAAATCTATTTCAGAAATTAATAATGTCAATGGAATATTTCAAATTTATTCCCTTTCAAACCATCATAAATATTTGCTCATTTTGTGAGAAATTAATATTTTTGGAACCGATTGGTAACTTACATTCCGAATGTATACCAAATTCATATATAATATTGTCTTGTACAATATTATATTACTGTAAAGATCCCAAATCCTAATCTATTCTTATTTGCTTATTTTAGGACCTTTACTACCGTGAAATCCAAACAAGCCCAAAACCAGGACCTATTTGAATCCCACAAGGTTTACCTATCTAAATTTTCGATTTTAGCATGTTTATTCTTTGTATTTTTAAAGTTTGGAGTATGATATTGGATAAGAATTCTGATATCATACGAAGTGAATAAAAACATCAGCAGAAGTATTTAAAATTCAATCAATGAATCCACAACACATAGGACCCATAGGGATCCAAATATCCAACAAGAAAATTTCCAACATAATTCGGAAACAACAAGCAAATGAGGAGCTTGAAAAAACAGAAAATAGTCCAATCAAAATTCATGTTATATACGAAAGCAACCAAGAAAACAGGAATGCGAATGTGATGCAATATCGCACCGCCGTGCAGCCTTGATCTCACACACTGGTACCACGACTAGTGAATGTACCTAAGCCTGAAAAATAGTGAAAACAACAGGATAAGATTACAGGAATTTCAGTAGGGTCACAACATTATAAGATCTATAGAAATCTTAAATAAACATCTCCCAAACAATATCAGATCATACTTACACATCTAAGGGATATCACGTAATTCAAGAATCAACAAAAGGGGTTAGAGTCGAATCAAAAGCTGAGGGTGGACTATAAACACTTCCAAAAATAAGAAGTACATAGGCAGGTAAAACTCATCAAACATCTTGGCAATAGGAAAAGGTCATCCCCTTCCACCTGTGTTGTCCAAGGCTTCACTGCACAAAGGGTAAAAGGTTAGCACACAAGCTAATCAGCAAGCTTATTCATCTTGCCACACAAGGACAAGACATCCAAACCACACAAGTACAAGGGCATCCAAACCACACAAGGATAAGGGCATCTAAACCACACAAGGATAAGGGCATCTTGCCACACAAGGATAAGGGCATCTTGCCACACAAGGACAAGGCGTCTAACGGCACAAAGACAAGGCATCCAGTGTGCACATGTTGGGGATTGTCACCCATACAACTTCTATACTAGTAAGAACCTCTCCTCTCCTAGGAGCATCAGCCCTTACCCAAAATGGCCACCGAAAAATGATCCTGACACACAAACACATGCATAAAAAATAACAACCAACAAAAAGGATCTCTGGAGAAAATAATGAGGCATAAATCCTACCTCTCTTCTCTCTGAACAATAAACTATTCATTTGTCTTTATTCAAGGGATCCGAACCACCTATAACATCATAAAGCAAAGACAAAACCAAACTAAGCATGCATGCATACTCAATAACCAATTGAATACCCTATTTCCTTACCAATTGTCTTGTCCACTCACCAAACTTATCAGAAACTAATGATCAGATGCCTCAGTTGCCTTGCCCTTGGATGTGTGATGTGATAGTCAAGAACTTAATAAGATTCAACCTGAATTACCATCCTAATTAACTATGCAAATTTCGGCACTAAAAATAGGGGACAAGATAAAACACTATTTTATTCATACAAGGTGTAAGGGTTGCGATTTCATGTTACAAAGGAAGGACAATGTGTTTTGTAACATGTACAATCACAAGAAACAAGATTAGAATCCAATAGGTTAATCAATTGATCAAGATTGACAGCAATAAGGCAAGCGTAGGACATACCGATTTCATGTATAGAGAAAATTCAAAGGATGAATTCATGGTTTTACTATATGAATGGATGCTAAAAAATCATATGAACAAGAGAAACATCAACAAAAGTCAATTGAAGGCAGAATCACACAATTTTTGAAGCAAACCCGCTAAATTACGATCTAAATTTTAACAAGTAAAAACTAAACTTCCAATGAAAAAATCAAGATGGTTGGATAGATGATGGAACGAGCTTTCCAACAAGCTATTATTTGCAAGTATCCAAGAAAGGATGAGAGAGTTATGCTATTTTAAAATTCAACTAGATTTTTGCAGTAAAAAAGAGGTTTGCGTTTTAGGTTAAACGAATTTTGTGTATTTTTTGTGCAAGGTTTAAGTGTGGCCGGCTTTCTTTTTATATAGGGTGGTTATGAGACTAATTTTTCTACTTTAAAGACTAGATTAAAGTAAGATAATTATCAGAATTAAATTATGTAATTATCTACTTTTAATTTTAAAAATTTTATTTTTTAAAGTAATTATTAACCAAAAAAGAACCAAATGAAAGAGAATTAAAACCTGAAATAATTACTGGACATGCCGTACCATGTTCGGTCATCACACATCTATTTTTTGAGAGGAAAAATGTTCATTTCACTTTCACTAGCTTCTAAACTTCTAGGACTCAAAATTCGGGGTCTCACATCCTCCCCTCCTTATAAGAATTTCGTTCTCGAAATTTCACCACAAGTACCTAATCTAACAGGTAATGAAATTTTGCACGCATAGATTCCTCAGTCTCCCAAGACTGTTCCTTGATTTGGCTATTACGCCAAACAACTCGTACCATAGTCATGTTTCGACTGCGAAACTTAAGAACTTGCTAATCTAGTATGACAACTGGCTGTATGGGATAGGATATGTCTTCAGCAACCTCGACTGGTGGTTCTTCGAGCACATGAACAGGGTCTCGCACATACTTTCTCAACATCGATACGTGAAACACGTTGTGAATTCTCCCCATACTCGGAAGTAAGGAAAGTCGGTATACAATAGGGCTGATCCTTTCGACAATATCATATGGACCAATGTAACGATTGGCTAGTTTATCTCGCTGCTGAAAACGAAGACCCCCTTTTCACAGAGCGACCTTCAAAAACACCTTGTCACCTACCGCAAATTCCAGCTCCCTTCGTCGATTATCAGTGTAGTTTTTCTGTCGATCTTGGGTTGTCTTTAGCCATTATCGAATCAAGTTCAACTGCTCCATTGCTTGATCAATCAATTCCAGAATATCTAGGCATCTCTCGCCTACTTTACTCCAGCAAATGGGAGTTCTGCAATGTCTCCCAGATACTGCTTCATAAGGTGCCATACCGATGCTTACTTGAAAACTATTATTGTGAGCAAAATTCCGCCAATGGTAGGCGTCGCTCTCAACCGGTATGCTGGTCCAGTACACTTGCACGTAGCATGTCTTTGAGTGTCAGAATCATCCTTTCTGATTGACCATCGGTCTGGGGATGAAATGTTGTACTGAAATTTAATCTCTAACCCAGCACATTCTAGAATTTCTCTCAAAATCGTTATGTGAAACGAGGGTCACGATCTGAAACGATGGAAACTGGCACTCCAATGTATCGAACAATCTTGTCCAAGTAATGTACAACCAAATTCTCAAGTGTGTCTGTCACACGTACAAGGAGGAAGTGTGCAGATTTCGTCAATCGATCTATGATTACCCAAATGGCATCATATCCTCGCTGCGATTTAGGTAAACCGGTCACAAAATCCTTCGTGACATGCTCCCTCTTTCATTCTAGAATCAGAAGTGACTGTAGTAAACCAGTGGGTCTTTGATGCTCGATATTTACTTACTGGCATACGAGGCATCGAACAACGAACTCTACAATGTGGCGTTTCATGTTCAACCACCAATACTGCTCCTTTAAATCTCGGTACATCTTTGTGCTACCAGGATGGATAGCAAACTTTGAACTATGTTCCTTAGAGAAAATAAGATTACGAATATCAACATCTTGTGGAACACATACCTGATTTCAGAAGACAAGAACTCCATCATCTCATACTCTCAAATCACGAGTTATGGCATCAACACCATCAGATAGTTGCTTCCGAATTTGAACCAGTTTCGGATCCCCAAATTGCTGATTCTAGATTTCCTCAATCAAAGTAGGCGTGACTTCGATTCGTGCTAACAACAAACCAGGAAAATCAGTGCTAAGATGCACACAGCTAGCGTTCAAATCCAGCAACATAGGCATGTATTGCGTGCGCATGTAAGCCAAAATCGATAGAGAATGAGGATGAAATTTTCGGCTTAAGGCATTAGCGACAACATTCACTTTTCCAGGATGGTATTCGATGACCAGATCATAGTCTTTAATCCGCTTCACCCATCTTCATTGTCTCATGTTCAACTCTTTTTGCATAAGAAGATACTTCAGGCTTTTGTGGTATGTTTAGAGTCGGCACATCTTGCCATATAAATAGTGGCATCATATCTTCAATGCAAACACCATGGCTGCAAGCTCCAAATCATGCGTAATATAATTGCTTTTGTGCAGTCGCAACTGTTGGAAGCATAGGCTACGACTTTTCGGTCTTGAATCAATACGCACCCAAGTCTGGATTTCGACGCATCGCTATAAACCACATACTCCTTTCCTCCAACAGGTAAAGTAAAAATAGGTGCGGAAACTAACCAGTTTCTCAGTTTTTTAAAACTTCGCTGGCATTTCTCGGTCCACACGAATGGCTCGTCCTTGTGCGTCAGTCTCGTCAATGGTCCGCCAAGCGATGAAAAATTTTCCATGAAGCGAAGGTAGTATCCGGCCAAGCCAAGGAAACTACAAACTTCAAACATAGTTTGCGTGGGTTCCCAAGCAACTATGGCTTCAATCTTCTTCGGATCAACAAGGGCACCTTGATCGGAAACAATATGGCCAAGAAAACCAACTTGCGTAACCAGAATTCGCATTTAGAGTACTTTGCGAACAACCACCGATTCCCCAGAATATTCAGCACAATCCGCAAATGCTCAATATGTTCTTCTTTTGATTTTGAATAAATCAGAATGTCATCGATAAAGCCTATCACAAATTTTTTCAGAAACTCACGGAACACACGATTCACCAGGTCCATGAACATGGCTTCTACATTGTTCAAACTGAACAGCATAACCAGAAATTCGTAGTGGCCGTATTACGATCTAAACGCGGTCTTTGGAATATCAGCATTACTAACTCGCAATTGATCGTATCCAGATCTGAGATCGATCTTAGAGAACACAGCTGCACCTTGGAGCCGGTCAAACAAGTCGTCGATTGCACGCCAAAGGATACTTATTCTTCACGGTCACATGATTCAGCTGCAGATAGTCGATGCACAATCTCAACGAACGATATTTACTTTTCACGAACAAGACTGGTGCTCCCCAAGGTGACACACTGGGTCGGATAAAACCACGATCCAACAAATTTTCCAACTGCGTTTTCAATTCCTTCATTTCCATAAGAGCCATATGATACGGAGGAATGGAAATTGGATTCTTACCAGGCACTAATTCAATGTCGAATTCCATTTCCCTTGCTAGTGGAAAACCGGCTATGTCTTCTGGGAATACATCTGAAAATTCACAAACCACTGGAATAGAATCCAGATCCAAGAATTTTTTAGAAACATCATGTACGTGTGCGAGCTATGCTGTACATCCCTTGCTGATTAATCACTTCGCATCAAGCCAGGAAATTGTGCAAGTTGGAACAACTCGCCTATCACCTTCAAAACAGTACTCAGCACCATCAGGAAAGTGAACCACACATGCTTAGTGAAACACTCCATACGGGATTGATATTTCGCCAAACAGTCTTTGTCTAAGATCACATCCAGCTCTCGGATGTCCAATGGAATTAGATCCACCTTAAGTACATTTGGACCCATACATACAGCACAACCAATATAGACTAGATCACAAATCAGTTGCTCTCCCAAAGGAGTCAGATCCGCAATAGGAGGAGACAAGAGAGACAGGGGACAATCTATACTAAGTGCTATCTTTGGACTTACAAATGACTTGTTTGCTCCGGGATCTAACAACACTTTAGCATTTTGAGAAAAGACTGAAATAGTATATGTCACCACATCAGGACTAGCCTTAGCATCAATTAGGGTGAATAGCCTCATTGGTCTTGGTTACGCTTCACTCAAGGATCCATTTGGTGGCCGTCCCGGTGTGTGTGTTGGTGGTTTGGTGGGGTTAGCATACCCACCTCGGCCCGCACTAGGTGCACCTGTGATATGCCTTGGTTTCAGACATTCCCTATGAATATGGCCCATCTCGCCACAGTTGTAACATCGACGCTACTGAGAATTCCATATAGATCCATTGGAATTTAAACCAGAAAAGTTCTTCTTATTGTTACCTTCATTACCATTGTTTTTTTAAGGATAGGGTCTCGTACGCCGACTGAACTTCGAATCTCGCCTGAAGGATATGCCACTAGTGGCTGCAGACAGATTCCTGGTTTGCACGATCTTCTCGATTTCAGTCGCAGCAACGATTAGTTCCTGCAAATTCTGTACTAGTGTTGTACCAACGATGGTTTTGAGTTTGGTACTTAGCCCATCCTGAAATCGTCTTGCAAGCTGGTACGGCAAAAAATCCTCCTTTGGTGTAAATCGAGACAACTCTCTTAATGCCTTTTATTATTCCAACACCGAACGGGTGCCCTATTGAAGCTTCTAGTAAACTTGTCGTTGCTCGTTCTTGTGGAATCTCGTATAGAACCTCTCGTTAAACTCATACCGAAATTCTTCCCAAGTAGGCAAACGATCGCCCCACCATCCGAGGGATTCTCCCTCAAGTAGGAAAGTAGCGATGGCAACCTTGTCATCGTTAGAGATACGTAAGAACAGAGACACTAAACACAAGGTGTTTATCCAATCACGAGTTGTAGCAGCTCCAACTGAACCACTGAAATCTTTGCATCCTAGTTGACGAGCTTCCTTCAGCCACTTCGTAATAACGGCTAGAAATTTTTTGGTGTAAGACCCCGACCCTTCCTAGGTTAGATGTCCAGGAACCGATGCAGCTGAAATGACTATTTTGCCCTTGAATAAATGGATGTGTGACGGCCTAAAATGGTTGCTATCAGATATTTCTTATTTTAATTCTGGTATTTTTTTATTAATTATCCTTATTTTTAACCCATTGGATTCTAATCTTGTTTCTTTTGATTGTACATGTTATAAACACCTATTCCTTTCTTAATTTCATGAAATCACAACCCCTAACCTTTTTAATGTTGAAATCACAAGTTGCCCTATAAACCTTAAGGTGTTGCCGAAATTTGTATATTGAATTAGGGTGAATAATCAAGTTGATTCTTATTAAGTTTTTAGCCATCACAACATGCATTTAGGGGAAAGATATTATTGCATCCAGATCACTGGATTTTGGTAGGTTAATTGGTAAGGATTCCCTGTGAGACCCCGAATTTTAAGTCCTAGAAGTCCTGAAGCCAGTGCAGGTGTAAAGACCATTTTGCCCCTGAAGAAAAGGATATGTGATGGCTGAAATTGGTAAGGAATGTTTGGTAATTATTTCTGGTATTAATTCCATTTAATTTGGTTCTTAATTTGTTGATAATCACCTTAAGAATTAAAATCCCTAAAATTAAAAGGGAATAATTACAGAATTTAAATCTGGTAGTTATCTTACTTTAATAAATCCTTTAAAGTAGTAATCTTAATTCCATACCCATCCATTATAAATAGGATGCCAACCCCACAAAAATCATTCATAGAAAACACACAAAACTCGTACAGCCTAAAACCCTTACACCTCCCTATATCTGCCAAAATTCGTTGAAACTTTAAACCAACATAAGTCTCTCATTGTTTGTTGGATTCCTACAAATAATAGCTTTTTGGAAAGCTCTCTTCATCCTCTTTCAAAACAATTTTGGGTTTTTGTCAGGAGGTTAGTATTTAGTTCTCGTAAGATAAGTTAAAACTCGGCGGAACTGTCAAAATCTTCTTGAATTTCAATGTAGCATAACTTTTTCATCGTTTGTCGGATTACTGAAAATAATAGCTTGTTGGAAAGGTCTCTTCATCCTATTTCCAACCATATTTCTTTCGTTGTTTGGAAGTTCGTATTTTTTTGTTAAAAGATAAGTTGAAAATTAGCGGCGGAATTAGGTTTTAAGATTTGTATAATTTTGCCTTTGATTGATCTCTGATGTTGTTGCCCTTATTCATATGATTGTTTAAAATCCATTCATAGTTAACAATCATGAATTAATCCTTTGAATCTTTTTTATACATGAAATCAGTATGCCCTACCGTTGCCCTACTGCCCTATTGTGTCTATCTTGATCAGTTGACTAACCTATTGGATTCTGATCTTGTTTCTTTTAATTATATATTTTATAAACCCTTAATCCTTCCTTGTTAATATGAGATCGCAACTCCTATAACTTGTTAACATGAAATCTCAACTTTCCCTATTTCCCTATTCTTAGTGCCAAAAATTGTATTATAATTAGGGATGATAATTCAGGTTGACTCTTGTTAAGTTCTTGGTTATTGCGTATGCACGCTTAGTTTGTTTTTTTTTGTCTTTGCCTAATGATAACTTAGGTCGTTCGGAAGTATCTAGTAAGGGAAAAGGAATGGCTTTTTGTTCAGAGACAAGAGAGGTAGGATCTATGCCTCATCGGTTTCTTCAGAGACCTCGTTGTTTGCTTAATTGATTTCGGTACCTATGATTTTAAAACTGTATGCGCATTCATATTAAATAATGTATGCTAGAGTTGCAGATTGAATTGAGGAATTTCTAGGCTATACCGAATCCCTTAAGGTAGGTTAGGAGTGCCTAGCTTGCATGTGTGATGAGTATTGAACATGCTGAATGTGATTTGACAGAATTGAGAAAACCCTATTATGGTTTTGTGCTTTGTGCTTGCTTGTGTGAGCTTGTACGCATTTGTGTGTCAGAATCTTTTTCCGATGGCCATTCGGAGTAAGCTCTGATGCTCCTAGTGAGAGGGAAGATTCTTACTAGTATGGGAGTCGTATGGGTGAAAAATCCCAGCAAGAGCTCGCTGGATGCCTGGTCCTTGTGTGGCCAGAAGCCCTATCCTTGTGTGGTAGGAACCTTTTATCCTTGTGTGGTTTGGGAAGCCCTTATCCTTGTGTGGTTTGGGATGCCCTTGTCCTTGTGTGGCTTGGGATGTTTTTTCCTTGTGTGGCAAGATGAATAGGCTTGCTGATTAGCTTGTGTGTTAACCAATTACCTTTCATGCAGTAAGCCTTAAGCAACACAAGTGGAAGGGGATGGCCTTTTCTTCTTCATTGCCGAGAACAATCTGATGAGTTTTGTCTGCCTGTGTACTTCTGATACATTTCGGAAGTGTTTGTAGTCCCCCTCAGCCTTAGATTAGGCCCTACCCTTTTTGATTGAATCTTTGAATTGCATAAATCCCTTTAGTTGCGTAGGAATGATCATATGTTGTTCGGGAGATTTGTGTTTATGGTTTCTGCAGATCTTATGATGTTGTGACAATACTGAGATTCTTGTAATCTCATTCCATCGTTTTACTATTGTTTCAGGCTTAGGTACATTCACTGCTCGTGGTACCAGTGTGTGAGATCAAGGCTGTATGACGGGGCGATATCGCATCACTTTTGCATACCTGTTCCTTGATTACTTGCGCATATAACTTGAATAAAAAAAATTGGACTACTTTCTGGTTTATTTTAAGATTCCTCCTTTTCTTGTTATTTTCGACTATGTTGGAGGAATTCTTGCTGGTTATTTGGATCCTTACGGGACTTGTGTGTTATGAATCCAGTGATTTAATTTAAAGACTTCCGCTGATGTTTTTACTCACTCCGTATGATACCAGAATGATTGTCTAATAGCATGCTCCAACTGTTATTAAACATGTAGAATGAACATGCTAAAATTCGAAAACTTAGTGAGTAAGCCTGGTGGGATTCAGATAGGTCCTAGGTGTTTTTGGGCTTGTTTGGGTTTCACGGCGGTAATGACCTTAATCGGAGCAAATATTAATAAGTAGGAATTGGGGTCGTTACATTCCCAATCCTTTTGGCTTTTAATTAAATAATCTTGTGGCTTAGTATTATGTGGTATTTGCCTTGTAATTGTTTAGGAGATTCTGATCTTATTGGAAAGGCAAAGGATTACATCTGATTTAGAAACGCGAGAGGTAAGATCTATGCCTCATCGGTTCCTTTGGTTAGCCTATTGTTTGATTGTTTGAATATGATTGAATTCAATTGCCTATCTTGGTTTTATGCTTGTGGAATGTGTGATTAAGATGATAGCAAATCTTGGAAGTTAATAGGAAAATAGGTTACCTGATTCAGTTATGACTTTGAGGATTGATCTTTGATTTGTATTGTGATTTGATTAAGGATCTTTTGTAGTGATTTGTGTATACGTGTACTATGTTTGTATGCGTGTATGTGCCTAGTTTGTGCTTTGTTTGAAGGATCCTTTTGTCGTTGGCCATGCGAGGTAAGTATTGCTGCTCCTAGGGAGAGGGGAGATGCTTACCAAACCGGGAGGTTTATGGGTGGTTATTCCCAGCAAGAGCTCACTAGATGCCTTGTAGGCCGGCTCAAGTTCGGACATCAGGAAGCCTTATAGGCCAGTTCGAGTCTGGACATCAAGATGCTTTATAGGCCAGTTGGAGTCTGGATGTTAGGATGCCCTTTTTGAGAGTGACAAGATGACTTGTATACGCTGCTGCAAGAGTGCTCCTAAGCCAGTTCGAGTATGGATGTCGAAGACAACTAAAAGGCTTGCTGTAATATTGATTATCCAACTATTTTACTCATTTTGCAGCATAGCTTTGGACAACATGAGCAGATGGGGACAAACCTTGGTTTTGAAAATCAGATTATGTATAGGCTACCTGTGTGCTTCTGAAAAAGAAGTGTTTTCAATCTTTACCCTTGTTTTCTACCAATTTTAGCCTAACTTTACATTGTGTGTGCTTGTGATGATTTCAGCCTTTAATATGTGTGTTTGATGCTTGCGATTTTATTTAGATATCTTAGCTAGTTTTAGGTATTGATCTTTTTGTTACTAGGAGATATTTGATTGGGAATCCCTAAGACTTATGATGCTGTGACCCTACTGAAATTCTTGTAATCTCGTCCCTTCTTTTCTCCCCCTTTGCAGGCTTAGGTGTGTGCTTTGTTGCTGGTACCAAAGGTGTGAGATCAAGGCACACAGCTAGACGAATTTGCACCCCTTTCTGAATGTGCATGCCATGTCTTTGAACTTGTGTAGATTTTCATTATGGCTTTCCAATCCCTCTTTCTCTTTTTGCTTCCGAAATATACATGATACTATTGGTTGATGTTTTGAGATTCCTATGGGACTTGTGTGTTATGTTTCCACTTGTTTTGAGTATTAATATAAGCCTTCCGCTTATGTTTTCTTTCACTCCGTATAAGCCAGAAATTCATTAATGTATGAACATGCTCCAATATTTAAATAGCATACAAATCAACCAATAAAATTGACAATTAGGTGACTTGAGCCTTATGGGATTCAAATAGGACCTTGCGAGGGCTTATTTGGGTTTCACGGTGGCGGTAAGGGTCCTAATAGGTTGGGTTTGGGTCCTTACACTTGGCTTCCTTAAGATGCGCTGGCTGTACAGGTTCAAGTGGAGGAATAGGTTCGTCCATAGGTGCGGGTGCAGGAGCATTCTAAAATTGTGCCTCCATACACTGCTGATTTGCAGCGATTCCTTGCAATACATTTCGTATTTGTGCCATCATAGGATCGATGGCTCGTGCCTCAGGTTGATTTTTGGGCTCAACTTGTCCTCCCTACTCAATTTATGCCTCGGGTTCATTCTGCTCTACAGGTTTCTGTTCGGCCTGAATCCCATACCTACCCCATCGATCCCTTGTAGCATTCAACGTTGCCATACTATACAAGCACACGGTCGTTACTCAACACATAACCAAATATGAACACTAGGAAAAGAAGTAGTACCTGGTGGAGAGGCTTGCACCGGAATATATACATATACTGGAAAAAAAAAATACACATGCACACAGGTATGCCAATTTCAGAAATCACTTATACTCATTCAATTGCACACTCGGTAATCACATTAACACACACAAGCACTCAGCAAACATACTTTCATACAAACCATACTCGGCAACCAACATACAGAAACATACTTTGACATGCCAAGAAACCAATCATATGCATATGTTGATATTCGGAATCATATATAAGTACAACCGGAAACACTTGGCAGGAAAGCATGCATCAACAACACCCATTCGGAAATAAGCATAAAACACATCGCAATTATTTGGCAACAAACTCATTCGACACTTCCAAAGCACACTCTCATACATTCGGCAATAGCAAAGAAAATACAACAAATACTCTCAAAACTTAGCAAAACACATCAAATCATACAATGCATAAAAGCATATATAAATACACAACAAATTAAATAATCAAACACATCATTCGAATAATTTAAACTAGGTTTTTAATATCAGATTATTATTGGTAATAACCCTCTATGTGAGTGGGTGTGTGCGCACGTACATACCTACAAACACAAAATCAACAAACAGGTTAGCACATAACAAATCATATTTCCTGAACCATGCTCCGCTACCAAACCTGTAAGGACCACAAATCCTAATCTATTCTTATTAGCTCCTATTAGGAGTCTTACCATCGTGAAACCCAAACAAGCCCAAAACCAGAACCTATTTGAATCCCATAAGGCTTACCTATCTAAATTTTCGATTTTAGCATGTTTATTCTTTGTACTTTTAAAGTTTGGAGCATGATATTGGATAAGAATTCTGGTATCATATGGAGTGAATAAAAACATCAGCAAAAATCTTTAAAATTTAATCAATGAATCCACAACACACAAGTCTCATAGGGATCCAAATATCCAACAAGAAAACCTCCAACATAATTCGGAAACAACAAGCAAAGGAAGAACTTGAAAAACCAGAAAATAGTCCAATCAAAGTTCATGTTATATGCGCAAGCAACCAAGGAAACAGGAATGCGAATGTGATGCAATATCTCATCACCGTCCAGCCTTGATCTCACACACTGGTACCACCAACAGTGAATGTACCTAAACCTGAAAAATGATGAAAATGACAGGATTTGATTACAAGAATCTCAGTAGGGTCATAGTATCATAAGATCTACAGAAATCTTAAACAAACATCTCCCAAACAATATCAGATCATCCCTATACATCTAAAGGATATCACATAATTCTAGATCAACCAAAGGGGTTAGGGCCAAATCTAAGGATGAGGGTGGACTACAAAAAATTCCAAAAATTAGAAGTACACAGGCAGGTAAAACTCAAAAAACATCTCAGCAATAGGAAAAGGCCATTCCCTTCCACCTATGTTGTCCAAGGCTTCGCTGCACAAAGGGTAAAAGGTTAGCACAGAAACTAATCGGTAAGCCTATTCATCTTTCCACACAAGGACAAGGAATACAAGCCACACAAGGACAAGGGCATCCAAACCACACAAGGACAAGGGCATCCAAACCACACAAGGATAAGGGCATCCAAACCACACAAGGATAAAAGCATCTTGCCATACAAAGACAAGGCGTCTATCCACACAAGGACTAAGCATCCAGCGTGCACATGTTGGGATTGCCACCCATATGACTCCCACACAAGTAAGAACCTCTCCTCTACCAGGAGCATCAATGCTTACCTAGAATGGCCACCGGAAAAGGATCCTGACACACAAACATGTACAATCACACAGGCAAGCACAAAGCACAATACCACCACAGGGTATCCTCAATTATGTCAGAACACAATCAGCATGTTCAATACACACAACACATACAAATTAGGCACACATAACCAATCTCAAGGGTTCGACAATGCCTAAGTAAGCCTCAAATCAATATGCAACTCATACATACATTCCCTCACATATGCGCATACAACAATACAAAAACATACATAAAAAATAATAACCAACAATAAGGATCTCTAGAGAAACCGATGAGCATAGATCCTACCTCTCTTTTCTTTGAACAAGAAACTATTCCTTTGCCTTTATTTAAGGGATCCAAACCACCTATAACATCATAAGCAAAAGACAAAACCAAACTAAACATGCATACTTAATAACCAATTGAATATCCTATTTCCTTACCAATTCCACTCACCAAACCTATCAGAAACCAGTGATCAAATACCGGAGGTGCCTCACCCTTGGATGTGTGATGTGATAGCCATGAACTTAACAAGATTCAACATGAATTACCATCCCAATTAACTATGCAAATTTTGGCACTAAGAATAAGGCACAAGACAAAATGTTATTTTATGCATACAAGGTGTAAGGGTAGTGATTTTATGTTAAAAAGGAAGGATTAGGTGTTTTGTAACATGTACAATCAAAAGAAACAGGATCAGAATCCAATAGGTTAATCAATTTGATCAAGATTGACATCAATAGGGCAAGGGTAGAGCATACCGATTTCATGTATAGACAAGATTCAAATGATGAATTTATGATTTTACAATATGAATGGATGCTAAACAATCATATAAACAAGAAGAATAACAACAGAAATCAATTGAAGGCAAAATCACACAATTTTGGAACCAAATCCACCGAATTACGACCTAAATTTTGATAAGGGAAAACTAACCTTTCGATGAGAAAACCAAAATGGTTGGATATAGGATGGAAAGAGGTTTCTAACAAGCTACTATTTGCTAGAATCCGACAAAGGATGACAGAGCTATGCTATTTTGAAGTTCAGGTAGATTTTGGCATCAATAGGGAGGTGTAGGGTTTTAGGATGGACGAATTTTGTGTATTTTCTATGTAAGGTTCAAGTGTGGCTGGCTTCTTCTTTATATAAGGTGGTTAAGGGATTAATTTTCTTACTTTAAAAGCTAGATTAAAGTAAGATAATTATCAGAATTAAATTCTGTAATCATCCTTTCTTAATTTTAGGGATTTTATTTTCTTAGGTAATTATCAACCAACAAAGAACCAAATCAAAGGGAATTAAAACAAAAAATAATTTCTAGACATTCCATACCATTTTCGGCCATCACACATCCATTTCTTTAGGGGCAAAATAGTCATTTCGCCTGCACTGGCTTCTGGACTTCTAGGACTCAAAATTCGGGGTCTCACACTTACATTGGAGCAATATAGTTGAATCTCAATTCTTATAAAAACAGTAAATTCATATGAAAATGATATTTATCAATGAATTATTTCATAAACTTTAAGTTCATAAATTATTATAAGGATCATAATAATGATAACTCGTCATGATAATTCTTCTCTAGCTATTTATCTTTTCTCCCCCTCAATGTTAGAACATTGCCTATTTTATATCTTTCTTTGATGATCCATCTTTGTGAGGTATGGTGGATAATAATATTATCTATAACACATATAAATTTCATAGATGGTTTTACTTGGTTATTGATCACAAACTAAGTTATGAGGGGATACAAATGATTGTATATTGACTTGGTATGAATAAACTTATTGCATGACAAATGCATTATAATAAGCATATGATATCTCACAAAGGTTCAAAATATAGATATATTCACAATATATATCCATATTATTTGTATCGAATTATCAAGATGCACAAGCTGGCCAACGATTTTTTTTTCACAAGTTGTTTTACAAACGTCGTTTGCTTGCGTTGTAACTACATTTATATATGTGAACATTTTAATTAGTATATCATCAAAACCAAATATATGTAGATCACATCTTCATCCTGATTTTATATCAAATTGAGCAAGGAGAGACCTTGTGCTTAATATGCATTTTCACAACAGCATTCGAAAGCTTATGTACTATGGAACAGCTTATAATTTTCCAATAATAATTGATATAGCTTATTGATGTATATATCACACATCAATTTTCAACCGGGATGGTCCCACCTGTGATGCCATCTTTTGTAATCATACTATCTCATCTTTTGTAACCTTATTAAATATTTAATATTTTATCCATGTCCTTAATCATGGATATAATATAAAAACACATTCACTTCAGGAAATGATGCTTAATTTTTAAGATGAGATACATATGATCGTTACACGACTATTGCATTGTATCATTCACTGCAAAGTATGGATCTTGATAATTATAAGATAATATTATATTAAAATAAATAAATAAAGAAAAATAAAATTATCTTATAATATCTACAATATCATATATTTTGCATAGTATTAACCTTTCAAAGAGAGTTATGGTGCACTACTAACATGCTTTGGGCAAGGAATGATATTGCATACAAACTTATTTTAATTAATGACTAAATTATGGCATATTATGTTCCTAACTAAAAATGATAATTTATCTTATATTATATATGAAATTACATATGTAATTTTTTTGACCAAAAATAATTATGCACGATCCTAATTTAGAATTATATAATATAAAAAAAATTTGTTAATACCAATTAATTTCATATGCATATGTATACATAACATGTATACTAAGTATTAATATAATTGATTATTATTATATATAAAAAATATATAATAAAAGAAAACTTATGTTTTTTTTAACATGAGATTTGATTATTCCTCATCAGATCTTTGTCGTTGTATAGCCTTAACAATATCTTCCAAGATTGCATCTATAAGCTATCCGAGACTTTCATTCAGTGAGAGGGTGAGATGCCAGATATGAAGATATGATTTTTTCTTGAGAATCATACTAATAACGTGTTGTAAATGAAGGAGGAGCGGAAGAAGATAAAAAGAAAGATATACAAAAGATATAGAGAGAGAATAAAGAGAGATATTATTTAGATATATCAGGATACTATAGGATATACAAATGCATTACATAACATTTATATTTATAAACGTGAAGAGGTATTTTACATATCTATTGAAGAAAAAATATATCATTTCAAGTACCAGAAGGTTGTGTCTGTTAAGTGCGAAGGACAATAATTACTGAATACGAAGGGATGTATCTCTTGATATATTCAATGGACATTCATCATATCCATAACAGTCTCAGATTTAAAAGACTTTTTAGAGAAGAAAGTTAGGCATACTAATTTAAAAGGGAATTTAGGCTTGATAGGAAAAGGAGATTTGACTTGACTAATAAGAGTTCAATATTGGTTGGATTTATTTATTATTGGAGAATGTTAATAAAAATTAATATAAAAATTGATTTTATTATTTAAAAATGTGTAAGTTAATTATGGAGATTATTTCAATTTAGGTGATTTTCAAAAGTTTCGATTAGTTAAATTCAACAATAATTATTGTTATTATTATATTATGGAATTTTTTAGAAAATATTAGGATTAGACTTTGACATGGGCATGAAATATGATAAAATTGAGAATTTATGATTTTATAAATATTTAATTTCAAAGAATTTTCTTTTAAGAAATATTCTAACGATAAATTTTAAAATATTTTTTTAATTTGAAAAAAAAAATTATAAAATATTTTGAAGATTTAAAAATATTTTGACAAACTTTTAAAATCATCTTTTTTAAAATAAAAGAGTAATTCAAAGAATTTGGTTTAAAGGTGGTTTATCTGTAAATTTTTTATTTGTAAAATTAATATAATATTTTAATTAACGAAAAGTTACATTTTGACTATATTCAGGACTCTCAAATACTGAGATTTATATTTGGAACATTTAGAACCCGTAGATTTCACAGTTATAATAGGAACGTTATGACGTCTTCAGATTCAGTATTTTGGATTGTTGATAGGGATGGTACATAAATCATTGCCACTGGAGTAAAATTGGTCATAGTCTTTGTGTGTGTTGATTATTCCGTATACACTAATTTATTTATTATTGTTATTATTCTTATATTCGTTTTGAGTATTTTGTTTGGCATTTAAATTCAGTATTTGATTTTTTTTTTATAACTCGATAATATTTTCCTATTATGATATTTTAACTATTTTCGGGTGATGCTCAGTCTAGTTAAGACTTTGACTAGTTACTGAGTTATACTCACCTATTATTGTTGTTTTATATTTCAAAGATTGATTGAGATTTAGACGACGCTGTGTTTGTACTAGATCGTGACACTAGTTTGAGAAATTTTTATTTAGTTTGTATTTGATAGATTTAGAGCTCTTTTAGATGCCTTACTAATTCTATCAGAGTGTATCTTAATTTGTCTATTTTATTTATATGATGAACCTTGACCCTTAATTTGTGTTCGTTTGATAGTTTTTCTGCTATATTTATTAAGAGTTTTATAGTTATCTAGCATATCTCGACACACAGCATTGTCATATGTCTGAATCTCGGTTCAGGACATGACACATTTTTTCTAGCATATCTTTTTTTCAAGATCTCGAATTTTTTTTGGATGTTCTGGCATGCATGATTGTCTCCTTAATCTTTGAGTCGACCCATGTCAAGATCCAACCTATCAAAAAGAATCACAATAATTTCAGACCTTCGCCATGGCAAGCTCTAGTCTGTCCTTCATAAAAGTTCTATCACGGAATCCCATCTTCATTTTAGCTGTAAATGTCCTTGTAAAAGTCACTTCTCAAGCATTAAAGTTGTCTCTTAAAAATATCATAGAGTTGATGGTCATATTGGGGTTACTAGAATTAGATGTAAAAAATCGAGAGATAATTTAGGAGTCGTTTGTTGTTTTGTTTGTGATTTTGATAGTATCTGCCACTGAAATCATTCCTTGCTTGCTACCATGTAAAGTATACGATTGCTCTAAGAAAAGCAAAAGTGCAATGATCGTAAATTATTGATTATGTATATAATTATACAAGTATTTATACAAGAGTAAACACCATCTTGCAAAATCAAGTAACAAAGACAAAAAAATGGTAGTATTCGGACTGTCTTATGTGTTTCTCGAAGGACCTATAGGATTTCCAAGTCTAGTATGAGTACTAAAAGCCTCTTGTAACTAATTAGTGATTCTTTTGGGTGTTATGTTTCTAAACTTCAAACATATATAAAATTTATTTTGATAAATATGATTTATACTCAAACTCCTAACGATATTAATTTGTTTCCCTGACCATAAATATTTTATGCCTGAGTCCAACAAACCCAAACACGAGTGGACATTAAATCATAAGTATAACATTGTATCGAGCTTCTTTCCTAAAGGTCTAAAATATATATTAGTATATATGATTTTACAAACTCATACTTATATTATATTCATAGGACTACCCTAGTTACTAGATTCTCACACATTTATAAGCTTAAGAAGCTTATTTGGGCCGTGTAGTCTCTTAAATGGTAGTAGTTATAAACCAGACAAAATTGTTATCTTGTGGCTCTTCATGCATTGTTGGTGGCCCATTAGCCCAACTCCAATATTATCAATCCTTGATTTTCTAAGCCGTTCATGGTGCAGACAAATACATCAAAATCATGAATGAAGCAACTCTGTCTCACAATGGAAATCGGTAGTATTTTTTAGCAAACAACTCTCATAGAAATTACAAGCCTCGTGAACATAACTAAGCAAAATACAAATAATTTTAAATACTTGATCATGATTTTTACATGGGCCAAATATAGCTTATGGTATATAGAAAAAAGAAAAAGTATTTTAAATACATGCTCAAGCTACTAGAAGAAACGCAAATCTACAATATATTTAACAATTTTTTCGCGTTAGACCCAACAACATCAACATAAGTGAATGAATTTTTTAAAATGGTGAACCAGTCTTAAAAGCCCTCTAGAAACTTAAAAAGTGCATAATTATTTGTTTTGGTCAGTATAGTCCCTATTGTTAGGATATGTCATTAGTATTTGATTATGCAGTTAGAAATTTAAATAAGTTATATTAGTATTCCGTTAGTATTTGATAATGCAGTTTGAAATTTGAATAAATTATATTAGTATTCCTTGATTAGGGGAGATTTTACTATATTATTTGGTTAATAGGTTAGGATATTATCTATATTTTTCTTTAAATACCAGGCATGAATAAGAGAGACGGAGCTCCCAACGCACAATATATTCTCTCTCCAGTTCGCATGTTCTTACACAGTTTCTTCTTATAACCCATATCCTCCTCTTAAATCCAACAAATTGGTAACGGAGCAAATTTCTTGAGGGACCTGTAAAAATGGACAGTGAAACACAATCGGCAACACAATCAGCTTTTAGTTAATATATCGCGCCATCAGTTGATAGGCGAAATTATCAAGCATGAGCTGTTCAAATGAAAGTCTATCTTGATGCTATGGATATTTAGGAGGCTCCAAAAGAAGACTATGACAGTGCATCGTTGTCAGCAAATCTAATAGTGGCACCAATGAAAAACCGTAAGGAGAAAAAAAAAGATATATGAAGATTCTCGTCAATTTGGAAATATACAAATACTACGAGAAGGAAGAGCTTGTTAGGATATATCGTTAGTATTTGATTATGCAGTTAGAAATTTGAATAAGTTACATTAGTATTCCATTAGTATTTGATTATACAGTTAAAAATTTGAATAAGTTATATTCATATTCCTTTATTAGGAGAGGCTTTATTATATTATTTGGTTAATAGATTAGGATATTATCTATATTTTTCTTTAAATACCAGGCATGAATAAAAAAGACAAAGCTCCCAAAGTATAATATCTTCACTCTCTAGTTCGCACGCTTTTATGCAATTCCTTCTTATAACCCCTATTCTCCTTTTAAAACCAACACCCATACACTCCTACGATGGGATGAATATAATATAGAGGAAGCATCTTGGAAAAATCTGGAAGACTTTTAGATCAGACTATTTAGATTATAACCATGAGTACAAGGCTTTTTTTAAGAAAGAAAGTAATGCTGCATATGGTGAGCTGCCATTCCATTAGAGATGACGTATTAAATTATTGTGAGGTGCTTATCATGTTATCTTTATTAGAGTGAATTTTTTCAATCAATATCTTATGCGCATGTTGACATGCAAAATTTTGAATGTATTTATTTCTTTATTGTTTGGTATATGTCAAAATTTATGTTAGATTATCTTTTTTTTTATTATTTTTTAACTTCTTTCTATTATTTTTAATTTTTTTATTCTGATATATTAATTGTTACACAAGAAATATTATATAAGGTATATCACACTAACAGTAATGTAGAATATGTTATACAAGGTATGTCACACTAAGTGTGACACGCCCTTTGTAGTATAATGTATGTTACACTATGTGTATTCACATTCTGTAATATAGGACATTTTACCGAGGGAGTGTTATACTGATTGTAACATGTCCTCTGTGAGATAAAATATATTACACAATGTATGTCACACTGATTGTAATCAACATATGATATGTTATAGAGGGAGTGTTATACTGATTGTAATATGCCCTATGTAATATAGGCATATTATAAAGGGTTTTCCGCACTGACTATAATATGCTCTGCATCATACTGGTTGTGACATATTCTATGTTGAAGAGGACATGTTACAAAGGTTGTGTCACACTGACTGTAACATGCTCTCAATAACATAAGGGATGTGTATATAAGTTATGTTATACAACTTATGTAAGGACCCGCTCTCGGAAACCGATGCCTTTATTCTCTTGAAAACCAGACTAGACTAACAGTTAGACCAATCAGGATCACACAAGGCTTATTTGACTTTTCAAATACGTTTCCAAACAAGTACATTTAATTTTAGTATGAATGGAACATGTACAATTATAAAATGACACCTGGCACAAAATAGTAAACGAAAACAAATCAAAAATATTTAATAAATAAGAAAAATCTAACGCACAAAACGGATCCATAACTCACAAGCCCAAATGAAATATCCAGACATGGTACGAGTCCAAATTCAAAACAACAAAAGTCTCAAAATATGGTGCTAGTAAAACCATGTAGGTATAATGCAATGCAGATGTGATAGTGCAGTGCTACAACATCTGGAAACTCACCCTCAAGATGAACAACTATTGCTCATGTACTATCTCTGAAAGGGAAAAACAACAACGAATGAGATCTCAAGGTCCTCAGTGAAAGCCATAGCATCATAAACTCTATGGGAGGGAAAGAGACATATATGAAATATGTTTTAAAATAATTAACTTTAAAATAATTAACTTTAAAATAATTAACTTTAAAATAATTAACTTTAAAACAATTTATATCTGATGCCACTAAAGTGCACATACAACACAGAACACCATGAAAATGCAAGTGGTATAAAAACGGCCCAATAGGTTTATAATTCAAATGTACACAAATTGAACACATGAGCTACTCATGCCCAAGAAATCTATCAGAGTGGATATGAAACAATTTCACCTGTAACCCCCGTTAAAAAAAATGAAAGTCCAATGGCAATATTAGCTTTAATTTTGAAAATATATATATATGTAACCGTTACTACCAGTGTTATTTGAGACTAGGTAGAGAAACACAATACATAGTCATACTTATCTCTATACTCATTACTTATAGGCTTATTCATACAACTCCCAAACAGGCAGTAACTCTTCATTAACAATGGGATTCCGTATATTTACCTCGCGCTGGCCAAGTGAACTCAACTGCTTGTAGGATACTAACACAGATATTCATATAACTCAGGTGTACTTTTATGAAACGGATCTGCATTTATGTTTGTAAAACTGTACATGCAATGCAACACAAACATCCTCGAAAAATACAGGCAATATCCCAACTTACTGGATTTAATATTGGGTTCCACTTAGAAGAAAATTAGGCTTATTTGGGAAGTTCAAAAAATTTCAACCGATCATTATTTATAGTTCGACCGGTCATTATTTATAGTTCGACCGGTCGTTGTTTTTCGAATGACCAGTCATTGAGCTGTCGGCAGAAGACTCTTAAAATTTTGACCGGTCGTTGTCTCTTATACTACCAATCATTGGGCTCTCAGCAGGAAATTCTCAAAAGTTTGATCGGTTGTTGTCTCTCAGACATTCGGTCACTGGGCTCTTGGTAGAAAATTATCAAAAGTTTAATCAGTCGTTGTCTCTTGAGCGACCAATCATCGAGACCTTACTCTAGTATTTTAGGATTTCTTATTGGTTTTCTCTCAACACTTGACGAGAGGAACCCATACAATCACATCCTGTATGGGTCACTAACTTGGAACTCAGTAGATACAAACATATCATATAATTACTCATCTCTCACTATATACATCAACATACAAAATATACACAACTATTTTGAAACCAACAGATGTACCAGAGAACATAGCGAACATACAAGATGATCCTGTAATGAATAATCACACATAAAATAAAAATATAGGGTTAGTTCATATCATAAGCAATTTTTTAAAAAAATCTGTATTAACATCCAAATATTCCACAGTGTTATATCCATGTTAAAACATGTACCATCCTCAAATATGTTAAACCAAACAGTTTCATCTCAAATATAAAATTTGATAAATCCAAGCACCAGAATATAATTAATATAACAAAGTAAAATCCAAATATAAAACAAGAAAATACGTCTGATATATGGGTGTACAATCCAAATCGGTTAGTCTGATCATACTTGACTGTAGCTGACAAACCAAACATATAATGCATCACAATCCAAAGCTAATCTAAACAACCTGCAAGCATAATTGGACAACACTAAAACATTAGCTATATATCTAGGTGGGGGGTTACAGGGACTACAAAATGCATGATTATAAATAAAAACGAAACAAAAATAGAAAATACACATACATGTAAAACTCGCAAAAATACCCAAAGTCAATTCCAAGTCATCCAAAAAATAACGGTACTGGTGAATCACACACACACGCATACATATCATTATTTAAATAGGGCTGGAAAGTCAGCTAGAAATCACCTGTCCTACTCCTGATCAAGGAGTGATCTAGGCCTACTAGTATTTATTTTATCTTCTTTGAAATCATAGCCCACACTAGTGTTGCCGAATGCTTCTATGGTGAACTCCTTGTGACCATCTCAAATATGTGACCCATCGGCCACTAATCTCAGTCAAAAGTTGTCAGTGTACTAGAATACTCAGTGATCAGAATAGGATATAAAACTAAGTCAAAACAAGATATACACAACCCAAAATCACAGTGTCACAAATAGGCATATACTTTCATAGACAATCACATGTCTTAACAGTATGTGCAACCACATGCATCCCACCACAATATGCCTCTCAATACCAAATATAGTAAAACCAATATATGTGTCAAATATTAATACAATTCACCATTTAATTTTCTGAAAAAAAAATATAAAACTTAAACATGCATTTTAAAACAAAATAAGTAAGTGTGAGGTCCCCACTCACCTGCACATAGAAACTAACCAAAGACAATCAAGCATGGTATATAGTCTACCAGTCCACAACAAAGTAGCACAAGCCCCAATATAGGTCAAACACCTATATATACCATTACAAGCATACAATCACTATATATACCAATCAAACCAAACAATAAATAGTGTGGTCACTCAAATGTACCATAACATGCAAATTGAGATAAAATTATATTTTTATAAAAATATTACAACATTAGAAAATAGGTCAATTAATTCTCAAAATATATTTTTATCAATACAGTATTGATTATAAAATAATTTATTAGCATTTTAAGAAAAAACATGTTTTTCTATAAAAATTTTGAAAGCTCATAACTTGCAAACAAAAACTCATATTGGAAAACAGATCGCACCATCACGTTTAGAACGTCGAAATTAGGTAACAAGATTAAAACGAAAATTTTGGGTCTGAGGAGGCAAGTGACCGGATGGTGGTTGGTCAGAGGTGGCACGTGTGGCAGCAACTGGTGGCGAAAAGTGTAATTCCTCCATACCTCATCCAAAACACACAATCTATATATCAAATTGATGCTATGAACAAGAAGAACACAAATCAGGTGTCTATTTTTAGAGATCTCACCGGGAATGGACAGAATCAACGATTTTAATAGAAGAAGAAAATCGCCCACTTTACAAGGTTCTAGTGTATGCGTCCCGTTTGAACCGCCTATAAACACATATTGAGAGAAAGTGAATAATAGAAAAGAATAGTAAAACAACCAGAAAGGGATACCTTATAAACCGTTTTTGACTACTCTCTGACACACAGATATGCAGATACTCAATAGGTCTCTTACCTTAGAAACCCACACAACAACCTTAAACTGACGAGTACCCTGAACCGAGCACAATGGAGATTAACTGATTGAACCAGAAAAGAGGGAATAAGAACTAGGAAGGAATCAGGAAATCAAAACTAAAGATATAAAAAGGAACCGACAAACCTTTACCTTGCCTGCGCGATGAACAAAATAGAGGAAAATGATGCACGAGAATAGGAAAGAAGGGGCTACGCTCTAAACATGAAAGAAAGGCATATAGGGTTTTGGTCTTAGAGAAAACAAGAAAGAAAGAATGAACAACTGATGGGTTACTGAAGGTTTAGGGTGGGCATATATAACCCAGGTCCGAAACACAAGTGACCTAGCTTTGAAAACAAACACAGCCCAAAAACGAACAAACAAGCCCAAAAACGAGCAAGCATCCCAAATACAAAATAAATTAACTCAAATACTAAAGAGTTGGGTGAAAGGCAAACAAATCGACTTGAAGGGCCACGACTAAAACGAGCCAAAAACACACATTGGGTCCATAGGGGCAAAATAGTGATTTTTATTACCTTGATTCCGACTCAATCAAAAGGAAAAACATACATGTGGATCACTCAGAACAAAACTGACTAAGCACCATGATTAGACACGCACAAAAATGGGGTTTCACAACTTATGTTACAAGGGATGTAGTACACACCTTATATTATATTACAGGGGCTGTGTACATGAGCTATGGTATATCCCCTCTGTAACATAGGTATGAACTATAACTAATTTACATACCGAAAGATGATTAGGTTAGAATTAAAAAAATAATAATAATAGAGAGATAATAGATATAATCAATTGTGTCACTAGAGAAATGAGAGAGATACTGCATGATGAAAATGTCAATGATGAAAAAAATATAATATAGAATCATTCTTGAAATTTTATGCATCATCGTTAAAGTTATAAAAAAGAATTTATAATAAAAGAGAGCAAAGTTGAAGTGGTTCTCGAGGAGCACATTAAAGGTATCCCATTTGTGAACGTAACAATAGTCACATATTTTCATTATTTTCTTTTTTTCTTTTTATCACATTTTTTTTTTCATTGATTTCCTTATTTGGCAAGGATGAGAACTTGCAAATTGAGAAAGCGAGGAAAATTCGTTGGGAGGATTATCATTTCCATTGCGTGGATGATCTAATGAGTCAAAGATAAGTCCACGTTCGTTTGAAGATATCCATGCATGACTAGCCAACTAGGAGATTCGTTGCATGTGAAGACTTCTTTCGCGTCTTTAGTGGTTTGATGTCCAATCTTTGCTTCTTTTTTTTACCCTCTCTTTTCTATGCTTATTTTGTGTCCATAGCTATACTTTGATGATCTCATGGCGGCTTCCAACCCAAATCTGTTCAAATCCATTCCTTGCACCTGGCAGAAAAAGACCCCATGACCTCTGCGACACTTTGGGACGCAGGAGTCACTCAATTTCACTCATATAGTTCTTAAATATATGTGTAAAAGCGCATACTTAAATTTCAATTATATTTTTAACACTCGTGATTATAAAAGAAAATATCGTCAGAAGAAAAAAAAGAATTATTATCTAATTACATGCGCGACTTGTAACTTCGGTTTGAAAAGGTTAAATGGTGGAAGCGGGTAGTAATTCCTTAAAAAAGGTGGCCAGTAGGGTACTTGATGGGCCAATAAGGATAACTGTATCTCATCCAATTAATAGAATATTAAAATATCATCACAAAAGAAGTAGTTAAATATATATTTTTTTGTCGATTGTAAAATTAATATTTTATTAAATTTCGAATATTAATATAATAATAATATTTCAATTGTATTATTCATCAGGATTCGAACGTAATACTTACGATGATCTAATTTTTTCCACTCAACCAACTACAAATTAGTTTTTTTTCATAATATATATATCAATAATCAAATACTTTTACTGCATAATCCATAGGTAAAAAAATACTATCCACTTTATATTCACACTTTGATAATTTGTTACTGCCTAGTCAAAAGTTAAAATATGATTATATTCCATTTTTTGTTTCAAATATATCGGTATTGCTCTTATTCAATTTGGTGTATAAATACAATTGAACTTTCATTGACATTTTTGCACACGTACCTGCTCGGTAATATTTTCAAAGATTTATGCAACCTAAAATTCTTTGATAAAAGTCCTAATTATAAAACATATGATCTTCGAGTTAGTCGAATCTCCTGTTGAGCAAGAAAATATTGGTGTCATGGATATATATCGAACAAATGGAACTGCAGAACCGTACAGCGAAATAGCTGTTTCTTGACCGTAATTACGTATACGTCACTAAGAGGGGTAGGAAACCCAATATAGTAATTGGTGGGCTTACAAATAAAGTAGACATATTGGCATGATGTTACTTTCAGAGTTTTTTCCCTTCATTTTTGGTTAACATTTGACACTTGTTTGCATTTCCAGTTGAAAGCAGAAAGAAACAGTCTCTTTTCTTCACCACGCAAGTTTTTCTGTATATTTTAGGAATATTGTGCTTGCAAACTCTTTCTGGATGCTCACCTTTGACAACACGTTTTCCTCGTCTTAGCTCCTTCCACGTACCGATTACTTTTTCATGAGTGTTTTATTAATCCGAAAATTAGAGAAAAAAACCTTATCAGATTGTATAAAAAAACTGGAAAACTTCTTTTATACTATGAAATGACGACAAACTTTATGTACATAAATCAACATACATGCAGTTACACTTGATATGATATTGTCTTATTCTCATATGCAGCAGTCTGAAATATTCCTTGCTGTCCACAAATAAAATCCAATTGCTTATGACGATGTTATATGATGGAATCTTTTATTTAATCTATAAAAATTAATTTGAAATATTCGTGTTCGATGGTGTTATTTGATTATAAAAGAAATATATAAAAAGATTTGATAAGATAAATAATTAAAACCTAAATACCTAATAGAGATGTGATGCTTCATGCAATTCCGGAGGGATGAAGCTCTCCAAGAAATTGATTCCGACCACGTACCGAACACGTATGACTTTACATCCAATTTTTTTTTCCTTTTGGACTGGCTACAGTAATTACTGAAATCATCAATCAGACAAGCCCTCCCGTCACATCAGCTTTTTACCCGTGAATCTGGTGTAGGGTACACATGTTTGATTTGCGGGCCCAAACGCTCAAAGTTATAACACTACTTAAACCATAATAATTCTCTTTTTTTCTTTTATTATCATCTATTCAGTATGACGGAATCTGAGTGTTCCAAGCAACTAGGAAGTAAGAAAAACAAGACTACGTGAATTTTAGTTCTCCATAAACAATATTGCAATTATGTACATGTACAGTGTCATACCGGATTACCATGTATTACAGGTCCAATATATATATATATAATTTCATATGAGGGAATTCGAGTGATCCAAGCTTACTAAGAAGAAAAAACGGCAACGTTGCATTTATTATTAATTATCTCAAAAAACACTCGTATGTACATGATCTTGAGGCACCTAGCAACGCAATATATCTATTCATGCAACTACTGGGAGCTTAATTACAAAGCGCATGCTCTAGGAATATTCCTCCTATAAACCAGCGGATCTAACTGTTCACTTTGCATCCAGACACATAGGAAGCTGATCATAAAAGAAAACAGGATTCCTGCTAAAGAGAAGAAAGATCTAGACTAGACCAAGAAAAAAAAAAAGAGAGGAAAATACTGCCTCAAACCCTTGCATTGCAAAACAACGTAGGATTGGTAAATAAGAAACATATTTTCATGGGAAGCACGTTTGTCTATTCTTAGAGGCTCAGAACAAGGAAGAAAGTTAGCTCTAATTTTTGCACCAAATTTATTAGAGCTTTATTATTGGGGCTATTTAATTATATTGGGTTAAACTTGTGGTTAACATTGATGAGGATTATGGATGCTGTGCTGTTGCATGGTAACTAGAACATGGCGTAGATCTGAAAGCCTTGCTTGGAGGGTCATCGATTCGGCTATTAGTAGGTTGTTCTCTCTGCTAAATATGTGGGATTGGTTTAAAACTGAACCCAACCGGTCCTTAAGCTCCTGATTCTCTATCTGCAACCGGGTCACTTGTTCGGTGAGGTTCTCTATGTGCCTCTTCTTTCTCCATCGGGATCGTCGTGCTGACTCCCGGTTCGATATCATGCGCCTTCGTTTTCTCTCATCTTCAGAGTAGGCCGCTAGGTGGAACCCCTCCGAACCGGAGTTTTGGCTAGATGTGGATGTGGAATATTGAAAGACAGACAGAACTTCTTGGAGTTCATTGGCTGTGAACATCTCCGGTTCATGAAGCGGATGAACTGGATAATCTAGGTGAACCGCTTCTTGGGCAAGGAGCATGGTGATGAATGGACCAATTATAGCAGATAATGAACCGCTTCACTTAAATTGAACCGGAGAGAGGAAAGGAGGAGAAAAGGGAAGAATGCAGTGCTGGGGATGGGTATTTATGGATGCAGGGAAGAGACAGTAGAGGATTACGGTGCTGCTCTGATTGGAAATCATAAAAAAGTATTTGTATTTGGGTAGAATAAAAATGATCTAGTATACTCAAGAACACTTTAAAATTATTTATATCTTAACAAAAGATTTTGGAACAAGAAGGGTATTTTTGTCCAGAAAGCATATGCTCATTTTCAATGTTTTGCTACTTTATCGTGCAGGTGGCATGGTGATGGGGTGCTTTTTAAATTCTACTTTGCTTTTACATTTTTGGAAGGAGAGGAGGACTAACTATAATAGGGTTATGGAGAGAGATAGGTTGTTCACCAGAACATAAAGCAAAACAATTAGGTTAGCTTAATGACGAAGAATGAAACAAGGGACATCAATCAACAAGTCGTATATACACAGAGAGAGCCTTGCTCTCTTCCAGACAAAACAACTTTATTAGCAGAAGCCATGTGGGAGAGGAATGCAATGGCTAATAAGTTGAGTTTACGTGGGCTCTGTCGGTGTGGTTTGGTCGTAAAGTGGGCACACCTTTGACGCTTCACCTCTTATTTTTGTCATCAATTCATTTGATTGTTGAAAGATACCGACCTTTTCAAGAATTTTGCAGCAGTTAATTCGATATTTGTTAAAATAAATATTCTATTAACATAACAAGTTTCATTCACGTACTATAGTACTTTAACCTAATTATATCCGAAACCAACCCATATCGATACGTAAACAGCCGCTTGATTTCAAATTTATGGTCAGGGAAGTCTTTAAGCTAAATTTCCACAACGTCCATACCGTTATCCAAAATGAAGGTGGCTGAGATATAACATTTTGAGTGTCTCAAGGTGGCATTAATATGAAAGACTTGATGATAACATTTTCAATTCAGTAACAATTATTCAAATGATTGACGACTTAATTTAACAAGTTATAATACTGAAAAGCTTGGCGTATGATTGTTGTTTAGTATGCCAACGAATATGTAGCAAGAGTCTTGACACTAAAGTGAGATAGTGATTCAGTCCAAGAAGAAAAAGTGGAGATTACGATTTTGAGGCCTAGATTTAATACGAAACAGGAGGGCCATGATTATAAAGAAAGAGGGCATGCAATTACAAATTTCGTGGATCACCTCATCCTGGGGAAAAGAAATGACTGATATATACAAGAAAACTAAACGAAAGCAAAAGCACAAAGCAGCTGTTGCTTTAGAAAAGAAAGCTAAATGGTTCCATTAACAATTCCTCCAAGATTAAAGTTGCGAATTCAAGTTCCCAAAATCAAAGTCCCTTTTCTGGAGCTCACTTCTGTGTCTGCTTACCGCACTAAACTTCAGGTAGAAAGCATACTTCCTGTCATGGCAGGCACAATAATTCCCTGAGGTTTATAACTTAAACTTGTATAAAAAGGAATATTCGAGAGCAGTTTATTGTTATCATCTGTTGGTCTGTTGGCAGATAGTTTTTGTTCTACTAGCTAGCATGTTATCAATCCCAGAGGGATCTTTAGTGGAGGCCAACATGCACACGTTCAGCTCTTGTTTTAAATTTTAGCCAAGAAATGAAAGTGAATCTAAGAGTTCTGACACCTTTAACTCTGATTAAACCTGTCAAGTAGCCTCCATGTGCTTCTGCTGGTCTTTAAATAATTCAACAAGAAAACTACCAACTTTTCAAACTACTTTCAACTGCCTCCATAGCTAGGCTAAGCTCTCTCAGTCGTTTTGTTGCTTTGTTCTCAAAAAATGCAGCACTAGCTAGCTCGTTATCTTTTATTTGAACCGCAGGAGAAGGGGAGAACTTATACGTACTCTATGAGGGGATTTGTTTGCTTTGCTTAGATAGAAGGCCCTGTTTGAGCTAATAGGTTACACTATTGGGGCAATCTCTTCATTATCAAACATCGCTCTCATCTTATGTGATGGGAGGAATACCAACATAAACTAGCTAACTAGAGGTTCAAGGCTCTAACTAGGGGACAACTGACAAGAATAGGCACATGTATGGAGCTGTGTAAAAGCGTCAAAGGCAATATTGAAATGAAGAAAGAGGTCCAGCCTCTAATGGAGCCAATGAGAAAGATACCTTAAAAAGAAACCATAAAGGCAAACTGGTTGAGGAAAAAGTCGAAAGTTGGGGGATAGACAGGAATGGTGGAAATGTTTGCCTTGGAGATTGAAAGAGAAATGCCCGCTTCATTCTCCTCAGGGATCGTGCATCATTTTTGGGGAAATTTTATGCTTTTAATTTATCAAAGTTAGACTCTCCTTTAATATATAGTTTTTAATAATACATGCTAACAAAAATTGAGCTACATCTCTTAAATATTTATCCGGATAATTTAAAAACCCAAAAATTACTCCTGCAACCATATATTATTTTAATTAAAAATAAATAAATAATAAGAAATTATGTATTAAAAATATTAACTTTAATAAATTAAGAAATATATATCATAAATTTCCCATAAATGATGCAGTATTCCTGATAGGTTACACCAAAATGGTCTATTTGATTGAACTTTGGCATGGATCTTGTCATGGATTCAAAGTCTAACTAATAAAATTACTGGTGTTAAATTTGAATTTGTTGTTTGGTGTTTGATATGACATAAGCACAACATGATTATATCTGTATATTTTTTAGAAAATTTTGACGAATACACTTTGAAAATTTGTGATTTGGCGGGCTGCGCATTACACAAACTCGATTTTCAGCCCATGTCTTGGATCTCGCCATGTGGATTTTAGGCACAAATTAATACTGCAATATCGACGTGTGTACAGAAGATTTAAACTGCTGCATCTGCCCTTGTCCATCCTCAATAGCCTCCTCGCTCTTCATGCAAGACCTGTCTTTTCATTTCCAAAACTTATGTCTTGGTTTTTCTTTTGTTCTCTACAGTTCTCTCAAACTCATGTTGGAAATAATGTAAAGAAAAAATAATAAGGATTAAAAGTTATGGCATGGTACAAATCACTGAATTGAAAGTAAAATTTGGCTAGACTAAGGTACAAATCAAGATGCCAAATTGCTTCCCAATGATACATAGCTACCTTTATAAATGTGTACTCGTGGGTAGAGGTTGGAATAACAAGACTACAATTGACTGGAATAGAGAGAATAAAAGAGACGAGAGGTTTGATTTTTTCGGGATTTCTCGGTGTCTCGAATAGAAGAAAAATCTCTCTTATATAGGCTAACTGAATAACCATTACAACGGCTGTAATAGTTGTAATGGCTGTAACAGTCGTAACGACTGTAACAGTCGTAACTGCTATAATAATCATCAATTTAATGAATGTTACTAAATTGACCGTTATACGAATAAAGACAATACATACTTAAACACCAATATCTTATGATTGAATTGATTGATAGTGATGAAAGACTACAATATAGTAAGTGAAGTGAGTAAAGTTTAGTAACTCTTGAACTTTATAAACTAATATTGTAATTCTAACAGCACATATAATATTCTTAATGTCTTGTTGTTCTGCGATACAAATATCACTGTGCGCTATTAAAGGTCGTGTAGTTATCTTGGGTTATTATGAATGCTCTAGAAAGTATAAATCTTTCATAATAAGCAGCCCACTTATACATTCACTTTAGTGGACTCATAAAATCTAATTTTATAAACCACCCAATTATAGGGCTACAAATCCACTAAAAGCAACTTTTGACTTTATCATCTCAAATAATATCCATCAAGTCCAATAGGAATTAGCCACTCCAAATAGCTATGGATTTAAGAACATAATTATCTATCAAGTTCAATTACTTGAACTATCCACATGGAGTATGGATTTAATACAATAATAAACCATCAAGTTGATCTAAACTCACCAAAATAAAGGGCTATAGATTTATAGAGTTAAAAGATCCATTAAGTTCATATAGAACTACCCAAATAAAGAGTTATGAATCAATGAGAGTTCAAAGCTCAATATAAAGACTTAACCCTCATTCCCTGATAGTTCAAGAATACATCTTGAATACTCTTGTCTCTATTTTGAACCTCCAATTCTTTAGCTCTCAATCATTTCTGAATCATAAAATCAATGATGTCAATATATGCTGCCCTCCAATCAAACTAAGAAAGTCAAGACAAAGACTAACAATTAGGAAGCTAAGCTGTTCCCTGATAAATGGTGTAAATATCCAGTAAAGACAACACTCAGTGTCAAGCATGACCGAATCAATTTAATTAGTAATGCAATAATAATAAAACATGCAAATTAGGTTAAAACAAAAGAATAAATCAGCTTCCATCACTTCTTTGTATGCCAATCAATTCCCACCTCCATGTACTCTTATTTTAAGATTGAATACTGTTTTTTTTCCTTTGTGATATAAACCAATCATACACGAAACTATTGATTATCACTAAATTAAGAAACAACCCAATGCGAAGTAGGTAAATATGCAAAAATAACACAAACCTTGAACCTCAATTTTGTATATACAGTAAATCTAAAATATCCAGCCTGAACACACAATTTTGCATGCAGAGGTGAAGATAAAAAATCTCTTTTCTATCCTACCAGACTAGATATTTCATCTAGATTTATTTTTTCTAAAATATGCATTCATAAAGTCTTTTACTTTTGTTATGAGAGGAACTGGGCCCTTGGAAGGCTAAGACAATTACAACATTAAAAAACCGAAGCTTAAATCAATCATAATAAATACACCAATTATTAATTTATTCACAATAACTGTTCGCTCTTATAAAAAAATATTATTTCAAGAGAAACTGAACAAAATTTGAAAAATATTAAGTAAATATATGTAATATACATGCTGGAGTTATGAGTTCAAATCACCAGTATAAGGTCTCACAACCAATTAAACAACATTAAAAGCTAGCAATTTTAACAAGAAAAGCAATCAGAAGTTATGAGTTCAAATCACCAAAATATGGTCTCACAACCACTTAAACAACATTAAAAGCTAGCGAATTTAACAAGAAAAGCAATTATAACTTGACACTTTAAAAGCCTTGGTTATTGAATTGAATCCCCACAAATGTTAAGGATATGAACAAAGGTCATGTATCTTGTTTCCTTTCTGTGAACATTAAATGGATTCTTTGTGAAGGTATCTCAAACAATTCATTGTATGCCTTTACACACTAAAAAACATCAATTTATTCTTTTTGGATAAACTCCTTTATGGAGCTTAGTGTAGTGTAGTTACCTTGAGTATAAAAACTGAAAATAGAAGAATATACCAGCAAAAATTGCACAATTGTGATCAACAACACTTCTTCTTTTACTCCAATCCATGCCGATTAAAAGCTTAAAATTAGGATCTCCAATCACATGTCTTGTCCTCGTATCAACTCTCTTCAATTTAATTTACACCCTCACAAAGAAAAGCAAAAGTATGTTAGATAGTACTATAAAATACATCTGGCTTTGATAAAACAAAGACTTTGTTCTAATATCTCTACACTTGAGGTAGTGAAACCAAATTTTCTATGTTTCTCAAACATCTCTCGGATCCTCAATCTAACTCATAAGTTTTCATTCCCACCTACAAAAACTTTTCCTTTTTTTCCTTTACTAAAAAAAAATTTGCTTTCAAATTGTTGGAAATAATGTAAAGGAAAAATAAAAAGAATTAAAAGTTATGGCGTGGTACAAACCGCTGACTTAAAAGAAAAATTTAGCTAGACCGAGGTACAAATCAAGATGCCAAATTGCTTCCCAAGGATACACGCAACGGTTGTAATGACTATAACAGTCGTAACCATTGTAATAATCATTGATTTAATAAATGTCATTAAATTGACCGTTATATGAATTAGTACAGCCTTGCAATTTTTTCAACAACTCACATTTATTATTTTTATTGTTAGCCTTATTATTTACTTCCCTGGTACTGATGTCGTTTCCTTCGTCTTGAAGTAGTAACCTCGTGCCTTTAACCCCATTTTACTCTACTTCCTCTTGCGTTGCTTGCTTTAGGCTTGGCCGTCTGGGTGATGGAGTTTCCTCCAATTTGGTTTATATGTTTTAGGGTTTTCAGTTCCTTGTTTTCTATTTTAGTTGTTCATTTATCAAATTTTTTTTCCCTTGAATAGCTCATATCACTACACCATATATGACATTATGCAACAACACTGTTTCGTAGCATAATAATCAAGAACTGTTGTATTAGAGTTAATGCAACAGTTTTTTTCCGCCACATCTGCTTCCGTGGCAGTTTAGAATATGCGATGGTATTACATTAAAAATATTACATTTTTTATTTTGTTGTACATAAATACCTAATGCAACATAATAATTTAAAACAAATGCAACAATAGTTTTTACTTAAAAGTAACAAATTTTTAAAATTTTAGGTAATAGTTTTTTTATTTTTTTACAACAGTTTTTTATTTTATTTAAGCAACAATTAATTTATAATAGGCAACTGTTTCGATTTTTATTTAAGCAACAATTTTTTTATATTATGCTAGACCTTTTACTTTAGTTTAAGTAACAACTTTTTAATATTATGTTACACTTTTTTCTTTAGTTTAAGTAACAACTTTTTAATATTATGCTACACTTTCTACTTTAGTTTAAGCAACAATATTATTATATGATGCAACAATTTTTTATTTTCTTTTAAGTAACATTATTTTATATTACGCAACACTATTTTTGGTTTTGTTTAAGCAACAATTTTCTATTATAATGTAACAATTATATTTTGTAACAAATTATTAATATTATATAAATTATTAATATAAAAATTATATTCAAAATCAATATATAATAATTAAATATTTAAACTTATTATATGGTAAACATGTAGAAATAAAGTAATACCATAAAGTATTTATAAATAACATTCAAACTAATATCACTTAACATAACAAAATGATAGTAACTTTGGTATGTTTGCATGTTCATAGTACAACTATTAAAAAAAAGTCCAGCTTCACAAAATATTCCTCGACAAAATATTCCTCGTTGTTGTACTCGTCAAAACCTAACAAAAATATCCATTCTGCATAGTCATCAACAGTTTATGGAATATTAAATCTTAAAAAAAATATAATGCATAGTCAATGAGACAGAAACAAATACTCTAGCATTCTGCAAAAGAGGTCATCTAGATGAAAATAAAATGAAGTGCCAACATGAAAAATAAATGTGAAATAGGAAACGAACCATTAAAGTAAAGCAACCAAACAAAACAATGATTGATAGCAATTTAGATACTTTCCAATTAAAACAATAAGTTCAGTTGTAATGGAAAAATAATAGTCTACCAAATTATGAAATCAAATACTTTGAGCATAATATAACCGAAAAATGTATAGCCTACCAACACTAGAGAAGAAAAAAGAGAGCAAATGAAGCACAAGAGCACCATAGGGTATTTCATTTGTAGGATGTATTATGAAAGCAAAATAACATATGTACATCAAGACATAACTTAAAATAACAATATCAGCATAATATAAAACAAAAAAAACAATTCACAACAATCAACGCAAGATCAACAACAACATTAAGAGAAGTAAAAATCATCAACCATCAACTCCAAAAGGATTGATATAAAGTCTTGTTATATTAAATGACTAATAAGAAAAATAAAAGATAGAAAATTTAAAATATATAACTGAACAACAAGATAATAACAATACCTGTTATTCATTATCTTGCATTTCAGTAGAGGATGGTCTCTTAGAAGTACCAGCATCCGATTGTGCTAATGGGAACAAAGATGTAACCATTTCTGCATAGGTAAACCTTATCCCACTACCTACCAATTGTTGTGAATAGGTAGCACACAACCAATAAATGAATATTAGAAAAATAAAAATAAAAAAATTTAAGAAGATTTAACCATGAAACCTACATCCTCATATGAAAATGAAAGAGAGAAATTTTACTATTGAAATAATGCAAAATAAATTGTAATTAGAATGAATTGATAAACGAATCTACTAAGGTTAGAATTAAGCTCTATTCTAGGTTTATTATTCGAACTTTTAAGATTTTCTAATTTTAACTTAATCTTAACTATTACATTAAAGTCATTCAGACAAATCTTTTGAGCTATTACACAAAATACCAAAGATGTTATTGCTCTAAAATCCCTAGAGCATAAAGGCCAAGAAAGAGGTGAGGTCTTGAATACGAGACTCACCCCTAACATCTTTCCCGAGTCCACTTCATACCAATCAAATCGAAAAGAACTGCCTCCTGATGATTCAGTCTAACTATTTATCTCGTTATGCTCTCGTTCCATTCTAAACAACAAAGAGCAAACTACCCATCATTCACACCCATTTCCAATAGAACCACCTCATATCTTCATCTACTGGCCAAATGGAAATTCCTGGAAAGATTGAAATTTGCAATGCAAAGTAATCCACCACATGAACCCAATGTACACCAAATGATCTAGCACATCACGGCATAGCGGGCCTAATATTTCGCGATTAAAATTTCAAAGCTTTTTAGCCTCCACAATTGACGAATTCTGCCGGTACATGTACCGTGATTAAGCTTCTATTGCTGCAATTAGGTTGGCTAAGCCGCTGCCAAATCAAAAACTATAATCCAGAGACTACCAGCCTTCGCTCTATCTGATACAGCCAATTAGTTTACTAGCGAAATCACCGACCAAAGCAGACACTAGTACAAGCAAATCAAACTTCAAAACCCTAATCATTTCCTCTTAACAACCGCATAAGTTAATAAAATTGTAAATCCAGTCATGGGAAAAAATACATGAACGCATAATAAGAACAAAAGAAGCATTTTCAAGCATTAAACTAACTAATTATTAATATCAACTGGAAATCGCGAGACAGAACTCTGAAATCAAGATAACTCACATTCAAATTCAGTTCTCGTCGCCGAAGAGGCGGCGGAGGCGGGAGGCGAAGAGCTCAGAAGAATCGATAGAGGCTTCATGGAGCAGGTCACGTTTGATGTTACTCAAGCGATCGGTCAGGTTTTGGTGCTCTGTCCTAAGGTCTAATGTATCCTCTTGAAGGTCGTGGAGGCGGTACTTCTGGCTCAGGGATCTTACACTAAGGAGTAAAATACCGACCATTGCGAAGAACTGGACGAAGCTGCTCTTGTTCTTCATTGCGTTAGCAAAGTGCCCTAACCGCTTCTTAGGATTTTCAGTAGCACTGTTGGCTGAGTTTGAGGATGCCATATTGACTATTGGCTGCGGACGACGGGAACACAGAGCCTCCGAAAAAGACCCGGTAGAAGGGAGTAAAAGGAGGGCTGACTAGTAGGCCTGATATGTTGCCTTAAACTAATCTTATGCTACAATTTTATTTAATTGTTGCATAAAGTCACACTTTAATACAACAGAAAAAAACTATGTTGCCTTAAACTAACCTTATGCTATATAAAGTAAGATATAACAAAAATTTAGTTACAAAAGCTGATATATATTACGATTTTATTTAAATGTTGCATAAAATCACACTTTAATACAACAGAAAAAAATATGTTGCCTTAAACTAACCTTATGCTACATAAATTAAAATGTAAAATCACCTTATGTTACATATATGTAACGACTTCCCCTAAACTAAGCTATATACCATTGATTCTCATAAATTATCTTCAATTTTTCCCATCCCTATCTGATTGTGATTGTAATCAGTGTACTTTTTACAGTATCCCCAATCCAAAGGTTCCTTTATTGTTCCTCTAGATTGTTGTCCGATTTACCTTACTGTTAATTATAGTGGTTTGAGAAAATCATTCCTAATTTTTCTCTATTTCTTGCTCTTATTTCGTGGGTAATGACTCAACTTCTTCACCCATGGAGTTTGGTAACTTCGGTATACTACATGTCTATAAATCTTTGGTTTTTAGTGTTACTTGTATAAGAGTGATGATAATTTAATAATTTTATTTATTTTGTGTTATGATTTTGATTAAATTTGTGATTTTTAAGATTTTGATAAAAATTTTATAATTTTGAACCTATATTCTATTTATTATATTTTAAAAAAAATTTATAATCATTTTTAAATTTATAATATTAATTAATTAATAATATTATTATATTTAGTATTCAATAAATAGATAGCAAAAATGATTTTGTTTTGGCAAGTGCCAAAATGACGATGTTTTGTTTAATTATATAAATTTCAATTTTTTTTTAAAATTTTTTTCTCTCTTATTTCTATATGCATTGTTCATGTCTTCTCCGATGAACCAAGAAGTGTTATAGTTGCCTTCCGGCACTGATCGCAACACTACCATCGCCAAAAGATTTGCTTTGCTCACAGGAGTCTTTTGTCATCGAAATCGTCGATGAATCGTGTTTGTAGTGGTTATTTGATTCGTTATTTATCAATATTTAGATTTAATCACGAGTCATTTTATATACAAAACAAGGCTTTGATCATATTTGTTAGATATTGTTTAGCAGATTGTTAAACAAGTTTTTGGTGTAAGGACCCCAAATCCTAACCTATTTTTATTTGTTATTAATAGGACCCAAACAAGCCCAAAACCAGGACCTATATCCCACAAGGCTTACCCAACTAATTTCTGATTTTAGCATGTTCATTCTTTGTACTTATAACAATTGGAGCATGATATTGGACAAGCATTCTGGTATCATATGGAGTGAATAAAACTTCAGCGGAAGTCTTTAAATTGAATCATTGGAACCACAACACACAAGTCCTATAAGGATCTAAAAATCCAACAAGTAAACGTCCAATATAATCCGAAAACAAACAAGCAAAGGAGAGACTCGAAGAACCAGAAAATAGTCCAATCAAAGTTCATGTTATATGCGCAAGCAATCAAGGAAACAAGAATACGAATGTGATGCAATATGGTCTCGCCGTGTAGCCTTGAACTCACATATTGTTACCACAAACAACGAATGTACCTAAGCTTGAAAAATGGTGAAAACAACAGGATAAGATTACAAGAATCTCAGTAGCGTCAGAACATCATAAGATCTACAAAAATCTTAAACAAACATCTCTCAAACAACATCAGATCAGCCTATACAACTAAAGAGAATCATGCAATCATCATTTAACCAAAAAGGGATAGGGCCCAAAGCTAAGACTGAGAGTGGAATACAAACACTTATGAAAATCAGAAGTACACAGGCAGGTAAATCATCAATCAATCTCATCAATAGGAAAGGCCATCCACTTCCACCTATGTTGTCCAAGGCTTTGCTGCGCAAAGGGTAAAAGGTTAGCACATAAACTAATCAGTAAGCCTATTCATCTTGCTAGCACACAGGACAAGACATCTAGCTAGCACACAGGACAAGGCATTTAGCCAGCACATAGGACTAGGCATTTTAACCAGCATACAGGATTAGGGCATCCAAACCACGCAAGGATAAGGACATCTTACTAGCACACAAGAAAAGGCATCTAGCCAGCACACAGGACTAAGCATCTAGCAAGCTCTTCTTGGAGATTGCCACCCATATGACTCCCAACCCAGTAAGAACCTCTCCTCTCCCAAGGAGCATCAGCGCTTACCTAGAATGGCCACGGGAAAGAGATCCTGGCACACAAATATGTACAAGCACACAAAGGCAAGAACAAAATATAATACCACAAAAGGGTATCCTCAATCATGTTAGCACACAATCAACATGTTTATTGCACATAACACATGCAAATTAGGCACACATAACCTATCTCAAGGTTTGATAATGCCTAAGTAAGCCTCAAATCAATCCGCAACTCATGCATACACATATACACATACAACGATATAAAGACATACATCGAAAATAACAACCAACAACAAGGATCTCTAGAGAAACCGATGAGGCATAGATCCTACCTCTCCTAAGCATGCATACTCAATAACCAAGTAAATATCCTATTTTCTTACAAATTTCACTCACCAAACCTATCAAACACCAGTGATCAGATGTTGCAAATGCCTCCCAATTGGATATGTGATGTGATAGCCAAGAACTTAACAAGAATCAACCTGAATTACCATCCCAATCAACCATACAAATTTCGGCACTAAGAATAGAGCAATAGGGAAAATTGCGATTTCATGTTAACAAGCTATAAGGGTTGTGATTTCATGTTAACAAGGAAGGATTAGGTGTTAATAATACATATAATTAAAAGAAAAAAGATCAGAAACCAATAGGTTAATCAACTGATCAAAATTGACAATAATAGGGAAAAGGGTAGGGCATGCCGATTTCATGTATAAGGAAGATTCAAAGGATGAATTCATAATATTATAATATGAATGGATGCTAAACAATCATACGAACAAGAGGAACAACAAAAAAAATCAATTGAAGGAAGAATCACACAATTTTGGCACCAAAACCGACGAATTATGATTTAAATTTTGACAGTGAAGAACTAACCTCCTAATGATCGGACCAAGGTATCTAGATATAGGATGGAAAGCTTTCCAACAAGCTATTATTTATAGAAATCCGACAAAGGATGAGAGAGTTATGCTAGTTTGAAGCTGAAGAAATTTCGGCAGCAATAGGGTATGTGTAGGGTTTCAGGTTTGATGAATTTTGTGTATTTTTGGTGTAAGATCTAAGTGTGGCCAGCTGCCTCTTTATATAGGGTGGCAATGAGATTAATTTCCCTACTTTAAAGACTAGATTAAAGTAAAATAATTATCATAATTAAATTCTGAAACTATCCTTCCTTAATTTTAGGGATTTTATCTCCTAAGATAATTTTGAATCAATAAGGAACCAAATCATAGGAAAATGAAACCAGAAATGATCACTAGACATTTTATACCATTTTTGGCCATCACATATCTATTTCTTCAGGGGTAAAATAGTTATTTCACCTGTACTGGCTTATGGACTTCTAGGACTCATAATTCGGGGTCTCACATTTGAGAATAGACATGTTTTAAGGGGAGCGATTCATGTGAGGATATGAAGAAAACGTAATTTATGGAAACTAGACCCAGGAACAAAGCCTGATTAGCAACGACTGGTCATTCAAATAAAGTACGACTAGTCGGATTTGTAAGAATTCATGAGGAAAGCTTAACAACCGGTCATTTCATAAGTACAAACGGTCAAACTTATTAGGTCAGTAGCCAGAGTGCCAAATCAAAAAATGACTGGTCGTTTCACAAGTACAACCGATCAATCTGACATTGAGTACACCGGTTTCAAGAACGACCAGTCGTAAGCTTATCAAAAACTAGTCAAAATTATTTTTATTATTTAAACAACCTATCGTCAATGTTTTTATTGCATCGAACACTTTATGCAATAAAGTTTTATCTTTAGAACGTATACTCGATCCATCAGTGATCAAGATTTCAGTATATTTATTTGAGTTTTAATTGATGTCTTGACTGTTTGAATTAATTCCTTTTCTACTCCTTCTGCTATATTGATTCACTGACATAAACTAGATTTTGATTCAATTGTGCTTGATAACAAGTTCTTAAATCTATTTATAATCTATAATAATTAATAAATCTGATTAGTTTGTGTATATGTGAGTTTTAAATAATTCGAAAAGAATAATTAATCTATGAAAATAGATTAGAAATCCTAGAGCAATTACTGAAACTTGGTAGAATAAAAATATATTTTCCAAACCTAGGGTTCATATTGATTTGGGAAAAACGATTCAGAAACTTAACTATCATAGAAATATAGTTAATTGTGAGCCTGAATTAGCTCTTGATAGTCTAAGAGGATATTAAGGGGGTGAAAGATAATCAAGAATAGATTATAGGGCATTGGAAATAGACAATAGTTGGATTAATTCTCAAAATATTTAATAATACTAACTTTAATATCTAACTAGTTAAATTAGATTGTAGTTTAGATTAATTTATAATTTAATAATCGATTCATTTAGCTTGAATATTGGGTTAGGCAAAATGATTGATTTTAAATAAATTTTTTTGTGAGATCGATACTCGTTCTTTAGAACTATATTACTTGTTGATAGTTGTGCGCTTATGATTATAGATAAATTCGATTTTACACAACAAGTCTTTGATGCCATTGCCGAGGAAACAGTTTTAAAGCTAACAATTTATCCCTATTTATTTTTCTAAATTAAATTTTTTGTCTTTTGTTTCTGGTGTAAAGAACTTGAGAACATGCATAACTTAAGGAGCAAAAATATTGACATAGAATCCATTGACCTTTCTATTTAGAAGACTATACAAAGGCTCAATCAACTCAAGTTATCTAACCAAACAATGAACCACCAGAACTGTGATATTGTTAATGGAGGTGATAATATAAACCTAGTACCAGTAGGTGCTAATCAGCAATCAAGATGCAGAACTGTCATAGACTACAACATGCCAATAGCTGAGACATTAAGAGACATCATCCACAGGCCAGTGATTCAGGCCAACAACTTTGAAATTAAGCCTACGATGATTCAGATGATAGAGAACCACCAGTTCTTTGGGCTGGAAAAAGAGGACCTAATAAAGCATATGAAGAAGTTTGTCAAGCTAATAGACATATTCTTGTTCAATGGAGTATTTCCTGAGGCAATTAGATTGCACCTTTTCCCTTTTTCTTTATCAAGAAAATCTAAAGATTGGTTAGAAAATCTGCCAGCTGGTTCAATTGCAACATGGGAGGAGCTTATGAATGCCTTCTTAGACCGATTCTTTCCACTAGTGAAGACTTCCCAATTGAGGTATGAGATTAGTAGTTTTAAGCAGCAGCCAAAGGAATAATTATATTAAGCGTATGACAGATTCAAGGGGTTGTTAAAGAGATATCCTCACCATGGTATTCCAGATTTTCTTTAGTTAGATGCTTTCTTCAGAGGATTATTAGAGATGCACAAAATTATGTTGAATGCTTCTACTAATAAAAACATCTTGGAATTAGAGAAGTCGACATTGGGAGGACAGACTTGGAGTATAGATACTGATTTTGACAGAATTCCAGAGAAGCTGGAAGTAGATGCTATTACCAAGCTAACTACAGAGGTGGATGCTATGAGACATGGGTTCAAACAAAGCAAAGCTGGAGTGACAGTGGTGAATCAAAATCTTTGAAACTAGGCTCTTTTTTCCCTTTGTAACCATTGTGGTGAGAATCACAACAACTATCAGTGCCCCATGAATATTAAAGAGGCCAATTATGTTGGCAATCCAGTTAAGCAACCTTATTACTTTTGCACCACTTATAATAAAAATTAAAAATATCATCCCAATTTTTTTTCTAAGAATAATAATCCCAACTATACTATAAATACCAATAAAAATGAAGGAGGTTATAATCTAGGGTACCGTTAAGGAAACTAATCATCTCAACTAGTGGAAAATAAGAGAGGGCTTGAAAATCTAATGTAGCAATTCATTATGTCAGTAGATTCCAAAGTCTAAAACTTAGAGACACAGATAGGCCAGATTGCAGATTTTACATAACAGGCCATCGGGGGCATTGCCATCTGATGCAAAGCTGCCCTTAAAACTGACAATGCAGGCTATAAACTGAATCTGTAAGGTTATGCAATGACCATAACTAGACTATTAAGAGGGGTTTCATTAATATTTGTGTTTCTGTACAGATCAAAAGTTTAAGTTTGAGGAAGATATCAGAAGAAGGGTGGCAACACAGGTCAAAATTCGAAGGATTCAAGACAAGGGACCAACGACCGGTCGTGCTATGCCAACGATCGGTCGTGCTATGCCAACGATCGGTTGTCTATGTTGAGAAAAATCATTGAAGTCTTACCGACCAGTCGTACACTTCAAATGATCAGTTGTATTTTTCTAGAAACAATTGCGCAGCCCCAATGATTGGTTGTACATAAAAAACGACCGGTTGTACTTGACACAAATTAAGTGCGAAGCCTCACCGACCGGTTATACTAAACAGAATGATCGATTGTAATTCTAAGTGGACAGACTGACGATTGAAAGACTAGTCGCTGTCCCGACTTAAGGTTTTTAAACCCTTTCTTATTCCCTTTCCAGCCAAAACACACCCCTCTTTATCTTCTTAAAACACTCAATGCTCTCCTTTCTCTCTAGAAAATCATCTACCAAGCTAATTCCCATACTAAATTTCCCCACGAACACTCTTCCTCACTTTTAAACACCTTCATTTAGCCACTGTTTCTAGTGTTATCATAATGCACAGCAAGAATGTTTCAAGGGATCCATCTCCTACCCAACGCCGACCAAAGAGAGGTCGGGCTTCGTCCTCTAGAGCTCCTTCTATAATTGATTTTGACTTTGTGAGGTTCAAAGTCCATAGAAGCCGAAAAATGGTACAAGGAATTTGAGGGAAAAGTTGTGAGACCCTGATCCTTAGTCCTAAAAGTCCAGATACCAGTACAACTGAAATGACCATTTTGCCCTTGGAAAAATGGATGTGTGATAGCCATAAATGGTATTGAAGGTTCTTTCCTCTTTCGATTGATTTCATTTCCTTCTTGGTTCATTTTTATCTTAAATGATATATCTCTTTAACTTAAGGGATAATTCCAGAATTAAATTCTAAAGATTATCTCCTTATATTTAGTCTTAAAAGTAGGGAAAATTAATCTCATTAATTTTATAAATATACCAGCCAGCCATACACCTATCCACACACCGAAAATACACAAAATCATCACGTTATATACCCTTCTTCCTTACCTTTGTTCCTGAAAATTCCCAAACACATACCATAGTCGAATTCTTTCATCCTTCATCAGATTTCTTCAAATAATAGCTTATTGGAAACCTCTTTCCATCCTATATCATACTATCTTGGTTTTATCATTAAAAATTTAGTTCTTCCCCATATTTATTGCAATCGTAATTTCCTAGGTATTAGTGCCAAAACTCCTTGATTGATCCTTTAATTGGTTTTAGTTGTTATTCCTCTTATTTGTATAATTGTTTGGCACCTATTCATATTGTAATATCATGAATGCATCCTTTAAATCTTCCTGATACGAGAAATCGGCATACCCTACTCTTTTGCCCTATTGTTGCCAATTATTACTAGTTGACTTTTTTGTGTGTTTCTAATATTGTTCCTTTTAATCTTATATATAATTGACACCTAATTCTCCTATGTTATCATAAATTGCAACCTCTAAACTCTATATGCATGAAATCACAATTTGCTCTATTTCCCTAACTTAGTGCTGAAATTTTCATAGTGAATTGGGTTGATAAATCAGGTTGATTCTTGTTGTGTTCTTGGCTATCACATCACACATCCAAGGGGGTAGTTCCAGCAACTTCTTTTCACTGGTATCTGATAGGTTTTGTGAGTGGAATTTGTAAGAAACTAGAATGTTTATTTGGTTTCTGAATATATATGCTTTGTTTGGTAGTGTCTTTATGTGTGTTTAGGTGGTTTAGATTCTCTTAACAAAAGAAAAGGATTAGCTACTTGTTTAGAGACAAGAGAGGTAGGATCTATACCTCATCGGTTTCTCTAAAGATCCTTGTTGTTTGATTGATGTTTTTGGTACTTGTCCTTGTTGTTTTTGTATGTGCATGCCTTGTGTTTAGTATGCATAGTTGCGATTGAACTATGGTTCCTTAGGCAATTTCGGACCCCTATGATAGGTTGTGTGTGCCTAATTCGGATGTGTTATCTACATTGGACTTACTGATTGTGTTGTGATATGATTGAGGATGCCCTGTTATGGTATTATGCTTGGTACTTGCTTGTGTTTGCTTGTACATGATTGTGTGTTAGGATTCTTTTTCGATGGCTATTTGGGGTAAGCACTGGTGCTCCTAAGGAGAGGAGAGGTTCTTACTGGTATGAGAGTCGCATGGTTAGCAATCCCAACAAGTGCACGCTGGATGCCTAGTCTTTGTGTGGCTAGATGCCTTGTTCTGGTGTGGCAAGATGCCCTTATCCTTTTGCGGTTTGGATGCCCTTGTCCTTGTGTGGTTTGAATGTCTTGTCCTTGTGTGGCAAGATGGATAGGCTTGCTGATTAGATTGTTTGCTAACCATTTACACTTTATGCAACTAAACCTTGGACAACATACGTGGAAGGGGATAGCCTTTCTATTGATGAGATTGAATGATCAGTTACCTGCTTGTGTACTTCTGTTTCAGAAGTGTTCTTAGTCCATCCACAACTTGTTACTTTTAGCCCTATCCCTTTTGAGATTGATTGATGATTATTTAACATCCCTTTAGTAGTTTAGGCGAATCTGATGTTGATTGGGAGATGTTTATTTAGATTTTTGTAGATCTTATGATGTTGTGATGCTACTAGGATTCTTGTAATCTCACCCTGTTGGTTTTCCCATTTTTCAGGCTTAGGTACATCATTTGTCAGTGGTACTGATGTGTGAGAGTAAGGCTACATAGCAGAACGATATTACATCACATTTGCATACCTTCTTTCTTGTTGATTGTTTACGCATATACCGCTAAACATGAAGCTTGATTGGACTACTTTCTGGTTCATTAGATCCCTCTTATTATTGTTAATTTCGGAAATATACTTGAGGGTTACTTGTTGCATTTTGAGATCCCTATGGGACTTGTGTGTTATGGTTCCTTTGCTTAATTATAAAGACTTCCGCTGATGGTTTTATTCACTCCCTATGTTACCAGAATGTTTTCCCATTACTATCATGCTCCAACCTTTAAAAATAATAAGAAATGAATCTAATAAAATGAAACTAGTAAGATTGAGCCTTGTGGGATTCAGATAGGCCCTAGGTTGGGCTTGTTTGGGTTTCACGGCGGTAAGGGTTCTAATAGGTTGGGTTTGGGTCCTTTCACAAGCTCTTCACCAACAGAAGTTTTGCTACTTCAAGCCATACATGACAGCGAGTAACAGATACTACAGTACAGTTCCCACAACGAGGACTCATCTGAAAAATTAGGTTGGACTGATTTTGCTTATAAGACTCCTATTGAGGCATGCCTTGATTTAGTATTTAAGTTCTATGCTAATTTACCTGATGTTATTAGATCTGTAGCTATGGTTCGTCATAGATATGTTTCATATGCCCTTACTATGATTAATAATTATTATGATTTAGAGTACCATGAGGAATTGGATATTAAAGAGAAGGAGCCAGATTTTGGGATGATTAATGATGTTCTAACTATTGGTAGAGGAGTACAGGAGCCACGAAGAGGCACTATTACAGTGACTAATTTTTCCAGAGATGCAAAATTCAGGCATATTTTTATGGGCACAATCTGATATCAACATCCCATGATCATTTGGTTAGTAGAGAGACAACAATATTGCTGTATAAGTTAGTGCTAGGCATTAAGATGGATGCAGAAGTCGAAGAACCGTCTACCATTTTCTCATCTTACTACCGGACTATGTGTGGAGGATAGGGTAGAGTTACCATCAGAGCCATGGTTTCTTATATTGAGACCCTCACACCCATTTACTGTTGCTTATATTAAGAGGAAGATTAGAGTGCTAAATGAAGAGCCAATCAAGCATGGACTTACTTGAGTTGGTATTGGTGACGGTATCGGTCTGCAAGGGCTGTAAGTTCCCTTCCAGAATAAGATACTATACCTTTACCTACTTCAATCAGGCAATTGCGGGCTTCATCATCACACACAAATGATAAGGATGATGAGCTGGCATTTTGATTGGCTGCTATTGAGCTATAGCAACAGACATCAGTTGATGAGTGTCAACTGTAGATGGTAGATGCTCATATTGGGGCTGCCTGATTCTAGCAGGATAGCAATAGCTGGCTGCACTCTTACTTTATTTGCTAGGATCTAGATTTCCATCCACCATCATAATGGGATGATGCAGCTGGATTAGACTGAGTACTATTTTTTCTATATTTTTTTATTTTTATTTTTGCATTAATTTTTAATATTATGGTTATTCAATGTTGTTATTTTGTTTATGCTATTGTTTTTGTTTTATGGATTCTATATTCTATTATTGCTTATGTCTGTGGGAGTCCATTATGCTTCGGTTTGAAGAGATTGTCATCCGCTCCTGTTTATGAATTTAAAGTGCTAATTTGGTTTGAATGTTGATTGATTTACGATTAAAATTATACTTAATTGATGATTTTACAAATTAAGAGTGACATTAGATACACATTAAATCATACTTATAGTAGCAAAGCAATGAATCGATTTATTTATGTTGAGTAGAAAACTAGTGAGGGGTGGTATGTCACGTTTCGGCCCTGGACTCTCGGCCCAGTGGACCCGGACGTGTATGTGCGCGTCATGGATCACAACTGCAATGCTGAGTTAGGTTTATAAGTATGATTTGTGTGGCTAGATGTCTTGTTCTGGTGTGGCAAGATGCCCTTATCCTTTACGGTTTGGATGCCCTTGTCCTTGTGTGGTTTGGATGTCTTGTCCTTGTGTGGCAAGATGGATAGGCTTGCTGATTAGATTGTTTGCTAACCATTTACACTTTGTGCAGCTACCTTGGACAACATACGTGGAAGGGGATAGCCTTTCTATTGATGAGATCGAATGATGAGTTACCTGCTTGTGTACTTCTGTTTCAGAAGTGTTCTTAGTCCATCCACAACTTGTTACTTTTGGCCCTATCCCTTTTGAGATTGATTGATGATTGTTTAACACCCTTTCAGTAGTTTAGGCGAATCTGATGTTGATTGGGAGATGTTTATTTAGATTTTTGTAGATCTTATGATGTTGTGATGCTACTAGGATTCTTGTAATCTCACCCTATTGGTTTTCCCATTTTTCAGGCTTAGGTACATCATTTGTCAGTGGTACTGATGTGCTGATGGTTTTATTCACTCCCTATGTTACCAGAATGTTTTCCCATTACTATCATGCTCCAACCTTTAAAAATAATAAGAAATGAATCTAATAAAATGAAACTAGTAAGATTGAGCTTTGTGGGATTCAGATAGGCCCTAGGTTGGGCTTGTTTGGGTTTCACGGCGGTAAGGGTTCTAATAGGTTGGGTTTGGGTCCTTTCACAAGCTCTTCACCAACAGAAGTTTTGCTACTTCAAGCCATACATGACCACGAATAACAGATACTACAGTACAGTTCCCACAACGAGGAGTCATCTGAAAAATTAGATTGGACTGATTTTGCTGTTAAGATTCCTATTGAGGTATGACATGACTTAGTATTTGAGTTCCATGCCAATTTACCTGATGCTATTAGGTTTGCTGTCATGGTTCGTCATAGATATGTTTCATTTGCTCCTACTATTATTAATAATTATTATAATTTGGAGTACCGTGAAGAATTAGATATTGAGGAGGAGCTAGATTTTGGGATGATTAATAATGTTCTGAATATTGGTAGAGGAGTACAGGAGCCACGAAGAGGCACTATTACAGTGACTAATTTTTCCAGAGATGCAAAATTCAGGCATATTTTTATGGGCACAATCTGATATCAACATCCCATGATCATTTGGTTAGTAGAGAGGCAACAATATTGCTATATAAGTTAGTACTAGGCATTAAGATGGCTGCAGAAGTCGAAGAACCGTCTACCTTTTTCTCATCTTATTACCGGACTATGTGTGGAGCATAGGGTAGAGTTACCATCAGAGCCATGGTTTCTTATATTGAGACCCTCACACCCATTTACTGTTGCTTATATTAAGAGGAAGATTAGAGTGCTGAATGAAGAGGCAATCAAGCATGGACTTACTTGAGTTGGTATTGGTGACGGTATTGGTCTGCAAGGGCTGTAAATTGCTTTTCAGAATAAGATACTATACCTTTACCTACTTCAATCAGGCGATTGCGGGCTTCATCATCACACACAAATGATGAGGATGATGAGCTGGCATTTTGATTGGCTGCTATTGAGCTATAGCAACAGACATCGGTTGATGAGTGTCAACTGTAGATGGTAGATGCTCATATTAGGGCTGCCTGATTCTAACAGGATAGCAATAGCTGGCTGCACTCTTACTTTATTTGCTAGGATCTAGATTTCCATCCACCATCATAGTGGGATGATGCAGCTGGATTAGATTGAGTACTATTTTTTCTATATTTTTTTATTTTTATTTTTGCATTAATTTTTAATATTATGGTTATTCAGTGTTGTTATTTTGTTTATGCTATTGTTTTTGTTTTATGGATTCTATATTCTGTTATTGCTTATGTCTGTGGGAGTCCATTATGCTTCAGCTTGAAGAGATTGTCATCCGCACCTGTTTATGAATTTAAAGTGCTAATTTGGCTTGAATGATGATTGGTTTACGATTAAAATTATACTTAATTGATGATTTTACAAATTAAGAGTGACTTTAGATACACATCAAATCATACTTATAGTAGCAAAGCAATGAATCGATTTATTTATGTTGAGGAGAAAACTAGTGAGGGGTGGTATGTCATGTTCAGTCCTTGGACCCTCGGCCCAGCGGACCCGGAAGTGTATGTGCGCGTGATGGATCACAACTGCAGTGCTGAGTTGGGCTTATAACCACATGGCCCAAAAGATGCATCTTGTTACAGATGAGACCTTCACACAACATATATAAGCCTAAGACCTCCCTCGCTCCTTTCCGATGTGAGATTGGGTAACCTGACCACCTACGGGTTAGGTCTCACAATATCCCCTCCTTATAGACCTCATGTCCTCATGAGGGGAGCCCAAACGTAACTGACTTGAGCCCTAACTCATGGGCCCAAACGTGAACACACAACAAGGCTCAAGCCCACCCGGAAGAGGGAGCGAGATCGGCTCCGCTACCATTATTGTGAGACCCAGCCCGTAGGGGGTTAGGTTACCCAATCCCACATCGGAAAGGAGCGGGGGAGGTCTTGAGCTTATATGTGTTGTGTGATGGTATCATTTGTAACAAGATGCATTTTTTGAGCCATGTGGTTATAAGCCCAACTTAGCGTTGCAGTTGTGATCCATCACGTGTATATACATGTCTGGGCCCACTGGGCCGAGGGTCCAGGGCCGGGTCGTGACATGGTAGTACCGTTTATTTATTATAGTTGGTTTGTATTTTGCATGCTATGTTAAAAATAAAAATAAAAAATATTGCAAAAGCATGAAATTTGGGCTGAAAAAGAAAAATCAAGGAAAATGGATTGCTAGTTAACATAATAGGACCTTTGAGGTACACATCCAAAGCTCCAATAAATATTCAGGTTGATTTATTGAACTAGTGTATAAGTGTGAGTTATTTCTAAAAATTCTTAATTCTCTTATGTAAGTGTTGATTGGGTACAATTAAGACTATGAATTGATTTACCAATGATAGTTGGGAATAGCATTTGAGATTTATTGTATAGGAATGAATGAAGATCTTTGATGACTTTGAGTGTGATTTGTATTTTTGATTGTTTTTTGGTTATCGAGTTGTTTTTGTTAGCGATTAGAAAAATTCTAAGTTTGAGGAGATTTGATGACCTGTGTTTGCAGTGGATATTTGATTTGCTATTTATCAATGTTTGGATCATTTTATATATAAAATATGGCTTTTGATCATATTTGTTAGATGTTGTTTAGCAGGTTGCTATATAGTTTTTTGGGACTAAACATATTTTAAGGGGAGAGATTCATGTAAAGATATGAAAAAAATGTGATTTGGGCGAATCAGAACCGGGAACGAAGCCTGATAAGCAACAACCGGTCGTTTAAAAAGGTATGATCAGTCGGATTTGAAAAAATTCATGGCGAAATATCAACGACTAGTTGTTTGTTAAGGAGCAATCGTTCGAACTTTGCATATGTTCAGATCGAAAGGAAACCGACTGCTCATTTCACAAGTATGACTAGTTGAGCTTATCAGGTTAGTAGCTAGAGTGCGAAATCAAAGAATGACCAGTTGTTTCACATGTACGCCTGGTCAAAATGACACGGAGTATACTAGTTTCAAGAACGATTGGTCGTAAGCTTATCAAAGACTGGTCGAAATTACTTTTATTATTTAAACAACCTATTGTCAGCATTTTTAGTTCATGGAACACTTCAAGCAATGAAGTTTTATATTCAAAACATGTACTCGATTCGTCAATGATCAAGATTTCAGTATGTTTGTTTGAGTTTTAATTAATGTAAGACTATTTGAATTAATTCTTCCTCTACTTCTTCTGGTATCTTGATTCCCTGACGTAAACTAGAATTCGATTCAATTGTGTTTGATAAAATGTTCTTCAATGTATTTCTAATATAGAATAATCAGTTTATATATAAGCAGGCTTACCTGATTCGGAAGAACTATTAAGTTGCAATATTAGATTAGAAATCCTAGGGCAGTTGCTGAAACTTACTAGAATAGGAATTTATTTTCCAAACTAAGGTTTCATATTGATTTTGGAAAATTGATTCAGAAACTTAATTATCATAGGAATATAGTTAATTGGGAGTTCGAATTAGCTCTTAATATGAATCCTAGGTTTGACACATATATTCTTATTCTACCAAGTTGCAACAATTTCCCTAGGATTTCTAATCTATTTTTGTAGCTTAATTTTTCTTCTGAATCAATTAAAACTAACCTATACACAAATTGATCAGTTTTCTTACTTATTATAGATTAGAAAAAAGTTTAAGAACTTGTTACCAAACTTAATCGAATCGAATTCTAGTTTTACATCAGTAAATCAAGATAATTGGAGTAGAGAAAGAATTAATCAAATCGTCTTGACATTAATTAAAACTCAAACAAACATACCAAAATCTTGATCGTTGATGGATCAAGTACACGTTCTGAGAATCAAGATAGTTGAAAGGGTAGAGAAAGAATTAATTCAAACAGTCTTGACATTAATTAAAGCTCAAACAAATATAAAAAAATCTTGATCATTGACGGATCGAGTGCACGTTCCGAAGATAAGACTCAATTATGTAAAATGCTTCAATGAAATAAAAATGCTGACAATAGGTTGTTTAAATAAGAAAAATAATTTTGACCGATCTTTGGTAAGCTTACGACCAGTTGTTCTTGAAACAGGTGTACTCTATGTCAATTCGATTGTTCATACTTGTGAAAGGACTGGTTGTTCTTTGATTTAGCACTCTGGCTACTGACCTTATAAGTTCGACTGGTCTTACTTGTGAAATGATGGTTTGGTTCCTTTTTGATCTTAACATATGGAAAGTTAGACAGGTCGCTCCTCAACAAATGACCGATTCGCTCCTCAACAAATGACCGATCGCTCCTCATTAAATGACTAGTCGTTGAGCTTTTATCATGATTTCTTTCAAGTCTGACCGGTCATACTTATTTGAATGACTGGTCGTACCTATTTAAACGACCTGTCGTCGTTTATCAGGCTTTGTTCTCATGTCTGGTTAACACTGTGAGACCTGTGGTGACATGGAAAATTTTTGCCACGCCACCCACATAATAAAAAGCTGTCCCCGGCCAGTTTCCTCCCCCACTTCCCCCAAATTTTCCTTTCCTTTCTCTTTTCTTCACCGTCGCCGTTCTTCTTCGGTATCCACACCGACCGTCCGATTGTCGCACCCTCTACACCGTTGCGTTCCTCTCGTCGTCGCGAGTTACCGACCGTTGGTTTCATCTTCATCGGACCTCGGACGCACGCAGATCGGAGCCCGGAGTTCAGATTTTCTCACCGTTTCCTCCCCCACTTCCCCCAAATTTTCCTTTCCTTTCTCTTTTCTTCACCGTCGCCGTTCTTCTTCGGTATCCACACCGACCGTTCCTCTCGTCGCACCCTCTACACCGTTGCGTTCCTCTCGTCGTCGCGAGTTACCGACCGTTGGTTTCATCTTCATCGGACCTCGGACGCACGCAGATCGGAGCCCGGAGTTCCGATTTTCTCACCGGAAAATCGTCGATTCCGGCCAATCGGAGGTGATTTTTGAGGTTTTGTTTTCGGATTCGTATTCCTGATGGTTGTAGCTTCGTTTTGATGTAAAGAATTTCGATTTTGGATGAAGTTGGATGAAGGTGACTTTGACCGTTGACTAACGGTGACAAACGGTGACCGACGTTGACCGTTAAAGTTGACCCTTGACCAAAAAGTGAAAAACCTCCCCATTTGGTAATTTCGACGTCCTGATTGCAATGGCGCGATCCGTTTTTCCATTTGATGTATCGTTGTTGAGTTATAGTCATTTGAAACGTTAATATCCGTATGTTGAGCTTAACCTTCATGTTGTGTTCTTAGGAAGGGCGAGTGTTGAGGACAAAGGCAAGTGTATCGCTCCCTCTTCTTCAGCCCCTAAGGTAGGGTCTTTACCGAGTATTCCTTATCTTAAAATCCATGTTACCTTGATTTTGATTGCTTCGTTGTATAGTCCATCGGAGCCCATCCGATTGACCCATTATCCAAGTTACATCGATCTTTTCCGTATGTCACTGTAAAGTATCATAATGTATCTCCAAAATTTCATATGATCAATCAAAGTCTATTTGATTGATTCGTTGTGTAAATTGGGCTGATTCCGTATCATTGCCCGTAAAGTAAGAAAACAATTATTGTAATTAAAGGTTTCTGTGACGGTATCGTATTGTGGAGTTTTAATTGTAAAATATGGTATTCCAGTGTTATTGAAAGTTAAACTAGTTTTCTTTATATGTAAGTAAAGTATGTAAGTTTTTATGTTACTTGCGTTCCGTTTGGCCAAACGTGGTGAGTGCTCGGTCTCTGAGAGTAAGCGGAGAGACACTCATCTGTTGGGAGTTGTATGGATGCTGTATGTTCCCTGCTTCGCAGGATGATCTGAGAGGACTAGTTGATTTGTTTTTACGTATAAAGTTTTGTTAATCAATCTAGTCTCGGACAACACTGGTAGAAGGGGCTATGTATGTAAATGTTTTTAAAGTATATGTAAAACCTACCAGTGGGCTTCCGGTTTCCTTTTAGCGGGGGTTACTCGGGAAGTGATTTGCAGTCCGCCCATGTTTTCGTATTGACCCTTGTTGAGTTCTATGTTGTTTCCGGGTCCAGTAAATAAGCGTTTTATAAACTAAACAGTAAAGTTAAAGTTTTGAGAATTCATAGGTTAGCGATGAATTATTGGTTTCCTTGTTGCTCCTCTCCTATGATAAGTACACCTTGTTGCTCATCTCCTTTGATAAGTTCACTTTGTTGTCCCCTACTGAGATTCTCGAAAATCTCACCCCCCTTCGTCTTTGTTTTTCCCTCCCAGGACTAGATCGTGATCAGTAGCTATTTTCAGTGTGAGCGTCGGGACTATTCGCTGGGACTATAGCATCTGCACATGTCTGGTTTTATTGGCACACTGTTGAATATTTATTGTTTGGACTTTTGGTTTCGTTTTCAGATACTTGGGGCTTGTGTGTTATGGTTTCACTTGTTTGTCTTGTGTTATTATAAAAGAATTCCGCTGTGTTTGAATGTTACTCCATTATTTATTGTGTCATGTATTTAATGCTTATCTGTCATGCTGTAATTTGTAAATATTTTAAATTTTATTTTTGGGGATTTAGGTTTGAAAAGTCAAAATAGCCTTGTGGAGTTCGGATTGGTCCACGTGTTGGGCTTTTCCGGGCTTCACGGCAGTAAGGGCTCAATTTCCGGGTTTGGGTCCTTACACACACAAACCATATTTTCTTCATATCCTTGCATGAATCGCTCCCCTTAAAACGTGTTTAGTTCCAAAAACTTGTACAATAACCTACTAAACAACATGTAACAAATATGGTCAAAAATATTGTTTTATATGTAAAATGAACTGTGATTAAATCCAATAATTAATAAATAGTGAATCAAATAACCACTATAAACATGGTGTCATCAAATCTTCTCAAAGATAGAACTTTGCTAGTCACTAACAAAAGTAGTTTGATAGCAAAAAAAAAACCAAAACAAGAACTCACATCATACTCAAAGTCTTCAAAGATCTTTATTCACTCCCATATTATAAATCTCAAATGCCACGCCCAATTGTCCTAATAAATAAATTCATAATCTTAATTGTACCCAATCAAAACTTATATAAGAGAATTAAATTTTTTAGAAAAAATTCACATTTATGCACTAGTTTAATAAATCAACTTGAATGTTTTTTAGAGCCTTGGATGCATAGCTCAAAGGCCTATTATGTTAACCGGTAATCTATTTTTGTTAATTTTTATTTTTCAGCAAAATTTTATGCTTTTGCAATAATTTTTATCTTCTCTTTTTAATTTAACATGCAAAATACAAATCAGCCACAATAGATTAACTAGTACTACCACCCCTCACTAGTTTTCTCCTCAACATAAACAAATCGATTCATTCCTTCGATGCTCTAAGTATGATTTAGTGTGTACCTAATGACACTCTTAATTTATAAGATCATCAATAAAATACACTTTTAATCATAAATCATTTACCATTCAAGCTAAATTAGCATTTAAAATTTATAAATATGAGTGAACGACAATCTCCTCAAACTTAAGCATAATGGACTCTCACAGACATAACCAATAACAAAATATAGAATCTATAAAACTAAAATAATAACATAAACGAAATAGCAATAATGAATAACTATAATATCAGAAACCAATGCAAAAATAAAAAAATATAATAAATTAAAGGTAATAAAAATGGTACTCAGTCCAATTCAGTTGCATCATCCCACTATGAACAAAGTAAGAATATAGCCAGCTATTGCTATCCTGCTTGAATTGGACAGCCCTTATATGAGCATTTTCCATTTGCAATTGACTCTCCCGCACCTCTCTTAACTCGTCAACCAATGTCTGATGCTGCAAGTCAATAGCAGCTAGTGGAGATGCCAGCTCATCGTCCTCATTAGCTGTGCATGATGAAGAAGTCCATGATCGCCTATTTGAGGACCCGCTCTTGGTAAATGGGACCCTCACCATGGTATACCGATCGACCCAACACGTGAATCAATCAAAATCACACAAGGTTCATATTAACTTTTCAAAATCTAAAATCCAAAATCCAAACCCCAAAATCGCATACCAATTTGAAATTTTATTTTAAAATGGAGCATGGTACGTCATATAATACACTCGGCACAAGATAATCAACAGAGTACATATACACATATAGTGGGAGTCTTAAATCACAAGCAACATGCCACACGGCCCTAAACGTACAACATACTAAGTCCATACAGAGAAGCCTATACAGATCCACCAAAAGTGCCTGAGGCACGTATCTCATAGCATAACCTGATATCTAAGTCATACATGTATATCAAATATCAATATCCGAATATCAAGCCCACAACGGGTCCATAACAACCAATATAGTCTGATCCAAGCATGTATAACAAAAAAGAATGAAAATAATGCAACATAAATATGTCAAGCCCCCAAAACATTCATGTGCAATAGTCCAGCCTTAAGACTAACACTGGGAAATTCGACCTCAAAGATGTACGGTTACAAGCACACGAACTAGGCCTGAAAAGATCAACAAGAGTGGGTGAGATCAAAAGACCTCAGTGGGAGTTACAACATCATAAGTATAACCGGTGGAATATAGGCATAAGAAAACACAAGTATAACATAATTGTTTCAAAATACAATTATCGTCCATGCATTCTAACCATGCACTCAAGGAATTTCATAAAAAATAAACTATAATGCATGAATTTTAAAACACTAGATAAGTTTTATCCCAATAGGTTTTATAAATCCACAGTACTTATCGATGTCACATGGGCTACTATTCCCCAAAACGTATCAGCCAGATCACAAAGCACCCTTAAGTCACCTCACTGAAAGGTAACTGAGAGCCAACTAGAAATTAAATTTTCACTTTAAAAATACATATAAACCCCCTATGGCTAGTGTTATTCGAAATCGAGTGGAGAAAATACACTATCACACCCAATAACCATTCTATACATATACATATACTCATAGCTTGCTAAATCATAGCAAATTCAGGCAGCCCGCTAAGTCATAGCAAATTCAGGCTACTCGCTAAGTCATAGAAAATTCAGGCATAAACATAAAATCCATCCATACAATAATATAAGGCAACATTCCCCTCTACTAGGATTCCGAATACCTACCATGCATTGGCCAAGCGAAATAATTAATTCAAGGTTGCACCTAGGAAAATACTTATAACTTATCTTTATAAAAACTGAAATGCATGAAATGATCAAGCAAGCATCCACACTATTAGTTCCCACAACCTCAGGGCATGTTTCTTAGGTCCTCACAGTACTCATAAGTGTATGTCAAAAGGATATACTCATCATTGAGCCTCACTTGAAATGAAATTGGGCTTATTTGGAGAGTTCATCAAAGTTCGACCGGTTATTATTTTCGTACAACCAATCCTAGGGCATTCGGAAAAAAGTTTTAAATTTTGATCAGTCATTCTTTTCGAACGACCAGTCATAAGGTAGTTCAATCGGTCGTACTCCCTTGTATGATCAGTTGTAGGGCTCTTGGCAGGAATATCACTCAAGTTCAACCGGTTGTTCTTTTTGGATGACTAGTCATAAGGAAGTCTGACTAGTCATACTCGCTTGTATGACTAGTCGTAAGGCTCTCGGCAGGAAAATCATTCAAGTTTGACCAGTCGTTCTTTTTTGATGACCAGTCGGACTGGTCGTACTATCTTATATGACAAGTTGTAAGACTCTCGGCAGGGATGTTCATTATCGTTGATTTTCTTGGTTTCTCACTTGTTTTCACTCAATCTTTGACGTTAAATCTCATCCAAACTAAACCCTCTCAACATACACATTACCATCACACAATAAACACACAAATCAAGGTCTCAAAACCAAGAACACACTTTCAATTCAAAGGTACATAGCTCGCCAATAATGCATCAATCACAATCAACAAATGTATAAGTAGTACTGCACACAGTTTATGCATAAATCACATGGTGAACACACAATGAAACTAGCATGATCATCAATCACAACTCATGCATAACCATCATTCAAAACCAAGAATTTGATCATATTTTAATTCAACAAAACAAAGCATTTCCGTTTAAACAAATAAAACATAAACTCCCAATTCTTGTCGCGTAGACGAGTCAACGACAATACCCTTGCCTTTATCAACAGCTCCAGCACCGCCTAAACACACAAACACAATACTAAGAATGAATTAACCAAAAATAAATAGAAGAGATAAAACTGAAAATAAGTCCACACTAAACTCACAAACCCAGCAATTCTAACAAGAGAATGAACCATCCTCTCCTTAAACATGCCACTCATCCTTTGTCGGATTCTTTAAAATAATTTCATGTTGGAAAGCTCTCTCCATCCTCTTTCCAATAATCTTTGGTTTATCATCTGGAGGTTAGTTTTTATTTGTCGAAAGTTAAATCGTATTTTGATGGAATTGCCAAAATCTTCTTGAACTTCAAAATAGCATAACTCTCTCATCCTTTGTCGGATACTTGCAAATAATAGCTTGTTGGAAAGCTCTCTTCATCCTCTTTCCAACCATATTTTATTTTTTTTCTGAAGGTTAGTTTTTCTTTTTCGATAGTTAAATCGTATTTTGGCAGGATTAGGTTTCAAGATTGTGTGATTCTGTCTTTCAATTGGCAGGAAAGCTCTCTTCATCCTCTTTCCGATCTTGTTTCTTTTGATTGTATAGACACTTAATCTGTCTTTGTTAACATGAAATCACAAATTATCTTGTGTCCTATGCTTAGTGCCGAAATATACATAGTTAAATTGGAGTGGTAATTCAGGTTGAATCTTGTTAAGTTCTTAGCTATCACATCACACATCCAAAAGGGAGGCACCTGCGGTATCTGACCACTTGTTTCTGGTAAATTTGGTGAGTGGAATTGGTAAGGAAATAGGGTACTTACTTGGTTGTGGAGTATGCATGCTTAGTTTGGTTTTGTCTTTGCCTTGTGATGCTATAGGTGGTTCGGAATTATTAAATAAGGGAAAAGGAATAGCTTCTTGTTCTGAGACAAGAGAGGTAGGATCTATGCCTCATTGGTTTCTCCAAAAATCCCTGTTGTTTGTTTGTTATTTTCGATACCTGCTCTTGTTATTATTGCATGCGAATTGATTGTAGGATATGTGCATGAATCGTGGATTGAGATATGAATCCTATAGGCCATACCGAACCCTTGAGTTAGGTTTTGAGTGCCTGAATTACTTATAATTATGTTCTGACATGATTGAAGATACCTTATTGTGGTATTATGCTTTGTAGTTACTTGTGTGTGCTTGTACGTATTTGTGTCAGGATTTTGTTCCGATGGCCATTCGGGGTAAGCGCTGATGCTCCTTGGGAGAGGGGAGTCTCTTACTGATATGGGAGTTGTATGGATAACAATCCTTAGCATGCGCGCACTGGAAGCCTTTCCCTTGTGTGGCTTGGATGTCTGGTCCTTTTGTGGCTTGAAGCCTTATCCTTTTATGGTTTGTATGTCTTGTCATTGTGTGGCAGGATGAATAGGTTTGCTAATTAGCTTGTGTGCTAACCTTTCACCCTTTGTGCAGTAAATCTTGGACAACACAGGTGGAAGGGGATGACCTTTCTTTCTTTCTAGTGCCGAGAGTAATCTGATGAGTTTTACCTGCCTGTGTACTTCCGATTTTTGAAAGTGTTATAGTCCACCCTCAGCCTTAGTTTTGACCCTATCCCTTTGATTGATTCTTGAATTGCATGATACTCATAGATGTGTAGGGATGATCTAATGTTGTCTGGGAGGTTTGTCTTTAAGATTTCTATATATCTTATGACGTTATGACCCTACTGAGATTCTTGTAATCTCATCCTATTGTATTCACCATTTTTCAGGCTTAGGTATATCCATTGTCCGTGGTACCAATGTGTGAGATCAAGGCTGCACGCTGGGGCGATATCGCATCACATTTGCATACCTGTTCCTTGATTGCCTGCGCATATAACATGAATTATGATAAGACTACTTTCTAGTTTTTCAAGATTCCTCCTTATACTTGTTGTGTCTGATTTATATTGGGGGTTAACTTGCTGGATATTTGGATCACTATGGGACTTGTGTGTTGTGGATTCATTGATTTTATTTAAAAACTTCCACTGATATTTCATTCACTCCGTATGATACAAGAATACTTGTCCATTATCATGCTCCAATTGTTGATAAACATAAAGAATGTACATGCTAAAAATCAAGCATTTGATGAGTAAGCATTGTGGGATTCAGATAGGTCCTGGTTCTTGGGCTTGTTTGGGTTTCACGGCGATAAAGGCCCTAATCGGAGCATTTAATAATAGGTTAGGAGATAGGGTCGTTACAAGTTGTGGTAACGGAGCATGGTTTAAGGAATATAATTGGTTATATGATAACTTGTTTGTTGATTTTGTGTGTGTAGGTAAGAACATGTGCACACACTCACTCACTTAGGGGCTAATACCAAAAGTAAACTAATGCTAAAAAGGGATTGATTTAAATGATGAGAATGATAATTTGATTTGCTGTGTGTTTATGTATGTTCTTATGCTTGGTATGCCTTGATGTGTTTCGGTGAATGTTTGTTGTGTTTCTTGTTATTGCAGAGAATGTGTTTGTTATTGGGGAATATTACCAACTGTCCCTATGTGATTTCTATGTTGCCAAATGTATATACGTGTGATTGCTGATGTGTATTGTTGAATGCATGGGGTGTGAGTTTGCATGATTGCTGAATATGGATTGTGTGAATCCATGATTGCTTAATGCTTGACGATTTCCGAGAGTATATATGTGTGATGATATGAGTGATGAGTATACATTTACATGTGTGCATATGATTTCCAAAATTTGTATATTATTTTCCAGCATATGTGTATCGTTCGGTGCACGCCTCTCCACCAGGTACCACTTCTTTTCCTAGTATTATATTTAGTTATGTGTTAAGTAACAATCGTATGATTGTATAGTATGGCAAGGTCGAACACTATAAGGGATCGACGGGGTAGGTATTAGGTTCTGGCCGAGCAGCAACCTATTGAGCAAGAGCAGTCGAATGCACAAACTGAGCAGGGAAGGCTAGATGAGCCCGAAAACCAACCTAAGGCACCAGCCACACCAGCCATCGATCATGTGATGGCCCAAATCCTAAACGTATTACAAGGAATTGGTGCGAATCAGCAGCATATGGAGTCACAATTTCAGAATGCTCCTGCACCCGCGCCCGTGGAAGAACCTATTCCTCCACTTGAACCTGTATAGTTGGCGCATCCTAAGGAAGCCGAGAGGCTTCCTATCGTGATTACCAAATTGTTAAAGGAAGCTCGACAATTAGGATGTAAAGATTAAAATGGTTTAGCCAGAGATGCTGCCGCTCATGAATGGATCGAAACGTTATGCCGAGTGTCCTTGTTCTTACATATCTCGGATGATGACAAGGTTGCCATCGCCACTTTCCTACTTGAGGGAGAAGCCCTCGCATGGTGGACAGCTATGAGCTTGCGATTTGGCGATCGTCTGCTTATATGGGAGGAATTTTGATATGAATTCAATGAAAAGTTTTATACAAGATTCTATTAAATCGAACAGCGACGAGCTTTCTACAAGCTTGAACAGGGCACCCGTTCGGTGCTGGAATATGAGAAGGCATTAAAGGAGTTGTCCCGATTTGCACCTGAAGAAGATCGCTCACCGTACCAGTTTGCGAGATGATTTCAGGATGGGATGAGTACCGAACTCAAAAACCATAGTTGGTACGACACCGGTACAGAATTTGCAAAAACTAATTATTGCCGCGACTGAAGCCAAAAAGATCGTGCAAACCAAGAAGCTATCTGAAGCCACTAGTGGCAAATCCTTCATGCGAGATTCAAAATTTAATCGGCGTACGGGACCCTATCCTTTAAGGCCCTATCCTCAGAAAATTAATAGCAATGGAAGTACCAATAAGAAGAACTTTTCTGGTTCGAATTCCAATGGGTCTATATAGAATTCTCAGCAATGTCGATGTTACAATTGTGGCAAAATGTGACACATTCAGCGGGAATGCCAGAAGCCGAGACGTATCACAGGCGCACTTAGTGCGGGCTGAGGTGGGTATGCTAACCCCACCAAATCGACAACGCGCGCACCAGGAGGACCACCCAACGGATCCACAAGTGAGGCACAACCAAGACCAATAAGGCTATTCACCCTAACTGATGCCGAGGCTAGTCCTGATGTGGTGACAGGTACTGTTTCAGTCTTTCATCAAAATGCTAAAGTATTATTAGATCCCGGAGCAAATAGATCATTTTTAAGTCCAAGGATAACACTTAGCACGGTTCAGCCTCTATCTCCCTTGACTACTCCTATTACGGTTCTGACTCCTTTATGAGAACAACTAGTTTGTGATCTAGTCTACATTGGCTGTGCTGTACGTATGGGTCCAAATGTACTTGAAGTGGATCTAATTCCATTGGACATTCGAGAGCTAGATATAATCTTAGGCATGGACTATCTGGAGAAATATCAAGCCTGTATAGAGTGTTTCACCAAACATGTGTGGTTCATTTTTCCTGATGGTGCCAAGTACTATTTTGAAGGTGATAGGCGAGTTGTTCCAACTTGCATGATTTCTTGGCTTGATGCGAAACGATTGATCAACAAAGGATGTACAACGTACCTTGCGCACGTACATGATATTTCTAAAGAATCCTCAGATCTGGATTTTTTTCCAGTGGTTCGCGAATTTCCAAAAATATTTCCAGAAGACATAGCCTGTTTACCACCAGCAAAGGAAGTGGAATTCGGTATTGAGTTAGTGCCTGGTACGAATCCGATTTCCATTTCTCCGTATCGTATGGATCCTATAGAAATGAAGGAACTAAAAACATAATTGGAAGATTTGCTGGATCGTGGTTTCATCTGACCTAGTGTGTCACCTTGGGGAGCACCAGTATTGTTCGTAAAGAAGAAAGATGGATCACTGTGATTATGCATCGACTATCGATAGTTGAATCATGTGACCATAAAGAACAAGTACCCTTTTCCACTCATCATCGATTTGTTCAACCAACTCCAGGGTGAAGCCATGTTCTCCAAGATCGATCTCAGATCTGGATACCGTCAATTGCGAGTTCGCGATGCTGATATTCCGAAGACCGCGTTCAGATCACGATACGACCACTACGAATTTCTAGTTATGCCATTCGGTTTGATCAATGTACCAGCTGTGTTCATGGACCTGATGAATTGTGTGTTCCATAAGTTCCTGGATAAATTTGTGATAGTCTTCATCGACGATATTCTGATTTATTCAAAATCGGAAGAGGAACATGCTAAGCATTTGCGGATTGTGCTGAATGTTTTGAAGGATCGGCGGTTGTTCGCAAAGTACTCCAAATGCGAATTCTGGTTACGTGAAGTTGATTTCCTTGGCCATGTTGTTTCCGCCAAAGGTGTGTTAATTGATCCGAAGAAGATCGAAGTCGTAGTTGCTTGGGAACTCTCGCGAACTGTGTTCGAAATTCGTAGTTTCCTTAGCTTAGTAGGATACTACCATCGCTTGCCGAACCATTGACAAAACTGATGCGCAAGGGTGAGCCATTCGTGTGGAACGAGAAATGCCAGCGAAGTTTCGAAAAACTGAAAAACCGGTTAATTTCCGCACCTATCCTTACCTTACCTATTTGCGGAAAGGAGTATGTGGTTTACAGCGATGCGTCGAAATCCGGACTTCGATGTGTATTGATGCAAGATGGGAAAGTCGTTGCTTATGCTTCCCGATAGTTACGACCTCACGAAAGCAACTATCCTACACATGATTTGGAGCTTGCAGCCGTGGTGTTTCCGTTGAAATTATGGCAACATTACTTATACGGCGAGATGTGCCGAATCTTCACCGACCACAAAAGCCTGAAGTACCTCCTCACGCAAAAAGATTTGAATATGAGACAATGAAGATGGGTGAAGCTGATTAAAGACTACGACTTGATCATCGAATATCATCCTGGAAAAGAAAATATTGTTGCTGATGCCTTGAGCCGAAAGTTTCATCCTCCTTTCCCATCGGTTTTGGCTTACATGCACACCCATTACATGCCTATGTTGTTGATTTTAAAAGCTAACTGTGTGCATCTTGGCACTGATTTTTCTGGATCGTTATTGGCATGAATCAAAGTCATGCCGACCTTGATTGAGGAAATCTGGAATCAGCAATTAGAGGATCCAAAACTAATTCAAATTCGGAAGCAACTTTCTGATGGTGTCGATGCCATAATTCGTGATTTCAGAATACGAGATGACTAAGTGCTTGTCTTCAAAAACCGGGTATGTGTTTCAAAAGAAGTTGATATTCGTAACCTTATTCTATCGAAGGCGCATAGTTCGAAGTTCACTATCCATCCCGGAAGCACTAAGATGTACCGAGATTTAAAGGAGCAGTATTGGTGGCAAAACATGAAACACCACATTGCTGAGTTCGTTTCCCGATGCCTTGTATGTCAACAAGGAAAGATCAAACACCAATGACCCGCTGGTCTACTGCAGTCACTTCTGATTCCAAAATGGAAGTGGGAGCATGTCACAATGGATTTTGTGACCGGTTTTCCTAGATCGCAGCAAGGATACGATGCCATTTCGGTAATTACGGATCGATTGACACAATCTGCATGCTTCCTTCCTATACGTGTGACGGATACACCTGAGAAATTGGTTGTTCATTACTTGGACGAGATTGTTTGATTGCATGGAGTGACGGTTTCTATCGTTTCAGATCGTGACCCTCGTTTCACCTCACAATTTTGGGAGAAATTCCAGAATGTTCTGGGTTCGAGATTGAATTTCAGTACATCATTTCATCCCCAGACCAATGGTCAATCAGAAAAGACGATTTAGACACTTGAAGACATGCTATGTATAAGTGTGTTGGACTAGCATACCGGTTGGGATCGATGCCTGCCGTTGGCAGAATTTGCTTACAACAATAGTTTTCATGTAAGCATCGGTATGACACCTTATGAAGCATTATATGGGAGACGCTGCAGAACTCCCATTTGCTGGAATGAAGTAGGCGAGAGACGCCAAGACAATCCGAAATTGATTGATCAAGCAATGGAGCAATTGAACTTGATTCAACAACGACTAGATCCAGCCCAGGATCGGTAGAAAAACTACGCTGATAATTGACGAAGGGAGCTGGAATTTGTGGTAGGTGACAAAATGTTTTTGAAGGTCGCCACATGGAAAGGAATCCTTCGTTTTCAGCAGCGAGGTAACCTAGCACCTCATTACATTGGTCCCTATGATGCTGTCGAGAGGATCGGCCCTGTTGCATACCGACTTACCTTACCTCCAAATATGGAAAGAATTCACAATGTGTTTCATATTTCAATGTTGAGAAAATATATGCGAGACCCTTCCCATGTGCTCGAAGAAGCCCCAGTCGAAGTTACTGAAGATCTATCCTATCCCATACAACCAGTTGCCATACTAGATAGGTCTATTCGATAGCTTCACAGTTGAAATGTGCCTATAGTACGAGTTGTTTGTTGTAATGGCCAAATTGAAGAACAGTCTTGGGAGACTGAGGAATCTATGCGTACAAAATTTCCTTACCTATTTGCTTAGGTACTTGTGCTAAAATTTCGAGGACGAAATTCTTAGAAGGAGGGGAGGATGTGATACCCCGAATTTTGAGTCCTAGAAGTCCAGAAGCCAATGCAGGTGAAAAGACCATTTTTCCCTTGAAGAAAAGGATGTGTGATGGCCGAAATTGGTAAGAAATATCCAGTAATTAATTTTCATTTTAATTCCCTTTAATCTAGTTCTTTATAGGTTGATAATTACCTTAGAAATTATAATCTCTAAAATTAGGTGGGATAATTATAGAATTTAATTCTGATAATTATTTTACTTTAATCAAGCCTTTAAAATAGGAATTTCAATCCCATAACCACCTTATATTAATAGGAAGCCAGCCACACAAAAATCTCATACTGAAAACACACAAAATTCGTAAAACCTAAAAACCTTACACCTCCCAATTTCTGCCGAAATCCGCTAGAACTTCAAATCAGTATAACTCTCTCGTCTTTTGTCGGATTCTTGCAAATAATAGCTTGTTGGAAAGCTCTCTTCATCATCTTTCCAATAATATTTGGTTTATAATCTGAAGGTTAGTTTTTCTTTGTCAAAAGTTAAATCGTATTTTAGTGGGATTAGGTTTCAAGATTGTGTGATTCTGTCATCAATTAATTTATGTTGTTGTTGCTTTTTTTCGTATGATTGTTTGACATCCATTCATGTTATAAAATTATGAATTAATCCTTTGAGTCTTTTCTATACATGATATCAGTATGCCCTACCCTTGTCCTATTGTTGCCTATCTTGATCAATTGATTAACCTATTGGATTCCGATCTTGTTTCTTTTTATTGTATAAGTTATAAATGCTTAATCCATCTTTGTTCACATGAAATCACAACCCCTACACCTTGCTAACATGAAATCGTAAATTATCTTGTGTCCTATGCTTAGTGCCAAAATATACATAGTTAAATTGGAGTGGTAATTCAGGTTGAATCTTGTTAAGTTCATGGCTATCACATCACACATCCAAAGGGGAGGCACCTACGGCATCTGACCACTGGTTTTTGATAGGTTTGGTGAGTGGAATTGGTGAGGAAATAGGGTACTTACTGGGTTATTGAGTATGCATTCTTAGTTTGGTTTTGTTTTTGCCTTGTGATGCTATAGGTGGTTCAGAATTATTAAATAAGAGCAAAGGAATAACTTCTTGTTCTGAGACAAGAGATGTAGGATCTATGCCTCACCGGTTTCTCTAGAGATCCCTGTTGTTTGTTTGTTATTTTTGATACCTGCCCTTGTTATTATTGCATGCGAATTGATTGTAGGATATGTGCATGAATCGCGGATTGAGATATGAATCCTATAAGCCATACCGAACTCTTGAGTTTGGTTTTGAGTGCCTGAATTGTATATAATTGTGTTCTGACATTATTGAAGATACCCTGTTGTGGTATTATGCTTTGTACTTGTTTGTGTGTGCTTGTTCGTGTTTGTGTGTTAGGATTCTGTTCCGATGGCCATTCGGGGTAAGCACTGATGCTCCTTGAGAGAGGGGAGTCTCTTACTGGTATGGGAGTTGTATGGGTGGCAATCCCCAGCATGCGTGCACTAGAAGCCTTGTCCTTGTGTGGCTTGGATGCTTGGTCCTTGTGTGGCTGGAACCCTTGTCCTTGTGTGGCTTGGATGTCTTGTCCTTGTGTGGCTGGAATCCATCTCCTTGTGTGGCTTGGATGTCTTGTCCTTGTGTGGCTGAAAGCCATGTCCTTGTGTGGCTTAGATGTCTTGTCCTTGTGTGGCAGGATGAATAGGTTAGCTATTTAACTTGTGTGCTAACCTTTTACCTCTTGTGCAGTAAACCTTGGACAACACAGGTGGAAGGGGATGACCTTTCTTTCTTTCTTGTGCCGAGAGTAATCTGATGAGTTTTACCTGCTTGTGTACTTCTGATTTTCGGAAGTATTGTAGTCCACCCTCAGCCTTAGTTTCGGCCCTATCCCTTTGATTGATTCCTAAATTGCGTGATACTCATAGTTGTGTAGGGATGATCTGATGTTGTGTAGGGAGATTTGTGTTTAAGATTTCTGTAGATCTTATAATGTTGTGACTCTACTGAGATTCTTGTAATCTCATCCTGTTGTATTCACCATTTTTCAGGCTTAGGTACATCCACTGTTTGTGAGATCAAGGCTGCATGCCGGGGCGATATCGCATCACATGTGCATACCTGTTCCTTGATTGCCTGCGCATATAACATGAATTATGATTGGACTACTTTCTGGTTTTCCATGATTCCTCCTTATAATTGTTGTGTCCGATTTATGTTGGGCGTTAACTTGCAGGATATTTGGATCACTATGGGACTTGTGTGTTGTGGATTCATTGATTTTATTTAAAGACTTCTGCTGATATTTCATTCACTCCATATGATACTAGAATACTTGTCCAATATCATGCTCCAATTGTTGATAAACATAAAGAATGTACATGCTAAAAATTGAGAATTTGATGAGTAAGCCTTGTGGGATTCAGATATGTCCTGGTTCTTGGGCTTGTTTGGGTTTCACGGCGGTAAGGGCCCTAATCGAAACAATTAATAATAGGTTAGGAGTTAGGATCGTTACACCAATACCACTGTCAAATGATGTACCTAAGGCTAAAAAATTCAGAAAATAACAGGGTGAGATTACAAGAATCTAAGTCGGGTCATAACATCATAAGATTTGATGAAATCTAAACAAACATATCTCAAGGAACATCAGATTCGCATACACAATCTAAGGGGTATCAAACAATCATCAACCAAACTCAAAAAATAATAGGACCAAAAGTAACAAGTTGTGGGTGAACTAAAAACACTTTTGAAAATAGAAGTACACTGGCAGGTAAGTCATCATTCAATCTTATCAATAGAAAGGCTATCCCCTTCCACCTATGTTGTCGGAGGCTTAGCTTGACAAAGGATAAAAGGTTAGCAATTAATGTAATCAGCAAGCCTATCCATCTTGCCACATAAGGACAAGACATCCAAGCCACACAAGGACAAGAGCATCCAAACCACACAAGGATAAGGGCATCGTGCCACACAAAGACAAGGCAATTAGCCACACAAGGACTAGGCTCTAGCCACACATGGACTAAGCATCCAACGAGCTCTTGCTGGGGATTGCCACCCGTACGATTCCCATACTAGTAAATACCTCTCATCTCCCTAGGAGCAACAGTGCTTACCCCGAATGGACACTAGAAAAGGATCCTGACACACAATCATGTACAAGCACACACAAGTAAGTACAAAGCATAATTCCACAAAAAGGCATCCTTAATCGCATCACAATACATTCGAAAAGTCCAATTGACATAGCACATTCGAATTAGCCACACACAACCTATCATAACGGTCAAAAATTGCCTAAGGTACCATAGTTCAATCTGCAACTTATGTATATAGTAAACAAGGCATGCACATACAATAATAACAAGGACAAGCACCGAAAACATCAATCAAACAACAAGGATCTTTGGAGAAGCCGATGAGGTATAGATCTTATCTCTCTTTTCTTTGAACAAGTAGCTAATCCTTTGCCTTTATTAAGAGGATTCAAACCACCTATATAACCATAAGGTAGAGACAAAACCACACTAAGCATACACAAATTAAAAACCAAATAGATATCTTAGTTTCTTACCAATTCCACTCACCAAACGTATCAGAAACAAATGATCAGAAGCTATTGGAACCACCCTCCCTCAGATGTGTGATGTGATAGCCAATAACACAACAAGAATCACCTGATTTTTTTAACACAATTCACCAAGCAAATTTCGGCTTTAAGTTAGAGCAATAGGGAAAATTGCAATTTCATACATAAGGGGTTTAGAGGTTGCAATTTCAAGTTAAAATAGAAGAATTAGGTGCCAATTACACATACATATTGAATGTGTGCAAGCTGACACATCTATATCTCCAAGTTATTGATTCTAAAATGTACCGACATATTGAATTGCTGCATCAAATCTTCAAACCCACTCTTGTGAGGCTTCATACCTTAGAGGGTTGGGCCTTAAGCCTAATAACACGATAAACCATAAATTGGTAAGCCTATAACCCATAGGCCAGGGATATGAGAAGGGATAAATGCAATTAAAATGGTTAAGTATGGATAAGAAATCGACGAAGACCCAACTTATTTATTGCCAGGCTGTAGCATAAGTGTACGGCTCGAAAGTAGTCGATTTTGATATCGTACTCATATTCCTTCCTATCAAGTCATTTGGTCTCACATGTGTGTTTCTCGGCTTCTGACATCTTCGAAACAGCCTCGAACGACGTATTTCTTGGAACTTGGTATTTGAGGGTAATTTCATCTTTTCACATCCTGATACCTATCAAATTTGTAATCCAAGTCTTTTGATGACTAAGACCTTTTAGTTTATCCTCTGAGACTGATGAAAAAATTATTTACACTATAAGAAATGAATATGAGTCATATAATTTTTCGGAAAGAATAATTATATGATAATTTGAGAATTATATACATAGGATATTATATATATATATATGATATATAAAAAAAATAATGAGATACAAAAGTGATTTTGGTGGTTTAGGACCATGGATAGGTCTCTTGATTAAATCTCAATATTTATAGATTTTGAAAAAATTTTGGAAAGATATTTCTAATTATTAGAATTTTTCTAAGAAATACCATATGGCATTATAATTTTCAGTAAATTATGTGTATGAGAAAAATATAATTTTTCAACTTAATTAGACTCTATTGTTCATAAAGAGTCTATGGTATTTTTTGGGATATTTTTCTGATTATATATTATTTTTCATGAATTATTAAACATTTAAGTAAATTAAAAAGAAATAATATTTATAATAATATTATTAAAAAAATTAAAAGGAAATCATCAAAATGCGGCATATCCCGTCATTTTGACGAGCTCGGTTGAAAGTTTAGCTATGTCGTTCAACTTGGAACGATATCGATTCACCAAAAGATGAAATGATGTCATTTATCGTTGGAAGGGTAGCGGGTTTATCTTGTTCGATGACCCACCGATTGGAGAGGACTTATCCCGATCTCAATCAAGATTTAAACATTTGGACATCCAGCCCCAAAAATTCGAGTTTGAGTCCCCACCATTTTTGCTTCAATCGCATGAGTGTGTCCGTATGATTTCTGGGTGATTTCCGTTCTTAAATATGGTAGGTATCACCATTCTTCGCCGAAAAATCTTTTTCCTTCAATTTCATGATTTCGAGCTTGATATACTATGAGTTATGCATGTTTGATTTTGTGATTGTATCGAGAAGCTTTTAGAGTAGACTTTATGAAGCATTATGAAGTGTTTTACGGGTTGAAGAAACTAGGGTTTGATGGAAAAAGGTGGGTGCAGGAGGAAGAAGACGACTTCGGACGACGTGTCGTCTGCATGCCGTCTATGCAAAAAGTCATTCACAAGTGGAATGAACGACATGTCATCTAGGTACAAAGTGAGTGGCATGTTTTCTGATCCAGTTTAGTTGGTTTGTTTAGGTTAGGTATTGGGTTGAGTCCATATTTAAATTGGTTAACACGTGGCCGTGTCGCTAAGTGACATATGTCACGTTGATTTGGCTGATTTTGACCGGATTTTCGGAAAATGACAAAAAATGATAAGAAATTGAAAAAAAATAGAAAAATTCTAGAAAATAGAAAAAATTATAAGGAATCTGATGATAGAAAATTTGGAAGATTTTGATATATTTTGAAAGGTATAAAAACTTGTAGAAATTTTTGATAATTAAGAAAAAATAAGGAAAGTATCCAGATCGAATCAGAGGATGATCATGAAAGTCCTAGAATTGGATTGAGGGTTTAGAAATGTTTATTATGAGATTATTGAGACTCTTATAAAGATATTAAGTGTTAGACTACGATTCTTTGTGGAGGTGTGCAGTAAGAGAATCCGGAATCTGGAACGGATATGGATACGAATCGAATCAAGAAAGGAAATCAGAGAGACAAAACTATGTGTAAACGTTTTTAAATTACTTCCCATAATTTAAAATAAACCTGGATTGATTCTATGTGATGTGTGATATCCGTTACTTACTTGCATACATAAACACATAATCGATGAAAAATTTCTTAAATCATGGTAATTCTCGATTACATGTATTTCTTAGAAATGAAACATGATTCTGTGATTATATTTTGAATAATGTTTAGATATTGTGATATGCTGGAGATAATTATGATATAAAAAACGACAATATTGCACTGCTAGGAAGATTATGAGGATAAATAAAGAATACCTTGTATGGCTTCAAAGTCATTGAGAAGGGTATCGAATCTCGTATTGGAAAAGCACTTTAGTAACAAAAATAATAAAATAAGAATAAATCAAAAACAAGAGATTCAAATCCTATTGAGAAATGATCCTAACCCCATTGATGACAAGAAAATATCCTAACAATATTACATATGACTGACTTGTCACATGAAAGGATACAGATTGTGCTCGAAATGAAGCACTATCGTATAAGAAAACCAAAATCCAAATTAATAAGAGAAATAAATTATTAGAGGGTTGACTCAATATAGGAAAACTAAAGAATTTCCTATTAAGAACTTATCAAAAAACTAATGATGATTAATTGAGAAATTATCAATTGGTATCTACAGAGACAAATTGAAAAGATTACGAGAATCATAGCAAATTAAAAATATATGAAAAAAGTAAATGATGACTGAAGATAAATTAAGCAAAATTATGATTGTAAGAATAAAGATTGAGGGATGATTAATCAAAAATATACCAACCATAATAGAATGAGAGATATGAGATGGGTTAATTAATGTTATACTAACCCTGGTATAATAAAAGGAATAGGGACTACGAGATGATACAACTATTGATATCCTAACCTCTGAGGAATATAGAGGCATAAATCTATTCTGGGGTTGGATACCTCAGTAAATCAGATTATTGGGTGTTAAATAAAATTACTGTGTGTTCCTAGATTACTGTGTGTTCCTAGATCACTATGTGTGATTATAAACCCTAATAAAGAGGGAGTGATTATAATACTAACCTATGATAATAGTTTGATTCTATTAGCCATCTATTAGAATGGATATTGAATATATGCCGAGATCCACAAGATCTCTGTTTTTCTGAAATGCGTGTGGAATGTTGTGGCATTTATATGTTGTCGGATGACATTGCTTGAGTATACCCTGATGATGGGGTTAAATATTGTGTTTATGTGTGGAATTGCTTTACCTTGTATTGTCGTGATGCAATGTTATGATTGGATCTGAATGGTCTATAACCATGATTTTTTTTTTGTGCTGGTTAAATCGTGTGATTAACGTAAAATATAATCTAACTAAAATTTAAAAGATTTCGTAAAGGATTGGCTTCCTAGTGTATAATAGGTTTTTCGAGTTTTAGCGAAAGGATTGGCTTTGCCCTAGATCGCAGACTATCTGAGTGTGTACGAATTACAAGGTATGATCGAGGAACTAGTCCACAAGTGCAAACCCAATTTTTCGATCATACCTTATGATTCAAACCACTTAGAGAGTTTGTGATCTAGGGCGAAACCATCCCTTTTTTCCAAAACTCAGAAAACCTATCAAACACTAGCATGACAACCAGATGATTAGATGTTTTCCTTTACAAATTCTTTTAAATTTAAACAAAATTATATGTTACTTTGACTATACAATTTCACAAGCAAAAAAGCCAAACTCTTGGTCATAGTCTATTCAGATCCAATAATGGCAATGCATTACGAAAAATAATGCAAAACAATGCCACTAGAAATCATAGCACATAACACATAACCTCATCATCAGGGTCACACTCAAGCAATGCCATCAAATAGAATAGGAATGTCATCACATACCACACACATCTCAAAATAGATAGAGATCCTATAGATCTCGGCATACAATCGATAGCCAACCATTATTATATGTTGGTGTTATAATCACTTCCTCTATATTTGGGTTTATAATCACACACAGTGGTCTAGGAACACATAGTATTAACTTCACATAGTAATCTAGGAACATACAGTAATTTAATATAATAACCAGTAATCTTATATGCAGGGGTGATCAATACCAAGATAGATTCATACCTTTATATTCCTTGATGGTTAGAGTATCTGATAAATCTCATAGCCGCTATTCCTTTCGTTCTACTAGGGTTAGTATATGATTAATTAACCCTTTACATCTCTCTTATTTTGTTAAGGTTAGCATTTATGTTGACTAACCATCCCTCGATCTTTGTTTCTTACTGTCATAAATTTCACTTACAGTACTTTGAGTCATTAGTTATTTTCATCGTATCATCTTGATTTGCATTTCTTTTTATAATCTTTTTGGCTTGTCCATAAAAATATTAATTAACAGTCTTCATTAATCCTCATTAGTTCTTTCGTTAGTTCCTAATAAGAATTCTTTGATTGTCCTAGGTTCGGTTGACCCTTTAAGTATTTCCTTTTCTTTTTATCTTGAATTTCAGTTTTTTATATGGTAGTGCTATATTCTCAGCATGATCAGTATCCTTTCATATGGCTAGTCAGCCATATGTGACATTGTTAGGATGTTTCCCTACAAATCACAGGGTTAGGGTTTTTTATCAGTAGAATTTGAGTCCCGTATTATTCTTGATTTCTTCTTACTTTAATCATTCTTTCTGTTACTCAAGTATTGAGTTTTTCCAACTTGAGATTTGATGGTCTTCTCGTATGACCTTGAAGCCATACGAGGCATTCTTGAGTTATTATTAAAATTTCCGCTAATGGTGCAACACTGCCTGAAAGTATTCACAGCATTCAAGCACAACTCAGAAAATACCACAGAACCATATTTGGATTCAATCGATGCATATAATCAAGATTTTCCATGATTTAAGAAATTTCCCATCAATCATGAGTTTATGCATGCAAGAAATTCATGGATATCACACAACACATGGAATCAATCTAGATTCATTAAAAACGATGGGAAGAAATTAAAAATTGTCCACTCACAGTTTTTGTCGTCCCGATTTCCTTTCTTGATTCAATCATATCTTTTCCAGATTTCTTGATTCTTTTATTGCGACCTACACATAAAATAGTAATCCGATACTTGATATTATAATTTGAATCTTAATATTCTCATAATAGACAATTCTAAGCCTTCAAACCTATCCTAGAAATCCTATGATCATCCTTAGATTAAATCCAGATACTTTTCCTTAATTATTAGAAACTTTTGCTAATTTTTATATTTACCAAAACTCAAAAAAATTATCAAAAGTCTATATCATCAGACTTCTCATAATGTTTTCTATTTTGTAGAATTTTTCCATATTTTTTTCTTAATTTATTTTTTTTCCCGAATTTAATTCCTTTTCTGACATTTTTATTTTCCTAGTCAAATAAATGGGACACGTGTCACTCTGTGACATGGCCATATTTGTATCGGAATTGACCTGATTTTGACCCAATACCAAACCAGAACAATCCTTACCTAACCGAATTAAACGACATGTCACTCGTTCCACACCTAGATGATATGTCGTTTATCATGCCCCCTGAATGACTTGTCTTTTGGACGGCCTGCGAACGACGTGTTGTCCTATATGAGACCCCTATCCTTCCTAGTTTAAATATCCAAAAAGTCCAAGAGTCGATACAGCGGAAATGACAATTTTGCTCTTGAAGAAATGAATGCGTAATGGCCTAAAATGGTTGCTGCCAGATATTTTTTATTTTAATTCTGATATTTTTATATTAATTATCCTTAGTTTTATCTCTTATTATCCAAGGTATTAGATAATTCTTCCTTTTAAATAGAAGACCTATAAGGACACAAACCCAACCTAGAAGGATCATTGCCGCTGTGAAACCCGTATAAGCCCTCGGAAGATCCTATTCGAATCCCACAAGGCTCAAGTCTTAATAGTTAACAATTTTATTAATCAATTTGGATGCATTAAAGGTTGGAGCATATAAAATATTCTGGCATAATACAGAGTAAATAAAACATCAGCTAAAGTCTTTCATAAATGCAGAAAGTCAGTGGAATCATAACACACAAGTCCCGAAGGAATCTCAAACTCTAACATATATTCATAGCATGTTTCGAAACTAAGGAGGAAAGGAACAGAAGTCGGAAGCTAGAAAGTAACTCCAAGCATGTACGCATATACGCAACCAATAAAAAACCAGCAAGGAAGTGCAATGCGAATGTGATGGAAAACCGTCCCATAGTGTTGCCTTGATCTCACACCCCTGTACTGCCAGCAGAACATGTACCTAAGCCTGAAAAAGGAGAAAAACAACATGATGAGATTACAAGAATCTTAGTAGGGTCACAATAGCATAAGATCTGCTGAAACCCAATCAAACATCTCCCAAACAACATAGAAACATCGCTTATGCTAACAATAGGTTCAAACAATCAGCAAACAAACACATAGGTTTAGGTCGGGCGGAAAGTAACCAGGTAAGGGATGAACTCAAAACACTTCGTAGGGAGCCAAAACAAGACTGATTTGGAAGCACACAAGCAGCCTATTTCACTATTTGATTTCCAATGAAAAGGTTCATCCCCATCTGCCTATGTTTTCCAAGACTATGCTGCAAAAATGGAAAAAATAGTTAACAATCAAACTCCTAGCAAGTCTTTCTATTCTTCCACACAAGGACAAGACATCCTGCCATCACAAAGGACAAGGCATCTTGCCATCATAAAGGATAAGGCATCTTGCCATCATAAAGGACAAGGCATCCAGCCACACAAGGACAAGGCATCCACCCACACAATGACTAGGTATCCAGCAAGCTCTTAGTGGGATTGACACCCATAAACCTACCAATACAGTAAGTATCTCTCCTCTCACTAAGAGAATCAATCACTTACCCCCGAATGGCCACTAGAATGAGGATCCTAACACACACACAAGCACAAGCAAACACAAGTAAGTACAAGGCATAATAACACAATAGGGTATCCTTAAATAACTTATAATAAAATACACAAATCAATATCATATAACCAAATGAAATAAGGGTTATCATTCCTTAACCATAGGTTCCAAAATCACCTAAGGAACTGTCAATCAATTCTTAAGCATGTACAAGTAATCTGCAAGCATGCATAGGCTATTACACAACCAAAATCAAGTAAGCAAGCGAAACGATTTCCGAAGAAACCGATGAGGTATAGATGCTACCTCTCACGTGTCTGAACAAGTAGCTAGTCCTTTTTCTTTATCAATAGGATCAGAAACTCATAAACAACCATAAGGCAAAGACAACACAATATAAGCATTAGGATATGAAATCAGAAACCAAAGGCATCTTATGATTCTTACCATTAACCTACCAATGATTAGCAATCCGAATGCAGCAATATCTTTCCCCTAAATGCATGATGTGATAGTCAAGAACTCAGCAAGAATCAACCTGGTTATTCATCTTCATTCATGTACAAATTTTGGCAACACTTAGAGTTTATAGGGCATAACTTGCGATTTTATAGAATAGAAGGGAAGAAGGTGTGATTTCATAATAATAAAAAAGGAATAGGTGCCAGACCCTCATACGAATAAGAGGAAAAAGTTTCAGAATCCTCTGAAGAAAGAATCAAAATCGGCACACACTTAAGGTAAGAAATTTTTTGCAGCAATAATAAAAGAGAAAAACTAGCCTTTTGATGATGAATTCAAGATAATAAAAGGCAGAATGAAGAGAGGATTCCAACAAGCTATCTCACGCATTAATCTGATGAAGGATGAACAATTTTGGAACTAGGAAAGATAAGGTAAGTTTTGGCCACAAGGGGGCAATGAAAAGGGAGAGAAGAACTTGTGCTTTTGTGAAATAAAAGAGAGGACAGGTGTGGAACGAAAGGGGTAGTCGGCCATGCTATTTATAGATACCTAAGGGATTAATTTTCCCTACTTTTAAGTTTAGATAAGATATGATAGTGCTTAGGAGAAAAATTCTCTAAAAGTGGTTCTTAAATTCTCAATTTAGGAAAGAAATGAATAAAAATATTAGAATCAAAATAGGAAATATTCGACGCAAACATTTCAGGCTATCACACATCCATTTTTTTAGGGGCAAAATGGTCATTTCAACTGCACCAATACCTAAGTGCCATTTCTGACACTGGGACTTCTAGGATATCTAACCCATTGAGGATCAGGGTCTCACAATTGGCTAAAAATTAAATTTACCTTTATTCGTAAGCGCATAACTCCCAATAAGTATTATAGTTCAAAAGAACAAGTATCGATCCCATAGGGAAAGTCATTTAAAACCAGTCAATTCGCCTAATCCACTATTCTAGTTAAATAAATAATGAGAGATAATTAAACTAAACTTAAAACCTAAATCAACTAGTTAGATGTTAGAATTAGGGATGTTATTTAATTTCGGAACCACTCAAACTATTGTTCAATTCCAATGTTCTGTACCTATTCTTGATGATCTCTTAATCCCTTAATATCCTTCTAGATTATTAAGAGCTAATCCAGATGCCTACTAACTATATTCCTATGATAATTGAGCTTCTGAATTGTTTTGCCTAATTAACATGAACCTTAGGTTTGGTAGATATATTCCTATTCAACCAAGTTTTAGTTTTGCTCTAGGACTTCTAATTTGTTGTCGAAATTTAATTGTTTTTATGAATAAATTAAGAATTACCTATAGATAAACTGGCCAGGTTTGTTAATTAATCAGGAGTACAAATAAGGTTAAGAACTTGTAATAAGTATATAATGAATTTGAATCCCAGTTTTATGTCAAGAAATCAAGATGCAAAAGATGAAGAGAAAAAATTAATGCAAAAATTATTTGCATTAATTAAAACTCAAACAAACAAGCCAATGTCTTGATCTCTTATGGATTGAGAGTTGTTCTGAAAATATTAAAGAAAGTGCGTACTATCTTCGATAAAAAATATTACAACCCTAATGTGTATTTTATAGTTAAAAATAAATGGATAGTCTTTATCAATATCTGATCGTCCTTATCTATGTATTTCAGGGCTTGATCACGTACAATCGACCGGTCTGTGTAAGTGAACCAACTAGTACATTGATGTTTGGCACAAATGTCTGATCTCTCATCTGGGTGGACCAACCAGTCAGTGTCTTTCAATAGACCGGTCGGTTGAACTTTAGCAAGTCCATCTGATTTCTGTTTTTGGTGAACCGACCGGTTGGTGATGCTTCGGCAAAATTTCTGGCTTTCACCAATCGGTCGGTGGGCTTTTGCATTCACCAAAATTTTTATTGTTATTTTGGCACATTTTTCATACAAAAACTGTCACGAACCAGCCCCTGAACCATCGGTCCAGCGGGCCCGAACGTGTATGTGCCCGTGATGGATAACAACTGCAACGCTCAGTTGGGCTTTTAACCACAGGGTCCAAAAGATGCATCTTGTTACAAATGATACTATTACACAACACATATAAGCCCAAGACCACCCCCGCTCCTTTCCGATGTGGGATTTGGTAACCTAACCCCCCTCCTACGGGCTGGGTCTCACAATCTCCCCTCCTTAAAGACCTCATGTCCTCACGAGGGGAGCCCAAACGTAACTGCCTTGGGCCCAAACTCACGGGCCTAAACATAAACACACAACACGACCCAAGCCCACCCGGAGAGGGAACGAGATCGGCTCCGTTACCATTTGTCACGACCCGGCCCCCGGACCCTCGGCCCAGTGGGCTCGGATGTGTATGTACACGTGATGGATCACAACTGCAATGTTCAGTTGGGCTTTTAACCACAGGGCCCAAAAGATGCATCTTGTTACAAATGATACCATCACACAACACATATAAGCCCAAGACCTCCCCCGCTCCTTTCCGATGTGGGATTGGGTAACTTGACACCCCCTACGGGTTGGGTCTCGCAAAAACGTTGTCTTTTGTCACTAAAATCCAGTGCACACCTGCTTAAAAAAAAACACTCAACAAACAATTAGCACAATTAGAATGCAATTATCCTTAAAACAATCTAAAATCATAACAGATGACTAATATTGTAAGGATCCAAACCCAACCTATTAGGACTATTACTGCCATGAAACCCATGCAAACCCAACCTAGGACCTACCTGAATCTCACAAAGCTTTAATCATTCTAAACTATCTTATTAGTTTCTTTTCTTATGCTTTTAAAGGTTGGAGCATGATAATAATGGAAAAATATTCTGGTAACATACGGAGTGAGTAAAAACATAAGCGGAAGTCTTTAAAATTAACCAAGGGTACCACAACACACAAGTCTCAAAGGGATCTCAAAATCCAGCAAGTAATCCTCCAATAAATTCCGAAAATAAACAAGCAAAGGAGGGATTCAAAGAACCAGAAAGTAGTTCAATCAAACTCATGTTATATGCACAAGCAATCTAGGGAGAAGGTATGCGAATGTGATGCAATATTGTCCCGTCGTGTAGCATTGATCTCACACACTAGTACCACAAATAGATAATGTACCTAAGCCTGAAAAAAGGTGAATACAATAAGGTGAGGTTACAAGAATCTTAGTAGGGTCAAAATATCATAATGTGACGACCCCAATTCATAACTATTATTATTTGCTCCGATTAAGGTCATCACCGTCGTGAAACCCAAATAGCCCAAATGACATCTAGGAACTATCTGAATCTCACCAGGCTTACCATTAACTTTCGATTTTAGTATGTTTATTTCCATTTTTTTTTAACAACGATTGGAGCATGATATTAGACAATTATTCTGGTAACATACAGAGTGAATAAAACATCATCGGAAGTCTTTAGATTAAATCATTGGGTTTATAACACACAAGTCCCATAGGGATCCAAACAACCAGCAAGAAATCCTCCAAATATATTTCGGAAATAGTAAGAAAAGGAAGGATCTGAAAATAAACCAGAAAGTAGCCCAATCATTTATGTTATATGCGCAAGTAAACAAGGATCAAGTATACAAATGTGATGTGATATCTCCCCGCCGTGTAGCCTTAATCTCACACACTGGTACCACGAACAGTGGATGTACCTAAGCCTGAAAAAATAGTAAAAACAATGGTTTGAGATTACAAGAATCTTAGTAGGGTCGCAGCATCATAAGATCTGCAGAAACTCTAAACACAAATCTCCCAATTCGCATTAGATCATTCCTAGACATCTAGAGGGGATCACACAATTCAAGAATCAATGAGAAAGGGGTTAGAGCCGAATCTATGTTTGAGGGAGAACTACAAACACTTCCGAAAGTATCAGAAGTACACAGGTAGGTGGAACTCATCAGATTGCTCTCGGTAATAAAGAAGAAAAGTCATCCTTTTCCACTTGTGCTGTCCAAGGCTTACTTCACAAAAGATAAACGGTTAACACACAAACTAATCAGTAAGCCTAGTAAGTCGTCTTGTCACGCACAGACAAGTCTTCCCAAGCCACACACAGACTTGAGCATCCCAAACCACAAAAGGATAAGGGCTTCCTGCTACACAAGGACAGGGTCAGCCACAAAAGGACCAGACATCCAGGGAGCTCTTGCTGGGGTTTCGCCACCCATACAACTCCCATACAAGTAAGAACCTCTCCTCTCCCTAGGAGCATCAGCGCTTACCCCGAATGGCCACCGGAAAAGGATCCTGACACAAAAACACGTACAAGCACACATAGGCAAGTACAAAGCATAATACCACAACAAGGTATCCTCAATCATGTCAGAACACAATTAACATATTCAATTCATATCACATATGCAACCCAGGCACTCAATTCCTAACTCAGGGATTCGTTATAGCCTATGAGATCCATATCTCACTCCAAATTTCATACACTCACCCTATAATCCAATCACATGCAATACAACAAGGGTTGGTAACAAAAACATCAAGAAAATAATAGGGGTCTTTGGAGAAACCGATGAGGCATAGATCCTACCTCTCTTGTCTCTGAACAAGAAGCTATTCCTTTTCCTTTATTAGGTAATTCTAAACCACCTATATTATCACCAGGCAAAGACGAAAACAAGCTAAGTATGCATATTCAATGATCAATTGAATACCCTATTTCCTTACCAATTCCACTCACCAAACTTATTAGAAACCAGTGACCGGATGCTGCAGGTGCCTCCCCTTTGGATGTGTGATATGATAGCCAGGAACTTAACAAGATTCAACCTGAATTTCCATTCCAATTAACTATGCAAATTTCGTCGCTAAAAGTAGGCATAAAACAATTTCGACTTTAAGCATAGAGAAGTTTAAAGGAAGGAAATTCATGATCATACATCATGAATAAATACAAAGCAATCATAAGAACATGCAAAACAACAACATAAATCAACCGAAGACAAAAACTGTAGAAATCTAAAAACCTAATTCCGTCGCCAATTTTCAAATTAACCTTAGGTAAGGAAATATTTACATCAAAAAAACTAAAAATATATGGTTAAAAAGATGATGAAAAAATATTTCCAACAAGCTATTATTTTTATGGATCCGACAAACGATGAGAAAGTTATGCTACATTGAAGTTCAAGAAGATTTGGCGAAAACCTAATTCCCCCGCCGATTTTCAACTTATCTTGAGAGAAAGAAATACTAACCTCATGAAAAAAAATCAAAGATGGTTGGAAAGATAATGAAGAGAGCTTTCCAACAAGCTATTATTTGTAGGGATCCGATGAACGATAAGACAGTTATGTTGTTTTAAAGTTTCAACGAATTTTGGCGGCTATACGGAGGTGTAGGGTTTTAGGCTTATATGAATTTTGTATGTTTTCTCTGAATGATTTCTGTGAGGTTGGCTTCCTATTTATAATGAATGAGTATAGAATTATGATTACTACTTTTAAGATAATTAAAAATAAGATAATTACCAGATAATTAAATTCTTTAATTATTTTCCCCTATTCTTAGAGATTTTATTCTCTAAGGCAATTATCTATATATAAGGACTTAGATTAAAGAGAATTTATACCAGAATTAACTACCATACCACTCTTACCAATTTCGGCCATCACACATCATTTCCTTCAGGGGAAAAATTGTCTTTTCACCTGCACTGGCTTCTGGTCTTCTAGGACTCAAACTTTGGGGTCTCACACATAAGATTTGCAGGAATCTAAACAAACATCTCTCAAACAACATCAGATCAACCTACACAACTATAAGGATATCAAACAATCATTAAACCATCATAATAGGGATAGAGCCGAAAGTCATAGGCTGAGGGTGGATTGCAAACACTTCTGAAAACATAAGTACATAGGCAGGTAATTCATCATTCAATCTTATCAATAAAAAGGTCATCCCCTTCCACCTATGTTGTCTAAGGCTTCGCTGCAGAAAGGGTAAATGGTTAGCACACAATCTAATCAGAAAGCCTATTCATCTTGCTAGCATATAGGACAAAACATCTTAGCCACACAAGGACAAGGGCATCCAAACCACATAAGGATAAGGGAATTCAAACCACACAAGAATAAGGAAATCTTGCCAGCATACAGGACAAGGAATTCAAACATCTTAGCGAGCTCTTGCTAGGGATTTCCACACATACGACTCCCATACTTGTAAGAACCTCTCCTCTCTCAAGGAGCTTCAGCACTTACCCCAAATGGCCACCAAAAAAGGATTTTGACACATAATCATGTACAAGCACACACAAGAAAAAACAAATCATAACATCATAGTAGGGCATCCTCAATCATATCACAACACAATCAGCATGTTCAATGCACACAACACATGCGAATTAGGCACACAACCTATCTCAAGGGTCCGAAATTGCATAAAGGATCGTAGCTCAATCCGTAATATATGTATACACTATACAAAGCTTGCACATACAATCATCATCAAGGATATGTACCGAAAACATCAAACAAACAAGAAGGATCTCTAGAGAAACCGATGAGATATATATCCTACCTTTCTTGTCTCTGAACAAGTAGCTAATCCTTTGCCTTTATTAAGAGGATCCAAACCACTATATAACCATAAAGCAAAGACAAAACCACACTAAGCATGCATATTCAATAACCAGGTAAACATCCTATTTTCTTACCAATTCAACTCACCAAACCTATCAGAAACCAGTGATCAGATGCTGTTGAGACCTCTCCCTTGGATGTGTGGTGTAATAGCCAGGAACACAACAAGAATCAACCTAATTTACTATCCCAATTAACCATGAAAATTTTGGTAGTAAGATAAGGAAATAAGACAAATTGCGATTTCATGTATAAGGGATTTAGGGGTTGCGATTTCATAATAAAAAGGAAGGATTAGGTGTTAATTATACATATGATTAAAAGGAACAAGCTAAAAAACCAATAGACAAGTCAATTGGTAAAAATTGACAACAATAGGGTAAAGGTATAGAGCATGCCGATTTCATACATAGGGAAGAATCAAAGCATGAATTCATAATATTATAACAAGAATAGGTGCCAAGTAATCATATGAACAAGAGGAACAATAACAAAAACCAATTGAAGGATCAATCAAAGAATTTTGGCACTAAACCTTAAATATTTGTGATAAATAAAAATATAAAGAAAATCTAACCTTCTGATGATAAAACCATGATAGAAAGAAAAGGATGGAATGAGGTTTCCAACAAGCTATTATTTGCAGAAATCTGATGAAAGATCAAAGAATTCAACTAGGTTAAGTGTTTGGTGAATTTCGGCAGCAATGGTAAGACGTAGGTTTGATTGTGTGATGATTTTGTATGTTTTTGGTGTGGGATTTATGTGTGGCCGACTACTCATTTTATAGGGAATAATGGAATTAATTTTTCCTACTTTTAAGACTAGATATAAAGAGATAATCATTAGGATTTAATTTTGAAACTATCTCTTAATAATAGATAATGTATCATTAATGCTAGAAATGAAATAAGGGAGAAATGAAATCAGAAATCAACACTAAACCTTCGATACCATTTTCGGCTACTACACATCCATTTCGTGAAGAGTAAAATCTACTTTTCAGCTATGCTGGTATCTGGACTTCTAGGACACAAAATTGGGTCTCATATCCTCCCCTCCTTATAAAAAATTATTTTTCAAAATTTCAGCACAAGTACCTAGGAAAACAGGTAAGGAAATTTTTCACGCTTAGATTCCTCAGTGTCCCAAGACTATTCCTCAACTTGGCCATTACGCTAAACAACTCATACCAAAGGCACGCTTCAACTGTGAAGCTGACGAATTGACCAATCTAGTATGGAAACTGGCTGTACGGGATAGGATACGTCTTCAGCAACCTCAACTGGTGGTTCTTCAAGCACATAAGCAAGATCTTGCACATACTTTCTCAATATTAAAATGTGAAACATGTTATGAATTCTTTCCATGTTCGAAGGCAATGCAAGTCAGTATGCAACGGGGCCGATTCTTTCAACAATATCATACGGTCCAATATAACGAGGTGCTAACTTACCTTGAGTTTGCAGTTAGAGGTTGATATCACTGATGATAGTACGGTCAGAGAGTACCGAGTCAGAGATGATGGTGTTTTTACCTTCCGAGGTTGAGTGTGAATTCCCAGTGATGAAGGGTTGAGACAGCTGAATTTGATCGAGGCACACAACTCAACATTTTTTATTCACCCTGGCAGCACAAACATGTATCAAGATTTTTGAGAATAGTATTGATAGTCCAGGATGAAGAGGCACATTGCAGAGTTTGTGGCTAAGTGTTTGGTGAGTTGGTAGGTTAAAACTGAGCATCAGAGACCTGTGGAACTACTTCAGTCACTATCCATTCAGGAGTGGAAATGGCAACATGTGACGATGGACTTTGTGGTTGGATTGTCGAGATTTCAGCGAGGTTATGATGTAGTATGGGTGATAGTGGAAAGACTGACCAAGTCTGCACACTTCCTTGCCATCAAAGTGGCAGATACACTGGATGGATTGGCATCAAGACATATGGACAAGATTGTGAGACTACATAGAGTTCCGATGTCCATCATGTTTGTTAGATCGAGATCCGAGGTTCACATCCAGATTTTGGAGGAAGCTTCATAGTGCTTTGCGTATCACGTTGAATTTCAGTACAACTTTCCACCCTCAGATGGATGGGTAGTCAAAGAGGACAATTCAGATCTTAGAGGATATGATCTGTGGTTGTGCGTTTGACATGCAACTACTTGAGATCGATGCCTAGCATTAGCTGAGTTCGCATACAACAACATTTTTCAGGTTTCCATCGATATGGCACTGTACGAGACTTTGTATGGTAGGCAGTGTTGTACACCTCTGTGTTGGGTGAGGTTGGTGAGAAGAAAATTGAGAGTCCTGAGATGATTGAACAGGCGATAGAGCAGTTGGCATTGATTAGACAGAGATTGAGGTTAGCTCAGGACAAAAAGAAGAATTAAGTAGATAATTGCCGACACGACTTTGAATTTGAGGTTGGGGATATGGTGTTTTTGAAGGTTGCACTTTGGAAAGGTGTGATTCATTTTTAGCAACGTGGCAAGTTGGCACCCAGGTACATTGGTTCGTACACCAAGACTAAGAGGATTAGACGAGTGACAAACATACTCGATTTCCCATCATCTTTGCAGAGGATCCATAATGTATTCCACATTTCAATTTTGCGGAAGTATATTAGGGATCCCTCTCATGTTTTGGAGATAGCCAACGACTTGTTTACTCGACTTAGTCATATGTGATTGGGGATAGAGAAGTGAAATAGTTTCAGCGTTGCAGTGTTCCAATGGTCAAGGTAGTTTGGCATAGTGATTGATAAAAGGAGATGACTTGGAAGATCTAACAATCTATGAGAGACCAGTACCCATAGTTTTTTTAACAAAGTAAGTAATTTCGAGGAAAAAATTCTAGTAAGGAGGGGAGAATGTGAGACCTCGTCCCTTTGAGTGCCTAATCAATGAGACTATTGAGAGTCAGTTGACCGCTTGACCAAAAGTTGATTGTTGGACCCAAAAGTTGACTGTTGATCTCGATAGTTGACTGTTGACCTGATAGTTAACTTTTAGGATGGACACAATCATAGAAAGCCTAGGTGTGCATCTAGGTATCTTACCAAGTTCTTTAGGTTGATTGTCGAGGTTTGAGTCAGTGGAAATCAATATTGGCTAGTTCTAGGTCGTTTTTGAGTGACCGGGGCCTTTAGGCCAAAAAATCCGTTTTGAGCCCGTTTGATATTTTCCAAGCATAATTAACCATGCAAATTTTGGCACTAAGATAGGGCAATAGGGAAAATTTCAATTTTATGCATAAGGGATTTAGGGGTTGCGATTTCATGATTGTAAGGAAGGATTAGGTATGAATACACTTACAATTAAAATGAACAGGATTAGAAACCAGCAGACAAGTCAATTGGTAAAAATCAGTAATAATAGGGTAAGGCTATAGGACATGTTGATTTCACACATAGGAAAGATTCAAAGGAAGAATTCATGATATTATTACAAGAATAGGTGCCAAACAATCATATGAACAAGAAGGATCAATCAAAGAATTTTAGCACGAAACTCTAGGTATTTACGATAGAAAAAAGTATAAGGAAAATCTAATCTTTTGATGATGAAACCAAGATATCAAAATAGAGGATAGAAAGAGGTATCCAACAAGCTATTATTTGTAGAATTCTGATGAAGGATGAAAGAATTCGGCTAGAGTAAGTGTTTAGTGAATTTCGGCAGCAAAGGTAAGGAGTAGGTTTACGTAATGATTTTGTATGTTTTTGGTATGGGATTTATGTGTAGCTGACTACTCTTTCTATAGGGTGTAATGGGATTAATTTTTCCTACTTTTAAGGCTAGATATATGGAGATAATCATTAGGATTTAATTCTGAAACTATCTCTTATGAATAGATAATGTATTATTAATGCTAGAAATGAAATCAGAAATGAACACTAAACCTTCAATACCATTTTCGGCTACCACACATCCATTACTTCAGGAGTAAAATCATCATTTCAGCTGCACTGGTATCTGGACTTCCAGGACACAAAATTGGGGTCTCACATCCCCCCTAAAAAAAATGTCATCCTCGAAATTTCAGCACAAGTAACTAAGAAAACAGGTAAGGAAATTTTGCATGCATAGATTCCTTAGTCTCCCTAAACAGTTCCTCAACTTAGCCATTACGCCAAAAAATTCGTACCATAGGCATACTTCAATTGCAAAGCTGACGAAGTGACCAATCTAGTTTGGAAACTGGCTGTACGGGATAGGATAGGTCTTCAACAACCTCAATTGGCGATTCTTCAAGCACATGAGCAGGATCTCGCACATACTTTCTCAATATTGAAATGTGAAACATGTTGTGAATTCTTTTCATTTTCGGAGGCAATGCAAGTCAGTATGCAACATGGCCGATTCTTTCAACAATATCATGCAGACCAATATAACGAGGTGCTAGTTTACCTCGCTGCTGAAAATGAAGGACACCCTTCCACAGGACGACTTTCAGAAGCATCTTGTTACCCACTGCAAATTCCAGCTCCCTTCTTTGAATATTAGCATAGTTTTTCTATCGATCTTGCACTCTCTTCAGCCTTTGTCAAATCAGATTCAGCTACTCTGTTTCTTGATCAATCAATTCTGTATTATCTAGGAATCTCTCGCCTACTTCATTCCAGCAAATGGGAGTTCTATAACGTCTCCCATACAATGCTTCATAAGGAGCCATTCCGATGCTTACATAAAAACTATTATTGTAAGCGAATTCCGCCAAAAGTAGACTTCGATCCAACTAGTATTTTGATCCATCACGCATGCACGCAACATGTCTTCAAGTGTCTGAATCTTTCTTTCAGATTGACCATCGGTTTGGGGATGAAATGTTGTACTGAAATTCAGTTTCGAACCCAGCGCATCCTGTAATTTCTCCCAAAATCGTGAAGTGAAACGAGGATCACTATCTGAAACAATGGAAATTGGCACTCTATGTAGACGAACAATGTCGTCCAAATAACAAACAACCAATTTCTCAGGGGTGTCCGTCACACAAACAGGAAGGAAGTGTAGATTTCGTCAGTCCATCCACAATCACCCAAATGGCATCGAATACTCACTGAGATCCAAGCAAGCCAGTCACAAAGTCCATTTTGACATATTCCCACTTTTATTCTGGAATTGAAAGTGACTGGAGTAAACTAGCGGGTTTTTTATTCTTGAGTTTCACTTGTTGATATACAAGGCATCGGGCAACGAACTCAGCAATGTGGCGTTTCATATTCGTCCACCAATATTGTTCCTTCAAGTCTCGATACATCTTAGTACCACCAGGATGAATAACAAAATTTGAACTATATGCCTCAGAAAAAATCAGATTGCGAACATTAGCATCTTGTGGCACACATACCCGGTTTCTGAAGACAAGAACTCCATCATCTCGCACTCTGAAATCACGAACTATGGCATCAACACCATCAGATATTTGTTGCCGAATTTCAACCAATCTTGGATCTTTATATTGCTGATTTCGGATCTCTTCCAGCAAGGTAGGGTTGACTTCAATTTAAGCTAGCAACAAACCAGAAAAATCATTGCCAAGATGCACACACACAGCTTTCAAATCCAGCAACATTGGAATATAGTGCACACGTATATAGGCTAGAATCCATGGTGAAGAAAAATGGGTCATCTGGCTTAAGGCATCAACAACATTTTCTTTTCCAGGATGATATTCGTTGATCAATTCATAGTCTTTAACCAGCTCCACCCATCTTCGTTGTCTTATATTCAACTGCTTATGCGTAAGGAGATACTTCAAGCTTTTGTTGTCGGTGAAGATTCTGCAAGCCTCACCATATAGGTAGTGGTGCCTTATCATCAATTCGAACACTATGGCTGCAAACTCCAAATCATGGGTAGGATAGTTGCACTCATGCAGATGCAACTGTCAGGAAGCATAGGCAACGACTTTCTCATCTTGCATCAGCAGACATCCAAGTCTGGATTTTGATGCATTGCTGTACACAACATATTTCTTTCCGAAGATTGGTAAAGTAAGGATAGGTGCGGAAACTAACCGGTTCTTCAATTCTTCAAAGCTTCATTGGCATTTCTCATTCCACATGAACGACTCTCCTTTTCATGTCAATTTCATCAAAGGTCCAATAAGCGATGAAAAATTTTCCACAAAACGACGGTAGTATCCGGCTAAGCCAAACAAACTATGAACTTCAAACACAGTCCACAGAGTTTCCTAAGCAACAATGGCTTCAATCTTCTTTGGATCAACAAAGACACCAAGGGAAGAAACAATGTGGCCAAGGAAACCGACTTCGTGTAACCAAAACTCGCATTTGGAGTATTTCAAAAATAGGTGTCGATCCCTTAGAATTTTCAACACAATCCGCAAATGCTCAACATACTCCTCTTTCGATTTTGAGTAGATTAGAATTTCGTCGATGAAGACTATGACAACTCTATCCAGGAACTCTCGAAATATTCAATTCATCAGGTCCATGAATAAGGCTGGAGCATTAGTCAAACCGAATGGCATAACTAGAAATTTGTAGTGCCCATATCGCGATTTGAATGTAGTATTTGGAATATCAGCTTTACAAACCGCAACTGATGGTATCCAGATCTGAAATCAATCTTGGAAAACACTGCTGCACCCTGGAGCTGGTTGAACAAATCATCAATTCACGGTAGAGGATAGTTGTTCTTTACGGTCACACGATTCAGCTGCCGGTAATCAATACACAATCGCACCGAACCATTTTTTTTTCACAAACAAGGCAGGTGCTCCCCAAACTGACACACTAGGCCGGATAAAACCACGATCTAGCAATTCTTCCAATTCTGTCTTCAGTTGTCATAACCCGACTCCTAGACCCCCCCGGCCCAACGGGCCTGATTATGTATGTACACGTGATGGATCACAACTGCAACGCTGAGTCGGGCTTCTAACCACATAGCCCAAAAGATGCAACTTGTTACAAATTATATCATCACACAACACATATAAGCCCAAAACCTCCCCCACTCCTTTAAAATGTGGGATTCGGTAACACAGACCCCCTATGCAGGCTGGGTCTCAAAATCTCCCCTCCTTATAGACCTTGTGTCCTCATGAGGGGAGCTCAAACATAATGGACTTGGGCCCAAATGTGAACAAACAACACAACTCAAGCCCACACAGAAGAGGGAGCGAGATCGGTTCCACTACCATTTGTCAAGACCCGACCCAACGGGCCTGGACGTGTATGTATGCATGATGGATCATAACTGCAATGCTAAGTCGGGCTTCTAGCCACATGACCCAAAAGATGCAACTTTTTATAAATGATACCATCACACAACACAAATAAGCCCAAAAGCTCCCCTACTCCTTTCCGATGTGGGATTGGGTAACACAGAGCCCCTATGCAAGCTAGGTCTCACATCAGTTCCTTCATTTCCACAGAAGCCATACAATAAGGAGGAATGGAAAAACTCACCTAAGACCTTCAAAACAAAACTCGGAACCTTCTGGAAGGCTGAACCACACACGTTTGGTGAAACACTCCATTCAAGCTTAATATTTGGCCAGAAAATCCATGCCTAAGATCACATCCAACTCTCGAATATCCAATGAAATCAGATCACATCGAACCCATACATACAGCACAGCCGATGTAGACTAGATCACAAATCAATTGCTCCCCCAAAGGAGTCAGAACTACAATAGGAGGAAACAGGGGAGACACTTTAGCATCCTTGAACTAAGTGCTATCTTTGGACTCACAAATGATCTATTCGCTCTGGGATCTAATAACACTTTAGAATTTTGAGAAAATACTGAAATATTATGTGTCAGCAGATCAGGGCTTGCTTCAGCATCAGCCACTGTGAATAACCTCGTTGGTCTAGGTTGCGTCTCACTCGTAAATTCACTAGGTAGTCCTCCAGGTGCGCGTGCTGGTAGTTTAATGGGATTGGCATACCCACCTCGACTTGTATTTGGTGCATCTATAGTATGCCTTAGTTTAGGACACTCCCTCTTAATATGGCCCATTTCACCATAGTTGTAGCATCATCATGGCTGTGAAGTCCACACAAATCCATTGGGATTAGGACCAGAAAAATTCTTTATATAGTTACCTCCATTGCCATTATTCTTCGGAGGGTAGGGCCTCAAAGGATAAGGTCTCGTGTGTTGGTTGAATTTGAAATCACGTTGGTATGATGCACCATTACTTGCTGGGGATGAATTCTTGTTTAACACAATATTCTCGGCTTCAGTGGAAACAATGATCAATTCTTGCAAATTCTGCACTGATGTCGTGCCGATAATGGTTTCGAGTTTGGTACTCAGCCCATCTTGGAATCATCTCACAAGCTGATAAGTTGAGCAATCCTCCTCTGGTGCAAATTGGGACAACTCCCTCAATTCCTTCTCATATTCCAGCACCAAACTGGTGCCTTGTTCAAGCTTGTAGAAAGCTTGTCGCTGCTTACTTTTGTGGAATCTCGTGTAGAACCTTTCGTCGAATTCATGCAAGAATTCTTCCCATGAAAGCAAACGATCCCTGAACTATAAACTCAAAGTTGTCTGCCATGTTAGGGCTTCTCCCTCAAGTAGGAAATTGGAGATTGCAACCTTGTCATCATCAGAGATGCACAGGAACAAGAACACTCGGCATAGGGTGTCAATCCATTCGCGAGCCACAGCGGCAACTGCTGAACTTCTGAAATCTTTGCATTCAAACTAACAAGCTTCCTTTAGCAGTTTCATATTAAAAACTTGAAGTCTCTCGACTTCCTTAGGATGAGCCTGCTGAACAGGTTCAAGTGGAGGGATACGATCTTCCCTGGGTCTTGAGCCAGAGAGATTCATTGCTCTCCCTAGACAATACCTGATATGTGAGTTGGAGATTCGTTGCTCCACGTTGTTCATTGTTCCTCCAAGGAGGGGGTCCTCATAATATGCGTAAGAAATCAAGGAATAGGTATGCAAATGTGATATGATATTGCCCCGTCGTGCAGCCTTGATTCTCACACATTGGTACCATGAATAGAAAATGTACCTAAACCTGAAAAATACTGAAAACAAAAGGATGAGATTACAAGAATCTCAGTAGGGTCACAACATCATAAGATCTATAGAAATCTTAAACAAACATCTCCCAAACAATATCAGATCAGCCTTTACAACTAAAGGGAATCATGCATTCATCATTCAACTAAAAAGGGATAGTGCCAAAAGCTAAGGCTAAGGATGGACTACAAACATTTCCGAAAATCAGAAGTGCACAAGCAGGTAAATCATCAATCAATCACATTAACAGGAAAGGCCATCCTTTTCCACCTGTGTTGTCCAAGGCTTCGTTGCACAAAGGTTAAAAGGTTAGCACACAAGCTAATCAGCAAGCCTATTCATCTTGCCACACAAGGACAAGGCATCCAAGCCACACAAGGACAAGGGAATCCAAACCACAAAAAGATAAGAGCATCCAAACCACTCAAGGATAAGGGCTTCTTGCCACGCAAGGACAAGGGGTCTACCCACACAAGGACTAGGCAGCCAGCGTACACATGTTAGGGATTCTCACCCATACAACTCTCATACAAGTAAGAACCTCTCCTCCCCCAAGGAGCATCAGCACTTACCCCGAATGGCCACCATAAAAGGATCTTGACACACAAACACATATAAGCACACACAGGCAAGTGCAAAGCACAATACCACAACAGGGCATCCATAATCATGTCAGAACACAATTAGCATGTTCAATGCACATAATACATGCAAATTAGGCACACATAACCTATCTCAAGGGTTAAGTATAGCCTAGAGGTTCATATCTCAATTTGTAATTCAAGGATACAATATCCAACATATGCGCATACAATCATCAACAAGTATATGCACTAGCATCAACAAAAAAATAACAAGGATCTCAGAAGAAACCGATGAGGCATAGATCCTACCTCTCTTGTCTCTGAACAAGAAGCTATTCCTTTACCTTTATTCAATTGATCTGAACCACCTAGATCATCATAAGGCAAAGACAAAACCACAATAAGCATGCATACTCAATAATTAAGTAAATATCCTATTTTCTTACCAATTTAACTCACCAAACCTAACAAAAACCAGTGATCAGATGTCGTAGGTGCCTCCCCTTTGGATGTGTGATGTGATAGCCAAAAACTTAACAAGATTCAACCTGAATTACCACCCTAATCAACTATACAAATTTTGGCACTTAGGATAGGGCAATTGTGATTTCATTATTACAAGGTATAGGGATTGCGATTTCATGATTACAAGGAAGGATTAGGTGTTAATAGCATATACAATAAAAAAGAACAAGATAAAAATCCAACAGGTTAATCAATTGATCAAAATCGGCAATAATATGGCAAAAGAGTAGGACAAGCCGATTTCATGTATAAAGAAAATTCAAAAGTTGAATTCATGATTTTACCATATGAATGGATGCCAAAAAATCATATGAACAAAAGGAACAACAACAAAAATTAATTGAAGGAAGAATCAAACAATTTCAGCACCAAAATTGATGAATTACAATTTAAATTCCGACAAGGAAAAAATAACCTTCTGATGATCAAACCAAGATAACTAGATAGAGGATGGAAAGATCTTTCCAACAAGCTATTATTTTCAGAAATCCGACAAAGGATGAGAGAGTTATACTAGGATGAAGATCAAGGAAATTTTGGTAGCAATAGGGTATGATATAGGGTTTGATGTTTGACTAATTTTGTGTGTTTTTGCTGTGTGGGGACAAGTGTGGCCAGCTACTCTTTATATAGGATGTTTATGGGATTAATTTCCCTACTTTAAAGGCTAGATAAGAGAAGATAATCATTAGAAATAAATTTTGGAATTATCCTTCCTTAATTTTAGGAATTTTGTCTATTAAGGTAAGATTGAACGGATAAGGAAATAAATCAAACGGAAATAAAACCAGAAATGATTACAATACCTTTCTTACCACTTTCGGCCATCACATATTCATTTCTTTAGGGGAAAAATGGTCATTTCAACTGTACTGGTTTTTGGACTTCTAAGACTCAAAATTCGGGGTCTCACACCTACACCTACACCCATGGAAGATCCTGTTCCTTCACTTGAACCTATACAGCTGGCTCATCCTAAAGAAGCCGAGAGAATCCTAGTTGTTATTACGAAGTTGCTAAAGGAAGCTCGTCAATTGGGATGTAAAGATTTTAGCAGTTCAGCAAGTGCCATTGCGGCTCGTGAATGGATAGACACCTTGTAAGAATTTTGTCCTCAAAATTTCATCACAAGTACCTAAACAAACAGGTAAAGAAATTTTGCACGCATAGATTCCTCTGTCTCCCAAGACTATTCCTCGATTTGGCCATTACGCCAAACAAATCGTACCAGAGGCACGCTTCGACTGTGAAGCTAACGAACTGACCGATCTAGTATGGCAACAGGTTGTACAGGATAGGATAGGTCTTCAGAAAACTCAACTGGTGGTTCTTCGAGCACATTAGCAGGGTCTTGCACATGCGTTGTGTATCCTTTCTATATTCGGAGGCAGTGCAAGTTGGTATGCAACAGGTCCGATTCTTTCAATGATGTCATACGGATCAATGTAACGAGGTGCTAGCTTTCCTAGCTGCTTAAAACAAAGGACTCCTTTCCACTGGGCATGCTTCAGAAACACATTATTACCTACCGCAAATTCCAGCTCCCTTCGTCGATTATCGGCATAATTTTTCTGTCGATCTTGCGCTATCTTTATCCTTTGACGAATCAAATTCAGTTACTCCGTTGCTTGATCAATCAATTCCGGATTGTCTAGGCTTCTCTTGGCCACTTCATTCCAGCAAATGGGTGTTTTACAACATCTCCCATATAGTGCTTCATAAGGAGCCATACCGAAGCTTACATAGAAACTATTGTTGTAAGCGAACTCTGCCAATGGTAGACATCGATCCCATCTAGTATGTTGGTCTAGTACACTCGGATGCAGCATGTCCTCTAGCGTCTGAATCATCCTCTCAGATTGGCCATCGGTTTGGGAATGAAACACTACTGAAATTCAATCTTGAACCCAGCGCATTCTGGAATTTTTTCCAAAATCGTGATGTGAAACGAGAGTCACGATCTGAAATGATGGAAACTGGCACTCAATGCAATCGAACAACCTCGTCCAGGTAACGAACAACCAATTTCTCAAGTGTATCTATCACACGAATAGGAAGGAAGTGTGCAGATTTCGTCAATCGATCCACGATCGCACAAATGGCATCGTATCCTTGCTGCGATCTAGGTAAATCGGTGACAAAGTCTATCGTGACATGCTCCCACTTCCATTCTGGAATCGGAATTGACTGAAGTAGACCAACGGGTCTTTGATGCTCAATTTTCCTTTGTTGGCATACGAGGCATCGGGCAACGAACTCAGCAATGTGGCGCTTCATGTTCGGCCACCAATATTGCTCCTTTAAATCTCGCAACATCTTACTGCTACTAGGATGGATAGCGAACTTCAAACTATGCACCTTAGATAAAATCAGATTTCGAATATCAACATCGTGTGGCACACATACCCGGTTTATGAAGACAAGAACTCCGTCATCTAGCACTCTAAAATCGCATGCTATGGCATCAACACCGTCAGATAATTTCTTTCGAATTTCAGCCAATCTTGGATCTTCTAATTTCTGATTCTGGATTTCTTCAATCAAGGTAGGCGTGAGTTTGATTCGAGCCGACAACAAACTAGAAAAATCAGTGCCAAGATGCACACATGTAGCTTTCAAATCCAGCAACATTGGCATATATTGGGTGTGCATGTAAGCCAACACCGATGGGATAGGAGGATGAATCTTTCGGCTCAAGGCATCAGCAACAACATTCACCTTTCGAAGATGATATTCAATGATCAGATCGTAGTCCTTAATTAGCTCCACCCATCTTCATTGTCTTATGTTCAATTCTTTTAGCAAAAGGAGATACTTCAAGCTTTTGTGATCGGTGAAGATTCGGCACGTCTCACCATATAGATAGTAGCGCCATATTTTCAATGCAAACACCACGGCCGCAAGCTTCAAATTGTGTGTAGGATAGTTGCTTTCATGCGCTTGTAACTATCGGGAAGCGTAGGCAACGACTTTCCCATCTTGCATCAATACGCATCCAAGTCCGGATTTCGACACATCGCTGTACACCACGTACTCTTTTCCATCGACTGGTAAGGTGAGGATTGGTACGAAAACCAATCGGCTTTTCAATTCTTTGAAACTTCGTTGGCATTTATCGTTCCACACCAATGGCTCTCATTTGCGTGTCAATTTTATCAATGGTCCAGCAAGTGATGAAAAATTTTCCTCGAAGCGACGGTACTATCTGGCTAAACCAAGGAATCTACGAACTTTGAACACAGTTCGCGGGGGTTCCCTAGCAACTACTGCTTCAATCTTCTTCGAATCAACGAGGACACCTTGGACGGAAACAACATGGCCAAGGAAACCAACTTCTCATAACCAGAATTTTCATATGGAGTACTTTGCGAACAACTGCCGATCCCTAAGAATATTCTGCACAATCTGCAAGTACTCAACATGTTCTTCTTCCGATTTTTATTAAATCAGAATGTCGTCAATGAAGATTATCACAAATCTGTCACCACATTAGGGCTAGCCTCGGCATCAGTCAGGGTGAATAGCCTTGTTGGTCTGGGTTGCGCCTCACTCGTGGATCCGATTGGTGGTCCTCCCAATATGCGTTATGGTGGTTTGGTGGGATTGGAGTACCCAACTCGGCCTGCACTAGGTACGCTTGTGATACACCTTAGTTTTAGACATTCCCTCTGAATATGCCACATCTTGACATAGTTATAACATTGACTTGGCTTTGAATTCCATGTAGATCCATTAGAATTTGGACCAGAAAAGTTTTTCCTGTTGTTACCTCCGTTTCCATGGTTTTTCGGAGCATAGGACCTCAAAGGATAGGGTCCCGTACGCCGATTGAACTTTGAATTTCACCTGAGGATCCACCACTAGTTGCTGCGGACAGCTTCCTGGTTTGCACGATCTTCTCGGCTTCAGTCGCAACAACAATTAATTCTTGCAGATTGTGCACTGGTGTTATACCAACGACAGTTTTGAGCTCAATACTCACCCCATTCAGAAATCGTCTCACAAGCTGGTATGGTGAACGATCCTCCTCAGGTGCAAATGGCGAGAACTCCCTTAATGCCATCTCGTATTCCAGCACTGAACGGGTGCCCTGTTCAAGCTTATAGAAAGCTTGTCGTTGCTTGCTTTTATGGAATCTCGTATAGAATCTCTCGTCGAACTCATACAGAAATTCCTCCCAAGGAGGCAAACGATCTTCGAATTGCCAGCTCACAGCTGTCCACCATGCGAGGGCTTCTCCCTCAAGTAGGAAAGTAGCAATGGAAACATTGTCATCATCAGAGATACGCAAAAATAGGGATATATGGCATAAAGTGTCTATCCATTCACGAGCAGCAGCGGCACCGACTAAACCGCTGAAATCTTTACATCCCAATTGACGAGCTACCTTTAGAAACTTTGTAATGACAAGTGGAAGTCTCTTGGCTTCCTTAGGATGCGCCGGCTGAACAGGTTTGAGTGAAGGAATAGGATCTTCCTTGGGTGCGGGTGCAGGAACTTTCTGAAATTGTGTCTCCATACGCTGCTGATTCGCAGCAATCCCTTGTAATACGTTTAGGATTTTTGCCATCACAGGATCGATGGCTGATGCGGCTGGTGTCTCAAGTTGGTTCTCAGGCTCAGCTTGCCCTCCCTGCTCAATTTGTGCATTCGGCTCCTCTTGCTCAATAGGTTGTTGTTCGGCTTGAACCCCATACCTACCCCGTCAATCCCTTTGTACACACGGCCTTGTCATACTATACGAACACACAATTATTACTCAACGCATATCCAAATACAAATACTAGGAAAAGAAGTGGTACCTGGTGGAGAGGCATGCACCGGACAATACACATATGCTGGAAAATAAATCACGCATGCTCACAAGTACTCACAAGTTTCAGAAATCACATACACACATGCAAATGCATACTCGGCATTCACATACACACAAGAACATGGCAACAATCACCAAAATATTCGGCAAGCATGGATTCACACAAATCATTCTCGGCAACCAACATACAGAAACATACTCAACATGCTTACAAATCAATCACATGCATCCAGCAATTATAGAGGAACATTCGGCAATATACTACCATGGATCACAATCAACATGCATCATCAATACACACACATCCGGTAATGGCAAAGAAAACATAGTAAACAGCAAAACACATCAAATCATACAATGCATAAAAACACACTTAAACACACAGCAAATCAAACACATTATTCAAATAATTCAAACTAGGTTTTTAGCATCAAATTATTTCCGGTATTAGTCCCTAAGTGAGTGGTTGTGTGCGCATGTATCAACCTACAAACACAAAACCAACATAACAGGTTAGTATGTAAAAAATCACATTTCCAAAACCATGCTCCGCTACCAAACCTGTAAGGACCCAAATTCCAACCTATTAGGACCTTTACTCCCTTGAAACCCAAATAAACCCAATCTAGGACCTATCTGAATCTCACAATGCTTATCCCCTTAGAATCAATTTTAACAAGCTTTATTCTTGTCCTTTTAAATGTTGGAGCATGATATTGGACAAGTATTCTGGTATCAGACGGAGTGAATAAAAACATCAGCGGAAATCTTTATAAATTTAATCAATGAAATCATAACACACAAGTCCCATAGGGATCCAAATATCCAATAAGTAAACCTCCAAAATAATTTGGAAACAAACAAGCAAAAGAGGAACTTGAAAAAAACCAAAAAATAGTTCAATCATAGTTCATGTTATATGCGCAAGCAATCAAGGAACAGGTATGCAAATATGATGCGATATCGCCCCACCGTGAAGCTTTGATTCTCACATACTAGTACCACGAACAGCGGATGTACCTAATCCTGAAAAATGGTGAAAACAACAGGTTGAGATTACAAGAATCTCAGTAGGGTCACAATATCATAAGATCTACAGAAATCTTAAACAGAGATGTCCCAAACAATATCAGATCAGCTTATACACCTAAAGGGAATCACGCATTCATCATTCAACCAAAAAAAAATAGTGTCGAAAGCTAAGGCTAATGGTGGGATACAAACACTTCCGAAGCAGGTAAATCATCAATTAATCTCATCAACAAGAAAAGCCATCCCCCTCCACCTATGTTGTCCAAGGCTTCGTTGCACAAATGTTAAAAGGTTAGCACACAAGCTAATCAGCAAGCCTATTCATCTTGCCACACAAGGACAAGGGCATCCAAACCACAAAAGGATAAGAGCATCCAAACCACACAAGGATAAGAGCTTCTTGCCACACAAGAACTAGGCATCCAGCGTACACATGCTAGGGATTCTCACCCATATGACTCCCATACAAGTAAGAACTCCTCCTCTTCCAAGGAGCATCAGCACTTACCCCGAATAACCACCAGAAAAAGATCTTGACACACAAACACATACAAGCACACACAGGCAAGTACAAAGCACAATACCACAACGGGGCATCCTTAATCATGTCAGAACACAATCAGCGTGTTCAATGCACATAACACATGCAAATTAGGCACACATAACCTATCTCAAGGGTTAAGTATAGCCTAGAGGTTCATATCTCAATTCGTAATTCAAGCATACACTATCCAACATATGCGCATACAATCATCAACAAGTATATGTACTAGCATCAACAAGCAAACAACAAGGATCTCTGAAGAAATCGATGAGGCATAGATCCTACCTCTCTTGTCTCTAAAGAAGAAGCTTTTCCTTTGCCTTTATTCAAGTGATATGAACCACCTATATCATCATAAGGCAAAGACAAAACCACAATAAGCATGCATACTCAATAATAAAGTAAATATCCTATTTTCTCACCAATTCCACTCACCAAAGCTATCAAATCCAGTGATCAGATGCCGCAGGTGCCTCCTCTTTGGATGTGTGATATGATAGCCAAGAACTTAACAAGATTCAACCTGAATTACCACCCCAATCAACTATACAAATTTTGGCACTTAGGATAGGGCAATTGCAATTTCATACATACAAGGTATAGGCATTGCAATTTTATGATTACAAGGAAGGATTAGGTGTTAATAACATATATAATCAAAAGGAACAAGATCAGAAACCAATAGGTTAATTAATTGATCAAAATCGGCAACAAAAGGCAAAAGGGTAGACCATGTCAATGTCATGTATAAAGAAGATTCAAAGGATGAATTCATGATTTTACCATATGAATGGATGCCAAACAATCATATGAACAAAAGGAACAACAACAAAAATCAATTGAAGGAAGAATCACACAATTTTGGCACCAAAACCGATGAATTACGATTTAAATTCTAATAAGAAAAAACAAAGCTTTTGATGATCAAACTAAAATAGCTAGATAGAGGATGGAAATATCTTTCCAACAAGTTATTATTTTCAGAAATCCGACAAAGGATGAGAGAGTTGTGCTAGGATGAAGATGAAACAAATTTCGGCAATAATAGGGTATGATGTAAGGTGTGATGTTTGACGAATTTTGTGTGTTTTTGGTGTGTCTTGACAAGTGTGGTCGGCTACTCTTTATGTAAGATGTTTATGAGATTAATTTTCCTACTTTAAAGGCTAGATAAGGGAAGATAATCATCAGGATTAAATTCTGGAATTATCCTTCCTTAATTTAGGAATTTGTCTCCTAAATTAAGATTGAACCGATAAGGAAATGAAACTAGAAATGATTACAAGACCTTCCATACCATTTTTGGCCTTCACATATCCATTTCTTCAGGAGAAAAATGGTCATTTTAACTGCACTGGCTTCTGGACTTTTAGGATTCAAAATTCGGGTTCTCACATAGTTAAAGTGTCACGGCCCGGCTCCCGGACCCTCGGCCCAGCAAGCCCGAATGTGTATGTGCGCGTGATGGATCACAACTGCAACGCTGAGTTGGGCTTCTAACCACATGGCCCAAAAGATGCATCTTGTTGCAAATGATACCATCACACAACACATATAACCCCAAGACCTCCCTCGCACCTTTTCGATGTGGGATTGGGTAACCTACCCTACAGGCTGGGTCTCACAATCTCTCCTCCTTGTAGACCTTGTGTCCTTATGAGGGGAGCCAAACGTAACTGACTTGGGTCCAAACTCATGGGCCCAAACGTGAACACACAACACGGGCCAAGCCCACCCGGAAGAGGGAACGAGATCGGCTCCGCTACCATTTGTCACGACCCGGCCCCCTGACCGTCGCCTAGCGGGCCCAGACGTGTATGTGCGTATGATGAATCACAACTGCAATGTTGAGTTGGGCTTCTAACCACATGGCCCAAAAGATGCATCTTGTTGCAAATGATACCATCACACAACACATATAAGCCCAAGACCTCCCTCGCACCTTTCCGATGTGGGATTGGGTAACCTGACCTCCCTACGGGTTGGGTCTCACATAAAGTCTGTCCACTTGTGCGTTTACAGATCATAAAGCCCTCAAATCCTTCCATGCTTATTGGACTGATTCCTCGAGGCCCATCACCTGTAAGTAGCCACTAGATATGCTATTATAACCAAATCTTCAATAACACAAACTTGAATGCACATTAATACATAAAAGTACGCATTTACATCCTTTATCCAAAAATGTTTCTACCCCAATAACAAAACAAAGCCAATCCAGATATGTTTTCTTTCTTTTTAATTATTCTAATTTTTTTTCTAATTATTTAACCCATCAAATGAGTCTAAATCCTTCAATCTTAGTATCACTAGACTCCAAATTCAAGTTATTATTTTCCGTAATTTTCTAGATTTTTTTTCTAATTTTTTGTTATTTTTCTTTAATTAAATACCTTTTTTGCCAATCTGAAATAAATTACAAAATTTTTAATTAACCATCTAATCACGTTGCACCACCTAGAAGCACCAGATGTTGCCAGACCAACACCCAAGCCTAGCAAATCGTTATATATGACTTCTTATGGGCGTGCCATGCCTGGTCAAAGCCTCAAGATCAGACAAAAGTTGTTTCCTCCATGCCAGTCAGTGACTTGTTGTCCTAAATTTTCAGAGGAAAAGTCATTCTTAATCCTAAACGAACGACTTGTCATACCTTGACTAGGACAGATGACCCGTCATTCGACTAGGTCATCTTCAATCTCTAGTCGAACGCTAACCACCTACAACCCTAATTTCCAGAAACCTCAATCCTCCACACATGCATCAAACCTTAGCCAAACTCATACCAGAACCTAACCTACCACAAACCAAACTCAACCCCATTATTTTTTATAATTCTACATCGATAAAACAAAAAAATCAAAGAGAGAAAGGTATCAGTTTTCCAAATAGATAATTTACTTAACATCTGTCATGAGAAAGCCAAGATTAGAAAAAAATAACTATAGGAATGAAGTTGGGAGCTTAAGAGGAAGATTTTGGTATGATTCCTAAAGTTGGACACCCATACTGGAGGAAAAGACACATAATGGGACACTTATCCCGTTACGGTACTGGCCACAAGGGAAGACCAGGAAGGTCCCAAGCAGTAATCGGTAACAGAGAAAAATGACGTCATATAGGGTGGTTTACAAAACGACGTTGTTTTCGAAAAATTGACATCCATATACGTGTTTTGGTGTACAGTAGTCAAAACGACATTGAACACTTTTGTTTTGACATCCACTTTCATATTGATCCCTTTGATTGAGTGTTTGGAGTGATGTAAGTCATTTTTTATTGTTGAGAAACCATGGTGAGGTTTTCTGATGGTTCCAGTGAGTTTCCAGGTCCGTTCTGAAGTGTGTACCCCTTCAAAAAGGGATATACGCCCGTGTACTCCTGCACTGTGCCCGTGTATTGTTCTGGATAGAGCAGTACACAGCCTAGCTAAGGAATACACCGCCATATACCCAGGTCATGTGTCAGTACACCGGCCTCCCTAGACCAGTTACACGGTCGTGTACTAGGCTATGTACCTATACTCTTGAACACAAGTCGTGTACTTCTCTGCCACTTTAGTCCCTTTCAATTCCGACGACCCCTATACCCTTCCTACAACCCTTGTACACCATTTTGGGACCTCCAAATCTACCCAAAACCTATTCCACACAAACAAACATCAAATCATACCCTAAGTCAACCCATATGAGGACCCTTCTTGTTGACTAATTGCATTACATACATTGTGCGAGTTTTCAAAGTATAAACGATATGCGTGTGATCTTAGAAATGGCATGGATTCATTGTGTGAGTTTTCAAAGTATAAACGATATATGTGTGATCTTAGAAACAACATTGATACATTGTGTGAGTTTTCAAAGTATAACGATATGCATGTGATCTTGGAAACGACATGAATGTCTTGTGTGGGTTTTCAAAGTAAAAACCATATACATGTGATCTTAGAAACCGCTTGAATGCATTGTGTGAATTTCAAATTAAAAATAATATGCGTGTAATCTTAGAAATGGCATGGATGCATTGGTTGAGTTTTCAGAGTAAAAACGATATATGTATGTTCTTAGGAACAATATGGATTTGACGGTATTTGTTTTGTCAAACTTGGTAAGTACATAGAATCCTAAATTGAGGGGAATATTACTTACCAAAGGGTGATGTGTGGATGAAATATATACATAGAATCTGGCCATGTGATACATATACATATATATATATATATATGTATATGTGGATTGTGATCAAGTGTGATAATGTGATTTCTCCACTCAATTTTAGATAATATTGGCAGTAGGGGATTTATATATAGTATTTTAGTGGGGGTTACTTGAAAGTGTTTTGTAATCAACTCCGATAGGTTTTGAGGCATAATAGCCCGTGAGATGACGTGAAGTATTGTGAGTTTATGAAACCTATTGGGCTGGCATTTATTGCATAGTATTTTACCAAACATGCATTATGAATACTTTCTTGTGAAACACTTGAGTGCATGCTTAGTATGCATGGATGATAAATGTGATTTAAATAACTGTTTTTATAAATGATTTTCCATATGCCTCTATTCCATGGGATGTGCTAATGATGTGATAACTCCCACTGAGTTCTTTTGATCTCACCTTCACTCTAGTTCATTGTGTAGTCATGCCATCTTTGAGGTTGAGTTTTCCTGGTGTTAGTCTTAGAGCTGGACTACTGCCCTTGCATGTCTTGAAAACTCGACATCTTTATATTTCTTATAACTTCATACTTGATGATATACATGCTTGTTTTGGATTTCGAATAATGTTGTAGACCCGTTGTGGGCTTGATTTCCCTATTTGGTAATTATTTTACATGTATGACTCATATTTTCATTACTTTATGAGATGCGTGTCTTGAGCACTTTTCGTGTGGATCCATATGGGACTAGTGTTTATGGACTCGTGTGTAGCATGTTTGGGGTTATGTGGCCTATTGTGTGATATTCCAAGTCTTCCACTGATTGTGTGTGCGCACTCCGTAGTTCATTTTGTGTTGGGTATATTTTGTAACATGTCATGCTTCTTTTAAAATAAAAAATTTAAATTTATTCACATTTTGGGGAATTTAGTTTTGTAACGTTAATGCGAGCCTTGTGTAATATCGATTGATCCACGTGTTGGGTCGATCGGGACTACATGATGGTGAAGGTCCCATTTATGAGGAACAGGTCCTCACAAGAGATGTAATAAGTTAAAAGGTACATCTCAATGAGGTGATCAAGCTCCATTTATGAGGTTTTGTACCAAGGAAAACCTTGTTTGCAATGCAAAGAAATATACTGTGCTACCACATTATCTCTCACACCCCCGAAACCTACAAATTACATAATAATTATCGTAGACCTACTATATACACTACTAATATGCACAGAAACAAACATAGTAAACCTACAAGGTTAGTGATAAAATAACAAATAACAAAGCTGTTATTGGAATGAAAGTTTAAATTAATGCACAACGGAATCAAATTAAAGACTAGTGTATCCGAGTGACATCATAAATCTCAAAAATAAATAATCAAAAAATGAGCACATTTCATTATATACATCCCCAAACTCATTACAAAGGTTTACTAGAATCCCAATACGACCAACTTGACTTATGGGAATATTTATGAGTATAATATCCTTATAGGCACTTAAATCCGATATAGTCTTCATGTTATGCCTAAAAGCGCGCTCCTATTCTTTAGTCCTGTATTCATGCCAATAGCCTGGTAGAAACCTACCCCGTGAGTGAGTGAATGGGAAATATATATATATATATAATACACATACAATCAAGCACTAACTAAATAAACACAGTGGCATGCAATTATAGACTCAATCAGTAAAAAGGTATACAGCATAGTCACAGTCAAAGCATAACACATCCATATGAACTTCCAAGCATTTATGACCAAGATCGGGCTAACAATGTCTGTTTGTCTATTTAGATCTCGAGATTGGGACTGAGATACCTCAGTGGTACTTCAGAATTACCTTTTCCTCATTATACTTTATTGCTCATTCCACTAACGCTGTCAGGACATTAGGTAATGGTAGCTACACCTAAGTGGTCCCCACTCTATAAGATCCTAATATACACTCATTAAGAATCTTCATGTAGTCCCTCTCCCTTCTTATTGACTTGATTTCCTAGGTGTCTCTACGTCACACTACCATACTCGGAGAGCTCTCAAGACTTGCATAGGTTACCCTATACTATGCCTATGCATTCATATCTCATGTACTCGATGCACTTAATAAATTACATACTTTCTAATTATCACATCATAAATGGTACAACATGAAATTCACAGCATGACATATCGTACTAGGGATATGTTGACGTAAAATTAATTTACCTTTAATCGCAAGCGCATGACTGTCAACAAGTAATATAGTTCAAAAGAACGAGTATCGATCCCACAGGGAAAGTTCTATAAAACTAATCAATTCACCTAATCCACTATTCTAGTTAAATGATTCTAATAATAAGAGATAATTAAACTAAACTTAAAACCTAATTTAACTAGTTAGATGTTAGAATTAAGGTTGTTAGTTAATTTGGGAACCAATCCATTTATTGTTCAATTCCAATATTTTATACATGTTCTTAATAATCTTTGAATCTACTAATATCCTTCCATTTTATTAGGAGCTAATCCATATGCCAACTAACTATATTTCTATGATAATTGAGCTTCTGAATCATTTTTTCAAATCAATATGAAGCCTAGGTTTGGAAAATATATTTCTATTCTATCAAGTTTTAAATTGTTGTCGAAGTTCAACTGTTCTTCCTAATCAATCAAAACTCACCTATGGACAAACTAGCCAAGTATGTTAATTAAACAAGATTAGAAATAGGGATTAAGAACTTGTAATAAGAATGCAATGAATTTGAATCCTAGTTTTACGTCAAGAAATCAAGATTGCAAGAGATGAAGAGAAAGAATTAATCCAAAAAGTCTTTGCATTAATTAAAACTCAGATGAATATACCAACGCCTTGATCTTTGATGAATTGAGAGTCGTTCTGAAAATAATAAAGAAAATGTGTACAGTCTCTAATGCAAAATAATACAGCACTGACGTCTATTTTATAATTGAAAATAAATAGATAGTCTTTATCCATATATGATCATCCTTATCTGCTTATTTATAGGCTTGATCTCGTACAACCGATCGGTTAGTGTAAGTGAACCGATCAGTCCATTCATGTTTTGCATGAATGTCTTGTTTTTCAATTTTATGAACCGACAAGTCAGTGTCCTCCAACCGACCGGTTGGTTGACCTTCAGCCAATTTTCTGAATTGCACCGACAGGTCAGTTAACATCAACCGACCAGTCGGTGGCCATTCGCAATCACCAATTTTTTTGTGAGTATTTCAGCACTTTTTTCATCTGAAAACACTGGCTTTTTTTGCTAAAATCCATCGTAAGCCTGCTCAACCACAACACTCAATAAACTATCAAAACATTCACTAAATTAACACAATTAGATCAAAATTGTCCTTAAATGGAACGAAAATTATAACGGATGACCGGTGTTAGAAATAGGTCATTAGGATACTGTTTGCATGCATAGCATTTCAAATTACTAATTAATTAATTAATTCTTTATTAATCATAATTAATTATTCATGCTAACAGTAAAACAAATAATTGAAATTTGTCTACTCACAGGCTTAGAGATCGTAAAGCCCTCAAATACTTCCATGCTTACTGGACCAATTCCTTAAGGCCTATCACTTGTACGTATCCACATACATATGCCATTATAACCTTATCTTCAATAACACAAACTAGAATACCCATTAATATGAGAAACTAAAATTTTTAAACAGTTTGGGCTTGGAGCTCAGTCAAGGGTCATGTATGTTAGTGAGCCAAAGCCTGTATTTTTTAATCGGTGTTAAAATTTAATTGGGTTTTGGACGTTCCAACTTTAAATGATATTTTTGATGAATTATTGTATTTATTGAAAATTAAGGATATTTATGATATTAGTGACTGAAAAATTAAAAATGAGATGTATTGATGATTTTGGTGTCCATTGAGAGTTTAAAAACAACAGTAAATTTTTCAAAAAATTTCAGAAACATAATCAAAAATATCATGTCGTCCGAAGCATCTTCGAGTGCTGGGTCGTCTGGGTGTTAGAATAGATGACATGTCGTTTACTAAAGTAGGCGACATGTCGTCTGTAGGTGTAGGCAAGATAGCACGCGAACCTTAAACATGGGCAACATGGCACGACCTGAAACGGGCATATGTCACAATCCTGCAGCTTTATCTTTGGTCTAAGCCTGCCTAGTTTTTCCAGGTGTTGAACAGGGATTGGTCAAAAATTGATAACATGAGAGAAAATTGGGAAAAAAGGCCAGAAAGTGATAAAATTTGGGAAAAATAGAACAAAAATGAGAAAGTTTTTTGAAAAATTATGATAAATACTAGAATAAATTAGAAATCTAATGGTATCAAGATTTCAAAAATTTGATGAGAATTGATTAGTCAAATAATTATATCAAGATCCAGAAAAATAAGGAAAGCAAGGAAAAATGTCTGGATTGGTTAGATTGAATGTCGGGTAGAAACATGTCGTATTGAGATTATATGCACATAATTTTATGTATGTTTATGTATTGAGGATACGATATTAAGGATCTGGGTATAAATGGATGTGTAGGTGGATACCTATAGGTGATGGGCCTCGAAGAATTGGTCTAGCTATCAAGGATAAAGTTGTGGTCATATCGAACTTCGAAAACTAGTGAGTGGATGGACTCTTTCAATATATGATTTATTGGGAAAAATAAATAAGCATGACTACAATTAATTAGAAAGAAAATGAACTAATAAATTGAATCATTGCATGTGCTATGAACTAGATGAGTGTTGCCATATACTCAAATTTCTAAGATATGCTATGCTATGAACTATATTATACATTAGTCGAATGTGCCATGTGTGATTATAATAATGGAAGTGTATTTGGGACCTCATCCCTCTGAGTACCCAGTCAGGGTGATTGTACAGTGAGAGTGATCGAATTTAATCCATTGTGAGCCTTTGACAAGTTTGACCGAGGTGGATTGTTTGACTCAAGAGTTGAACAGTGACATGGACATAGTCATAGGAAGCCTAGGTGTGCATTTAGATATTTTAGCAAGCAGTCTAGGTCGAGTGTCGAGGTTTGATTCAGTGGAAATCGATTGGGTCGGTTACAGGTCCGGTTTGAGTGATCAGGGGCCTCTGAGCCAAAAATCCCATTTTGGGGCTGTTTATTATTTTTCCAGCTCATTCACCATTTCTTGAGCCTAAATAACTCTTTAACCCCATTTTTTATGTCTTATGATTTAAAACCTCATCGTGGCCCATTCGGGGTATAGCAGGTTTTTAAAAAGTTTCGTTCAGGTTTTTCGAGATCATAAGCCCAAAGTATAAATAGACAGCCCAATCCAACACTTCGAACTTTTTCTAAGTGTTGTATACTAGCAGCCCTTCTCCCTTCCTCCTTTCTCTCTCCCATGCCACTCCCCACCTAAAGAACCTGTTCGATTCTTTTCGATTTTCCTTTAAAAAAAACAACTGGGCATCGACCCTAAACACTTTCCTACCTCTCGAGATAGATTTCCAGTTATAGTTTTAGATCGTGAGGCTGGAATCTAATCATTTTTCATTTTAGAGTATTTTTTAAAATTTAGTGGTAAGTGCCCTAAATCTTCGATTCCTTTAGATTTCTTTTGATGTTTCTAAGTTTTTTGGGAGATTGGATTGTATGAAAACACTCTCTAATCCGTGGGTGAGCATTTTGGGTTCCAATGGAAATTTCAATAATTTTGGGAGTTTTATGATTTTGATGGAATTTATGAAATTGGTTGGTTCCTTTGCTTGGGTTTGATGATTTATGTGTTGTGGAGTATGTTTGTGGGCTGAGAAACCCAATTTTGTGGTTGATTGAGCTTAGGTGTCGATTTTGAGCTTTGAGTTGCTTGTGTGAGGAGTGGGTGGTTCAACCACTTACCAGATTCCTAAATTTGTGAGCTGAAAGTGTTGCTAGTGTGAGTTGTGAGTTAGTTAGAGTGTCTTTAGGGTCCCTTAGTTTTCGTTTTCAATTTCGAGTCTTTTATCAATTTTTTTAATTTTGAGCCTATGTGTGCTTAGGTTCGGTTGTATGCTTAGGCAGTGCTAGAGTGGTCATTAAGGAAAAATGTATTGTCATTGAGTCGTCAGCGTAACAAGAGGTGGGAATTTATGTTTCATTTGAGTACACGAAAATGTTTTGTTTTGTTGAATTAAAATACAGTAATTGTTTGGTTTTGAATGAAAACCATTCTTGCATTGTGAATAACATTCATACTAGCTTCATGAACTTGCTTGCGATGTTTTAGGTGCATTAAATGTATGTTTGAACTCCTAAGCATGTTGGTTGTGTGTGTATGCATGTTCGGAGGGCATGTGATGTGATAAATGTACCATTGTGATCAATTGAGTTCAAGACCTTTGAATTGTGGGTTTTGTGACTTGTGAGGAGTGTTTGGTTTCCAAGAAACCTTGGTGAGAGTTCCTGAGGGTCCAAGTGAGTTTAAGGGTTGTATTGAGCCATTCCAGGGTTAATATCTCGTCTGGGGTGAGTACCCCAGAGAAGTACACGGCCTATGCAAGAGGAGTAGCTTAGGTGATTTTTGCATTTCATGCATTAAGGTTTTACTATGTAAAAACAATATATATATATTTCTTAAGAACAATATGGAATTGACGATTAATGCTTAGTCACGAGTGGTAAGTACATGGAATCCCAGTTAAGGGGAATATTGCTTACCTAATGTTGTTGTATGAATGGATTTTATATATTGCTGAATTTGCTATGACTTAGGAGGCTATGTGTTTATATATATATAGAATGGTGATTGAGTGCGATAGTGTATTTTCTCCACTCAATTTCGGATAATATTGGCAGTTGGGGATTATATCTACTTTGTAAAATGAAAAAAAGTTAGCTCTCAACGGGCTTTCGGTTTCCCTTTTAGTAGGGGTTACTTAAAAGTGCTTTGCAATCTACCCCGATAGAATTTTGAAGCATAGTAGCCCATGTGATGATGATGTGTACTGTGGATTTATAAAACCTATTAGGATGTACTTTATTGCTTTACGCTCCACTATTCATCATTATACATTATTGCATATGAGATTCATTGAGTGCACATTTAGCATGCATCGATGATAATGGTGTTTAAATTAACTATTTTATAATTAAATTTTTCGTATGTCTCTATTCCACCGGATATGCTTATGACGCTGTAACTCCAACTAAGGTCTTTGATCTCACCCCTTCTTGTTGATCTTTTCAGAGCTAGATCGTTAGTTGTAGTTTTTCATCTTTGAGGTTGAGTTTCCCAGTGTTGGTCTTAGAGCTAGACTATTGCACTTGCATGTCTTGGAAGCTTGGTATATTTTATGTTTTGTCATTTTCATACTCTAGTGACATACATACTTGATTTGGACTATGTTGTTTGTTATGGACTCGTTGTGGGCTTATTCTCCATATTTAATTTTTTATGCATGTATACCTTGAATTTCAGTTTATGTTATAAGATGCATGCCTCTAGCACTTTTGTGGATCTCTATGGGTTTGGGTCTATGAACTTAGTATGTTGTATGTTTGGTGTCGCGTGGCCTGTTGCTTATGATTTAAGACTTCCTCTAACTATGTATGCTCACTCCATTGATTGTTTAATACCGGGTATATTTTATGACGTGTCATGCTCCTTTTAAATTAAATATTCAAATTTATATGCATTTTTGGGGTTTTGGTTTTGAAAAGTCTATGTGAGACTTGTGTGGTTTCAATTGGTCAACGTGTTGGGTCAATCGAGACTACACAGCAGTGAGGGTCTCATTTACCCGGAGTGGGTCCTCATAGTGCATATGAAGTATTTGGGTGCATTCGAAAGCATGAGACAAAATCAAACATCACAACAGCATAGGGTGACCTATACGACTCTTGAGAGCTCTCCGAGTAGGATAGTGTGGCATGGATTTTCCAAGGGAGGTATAAGGAGGTACGAGGTATATAATTAATTAAAATAATATGAATAAATAGGATATCATAATATGGGGATCAAGTATGTGGAGCTATCATTACCTAACATCCCAGTATCGTAAGTTGAACTGGGCCAAGTGGAGTGCATGTCCCATCGGGACGGATGGAGTTTCAGTATATAAGATAATGAGAGGTATGTGAGGAACTGCATATAAAAGTTCCATTAACGGATCCCAGTCCTATTCTTGGTGCTAGAAGGACTGAGAGACATTTCCGGCCAAGTCATGGTTCAGATTGCTTGAGCTATTGCGTGTTGCATTGTGCTATGACTGTGACCTTGCTGAATTGCCACAATGAGTATGTTAATAAATGACTATGTGCTAGCATGTCTATGTTATTGTTAATAATTGCATATGTCTTGGTTTCTGCCAGATTATTGGCATGTGTGCAGGGATAATAAATAATGATTAGGAGCTCACTCCTAGGCATGGCAAGAAAGGATCGATGATAGAACAACCATACTCAAGGTAATTATAAGAAGCATTATATTCATAATGTTTTCCCCTTAGTGTATTTCAACATGATCGAGTCTTTGTCTGAGATTTATTCTTGGGAAGTAGTGATAAAGCTGATCATTTTATGACATCACCTTGATGACATTGAGTCTTCTCGTTAATTCTGCTATTTAATATTATGAGAAATTCCTTTATTCTCATCTCCGCCTTACTTTTATATCACTAGTCTTGTAGGTTTGTTATATGCTTTGTCATGCATTATGACAGTGTATATAGTGGGGCTACGACGATTGTCGCATGAAATTTTTGGGACTCGGGGCTTACAATTGCACATTATGACAGTGTATACAGTGGGGCTATGACAATTGTCGCATGAAATTGTTGGGACTCGGAGCTTGATAGTTAATGCATACTATTACGCATCTACATCCTTTATCTTACGTGTTTTTATCCCCAAGAACGGGCCACAATGATATTATATTCATTCCAATCAAATATTTATGAATGGTATATGCCTCATTGTCGAATTCTTTTGATCATTATAAACTTTTATAAAAAATTTCTATGACCATAAACACTTCTAGAATCTAAAATACTATTAGTTAAAATGATCTTATCTCAATGCCAATTACCACTAGGACATAACATCTCATTATATCCTATTTATCTTGATATACCATTAATTTTACTTTATCAACACTTAACTAAAAATATTATAAAACCATAATTTAACCTCATAGGAGGTTTAATAACCATTTATCTGACACTTCAAGATACTTACAGAGTCTTCATGGCTATGTTGATCTATCATTAAGTCCAAAAACAATATAGACTTCACACTTATGAGTTCCATTCATAGGTAATTACAATCACCACATCTCATTCACATGTTGTAACATGTGTTTATTATTGAATACTAAACGTTATATCATCTTAACTCACATAATATATATGTTCGATCTATATTCTTTCTCAAAATAACAAAATCAAATTAGTACTCAAGAATCAATGTTCTAATATAACTAGGAATACACTTGTTCAAAATTTTTCTTAACTTATTGTTTAACCTCAATACATCCTTATCCTTGGAAACTATACTTATGGTTTCAATTCGATCCAACTTATCTATAGTTCATCCATCTTCTAGTCAAACTAGATTATCAAATGCATTATTTCTGTTTTTCACTATTGTTAGTGTAAAATTGAATTTATCTTTAACAACAAGTGCACGACTGTCAACAACTAATATAGTTTGAAAGAACGAGTATCGATCCCACAAGAAAATTCATTTAAAACCAATCAATTAGCCTAATCTGAGATCTTAGTTAAATAAATCAAATAATAAATTTAGAATTAATCTCAATCATAACTTAATTTAACTAGTTAGGTGTTACAGTTAATACAGTTAATGTTTTGAGAATCAATTCAACTATTGTTCAATTCCAATGTTTGTAATTTTTTCGAGATTATATTTTAACCCCTTAATATCCTTCCATACTATTAAGAGCTAATTCAGGCTCCTAATTAACTATATTACTATGATAATTAAGTTTCTGATTCATTTTTCCCAAATCAATATAAACCCTAGGTTTGACAGATATATTCCTATTTTACCAAGTTTCAGCAATTTCCCTAGGATTTCTAATCTGTTGTTGCAACTTCAGCAATTGCTCTAGGATTTCACATTCGGTTTTTCCAGGATTTTGGGCCCAGAGTATAAAAAGCCCAATCCAAGCAACACTTAGAAATTTTTCTAAGTGTTGGAAACACCAGTTGTCTTTTCCCCCCTTTATCCCCCCTTCTCTCTCAAGTCACTCTCCACCCAAAGAACCCATTTGTTTCTTTTCAATTTTCCTTCAAAGAACATGACTGAGAATCAACCTTAAACACTTGACTAACCTCCCAAGATAGATTTCCACTGTAGTTTTGGATTGAGAAGTTGAAACCTGATAATTCTTAGTGTTAGGACATTTTTGAGGATTTTTCAGTAAATGCTCTACATCCTCAGTTTCTTTATCGATTGTTTGTTCCTTTGGTTTGCATTTGATGTTTCTAAGTTGGTTTGATGGATTAGATTGTATGAAAACACCTTCTGATCCATGGATAAGCGTTTTGGGTTTCGATGGTATTTTCGGTAATTTTGAGAGTTTTGTGATTTTGTTGGAATTGTTTAAATTTGTTGGCTTCTTCGCTTGGATTTGCTGATATATGTGTTGTGGAGTATGTTTGTGGTCTGAGTAACCCAATTGGTTGGTTTGTTAAGCTTGGGTATCAATTTTGAGCTTTGAGTGGCTTCTATGAGGAGTGGATGGTTCACCCACTTGTCATATTTCTAGATTCGTGAGCTGAGTCTATTGTTAGTGTGAGTTGAGAGCTAGGTTGAGCATCTATGGGGTCTCCTAGGATTCATTTCTAGTTTTGAGTCTTTTATCGATATTTTTTATTTTGAGCTTATGTGTGCTTTTGTTCAATTTGTGTGCTTAGGCGGTGATGGAATAGTCAATAAGGGAAAAGGTATTACCGTCGAGTCATTTGCATGACAAGAGGTGGGAGTTTATATTTCATTTGCTTACATGGAAATATTATAGTTTGTTAAGTTAAAATACAGAAATTACTTGGTTTTGAATGGAGGCCATACATGCTGTCATGACCCACCCCCCGAAACCCCAGTCCAACGGGCCCAGACATGTATATGAGTGTGATGCATCACAACTGCAATGTTGAGTTAGGCTTCTAACCACATAGCCCAATAGATGAAATTTATTACAATTGATCCATTCACACAATATATATAAAAACCCAAGACTTCCCCCACTTTTTTTCGACATGGGATTGAGTAACTTGACCCCTTATGCAGCTTGTGTCTCACAATCTCCCCTCCTTATAGATCTCGTGTCCTCACAAGGGAAGCTCAAACATAACTGACTTGCACCCAAACTCATGGGCCCAAAAGTGAACCTAACACACAACACAGCCTAAGCCCACCCAGAAGAGGGAACAAGATCGACTCCGATACCATTTGTCGCAACCCCTGCCCCCGGAACCCCTAGCCCAGCGGGACTGGATATGTATGTGCAAATGATGGATCACAACTGCAACACTGAGTTGGGCTTCTAACCACATGGCCCAAAACATGCAACTTGTTACAAATGATCCATTCACACAACACATATAAGCCCAAGACCTCTCCCATTCCTTTCTGATATGGGATTGGGTGACTTAACCCCCTACGCAGGCTGGGTCTCACACATGGATTATGAATGACGATCATATTAGTTTCATGATTTTGTTTTCCATGTTCTGGGTGTATTAAATATATGTTTAAACTCTTAATCATGTTGGTTCCGTATTTATGCATATTTTGGAAGGCATGTGATATGATAAATTTAACCTTATGATTGATTGGGTTTGAAACCTTTGAATTATGGGTTTTGTGACTTATAAGGTGTATTTCATTGTTGACAAACCTTCAAGAGAGTTCCTAAGGGTTTGGGCGGGTTTAAAGATCAATTTTGTATAAGTTTTGGAGTGCATACTTTGTCCAGGTGAGTACACACACGTGTATGCCTTCCAACATCCTATGTACTTATCTGGCAAAGAAGTACACAGCCCATGCAGGAGAGTGCACAGCCATGTACTCAGTCCGTCTACTTCTCTGGTAGAGAAGTACATGGCCTGCACATGTGAGTACACGCCCATGCACTTAGGTCTTGTACAAGTACACTGATTGTTCAAAAAATTACATAGTCGTGTACAGAAGTCCATATACAACCACCCTGTTCCCAAAAAACACACACCCATATACTGTTACCTACAACCTCTGTACCTTTCTCACAACCCATGTACCCCACTTTGACATTTTCAAACCTACCCTAAACCTATCAAACACCAAATAAACATCATTACACACCTTTATCAACCTTTGATGTATGCCCATAGATGTTCCTTTGCATTTCATGCATTAGGGTTTTACTATATAAAAAAAATGTATATATATGTTTCTTAAGAACAATTGGAATTGACAATTAATGCTTAGTCAAGCGTAGTAAGTATATAGAATCCCAACTGAGGGAAATATTGTTTACCTAATGTTGTTGTATAGATGGATTATATATGTGTACCTGAATTTGCTATGACTTAGAAGGCCATCTGAATTTGCTATAACTTGGAAGACTATGTGTTTATATATATTTATGGATTGGTGATTAAGTGCGATAGTGTGTTTTCTCCACTCGATTTTGGATAATATTGGCAATAGGGGATTATATGTATTTTAAAATGAAAAATGGACTACCAGTGGGCTGTTGGTTTTCCTTTAGCGATAGTTACTTAAAAGTGCTTTGCGATCCATCCTGATAGGTTTTGAGGCATTATAGCCCATGTGACAATGATTTGTACTGTGGATTTATAAAACTTATTGTGTTGTACTTTTATTCTTTGTGTTCCACAATTCATGCATTATATGTTATTGCTTGTCAAATGCATTGAGTGCATGTTTAGTATGCATGGATGATAAATGTATTTAAATCAACTGTCCATAATTGATTTTATGTATGCCTCTATTCCACCGGATATGCTTATGACATTGTAACTCCTATTGAGTTCTTTGGTCTCACACCTTATTGATCTTTTCAGGGCTAGTTCATCAGTCGTAGCCATTCGTCTTGAGGTTGAGTTTTCCTAGTGTTGGTCTTAGGGCTGGACTATTGCACTTGCATGTCTTGAAAACTCAGTATTTTTTATGATATGTCATTTTCATACTATAATGTCATGCATGCTTGGTTTTGGTTTATATTGTTTATTATGGACCCGTTGTGTCAAACAATATATCAGGTCTGTCAAATGAAGTGTTATGTCATGCCAAATACTGACGAAGGGAAGGAAAGAAAAATATACTTACGAGAAAAACAGCAAGAATCTGAGATCACCGTAAATCACTTAATTCCAAAGTAAGGTCCCTGATTTCCATGCCTGAAAGCCTCATTACAGCCATTGTACCGAGAAGTTCCTCACAGGTGGTGTCTGCTAGTTTTGCGAGAGATATTGCAGCTCTCCTCATTGACTACCAAAAAACATAATGGAATTGGAAAAATGTCAAATTTTTAGAAAGGATGATATTTACAATGTTTAATATAACATCTTAAAAAATTGAAATTAGGTATTAAAGAACGGAAAGAGGACAAAAATATTATAAATAAGACCTGCATATTGAGTGGAGAAAGGAAATTGATCTGAGTCATGAGTGAACCAGAAACAAGTTCTTGGTCTCCCTATACTAGATGTATAGAAAACCTCTACCCCGAGAATTTGAGGGTTCTACCTACTTCCTTGCCCGCAGCTACCTCGATGGTTTCAGTATGATCAATTCAAGCACATGGCCAGAGAGTGCCCTAGAGTTAGAGCAGTCCAACCAGGTGCTTTGTAGTCTAGACTTCTAGCACTTCTAGTATCTCAAAGGTCATGGCTCAGTTATATGGGTTCACAAGGTTCTACTAGACTACCTTAGAGGAATCAGACAGGCAAGCTTTCTTGTAGTCATACTACAGGTCATCAGAGACAGCAGACACATCTCATTACTTTGGACGACGCAGAGGCAGTAGCCAGTCCGGACGTCGTGACAAGTACTATTACTTTTTCTCTTCTTATGCTAGAGTCCTATTAGACCCGAGAGTGAATAAATCTTTTATTGGTCCTAGGGTAGCTAAGAGTGCTAATAGAGAGTTGTCATCCTTAGATCCACCCATTGAGGTTTTGACCACCATAGGTGAGCTGTTGGCTTGCAGCAGTGTTTATTTGAGTTGTGTTTTGAGGATGGGTTCAATAGAGATTAAGGCAAATCTGATTTTATTAGATATCAAGGAGCTAGATGTTATTCTTAGTATGGATGATTTGGCCTGATACGGAGCACGGATAGATTGTTTCACAAAGAGGGTATGGATCAGTTTGGCTGATGGCACAGAGTTTTGCTTTGAGGGTGACAGATGAGTGACAATGTTATATGTGATTTCTTGGTTGAGTGCTAGACAGATGATCAACAAGGGTTGTACAAGTTTCTTGGCTAATGTCAGAGATGTGACAGTTGAGTCCCCCGATTTGAGCAGCACACTGGTGGTGAGAGATTATCCAGATGTATTGCAAGATAATGTGATGGGTTTGCCAGCAGAGAGAGAGAGATTGAGTTTGAGATTAAGCTATTGCCAAACATAGCTCCTATTTCCATCCCACCATACCGGATGGCACTAGGGTAGTTGAAGACCCAACTTGAGGATTTGGTAGGCAGAAGATTCATCAAATCTAGTGTATCTCCTTATGGTGTACCAGTTTTGTTCATGAAGAAGAAAGACGGCACCCTCTGGTTGGCAGTTAAACTAGGCCATAGTGAACAAATGGTATCTACTGCCATATATTGACGATTTGTTTGATCATTTTCAGAGTGCGTCAGTGTTCTAGAAGATTGGTATGAGATTAGTATATCATCAGTTGAGGATATAAGAGTCAGACATCCCAAAGACAGCGTTTCGATCACATTATGGCCATTACGAGATTTTGGTTATGTCATTCGGGTTGACCAATACCCCAGTAGTGTTCATGGATCTTATGAACAAAGTATACTGGGAGTAGCTAAACCATTTTGTCATCGTCTTCACAGATGAACACTCGATCTATCAAAAATCAAAGGAGGAGCCTACAGTGCATTTGAGGACAGTTTTAGACGTACTTAGAGGTTTGGTATTAAAGATCATTTTGCTCGGCAACTGTATGCCAATTTTTCTAAGTGGGAGGTTTTGTTAAGAGAGGTTGGCTTCTTGGGGCATGTGGTATCAACTAGAGGAGTGCTACAAGAAGATAGAGACGGTTGTATCTTGGGAGCCATCCCGCAATATCACAAAGATCCATAACTTCCTTAGTTTGGCAGGCTACAATAGGTGGTTTGTGAAGAATTTCTCAGTGTTGGTAGGCTCTTTGACATGATTGACATGAAAGAGTATTCCATTTGAGTGGATCGAGAAGTGAGAACAGAGTTTTTAAGATATGAATTCCATAATAGTAACAACCCTAGTCCTTATCTTGCAAGTCAGCGGTAAGAGGTATGTTGTATTCAGTGATGCTTCAAAGATGTGATTGGAATGTGTGACGATGCAGGAAGGAAAGATAGTGGCCTATGCATCGAGGCAGTTGAGACCACCTAAGGGAAATTACCCAACTCATGATCTAGAGTTGGAAGTCATAGTGTTCGTATTGAAGATTTGGCGGCATTACTTGTATGGTGAGATATGCAGAGTCTACATTGACCACAAGAGTCTCAAATATCTTCTCACCCATAAGGAGTTAAATTTGAGACAAAGGAGGTGGCTAAAGTAGATCAAGTATTATGACCTTATGATTGACTACCATTCTGGCAAAGCGAATGTAGTTGCTCATGCATTGAGTAGGAAGACATCATCTTCCTTAACCTATGTCCTAGCTAAGTACATGATGATGCTGATGTGTTTGAGAGTATCTAGAGTGCAGTTTGATAGTGATGAGTCTGGAGCTTTGATTGCATGGCTCATTTTCAGACCTTCCTTACTATATGAGATTCAGGCTAAATAGCTTAAGGATTCAATGTTGGTTCAAGTGAGGCAGCAGCTAGAGGGTGATAGCAGTGGGGATAGTACAATTAGTGAGTACCGAGTTAGAGACGATAGTATCTTGACTTTCCTAGGCTGAGTATGCATCCCCAATGATGAGGAGTTGAGATAGTTGATATGGACAAAGGTACACAGCTCGAAGTTCTCTATTCATCCTTGTACTACCAAGATGTACCGAGACTTGTGAGAGTAATATTGGTTGTCTAGGATTGAAAGGCATATTACAGAGTTTGTGGCTAAGTGTTTGGTATATCAATAGGTCAAAGTAGAGCATCAGAGACCTGCAGGATTACTTCAGTCACTACTCATTTCGGAGTAGAAATTAGAATATGTGACAATGGACTTCGTGGTCACGTTACGAAGGGCCCAGCAAGGCTATAACGCAGTATGGGTAATAGTGGAAAAATTAACCAAGTCTGCACACTTTCTCCCCATCAGGGCGATAGACACACCGGAGAAATTGGCATCGAGGTATATTGATGAGATCTTGAGACTACATGGAGTTCCAATATCTATTGTGTCAAATCAAGATCCGAGAGTAACATCCAGATTTTGGGGGAAGCTTTATAGTGCTTTGGGTACCAGGTTGAACTTCAGCACAGCTTTCCATCCTTAGACAAATGGAGAGTCAGGGAGGACAATTAAGATCTTATAGGATATGCTCCGTGCTTGTGCGATTGATAGGCAGACTACTTGAAATTGATACCTACCTTTAGCTAAGTTTGTCTACAATAATAGTTTCCAGGTTTCCACTGGTATGGCACTGTATTTGGCCTTGTATAGTAGGCAGGGTCGTACACCTCTGTGTTGGGATAAGATAGGTGAGAGGAAACTTGACAATCCTGAGTTGATTAAGCAAGAGATAGAGAAATTGACACTGATCAAACAGAGGTTGAGGACAGTTTAGGACAAATAAAATAATTATATAGATAAACGTCGATGAGACCTTGAGTTTGAGGTCAAGATATAGTATTTTTAAAGGTCGCACCTTGGAAAAGTGTGAATCGATTTCAGCAATGTGGAAAGTTAGCATCAAGGCACATCGGTTCTTACACTATCACAGAGAGGATTGGTCCAATGGCATACAGACTTGATTTGCCACGACATTTGCAGAGGGTCCATACTGTATTCTAAGTTTCAGTGTTGAGGAAGTATATTGTCTCATATTTTAGAGATGCCACCGGTGGAGATAGCCAATGATTTATCCGACATGGCTCAACCAATTGCGATTGTGGATAAAGTAGTGAAATAGCTTCCAATGGTTAAAGTATCTTGGTGCAGTGACAGATATGAGAAGCTGACTTGGGAGACCAAGCAGTCTATCAAAGAGCAGTACCCGCAATTGTTTGAAGCATATGGTAAGTGAATCTCGAGGACGAAATTCCTATAAGGGGAGGATGTGAGACGTCATCCCTTCGAGTGCCTAGTTAGGGTGATTGTATAATGAAAGCAATCGGATTGGCCCGTTATGAGTCTTTGACCAGTTGATCGAGTCAGTTTCACAGACATGAACCGTTTGACTCGAGAGTTTACCAGTGAGGAGGAGACATTCATAGGAAGCCTAGTTGTGCGTCTAGATGTCTTAGCGAGTGGTCAAGGTCGAGTGTCAGTGGAAATTGATTGGGTCGGTTCCGGAACCATTTTGAGTGACAGTGAGCCTTTGGGCCGAAAAAATTGTATTGGACCTGTTTATTATTTTTTTAGCCTAATTGTTATTCCTTGAGCCCATTTAATCAATTAATCTCATTTTTTTTGTTTATGCTTTAAAACACCTTCGTGGCCCATTCGAAGCATATTGGATTTTAAAAGGTCACGTTCATTTTTTCTGGGATTTTGGGCTCGAAGTATAAAAAACCCAGCCCAACTCAACACTTAAAAAAATTCTAAGTGTTGGAAACACCAACTGCCTTTTCACCCCTTTCTCTCCCCTTCTCTCTCACGCCACTCTCCACTTTAAAAACCCATTCATTTCTTTTCGATTTTCCTTCAAATACACCACTAGGCATTGACTATAAACACTTTTCTAACCTTCCAAGATAGATTTCCACTGGTAGTTTTGGATTGAGAAGCTGAAACCTGATAGTTATTGGTGTTAGGGAATTTTTGGGGATTTTTCAGTAAGTGCTCTAAATCCTTGGGTTCTTTGTCGATTTTTTGTTCCATTGGTTGGCATTTTATGTTTTTAAGTTGGTTTGATGGATTAGATAGCATAAAAGCACCATTATTCTCTCTTTTTCACACAAAAACAAACTCTCTCCCTCTTCCTCTTGGTCGAAATTTTTTCTCCCTGAAACCTAGCCGAAATTGATCATCCTTCATCAGATTTTTGTATGTGATAGCTTATTGGAATCCTCTCTTTGTGCTGCCTTTTATTATCTTGGTTTCATAAGCAAAAGGTTTGTGTTTCTCTTATAATTTTTCTACTTCAATTTTTAAAGTTCTTAGCCGAATTTTTTTTGACTCAACCCCTTGTTGATTTCTATTTCTGTTTATCTTCATCGTTTGAATGTTTGGTACCTATCCTTGTTATGTTATGATAAATGTTTTGGGTTTCGATGGTATTTTTGGTAATTTTGGGAGTTTTGTGATTTTTGTAGAATTGATGAAATTGGTTGGTTTCTTTACTTAGATTTGCTGATTTGTATGTTGTGGAGTATTTTTTTTGTGCTCAGTAACCCAATTGTGTCGTTGATTAAGCTTGGGTGTCGACTTTTAGCTTTCAGTGGCTTGTGTGAGGAGCGGGTGGTTCACTCACTTGTCAAATTTCTGGATTCGTGAGCTGAGTGTGCTGTTAGTGTGAGTTGGGAGCTAGATTGAGCATTTATGGGTCTCCTAGGGTTCGTTTCCAGTTTTGAGTCTTTTAACGATTTTGTCAATTTTGAGCTTATATGTGAATTGGTTTGGTTTGTGTGTTTAGGCGGTGCTAGAACGGTCGATAAGGCTAAAGATATTGTCGTCGAGTCATCTATGAAAAGAGGTGGGAGTTTATGTTTCATTTTCTTACATGAAAATATTTTGGTTTGTTGATTTAAAATACAAAAATTGCTCGGTTTTGAATGGAGGCCATATATGCATTGTGAATCAAAATCATACTAGTTTCATGAACTTGTTTGCTATGTTTGAAATTTTAAGCATGATGGTTGCGTGTTTATGCATGTTTTTGAGGGCATGTGATATGATAAATTTACCTTTGTGATTGATTGGCTTTGGAACCTTTGAATTGTGGGTTTTGTGACTTGTTAGGTGTACTTTATTGCAGAGAAATCTTTGAGAGGGTTCTTGAAGGTGTGGATTTAGGGTTTAGTACAAGTTTCGGAGTGTGTACCCTATTCGGGCAAGTACACGTTCATATACCCCTTCTAGCAGCCCATGCACAGCTCTGTACTCAGCCCATGCACTTCTCTGGTAGACAAGTACAGGGGCCTGCACAGGTGAGTATACGCTTGTGTACTCAGACCATGTACTAGTATATGATCTGTTTAAAAAATTACACGTTAGTGTACAGCATCCCATGTACAACCACACACCCTATTCACAGAAAATACATACCGATGTATTGTTACCCGCAGCCCTTATACCTTTTCCGCAGCCCATGTGCCCCACTTTGACACTTTAAAACCTATCTTGAACCTATCAAACACCAAATACACATCATTACACACCTTGATCAACCTTTGATGTATACCCATGGGTGTTCCTTTGCATTTTATGCATCATGGTTTTACTATATAAAAACAATGTATATATATGTTTCTTAAGAATAATTGGAATTGACAATTAATGCTTGGCTAAGCATGGTAAGTAGATGGAATCCCAGCTAAATGGAATATTGCTTATCTAATGTATGGATGGATTATATATGTGTGCCTGAATTGTATGACTTAGTAGGCTATGTGCTTATATATACTTATGGATTGGTGATTGAGTACGATAGTGTGTTTGCTCCACTTAATTTCGATTAACACTGGCAGTAAGGGATTATATGTATTTTTAAAGGAAAGGTAGACTGCCAGTGGCTTTTCGGTTTCCCTTTAGCAGGGGTTATTTTAAAGTGTTTTGTAATCCACCCTGACAGATTTTGGGGAATAGTAGCCCATGTGACAATGATATGTACAGTGGATTTATAAAACCTATTGGGTTTTGCTTTATTGCTTTGTGTTTTGTAATTCATGCATTATATGTTATTGCTTTTGAAATGCATTAAGTGCACATTTAGTATGTATGGATGATAAGTGTTTTTAAATTAACTATTTCATAATTGATTTTACGTATGCCTCTATTCCACCAGATATGTTTATGATGCTATAACTCTTATTGAGTTCCTCTATTATAGATCTTTTCAGGGCTAGTTCATCAGCCGTAGCCATTCATCTTGAGGTCGATTTTTCCTGGTGTTGGTCTTAGGGCTGAACTATTGAACTTGCACATTTTGGAAACTCGACATCTTTTATGTTATTCCATTTTTTCATACTCTAGTGTCATGCATACTTAGTTATGGACCCATTATGGCCTTGCTTTCTGGATCTTGATATTTTATAAGCATAAATCACTTGGATTTCAGTTTATGTTATGATATGCATGCCTTGGAAAGTTTTGTGGATCCATATGGGCTTGTGTTTATGGACTCAATATGTTATACGTTTGGGGTCATATGGCCCCGTTGCTTGCGATTTAAGACTTCTGTTGTATATGTATGTTTACTCCATTGATTATTGTGTGCCTTGTATATTTCATGACGTGTCATGCTTCGTTTTGGTTTTGAAAAGTCAACGTGAGCCTTCTGTTGTTTCGAATGGTCCACATGTTGAGTTCATCAGGACTATATGGCGGTGAGGTTCCCATTTATAGGTAGCCAGTCTTTACGCCCGAGCCTTTTTGTTGTTTTTGTCATTTAGTCGGAAAGAGGGGAGATAAGGTTTTTTGGGTCACCCACTTTTCATCCAAGAGCACTCTAGTTTAGTTTAACGTGTTTTTTTATGTAACTATGACCCTCTAGTTTGGTTTAGTAAAGAATTTGGATGTGATTGTATGTAGATGGATACTTAAAGACGAGACCTCGAGAATTCGGTCTGACAAGCTATAGAGGGATGTGTGGGCTTTGAAACCAGTGAGTGGACAAAATTTTTAATATTTTGAATATTGGCATCAATCATTTCATGCAAACTAGAAGGATAATAGGACAACAAATTGAAAGATTGTGTGTGCTATGAAAGTCATGTGATTGGCCATGTTTCAACTGCTTGCTATGCTATGTACTGTGTTTTTACGAAGTGCCATGATAGGGTGTGATGAATGAATTGCATGAATTTGCTTTGTTATGTTTTACATTGAGATGCTTGTGATGCATTGGTCGCATTCAGATATGAGTTGTGCAATGCATAGAATTTGAATAGGGTAACCTATGCTACCCTTGAAAGTTCTCTGGGTCTGGTAGTGAGGCATGGAGATGCCTAAAAATGAGGCTATAAGAAGAGACAGGGACTACACGAGGAAGCTAGTGAACGTGAGACAAGATCCTGTAGAGTGAGGATTGCTTAGGTGAAGCTACCATCACTTAACACTAGGGAATTTTAAATGGAATTGGATAGTGAAAGGTAATTGGAAAAGGTAAGTGTGAAGTACCATTGACATATTCCATTTCTAATCCTAAAAGAGTTATTACTAGCCTAATCACGATCTTGCGTGCATGGATTCACTATTCGAGTTAACTATGACTTACTATTGTTTTTGTGTGCATGCGTGTTTAGCACTATGTTGTATGATGCACTAAGTTGTCAGTTTACTATTTGTGTTGCTGTGTGTAATATAGTGAGCCTACTGATGACATGTTTTATATGTCATACCCAAACTTTAAGTCCTATAACTCTAGAAACTAGTGCAGGTAAAATAACCATTTTTCTCATGAAGAAATAGATGTGTGATAGCCGAAAATGGTATGGAAGGTCTAGTAATCATTTCTGGTTTCATTTTCCTTTGATTTGGTTCTTTATTGTTTAATAATTACCATAGGAGATAAAATCCCTAAAATTAAGGATGAATAATTTTATAATTTAATTCTAATAATTATCTTACTTTAATCTAGCCTTTAAAGTAGAAAAATTAATCTCATAACCATCCTATATAAAGAAATAGCCGGTTACACTTAGATCTTACACCAAAAATACACAAAATTTGTCAAACCTCAAACCCTACACCTCTCTATTGCTGCCGAAATTTCTTCAACTTCAAACTAGCATAACTCTCTCATCCTTTGTCAAATTTCTGAAAATAATAGCTTGTTGGATAGCTCTGTCTATCCTCTATCTAGCTACTTTAAACCGGTCATCAGGAGATTAGTTTTTTCCTTTCGAAATCCAAGTCGTAATTCTCCGGCTTTTAATGCCAAACTTGTGTGATTCTTCCTTCAATTGATTTCTGTTGTTGTTCCTCTTGTTTGTATGATCAGAAACCAATGATCAGTTGAGTTTTTTTGGATAGTGCGAGATAAGCATATGGAATTCTAGTGAAAGAGGAATGTTTATTGTCTATATAGGAGATGTATTGATGTTGTTGAGTATTGCCTGCTCTTACATTTGTTTTGTAAGCTTATCAGTTAAGTGTGTTGAGACAGATATGATAGTATGTGTTCCCTGCCTAGTCTTGGATAACACTTTCAGTAAGGGGATGTTAAATTATTTTTAAAATTAAACTAACATTGCTAGTAGGATTTAGGTTTTACTTTGGCGGGGATTACTTCGAGAGGTGCTTTATAATCCACCTTGAAAGATTTTGGAGGTAGTAGCAAGTATGATGAGTCTGTGTGTGTATGATTTTATAAACTTATTCGGTTGGTTCCTATAAAGAGTTTTACACCATATGCATCGCATTGCAAGTACTGGAGATGTGTGTGCACATTAGTTGCAACGGATATCAAATGTTTAAGTTAACTTTCTTGTAACTAGTTTGTATATGTCTTTATTCCACCATTAAGGTCTTTGTGATCTCAACCCATTTTTTTCCACTTTTCAAGGAAAATACATAAGTAGTAGCTGTTCTAATTGAGAGTGAGCTTACGAACGACTTAGAGTTGGACTATCAAATCTGCACTTTATTTCACATTGGTTTTATCTCGTACTCTATCTTTGGACTTATTTATTAGGATTTGGGTTGTATTGTGTTTTGAACTTTAAACTGGAATTTTGGATCTTGAGTTGAGTTGTGGGCCTGAGGTCTAGCCACCATCGATAGTCTAGCTAGCAGTGTTCCTATTGATCCATGAGTATATTTGACTATTTGACCATGTTTAGTTTGACCTGAGAGTATGTTCCGTCATATATGTCGACGTGTTGGTTTAGACACCTATGAGTGGTCGATTGTCGTTAGAAATTAACGTAGTAGAAATTACTATTTTATCCCTATTAGACCAGATGTGTGATTTACGCTCGTCTTGAGTAGCTATTGGCCTTTAGGCTAATTTGTGGGACTTTGGGCCAACCCGTTAGTGTTTGTGTTGTTTAATTCGTGTTTGGGCCATTTATGCATGTTTAGGCCGGTTTTGTCACTCCGGGTTGTATTCATTCGCAACTCATGTTTTGGAATCAGGCTATATAAGCCTACCGTAGCCCATCATAACCTAGCATTTTTTTTTCTCTTAAAATGAATACTTGAAGGTTTTCTTTCTAGTTCCCGTGCGTTGTCTCCTTCTTTCTTTTTCATCTTGCATGCATACTATACTAAAGGATTATTGTTTCCTTTATTTTCTTCAATTCGAATTATTAGATTCTAATCCTATTTCTGGTTTCTCTATTTCCACTTCATCTAGCTGATTTCCACTATTCTTGTCCGTTTGTGCGTTTATAAGTTAAGGTTTGGTGTGGGAATTTCTGAGGTAAGAATCCATGTAAGTGTTAGTTGTTTATTGTGCATCTGAGAGGAGTCAGAAGGGATCTATAGGGTTCTGTTTTTTATTATCATCTATCGTTCTTTGTTCATTCATTTATCTCATTGTGTGTTCGATATGTTTTGGTGGTTCCTGATTGCATAAGAAAAAGGAAAGGGTGTTGCTACTGATCTATTTACACTAGAGGTAAGAGTTTATATATCATCGATTTGATCAAAAATATTTTTATGCTTTCTAATTAAAATATAACAAATGTGTGGTTTTGAAAGATGGCATATATCTCACATTATTGTGTTAAATTCATAGTAGGTTCAATCATGTGTGTGTACCATATTTCTTATACATCTACAGGTTTTAAAGAGTTAACATGTATATGTTTGATTGTGTATATAGTGAGTAATGACCTTGTTATGTGGTTGTGTATAGTTTTACTTGCAGGTTTGGGTAGGGGTTTCTCTATGAGACCTCGATCCTTACTAGTTTAGATGTCCAGGAAGTCTAGGAAGTCCAGGAGTCGATGCAGCAGAAATAACTATTTTGCCCTGAAGAAATGGATGCGTGGTGGCCTAAAATAGTTGCTGCCAGTTATTTCCTATTTTAATTCTGGTACTTTTATGTTAATTATCCTTAGTTTTATCCCTTATTATCTAAGGTATTAGATAATTCTTCCTTTTAAATAGAATATCTCTTTTAATAGATTTATCCTTTTAAATAAAATTATCCACCTAATAGAATTATCCTTTAACTATCTTTTTAAGCTTAAAAGTAGGGATTTATCTCTTAGCTAAACCTCCTTAGACACCTATAAAAGAGTGTCCAGCCTATCCCACTTAAATATACTAAAATCCACATAGAAATTTTGTAATTTATCCCCTTTTTCTCAATTTCTAATTTTTGCTTAAACCGTAGCCGAAACTCTTTGATCTTCATCTTGGCATAACTCTCTCATCCTTTATCGGATTCTTGCGAATAATAGCTTTTTCGAAAGCTCTCTTCATTCTCTTGCCAACAATCTTGGTTTTTTAATCTAGAGGTTAGTTTTTCTTTGTTAAAATTTAAATCATATTTTGACAGAATTGCCAAAATCTGCTTGAACTTCAAATAGCATAACTCTCTCATCCCTTGTCGGATTCTTACAAATAATAGCTTTTTGGAAAGTTATATTCATCATCTTTCCAAAATTCTTGTTTTTTTCATCTGAAAGTTAGTTTTTCTTTGTTAAAAGTTAAATCGTATTTCAGCAGAATTGCCAAAATCTACTTGAATTTCAAAATAGCATAATTCTCTCATCTTTTGTCGGATTCTTGTGAATAATAGCTTGTTGGAAATATTTTTACATTCTCTATCCAGAAATCTTGGTTTTTTTCTGAATGTTAGTTTTTTTTCCATAATTTAGGTCAAAATTCGGCGGGATTAGGCTTCAAAATTATGTGATTCTGCCTTCAATTGATTTCTATTATTGTTCCTCTTGTTCGTATGATTGTTTAGCATCCATTCATGATTTAAAATCATGAATTCATCCTTTGAATCTTCCCTATTCATGAAATCAGCATGCCCTACCTTTGCCTTATTGATTCCTATCTTGATCAATTGATTAACCTATTGGATTCTGATCTTGTTTCTTTTGATTGTACATGTTATAAACACATATTCCTTTCTTAATTTCATGAAATCACAACCCCTAACCTCTCTAATGTTGAAATCGCAAGTTGCCCTATAAACCTTAAGGTGTTGCCAAAATTTGTATATTGAATTAGGGTGAATAATCAAGTTGATTCTTACTGAGTTTTCGTCCATCACATCACGCATTCAAGGAAAGATATTGCTGCATCCGGATCGCTAGATTTTGGTAGGTTAATTGGTAAGGATTCACAATTCCTTTGGTTTTTAATTAAGTAGTCTTGTGGCTTAGTATCGTGTGGTCTTTGCCTTTATTTAAGAGATTCTGATCTTATTGTAAAGGAAAAGGATTGCATCTGATTCAGACACGTGAGAGGTAGGATCTATGCCTCATCGGTTCCTTTGGTTACCCTATTGTTTGATTGTTTGAATATGATTGAATTCGATTGCCTATTTTGGTTATATGCTTGCGGAATGTGTGATTATGATGATAGGGAATCTTGGAAGTTAATAGGAAAATTGGTTGCCTTATTCGATTATGACTTTGAGGATTGATCTTTGATTTGTATTGTGATTTGATTGAGAATCCTTTGTTGTGATTTGATTGAGGATCCTTTGTTGTGATTTGTGTATGCATGTACTATGTGTGTATGCGTGTATGTGCCTTGTTTGTGCTTTGTTTGAAGGATCCTTTTGTCGCTGACCATGCGAGGTAAGTATTGTTGCTCCTAGGGAGAGGAGAGATGCTTACCGAACTGGGAGGTTTATGGGTGGTTATTCCCAGCAAGAGCTTGTTGGATGCCTTACAGGCCGATTCAAGTCCGGACATCAGGAAGCCTTGTAGGCCAGTTCGAGTCTAGACGTCAAGATGCTCTATAGGCCAGTTCAATTTTGGACGTTAGGTTGCCCTATTTGAGAGTGACAGGATGACTTGTATGCGTCGTTACAAGAGTGCTCCTAGGCCAGTTCAAGTCTAGATGTTGGAGACAACTAAAAGACTTGCTATAATATTGATTGTCTAACCGTTTTACCCTTTTTGTAGCAAAGCCTTGGACAACATGGGCAGATGGGGACAAACCTTGATTTTGAAAATTAAATTATGTATAGGCTGCTTGTGTGCTTCTAAATAAAAAGTGTTTTCAGTCCTTCCCCTTGTTTTCTACCAAATTCGGCCTACCCTCATATTGTGTGTGCTCATGATGATTCTAGCCCCTAATATGTGTGTTTGATGCTTGCGGTTTTAATTAGATGTCTTAGCTAGTTTTAGGTGTTGATCTTTTGGTTATTGGGAGATGTTAGATTGGGAATCCATAGGAGTTATGATGTTGTGACCCTACTGAGATTCTTGTAATCTCATCCCTTCTTTTCTCCCCCTTTGCAGGCTTAGGTGTGTACTTTGTTGCTGGTACCAAAGGTGTGGGATCAAGGCTGCACGGTTAGACAAATTTGCACCCCTTTTCTATTGAATGCGCATGTCATGTCTTTGAACTTGTATTGATTTGCATTCTGGCTTTCCAATCCCTCTTTCTCTTTTTGTTGCTTCCGAAATATGCATGATACTATTGGTTGATGTTTTGAGATTCCTATGGGACTTGTGTGTTATCTTTCCACTTGTTTTGAGTATTATATAAGTCTTCCGCTGATGTTTTCTTTCACTCCATATAAGCCAAAAATTCATTAATGTATGAATATGCTCCAACCTTTAAATAGCATATAAATCAACCAATAAAATTGACAGTTAGGTGACTTGAGCCTTGTGGGATTCAAATAGGACCTTGCGAGGGCTTATTTGGGTTTCACTGAAGTAAGGGTCATAACAGGTTGGGTTTGGTTCCTTACATTCTCTTACAGGTTTTGATGTGATTTACCAACGATGTGGTCAGGGTATGTGTGTGTGTGATTGGAGTGCAATCATGGTTCAGTTCGTGGGGCTTATTGTGTCCTTCTACTTCCTGAATAATGGACGAACAGGTGTAGGTGTGAGGGTGATCAACCAAAGAGAGTAAAACACCAAGTGAAACTAGGAATAGAAGCCCTACTGGTCGTGTTTGTCAGACCCAATTGTCTGACTTGACTTATTCATTTCCTTGTCTATTATTTTTAGCATACCTGTTTTTCTTACCGAGAATTACCCCAAAAAAAAAATTTATCTAGTAATTGTCTTGAGATGTGAGACTGAGTTCTAAGGATCTAGACATGGTTTGGGTGTCTTAAGGATACATAAGTTGCATTGTATATTCTATTATTTTATATACATATTGATGTGTTTTCGAAACACACAAAAATAAAATCCTACTATAGTGGTTATACTATAGTATAGATGAGAGGGTCGAATCCATAGAGAATCAAGATCAAGTCACAAATAAGGCACTGGATGTTATGCGAAGCTGCTCATGAGCACGCGATCGAGAGGTATGGACACGATGGTATGAATATTGATTGAAGATTAGTTTGCAAGCTATGAATAATAAAAAGCAAGAGTATGTAAGTTCATAAACGATATGACGAGAGTATCTAGCCCCGACTTACACTCAGTTATTGTCTTCTTTCATTCCTAGATCTGATCAAGGGATGGTCTTGACTTCTTTACTTAAAGAACCTAATTAGTAGGAAACCAGACACAACCATGGCACTTGGGAGGCTTAGTATGACAGAAGGCTCCTTCGCTTCTCCTATCAATGATCCTTCTATCTTTTTGAGCACAAATATAGATACTCAAAGCAGTACCTCTTCCTTTTTTGGTTTGTCACTCAATTCTAGAGGGTCACTCACAATGATCTGGTTGAGGTCACAGTAGTGGAATCTATTTAACAGATTCGCTCACTATGAACGGCACATGACCACAGTAATAGAATCTACTTCAATGATTATTAGAGGATTCAATAAATAAACACTTTAATCTTTTATTATATAACCTCCCAAAAGATTTAGACAATAACCTAATGTAAAGTCTTGATTTGATTATAAGTTTCTAGTCAGACATGCTTAAGGGAATTCTCTCTAAATTCTAAGGATTTCTAAAAACTAAATGTCCTGACCATATGCGATCTTGGGTTTATATACTAACTATTGTGTAACTACCATATCCATCTTATCCGGAACAAATAAGGTCATGATAGGCTTTATCTTCTTATCTTGTTTTTATCTTATTTTCCTTTGAAGTTTATACATTATCCTAAGGAGCTGGTCTTGTGAAGATAATACCCGATTTATCTCTTGAAGTGTCATAAAATCATATTTAAATTATGGATTAATATGATATGTAACATATGTCATCACATAATATACCGGTGTTATATGTACTAGGTACACTTGTGAAAGTTGAGTTCATTTTATAGTATGACAGAGCGGCCTTTTTTGAATGATCGATTGCCCGAACGAATCAAAGAATTGTTCAGGAGATGATCCACTTTTGGGATTAAGACAAGGATGGAAAAGAGCTAAAAGATCTCCAGGTGCCCATAAGATCATACTTTCGCTTTCTATTGACCATAGAGCGAAAGATAGAAGACCCTCGTGCATCCGCTCCACTCAAGTCTTGAAGCATCTTTGAAAGGTTGTGTGAGGAATACTCCGTATGGCGATTGGTTAGAAGGCCCTGCCCTATAAGATCTTGATAAACTCCTGGCTTATTAGTCTGTTTCTTTCCTGCGATGAAACAGGGATAATCACAGGGATCAGGATAAATAAAGAAAATGAGAGAAGAATGGAGTGGCAAAAGGATGGTGTTATTCCCTAAAATGGAAGACAGTAAAGAACACCCGGCTTTCGAGAGGCTGATTCTCTCCTTCCTAAAAAATTTAGGATCAGTGTACAATCAGAAAATCCACAACCGTGTCTGTGCCTGTCACAGTCCATATATTCCTTTTGCCTTGTATCCTCCGACGGTTTTTCCTCTCTGGAATCTGTGACTCAAATCTCTATACTGCCCTGTCTTTTCCAAATCTGCCAGGTATCTTTTCTTAGTCCTCTTTCCTACTTCTACGATGGTATACATAATTGGTGGTGGGCTTGCTCTTAAGCTTATCAATACTCCCCGCCTGCACTTTCACCTTATCCTCCAGGTGAAAATCTGGAAATTAACCCAGAATAAATTCTGCCTCTTCCCACGTTGCTTCAAACTCCTATAAGCCCTTTCACTTGATTAGTACTTCCATTCCTTTAGTACCTTGCTGAGAGTTTAACACTAGTTCTTGGTAGACCATTCTAGTTCTTCTGTCAAAGATGCAAGCAATGAAGGAGTCATGGTACCTGTATCCTTAACAATTTTTTTAAGCTATGATACATGAAGTACTGGGTGTATACTTGTTGTAGCTGGTAAGTCTAACTTGTAGGCCACGGCTCCAATTCTCTCTAGGATCGAGAAGGATCTGAAATATTTTGGAGCTAGTTTTTCATTCATCCTCTTAACTCATGATTTCTGTCGGTATGGACGTAGCTTTAAGAGCACTCGATCACCCACCTAGAGTTCTATGTCTTTTCGGTGAGCATCTGCAATTCTTTTCATACGATTCTGCGTTATTAGCAGCTGCGTCCTCAATTCTAACAGTGCCAAATCTCTGTCTCTTAGGAGCTGTATCATACTTGATGAATAGTGGCGGAAGTCTGACATAGACCACCTGGAATGGAGTGGTCTTTGTTGACACATGGTAAGAGGTATTGAAGCAGTACTCGGCCTAGGCAATCCACTTAGACCAATCATGTGGTTTCTGGCTAGCGAAGCATCGCAAGTACATCTGTAAACAAAAGTTTACCACTTCACTTTGGCCGTTGTTTTGGGTGTGATATGCGGAGCTTCTATTTACCCGTGTACCTTGCAGGTGAAAAAGCTCTTTTCAAAACTAACTTAGAAAAATTCTATCCCTGTCAGACACAATAGATTTAGGGAACCCATGTAACTTCACAATATGTGATATAAATTCCTATGCAATTTTCTTGGCTGTGCATGGATGCTGTAGCAATATAGAGAAGGAATATTTGCTTAAACGGTCCACCACCCCTAAAATAGCATCGTATTTACCATATTTTGGAAGTTCCTCAATGAAATCTATCGAATAAATCTTCCCAAATAGCATGAGGGATGGAAAGGGATTGTAACAAACCAGCGAGAGATAGCGTCTACAATGATATAAGGGATTTGTTTCATTGACAAATCTCGCAGCTTCCTACAAACGTCTTAACATCAGCCTTCATTCCTTCCCTAAAAATCTCGTTCGAGATCCTCTTATATGTTTTAAGGAACCCTCCACGGCCTCCAATCAGGCTTGAGTGAAATTCGGTTAGGATAGTCTCGATTGATGGTGATTTTGCAGGTAGCACTATCTTATCTTTATACTGCAGCTGATCTCGTACAGTTGCCCAATCCTCTAGCTCCGATTTTCCCTCTAAAACTACCAGCCGAATTTTTTTAAGCTTTGGATCCTCCTCAACCTCTTTGCTGATCCATGACATGTCCAAATTTGATGTGGAAACCAACTGATTAAATTCAACGGTTGCTGGTAACGTGAGAGGGCATCTGCTGTCTTGTTCGATGACCCTGTTCGGTACTGGATTTCAAAAGAGAAACCCAACAGCTTAACCAGCCAATGTTGATACTAAGAGCTACCTCCTTCTATTCTAACAGAAACTTAAGGCTCTTTTGGTTAGAACGACCTACAAAATGACTTCCCAATAGATAATGACGCCACTTCTGGATTACTAGCACTATTGCCATCAGTTCTTGTTCATACACTAATTTATGTTGGGCTCTCGAAGATAATGTCTGGGTGAAAAAAGTTATTGGCCTTTTATGCTGAGATAGAACAGCTCCTAGCCCAACTCCTGTTGCGTCAGCCTCCACTACAAAAACCGAATCAAAATCCAGAAGTGGTAACACCGTTACACTCATCATTGCCCATTTCAATTTCTGCACTACATCGGTAGCTTCCTGCATCCTTACGTAGTAGCTGCGTTAGCGGTGCAGCAATGGATCCATATTCTTTTACAAACCTATGGTAGTACCCTGTAAAGCCTAAGAACCAATGAAGCTCCTTCTGACTTTTTCGAGATGGGCCAATAACTCATAGCTTGTAACTTTTCCAGATCTGCTACCACCTCATCCCCAGAAACAATGTGGCCCAAATATACCAGCTGTTCACGACCAAAACTATATATTTTTAGATTAAGAAAAAGCTAGTGCCTGTACAGTACTTTGAATACTTGTTCCAGATGTAACTTGTGCTCCTCAAAAGTGGAACTATACAGTAAAATGTCATAAAAAACAATAATATTGTCTTATGCATAAAACTGCAAAAACCCTCATTCATTAGAGCTTTGTTGGGGTGTTGGTTAAACCAAAAGACATCACCAAGAATTCGTAGTGTCTCTGAGTCCGGAATGCAATTTTCTCTACATCCTCTCTCCCCGTACGCTGATCTAATGATAACTCGAGTTTATATTGAGCTTGGAGAATATTTTGGCTGATCTAATGATAACTCGATTTTAGATTGAGCTTGGAGAATATTTTGGTCCATGAATCTCATCCATAAGTTCATCGATATTTGGAATTGGAAACCATTCTGGAATCATCACTTTATTCAGCGCTCTATAGTCTATGCTGAATCTCTAAGACCCATCTTTCTTTTTTACCAACAAAATGAGGCTACAATATGGACTGGTACTGGGTCGAATAATCCCCGTGCGCAGCTTCTCCCCAATCTACATCTCAATCTCATTCTTCTGGATGTGTGGGTAATGATAGGGCCTCACTTGGACTAGACTTGTACTCGGCTGCAACGTGACTACAATCTCGTATTGGAGGGAGCCCAGCTGGCTATCGAAAAAAATCTTCAAAATCAGTTAAGAATTTTTCGATCTCTAGTGCTAGTAATAACTCTGGTTCCTCTACTCTTTCTGTAACTAAGCTATAGAGTTCGATTAACACTCCCTCATCCCTTGTTTCCATAAAGTGAGCAGCAGCCTTCTGTGAGACAATTGGTCTGTGCAGCAATAGGTCCCCACTGAGCTCCACGTCATTCCCTTCTAACCAGAACCTCATGCTCAACTACTTCCAATTTTGTCCTCTTTCACCCAACGTAGTTAACCACTTAAAGCCTAAAATTACATCAGAGTTCCCCATCCACAAGGGTAAGAAATCTACCTTAATCAACAACTCACTTTGTGATACCTTGTCCCTCTGAATGCCTAGTCACCGAGACTGTTCAGCAAGAGTGGATAATTTTGACCAATTTGATCGAGCGTTGATCTATGACCCAAGAGAGTTGACCAATGACCCGAGTGTTAACTTTAGGGTGGACATAGTCATAAAAAGCCTAGGTGTGAGTCTAGGTATCTTAGCGAGTGTTCTTGGTCGAGTGTCAAGGTTTGAGTCAGTGGATATCGTATTTGGTCAATTCCGGGTTCGTTTTGAGTGACCCTGGCATTTGGACCAAAAAACTTATTTTGGTCTCGTTAGTTATTTTTCAGGCTCGATTAACCATTTCCAATCCCAATTCATTATTTAAACCCATCTTTTAATATTTTTTGGTTTTAAAACCCAATTTGGCAAACTTGGGCCATACTTGGCTTTTAAAACGTTTTAAATCGGGTCTTTTTTGAGATCTTTGGCCCGAGGTATACATACCCAGCCCAACTCGACACTTAAATGTTAAGTGTTGAAATCAGCCCAGTAGTCCCTATTCTTTGTCTTTCTCTTCCTCTTTTCTCTCTCTTATTTCCCTTATGATAACACCGTTCAAAATCCGTTGATTTTTTTCCAATGAAAACTTCCTGAGCAATGACCCTAACCCTTTTCCAAACATTCCCCAGCCGATTTCCACTGCTAGTCGTTGCTTAAGGAGCTATGATCGATCAGTTTTCTGTTTCAAGACATTTTGGGGGATTTTGTGATAAGTTCCCTAGATCTATGTTTCTTTTGTCAATTGTTGGTTCTGATAGTTTGCTGTCAACATTTCTAAGCCTTTTTGGTGGTTTTGATCCATGGGTGAAGGTTTTTCAGTTTAGTGGCATTTTTCGTAATTTTGAGTGTTTTATTTTTTCGATGGAATTGTCGGTTTTGAGTGATTATGATGTTTAGGTTAGTTGATTACTGTATTGGAGAGTTTTTTTGTGGAATGAGAAACCCAATCGCCTGATCAGATGAGCTTGTGGGTCATTTTGGAGTCGTGTGAGGCTTATGCAAGGTTTGGGCGTTTTGCTCGTTGGTTGGATTTTCAAAATCCTGAATTGCGAGCATGCTGTTAGTGTGAGGTGTGAGCATGTGAGCATGTCGTTGTATCTAAGGTTTTGATTTCAATTTCGAGTCCTGTGTCATTTTTTGTTCGGTTGTCGATGCTTATGTGCTTGTGGTTCGATTGTGTGTTCAGGCGATGTTGTTGCGGTCAATAAGGGAAAAGGCAAATAAGTTTTCACTCGTCAAGAGGTGAAAGTTTATGTTTCATTTTCATATGCGAAATTTTTTTGTGTTTTTTATTTAAAATATGGTAATTGCATGGTTTTGAATGGAAGCTAAGCGTATAATGTGATTAACGAGCATGATAGTTAAATGAACTTGCTTAAACTATGTGTTTGAACTATTAAACATGTTGATCGTGTGTTGATGCATGTGAATGGGTATGTGAAATGACCTTGAATCCGTTCTTGAGACTTATGTTTATGCTTATGTGTTTGATCATGTTTGAGCCCTTTGATTCGAGTGTTTGATGTCTTATGAGGTGTTTTCCACTACTGAGAATCCATGGCAAGTTTTATCAAGGGTTTGGACGAGTTTTGGAAGTGTTCTAGGCCCATTCTATGGCTTGTATCCCTGTTGGAAGGGAGTACATGCCCGTGTACTATTGGACGAGCCCGTACCCTTTCCACAACCTGTGTACACCAATTTTGGACCACAAAACCTACCACAAACCAATTCCACATAATCAAACATCAAATCATACCCTAAACCAACCCCTATATGAGTGTCATTCATAGTGTTCACTTGCATTACATTACATTCTTGCGTTTTCATGTGAAATTATATGTGTATGTTCTTTGGAACACTTGAAATTGATGAATGATGTTTGGAAAAACATGGTAAGTTCATGGAATCCCAGGCTGAGGAAAATATGCCTTACCTAAGGATGTTGTATGGATGGAATATATGTGATTGCCTGATGTTTACGATGGCTTGGAAGGCTTGTATATATCTATATATGTGTGAATTGACGTTGAGTGTGATCGTGTGATTTCTCCACTCAATTTTGGATAACATTGGCTGTAGGGGATCTTTATATATTTTGTAAATGGAAATTAGCTGCCAATGAGTTTTCAGTGTCCCTTAGCTTGAGGGATTCCAAAAGTGATTTACAATCCACCCTGATAGGTTTTGAGGTATAGTAGCCGTGTGAATATGTGTGATTTGTAGTGTGAATATGTGTGATTTGTGAGTTGAGAAAACCTATTGGATTGGTAAATATATTGCATTGTGTTTTACAAAACATGCATTGTGCATAATTACATGTGAAACACCATGAGTGCATGTTAGTATACATGGATGACAAATATGTTTTAAATAATGATTTTATTAAATGATTTTTCATATGCCTCTATTCCGTCGATGTGCTTATGACGATTTAACTCCCAGTGAGGTATTTGATCTCACCTCTGTTTATTGATATCTTTTCAGGGCTAGTACATTCGAGTAGCCATTCGTCCTTGAGGTAGAGTCTTTCCTGTGTTGGTCTTAGGGCTGGCCTATTACACTTGCATGTCTTGGAAACTCAGCATGCTTATGTTTTTTATAATTGCATCCTTTGAAGATATACATGCTTATGTTGGATTTTGGTTGCTTATGTTGGATTTTGGCTATTTATATAGACCCGTTGTGGGCTTATGTCTGATTTGACTCTTGTTAGCATATATAACTCGTATTTTACATTATGATATGAGATGCGTGCCTTGCGTATTTTTCATATTGATTCTTATAGACTTGTGTATATGGACTCATGTGTAGCATGTTTGGGACCGTGTGGTCTGTTGTGTGTTATTTAAAGTCTTTTGTTGATTGTGTGCATACTCCATTGTTCGTTTTATTGTCGGGTGTGATTTGTAACGTGTCATGCTCCTTTAAGAAAGAAAATTCAAATTTATTCGTATTTTTGGGAAATTAGTTTTGAAAAGTTAACGAGAGCCTTGTGTGGTTTTGATTGATCCACGTGTTGGGTCGATCGGGGCTACACAGCAGTGAGGGTCCCATTTACCGGGAACGGGTCCTCACAAGGTTGGTAACGGAGCATGGTTGTTTTGGTGATTGTTTTGAAATAGTATATTGTACAAGTGCATCACACTCAGTGCACAAGCATAGTCCAACATAGAATTTTCTAGAGGTTGTGTTTGTTCTTAGGCTTATATCTATGAATGTGTGTCTAGTGAGTTGAGATGGCTCGAGGTAGAGGTCACAATGCTTTGAGAAGTCATGGTGGCCGAAGAGGCCAAGTTCAGATACGAGAGATAGATGAAAGCTCAGATGCCCGAGGGCCAGCAGCAGGTGTGGGACAGCCACAGGGGGCACCACAAGCACAGCCAGCTCAGGCAGCACCAAAGGTTCAGGATCAAGCATTGCTATTGGTGTTGGCCACAATTTAGACGACTTTAGGTCAGATGCAGCAAGTGATGATGCAATCTGCAGCGGTTCAACAGCTATAGATGCAGTTATCGCAAGCACCAGCTCAGCCATAGGGTGCAGTAGAGCCTGAGATATAGGTTAAACCAGAGGTTTAGCAAGCTAAGGTTCAGGTTGGTAGACTACTGTTGCAGTTGTCCAAGCTGCTAAAAAAGGCTAGACATCTAGGGTGCGAGAGTTTCAATGGTACCAGCGATGTCATAACAGCGAAGAATTGGAAGGACAAGGTGACTCTAATTGCGCAGGATATGAGATTGTCAGCTGAGGACAAAGTTACACTACCTATACGTCTGTTGGAGAGGGATGTAGCCAGCTGGTGGAGTTTTTGTGAGGGACCAATATGTAGGTCAGCCCACTTGGGAAGACTTCAAGAAGGAGTTTGACCGGAGGTACTACACCCAGTACTACCACGATAAAAAGTGGTTCAAGTTTTATAATCTTCAGCAGAGGAACAAGGCAGTGTCTGATTACAAGACCGAGTTACGGGCACTAGCTCATTCTGTGCCCGAGGTGGACAGGATCAATGCCATGATGACTAGCAGGTTTGAGCATGGGATCAAATGGGATGTCCGTGGTGTTTTAGGCTTGAAGACGAGCAACGACTTAGAGAAGCTGGTGATAGATATAGTGAAAGCCGACGAGATCCTTTTAGGGCAATGAGTGTAAGGACCCGAATTCCAACCTATTAGGACCCTTACTACCATGAAACCCAAATAAACCCAACCTAGGACCTATCTGAATCTCACAATACTTATCCTCTTAGAACCGATTTTAACAAGTTTTATTCTTATGCTTTTAAAGGTTGGAGCATGATATTCGACAAGTATTCTGGTATCATACAGAGTGAATAAAAACATCAGCGGAAATCTTTAAATTTAATCAATTAAATCATAACACACAAGTCCCATAGGGATCTAAATATCCAGCAAGTAAACCTCCAACATAATTTGGAAACAAACAAGCAAATGAGGAACTTGAAGAACCAGAAAATAGTCCAATCATAGTTCATGTTATATGCACAAGCAATCAAGGAATAGGTATGCAAATGATGAGATATCACCCCACCGTGCAGCCTTGATTCTCACACACTGGTACCATGAACAGCGAATGTACTTAAGCCTGAAAAATGGTGGAAAAAATAGGATGAGATTACAACAATCTCAGTATGGGTCACAACATCATAAGATCTATAGAAATCTTAAACAAACATCACCCAAACAACATCAGATCATCCCTACACATCTAAGGGATATCACGCTATAATTGAAACGTTCAACGGTGTAGGGCCGAAACTAAGGCTAACAATGGACTACAAACACTTCCAAAAATCATAAGTACACAGGCATGAAAAAACTCATCAATCATCTCGACAATAGAAAAAGGGCATCCCCTTCCACTTGTGTTGTCCAAGGCTTCGTTGCACAAAGGGTAAAAGGTTAGCACACAAGCTAATCATTAAGCCTATTCATCTTGCCACACAAGGACAAGGCATTGAAGCCACACAAGGACAAGGGCATCCAAACCACACAAGGACAAGAGCATCCAAACCAAACAAGGATAAGGGCATCCAAACCACACAAGGATAAGGGCATCTTGCCACACAAGGAAAAGGCATCTAGCCATACAAGGACTAGGCATCTAGCGTGCACATGCTGGGAATTTCCATCCATACGACTCCCATACTAGTAAGAACCTATCCTCTCCCAAGGAGCATCAACGTTTATCCCGAATTTCCACCGGAAAAGAATCCTGACACACAAACACATACAAGCACACACAAGCAAGTACGAGGCACAACACCACCACAGAATATCCTCAATCATGTCAGAACACAATTAGCATGTTCAATTCACACAATACATGCAAATTAGGCACTCATAACCTACCTTAAAGGTTTGGTATAGCCTAGAGGATTACGTCTCAATCCTCAATTCAAGCATACACTATCCAACATATGCGCATACAATCATCAACAAGTATATGCACCGAAATCAACAGGCAAACAACAAGGATCTCTGAAGAAACCGATTAGGCATAAATCCTACAATCAACACTCAATCCGCAAGCATGCATAGACCATTACTCAAACCGAAACAAAAAAAAGAAATCAAAGGATCTCTGGAGAAACCGATGAGGCATAGATCCTACCTCTCTTGTCTCTGAACAAGAAGCTATTCCTTTGCCTTTTTTCAAGGGATCTGAACCACTATATCATCGTAAGGCAAAGACAAAACCACACTAAACAAGCATACTCAATAATCAAGTAAATATCCTATTTCTTTACAAATTTCACTCACCAAGTCTATCAGAAAATAGTTACCAGAAGCCGCAAGTGCCTCCCTCCTAGATGTGTGATGTGATAGCCAAGAACTTAACAAGATTCAACCTCAATTACCATCCTAGTTAACTATGCAAATTTTGGCACTTAAGATAGGGAACAAGGACAATTATGATTTTATACATACAAGGTTTAGGGGTTGTGATTTCATGTTTACAAGGAAAGATTAGGTGTTAATAACACATGCAATCAACAGGATCAAGATCAGAAACCAACATGTTAATCAATTGATCAAAGTTGGAAATAATAGAGCAAAAGAGTAGGGCATGCCAATTTCATGTATAGAGAAGATTTAAAGGATGAATTCATGATTTTACAACGTGCATGGATGCCAAACAATCATACGAACAAAAGGAACAACAACAGAAATCAATTAGAGGAAGAATCACATAATTTTGGCACCAAGACCTACAAATTACGATTTAAATTCCAACAGGAAGAACTAACCTTCTGATGATCAAATCAAGATATCTAGATAGAGGATAGAAAGAGCTTTCTAACAAACTATTATTTGCAGAAATCCGATAAAGGATGAGAGAGTTATGCTAGGATGAAGATCAAGGAAAATTTCGACATCAATAGGGTATTATATAGGGTTTGATGTTTGACGAATTTTGTGTGTTTTTGGTGTGTGTGGAAAAGTGTAGCTAGCTACTCTTTATGTAGGATGGTTATGGGATTAATTTCCCTACTTTAAAAGCTAGATAAGTGAAGATAATCATCAGAATTAAAGTCTGGAATTATCCTTCCTTAATTTTAGGAATTTTGTCTTCTAAGATATGATTGAACCATTAAGAAAATAAATCAAAGGGAAATGAAATCATAAATGATTACAAGACCTTCCAAACCATTTTTGGCCATCACACATCCATTTCTTCAGGGGAAAAATGGTCATTTCACCTGCACTGGCTTCTGAACTTAAGACTCAAAACTCGGGGTCTCACAACGAGGCCAGGAGAAGAAACGTCAAGGCAGTTCAGCTAGTAAGGCTTCGATTAGGCATAGTTCCAGATTTAAGTAGAGGCTCAGGGGTCGGACAGTTGGTCCTTACCCTCTAGTACAGACCAGGTCTCAAGAGACCGCTTTAGTGACCACCCACTCACAGCCCGCTTGATCCTTCCAAAATGTGAGTAGGCCGTCTAGGCTACCTAGGTGCAGGAACTACAGATAGTTCCACCCACCTCCTTGGCCTTAGCCACCGAGATTCTACTAGTGTGATCAATTTGGACACATGGCCAAAGAGTGTCCTAGAGGTAGAAAAGCTCAGTTAGGTGCATCTTAGACGACGATTCCAGCACTTCTAGCTACTCAAAGGTCTGGAGTCAGTCAAACGGGTTCTCAGAATTTAACCAAAGCACCGCAGAGGTCATAGGCTAGTAGGCTTCTTGTATTCAAACTATAGGCAAGCAGCAACAGCAGACACACCTCTTTACCCTGGCCGATGCAGAGGTCACGGCCAGTCCAGACATTGTGAAAGGTACTATTTCAGTTTTCTCTTATTGTGCTAGAGTTTTATTACACCCCGGAGTGAATAAGTCGTTTTTCGGTACTAGGGTAGCTAGGAGTGCCAATAGAGAGTTTTCACCCTTAGATCCACTCATAAAGGTTTTGACCCTATTAGGTGAGTAGTTGGCTTATAGTAGAGTGTATGTGGGTTGTGTACTGCGGATGGGATCAGTGGAGATTGAGGCTGATTTGATCCTGTTGGATATCAGAGAGTTGGATGTGATATTGGGTATAGATTGTTTAACTAGATATAGAGCACGGATGGGCTATTTTATGAAGAGGGTTTGGCTCAGCTTAGTAGATGGTATAGAGTTCTGTTTTGAGAGTGACAGACAAGTGATGCCGACTTGTGTAATATCATGGTTGAGTGCCAGGCGCATGATCAACAAGGATTTCATAGCATTCTTGGCATATGTCAGAGATGTAACAGTCGAGTCACCAGAGTTGATTAGTGTACCAGTGGTAAGAGAGTATCCTGATGTGTTTCTAGATGATGTGAAGGGTTTGCTACCATAGCATAAGATCGAGCTGTTTTCGGGCACAACACCGATCTCAATTTCTCCATACTGGATGGCACCAACAGAACTGAAAGAGTTAAAGACTCAACTTGAGGATTTGGTAGATAGAAGATTCATCAAACCCAATGTATCACCATACGACACACCGGCGTTGTTCATGAAGAAGAAAGATGGCACCCTTCGATTGTGCATCGACAACAAGCAGTTGAACCGGGCCACAGTGAAGAACTAGTATCCATTTTCATGGATCAATGACTTGTTTGATCAGCTTCATAGTGCGTCAGTGTTCTCGAAGATTGATTTGAGATCAGGTTATCATCAGTTGAGGGTCCGAGAGTCAGATATCCCGAAGATGGCGTTTTGGTTACGTTATGGCCACTACAAGTTTTTGGTTATGCCATTTGGGCTAACCAATGCCCCAGAAGTGTTCTTAGATCTCATGACCCAGGTATTTCGGGAGTACTTAGACAAGTTTGTCATCATCTCTATAGATGACATTTTAATATACTTGAGGTCAGAGGAGAAGCATATAGTGCATCTGAGGATAGTGTTGGACGTACATAGAGCTCGACAGTTGCATGCCAAGTTTTCTAAGTGCAAGCTTTGGCTCAGTGAGGTTAGCTTCTTAGGGCACATGGTATCAGCTTGAGTGCTAATAGACCCCAAGAAGATAGAGGCAGTAGTGTTGTGGGAGCATCCCTGTAGTGTCACAGAGATCTATAGCTTCCTTGGTTTGGCAGGCTACTACAGGCAGTTCGTGGAGAACTTCTCAGTGTTGGCAGGCCCTTTGACACGGTAGACACGTAAGAGCGTTCCATTTGTGTGGACCGAGAAGTGTGAGCAGATTTTTCAAGAGCTGAAATCCAAGTTGGTGTCTTTTACAGTCAATGGCAAAGGCTATGCGGTATTTAGCGATGCTTTGAACATGAGACTGGGGTGTGTTCTGATGCAAGAAAGAAATGTGGTGGCATATGCATCTAGACAGTTGAGGCCACATAAGAGCAACTACCCCACTCACGACTTAGAGTTGGTGGAAGTGGTGTTTGCATTGAAAATATAGAGGCATTACTTGTACGGTGAGACATACTGAAACCGTACCAATCACAAGAGTCTCAAATCTCCCCTCACCCAAAAAGAGTTAAATTTGAGACAGAGGCAATGGCTAAAGTTGATCAAAGATTATGAATTGGTGATCGACTACCATCCGGGCAAGGCGAACGTAGTTGTTGATGCTTTGAGTAGGAAGATATTATCTTCCTTAGCCTATGTCCAAGCTAAGTACATGTTGAAGCTGATGTGTTTGAGAGCATCCAGAGTTTAGCTTGATAGTGATGAGTCCGGAGTGTTGGTTGCACAGTTGGTTGTCAAACCATTGTTGCTAGATGAGATTTGAGGATTCAGTGTTGGTCTGACTGAGACAGCAGTTAGAGGGTGATGGTAGTGATTTCAGCACAGTTAGTGAGCACTGAGTCAGAGATGACGACATTCTGGATTTCTGAGGCTGAGTATGTATTCCCGATGATGAGAGTTTGAGGCAGCTGATTTTGATAGAGTCACACAAGGTTATAATGTAGTGTGGATGATAGTGGACAGACTAACCAAGTCTGCATACTTCCTTCCCATTAGAGTGACAGACACACCGGAGAGATTCGTATCGAGATATATGGACAAGATAGTGAGATTACATAGATTTTCGGTATCCATCATATTAGATCAAGATCCAAGGTTCACATCCAGATTTTAGGGGAAGCTATACGATGCTTTGGGGACCAGACTGAATTTCAGTACTGCTTTCCACCCGCAGATAGATGAACAGTCGGAGAGGACGATTCAGATTTTAGAGGATATGTTCCGTGCATGTGCGTTGGATAGGCAAAACACTTGGGACTGATGCCTACTAGGTATCCATTGGTATGGCATCGTACGAGGCTTTGTATGGCAAGAGGTGTCGTACACCTTTGTGTTGGGATGAGGTACGCGAGAGAAAGTTTAATAGTCTCGAGATGATTGAGCAGGCAACATAGTAGTTGGCTTTGATTAAACAAAGGTTGAGGACAGCTCAGGACAGATAGAAGAACTTTGCTGATAATCTGCGATGAGATCTTGAATTTGAGGTTGGTGACATAGTGCTCATGAAGGTCGCGCCTTGGAAAGGTGTGATTCGGTTTCAACAGCGCGACAAGTTGCCAACGAGGTACTTCAGTCCGTACATCATTACCGAGAAGATTGGACTCATGGCGTACCGACTAGATTTGCCAATAGAGTTGCAGAGGATCCATAATATATTCCATGTTTCAATACTAAGGAAATACATTAGGGATCCTTCTCACGTTTCGAGATGCCACCGGTAGAGATAGCCAATGACTTTTTTTATTTGACTAAGCCGGTTGCTATTGTGGATAGTGCGGTGAAACAACTTCAGAGTCGCAGTGTTCTGATGGTCAAAGTGGTTTGTCGCAGTGACAGACATAAGAAAATGACTTGGGAGATCGAGCAATCAACGAGAGATCAGTACCAGCAGTTATTTGAGGCCCAAGGTAAGTGAATTTCAAGGATAAAATTCTTATAAGAAGGTGAGTATGTGAGACTTCATCCATCCGAGTGCCTAGTTAGCGAGACAGTTCAGCGAAAGTGGCCTATTTTGACCTATTTGACAGGGAGTTGACCTATAACCCAAGAGAGTTGACCATTGACCCAAATGTTGACTTTAGGATGGACACAGTCATAGAAAACCTAGGTGTGCATCTAGGTGTCTTAGCGAGTGTTCTAGGTCAAGTGTCGAGGTTAGAGTCAGTGGAAATCATGTTTAGCCGATTCCGGCTCCGTTTTGAGTAACTGGGGCGTTTCAGCCAAAAAACCTCTTTTTGGGCCTATTAGTTATTTTCTAGGCCTGATTAACCATTTCCAAGCCCAATTTAATATTTAAACCTATTTTTTGGTATTTATTGGTTTTAAAACCCGATTTGGCCCTCTCGGGGCATACTGGGCTTTTAAAACATTTTAAATTGGGTCTTTTTTCCGAGATTTTGGGCCCAGGGTATAAATACGCTGCCCGACCTAACACTTCAATGTTCTAAGTGTCGAAATCATCCAAGAAGCCCCTTTTCTATCTCTTTCTCTCTCTCTTTTTGCTCTCTTGTTTCCCTCCCAATGACACCGTTCAAAATCCATCGATTATCTATCGACGAAAACTACCGAGCATCGATCCTAACCCTTTTCGTAATGTTACCTGGCCGATTTTCACTTCTATTTATTGCTTGAGGAGCTGTGATCAATTAGTTTTCAGTTTTAGAGTATTTTTGGGGATTTCATGGTAAGTGCCCTAGATCTCCATTTCATTTATCAATTGTTGGTTTCGATAGTTTGTTGTTGTCATTCCTAAATCTGTTTGGTGGTTTTGATCTATCGAAAACATTACTTGATCCGTGGGTGAACGTTTTTCAGTTCAATGGCATTTTTGATAATTTGGGGTGTTTTATGTTTTCAATGGAGTTGTCAATTCTTAATGATTCTGAGTTTAGGTTAGTTGATTCCTATGTTTTGGAGTGTGTTTGTGGATTGAGAAACCCGATCGCATGATCAAGTGAGCTTGTGGGTCGTTTTGGAGTCATGTGAGGCGTGTGTGACGTTTGGGCATTTGGTCCATTGATTGGATTTTTGGAATCCTAAGTTGCGAACGTGTTGTTAGTGTGAGGTGTGAGATGTGAGCTAGTGAGCTTTTCGTTGGGGTCTTTAGGGTTTTGATTTCAGTTTCGAGTCCTTTATCATTTTTGTTCGGTTTTTTATGCTTATATGCTTGTGGTTTGATTATGTGTTTAAGCGGTGCTCGTGCGGTCGATAAAGGAAAAGGTATTGTTGCTAAGTTTTCTGCACGTCAAGAGGTGGGAGTTTATGTTTCATTTGCATATGCGAAATCATTTTATGTTTTCTATTTAAAATACAATAATTGCATGGTTTTGAATGGAGACTATGCTTATGATGTGATTGACGAGCATGCTAGTTATATGAACTTCCTTGACATGTTTTGAATGCATGAACTATGTGTTTGAACTATTAAGCATGTTGATGTGTGTTGATGTTTGTGAATGAGCATGTGAACCGACCTATGAATCTATTCTTGAGACTTATGTTTATGCTTATGTGTTTGATCATGTTTGAGCCTTTTGATTTGAGTGTTTGATATGTTGTGAGGTGTTTTTCATTCTTAAGAATCCATGGTAAGGCTTCCCGAGGGTTTGGGCGAGTTTCGGAAACATTCTGAGGCGCGTACCCCTACTGGAAGGGAGTATACACCTCTGTACTATTGGACGAGCCCGTGTACTATTATGGACAGAACAACACATAGCCTGTCCTTAAGGGTACACGGTTGTGTACCTGCACACAGGCTCCCCCAAGAGAGTACACGGTCGTGTACTACTCTGTCACCTTCGCTCAATTTGATTCCGACAACCCCCGTTTCGATTCTGACGACCCCCATACCCCTCCCGCAACCCGTGTACACCAATTTGGGATCCCCAAACCTACCACAAACCAATTCCACATAATCAAATATCAAAATCATACCCCAAACCAATCCCTATATGAGTGTCATTCATAGTGTTCACTTGCATTATATTACATTCTTGGGTTTTCATGTGAAATTATATATGTATGTTCTTAGGAACACTTGGAATTAATGAATGATGTTTGGCCAAACATGGTAAGTGCATGGAATCCCAGGCTAGGGAAATATGACTTACCTAAGGGTGTTGTATGGATGGAATATATGTGATTGCCTGATATTTGCTAAGGCTTAGTAAGCTTGTATATATCTATATATGTATGAATTGAGGTTGAGTTTGATATTGTGATTTCTCCACTCAATTTTAGATAACATTGGCGATAGGGGATCTTTATGTATTTTGTAAATGAAATAAACCGCCAATGAGTTTTCGTTGTCCCTTAGCGCGAGGGATTCCAAAAGTGATTTACAATCCACCCTTATAGGTTTTGTGGCATAATAGCTGTGTGAATATGTGTGATTTGTGAGTTGAGAAAATCTATTAGATTGGTATATATATTCCACTGTGTTTTACAAAACATGCATTGTGCATTGTTACATATGAAAGACCGTGAGTGCATGTTAGTATACATGGATGACAAGTGTGTTTTAAATAACGATTTTATTAAATAATTTTTTTTTGTTCGTTTTATTGTTGGGTGTGATTTGTGACGTGTCAAATTTAAATGTATTTTTAGGAAATTGATTTTGAAAAGTTAACGAGAACCTTGTATTGTTTCGATTGATCCACGTGTTGGGTCGATAAGGGCTATACGGTGGTGTGGGTCCCATTTACCGAGAGCGGATCCTCACACACCTAGAGCAATACTACGTCCCTATAAATCCCTTCTCTCCATGCAACTCCACCACCATTCCCTATCACGATCATGTACCTTGTGGTGGGTGATATGATCAGATTCAGCTTCTCTACCATGGAGGGTGTAACAAAGTTGTGAGTAGCCCTACTATCCACCATTACCACCACCTACTCACCTTCAATCAGACCCACCAACTTCACTGTATGAAGTTCTAATACATCTTCCAAAGCCCCTTGTGACAACTTTACATGCCTCAAATTTTCCTCTCTATTTGGTTCTAGCTGCGATTCCTCCTCTTCTACCCCCTCTCCAGTTGGGTCTTCACTAACAATAAGCACATGGATATTTTGCTTTTTACACACATGCCCTACATGCCACTTATCATCACATCTGAAGCACAACCCCTTTTTCCTCTTCTCTTGTGCCTCTTCTGCAAACAGTTTCTGATATCTACTGGTACCCACGCTAGAGCTGGATGTCGACTACAAAGACTGTCAAGGGACTCGAGCATCTGAAACCGTAGAGCCTGTAGCCGAAAAAGGACCATGCCTCATCAATTGGGTATAGCGTCTTGTTTGAGCCGAACCCTCTTATGACACTTAGGTCGGGCCAAGGGTGAGCCCCATTGAGTCAACTTGGCCGTGCTCGTTCCCAGTCCCATCAAATTATCGTGCAACATTTTGAAGCTTCAGGATCCCGTAAAAGATTGGTGTTCCAGGAATATCTGATTTCTTTCCTCGATCTTCTCCTCCATTTCCATCATCTGGTCGAGAGTGCCCAGAGGTAGTATCGTCAAATCGGCCTTGATGATAGTTTAACCCTTTTACAAAGATAGCGAGTAATGTTTCCTCGGACAGGTCTTCACACTGCATAGCCAACATCTCAAACTATGCTCTATATAAGCTGAAACCATAGATTCTTTCCTTAGGGAGAATAGTCTTTCCCTCAAACTGAAAGTTTGCACCTCTCAGAACCTTTGAGCCATTCGAGTTTTAAAATCGTCCCAACTTACAAAGGGTTTCTTCCTGTCCTCCGTTCTCATCCAAACAAGTGATGGCCCTCCCAAACAAAGCTTCATTGCTCTAATCTTGGACTCCTTATTCATATGGTGTATGAAAAGTTAATGTTCTGCCTTGTAGATCCATACCTCAGCATCCTTACCTTCGAACATTGGCATCTCTATCTTCTAGACGTCTGGCTCCAAGTAGATCCCCACGCGAGTCCCCATGCATTTACCAACTCGTAGTCATGCCCTCCTGGATAAGCACTTGGCAATACACATGCTTGTGGCGACATCTCCATATTTTCTGATACCATTGGTTCCTTCTCCTTGAGCCGGCTCATACTCAGCATATTTTCTTCCAAGGAAACTCCCTAACAGTTTCTCAGAGACATTGAGAGCAGTTCCTCCATCCTTGCCGTGAAGACACTCAGTGTAGCCTTTAGTTCCAACCTCACTAGCTCAACCTCTTACTTGATCAAGGCTACCTCTCCTCCAACATTGGTAACCTTCAAAGTTCCGCCTCCACTGCTTCAATACGTGTCTCCATTCTCGTTGTGGGTATGCCCAGGCTATAGGAGATGCTCCGCTACCAACTGATAAGATTCTTGCTTATCAGTCTGTTGCTTTGCTGAGATAAAAACAGGTTAGTCACAGGGATCAAGATAAATAAAGAAAAAAATAGAAGATTGGAGTGGCAAAAGAATGGTGTTATTCTCGAACATAGAAGAAAGAAAAGAACACCCAACTTTCGAGAAGTTGGTTCTCTCCTTCCCAGAAAATTTGGGACTAGTATACAATTAGAAAATCCACACCCGTGTGTGTGCCTGTTACAGTCCCTATATTCCTTTTGCCCTGTATCCTCCAACATTTTTCCTCTCTGGAATCTGTAACCCAAATCCCTATACTACCCTGTCCTTTCCTGAGCTGCCAAGTGTCTTCGCCTTGTCCTCTTTCCTGCTTTTGTTATGGTATATATATTTGATGGTGGACTTGCTCCGGGCTTGTGAGCTCTTCTCGACTACCCAATAAGTTTTGTATTCAGTAAGTTTCCCGAGATGTGAGACTGAGCTCTAAGGATCTAGATATGGTTTTGGTGTCTTAAGGATACATAAGTTGCATTGTATATACTATTATTTTATATATATATATATATATTGGTGTTATATCTACTAGATACACTTGTGATTCGTTTGGCCAATGTGAGAAAAGTATACAGAATCCCAATAAAAGGGAATGTTTCTTGCCTATATGGGAGATGTATGAATGATGTTGAGTATTGTCTATTCTTAGGTTTGTTTTGTAGGCTTATCGGTTTTGTAGGCTTACCAGTTACGTGTGCTAAGACAGGTATGATAGTGTGTGTTCTCTACCTAGTCTCGGATAACATTGGCAATAAAGGATGTTATATTATTTTTAAAATTAAACTATCACTATTAATGGGCTATCAGTTTCCCTTTAATGGGGGTTACTTTAGACGTATTTTACAATCCACCCAGATATATTTTGGATATAGTAGCCTTTGTAATGAGTTTGTGTGCGTATGAGTTTATAAACCTATTAGGTTGGTTCCTATATAGAGTTGTATACCAAATGCACTACATTGCAAGTTCTAGAGTTGTGTGTTTATATTAGTTGCATCGGATATCAAATGTTTAAGTTAACTATTTTTTAATTGGTTCGTATATGTCTTTATTCTACCATTAGGAATCCTATTGAGGTCCTTATGATCTCACCTTGTTGTTTTTTTACTTTTCAGGAATAGTATGTGAGCAGTAATTGTTCTACTTGAGTGAGCTTCCGAATGACTTAGGGTTTTACTATTGTATCTGCACTTTTTTTCAGCGTTGGTTTTATATGGTACTCTATCTTGGATTTGTTTATTAGGATTTGAACAATATTGTGTTTTGAACTTTACAATGGGCGTTTTGGATATTGAGTTGAGTTGTAGGGCTCACGCTTGTTTCTTTTATCTTTTATGGGCATGATATGAATGTCCGTTTTATTATAAAGATTTCTGCTGGTATTTTGTTATTCTGTTTTATTATGAAATACCATAATTTAATTGATGATGCTTCATTTCTTGAAAATTAATTGCATATTTTTTGGAAAATACATTTCGGAAAATCAAATTAGCCTTGTCATTATGGGTTATTCCTTACAGCTGAAGTCTCTGTGAGTGGATTAAGCAGTGATAAATATATAGATCTTTGTTCTTTTCTGATGAAATTTTAACTATATAGATAAATCCAAAATGTCCGTTGTTATTTTTAATTCTTCGTACTCCCATTCAAATAATACTGGAGCCTACGTCAGTCGTTGCCGCTCTAATTTGGTAAAAGTTGAGGATAGATCCGTTGAAAGAAAGGCTACTTTTGCTTTGGATTCCTTGAGGCTCTTCGTTCGAGAAAAAGAAGAAGAAATCGTTGTTGAAGTTTTCTTTTCGAATTTTCAAACCACCTCGATGAAACATGTCCAACGGTATGATTGTGGACGTGTTACTGTAATGTAAGATGGTTTTGGATGGCAAACAACGTTGAACACCTCAAACTGAGCCACTGATACAGCTTACCTTTCAGGAATTGAAGAGAACAGAGGGACACATTTCAACAGAGACAGAAATGGGCACGGAGCCTCAGTCCCGGTCACCGCCTCCGCCATCAATGAAGAAGAGGTCTCCAAGTTGGTCAAAGCTCTGGCTCAGAAACCCCAAACCCTTAAAGCACGTGGTTCTTGCTATGCAACTTCAATCTCTTTCTTGCACCCCTTCCCCCACCCCAACCAACTCCACATCGAAAGACAAAACCTTGACTCAAGCCCCTGTTTCCCCTGATGTCCACTTGGATCGTACCATCCTGTTAACCGACGACCTCCTACTTAATATTCTCTCCACGCTGCCCGACTCCCAGCGTAACTCAAACTCCCTTGTTTGCAAGCGCTGGCTTAGTCTCCAGGGTCGCCTGGTTCGGTCTCTCAGACTGCTGGATTGGGAGTTTCTCGAGTCGGGTCGTTTAATATCCAGATTCCCAAACCTTAACCGCGTTGATTTGATCGGTGGTTGTGTTATCACTCCTTCTGATTCTTGTGTTCGGTTGACCCATCGATTTCTTTCTATACGTATTGGCTCTGGAGTTTCTGGGTTCTTGCCTGGCTGGCGGGTTTGTGAGGAGAATTTGTTACCGGCTGACGTTGTTGATAGAGGGCTTAGAGTATTGGCGGCCGGATGCCCTAATTTGCGGAAGCTTTCTGTGGCTGGTGCCAGTGAACTGGGTTTGTTGAGCGTGGCTGAGGATTGTTTGACATTGCAAGACCTAGAGTTACACAAATGCAACGACAATATCTTGCGTGGGATTGCTGCTTGTGAGAACTTGCAAATCTTGAAACTTGTGGGGAATGTAGATGGGTTCTACAATTCTTCGGTTTCGGATGTTGGGCTTACCATTCTGGCTCAAGGGTGTAAGAGATTAGTGAAGCTTGAGCTAAGTGGATGTGAGGGTAGCTTTGACGGGATTAAGACAATTGGGCAGTGTTGCCAGATGCTAGAGGAACTGACCCTTTCTAATCATAGAATGGAAAATGGGTGGTTGGCTGCCCTGTCCTATTGTGAGAACTTGAAGACTTTGAAATTCCTTTTCTGTGAGCGGATCGATCCATATCCTGAGCCAGATGAGTATTTGGGTTCTTGTCCAGCTCTTGATCGATTGCATTTGCAGAACTGTCAGTTGAGGGACAAGAAAAGCGTTAGAGCTATGTTTAAGGTGTGCGAAACAGTGAGGGAGATTGTTGTTCACAACTGCTGGGGATTGGACGACAATATATTTAACTTTGCAAGTGTTTGCAGGCAGGTAAGGTCAGTTTCCCTGAAACGATGCTCCTTGCTGACAGCAGAAGGTCTGGAGTCTGCGGTTTCCACTTGGAATGAGCTTCAGTGTCTCAGAATAGAGTCATGCAAGAACATCAAGGATTGTGAAATCTCTCCTGCCCTCTCAACCATGTTTTCGGTTCTTCAAGAGTTGCAATGGAGGACAGATGTAAAATCTCTTCTCTCATCTGGCCTTGTGGGGTCTGGCATTGGACAGAAAGGTGGAAGATTTTTTAAGAAATCACGAGGGCTCAAGCTACTAGCCGATGATTATGGTATATCTGGTCTACCCTTTGCCCATTGATGTGCTACTGTAGTTTCTCAAGACCTGTAAAATATCCTCGGGCTCATGGCCGCTCCTTTTGCGATGTTTAAAGATGGTCTAGCCAAAGATTGGAGCTGTTTCTCTTCTTTGCTCTCTTTTTTCAAATATTCTATCTGTAATTGATGGATTTAATTTAGGACACTTGGGATTAGAACTTTCGAAATTAGAGAAACTCAGTTAATTGGCTGGAACCTCATGATCAAAATCAATTTTTTCATATTTACGATATCATAAAAAAGATTGATGGCAGATGAAACCTCATGAACATAATACAAAAGTTAGAGACAATAAAAGAAAAGGAAAGCTGAATTTTAACAAATTGCAGTGATCTCATTCCTCAGGATGGCACATTCATACACACAATCAACAGACAAATCCATCTTACAAATTCCATTATATGTATATACCAATACCAGGTTCCATGCTCTCCAAATAAACCATAATCACAGAGCAATTGAACCTCAGAGAACCCAATACCCCATAATTTACCGATTAAGATGAAGATTCTTTCATCTTTGTTTTTATGAGCTACGTACATCTTACTCATCAACTGCTCCAGAAGTTCTGCTGCTGCTCATCAAATTCTCCAGAAGCTCTGTTCTTGCCTTTCCCTGTCCTCCTCCTGCTGATGGTGCCACCACGAAGCCTCGTGTTCCCATCGTTCAGAATCAAGGGCGCCTCATTGGCTTCATCACCATCCTCATCTTCCGTAGCTATGCGGATGCAAGAACATCTTTCCAAAGATGCAAAAAATGCACTTGCTAAGCCATTGACGAGCCACATAGCCATGCCATCAAGCTTCCCCGACCCTGGTGAGCTCTGGCTAGCCGGGGAGCGGACTCTTGTCTCCACCGAACTTGTGCGGGAATTGAAGAAGCTAACGCAGCTTGATGTGGTAGTTGCAGCCATGGGTTGGGGGATCGGAGTCGAAAGTATCTCAAAGGTGGAGAAGGAAGCAGAGAAGGCTCTGTTTCGTTTTTATGTATTGAGTGGACCTTTAATGTTAAGGTTGCTAATTATTAGGATGTAAATTTTGAGACGAGCCCTTATGATTTGCGAAATTACAAAGGTACAAGGCGTATTTGATGATCGTAGGACACCATACTATATAATAACATATATCTTTGATATTTATACTTTCTTTTCAAGGAATGAATAAACAACCCTTTCAATTGGGTTTACGAGGGTTTATTAATAATTGGCGGATTGAATCATGAAAGTAAAAACAGGGAATAGAATGGTGATTACTAAAATATAAAGGTCTAAATATTAAACTGCATAGGATAGAACAAGATTTCTGGTCTGGGATTGTTTTCCCTTAACCTCAAAGCAAAGATATATATAATCAGTAGGTGAGAATAAATAGTTTTTATGAATTATGTTTTGCCGAAGTCACTCACCAACAAATTTATATTCATGTATATTTATAGAGAGAGAGAGAGAGAGAGAGAGAGAGAGAGAGAGAGAGTAAATGTGTATGCCGACCTTTGTAATTAACAAAATAATTTTTTCAGTCTGCATTTTTTTCTATTTTTGATCATATATATTTAAAAAGATAGTTAGATTAATATTTGAAAGCCACTATGAGACAATGAAGCAGCCTGGTCCCATCAACTTGTCCCATGCTTGATAATTTCGTTCTTACCTTAGTTCGGTTTTGTCCTTTGACCGAAAAAGGGTGTGACTGTAACTGCATCTTGGCTGGTGATTAGCGGGTAAGTGCTGCCCTACACCGTTCGTTGCGGAGTGGCTGTGTAAGGTTCACATAAAGGGTTTCTATCTTTGAAAACTGCAGCAAGATCACATGCATGGTCCTCTCTTTTTTGGACAAGTGAAGAACGTAAAAAGATGCAAAATTTCAAGATTTATGTATGTATTTATATATCTACCCTTATTCCTGTTTGTAAATTTTAAATTATGATTTAATTCTTAAAAATATAAATAAAATTTATAATATCGATAACAAAATTCAAATGGATATAGATAAAATAGCTACAGATGATTGTAATAATTTTATTTTTTACATAATTTTTTTATATTATTGGTTCTATCCTACTTTATCAATGTATTTCTAAATTTTTTTTTTATTAAATATCGAACATAGAATCTCCAAGACAAAAAGAAATATTGTTGAGTCACATGCTTATTGACATTTTCAACAATGACCTTTGTTCGATCCTTTATGAGACAATGAAGCAGCCTGGTTCCTTCTGTGTGACCTTTGTTCTTCCCCTTATTTTCAATACTCTTAATCTTAACAAGTATATGTATATTTATTTAATTATATCTAAAAAGAAATGAAAGATTTGACGAGAAATTATGAGACTCAAAGAGTGATGTGCATCTCATCATAGATGACCAAGTGAGGTGACCCCATACGCAGACACAAGGAGGCAGAATAATGAGGATTTGTGGCTTTACCTCTTTTCATCAATGCCTAGAATCATGAAAATGCCCGCATGCTTTTGTAGATCTACAAGTTGCGAGAATAGAATAGAATTCTGATTTTGGTTTTGGAGTCTTAGGCACGTGGGATGATTTAAGATAGTTTTTATGTTCAAAATCAACATAGTTTTATTAAAGATATTCAAAATAGACATAATTTTATAACAATAAATGAGTTATTATTTAATTATATTTTTTAACTAAATTATTATATTATTATTTTAAAATTTTAAAATTTTTTCTAAATTTAATTTGAATTAAACATAAAAAATAGACCTTTGATTATTTTGCTTCGCGGCTAACCACCCAAAAAGAGTGCTCGTAAAATATGTTTTTAATTTTATGGACAGCTAGCAGCTAATCATTCATAAGCCGCCACACTATGAGTAAGAATCCCACTTTAGAGAAGTGGTTTTGGTAAAAGGAACACCCCAATCTATATATTTATCCTACCAAAGTTGTCCAATAGAAGCGAATGCCATTATCACCTTCTTCGCTGGAAACCATCCACGTAGACATTTCTTCAAAGAGAAACTTATTAAAGCCCTACACATCGCGTGTTCTGTTTTTTGTTTTCTTATCTGGGACTGGGACCAAGAAATTGGGCCACCATACCATCAATGCCCAATCTTAAATTGGGCTGTCCAATGCTTATGTAGCCCACTATTAAGTTAGATGTGCCTCTTAAACATGTGCACAAGAAAAAAATTGTCATGTGGCGGTGGGTTAAATCCACCGGATCAAACGTCAGGAAGGCGAGGAATACAACTCACCTACGAGGTCAATGGTAGTAATAATAGTACCAAAGCACATGAGCGACCAAATATTAATAATTCAGACCGATCGTGCTTCTGTTCACTTCCTGCGAATGCTGACAACCTTAATTTGCGTGGTTGTGATCTCTTCTTGATGTAAATAGGATTTTTTTGATTAGGTGTCTATCATAATCTATATCGATGGGAGAGGGATTTTAAATAGTCTTTAAGAGAAATGGCCGAATGGTTAAAGGTAAATTATGATGTTGATATTAGTTGTAAAGATCTGTCACCTTGTCAAAGGTATATAGCTTTGTCGAAGATGAAAACAACTTGGAGAATAATTTTGTCGGTTCAAAGCAATTGGAGGAATCTCTTTTTGAAAAAAAAAAAAGAAAAAAGAATTATGAATGGTTTGGGCATCAACTTTTGCTATAATTCTATGTCTTCAGCAATGTTCTATCTCTGTCTCTGTCTATGCAAATGGAAGACAAGAAATAACCACTCATAGATTATTACAATCCTCAATCACATTATCCAACCAAATATTGTATTGCAATCCTCCAAGTTAATTATTACTGTATGCGTTTGGACAATCCAGTTTGTTTTTGGTTGACAGCTGAGTCCCGGATAAACTATGTTTTTCCTGTTCCTCTTGTGGTGACTAGATGGATCGAGCATTGAGCATAGCAATGGTCAGCGTCGTTGACCTCAAGAAAGTACTCAGGTTCATTACGACTCCCTTGTCTGCTTATATAAGCAAACTGGAGCACTGCTCCCAACTCACTGTTATTGTCAGCCGCAGACGGGCAACACCAAGAGAGACTAATATATACTCAACATGGCAAAGGTTGCCATACTTTTCATAATCACAGCTCTTCTCCTCAGCTTCATGCTTGCCCTCGCAGCCCGCCCTGAGCCTGCTTTCCATGGGGAACCATTGGTATATATTCTACCCTCCTTGCAAAACTATTCAGATTCATTGATTCTTTTTTCTGTTTCTATTCATCGAAAGATCTGTAGTACCAGTGCTGCAGTTTCCTATGATCTCCCACTCGATTCTGCTGTGAAATTAGTTTAGCGATTACAACGGGATCCTGGTTTTTATTTTGAGGTGTTATCTGTTTGTGGCTTAGGTCCAGAAGAATGGGGGTGCTGAAGGGAGTTGCGGAGGAGTAGGCGAAGAGGAGTGCTTGATTAGAAGGACCCTGGTAGCTCATCTAGATTATATCTATACGCAGGAGCAAAAGCCATAACCAAAGAAGCTTCAGTCTGTCCTGGAACCAAGTTAGTCATCAAGCAAAAATCAGTAAAGTTAGTCTAGATTATTAAATTGTATCTGTTGGGTGTGATACAAATAACATGAGAAGAAAAGGATTCCGTTTCTATGCTTCAATCACCTTTTCCTCGTAATTTTCTAAGTTTACAATTTCTTTGATAGAGTTTTATAAGATTCTCTCCTCCAAGTTGATAGGCTATACCGGTAGAATATTTCGAGTGATTATCTGACAAAAACTAGGATGTAACGTAGTCTGCCACCTAATTAAATTAGTATTTAAGCTGTACTTTGCTATGTGTGTAGCGGCCCATTCATTCAAGCCTGCTGAGTGCTGGTCCATCTTACATCTCGAAATGACTCCTAAGATGGACCTGAGAAGAGCCATATCATAGTGGCACTCAATTGATGAATACCTGGAAATTTGCTTTTCCAATGCACTCTGTCACAAGCATACCGGAAATTTCCGAGCTAGTTCAAGTTCAATCCCTAATTCCAACACTTCGAAGTACCATGGACATGCCATATCTCTAGACATAAGAAGGATAACAGCGTAGAAATTTCATAAAACAGCTGAAACTGTTGCTTCTAAAGAGATATCAGCACACATTCTAAATAATATAAGAATTTAAGTTTAGATGTCCATCCCACAAAGAAAATATTTAAATCTAATCAATCAGTCTAATTCAATATTCTAATTAAATAATTAGAATATTATTTTTTAATTTAAACTAAAATTTAATTTAATTAGTCTAAATGTTAAAATAAGCAAAGGTTATTATTATAAAAACTAACCCAAACTCATGTTTAATTCTAATTTTCTACAATCTATTATTGATTAATCTCTAGTCTCTCAATATCTTTCCAGATTATTAAGAAGCTAATCCAGTTTCCCAATTAACTATATTCCTATGATAATCAAGTTTTTTAATTATTTAGCTCAATCAATGCGAATCCTAAGTTTGATAGATATATCCTTATTCTACCATTTTATGTAATTGACCTAGGACTTCTAATTTGTTCTCACAAGCTTAATTATTCTTCCGAATCAATTTAAACTCACTTAAATACAAACTGATTGGGTTTGCCAATTATTCTAGAGTAGAAGTAGATTTTACAATTTGTTATCAAACATTGCCGAATTGAATTCCTAATTTACAACAAACAATCAAGACAACTGAAGATAGTGAAGAAAAATTAATGTAAATAATCCAACATTAATTAAAATCCATACAAAAGATACTGTAGTCTTGATCATTGACGGATCAAACACACATTTCGAAAGCTAAGATTTAAGTTGCGTATAGTGTTCGATAAAATAAAACACTGACACTAGACACTTATATATAAAAATTGACTTTGATTGGTCGTCCATATGCAAACGACCAGTTGGACTTAAACTAACAACTGACATAAGTTTTTCGTGTGAGTTCGACCGGTCATTGGTATCCAATGACCGGTTGTTTTCTTGTTTGGTCTTGTTGGCTTACGACCGGTCGTTGCTAAGACAACGACTGGTCATTCTCCTCTTGGCATGATTACTACAAAGTTTGGTTGATCGTTGCTAAGGCAACAACCGGTTGTCCTAAGACAATGACCGGTCATTGAGCTAAAAAATTTCTACCTTGAAAATCGGCCAGTCGTCACTAAGACAGTGACCAATCGTTGCTCTACAGACATCAATCGATCATCATACTCTCACATCTTCTAGAAAACGACTATTTGGTTCATCCAATCGAGCCTTTTCACCATTCAATTAGGTGAATCGCTGCCTTCAAATGTATTCAGTATCCACAAACCTATAAAAATGCCGACTAAACAATACTTAACAAACATAATCAAAAGTCCTTTTTATTAATAAAATGATTCATAATTAAACTTAAACATCAGTAAATAACGTAGTAAATAACCAATACAAACAAGATCATCAAATCTTCTCAGACTTAGAAATTTGGTAGTCCCTAGCAAAAATAATTTGAAAATCATAAAAACACACAAATACACCTATATGGTCAAACATATCAAAGATTTTTGTTCACTCCCTTATAATGAATCTCAAATGCCATGCCCGACTATTTTAGTAAATTAATCTACTACTTCAATTGGACACAATCAACTCACACATAAGAGAATTATGATTTTAAAAACATCTCACGCTCATGCACTAATTCAACATATCAATCTGAATGTTTGTTGGAGCTTTGGAGGTGAAGAAAAATAGATTAACCAATACTACCAATCACCAGTTTCCTTATCACGCCCCGTATCCCGTGGTGTCATAACATTACTCCCTTCCCCAGGCGAATAGTGCTTGTATCTATCACCAGAAAATTTTCCTTGGTGACAAATACAAACACCATACAAGGTTGTGACTATGCATTGTATTTCCCATTATGCGATTCTCAACCAGTCGAAAACATGTACATATTTAAAAGTCTTGCATGGTGATACTCAGGATAAGCAATAGAATCATATGCAAAGTTTTAAAACGGAATGGTATGTCATAAAAACATATGCTTTATTTATCACAACCCATGATCCCATAGGTCCCAAAATATTAGATTTGTAACAAAACCGAAACATGATATTCACATGAAGCAAGCCACACATACGAGGTAGGTTCCCGTTTATTTATATGCCTAGTACGGAAGGATGTTCACCGTGTTTCTTGAAATTTCGTCACTGTCTAGTCTCAATCTCAAATACTTTGATCAAACTTGGAATGGCAAACCAAGTGAGTGGACCCTAATTTTCCCATTCTCATAATTTAGGTGAGTGAACAATTTACCGTATAAGAATTCATTGGTTTATTCACGTAAACAATATGGACATTTCACAATAGCATAACGCAAGAACAAGGAATAATACTATAAATATTACAAGGAATCTCATCCACTCAATTCATAACAACAAGCATTTATATTTCAAAATATGTAATATCGATCAAAGGCTTTCAAGTCTAATGGGATTCAATTGACATGTTAGCGGTGGATTTTATAATTGACTGGTGAAATTTACTTCAAACAAGACCACCGTCGTGGAATCGAAGAAGTCCTTCAGCGGTTTGTATTTAAAAGGATATGTTTAAAACATACTGACATTGTCGGGTGAGCGGTGGTGGTGACTCCACAAGCTTGATACGAATCTCACACTAGCTAGTCCTATCATCCTCACAATCCAGCCAGTGTTACTAGTATGTATATCGTGTTAGATATTAGTTCATTCTCTCGTCAACATGTGCATGGAATTTCATCACCATACTCGAGAGAGAAACTCCCCGGAGTTTGTATATTGCAAATTCTTTAAGACTGTATCCATCATAGGGTTATTCACACAAGTCAAAGCAAACAAACAACGATTTCAAGGAAATGCTATGACAAAGATAGTTTCCATCTATAGCAAGCATTTTTATACATATCACACATTTCCTCAAACAATGTATTTCAATGTGTAAATAATTGACGGAAACACTAAGGTTAGTCCACTCGATTTATTCCGGTGGTACTTGACTGGGTCTTGTTCTAGGGTCCAATGCACGGGCTTCAACACGGCTACAAATTGTATCCGATAATTTCATTTCATTCTTCAATTTCTAAGATAATAAATCAAAAATTGAAATCACATGACTCCTTTCTTATCCCAACGGGTCTCGATCAACCTATACTATGAGACCCCGAATTTTGAGTCTTAGAAGTCCAGAAGCAAGTGCAGGTGAAAAGACGATTTTGCCCCTGAAGGAAATGATGTGTGATGGCCGAAATTGGTAAGATTTTTTAGTAGTTAATTCTGTTTTAAATTCCCTTTAATCTAAGTCCTTATAGATAGATAATTGCCTTAGAGATTAAAATCCCTAAAAATAGGGGAAGATAATTAAAGAGTTTAATTATCTGGTAAATTATCTTATTTTGATAAAGTGATTAAAAATAGTAATCATAATTCTATACCAATTCATTATAAATAGGAAGCCAACCCCACAAAAATCATTCATAGAAAACATACAAAATTCGTATAAGCCTAAAACCCTATACCTCCCTATAGCCGTCAAAATTCGTTGAAACTTTAAACCAGTATAACTCTCTCATCGTTCATCGGATCCCTGCAAATAATAGCTTGTTGGAAATCTCTCTTCATCCTCTTTCCAAAAATCATTGTTCTTTTATCAGGAGGTTAGTATTTCTTTCTCTAAGGTTAAGTTAAAATTCGTCGGCACTGCCAAATTTTCTTGAAATTCAGAATAGCATAACTTTTTCATCGTTTGTTATATCTCTAAAAATAATAGCTTACTGGAAAGCTCTCTTCATCTTATTTCCAAAAATATTTGGTTTTTTGTCAGGAGGTTAGTATTTCTTTCTCTAAAGATAAGTTGAAAATCGGCGGCGGAATTAGGTTTTTGCCAAATCATCTTGAATTTCAAAATAGCATAACTCTCTCACCGTTTGTTAGATCCCTACAAATAATAGCTTGTTGGAAAGATATTTTCATCCTCTTTACAACCATATATGTTTTGTTGTTTGGACGTAAATATTTTCTTATCTAAGGTTAAGTTGAAAATCGGCGACAAAATTTGCATAGTTAATTGGAATGGTAATTCAGGTTGAATCTTGTTAAGTTCCTGGCTATCACATTACACATCCAAGGGGGAGGCACCTGCAGTATCTGATCATTGATTTCTGATAGGTTTGGTGAGTAGTATTGGTAAGGAAATAAGATATTTAATTGATTATTGAATATGCATGTTTAGTTTGTTTTTGGCTTTGCCTGGTGATAATATAGGTGGTTCAGAAATATCTAATAAAGGCAAAGGAGTAGCTTCTTGTTCAGAGATCCCTGTTATTTTCTTGATGTTTTTGTTACCTGCCCTTGTTGTATTGCATGCGATTGGATTATAGGGTGAGAGTATGAAATTCAGAATGAGATACGGATTCACATAGGCTATATCGAACCCTTGAGTTAGGTATTGAGTGGCTGGGTTGCATATGTTATGTGAATTGAATATGCTGATTGTGTTCTGACATGATTGAGAATATCCTATTTTGGTATTATGCTGTGTACTTGCCTGTATGTGCTTGTACGTGTTTGTATGTCAGGATCCTTTTCTGGTGGCCATTCAGGGTAAGTGCTGATGCTCCTAGGGAGAGGAGAGGTTCTTACTGGTATGGGAGTTGTATAGGCGGCAAACCCCAGCATGCGCGCGCTGGATATCTGTCCTTGCGAGGCCAGAACCCTGTTCTTGCGAGGCAGGAAGCCCTTATCCTTGCGAGGTTTGGGATGCCCTAGTCCGTGTGTGGCTAGGAAAGACTTGTCCGTGTGTGGCAAGACGACTTGTCCGTGTGTGGCAAGACGACTTGTCCTTGCGAGGCAAGATGAATAGGCTAACTGATTAGTTTGTTTGTTAACCATCTACCGTTTGTGCAGTAAGCCTTGGACAACACAGGTGGAAGGGGATGGCCTTTCTTCTTCATTGCCGAGAGTAATCTGATGAGTTCTACCTGCCTGTGTACTTCTGATCTTTCGGAAGTGTTTGTAGTCCTCCCTCAACCATAGATTCGGCCCTAACCTCTTTTTAATTGATTCTTGAATTTCGTGATCCCCTTTAGTTGTTTAGGAATGATCTAATGTGAATTGGGAGATTTGTGTTTAGGATTTCTGCAGATCTTATGATGCTGTGACCCTACTGAGATTCTTGTAATCTCATACCATTGTTTTTACCATTTTTCAGGCTTAGGTACATCCACTGTCCGTGGTAACAGTGTATGAGATCAAGGCTGCACGACGGGACGATATCGCATCACATTTGCATACTTGATCCTTGTTTACTTGCGCATATAACATGAATGATTGAGCTACTTTCTGGTTTATTTTCAGATCCCTCCTTTTCTTGCTATTTCCGAAATATGTTGGAGGATTTCTTGCTGATTGTTTGGATCCCTATAGGACTTGTGTGTTATGAACCCAATGATTTAATCTAAAGACTTCCGCTGATGTTTGATTTACTCCGCATGTTACCAGAATGTGTGTCCAATATCATGCTTCAATTGTTGTTAAACATTAAAATTAACATGCTAAAATTCAGAAGTTAATTATAAGCCTGGTGAGATTCTGATAGGTCTTAGGTGTCATTTAGGCTTATTTGGGTTTCACGGCGGTGATGACCTTAATCGGAGCAAATAGTAATAGTTAGGAATTGGGGTCGTCACATATACGAACCTTTCTGAGATTTTTCTTGATGTTTCTTAAATTTGTATAATCTTCTCCTTATTTTTATACCCATCAAATCAAATCCAAATTAATCAAACTATATCATTGTATTCCTCATATTTTTCTCTATTTCTTCAGAATTTTTTCATAATTTTTCTCATTTTGTACCAATTTTCCTGAATTTTTCTTTATTTTCAGAATTTCTGGAAAATCTATCAAAATTGGAAACGTCAATGGACATGTGTCACCATCAGAGACTGCCACATGTCACAACCTCATTGTTCCTTCGATCCTGATTTGATTTGGTCCGGTCTGGTTCAACCCAATTTGGTTCGATCGGTTTGACTCGATTTGGTTTAACCCAAACCCTTATCAAACCCACCCTAAACCGACGACATGTCAGAGGTTCTGACCTAGGCTACTTGTCGTCTGGTCCTGTGACTAGACGACCTGTCACCCAAGCAGCCAGCAGACGACTTGTCGTCTACTGGTTCATCTTCAACCACTGTACTTCTTCCAGAGGTTGAAACCCTAGCCGACGATTCACCAATCCAGCCGGTGAATTGTCCCCCTAAACATCCAGAAACATTGGCCTATTCACCCGCATCAAAACCCACCCAACAAAATGTAATTTAACTAACGAAATCACGAGATCAAAGCTAAGAAAATATTCGGCTTACCCACTTCGAAAACTTGTCGGAAAGTCCTTGAATCTCGCTTGATTCCGTCCAATCTATGCACCAATCAATTCCAAATGAGGAATAGCTTTTGAATTGCCTGATTTCAAGAGAAAAGGAAGCCCACAGCAAAAATGCCCAATTCAGATATTTCCTCTAGGAAAAACTCCCGGAGTTGCTGGGTCGCCAAATACGCCCAAATCGGTGCCCGTCCTTACGTGAAATGGTGAAACGACGTCGTTCTATGCTACTAGACACTCCCCTTGAGTTGGATCAAAACGAAAGGGCGTGCTATCGTTTTGACCTTCACGATCAAAACAATGCACTATCCCATCGTTTTTATTAAACTAATATAATATTAATTTATTTAAATATTAATATAATATAATAACTTATTTAAAATTTCTAATAAACTTGTAAAAATTATTAAAAATAGCAAAAAAAATAAGAAAAAATATCCAAAAATTTCTACATGATCCTTATGAATAGTTTAACCTATTTGAACCTAAATTTTTAATTTTAAATAAATATATAATTTAATATAAGTTTATAAAATTTAAAAAAATAACAAAATATGGTATTAAATTTTCTAAAATTTTTTTTAAAAATTCTAGCTCAAATTACCCAATTCCAAGCCCACTCAAGGTTTCAAATCACCTTAGACAATCAAAGAGTACTTAATTCTAATTAATAGTCCTGATACACAATATAAAATTTATCTTTTATTACTTATATATATATATATATATATAACTTTATACAATATTTTGACATTTATCTATCTAAATCTATGACACAAGGTTCAACTATCATTAGGTTGGAAAGGAACACAGAAATTACTTGCTTTCATTTCCTCCTATTTTCATAAATTATTACCTTAAGAAAGTCTAAATCTTCACCTTCTCAATATAAACAAGTTGATTTACTGATTTGCTGCTCTATGTATGATTTAGTATTTACCTAATATCACCCTTAATTTGCAAGATAATCACATATACTTTCAGCAACAAATCAATCACCATTCTTGCCAAACTAGCATTTTTAATCTATTATACAAGAGTGAACACAATCGTAATCTCCTCAAACTTATGGATAATAGACTCCCACGAACATAAGCATATAAGTCATAACAAAAACTATACTAAAATAATGATATAAATGAAACAAAAATACTGAAATTCAAAATAACTGTGAAAATAAAAAACAAAATGTAATAAATAAAAGACAAGAAAAATGAGACTCAATCTTGTTCTGGAGTGCCATCCTCAATATCCTATTGCTTTTAGCTTCGATGGTGGCTTTGTGTCAAATTACAGAGCCTTTTGTGACCTATTCTATAACATTTGGGAAACTTGGCTTACCCGTGTCTCCAAGTTCTTGATCCTGAAGTCTAAAGACAAATGAATTGCTGCATAAGATTCTCTAACCCACTATTCTTCTCAACTAGTTGTGATGGCTGCTGGTGCTAATTCCTCTAGTGATACCTTGGGTTGTAGCCTCCTCACCTATTCGGATTAGAATTATGCCTATAATTAGACTCATTGTTGTTCTTATATGAGAAATTGGGGTGATTTCTCCAATTCTCATTATATGTCGTTCCATAATGGACTAGTTGCCCTAGATTTCCCACATAATTAGCTTTCTCCACTATCAATGGGCCTTGATAGTTGTTGTGATTCTCACCACAACAATCACACAAGGCAAGAACAGACTTATTCCCAATATTTTAATTGACACTAGCCACTAATGACCTACTCTGAGCAAACTCATGTCGCATGGCTACCATTTATATGGTCAACTTTGTAATAGCATCTACTTCCAGCTTCCTACAGTCCTATCAAATTCAGTGTCTACATTCCATGTCTGTCCCTATGCTACTTCTTCAATCAATTTGAATGCCTCACCAACTTCTTTATTCAGAATATTACCTTTAACAACTGCATTCAGCATAATCTTATGCATCTCTGAAAAACCAGTGAAGAAGACATCTAGCTGAAAGAAACAGGAATATCATGATGTGGGCACCTCTTTAGCAATCCCTTGAATTTGTCAGAGGCCTCATATAAGGGTTTCCTTTTACTGTTGCTTGAAATTATTGATCTTATGCCTCAGTTGTGAGGTCTTTGCCACTAGGAAAAATCTGGCTAGAAAAACATTTGTAAGCCCTTCCCATATGGTAATAGAATCTATGGACAACCCATCCAAACAATCTGTTGCTCAACCTGCCAATGAAAATGGAAACAAGTGCAATCTGATTACCTCTGTAGATACCCCATTAAACTTGAAAATGTTTGTCATCTTCGCAAATGTCTTCATATGCTTTATTGGGTCCTCCTTCTTTAGTCCAAAATACTTATGGTTCTTCATCATTTGGATCATAGCATGCTTGATTTCAAAGTTATTGGCCTAGATAGGAGGCCTATGGTGTGCCATAGTCCATAATAGTTCAGCGCCTCTACTGCTGCTGATTAGCTTCCGCTGGGTTTGCACAATCGACTCCATTTTGAACATTGATAGCTTTAGGATTTGGTGGATTCATGGTCTAGTATGTTAACTTGAGCTTCTTGAGTCTTTGTATAGTCTTCTCTATACACGCCACCAAAAAGAAAGAAAAATTTAATTTAGAAAAAAAATTAAGAAATAATTGTTATCTTCAAAACTATTTCTCCGGCAACGGTGCCAAAAATTTATTGTATAATTATAGAATTATCTATCACAAGTACATGACAGTCATTAGTAATATAGGAACTGAAGTCCAGATGTCGATCCCATATGGAAACGGTTTAAATCTAATCAATCAGTCTAATTCAGTATTAGTATTCTAGTTAAAATGGTTTGATAATATTCTTTAATTGTATTTAAACTAAAATCTAATTTAACTACTTTAAATGTTAAAATAAGCAAAGGTTAGTATTATGGAAACCAACCCAAACTCTTGCTTAGTTCCAATTTCCTGCAATTTGTTCTTGATTAACCTCTAATCTCTTAATATCTTCCCAAACTATTAAGAAGCTAATCTGGTTTCCCAATTAAATATATTCCTATGATAATCAAGTCATTGAATTTTTTAGCTCAATCAATGCAAACCCTAGGTTTGATAGATACATTCCTATTCTACTAATTTATATAATTGACCTAGGACTTCTAATCTGTTCTCACAGCTTAATTGTTCTTTTAAATCAATTTAAACTCACTTAGATACAAACTGATCGGGTTTGCCAATTATTCTAGAGTAGAAGTAGATTTTAGAATTCGTTATCAAATATGGCCGAATCGAATTCCCAATTTACAACAAACAATCAAGACAGTTGAAGATAAGGAAGAAGAATTAATGTAAACAATCCAATATTAATTAAAATCAAAACAAAGCATACCATAGTCTTGATCATTGATGGATCAAATACACGTTTCAAAGGTTAAGATTTAAGTTGCGCACAGTGTTCAATAAAATAAAACATTGACATTAGACGCTTATATATAAAAATTGACTTTGATTGGTTGTCCACATGCAGACGACCGGTCAGACTTAAACTAACAAACCAACATAAGTTTTTCATGTGAGTTCAACTGCTCGTTTTCTTGTTTGGTCTTGTTGGCTTCTGACCAGTGTCATTCTCCTCTCGGCATGATTATTGCAAAGTTTGGTCAATCGTTGCTAAGGCAATGACCGATCATTCCCTTCTCAGCCTAACTTCTTTATAAGTTTGATAGGTCATCTCGAGACAACGACCGGTCATTAAGCTCAAAAATTTCCAACTTGAAAATTGATCGGTCATCATTGAGACAATGACCGGTCGTTGCTCTATAAACGTCGATTGATCATCGTACTCTCATATCTTCCGAAAAACACTCTCATATCTTTTGAAAAACGACTGTCTGGTTCACGCGATCGATCGTTTTTACCATTTAATCGCACGAATCGCTGCCTTCTAATGTGTTCAGTACCCACAAACATGTACAAATGTATGTTAAAACAACACTTAACAAATATAATCAAAAGTCTTATTTTATTAATAAATGTGATTAAACTTAAATATCAATAAATAACCTATACAAATATGGATCATCACCAATGGCTTAAATGTTGGTACAGTAACAGGAGCACTGCGGAAGCATTGTAAACATCTGTCAATTTCCACTCATTAAAGTCAGTTCATTCGTATGTTAATTTGTTGGAGCAAATTTGGAAAAACTTTCCTCCTATTGACTGCTGAGATGAAAAACATGTGAATGAAGTTTGTTTTGTTATTAAGATATTTATTTTTATCGGATATCGCATTCAGGTTCAAGAAGAGAATAACCGATGGGAACATTGTTGTTATATTCTGAAAAAAACAGATGAAAATACACGTTGCCTGTTAGCCTTGAACTTTAGAACATCTCTCTTTTAAAACCGTACAAACAAACAACTCTCACGCGAACACCATTCCCTTTCTGCAAAAGCTGCACTACAAGGTTCCCGCTAAACATGATATGCCATCCGGGAGAATGTCACAGCTTCACCTTCCATGATTAGCCATCATGGAAGTAACTAAAACAGAAGCATAAGCTCCGCAAATTTAAATTAAATTTGAATGATCATTGTTTTCCTAATTCAATATGTTAATGATATTCAATTTTCTGTTGCTGCGATTTTATCAGATTACAAATCATCCATCTTTAAACTTTTGGATTTCAAATCCAGAATCTATCCTAATCTCCAAATCTTTAAGATGAAAAGAGATATCATTAAACCAATAACTAGTATGTCTAAGTTGGCATAAACAATCGGCCAAGACTCTCTTCTTAGAAAGATCTACTCGAATCTTCTTCGTAGCAGGTAGATATAGCATGAAGCCATATGGACCACAATAACTTTCTAATATAACCAAAAGACTGTTGAAGAGCTTATACTTCCAAGTACTGGAAGTAAGGTAGATTTGATCTATCATATTTCGCATTCAATAAACAAAAGTGCTATTCAAATCCATAAGAAGCTGCCTATGCCATGATGAAAAGAAGGAAGCAAAGGAGTTTGTATATAACATAACATTTCAATTCAATCAATCAAGTACTAGAGATATGATACAACACCTCTTCATTCTTCTGACGGAACTACATTATGAGGGGTGGACAACCTCAATTTAAGCAGGTAAAAAAGCCCTGGTTCCACCCAGAACGTGCAAATACAAGGCTAGACATATGGTAACAATCACAGAAGACTTTGCCCCTACATATTTGATAACTTCATGTCCCCTGTCAACGACCTCTTCATGAACTACAACAAGACTTTTTTTCACACCATCCGACATCTTCCACAACATAAACTCCACAACAGACCTTACAGACTCGAATGTCACTCGCCCAGTCACATCAAGCAAAAACTTCCGATTGCTTGGCACTGCCAAAGTAGAGGAAACTTTGTCAACCCATCCACTACTCTGAAGCCCATCGAATGAGTTTCCTCCCCTAAAACTTGATTTTTGCTCAACACAACTTGCACTTAATTCTTCACCTTGCTCAACAATCGAACATGTTGAACTAGAATTTGAATTATCAGCTGTCAACACTTGGTGAGATGTCTTCACAAGTGTTTCCACAGCACCATTACAGAGAGAAACCAAAAGATCTCTTACATTGTTTTGATGCCTGGGATTGGTCAAGCCGGAGAATAAGTCATCATAAGTATTGATCTGCAGTGTCTTATCAAGATAAACAGCAACCGCTGTGCTCACAAACTTTTGTATGCTCTCGGCTATAAGCTCCTTACAACGATCATCACAAACAACTGTAACCCAATACGGCAACTCCCCTGTTTCTGAACCGTTAGTTTCCCCACTTGAATAATACCCCAAAACAAGATTTTTCGCAAAACTACCAACCACAACAGAAACAAACCCACTTCCAGCATCAGAAAATAGCCTCTCCATCACTTTATCTGTAAAACTAGAATCCACTGACCCTTCAACCAAATGAGCATTCCTTTTCGACTCCGCACTGCACCCACGCACAACACCAACAGTTAAAGCCTGAGAGACCCTAATCACAGACTCACTGAACTCATCTGATCTACAAATCTTTGAAATTTGCCTCAGACTATTGGGGATTTTATCGGAATCAGACTGCAAAAACTCTTTCAAATCCCTGGAGACAATACCGACCATCTCTGAGGAATCAGACACCATCTCAGCCACAGAAATTAGGGCTCTCATAAGCTTCATCAATCTCCTTCTTTTTTCCACCACGGAAGGAGAATTATACACCTTGTAAACCCCATAACCAGACACACCAAACACCGCAAGTAAAATCAACCATTTTTTCCTCCTCCGAGTGAAACTCAAACCCTCTTTCACAAATTCAATATCCATACACGAAAAGCCAAACCCACACCAGAGCAGTCAACTAATGAACCCCGGGTCTTGGACAGTTCAAAGGAAGGTTTATGCCAATTGGGTTGTTATTGTTCAAAATAAATATGAAGATAGAGACAGACTTTGCTTTTAGAGAATCGAGGAATACAGGGTTCCGTTCGTGCCTCGTTGGGTTCTCAGTTTGTTGGGTGTTGCAATATAAGTTGAACGCACATATACCTGACGTTTAACAGCTTGGGTAGGTGGGTGAATTTAAAGGTTGTAGATGAGTAGATGGGATTATAGAGAAGTGTGTTTGAGTCGAGAGAATTAAAAAAAAAAAAAACCCAACAAATAGCAAGAGAAATATGAGATTTAGGAGCCGAACCTCAATATTGCAGAGCAAGTTGACAATAAAAACAACAGATTAGCGTCAGGCATCTCTGATGGATCAAAATTATAGAAAACAACAGCTGAAAGACGAGAGAAGATCGGCGTTAATAGTTATGCCGTTGAACGCTGGGGTTTTCTAATTTCCTATCCCAGCAGGCCTGGAGCTGTATTTGTTTGACCGGATATGGCCGCTTTAAGCCTAAAAAACGTCTTTGCCGCCTTATTGCAAATCTGTTTAGGATTATATTCTCAACAAACAAAGATTTGTCTCCTTCAGATAATTTCGTATTATTGAAGGCCAACGAGCCACTGGTTAACCATCAGATGTACAATTAAAATCAAGTATGGAAAAAATATAATTATTTAATAAAAATATATACTAAATCATTACAAATTTTATAAAAATCAAGAGGATAAGATTGGAATTGTATATGGAAAAAATAATGTGTGGTCCCCATGAATACATTTCTTCCATATTTAAGCCTATGTCATTTGAGTTCTTTTTTTTTCAAATATTAATCTATAAATTTCATTTTTTTCCCAATTCTGCAAACGTTACTGATCCAGTCGCAACATTGGTGGAAGAAAAAATCAAGGGAGAGAAGATTATTCTTATTGTGGGGGAAATTGCCACATGACATGGACTGACTGTGCCAGACTCTTTTCTTTTCTTATCATTTTTTACAGGGGCTTATCGTCCTCCACAGGCTTACATTAAAAAATACATGTGCCTTTATGGTCACACAATCCCATAATTTTCCATGACCTCTTGCAGAAAAAAAAAAAAATTGAGATCGGTATCACTTGCCTCCCATGATGAAGAAGGGAAAGCATTCACTTCCGTTGGAACCTTGTCGCTCCATTTTTGTGTTGTACAATTAATGAACGCCGTAATATGACAGGTGTTATAACATAGGGAATGCGAAGAGGATTAGATAAAAATGAAAAAATATAAGAGGAAAATGATTGATTTTCAAATGATAATATAGACATATATTTACTGATATGAATGAGTATCTATTATAAGATGTGAACTCACTAGTTTTATCCGTCTGAATAATCTTAATTGGATAATCAGGAAATTAGATTTGTAAACAAATTATTTGTGTAAGTAATTTCGCAAATGATATATTACGAAATGACAATAAACATATATATGACTATTTTATTGATGCATCAATCAAAATCATAGAATATCGAAATAGCTCACATGGTGGATGTAGGCCTACAAATGTCACCTTGAATTCTTTTCAAAATAAATGGAGATTCCATCCCAACTCTAGTTACTGATGGCCGTATATTGAAAAATCTTCTTATTTTTCAACGGATGATGAAATAAATTCTCAATTATTTTTCGCATCATAACTAAACCGAAATGGCCTAACAGGTCATACCAAATTTAAAACACATCACAAAATTAATGGTTTATTATAGAATGAGATTCTATCATTCGGATACTTGTGTAGTATAATCTAGAGGAATATACGAGTAATTTTTCAAATATATATTTTTTTACCCAAAATAATAGAAGCATACAAATAAATTCAATATGTCTTCCGTTATAGTCTCAATATGATTATCATTCAAACGAATGTCTTTAAAACTTAATAAGTTTCTTTTAGACTTTGAAGAAAATAATGCATCTTCTATTATAACCTTTGTTCCTCTAGATAATATAATATGTGCTCTCTTGGAGCTCTCAATTAATTTTGCATAACCACTTATGGTATAAACATTGGTTTTTCCAATGTTCAAATAAGAGAAATATCTCTTATCTCTCAAAATTATATGTATTGTGCTGTAATGTCGTCAATCACTCTAAATTACCTCCTTCGATTGTATGGTAGTTCATAGCAAGAAGGGTTGAATCCACTAGGGAGCTGGGATCAAGTCCAGGCAAGAACTGTTGTTGCAGAAGTGTCGAGTGTTCATCGTATCCCTAGTATACACTCCGAGTGTAGTAACAGAGGATTATTGTGATGTTCTATTCAAATATTGTAACGATCAAGTCCTTCCCTGTGCATCATTCCTGAGCCATGGTCACGGGTCCTTCTTGATATATGAACTCCAGTTCAATCCAAGCACCATAAAGGCACTGTCCGGTATGATCGTAAGCACTCTGGGGGCTTAAAATGTCTGAAGGCCCTATTGCTTGTCCAACTCTCTAATAACCCTAGCCTTGAAATGTGAACATTATCAGTCCTTAACTATCCTCGCCTTTCTCTTGTATTTCACTCACCAAGTGTGTTTCCCTTATCACATCCCACCAAGTGTATTTCTCCTATTACGTCCCACCAAGTATGTCACTCACAAGATGTATCATTCACGGAATAGACTACTCTCATTGGCTTTGTGAGACCTCGAATTTTGAGTCCTAAAAGTCCAGAAGCTAGTGTAGGTGAAATGACCATTTTTTCCCTGAAGAAATGGATGTGTGATGGCCGAAAATGGTATGCAATGTCTACTAATTATTTCTTGTTTTAATTCTCTTTATTTAGTTCCTTATTGGTTGATAATTACCTTAAGAGATAAAATCCCTAAAATTACGGGAGGATAATAACAAAATTTAATTCTGATAATTATGTTACTTTAATCTAGCCTTTAAAGTAGAGAAACTAATCCCATAATCACCCTTTAAAGTAGCCTTTAAGAAGCCGACCACACATAAATCTTACACAGAAAATACACAAAATTCGTCAAACCTCGAACCCGACATCTCCCTATTGTTGCTGAAATTCCTTTAACTTCAAACTAGCTTAACTCTCTCATCCTTTGTCTGACTTTTGCAAATAATAGCTTATTGGAAAGCTCTTTTCGTCCTCTATCTATCTACCTAGATCTAGTCATCAGGAGGTTAGTTCTTCACTGTCAAAATTCAACGCGTAATTCGGCAGGTTTGGTGCCAAACTTGTGTGATTCTTCCTTCAATTGATTTATGCTATTATTCCTCTTGTTTGAATAATTGTTTGGCATCCATTCATGTTACAAAATCATGAATCCATCTTTTGAATCTTCTTTATACATGAAATTGGTATGCTCTGCCCTTGTCCTATTGTTGTCAATCTTGATCAATTGATTAACCTATTGGTTTTTGATCTTGGTCCTTTTGATTATATGAGTTATAAACACCTAATCCTTCCTTGTTAACATGAAATTGCAATCCCTATAACTTGTTAACATGAAATCTCAACTTGCTCTACTGTCCTATTTTTAGTGCTGAAAATTGTATGTTGATTGGGAAAGTAATTTAGGTTGTTTCTTGTAAAGTTCTTGGCTATCACATCACACATCCAAAGGGGAGGCACTTGCAGCATCTAATCACTGGTTTCTGATAGGTTTGGTGTAACGACCCCAAATCCTAACCTATTATTAATTGCTCCGATTAGGGCCATTACTACCGTGAAACTCAGATAAGCTCAAGAACCAGGACGTATCTGAATTCCACAAGGCTTACTTATCAAATTCTCGATTTTTAGCATGTACATTCGTTATGTTTATTAGTTATTGGAGCATAATATTAGACATGTATTTTGGTATCATACGGAGTGAATAAAATATCAGCGGAAGTCTTTAAATAAAATCAATGAATCCACAACTCACAAGTCCCATAAGGATCCAAACATCCAGTAAATTAATTCCCAAAATAAAACAGAAAAAAGTAAAGGAGGAACCTTGAAAACCAGAAAAATAGTCCAATCATAATACATGTTATATGCGCAAGCAATCAAGGAACAGGTATGCTAATGTGATGCGATATCGCCCCGCTATGCAGTCTTGATCTCACACACTAGTACCACGGACAGTGGATGTACCTAAGCCTGAAAAATGGTGAATACAATAGGATGAGATTACAAGAATCTTAGTAGAGTCACAACATCATAAGATCTACATAAATCTTAAACACAAATCTCCTGAACAATATTAGATCATTCCTACACATCTACGGGTATCACGCAATTCAAAAATCAATCAAAGGGATAGGGTCAAAACTAAGGCTGAGGGTGGACTACAAACACTTTCAAAAATCAGAAGTACACAGGTAGGTAAAACTCATCAGATTGCTCTCGGCAATAAGAAAAAGAAAGGTCGTCTTCTTCCACCTGTGTTATCCAAGGCTTACTGCACAAAGAGTAAAAGGTTAGCACACAAGCTAATCAATAAGCCTATTCATCCTGCCACACAAGGACAAGACATCCCAAGCCACACAAGGATAAGGTTACGAATATCAATATCTTGTGGAACATATACCTGGTTTCTGAAGACAAGCACTTCGTCATCTCGTATTCTGAAATCACAAACTATGACATCAACACCATCAGAAACTTGCTTCTGAATTTCAATTAGTTTCGGATTCTCTAATTTCTGATTCCGAATTTTCTCAATCAAGGTAGGTGTGACTTCGATTCGTTCCAACAATGAACCAGCATAATCAGTGCCAAGATGCACACGATTAGTCCTCAAATCCAGCAATATAGGCATAGAGGTAAGGCAAGTTGGTAAGCAACAGGGCCGATCCTCTCGACGATGTCATACAGACCGATGTAACAAGGTGCTAGCTTACCTCACTACTGAAAACGAAGAACTCCTTTCCATACGGTGACCTTCAGAAACACTTTGTCACCTATCGAAAATTTCAGCTCCCTTCGTCGATTATCGACGTAGTTTTTCTACCAATTATGGGCTGTTTTTGCATTGTCAAATCAAGTTCAACTGCTCGGTTGCTTGATCAATCAATTCCGGATTGTCTAGGCATCTCTCGCCTACTTCATTCCAGCAAATGGGAGTTCTGCAACGTCTCCGATATAATGCTTCGTAAAGTTCCATACCGATGCTTACATGAAAATTATTATTATAAGCAAATTCTGCCAATGGCAGGCATCGATCCAAACTGGTTTGCTGGTCCAACACACTCGCACGTAACATGTCTTCGAGTGTCTGAATCGTCCTTTCTGATTGGCTATCGGTCTGGGGATGAAATGTTGTACTGAAATTCATTCTCGAACCCAACGCATTCTGAAATTTCTCCCAAAATCGTGAGGTGAAACGAGGGTCACGATCTGAAACGATGAAATTGGCACTCTATGCAATTGAACAATCTCGTCCAAGTAACGAACAACCAATTTCTCAGGTGTATCTGTCACAGGTATATGAAGGAAGTGTGCAGATTTCGTCAATTGATCCACAATCACCCAAATGGCATCGTATCCTTGCTGCGATCTAGGCAAGCCGGTCACAAAATCCATTGTGACATGCTCCCACTTCCATTCTGGAATCGGAAGTGACTGCAGTAGACCAGCGGGTCGTTGATGTTCGATCTTTACTTGTTAATATACAAGGCATCGGGAAACGAACTCAGCAATGTGGCATTTCATGTTTGGCCACCAATACTACTCCTTTAAATCTCGATACATTTTAGTGCTTCCGGGATGGATAGCGAACTTCGAACCATGCGCCTCTAATAGAATAAGGTTACAAATATCAACATCTTGTGGAACACATACCCGATTTTTGGAGACAAGCACTTTGTCATCTCGTATTCTGAAATCACGAACTTTAGCATCAACACCATCAGAAAGTGACTTCCGAATTTCAATCAGTTTCGGATCCTCTAATTGCTGATTCTGGATTTCCTCAATCAAGGTAGGCGTGACTTCGATTCGTGCCAGTAACGATCCAGAAAAATCAGTGCCAAGATGCACACGATTAGTTTTCAAATCCAGCAACATAGGCATGTAGTGGGTGCGCATGTAAGCCAACATCGATTGGGAAGGAGGATGAAACTTTCGGCTCAAGGCATCAGCAACAACATTTTCTTTTCCAGGATGATACTCGATGATGAAATCGTAGTCTTTAATCAACTCCACCCATCTTCGTTGTCTCATATTCAATTCTTTTTGCGTGAGGAGATACTTCAAGCTTTTGTGGTCGGTGAAGATTCGGCACATCTCGCCGTATAAGTAATATCGCCATATTTTCAACACAAACACCACGGCTGCAAGCTCCAAATCATGCGTAGGATAGTTGTTTTCGTGCGGTCATAACTGTTGGGAAGCATAACCAATAACTTTCCCGTCTTACATCAATACGAATCCAAGTACGGATTTCGATGCATCGCTGTAAACCACATACTCCTTTCGCAAATAGGTAAGGTAAGGATAGGTGCGGAAACTAACCGGTTTTTCAGTTCTTCAAAACTTCATTGGCATTTCTCGTTCCACACAAACGCCTCACCTTTGCGCGTTAGTTTTGTCAATGTGCGGCAAACAATGACAAATTCTCCACAAAGCGACGGTAGTATCCTGCTAAGCCAAGGAAACTACGAACTTCGAACACAGTTCGCAAGGGTTCCCAAACAACTACGGCTTCAATCTTCTTTGGATCAAATAACACACCTTGGGCCGAAACAATATGACCAAGGAAACCAACTTCACGTAACCAGAATTCCCATTTGGAGTACTTTACAAACAACTGCCGATCCTTCAAAATACTCAGGAAAATCTGCAAATGCTTAGCATGTTCCTCTTCCGATTTTGAATAAATTAGAATGTCGTCGATGAAGACTATCACAAATTTATCCAGGAACTCATGGAACACACGATTCATTAGGTCCATGAACACAGCTGGTGCATTGGTCAAACCGAATGGCATAACCAGAAATTCGTAGTGGCCGCATCGCGATCTGAACGTGATCTTCAGAATATCAGCATCACGAACTCGCAATTGATGGTATCCAGATCTGAGGTCCATCTTGGAGAACACGAATGCACCCTGGAATTGGTCGAACAAATCATCGATGCATGGTAAAGGGTACTTGTTCTTCATAGTCACACAATTCAACTGCTGATAGTCGATGCATAATCGTAACGAGCCATCTTTCTTTTTTACGAACAAAACAAGTGCTCCCCAAGGTGACACACTAGGTCAGATAAAACCGCAATCCAGAAAATCTTCCAATTGTGTTTTTAATTCTTTCATTTATGCAGGAGCCATATGATACAGAGGAATGGAAATCAGATTCGTACTCGGCACTAACTCAATGCCGAATTCTACTTCCCTTTCTGGTGGTAAACCAGCTATGTCTTCTGGAAATACTTCTGGAAATTCGCGAACCACTAGAACAGAATCTAGATCCGAGGACTCTTTAGAAATATCATGTACATGCACGAGGTACGCTATACATCCTTTTTTAATCATTTCCTTCGCATCCAGCCAAGAAATTATGTAAGTTGGAACAACTCGCCTATCACCTTCAAAGCAGTATTCGGCAAAAGTGAACCCCACATGTTTGGTGAAACACTCCATACGGGCTTGATATTTTGCCAGACAGTCCATGCCTAAGATTACATCCACTCTCGGATGTCTAATGGAATTAGATTCACTTCAAGTACATTCGGACCCATACGTACAGTACAGCCGATGAAGACTAGATCACAAATTAGTTGCTCTCCCAAAGGAGTCAAAACCGCAATAGGAGGAGTCAAGGGAGATAGAGGCCGATCCGTGTTAAGTGTTATTCTTAGACTTACAAATGACCTATTTGCTCCGAGATCTAATAATACTTTAGCATTTTGAGAAAAAACTGAAATACTACCTGTCACCACATCAGGACTAGCCTCGGCATCAATTAGGGTGAATAGCCTTGTTGGTCTTGGTTGCGCCTCTCTTGCAGATCTGTTGTTTGGTCATCTTGGTGTGTGTGTTTGCAGTTTGGTAGGGTTAGCATAGCCACCTCGGCCCGCACTAGGTGCGCCAGTGATACGTATTTACCTCTGGCATTCCCGCTGAATGTGTCGCATTTCGTCACAATTGTAACATCGACGTTGCTGAGAATTCCACGTAGATCCATTGGGATTTGAACTAGAAAAGCTCTTCTTGTTGTTACTTCCATTGCCATTAATTTTTTGAGGATAAGACCTTAAAGGATAGGGTCCCGTACGCCGATTAAATTTCGAATCTCGCCTGAAGGATCCGCCACTAGTGGCTGCGGATAGCCTCTTGGTTTGCACGATCTTTTCGGCATCAGTCGCCGCAATAATTAGTTCTTGCAAATTTTGTACCGATGTCGTACCAATGGTGGTTTTAAGTTCGGTACTCAGCCCATCCTGAAATCATCTCGCAAGCTGGTATGGTGAGTGATCCTCTTTAAGTGCAAATCGAGACGATTCCCTTTGTGCCTTTTCATATTCCAGCATTGATGGGTGCCCTATTCAAGCTTGTAGAAAGCTTGTAGAAATCTTGTAGAAAGCTTGTAGAAAGCTTGTCGCTGCTCGCTTTTATGGAATCTCGTATAGAATCTTTCGTCGAATTCATACCAAAATTCCTTCCATGTAGGCAGACGATCGCCAAATCGCAAGCTCACAGCTGTCCACCATGCGAGGGCTTCTCCCTCATGTAGGAAAGTGGCGATGGCAACCTTGTCATCATCCGAGATACGTAAGAACAAGGACACTCGGCATAAGGTGTCGATCCATTCACAAGTGGCAACGGCTCCAGCTGAACCATTGAAATCTTTACATCCCAATTGTCGAGCTTTTCCTTCAATAATTTTGTAATCATGACAGGAAGTCTCTCGGCTTCCTTAGGATGTGCCAGCTGTACAGGTTCAAGTGGAGGAATAGGTTCTTCCACGGGCGTGGGTGCAGGAGCATTCTGAAATTATGCCTCAACATGCTGCTGATTTGCAACAATTCCTTGCAATATGTTTAGGATTTGTGCCATCACATGATCAATGGCTGGTGTGCCTGGTGCCTCAGGTTGGTTTTTGGGCTCAGCTTGCCCTCCCTGCTCAGTTTGTGCATTCGGCTCCTCTAACTCAACAGGTTGCTGTTCGGCCTGAACCTCATACCTACCCCGTCGATCCCTTGTAGCGTTCAACCTTGCCATACTATACAAACATACGATTGTTACTTAACATATAACTAAATACGATACTAGGAGAAGAAGTGGTACCTTGTGAAGAGGCATACACCGGACGATACAGATATGCTGGAAAACAAAATACACTTGCACACAAATACTCACAAGTTTCAGAAATCATATGTACACATGCGATGCACACTCGACAATTACACCAACAGTCCCATAAGCATTAGGCAACAATACTATCATACAAACCATTCTTGGAAATCATTGCAACAAATTCTAAAGACAATGATAACAAGTCACATAGGGACACTCAGCATTATGGCAAAAAAACATATTTGCCAATGACAAGAAATACATTAAGATTTATCAGAACACATCAAGGCATACCAGACATAAGAACATTCATAAACACACAGCAAATCAGATTATCATTCTCATTATTTAAATCTTACAAATCAATCCCATTTTAGCATTAGTTTACTTTCGGTATTAGCTCCTAAGTGATTGAGTGTGTGCGCATGTTCTTACCTACTAACAAAAAATCAACAAACAAGTTAGCATATAACTAATTATATTCCTAAAACCATGCTCCGCTACCAAACTTGTAACGATCCCAAATCCTAACCTATTATTAATTGCTCTGATTAGGGCCATTACCGCCATGAAATTCAGACAAGCCCAAGAACCAGGACATACCTGAATTCCACAAGGCTTACTTATCAAATTCTCGATTTTTAGCATGTACATTCGTTATGTTCATTAGTTATTGGAGCATGATATTTGACATGTATTCTGGTATCATAAGGAGTGAATAAAATATCAGCAGAGGTCTTTAAATAAAATCAATGAATTCACAACTCACAAGTCCCATAAGGATCCAAACATCCAGTAAGTTAATTCCCAAAATAAAATGAAAACAAGTAAAGGAGGAACCTTAAAAGTCAGAAAAATAGTCCAATCATAATTCATGTTATATGCGTAAGCAATCAAGGAACAGGTACGCTAATTTGATGCGATATCGCCCCGCCGTGCAGCCTTGATCTCACACACTGGTACCACGAACAGTGGATGTACCTAAGCCTGAAAAATGGTGAATACGACAGGATGAGATTACAAGAATCTCAGTAGGGTCACAATATCATAAGTTCTACAGAAATCTTAAACACAAATCTCCCGAACAACATTAGATCATTCCTACACATCTATAGGTATTACGCATTTCAAAAATCAATCAAAGAGATACGGCCGAAACTAAGGCTGAGGGTGGACTGCAAACACTTCCGAAAATCATAAGTACACAGACAGGCAAAACTCATTAGATTACTCTCGGGAATAAGAAAAAGAAAGGTCATCCCCTTCCACCTGTGTTGTCCAAGGCTTACTGCACAAAGGGTAAAAGGGTAAAAGGGTAAAAGGTTAGCACACAAGCTAATCAGTAAGCCTATTCATTCTGCCACACAAGGACAAGACTTCCCAAGCCACACAAGGACAAAGGTATCCCAAACCACACAAGGATAAGGGCATCCTGCCACACAATAACAAGACTTCTAGCCACACAAAGACTAATCATCCAGCGCACGCATGCTAGGTTTTTCCACCCATACTAGTAAGAGCCTCCCCTCTCCCAAGTAGCATCAGCACTTACCCCGAATGGCCATCGGAACAGGATCCTGACACACAAACATGTACAAGCACAAGCACAATAACATAACAGGGTATCCTCAATCATGTCAGAACACAATCAACTTATTCAATTCACATATCATATGCAATTCGGGCACCCAAAACCTATCTCAAGGGTTCGGTATAGCCTATAGGATTCATATCTCAATCCGCAATTCTTGCACATGTCCTACAATCAATTCGCATGTAATAATAACAAGGGAATGCATCGAAAACAACAAACAAACAATAGGGATCTCTAGAGAAACCGATGAGGCATATATCCTACCTCTCTTGTCTCTGAACAAGAAGCTATTCATTTACCTTTATTTAATAATTCCGAACCACCTATAGTATTACCAGGCAAAGACAAAACCAAACTAAGCATGCATACGCAATAACCAATTGAATACCCTATTTCCTTACCAATTCCAGTCACCAAACCTATCAGAAACCAGTGGTCAGATGTCATAAGTGCCTCCCCTTTTGATGTGTGATGTGATAGCCAAGAACTTAAAAAGATTCAACCTGAATTACCACCCAATTTAACTATGTATATTTCGGCACTAAGCATAGGACACAAGATAGTTTGCGATTTTATGTTAACAAGGTGTAAGGGTTGCGATTTCATGCTAACAAAGAGGGATTAAGTGTTTATAACTTATACAATCAAAAGAAACAAGATCAGAATCCAATAGATTCATTAATTAATCAAGATAGGCAACAATAGTACAAGGGTAAAACATACTGGTTTCATGTATAGAAAAGATTCAAAGGATGATTTCATGATTTTATAACATGAATAGATGCCAAGCAATTATACGAGCAAGAGAAAAAAACAACATAAATCAATTGAAGACAGAATCACACAATCTTGAACCTTAATCCCGTCGAAATTCGACTTATCTTACGATAAAGAAAAACTAACCTCTTGATGAAAAACCAAATATGGCTGGAAAGAGGATGAAGAGATCTTTCCAACAAGCTATTATTCGCAAGAATCCGACAAAGGATGAGAGAGTTATACTATTTGAAGTTTAAGCAGATTTGGCAATTCTGCAAAAATTTGATTTATCTTTTAACAAAGAAAAAATTAACCTCTAAACAAAAAAAAAATATTTTTGAAAAGAAGATGAAGAGAGCTTTCCAATAAGCTATTATTCGAAAGAATCCTACAAAGGATGAGAGAGTTATGCTATTTTGAAGTTCAAGAAGATTTTGGCAATTTTGCCGAAATTCAATTTAACTTTTAACAAAGAAAAAACTAACTTTCAAATGAAAACCCAAAGATTATTGGAAATAATATGAAGAGAGCTTTTTAACAAGCTATTATTCGCAGGAATCCGATAAACGATGAGAGAGTTATGCTTGTTTGAAGTTTCAGCGGATTTCAACAGAAATTATGAGATTTAGGGCTTTTAGGTCTTACAAATTTTGTGTGTTTTCTATATAAGATTTTTGTGTAGCTGACTTCCTATTTATATAAGGTGGTTATGCGAATAAAATCCCTACCTTAAAGGCTTAATTAAAATAAGATAATTATAAGAATTAAATTTTGTAATCATTCCCCCTTTAAACTTAGTGTTTTTATATCCTAAGGTAATTATAAGCCAATAAAGAATCAATTTAAAGGGAATTAATACCATAAATAATTACTAGACATCCCTTACCAATTTCGGCCATCACACATCCTTTTCTTCAAGGGCAAAACGGTCTTTTTCACCTACATTGGCTTCTGGACTTCTAGGACTCAAAATTCAGGGTCTCACATTTGGTATGTGGAATTGGTAAGGAAATAGGGTATTTACTTGGTTATTGAGTATGCGTGCTTTGTTGGGTTTTGTCTTTGTCTTATGATGTTATAGGTGGTTCGAATCCCTTGAATAAAGGCAAAGGAATAGTTTCTTGTTTAGAGACAAGAGAGGTAGGATCTATGCCTCATCGGTTTCTCCAGATATCCTTGTTGTTGGTTGTTATTTTTGATATATGTCTTTGTACTGATGTATGCGCATATGTGAGGGAATGTATGCATGAGTTGTGGATTGATTTGAGGCTTACTTAGGCATTTTCGAACCCTTAAGATAGGTTATGTGTGCCTAATTTGCATGTGTTGTGTGTATTGAACATGCTGATTATGTTCTAACATGATTGAGGATACCCTGTTATGGTATTGTGCTTTGTACTTGCCTGTGTGTGCTTGTATGTGTTTGTATGTCAGGATCCTTTTTCGGTGGCTATTCTGAGTAAACGCTGATGCTCCTTTGGAGAGGAGAGGTTCTTATTGGTATGGGAGTTGTATGGGTGGAAATCCCCAGTTTGTGCACGTTGGATGCCTAGTCCTTGTGTGGCTAGACGCCTTGTCCTTGTGTGGCTAGACACATTCCTTGTGTAGCAAGATGCCCTTATCCTTGTGTGGCTTGGATGCATTGTCCTTGTGTGGCAAGATGAATAGGCTTGCTGATTAGCTTAAGTGCTAACCTTTATCCTTTGAGCAGTGAAGCGTCGGACAACATATGTGGAAGGGGATGGACTTTTCCTATTGCCAAGATGATTGATGAGTTGTACCTACCTGTGTACTTATGTTTTTCGGAAGTGTTTGTAGTCCACCCTCAGCCTTAGTTTCGGCCCTAACCCTTTGATTAATTCTTGAATTGTATGATATCCCTTAAATGTGTAGCGATAATCTGATGTTATTTGGGAGATATTTGTTTAAGATTTCTGTAAATCTTATGATGCTATGACTCGACTGAGATTCTTGTAATCTCATCTTATTGTTTTAACAATTTTTCAGACTTAGATGCATTCGCTGTTCGTAGTACCAATGTGTGAGATCAAGGCTTCACGGCAGGACAATATTGAATCATATTTGCATTCCTGTTTCCTTGGTTGCTTGTGCATATAACATGAACAATGATTTGACTATTTTCTGGTTTTCAAGTTCCTCCTTTGCTTGTTGTTTCCGAATTATGTTGGAGGTTTTCTTGTTGGATATTTGGATCCCTATGGGACTTGTGTGTTGTGGATTCATTGATTAAATTTAAAGACTTCCGCTGATGTTTTTATTCACTCCGTATGATACCATAATTCTTGTCCAATAATATCATGCTCCAAACTTTAAAATCTTAAAGGAATTAATATACTAAAATTGGAACTAGATGGATAAGCCTTGTGGGATTCAAATAGGTCCTGGTTTGGGATTCTTCGGGTTTCATGACAGTAAAGGTCCCATTAAGAGCAATTTGGAATATGGGATTTGGGTCCTTACAGATTTGGTAGTGGAGCATGGTTTAGGAATATGATTTGTTATATGCTAACTTGTTTGTTGATTTTGTGTTTATAGGTAGGTACATGCGCACACACCCACTCACCTAGGGGTAATACTGAAAGTAATCTAATGCTAAAAACCTAGTTTGAAAATTTTAAATGTTATGCTTGAATACTTGATTTATTGTGTATTTATGCATGATTTGATGTGTTTGGCTGTGTTTTGTTGTGTACTTTGCTATGTTATTTTGTCATTGCCGAGTGTATATGTGTATGTTTACTGCCTATTGATGTGTGCTGCCAAGTGCTGCCAAGTGTTCCTATATGGTTACCGAGTATGTATGATTGACTTGTATGTATCTTAAGTATGTTTCTGTGTGTTGGTTTCCGAGATTGATTTATGTGAATCCATGCTTGCCGAGTTTTCTAATAATTATTGCTGAGTGTTGCTAAGTGTTGCCGAGTGTACTTATATATGGTTCCAAATGTCTTAGTGATTGTTACCTAGTGCATATGTGTGTGTTGATGTGATTGTCGAGTGTGCATTGCATGCATGCATGTGTTTTCCGAAACTAGTATAATTGTGTGCATGTGCATTTTGTTTTCCAGCATATGCATATCGTCCGATGCATGCCTCTCCACTAGGTACCACTTTTTTTCATAGTCTCGTATTTGGGTTATGTGTTGAGTGACACCGTGTGCTTGTATAGTATGGTAAGGTTGAACGCTACAAGGGATCGACGAGGTAGGTATGGGATTCAGGCCAAACAATAACCTGTTGAGTAAGAAGAGCCGAATGCACAGATTGAGCAGGGAGGGCTAGCTGAGCCTGAAAACCAACTTGAGGTACCAGCCATCGATCTAGTGATGGAACAAATTATGAATGTGTTACAAAGAATTGCTGCAAATCAACAACGTATGGAGGCGCAATTTCAGAATGCTTCTGCACCCTTGCCCATGGAAGAACCTATTCCTCCACTTGAACCTGTGCAGCCAGCGTATCCTAAGGAAGCCGAGAGACTTCCAGTCGTTATTACAAAGTTGCTGAAGGAAGCATGCTAGCTGGGATGTAAAGATTTCAGTGGTTCAGCCGGAGCCGCAGCAGCTCGTGAATGGATAGACACTTTATGCCAAGTGTCGTATCACTGATGATGACAAGGTTTCCATCGCTACTTTCCTACTTGAGGGAGAAGTCCTCGCATGGTGGACATCTGTGAGCTTGCGATTCGGCGATCATTTGCCTACTTGAGAGGAATTTCGGTATGAGTTCGATGAGAGTTCTATACGAGATTCCATAAAAGCGAGCAGCGACAAGCTTTCTACAAGCTTAAATAGGGAATCCACTCGGTGCCAGAATATAAGGAGGCATTAAGCGAGTTGTCATGATTTGCACCTGAGGAGATCATTCACTGTATCAGCTTGCGAGATGATTTCAGGATGGGCTGAGTAACAAACTTAAAACAATCGTTGGTACGACACCGGTGCAGAATTTGCAGGAACTAATCATTGCCGTGACTGAAGCCGAGAAAATTGTGCAAAGTAAGAAGTCGTCCGCAGCAAGTGGTGGCGGATCCTTCAGGCGAGACTTGAAGTTCAATCGGCATACGAGACCATATCCTTTGAGGTCCCATCCTCCTAAAAGCAATGGCAATGGAGGTAACAACAAGAAGAACATTTCTGGTCCGAATTCCAATGGATCTACATGGAATTCTCAGCAATGTCGATGTTACAATTGTGGCAAGATGGTGCATATTTAGAGGGAATACCCGAAACCAAGGCGTATCACAGGCGCACCTAGTGCGAGCCGAGTTGGGTATGCCAACCCCACCAAACCACCAGCATGCGCACTAGGGGGACCACCCAACGGATCCGCATGTGAGGCGCCCAAAACCAACGAGGCTATTCACCTTGATTAATGTCGAGGCTAGTCCTGATGTGGTGACAGGTACTATTTCAGTCTTTTTTCAAAATTCTAAAGTATTGTTAAATCCCGGAGCAAACAAGTCATTTATAAGTCCAAGGATAGCACACAAGCACGGATTGGCCTCTATCTCCCTTGTCTCCTCCTATTGCGGTTCTGACTCCTTTGGGAGAACAACTGATTTGTGATCTAGTCTACATTGGTTGTGTTGTACGTATGGGTACGAATATACTTAAGGTGGATCTGATCCCATTGGACATTTGAGAGCTGGATGTGATCTTAAGCATGGACTGTTTGGTGAAATATCAAGCCCATATGAAATGTTTCACCAAGCGAGTGTGGTTCACTTTTCCTAATGGTGCCAAGTACTACTTTGAAGGTGATAGGCGAGTTGTTCCAACTTGCATGATTTCCTAGGTTGATGAGAAACGATTGATCAGCAAAGGATATACAGCGTACCTCGCACATGTACATGAGGTTTCTAAAGAGTCCTCAGATTTGGATTTTGTTCCAGTGGTACTTGAATTTTCGGATGTATTTCCAGAAGATATAGCCGGTTTTCCACCAGCAAGGGAAGTGGAATTCAGAATTGAATTAGTGCCTAGTACGAATCCAATTTCCATTCCTCCATATCATATGGCTCCTGCAGAAATGAAGGAACTAAAAACACAACCAAAAGATTTGTTGGATCGTGGTTTCATCCGACCCAGTCACCTTGGGGAGCACCTGTCTTGTTCGTGAAGAAGAAAGATGGTTTTCTGTGATTGTGCATTGACTATCGGCAACTGAATCGTGTGACTGTAAAGAACAAGTACCCTTTGCCGCGAATCGACAACTTGTTCGACCAGCTCCAAGGTGTAGCCGTATTCTCCAAGATTGATCTCAGATCTGGATACCATCAATTAAGGGTTTGTGATGTTGATATTCCAAAAACCATATTCTGAACACGATACGACCACTATAAATTTCTGGTTATGCCATTCAGTTTGACCAATGCACTAGCCGTGTTCATAGACCTGATGAATCGTGTGTTTCGTGAGTTCCTGGATAAATTCGTGATAGTCTTCATCGATGACATTGTGATTTATTCAAAAATCAAAAAAGGAGCATGCTAAGCACTTGCGGATTGTGCTGAATATTTTGAGGGATCGACGGTTGTTCGCAAAGTACTCCAAATGCAAATTCTGGTTACGCAAAGTTGGTTTCCTTGGCCATGTTGTTTCCTCCATGGTGTGTTAGTTGATCCGAAGAAGATTGAAGTCATAGTTGCTTGGGAATCCTCGCGAACTATGTTTGAAGTTTGTAGTTTCCTTGGCTTGGTTGGATATTATCGTCGTTTTATGGAATATTTTTCATCACTTGTCGGACCATTGACGAAGTTTACATACAAAGAAGAACCGTTCATATGGACCGAGAAGTGCCAGTGAAGTTTCGAAGAACTGAAAAACTGGTTAGTTTCCACACCTATCCTTACCTTACCTATTAATGGAAAGGAGTATGTGGATTACAGCGATGCGTCGAAATCCAGACTTGGATGCGTATTAATGCAAGATGGGAAAGTCCTTGCATATGCTTCCCGGCAGTTGTGACCTCACAAAAGCAATTATCGTACGCATGATTTGGAGCTTGCAGCCGTGGTATTTGTGTTGAAAATATGGCGCCACTATTTGTACGGCAAGACGTGTTGAATCTTTACCGACCACAAAAGCTTGAAATACCTCCTTACGCAGAAAGAATTGAACATGAGACAACGAAGATCGGTGCAGCTAATTAAGGACTATGATCTGATCATCGAATATCATCCTGGAAAAGCGAATGTAGTTGCTGATGCCTTAAGCCGAAAATTTCATCCTCCTTCCCCATCAGTTTTGGCTTACATGCGCGCCCAATACATGCCTATGTTGCTGGATTTGAAAGCTACATGTTTGCATCTTGGCACTGATTTTTCTGGTTCATTGTTGGCGCAAATCGAAGTCACGCCTACCTTGATTGAGGAGATCCAAAATTATCAATTAGAGGATCTGAAACTAGTTGAAATTCGGAAGCAATTATCTGATGGTGTTGATGCCATAGTTTGTGATTTCAGAGTACGAGATGATGGAGTTCTTGTCTTCAAAAACCGGGTATGTGTTACACAAGATGTTAATATTTGTAATCTTATTTTTTCATATGCACATAGTTCGAACTTCACTATCCATCTTGGTAGCACAAAGATGTACTAAGACTTAAAGGAACCATATTGGTGGCTGAATATGAAGCATCACATTGCTGAGTTCATTGCCTGATGCCTCGTATGTCAACAAGTAAAGATCGAGCATTAAAGACCTGCTGGTTTACTACAGTCACTTCCGATTCCAGAATGCAAGTGGGAGCATGTCAAGATGGATTTTGTGACCAGTTTGCCTAGATCATAGCGAGGATGCGATGCCATTTGGATGATTGTTGATTGATTGACAAAATTTGCACATTTCCTTCCTGTATGTGTGATAGATACACCTGAGAAATTGGCTTTTTGTTACCTGGATGAGATTGTTCGATGGCATGGAGTGCCAGTTTCCATTGTTTCAGATCGTGACCCTCATTTCACATCACGATTTTGGGAGAAATTCTAGATTGCACTGGGTTCGAGATTAAATTTCAGTACAGCGTTTCATACCTAGATCGATGGTAAATCAGAGAGGACGATTTAGACACTCGAAGACATGGTACGTGCGAGTGTACTGGACTAGCATACTGGTTGGGATCAATTCCTACCATTGGCGGAATTTGCTTACAATAGTAGCTTTCATTTAAGCATCGGTATGGCACCTTATGAAGCACTATATGGGAGACGTTGCAGAACACCCATTTGCTGGAATGAAGTGGGCGAGAGATGCCTAGACAATCCGGAATTGATTGATCAAGCAACGGAGCAATTGAACTTGATTCAACAACGGCTAAAGACAGCGCAAGATCGGCAGAAAAAATACGTTGATAATCAACGAAGGGAGCTGGAATTTGCGGTAGGTGACAAAGTATTTTTCGTTTTCAGAAGTAAGGTAAGCTAGCACCTTGGTACATTGGTCCATATGATATTATCGAAAGGATTGGCTCTGTTGCATACTGACTTGCCTTACCTTCAAAACGTGTTTCACATATCGATGTTGAGAAAGTATGTGTGAGACCCTGCTCATGTGCTCGAAGAGCCACCAGTCAAGGTGTTGAAGACCTATCTTATCACGTATAGCCAATTGTCATACTAGATCGATCAGTTCATCAGTTTCGCAGTTGAAACGTGCATATGGTACGAGTTGTTTGGCGTAATGGCCAAATCGAGGAACAACCTTGGGAGATTAAGGAATCTATGTGTGAAAAATTTCCTTACCTGTTTGTTTAGGTACTTGTGCTGAAATTTCGAGGACAAAATTCTTTTAAGCAGGGGAGGGATGTGAGATCCCGAATTTTGAGTCCTAGAGGTCTAGAAGCCAATGTAGGTGAAATAACCGTTTTGCACCTGAAGAAATGGATGTGTGATGGCCGAAAATGGTACTCAATGTCTACTAATTATTTCTGGTTTTATTTCCCTTTATTTGGTTCCTTATTGGTTGATAATTACCTTAGGAGATAAAATCCCTAAAATTAAGGGAGGATAATTACAGAATTTAATTATGATAATTATGTTATTTTAATCTAGCATTTAAAGTAGAGAAATTAATCTCATAAACATCCTATATAAAGAGGAAGCCGACCACACATAAATCTTACACAAAATTCGTCAAACCTCGAACCATACACCTCCCTATTGCTGCCAAAATTCCTTCAACTTCAAATTATCATAACTCTCTCATTCTTTGTTGGATTTTTGCAAATAATAGCTTATTGGAAAGCTCTTTCCATCCTATATCTAGCTATTTAGATCTAGTCATTAGGAGGTTAGTTCTTCTCTGTCAAAATTCAACTCATAATTCGGCAGGTTTGGTGCCAAACTTGTGTGATTCTTCCCTCAATTGATTTATGTTATTATTCCTCTTGTTTGAATGATTGTTTGACATCCATTGATGTTATAAAATCATGAATCCATCCTTTGAAGCTTCCTTATACATGAAATTGGTATGTCCTACCCTTGCCCTATTGTTGTCAATCTTGATCAATTGATTAACCTATTGGTTTTTGATCTGGCTCCTTTTGATTTTATGTGTTATAAACAACTAATCCTTCTTTTTTAACATAAAATCGCAACCCCTATACCTTGTTAACATGAAATCGCAACTTTCCCTATTGTCTTATTCTTAGTGCCGAAAATTGTATGTTGATTGGGATGGTAATTCAGGTTGTTTCTTGTTAAGTTCTTGGCAACCACATCACACATCCAAAGGGTAGGCACCTGCGACATCTAATCACTAGTTTCTGATAGGTTTGGTGAGTGGAATTGGTAATAAAATATGGTATTTACTTGGTTATTGAGTATGCATGCTTAGTTGGGTTTTGTCTTTGCCTTATGATGTTGTAGATGGTTCGGATCCCTTGAATAAAGGAAAAGGAATAGCTTCTTGTTCAGAGACAAGAGAGGTAGGATCTATGCCTCATCGGTTTCTCCAGATATCCTTGTTGTTAGTTGTTGTTTTCGATGTATGTCTTTGTATTGATATATGCACATATGTGAGGGAATGTATGCATGAGTTGCGAATTGATTTGAGGCTTACTTAGGCATTTTCGAACCCTTGAGATAGTTATATGTGCCTAATTTTCATGTGTTGTGTGTATTGAATGTGCTGATTGTGTTCTGACACAATTGAGGATACCCTGTTATGGTATTGTGCTTTTTACTTGCCTGTATGTACTTGTACTTGTTTGTGTGTCAGGATTCTTTTGTGGTGGCCATTCGGGGTCAGCGTTGATGCTCCTTGGGAGAGGAGAGGTTCTTACTGGAATGGGAGTCATATGGGTGGCAATCCCTAGCTTGCGTGCGCTTGATGCCTAGTCCTTTTGTGGCTAGACGCCTTGTCCTTGTGTGGCAAGATACCTTTATCCTTGTGTGGTTTGGATGCCCTTATCCTTGTGCGGTTTGGATGGCCTTGTCCTTGTGTGGCTTGGATGCCTTGTCCTTGTGTGGCAAGATGAATAGACTTGCTGATTAGTTTGTGTGGTAACTTTTATCCTTTGTGCAGTGAAGCCTTGGACAACACAAGTGGAAGGGGATGGCCTTTTCCTAATGTTGAGATGATTGATGAGTTTTACTTGCCTGTGTACTTCTAATTTTCGGAAGTGTTTGTACTTCTGATATAAACTGAAATTGAAAATTCACTATTGATAAACTGAGGCTTCATAAGGGAGTCAAGACTGGCTACAGGTTAGGACCAGAACTAATTGTTTTAGCCAGATATAATCTAACAAACACACAACTGAAACTAAACAGAATGCTAGAAAAAGTTCAGGATAAAACTGTTTATGTTAGACTACAGGCAGTCTTGACAACATATATACTCAAAATTGGATCTCGCAGGATCCCCTAATAAATTCTAAATTAAAGTTTTGTTTACCAAGAACAGGAAAATCATAAAAGCAACGACACTATAAAGTAGGTGTCGGAGAGAAAATCTTGCTGGAAGCTTCAGAAGAGGAAAGCAAGTCTTTTATGGTTGCAATCGCTACTCAATATGCAGGCATGGCCCACTCGTCTTCAAGTCCAAAATTCTCAAAGGTCCTGATCTTCTCCCGATTTCAGTGCCTTATCCTATAAAATCTGCAAATGTCTTGTGATCACAATTTAGATTAATTAACAGAATAATTACAATATTTAAACCAATTTATGTACGAAATTTATTCATAAATATCGTATAAGATCTACATACTAAATACACTATTATGTTGTGGGACTGTCAACAAGACATATTGATGTGTGTGTATCATAGACAGCCATGTTCGAAGTTATGATCTTCAACAAATAAATAAAATAATAATAAGAAATAAAATAATACAAAAGAAATAGATTGAAAATAGTAAAAAAAAATTGACAAGATAATTGATTTTATTAAAAATAGAAAATAAATAAAATAATCATAAATTAATAATAAATTTTATTACAAATAAATATAGTGTACAATTATAGTATAATATAGCAAAGATATCATTCTTTATTACTAGTACTTCCATTATTGGGATCAATAAGAAAATCATTTATATCTAGGTGCGTTATATCCACAAGACCACTAACAAAATCAGTAAAATCATTTTGGACAAAATTTTCTTTTTATTTTTGTCTTTGGATTTTAGAGGTTCTTAGTAAAGATTGGCAAAATGCTTTGGCGCATGACATGTATGATGCCAATGATCTTGCATCCCACAACGATGGTAATTAGCATTCAATATCTTTTTCTTAATGTCACTTATTATCTTTCCAGGTCTTTCCTTATCCTCGTCTATAGCTTCCACCACGACCTCAACCACGGCATGACCCCAACCATTATTATGAGTATGCATCATATGCATTTTGGGAAGTGAAGCCGCACAGTCAGACGAGACTCATCATTTCTCATTAATAATTCATTATTTTCTTCAACCACAAGAAGACACAAAATCAGCTATGACTATTTTGTGAAACCTTTCTCAAGGTAATGTTGTTACAACAACACATTTGATGTATGGAATGTGAAGAATGTTTTCTCTAGCATATTAGCATCTTTGTTATCTTCTCCACATAGTTTTAACTGAGAGCTAATTTTAAATAATATTGAATTATAATCACTCACATAATTAAAATCTTATAAATGGAGATGAATCCAATCATATCGAGCTTTCAGAAGTATCACCTTTTTTTGGTGATCATACCTTTCTTTCAAACTATTCCAAAGCTTTGAAGGATCTTTGATTATAAGATATTCAGATTTCAATTCTTCGTGGAGGTGTATCATATAAACGGTAGGATTTTCCCTTTTCTGGTTTCAATTATTGAGTTGTATTTGTTGTTCATCCAGTTTGCTTGATTCAGGTGGTTCAAGTTCGCATGACAAGGGAAAATGACTCGCAATTGATTCATCTGCCCAAGTGGGAGTCTATGCCTCATCGGTTTGATTGACACTTATTTACGTTTTTGTTATGATTGATCTGTGTGGTTTTGAATTGAGGCATATACCTGTATTATTGTATGAATTTCGTGGCAGGATTCATTGCTTATGCATTATTATCCTGTTCAATGATCATGTTTTGGTTGTATGCGAGATTAGAGTGGATCGTGGTTCTATTCAAGGGTTCGTTGGTATTTGTTTCTCTTTTTTCCGAGAGTTGTATGAGCATCGGTTAGAGAGGAATCAAGAGAAAACCAAGTGAGACCTGTCTGACCAATCAGACTTAGAAGTCCGACATGTCGGGGTAAGTTTTATGGTCGGTCTATTTGTGTGGTCTGACCGGTCGGACCAAAATGTTTGACCGGTCCCTTCTTTTTTTGACACTCTTGTCCATTTTTAACCAATTTGTTTCCTAAGTGTACCCAACTGCTTCTTGAGTTCCTTCCCTGTGAAATTTGGACCCTGTGAATATTTAGGATGTCCAGTAAGATGGTTTTCTTGTTCGGTAAGTAAGTATGATGTCCGATAAGCAAGCTTTTAGGTGAGTTCAAATTTGGTAAATTCAGTTATACTTAGGTATGCTTGAGTATGTTGTGATGCATTGCACGTTTTACTATTTTTATAGATGTATTATTTAGTACCACTATTTTATTTAAAGTATACTAGTGTCATACACGTTTTATACTTCTAAGTATGGTATTCTATAGAGAGTAACGTTCGCTTGGCCAATGTGAGGTGAGTATATAGATGCTCAGTGTTAAGAGAGAGTTACTTACCTATTTGGGAGTCATATAGTTGTTGCTTTGTATTGCCTGACATTTGTTTTTCAGGCTTACGAGTTTTGAGTATTGAGATAGGTATGATCGTATTTCTTATGATTTTTCTACCTAGTCTCGGATAACACTAGTAGTAGGGGCTATGTATATATGTATTTCTAAAAATTAAACAAACACTGCCAATTGGCTTCCAATTTCCCTTTTGCAAGGGTTACTCGTGAAGTATTTTCTATATCCATCCTGATAGGTTTTCGTTGAGCACTTGTAACCCCTGCTTAGTTGTGTTATATGCATGTTATGGTTGTATTGTGTTGCATCAGATTCAAATATTTTAAAGTAACTGTTTTATAAATTATTTTGTATATGCCTCTGTTATCCGTAGGACTTATGATACTGTGACTTATAATGAAATTCTTATAATCTCACTTGTTGTTGTTTTCCCTTTGCCAGGAAAGTTCGTGATCCATAGACATTGCTTGAGGTGTGAATCTCTGGACAACTTAGTTGGACTATCGCATCTGTATCACAGTACATTTACATGATTTTTCTAGTACTTTCATTTGAGACTTAATTTTGATGCTTGAACTTTATTTTCAGATGCATAACATGTTATTGGATATCATTTACATTGTGGGCCTGAGGCCCAGTATTGAGATTTTGGGCTTGTGTGTTATGGACCAGTTTTTCATGTTGGGAATATTGGACATGCTCCCTTTGCTTTAAAAATTACTTATATCTTACTTGGGAAACATGTTTGAAAAATCGTAAAGTCTTATGAGGCTCAAATTAGTTCATGTGTTGGACTAGTCTGGATTTCACGATAGTGAAGACTTAATTTTTAGGTTTGAGTGTTTACATTAGCTCTAGATAAAGTGTAAGTCACGCATTATACTTTTAGGAATTATAATGTCCTTAAGAGACAGTAGTATGAGAACATGATATTTCAATAGACAGGAATAACTTATAATTACTATGGAATCCAAGACTAAGAGAATAAGGGAGCTTTATTTTTTCCTTAACTTGAACAAGAGTACACAATTTTCTTATTTCCTCAATTGATTTTCTTTAGGAGATTTTGTGGTGAAAATCTTGATTTTTATTTTAAAGAGAAAATAAATAGAAAATAAGAAGAGGATGAGATAAAAACAAATACATAGGAAAAAGAGAGAGTAATCTTATTGAGATAATTTGATATATTACATAGCATTACATAGCATCTGCCATATCCTTTCAAAATACTTTTTGAATATACCCATTGAATCTTTTTAAAGATTCGATGAATATTCATTATATCTATAAAAACAGGAAAATTAATAAAAAATATTAAATTAAAATTCATTTAATAATATTATATAAATTATAAATCGTATTTTTTAAAAAATCGCTTTAATTTTAATGCCGGATGCTAGAGCATCAAGCACGGTTAAAAAATTTCGATAGTAATCTTTTAGAAATTTTCGTATGCAGTTATATCTGAACGCATCCGAAGGGAAATGTGGCTACGAGGGATAGATTCCTTTAGATAATAAGATATTCATTGATCCGGGTCTGCATTTTTAGGAGTGCTGGCAAACATGTGCAAAATCTCTCTAATGTTCATTGTTTTGTTTGTAACCTTTTCAACCATTCTTTCTCTCTCTCCCTCTTTTATTTCCATAGTAATTTCCCTTTGCTTACCTTGCCTTCCTCACCTCGTTGGTGTCGCCCGAAATCAGATATTTATCTCGAAAACAAAACCAAATCCAAACTCAAATCTCCTCCCTCCTGTACCGCAATATACTTCTACAGTGGTCGTTATCATCTCTAATCCTCTACCTCTCCCACTATCACGTGAGACTCGTCCCTTTTCGCACCCTATGCCCATGAGGACACTACTGGTATTTTTTTAAAAAAATCTCAGCTGAAATCCCGATTAAATTCTGAGAGCAAGCTGATTTAATAGCCCGGGGGGTCAAAATTATAAAAAAAAATAAATAAAATTGAGGAGAGTATGCTCATTATACCCACACCCGACATGAAATACTAACAGGAAGACATTACCTGTTCTCTCGTAAAATTTCCAATGCAAACGGAAGAGAGCTAGAATGTAACATATCAACAATCGGCGGATCATAAAAAGATTATACCCATAACCAGAGAATCAGCCTACCATAGCGTCGTAAGCCAACCTGATATTTGTTTTCCTTGCTGAGTCATTAACATTTTTTTACACAATCCTGTAAACAAGTAAATCAACAAATCATTGATCGGAAGGGGATCCTGATTTTAGCAGCAAACCTATACAGAACGAGCTCACAAGACGAATACCAAGTACCCCAAATTGTTCTGTACACCGACCGAGTTGTCAAAATCCTCAGACACGGTTGCGTGCCGTTCTAAACTTTCCAGTTCCATGAGCCAAATCAGAACAAACAACGCCGAGCCGAAGGGGGTTACCTGCATGGTGTTTCAGTTTTCAGTGCTTTCCAAGAAAGCTAAATTTAACGGGTCACGTGCCACTGGCATCATCTTCAAGGTCACTGAAAGAGATGTCCTCTACATTACACATTGGCGTGATGGCTTTGTAGCCAATTAAATCTGAATCTTCTTCGTCTGGCCAGTCGTCGTCATCATCTTCAAAATTGAGGATTGCTATTTTAGATGAGGGATCAGTTGGTAGATCCTTCTCCTCAGATTTTACCACTGGCTTCTCTTCAGAAACGACCTTGCCAAAGAACTGCGTTTCTGTTTCAACAACTACAGGCTTTTCAATATCATAATCTTCTGCTGTACATGGGTCCTGTTCAAAATGAGAAGTACGAGGCGAGTCAAAATCCTCAGGTGATATTGTTGTGCTGTCAATTAGATGCACGCTTCTTCCGCACCAGTCAGATTCTGGCTTCGATTGCTTTTGTAGCTCCTGCATCCACATTGCTCTGGCTTCCATGACCTGCAAGCAGTAGGTTGTGCCTTGAATAAAACAGTACCATGCAGGTGTTAATCATCTCTAGTGCATTATGAAAACATTGCCCCATTTTAAAAAATCATGAAATGGCATGGTAATATTTAACCACGTCATTGCTAGCAGACCAAGGGATAAAGAGGAACACATTGCTAAGGCGTAGACCAATGAGCGATGATGAGGTGCAGCCCATTATCAAAAGATTAGCATGGCATCTTTAGACCACATGCATTGACGGACAGCGAAAGTTAGTACAAGAGAATAAATAACTGTAACAAAAACAGAATCCTCGTTACTTGGGTCCTATGCTTTTCATTACTATAATATATGCTTTTCATCCTCAAAAGATTAGATGACTTTACTTTTCAAAATTTCAATTCATGATAATTTATTACAATAAAAAATTCCAAGCATATATATATTCTAGAATTTTGATCTCGGATTGAAACACTTGTGCTGAGATTTGGCTTTCTACCTTAATTGGGATTGAGACAAGAAATGTACACAAACAAACATCAGGCAAGTTAAAACGCAACAGCTATACTGGGATTAGTATGACTTCGGGATCGGATACTGAAAGGGAAGATGAAGTTTCAAAATCTATTATAGGGAAGCTGACCTAGCTTGAATGTCAGATTTAATAGATCAAGCACTTTCCTAATCTCCGTCAATCAAAATTAACGACCCAAAACATGAAGATGGAAAACTCATTTCCATAAAAATCAACATTTTCAGAAAAATCGGCCAAGTACAAAGTGGTTACTTGGCGCCACATGAACCAAGGAACTTTACCCTATTGGACCAACCAAATACAATGAATGAATAATATACCTGAGCAGTGGACAATATTTCAGCATCATGTTTGTTCAGCCTGGAGTGCAGAAGAACAAAGTAAACTTTCCAAAAGTAACTCTCGGCCATATGGCAATGGCAAAGTTCAGTTCTGAGTGCAGCTAGTCTAGGAGCCAATCGTTCAATGACGAAAGCATGTTCTCTTTGAGCATCAGACATCTCAAAATCTAAAGAGAATGAAACAAAGAAGGGAATTATTAATAAACATGATAGAGTGGCATAGAGAAAGCAACAAAGAGTATTTAGTTCGCACAGCTCATTTTGTAGTATGGCATAATAGAACAAATTTAAAGACTTAAATATATGTTCCATTGTAAGATCACAAGATAAATTTTAATTCAAAACAACTATTTCTAGCTTTTCGCCATCTATAAACAGTAATGCCAAAAAAGATAGGCAGAAACACTTCAAACTTCAACAAGCGCACAACTATACAAGCAGACTATTTTCCAGCCCCGATCAAACATCATACAATGTACAACTCCCGGCAAGACAAGACATCTACCTATTGGCTTCTTCCTCGTGGAGTAAATGTAGGGGAAAATACCAGAATCAGATTATAAAAACTGCATAGAGCATTTTCCCTAGCCTTAAGGCTTCGTGATATGATATCTTCGGTTAGGATTGAGGGAAGCTGTAGATGATAGGAGAGTGGGGGATGGAATAGGGATTTTGTCACATTGACAACTGCAGAGAGCAAACCTAACGCGGATAACCATTTTGCCATCGGAGCAGTCAATCAAAAAATAAGAAAGCCAATTTTATCAAATCGATTGCCAATTATCCTTAACGGGGAAATAGTTGCCACTGGACGAATGAACCTACATTGCAAGCATAAAAACAAACGAGTATCCATTCTCATGTCGTGATTCCAACTTTAAACAACAGCCATCAGCACCTAATACAGGTAACAATATAACTAAACAAGCACGCAACATTTAAGCTAGAGATGAAATGAAACTCACCATCCAGATCCTCTTCTTCATCGAGCGGAAAATCTAGCCAAGTTTCTGGATGCAATGCGATATTGCTGGCAAACGCCAACGTCTCGTCTGTCACCCCAACAGCCTCTTCTCCATCCCACTCTTCGCACTCTTCATCGTCCTGTTCGTCTAGCTCCTCTCTCTCATCCTCTTCACCCACTTCCACCTCCCGATCTTCCTCCGATCCAAGCGAGCGATAATTAGACGCCATCATCGAAATCCCGGTCCTCAACTTTCCCCCGATCTCCGGAAAACCACCCGTAATCTCCTCCGATTCAGTCGGTTCTCCTTCGTCGCCCGACGACTGATCCAAGTACGAAACGGACGCGCCCGGAGGAGGAGCGAGAAATGACGCGGCTCCCCAGAGTTGCCGTGCTAGCGACTCTTTCAGATCCGCAAAGTCCTCTTTAACGCCTCTTCCGTGCGCTTCTTCTCCTTCTCTGACTCCTTCCTCCTCTTTCTGCTGTTTTTGCTGGTGATGGATTGGCTCCGCGTCTCCTTCCTTTTTGCGATTCACAGGTGCCACGTCGTTTTCTACAGTATGGTTGGCGCGATCGTCATCGTCGTTGTCTTCAAGTCTAAGAGAGTTGGCGATGGATTGAGCGAGCCATGCCATTGCCTTTGGTGGCTTTTTTAGGAGGGAAGGGCCGAGAAAGGGATTGACCTTTTCTGGACTAGTTCGTCGGGTACGTTTTGCGTTTCTGCTCATGTTCGTCTCAATGTGAATGGACGAATCGGGGCGTTCCGCGATTTGAACTATTAGCCAATCAAATGCAACCACGTTGAAGTTTACGGAAGCAAAAGCTATTATTCTATAAATAAATTTAACTAATCCATGTTTGCAAAAACCGTATCCTTCTAATACACAAAATTAGTATAACTATAATTCGTAGGTGAATTAGTCTGGATCTTTTTCTCGTTTTGTTAAATTAATAAATCAATTAAAATATATAAAAAATATCCTTTCTCCTCCAGGAATTAATTATAATTAATAATTAATAATTAATATAATACAAAAACTAATCAGAAATTAACATAGATTGATTTAGTGGATAATTACCAAAATCTTTTAAGCATTTAATTAAAATTTCAGTCATAAGAATATAAATAGAATTTATTATATTAATAAAATATTCATGATGTACAAACAGTAATCTTATCATGACAAATAAATAATTCATTATTATAATAATTACAAACACATCTCGAACTATTTTAAAAAGTAAAATTTTATTTAAAAATAATTAATAATGTATAATTGACCAATATAAATGAAACATATATAATTAATAGAATATTTTTATCATATTAATAAAAAGCTTATGTCTATAAAGAAGAACTTGTCAAAAAGATAAATATGACCCATAGTAACTGTTAATAAAATTAATTATAAAATATTTTAGAAGTAAATCCTAAAGTTTCAGATTAAAATACTTTTTTATAATTAAAAAAATAAATTATAAGATACTCACGCACACGGGCTGGAAAAGGTCAACGGATTCATTTTGTCTCTGAAAATTGGGAAAATGATCGTGGAACAAACGGTAATGGTTTCCAAGTATGTAGCAATTGGGCTGGCCATTAACCCAATGGAAACTTGGGCATCGGATCATTTTACATTTTGTTTTCATATACTAAAAAATGATATATAAATTTTTAAGATTTTAATTCCACGACTATTTTTAACTTTCTAGTTTTGTAGACTTTCCTATAATTATAGGGGTGATTATAGAAAAGACATAGAATGAGCCCTGCGTGATGTTTTGTAGATCATAAATTGTTTAGCTTTGCAGAATCCCCTTCAAGGAAAGGTTAGACAGTGACTCACAGTGCTCATCCTTCTCCCACCCAAGAACATAGAAATCCGACTCCACCGAGGAATTATTTGGAAAGAGTGTGAACAAGACTCCACCAGTGAATGACCGAAGTATCATGAACCGACCTTTTGCGATATCCCAGTTCTTCTCGAATGAGGAGTCCTTGAGTTGGTCAAATGCAATTTGCAATGCAGATTCGGTCTGGTAAGCTTTAAACAACTGAATTTGGTTCAAAAATTTGGTTCAAAGAGTTTGCGAAGCGGTCATGGTATCTTTGTAGCAAGGGCGGGAAATCTCTTTCCCGAAATTTAGCTAAGAATACTGGCATCACAGAAGGGAACTCCTCCTCAATTAGCTTGTTTTCAAAATCACACAAAAGTATAAATTCAGCTAATTCCATCGAGAGTCAGCTTTCACTGCAACATAAATATCGTTTGGAAGTGAATTCACGAGCTCATGGATCAATAACTCTTGGTATTCCAGAAATCCTATAACAAATTCACCAGAAATTGTCCAGCTTCCTACTGTAAAATTGTCCAGTAGGTTTGCAATCTCTTCTGGGGTGAGTGGCCCTTCTGCTTCTATTATCTGTTTGAGAGTTCCGATGAGACGACGAATCTCTGTTTCCTGCTCTGTCATTATAAGGTTGTGACTACAGCAAAGTTAGAGAGATATCAATGTCATCAAATAATCCATAAACAGTGGTGACTATATGCCAATACCATTCTGACGGTTTGACCTGGTGAGTCTGAAGTGAACAAAAAATGCCTCCAACTGTTCGTAGTGTTGAAGTTGCCAGTGAGTGCAGATACCCGTGGCAAGCCACCGTGTAGTCAACTTCGGGCACTTGTTTTCTCCCATCTCCCGTATGAGAGTATCCTGTTTACGCAAACTGTTAGCGATTTTGTTGATGATCGCCATAAATTATCAATCAAACAATGCATTCAAATGTGCTTTGGGCACCAGATCAATCTGGTGCAATATGCACCAACATCTATGCTCTGGGAACAACACATCTTTTTCCAGCTTCGTGACAACACCACCAGTTTGTCCAGTTATTACATTGGCGCCATCAGAGGCAATCCCGATTAACTTTGTTCTCCAAGCGTATTGTGTCAGAATGTGAAAATTTCAACCAATTTGGTCCGAAAAACTTATTCGAGGAATAACGATGTTAGCAAGCCTAATCTCACAAATCGAAATCATTAAGAGAATTTATGAATGAATTAATATATTTTTAACAAGAAATATAAATTTTTAGAATTTATTTTAATTGACGATTTATGATTGAAAGACCATAAATGAAGTCTATTGACGATATTTAAGATTGTATAAATTTTTGAAAAAAAATTCGGAAATATATTTGGTATTATTATGATTTTTTTAAGATAAAAAAGAAGATATTTAATTTTTATTAAATTACATATTTATAAAAAAATAATTTTATAGCACTGATGGATAGTACTATTGTAAAGAGTTTGTAGAAATTTTTGGTGTATTTTTTAAAGGTTTATACAATTTATTATGGATTTTATGTTGTTTTTGTATTAAAAAATATTTATTATTAATTATGTAATATAATATTAATATTTTAATACAAATAAAGACAAGATGAGATGTCGTTTTGACCAATCCATCCACCATGTCATTTTGATTGAACAATTTTATGTGCGTGTTTTGGTTGAGACGACGTCGTTTCGGGGAAGGCCCAAAACGATGTCTTTTCATCGGGGACCAGTTCCCTCCCGTTCTTGGTGAGTATACAGGATAAAACCTTGTTTTTCCAGATACCTATTTCAGTTTGTGTGGAGTCATGAAAAATACATATCGAGATTCCTCTTCTCCTCACGAGTGTACCCCTGGGCGACTTGAGAGATTTTCAGACTTTTATGGCCGGAATCATGTGAGTTTCACCCGGAAACACTTAAATATATTTTTCCTAGTAGGCTTGATGTAATTGATGAAAATCTCTGATATTTGGATGAGTTATGGTTGGGATTGGATTGTCTTTACATTGGTGTTAGTTAGATGAAGGATTAATGCATGAATCGGGGAAGTGGAAAACTAGAAATTAGGGTTTTGCAGGTTGGGGATCTGTCGGTGGGAGCTTGAAGAAGACCTCGGATGACATGTCATCTAAGATCCCTCCAAATGACAGGTCATCTAGTTGTTGAACCAGACGATGTGTCTTTTGCATGGGTAGGCGATGTGTCGTTCAGACCCAAACATAGGCTCAGACGAAGCATGACACGTGTAAGACCCCAATTCCTAACTATTATTAATTGCTCTGATTAAGGTCATTACCGTCGTGAAACCCAAATAAGTCTAAATGACACCTAAGACCTACTTGAATCCCACCAGGCTTATCATGACCTACCGATTTTTAGCTTGTTAGTTTTATTGCTTATCAACAATTGGAGCATGACATTGGACACATGTATCATACGGAGTAAATAAAACATCAGCGGAAGTCTTAAATTAAATCTTTGGGTTCATAACACACAAGTCCCATAGGGATCCACATAACCAGCAAGAAATTCTTCATCAAGGTTCGGAAATAGCAAGTAAAGAAGAGTGCTTAAAATAAACCAGAAAGTTTCCCAATCATTCATGTTATATGCGCAAGTAACAAGTTTGCAAATGTGATGCGATATCGCCCCGCCGTGCAGCCTTGATCTCACACCCTGGTACCACGAACAGTGAATGTACCTAAGCCTGAAAAATGATAAAAACAACGGTTTGAGATTACAAGAATCTTAGTAGGGTCACAGCATCATAAGATCTACAGAATCCCTAAACACAAATCTCTCAATTCACATAAGATCATTCCTAAACAATTAAAGGGGATCACGCAATTCAAAAACCAATCAAAAGAGGTTAGGGCCGAATCTATGGCTGAGGGAGGACTGCAAACACTTCCGAAAGTTCAGAAGTACACAGGTAGGTGAAACACATCACATTGCCCTCGACAATGAAGAAGAAAGGCCATCCCCTTCCACCTGTGTTGTCCAAAACTTACTGCACAAAGGGTAGATGGTTAACACGCAAAAACTAATCAGTAAGTCTTTCTTCTTGTCCTCGCAAGGACAAGTCGACTAGTCCTACACGGACAAGTCTTCCCTAGTCACATACCTACTAGGGCATCCCAGGTCACATACCTACCAGGGCTTCCTGCCACACAAGGACAGGGTTCCGGCCACACAAGGACCAGACCTCCAGCGAGCTCTTGCTGGGATTTGCCGCCCATACAACTCCCATACCAGTAAGAACCTCTCCTCTCCCTAGGAGCATCAGCACTTACCCCGAATGGCCACCGGAACAGGATCCTGACACACAGACACGTACAAGCACACACAGGCAAGTACAAAGCATAATACCACAATAGGGTATCCTCAATCATGTCAGAACACAATCAACTTATCCAATTCACATAACCATTGCATCCCAGGGCACTCAATTCCTAACTCAGGGGTTTGATATAGCCTAGGAGATTCATATCTCATTCCGCATTTCATATTCTCACCCTATAATCCAATCGCAAGCAATACAACAAGGGCAGGTAACAAAAACATCAAGAAAAGAGTAGGGGTCTCTGGAGAAACCGATGAGGTGTAGATCCTACCTCTTTTATCTCTGAACAAGAAGCTACTCCTTTTCCTTTATTAAGTAAATCCAAACCACCTAAATTATCACCAGGCAAAGACAAAAACAAACTAAGCATGCATATTCAATAGTCAATTGAATACCCTATTTCCTTACCAATACCACTCACCAAACCTATCAGAAAACCAGTGATAGACGTTGCAGGTGCCTCACCCTTGGATGTGTGATGTGATATCCAGGAACTTAACAAGATTCAACCTGAATTTACCATTCCAATTAACTATGTAAATCTTGTCGCTAAAAGTAGGGCATATAACAATTTCGTCTTAAACTTAAACGAGTAAATATTTACATCCAAACTTCTATTTATATATGGTTGAAAAGAGGATGAAAATATCTTTCCAAAGAGCTATTATTTGTAAGGATCTGGCAAACGATTAGAAAGTTATACTATTTTGAAATTCAAGAAGATTTGGCAAAAATCTAATTCCGCCGCCGATTTTCAAATTAACTTTAGACAAAGAAATACTAACCTCTTGACAAAAAGCAAAAACGTTTTGGAAAGAGGATGAAGATAGCTTTCCAACAAGCTATTATTCGCAGAGATCCGATGAACGATGAGTGAATTATGCTTGTTTGAAGTTTCTGCGAATTATGGCGGCTATAGGGAGGTATAGGGTTTTAGGGTCATACGAATTTGTAAGTTTTCTATGAATTATTTTTGTGGGGTTGGCTTCCTATTTATAATGAATGGCTATAGAATTATGATTACTACTTTTAATCACTTTATCATAATAAGATAATCTACTAGATAATTAAACTCTAAATTATCTTTCTTTTTTTTAGGGTCTTTAATCTCTAAAGCAATTATCCCTCTATAAGGACAATCTCTAAGGAAATTATCCATCTATAAGAACTTAGATCAAAGGGAATTTAAAACAAAGTTAACTACTAAACAATCTTACCAATATCGGCCATCACATATCCTTTCCTTCATGGGAAAAAATCTTCTTTTTACCTGCACTGGCTTCTGGACTTCTAGGACTCAAAATTCGGGGTCTTACATCCTCCTCTCCTTATAAGAATTTCATCCTCGAAATTTTTAATATAAGTACCTAATCAAACAAGTAAGGAAATTTTACATGCATAGACTCCTTAGTCTCCCAAGACTGCTCCTCAATTTGGTCATTACGCCAAACAACTCGTACCATAGGCACGCTTCGACTACGAAGCTGTCGAACTAACCGATCTAGTATGGCAACTAGCTGTACGGGATAGAATAGGTCTTCAGCAACTTCAACTGGCGATTCTTTAAGCACATGGGCAGGATCTCACATATACTTTTTAAGCATTGAAACGTGAAATACGTTGTGAATTCTTTCCATATTTGGAGGTAGTGCAAGTCGGTATGCAACAAGGTCGATTCTTTCAACAATGTCATATGGACCAATGTAGCAAGGTGTTAGTTTACCTCGCTGCTGAAAAGAAAGGACTCATTTCCATGGGGCGACTTTCAAAAACACTTTGTCTCCTACCACAAATTCCAGCTCCCTTCGTCGATTGTTGGAGTAACTTTTCTGCCGATCCTAGGCTGCTTTTAACCTTTTTCGAATCAAGCTTAATTGCTCTGTTGCTTGGTCAATTAATTCCGGATTGTCTAGGTGTCTCTCGCCTACTTCATTCCAGCAAATGGGGGTTCTGCAGCGTCTCCCATATAGTGCTTCATAGGGTGCCATACCGATGTTTACATGAAAACTATTGTTGTAAGAAAATTCTGCCAATGGTAAGCTTCGATCCCAGCCGGTTTGCTGATCCAATACACTCGCACGTAGCATGTCTTCAAGTGTCTGAATCGTCCTTTCTGATTGACCATCGGTCTGGGGATGAAATGCTGTACTGAAATTCAATCTCGAACCCAGTGCATTCTGGAATTTCTCCCAAAATCGTGAAGTGAAATGAGGGTCACGATCTGAAACTATAGAAACTAGTACTCCATGCAAACGAACAATCTCGTCCAAGTAACGAACTGCCAATTTTTCTGGTGTATCTGTTACACGTATAGGAAGAAAGTGTGCAGATTTCGTCAGTCGATCCACGATCACCCAAATGGCATTGTATCCTCGCTGCGATCTAGACAAACCGGTCACAAAATTCATTGTGACGTGCTCCCACTTCCATTTTGGAATCGGAAGTGACTGAAGTAGACCAGCGGGTCTTTGATGTTCGATCTTTACTTGTTGACATACGAGGCATCGGGCAACGAATTCAACAATATGACGTTTCATATTTGGCCACCAATACTGCCCCTTCAAATCTCTGTACATCTTAGTGCTTCCAGGATGAATAGCGAACTTCGAACTATGCTCCTCTGATAGAATAAGGTTACGAATATCAACATTTTGTGGAACATATACCCGATTTCTGAAGACTAGTACTTCGTCATCTCGTATTCTGAAATCACAAACTATGGCATCAACACCATCAACAAGTTGCTTCCGAATTTCAGTAAATTTTGGATCCTCTAATTGTTGATTCTGGATTTCTTCAATTAAGGTAGGTGCGACTTCAATTCGTGCCAACAACAAACCAGAGAAATCGGTGCCAAGATGCACATGATTAGTTTTGAACTCTAGCATCATCGGTAGGTAATAGGTGCGTATGTAGGCCAAAATTGTTGGGGAAGGAGGATGAACCTTTCTGCTCAGGGCATCAGCAACAACATTCGCCTTTCCAGGATGATATTCGATGATTAAATCATAGTCTTTAATCAGCTCCACCCATCTTCGTTGTCTCATATTCAATTATTTTTGTGTAAGGAGGTACTTCAGGCTTTTGTGATCAGTGAAGATTCGACAGGTCTCGCCGTATAAATAATGTCGTCATATTTTAAGGAAAATACCACGGCTGCAAGTTCCAGGTCATGTGTAGGGTAGTTCATCTCGTGCGGTCACAATTGCCTTAAAGCGTAGGCAATGACTTTCCCATCTTGCATCAATACACATCCAAGTCCAGACTTTGACGCGTCACTGTAAACCACATACTCCTTTCCGCAAATAGGTGAGGTAAGGATAGGTGCAGAAACTAACCGATTCTTTAGCTCGTCGAAACTTTGCTGGCATTTCTCGTTCCATACGAACGGCTCACCCTTGCGTGTCAGTTTTGTCAATGGTCCGACAAGTGATGAAAAATTTTCCACAAAGCGACGGTAGTATCCTGCTAAGCCTAGGAAACTACGAACTTCAAACACACTTCGCGGAGGTTCCCAAGCAATCACGGCTTCAATCTTCTTTGGATCAACAAACACACCTTGGGCGGAAACAATATGGCCAAGGAAACTAACCTCACGTAACCAGAATTCGCATTTTGAGTAATTTGCGAACAACCGTCTATCCTTCAAGATTTTAAGCATAATCCGCAAGTGCATAGCATGATCCTCTTCCGATATTGAGTAAATCAGAATGTCGTCGATGAAGACTATCACAAATTTATCCAGGAGTTCGTGGAACACACGATTCATCAAGTTCATAAACACAGCTGGTGCATTGGTCAAGCCGAATGGCATGACCGAATGGCATTGGTCTTCGGAATATCAGCATCACGAACTCGCAATTGATGGTATCCAGATCTGAGATGAATCTTGGAGAACACGGCTGCACCTTGGAGTTGGTCAAACAAATCGTCGATGCGTGGCAAGGGGTATTTATTTTTCACGGTCACACGGTTCAGCTGCCGATAATCAATGCACAATCGTAGCGAACCATCTTTCTTTTTCACGAACAGAATAGGTGCTCCCCAGGGTGACACACTAGGTCGAATAAAACCACGATCCAACAAATCTTCCAATTGCGTCTTTAGTTCCTTCATTTCTGCAGGAGCCATACAATACGGGGGAATGGAAATCAGATTCGTACCTGACATTAGCTCAATGCCAAATTCCACTTTCCTTGCTGGTGGTAGTCCGGCTATGTCTCGGAAAATACTTCTGGAAATTTGCAAACCACATGAACATAATCCAGATCTGAGGATTCTTTAAAAATATCATGTACAATGCAAGGTACGCTGTACATCTTTTTTTGATTAATCGCTTCGCCTTAAGCCAAGAAATCATGCAAGTTGGCACCACTCGCCTATCGCCTTCAAAACAGTATTCGGTACCATCAGAAAAAGTGAACCACACCCGCTTGGTGAAACAATCCACACGGGCTTGATATTTTGCCAGACAATGCATGCCTAAAATCACATCCAGCTCCCTGATGTCTAATGGAATTAGATTCACTTCAACTACATTTAATCTCATACGTATTGCACAGCCGATGTAGACCAGATCACAAATCAGTTGTTCTCCCAAAGGAGTTAGAACCGCAATATGAGGAGTCAAGGGAGATAGAGGATGATCCGTGCTAAGTGCTATCCTTGGACTCACAAACGATCTATTTGCTCCTGGATCAAATAATACTTTAACGTTTCGAGAAAAGACTGAAATAGTACCTGTCACCACATCAGGACTAGCCTCGGCATCAGTCAAAGTAAAGAGCCTTGTTGGTCTTGGTTGCGCCTCACTTGTGGATTTGTTGGGTGGTTCTTCTGGTGCGGGTGTTGGTGGTCTGGCGGGGTTGGCATTCCCACCTCGGCCTGCGTTTGGTACACCTGTGATTCGCCTTGGTTTTGGGCATTCCCTCTGAACATGTCCCATCTCGCCACAGTTGTAACATCGCCGTTGCTATGAACTCCACGAAGATCCATTGGAATTTGAACCAGAAAAGTTCTTCCGGTTGATATTTCCATTGCCATTAATTTTCGGAGGATAGGACCTTAAAGGATAGGGTCCCCTTCGCCGATTGAACCTTGAATCTCGCCCATAGGATCCGCCACTAGTGGCTGCGGATGACTTCTTGGTTTGCATGATCTTTTCAGCCTCAGTTGCGGCAACAATTAGTTCTTGTAAATTTTGCACCGGTGTCGTACCGATGATGGTTTTGAGCTCGGTACTCAACCCATCCTGAAATCGTCTCGCAAGCTAAGACGGTGTACAATCTTCTTCAGGTGCAAATCGGGACAACTCTCTTAACACTTTTTCATATTCCAGCATCGAACGGGTGTCTTGTTCAAGTTTGCAAAAAGCTTGTCGCTGCTCGCTTTTATGGAATCTCGTATAGAATCTCTCATCGAATTCGTACCGGAATTCTTCCCACGTTGGAAAACGATCGCCGAATCGCAAGCTAACAGATGTCCACCATGCAAGGGCTTCTCCTTTAAGTAAGAATGTAGCAATGGCAACCTTGTCATCATCCGAGATATGCAGGAACAAGGATACTCGACATAAGGTGTCCATCCACTCACGAGCGGCTGCGGCTCCAGCTGAACCACCGAAATCTTTACATCTAAGTTGTCGAGCTTCCTTCAGCAATTTTGTAATCATGACGGGAAGTCTCTCTGTCTCCTTATGATGCACCGGCTGCACAGGTTCAAGTGAAGGAATAGGTTCTGGTGCAGGCACAGAAGCTTTCTGAAATTGCGCCTCCATTCGCTACTGGTTTGCAGCAATCCCTTGTAACACATTTAAGATTTGTGCCATAATAGGGTCAATGCCTGGTGCGGCTGGTGTCTCAGGTTGGTTTTCAGACTCAGCTTGCCCTTTTTGCTCATTTTGTGCATTTGGCTCATCTTGCTCAACAGGTTGCTGTTCAGTCTGAATCTCAAACCTACCCCGTTGGTCCCTTTGTTTCCTCGAACGTGCCATACTACACAAATACACCTTTACTACTCAACATATACTAAATACAATACTAGTAAAAGGAGTGGTACCTGGTGGAGAGGCATGCACTGGACGATACGCATATGCTGAAAAACAATATACAAATTTTCGGAAATCACATGCACACATGCAAAGGTATTCTTGGAAATTCCATCAACACTCATAGAAATCATTATCAAACATCAAGCAAACATAGACTCACACATCATCACTCACATGCATATTCATTCGGTAATGACAAGAAACATAGCTAATCATCTACTCAAGCATATTAAGGCATACTAAAGATGAACAATCATCACATCTGCTATTATTATTCCCATCATTTAAATCCCATGTTATCCCTAGTTTCCTTTCGGTTTTAGCCCCTAAGTGAGTGAGTGTGTGCCCATGTTCTTACCTGCAATCACCAAAATCAACAAATAAGTTAGCATATAAAAAATTATATTCCCTAAACCATGCTCCGCTACCAAACTTATAAGACCCCAATTCCTAACAATTATTAATTGCTCCGATTAAGGTCATTACCGCTGTGAAACCCAAATAAGCCTAAAAGACACCTAAGACCTACTTGAATCCCACCAGGCTTATCATGAACTACCGATTTTTAGCTTGTTAGTTTTATTGCTTATCAACAATTGGAGCATGACATTGGACACATATTCTGGTATTATACGGAGTAAGTAAAACATCAACGGAAGTCTTAAATTAAATCTTTGGGTTCATAACACACAAGTCCCATAGGGATCCACATAACCAGCAAGAAATTCTTCATCAAGGTTTGGAAATAGCAAGTAAAGAAGAGTGCTCAAAATAAACTAGAAAGTTGCCCAATCATTCATGTTATATGCGCAAGTAACAAGTATGCAAATGTGATGCGATATCGCCTCGCCGTGCAGCCTTGATCTCACACCCTGGTACCACGAACAGTGAATGTACCTAAGCCTGAAAAATGATAAAAACAACGGTTTGAGATTACAAGAATCTCAGTAGGGTCACAGCATCATAAGATCTACAGAATCCCTAATCACAAATCTCCCAATTCACATAAGATCATTCCTAAACAATTAAAGGGGATCACGCAATTCAAAAACCAATCAAAAGAGGTTAGGGCCGAATCTATGGCTGAGGGAGGACTGCAAACACTTCCGAAAGGTCAGAAGTACACAGGCAGGTGAAACACATCACATTGCCCTCGTCAATGAAGAAAAAAGGCCATCTCCTTCCACCTGTGTTGTCTAAAACTTACTGCACAAAGGGTAGATGGTTAACACGCAAACTAATCAGTAAGTTTTTCTTCTTTTCCTCGCAAGGACAAGTCGACTAGTCCCACACGGACAAGTCTTCCCTAGTCACATACCTACTAGGGCATCACAGGTCACATACCTACCAGGGCTTCCTGCCACACAAGGACAGGGTTCCGACCACACAAGGACCAGACCTCTAGCGAGCTCTTGCTGGGATTTGCCGCCCATACAACTCTCATACCAGTAAGAACCTCTCCTCTCCCTAGGAGCATCAGCGCTTACCCCGAATGGCCACCGGAACAGGATCCTGACACACAGACACGTACAAGCACACACAGGCAAGTACAAAGCATAATACCAGAACAGGGTATCCTCAATCATGTCAAAACACAATCAACTTATCCAATTCACATAACCATTGCATCCCAGGGAACTCAATTCCTAACTCAGGGGTTTGATATAGCCTAGAAGATTCATATCTCATTCCGCATTTCATATTCTCACCCTATAATCCAATCGCAAGCAATACAACAAGGGCAGGTAACAAAAATATCAAGAAAAGAGCAGGGGTCTCTGGAGAACCTATGAGGCGTAGATTCTACCTCTCTTGTCTCTGAATAAGAAGCTACTCCTTTTCCTTTATTAAGTAAATCCAAACCACCTAAATTATCACCAGGCAAAGACAAAAACAAACTAAGCATGCATATTCAATAGTCAATTGAATACCCTATTTCCTTACCAATACCACTCACCAAACCTATCAGAAAACCAGTGATCAGATGTTGCAGGTGCCTCCCCCTTGGATGTGTGATGTGATAGCCAGGAACTTAACAAGATTCAACCTGAATTTACCATTCCAATTAACTATGTAAATCTTGTCGCTAAAAGTAGGGCATAAGACGATTTTGTCTTAACCTTAAACGAGTAAATATTTACATCCAAGCTGTGATTTATATATTTTTGGAATGAGTATGAAAATATCTTTTCAACGAGCTATTATTTATAAGGATCTGACAAACGATTAGAAAATTATACTATTTTGAAGTTCAAGAAGATTTATCAAAAACCTAATTCTGCCGCCGATTTTCAAATTAACTTTAGACAAAGAAATACTAACCTCCTGACAAAAAAAAAACTTTTTGGAAAGAGGATGAAGAGAGCTTTCCAACAAGTGATTATTTGCGGAGATCCGACGAACGATGAGTGAGTTATACTAGTTTGAAGTTTCTGCGAATTATGGCGGCTATAGGGAGGTATAGGGTTTTAGGCTCATATGAATTTGTAAGTTTTCTATGAATGATTTTTGTGGGGTTGGCTTCCTATTTATAATGAATGGATATAGAATTATGATTACTACTTTTAATCACTTTATCATAATAAGATAATCTACCAGATAATTAAACTCTAAATTATCGTTCCTATTTTTAGGGTCTTTAATCTCTAAGGCAATTATCCCTCTATAAGGACAATCTCTAACGCAATTATCCATCTATAAGAACTTATATCAAAGGGAATTTAAAACAATGTTAACTACTAAACAATCTTAGCAATTTCGGCCATCACACATCCTTTCCTTCAGGGGCAAAAATCGTCTTTTCACCTGCACTGGCTTCTGGACTTCTAGGACTCAAAATTCGGGGTCTTACAACACGTCCTAATTGGGACATGTGGCAGCCTTGGGCAGGTTCGAGGCTAGGCTTGAGTGTAGGTGTGGCAGCATCTGTAGCTGCCATGTGGTGCTTTTTGATTGGCTGAAATTGAGAAAAAATCTGAAAAAATTTCAGAAAATACTATATTTAATTTGGAGTCTAGTGGTATCAAATTTACATGATTTGGACTTGGCTTAGTAGGTTAATTAAATAAAAAAGATTCAAAAAGTTAAAAAAAATAAAAAAATCAACCGGTTGGGTTTCGGGTTGATTATCGGGTGGGAACATGTCGGGTTCAAAGATATAGATGTGTGATTTTATGTGATATTATTTGATTGAGTGTGAATTACTAAGAATCCAGAAATATTGTGTGTAGGTGGATACATAACCAACCTTGGGAAACTGTACCACTGCCAACTCTACACATCTTAGCCATATTACCAACCCTATTATACTTAAAGGATATTCTAGGCTCTCCACCTATGAACCAAGAACGAGTAGGTCTAAAGAAAGGAACAAAAGAGGTACTATTGGAACCCTATAATCCGGACCTCTGAAAGAATGGTCTACTCCTCTGAGGACCACCTGAAAAGTGCAGGTCTCTTCCCTAGGGAAGGAATAGGTTGAGCTATGGCCTTAGCCCTTGTACTCTAAGCTTGTAAGACATCTTCTGCTCTCTAGACTAAATGTAGAATAGTGGCTAAATCCATATATGTGGTGACACTCATATGCCCTCGAATAGAAAATGAGAGACCCTCCTCAAATCTCTACAAGTGCTCCTCATCCTTCATACTCAACTTCGGCACAAACTTTGCAAGCTCTCTGAACTCGGCCTCATACTTAGCAACAGACTTAGTCCTTTACTTCTGATCATAGAACTCACGACGTTTTCTGTCCTTATATACCATGGTGAAGAAATGAGCCATGAATTCTTTCACAATAGTCTCCCACTTTACTGTCTCTACATACCTAGACTTTATATAGTCTTCCACCATCACTCTCCAGCAGTTTGACAGTCACTCTCATCTTGTCCTCCTTAGAAAGATCCAAATCATCTGTGGCATTGGATACTTGATCCAACCACTCCTTAGCCTCAACTGGATCAATCTTCTTATTAGTGAATGCAGTGCAACCTAACCGTCTCATACTCTTAAGCATCTTTAGCATGCCCCTACCAATAACTGCCTGTGTTGGTGCAGCAGTATGGATTACCTCTACCACTAGCTAAACAGGTATCTCTTTCTGAGCTCTCATGTCCTGCCAAGCTATGAACACCGCTCTAATAAACTCTAGAGGAGGGATATCTGCCTTAACCTTGGGCTTAGCTAGTTGCTGGGCTCTTGGGCATTTATCAACTCTATCCTAATGGACTGGTGCAGCACCTCTCTCAGTCACACTAGACACCTCCTTTACTACCCTACCAATACCTTTACCTCCTCCATGTCCTCTACCCCTAGCTCCATGCGGCAGCATATCCAATCACTATAATAAAACTATAATACAACCACAAAAAAAAAATACACATCAATACTTTAGACAGTACATATATATGATCAGAATTTATAGATTTGATTGTACAACCGAACAATAATAAAAATATTTTAGTGAAGTCTGAAAACAATTCTCAAAATATTTTGTTCAAATTCCATTTTACATAAAAAATATTTTAATTTAAAGAAAATATGGTGCTCTGTTACCATTTTAGAGATGTCACGCCTCATACCCTACTCTAGGGATAAACATCCCTGTCACAAAACTCTAAGAATAACAATTACTATGTTATCCTCAAAATCTCATAAGGTTTTGAAAATTAAACCATTAAATACACAATGAAAACAAAAAAATATAGAGTAATCTCAGAATCATAAACAAGATTTTTTAAAAAAAAAAATTACAATATGGGTTCATAAGCAAGGACTAAACCAATAATCACACAATTCATGTATAACAAAATTTCACTTATAATAGTTTTATATATCCCATATAGTATATCAAAAAAAAGTCTTGCATCATCCTTCACAAGTAACAAAAACCAACCATATATCCAACCCATCACAATATCTCAAAACAAGTCTATATAATCCACAATATCCAAAGCACTAGAAAACTATATATCAATAGGATATAAATAAAAAAAGGAACAAGAATTTTTAAAAATACATGTTTGGTTTCCTGGTATACAAATCAAATCAAAAGTCTGATCAAACCTATCAGTGGTTGGCTAGATCAGATGCTAAATCACGTGAGGAAGATGGCTGAGAACTTGAGCTTGCAACATAGTTTGGACGACACTAAACAACTTTAGTTAAATATCCAGGTGACTGATTTTATGGATTAAAATAACAAAGTCATAAATATAAACAAAATATTATATCATAAAATAGAAAATAGAAATTTAAATTTAAACTCAGAAGCAATCTAAAAAACGAACATATATATATAAAGTAAATCTCAAAATCATATCAAAGCCAATATTTAATCACAAGCAGTGGTGAATCACAAGCATAAAGTCCTTTTATAACAACAAAGCTAGAAAGTCGGCTAATAAAACATCTATTCTACTCCTGATCAGGGGATAGTCTTGGCCTACTTGTGTATATTTATTGCTATTTTTTAAAATATAGTTCACACTAATGTTGCCGAAAGCTATATCAACACACATACACTCAATGTTGATTAACATGTCAACTTTCGTTGACCCTACTCAATGACATTACCTCCCCCTCTTTCAGGGTGCCAAAGAGTCATACACAAGACCTGTCGGTCCTAATCAGGTATTACTCAACAGTGCACTGTCTACTCATATCTCACAAGAAATAGATTAGAAAAATTAAATCAAACATCATACTGGAATAAGAATCTTGAAAGAAAAAACTTATAAAATACTATGTTTTAAAACTCATGCATCCCTGTGTATGTTAAAAACCTGCATCCCTGTGAAAAATCATATCAAGCCAAAAATAAGATTTCCAACCAAGTCATAGTGATTTGTAAATATAAACTAGTCAAAATATCAAATAATATTTATCATTATTTTTTAAAAAAAAAATTACAAGTCTCAAACATGCATATTTAAAATCAAATGGCAAAATGTGAGGTCTCCACTTACCTCCAAATAGTCAAGCAAAAATAGAATCTAATACAACAAGCAAAACTCTGTGGATCCACAATGTCCACATCATGCTTATGCAAGTCATGAGCCTGCATAAGACATGTCAAGCATAAAATCACTATATTTGTCATCCAAATGACACAAAAGATTGTTTAAGTACGCTAAGGTACTATCACATGCAATATAAGACAATAATTAATTGGGTCTCAAGTTACATGTTTATTTTGATAGTATTGCTTAGAATGTTATTATTTATCATTTTATGTGAAAATATGTTTTATTAAAAACTCTTTATAAGCTTATAATTTATAAACTGTGCATCAAATCAAGAAACGGATGACACCATTATGTTCAGAATGTCGAAAATACTTAGTGGGAAAATTTTGATTTTTTCGAAAAATGGGCGGCGTGTGATGGTCTGGCGGCGGCAAATGGTGGCATGTGGTCGAAGGACGGCGGCGACAAACCTAGCAAACCCACTTGCACAAAAATCAACGATTGTTAACATGTTATATGCCAAATGAAAGCTATGCACAATAGAAACTCAACCATGTTATTCGTGTTTCAATAGCTCACTAGAATTGGCCGAAAATTTTAATTTTCCAGTGAACAAAATTGCACCATTTTCAAACTTCTACAACTTGTTTTGCGGCTCGAATCTCAACCAAACCTATACCAAAAGATTGCTACGAAGGAGGGAAAAAACACGACCAATGACAAGACAAACGGTGGCTGGAGGAGGAAATTTATTCCTCACGGGGAGAGAGAGAGAGAAGAATGTGGGGAGAGAGAAAAAAATGCGGAGGAAAAAGAAGGAAAAAAGAGGGAAGGTTTTTTCATTAAACTCTAAGGCCAAAACAACTTCGTTCCACTAAACCTTATTTTTTTAAAATAATTGACACCGAAACAGTGTTGTTTAGTATGTAAATATATTAAAATATTATTTATTAATTTATTAATTATTGAATTAACTATGAAAAATATTTATAAATTTCAGAAATTCATAATAAATAGATTACTAGTCCAACAATTATGAAATATACATAAAAAATTCAGAAAAGTGAGATCTTTCAAATGATTGAAGAATTATATTTTTCTAATCAATGAATATTTAATTAAAAGTAAGATACCATTCGGGATAATATAAAAATAATATTTTTAAATCATAAAATTCAAATCAAACTCAATAATCCTTTAAATCTTACTCTAAAATATTATTATACCACTAAAATCCAAATTTCAATTTGAATAATAAAACATAAAATTAAAAAATTATTAAATTACTCCCACGTGTATGTTTACACATGGTACAGAAAATCAGGGGTTTACAAATGTTCTCTTATGATTATCACGTGGACAAGTGATAGTTTTAGTACTTGCTACAAGACATTGACTCGTGTATGGTTGTTTTCTTTGTTAAAGAGGGTTGACCGATTGAAGAATTGTTTGTTTGTGAATCGATTGAGTCAGGAGAAACTATGAAGATATGTATATCGTACTGACTTTGATTTCAGATTGAAAGACCTAGGAGGAGTAAGAAGGATTGCCTGTATGTCCTATGGTAAGTTTATATTGACTAATGACAATTTGAGTATTAAAGAGTATCTTGCATTAGATATAGTTTATAAAAAGTTCAGGCAATTGTAAATATCCTTGAGAGTAAATATTCTCTTCGAGGTATAAATTGGTTTTGGGATTGACTCTAGTCTGACATGCTTATAAGTAATAAGTTACCTCATTGAAAACTAAATGGAACTATATGAACCACAGTAGCATGAAGCCTATTATAGGCTTTTATTTTGGTGAGCCGTAGATGCTAACTCACTACGATTTACAAAAGGTTGAGAATAACTAGAAAAGAGTGGGTACTAAATACTATGTAATTAGTGTATTCTGTGTTTATAAGCACAAGGAATGCACATTATCAAAATTAATCATTCGGTAATTTAGATAGTGCACAGAGTGCATATCCTTATACTGTGTAACTGACAGATGATATGATTCATCATGCACGTATAGTATTGAAGGATGTTGTTTCGGAAACTTATTGTAAATTGCCTATTTCGTAAATTATGAACTTGAATAATAGCTCTCGAAATTTTGGCTATTAGATTAACTAGATACACCCGAACTCTGAGAATTGAGAATTGTGGATGAAGAGTATAGGGATAATGGATTAACCGATGAGTTAGGCCATTTTTAGATTTCGATTATAAGAAAACCTATAAGTGTGAATTATAGGTGTATAGCCTATATTGAGGCTAAACTAGCCCGAGAAACGAGCAGAGTGCAAAACTTCATAACAATGTTCAGAAGTGTGGGATATAGTATTTTGAGTATTATCTGTATTCCTTGTGTTGAGAATGATGATTATTGTTCTTTGATGATGCGGGAAATTCAAGCAGATTTTGATGGGGGTATTTACAAATGCATTGATACAAAAGTCGATAAAATATGATTCTGATGATTTAAAATTTAGCTTTGAGTATTAAAACTAACTATGTTGTCAGTTATCTTGCATGAGATGGAAATTGAGAAAGTTTGAGCTAAATCGAGGGTAAAAAGGAATGTAATGAGAGACTACATTCTAGTTTGTGGTTATTGTCGATGTGATGATAGAATGCAATATATAACACTACGAATTGAGGTGTTATGAGTTCAAAAGATAAAATTTTGAATTGATTGGATAGAATAAAAAATAAGAGCGGAACTACGCAGCGAAAGCGTGATGTATTGGAGGTGGAAAGAACATGAGATAGCTTATGGTGTAAATCGATGATGAAATTGTTATCTAAGTGTGAAGATTATGAATGTGGTTTGAATTAATGATTGCATGAGCTTAGTGATGAGTGAAGATATGAACGATATTAAGTTAATATAAGGGGTATATTGTTGAAAAGAACCCGAAACGGGTTCATAAGTGATGTGAGGGTGAAAGAATCACCCGGATGTGATCGATGGTTCAGGTTTTTGAACTTAATAACCTGATAGGGTTACTGTTGGCAGATGATTATAATCATATCATCAAAGATAACATAAGAGTAGATTTTGGTCGATGCAAAGGATAAAAGGGAATGCAATTGGATATCGCATTCTAAATAAAGAGTAAGGCAATATAAGATTGTTTGCTAAGAGTAAATGTGATTGACGATGGAAACAAGGAGAATGCAGTTGGATACTAGAATCCTGATTGTGAATTAGTGTACGTGAGGTTCTTACGGTAACCGTAATCTCAGTCTAAGTCAATTTTGAAGACAAAATTTTTTATAAGGTAGGTAGGATGTAAGAATCTGAAAATTTTGATGAGCTTGGGCCGGAAAGCCCATTCGAAGACTAATGATGTTAGTGGGCCTAAGCCCACAGATCGTAATCGTTAAAAGAATTTATGAATGAATTTAGAAGTTTTTAAGGGAAATATAAGTTTTTAGAATTTATTGTAATTGATGATTTATGATTGAAAGATCATAAATGAAGTCTTATTGTTGATTATGAAAATTTTAAGACCATAGATTGGTCTATTGACAATATTTAAGGTTGTATAAATTTTTGAAAAGTTTTTAGAAATATATTTGATATTATTATGATTTTTCTAAGGTAAAAAAAAGATATTTGATTTTTAATAAATTATATGTTTATTAAAAAATAATTTTATAAAAATATTGGATAGTACTATTTATAAACGAAGAAATTTTTGATGTATTTTTCGGGGGTTTATACAATTTATTATGGATTTTATATTATTTTTTATTAAAAAATATTAATTATTAATTATATTATATTAATATTTTAATACCAAAAACTACAGAATGAGATGTTGTTTTGACTAGGATTGGCCAAAACGACACCCGCCATGTCATTTTGATCGACACACTTCATGTGCGTGTTTTGGTTAAGACGATGTCGTTTCATCAAGGACCAGTTGCCATCTAAGGGCTCCCGACTACCTCCTATTCCCGGTGAGTATACGAGATAAAACACTGTTTTGACAGATACCTATTTCAGTTCGGTGGGACTCGTGAAAAATGCCTGTGTAGATTCCTCTTCTCCTCATGAGTGCACTCCTGGGCGACTTGAGAGATTTCTGGCCTTTTATGGCCGGAATCATGTGAGTTTTCACTCGGAAACACTTAAATATATTTTTCCTAGTAAGCTTGATGTAATTGATGAAAACCTTTGATATTTGGATGAGTTATGGTCGGGATTGGATTATCTTTGCATTGGTGTTAGTTAGATGAAGGATTAATGCATGAATCGGGGAATTGAAAAATTAGAAATTAGGGTTTTGCAGGTTGGGGATCCATCAGTGGGAGGTCTAAGATGACCTCAGACGACATATCATCCAAGGTCCCCTCCAAATGACGGGTCATCTGGTCATTGAACCAGATGATGTGTCGCCTGCATGGGTAGGTGAAGTGTCGTCCAGATGAGCAGATCGGCCCAGTTCGAGCTTGAGGCTTGGACGAAGCATGGTATGTCCTGATTGGGACACATGGCAGCCTTGGGAAGGATCAGAGCTAGGCTTGGGTGTAGGAGTGGCAATGTCTGGAATTGCCACATGGTGCTTCCTAATTGGCTCAAATTTAATAAATTATAGAAAATTGGAAAAAGATCAGAAAATGAATAAAAATTAGGGAAAATAGTAAAAATTGATAAAATTCCAGAAAATTTGCAGAAAAATACTAGATTTAATTTGGAGTCTAATTACAGAAATTTACATGATTTAGACTTGGTTTGATGGGTGGTCAATTAAATCAAAAAAGATTAAAAAAACTATAAAAAAATAGAAAAATCACTCAATTGAGTCTCAGGTTGATTATCGAGTAGAAATATGTCAGTTTAAAGATATAGACGTGTGATTTTATGTGATATTATTTGATTGAATTTGAGTTACTAAGAATCCAGAAATTTTGTGTGTATGACGAAACCTGTGAGTGGACAAAATTTTCTTTTTAATTGCTGGCATGAGTAGTAAAACATGATTAATATGAAATAATTAATTGGATTCGTGCCTGCGTGTGCATGAGAAATGTTGTGATTAAGCATGATAACCAATATATTATGCGTCGAACATTATGTTATGCCATGAAATGCATGAATGTACCTGCTTTGTTATACTTAGACTGTTGAAATGCATAAAATGCACTGAGTGCATTCGGGAATCGACATCGGCATGTGGAATGCACTGAGTCTGCATAGGGTAACCTATGTAATTTTTGAGAGCTCTTTTGGTGTACTAGCGTGGCATGGAGACGTCAATCACGATGTAATAAGGTTGAAATGAGATTTATTTATTTTATTGTTAATTAAATTATAAATCAGGATCCTGCAGTGTGGGGATCAATTAGGTGGAGCTACCACCACCTACCCCCCTGGCATTGTAAATGGATCAGGTTAGGTTTTAAATTGGACATGTATTTGTTTGTTGCATGATATAATAAAATAAAATGAATGATAACAAGATTAGGGTGCCAATGACGAACTCCAGATCTGTCTCTGACCCGGATAGATTGAAAGATATTGTCATGCCCAAATCACGGTTATATATGTGCTATGATGAGTCATGTGTGCTGCATCTGAATTGACTTTGATTATGTGTATTATTGTATGAGAATAACTGCATGCGTTAATGAACTGGTGTGTGTGAACGGATAGAATTAAGGTATGCCAGCATATAATTGATTATAATATTGTTGCATGCGAATTGACTTGTATGTTTTTTTGTCTGCTCACCTGGCATGATTCTGCCAGATTATTGGCATGAAAGATAAATAGGAGTAGTCTCAGGCAATATAAGGAGACAAAAGGAAAACAAGGATGGAACAACTGCGATCAAGATCGTGGTAATTTTATGAGCATCATATTCATAGCATTTCCCCCAGAATATCTGAGTATGCTAGAGTCATCTTACTGAAGTGATTCTTGGGAAGTATTTGCTAATTTGTTTATTCTACGATATTACCCGGACAAAGTCGTGTTATTAGTTTAATTATGCTATATAATATTTCAAATAAATTCTTTTATGACTATATTCATTTTATTTTTATACCACTAGCCTTGTAAATTCACTATATGGATTACTGTGTGATGTGACAGTATATATAATGGGCCTATGACGACTGTTGCGCGAAATTTTGGGTTTGGAGTGTGACACATTGCATCCAAAACATACACTATAAGATTAAAGATATTCACAAGAATACATACACTATAAGATTAAAGATATTCACAAGAATGTGTTTCTCAAACATAGAGACAGCTACAACATGTAGGTTATGAAGGCAATCCTTGAAGTGAAAATGAACACGAATGGCTAGATATGAAAATGAAGGAGATAATGATGAACCCAAAACAGCTGAAAAGGCAAGAATGACTGGAGATTCCAAGATTTCATGCATGATCAATAGATTCGTTGCAACAATAACTCGGGCAAAGTTTTAGACCATTGTGTGCCACAAAGAACCAATTTTTCCAACACCTGTTAATTATTATGTTGACTACAAAACAACTGCAATTTGAGTGAACGACAATCCATAGGAGAGATACTTAGCAACAAGATGAAACTACAAAATGTTTTTTATCGTGGTGGTATAATACTTATAACCAGAGTTGGATTCACTGTCAGTAAGTGTGTGGATCAAATAACAACATTTCTCGAGATCAGGAAACTTCATTAGGATCATCTAGATTGAAAAATAGGCTTCCAGTAATGATGTCGATGATGACTTTCTTGAAAATCAGTGTCAACGGCTACTCTTGTGAACCGAAATGTGAATGTAGAGTGTTAGAAAATGACGTGACTTTCTCAAAGAAACCCATTTTTGATTCAGGATCAAGAGCTTGATAAGTTGCCCGCTGTTCTTGGTGTTGGCCTCGATGATGGCTTTATAGTGCTCTAGACGAAATGACTCCTAGGTTTTAATCCTGCTCATCTGCTTATGGGTGCGTTGTTGTCCAACAATCTATTTCTTTCCATAATAAATGTAGAACTGACATCGAATAAGCGTTACTTGCTTACTAGATGTGTCACGACCCGGCTCCCAGACCCTCGGTCCAGCGGGCCCGGACATGTATGTGCGCATGATGGATCACAACTGCAACGCTCAGTTGGGCTTTTAACCACAGGGCCCAAAAGATGCATCTTGTTACAAATGATACCATCACACAACACATATAATCCCAAAACCTCACCCGCTCCTTTCCGATATGGGATTGGTTAACCTGACCCCCCTACGGGCTGGGTCTTACAATCTCTCCCTCCTTATAGACCTTGTGTGCTCAGGAGGGGAGCCAAACGTAACTGACTTGGGCCCAAACTTACGAGCTCAAACGTAACACACAACACGGCCCAAGCCCACCCTGAAGAGGGAGCGAGATCGGCTCCGCTACCATTTGTCACGACCTGGCTCCAGGACCCTCGGCCCAGCAGGCCCGAACGTGTATGTGCGCGTGATGGATCACAACTGCAACGCTCAGTTGAGCTTTTAACCATAGGACGCATTATCATAAGTAGCACGATGTGGCGATTTGCTTTTGCATTATGACAATATATTACTATGTAATAATGACCTCCTGTCACGTTGTAATTCAGCCAATCAGATAATGATCTTGTATTATTTAATACTGTTAATTGATCTCCGATAATTAATAATTTTTTTATTCACAAATGATATTAAATATGAGAGGTCATTAGGGTGTATTAATTTAGAGAATTGTCAATTGAATGGGGTTGAATTAAATTCAAGAATCCATTATATTTAGAATTGATTTTCATGTTTAGTCGTTAACGTGAATTATCAATCTAGTTTTAAAAAATACTATTATAATTATTTATATTAATATATTTATTTTATTAACTTATAATTGAGATTTGGCTGGGAATTGTTCATCTCAAAAGTTAAATTCCCGTCTCCTTCTACACCTGCAAATGAAATGATGAGACTTGTCATCTTGTATTAAACGTAGACAACTTGAAAAATTAAGAAGAATCATGTTCATTAATGGGAAACCAAAATATTAAATCAACATTGTGGCTCTTCATGCAATGGGAAATGGGAGCACAATCCGCATGATAGTTAAAATCGGTCTGTTGATCCATTTTTTAATAAAGCATAAAATTGGAAAATATAATATCAATATATATTTTTTAAAAAATATATTTGAACCTGATATTTCTGAAGAATCAAGTTGGAGAAACCAACGAGAATCATTGTACAATCCAGACGGTGGATTGGATAGTCCGTGTAACTGTTGTTGACCAATACCAGCAAATCGACAAAATCAAATGGGCCCTTAGCGACTAAGGAAAGATATTATACAGTAGATGCTTTCCACCGTGCATTGATTATAATCGGTTCCTGGCTTCTCTTTCATGCCAACGACTACTCATTCTCTTTATTACAACTACATACTACCTCCTCGTAATGGAGCACCAGTTTCTGTTGAAGTCTGAAGATGCGCTTAACCACCTCCCTATTGTCGGTCACTGCTTCCAACCAATGATTAATCACTCATTTAGATTTAGTAGTTTGGTAGTTTGGTTAAAGAATTAGTTGAGCAAACGGGTGGGGCTTATACCGTAGTGATGAAAAGGCCAGTATTCTCATAATGAGCTGAATGGGATGGTATAACTCAACCTTGAGTGACCACCAGTATCTTATGGCTTTCTACAGTCGCGGTAGGAAAACCCTCTGATTCTCGTCCATCGTGGAGGACTTCGACTGTGGGTGGAATCAAGTCTGTGATTTGATCCCAAACTCTGGAAATACCAGCTCAGCTCTTCATAGAATGACCCATTAGTTGCTTTTTTTTTATTGTATTTGGTATGGCGAGGAGTTGAATAGTGGTTGTCGACATGGATTAGAACCCACTAATATGAAAAGAGCAGCAGCACAACGATGACCAAGTGTATGACATAAAGAAACTTTGACTAGCTTTTCTTCGAGCTTTTTTACATAGGCTCATTCAAAACGGGGAAGTGGCCAATTTATCGAAAGATTACTGCCTCTGCTTTTGAGGTGGGCGAGATTTGGTAGTCTCTTTTCCCCCACTCAGTTTTGTTCCTTTGTTCTTGGCCATGGAAGGTGTCCGTGTGCATGCATTCGTGACAGCAAAAGTGCAGTCCAGGGCCCCCGTTGTGGAATCCTATTTTTCCATTTATCCACATCAAATATACAGTGGAATGGCACTCGGGATTCTGAACAGTGAAGTGCATGTTTCGAGGCTTAGATAATAGGATTATGTAGTTTAAGGTTTAATTTGATTGACAGTACGATTAGATATCAAGTTTTGAGCGACTCTTGGATTCAGATTTTAATTCTTTTTGTTATATGGTAAACATCAGTGTTAAGGATAGATACCACTTGCTCTTAATTGCACATTCATTATTTCCACAGTACCTCCAGCAACCATGCCAAAACAATATACTTAGCCAGCGTCTTTCTTTTCCATGACACCAATTGAATAATGACTCTAGTCTTCTTCGAAGCGTGAAATTAATAGTAGTGCAGAAATGAATTTTTCTATTTCACACAGCTGCAATGAAAAGTCTCTGCAACGAACTTGTGGAACAGAAACTGTAAGAAAAGAAAACCAAGCCTGCAGAAACAAGAGGCAAACAGCTATGTGATATTATACAGATTGGTCGCTCGCTGCTCATGAAGCAGAAAAGCGAGAAAAATTGATCAAGACACAGTGACATTATATTCCCTCGCAGAAGAACTAATTACAATCACTACGGCGCCCTCCCACTGATACAAGTAATTACAATTACAACTGAAACTTTTGCTAGCGGTAGGAAAACCCCCTGATTCTCGTCCATGAACTCTCCTCTACTAACTCCAGTATCAATGCAAACTTGAGTTGAGGACGGAAAGAAACAAGACGCAATTGGACAGGTTGACACCTTTAGGATTATTATTGGAATGTTTGGAAGCCACCGGCTTATAACTTATAAGACAGTAAATTATTAACATTTACAGGATATTGAATTTGCCTAGAGTCTACATATCATGATGTTTCAGAAGAAATCAATACAATGTAACGAGGGTCTTTAATATACTCAAAGAGAAGAAAAAAAGGGTACTTTGGCGACCCAAATCTGGCATTTAGCATTCTGCTTTTCTACCCTATTGCACAGCTGCCAGTTCCTTGGCCTCTCTCCAGAAAATGGAAATATGAGATGCTACGTATCAACAGAATGAGTTTCCCTTACTGCATTGTCCTCGTAAGCTTACACTTGGAAATGAAGACGGTAGCCGAATAATTTAGACTACACAACTTCAAAAGTTCAACCGACTGTTGCTTCAGCGCAGGATTGTAACCACTCTGTATAACGAGGAGTAACTTTGCAGCCAAACCTGCCTCCACTGCGATTGAAGCGCATTGTTCCGGAGCAAGCCTGCAGACTGCCCACAATATGGACAACGCAAGTTGGGTACATTTCTCGGAAACCTTCATCATTAGCTTCACCACATTCGGTATTGTATTAGCACAATCCTTCAAGGCCAATCTCCCCTCTGGAACAGTTGAAAGGACCTCCAAGATATACAGGGCTAACTCTAGACCGTCCTTGTTCAAACTGGGTAATACCTCCACTAATTGAGGAACTGTCCCTATACTCACAACCGAGCTCCTAGATGGTTCATGTAAGCATATAATTTTCAATAGACGAAGCCCGCACAACATCCCATTTGAGTGTCTCTTATCTTTCACTAACCTCAAAAGGCCAACCAAAAGACTCAAGCTTGATAAATTTTCAATCTCCAAATCCTTTCCTTCCATCAACAATTCAATCAATGTTGTACAGTTAACTTTGGTCTCAATCGAACCCTCGTTCAGCATATCAACAATTGAAGCAAACTTCGCGGGTTGCCTCAAATTCGTCTTGGAGGCAAAATCAAGATCCAAATTCACAAGAATTCCAACTGCCTCAGACCCAACAGCATGAGATGTAAAAGGACCCAGTAAAGAACAGACCAAGGACACACCACCATTATCCAACACTGCCTTCTTCGCCATATTATGTTCCGTCACAACTTGCCTAAGCTCTTTCAGAGCTTGAACTCTAGCTTGACCCTTAACCTTCCTTAAAGTCTCCAAGAGCTCAATCGCTCTTCCTTGCACATCCTCTGATCGCTTCTTCATTGCCAAGTACTTTTGGGAGAACCAGCTAAAAATAAGCTGTTGCAAAGTCTTGTTTGGTGTCACCGTATCATCCCACAATTCTTGCATCGTAGTGGGACAAGTGTAATGGCCTAGAGAGAACCATTTGAGAATGTTGTATCTCTCATACGTCTGACCTGTGCAAAGAGTCACCGGGTCCTGCATTGGGTCCAACGAGATTGGACATATGAACACAGATGGCACTTCCAGCGATTCCAGCTCTTCAACAATCTTCTTTAGATCCAATTTCTTGTCAGCAGTACAAAACAACCCACCAGCATCGCCACCCAAGATTCCGTCTTTAACAGCAGTTTGTAGATCTAGCACTTGCCCACCGCAACCCACATCTAACTTCGCCTTTGCTTCCCTTCTATGACCACTTGCCTGAAACATAGGCATTTTGGAATACTCCTTCAAAAAACAGCACTAACTAACTACTAACTCGTACCGAGCAAGGAGGAAGAAGGGATGATAAATCCGATCCAAGTTCTCCTTGAACCAACAAAGGCAAAACCAAATGTCAAAGGTGAAAATAAAGAATAATAAAAGCCATCGCACACACGAGACAAGAAACGTGTGGGAAAGGGAAAAAGAAAAAGAGATAGCATAAAACAACGCAAGAGCCACTCTCTGTCGCTACTTCAATCTCTATCTCTCATTGACAAACACAAGGAACAGGGTCTATCAAAGGGGACAACTTTTCCACAATGTGTGCTTTATTGTGGCTCTTTACCAGCTCTCTTTCTCTGGTCAAAAGAGTACCATTCTTCTTCATTATCATCATCAGTATCATCATCATCAAGGTCATGATGAAGATGAAAATGTAATCTTCTTCCCTAATACCGAAGCTGACTCTCTCCCCTCTATCTCTCTAATAACTTCCTCTTCAAGCACCCAAAGAAAAGGGTGAAATCATCAAACCCAAATCACCTAAAAAGCAAACGAACTGAAAAAACGCAGTACAAAAAGATAACAACGAACAGTGCCTCAACAGCTCAAAATTTCACCAAACAATGCTGACTGAAAAAACGGGTCATCCGAAGGGAGCTGAGAATAGACAGAAGAAAGGTGGACACGAGGAGAAGAATGAAAAAAGCAATCTTGTGCCGGCAGAGTCTTCACCACTCTACCGTCCACGGCACATCTATTTCCCACCCAAAATTAGTGGTAAACGAAAAGTGTGCCTTCCATAATTTTGGTCAGAGATCCAAAATTGTAAGTGACTTTTGAACAGAAGGGCAAGCTTAATGCGCTTTGGATTTTGGTGGAACAACTGCTCAATTGACGGTCTTATCCCCGTCTCCTTTGACCACCTCTGCCTACCACAAATAATTTGAACTGGTACGATTGAAAAAAAAATCTAAATAAGCTAATTAAATAATTTAATTTATTTTTTCCACAAAAAAGATTTAGGGATAAATAACATTTTTATGCATTTTTAGTTTTAACTAGTTCATGTTTTTTGCACCTACTTGGGTTTTAAGACCACCACCTCACCTACTTGCTGCAATAATAATGTTATTCAAAAGAGCAGGACAGTGGTCCCATCTGGTTGGACCATCAAAATTTCCCTAGTTAACAATCTGATTAACCCGGTTAATTTTGAGGAAACCTATGCTTTTTTATGGTAAATTACTCTATTTCTTTATTTTTTTTGAAAATTAAAAACATAAGAAATATTTTGGCAGCTAATTGAGGATCGGTATTCAGATTATAGGATTAATCCAACCAAATTTATATGATATTTAGAATCAAATTAATTTTTTTTTAAAAAGATAATCAAATTAGAAAAACTAAATTTTATTTTAGTATAATTTGGACTCTTACAAATAAATCATATTCATCAAAATAAAATTATTTAAGATGCATACATCAAAACTTTGAAATACTTTTATCTTGGTAAAATATTAAAATAAAAATATCATTTTTTGAGCATAACCAAGAAATAGAATTAACAAATTATCAGAAATTTTTGCCTGTTCGGATTTGATGATCAGACAACAAATTGACTTGCAGCCGTGAACCGCACGTGCAGCCACGTATGTATACTTTAGAAACCTGTTCTTTTGTGAAATTCAAAGGAAATTATTTTGATCTGGAAATTGAAAAATGGAAAAGTTAGTTCAAACAGGCAAAAAAAAAAAAGGTCATAAAGAGGTAGGTCTGTCCAATTGTTTATATGTTGTACTGTGGACCCAGGAAAGGGATCGTTTCTAGACCACATTAGACGCAACCTGGGTCAGGTCAGCTAGTCAAAAAAGGATAAACTGTGATGCCAATAAGACAATGGGAAATGGGAATTGTCCCAGACGAGATCCTTTTGATTCCACGTAGCCTTAATTAAATCAATCAGTTCACACTTCACACACAAGCACCGCCTCGAAATCCTCCAATCTGCGTATTATAGCATCTGCTGCACGTTTAACAGTTTCTTTTAGTGGGGAAAGTTCATGAATTATTGGACTTGGGAAGTTGGAGTTAAAAAAGCTTACACCCCCACGTGTGAACTTCTGATGCTTTAAACCTGCCCACAAAAATGGATAATTAGTAGCTATTAATTAATAAACCATAATCACAAAATGAATTTGCTACTGCTTTTTATTAAGTGAGAATAGACTAATAATAAAAATAACCCAAAGTTTCCTAGGATGACAAATACAATATATTTAAAACCATCGCCCTGCGTCATTGGAACAAAGGGCGACGAAAAAGAAAAGAGCAGATCGGGAAGTGGAGGAGGAACCGTGGGTTGCGCAGGTAGGGTGCCTTTCTTTACGCCACAAGCTGGGTGCTTTGACTGGTTTTCCTCGATCTTTACTTTATATAGTCCACACACGAGAACCGTGAGTACGTCTTTGCTTTGCCTTTTTCCGTGTCTCCTTTGACTGCTTCAGTTCCATTTCCCTTCCCTTTATGGTTATAAACTCTACCCTGTTGGTGGTGGTACTTTTGTGATGTCTCCCTCCTCTGTTTTCTTGACGTCTACGTTTCTGACTCTGGAACATAGAGGCAGTTCCTTTAAGAAATATAGGAAGAAAAATACAAATCAAGAATAAGAATTTAGTAAATGACTATGTCTTGGATTAAAATCTACTACCTTGAAAATAAAATTAGACTAGATTTTTGGTGTAATTTGAAAGTTGTTATTTCTCAAAATTAACATCCTGGTACATCTCTCTTTTATACTAGTTAGAAGAGTATTTGAAACGAAATGATTATAATAAACCAAACAGCCTACACATAACTTTGAGTATATACAGTTTATGAGATCTAGTATTTTAAAAGGTTGGGCATTAAGCCCAATAATTTGATAAACAATAATTTGGTGAACTCATAATCCATAGGTAAAAGAGTTTAAGAGTTTATAAAAATATATGAATATTATTGAAATGGTTAAGTTAGATAATAAACTAGATTAATTGAAAATAGTTATCACTAGGTTAGTATGGAAGTGTGTGGCTCAAAAGCTATATCTCTTCCTGTCGAGTAATTTAGATTCACAGGTATTGTCATTGGTTTCTGGTATCTCCAAAAGAGTTTCGGATGATATATTTCTTGGAACTCAGTATTTGAGGATAATTTTGTCTTTTTATATTCCAATATTTGTCAATCCAGTCTAATAAATGACTATGACCCTTGAGTTTATTCTTTAAAACTCATGGAGGCATAATTTCTACTATAAACTATCAATACAAACTATGATATTCTTAAATAATATTTACAAGTTAATCAAGATACTATATACATAAAACTATGTGTATATATATAGAATATAAATCAAAAGATGAGGTAAAAAAGAGATCTGATTGATCTAGGACTATAGGTAAGTCCTTGGGTGAGGTCTGAGACAAATTTGGTTGACTTTGAGCACTTTTTAGAGTTTTATATAGATTTTCACCTGGATATTTAACTAATTAATTTAGTACCGTCCAAAATGTGTTACAAGTACAAGTTGTCACTCATCCACCTCCCGTGGTTGAGTGTCCGTAGCAGCCTGCTATTCCTAAGTTTGATCATTTTATGATTTGATTTGTACATATGGACCATACTGTATTTTTAATATTTCACTATTATTTTTTTATTGATTATATTCTTGATATTTGGTGTTTTGGTTTATACGGATTTTATTGGCTATCTTGATATATGATATTTTGTTGGTTTTATTGCCTTAGCTATGTTTTGATGTGATCCCATTTTACCCTACCTTTTATTATATTCCGCTATGAATTCTGAGGGTAGCATAGTAATTGTGATTCTTAGGATTCGTGGTGGAGGTGTTCACCTCTGGTGTAGGGTACGGGACATGACATGCCCAGTTCAATATATGCATCTCAATAATCTCAAAACAACAACGCACATTCAAAGAGTTCACATCATAGTATTATAATCATTGCATACTGTCTCAGCAATCATTCACAACATAACATTTCTCAAGCATAATACGAACACACATGTTATTTTAATTAATTATTTCACTATTCGTATTTAATCAAAGCTATTTGCTTATGCTAGCAATTCAAGCAAATTAAGAAAGATCCATCCACCCTTGGCGTTTCAAGCCCATAAATTCCTCCAGAGCTTGCTAGACCGACTCTTTGAGGTCTGCTATCCACCTACGCACAACCATTGTAGGACCTAGGATGACCAACCATCCGAGATCGTCTTCAACCTCCAAACAACCGATGACCACCTGGAACTCGCTAGAAAATCTCCCAAAAGAACGAAATCACACACTTAACACGGAACTTAGCAAATTCTACACCAAATCCAGTCTCTTACTGTCCCGATCCTAACCCCATCAAATTCAAATAGTTTCACAAACTAAACGAGAGAAATAATAGAAAGAGTATCCAGATTTCCGAATCAATTTCTTACGTGAATATGATCGTAGAACAGCCGAAATCAGCACGAGAAATGGGTCAAGGAATACTTGGGAGATTAATTAGGTCTCAAATTTAATTTTTAGCTTTATAGTATTACTTATAAAATTATCATTTATCATGTGGTAGTAGTTAATTTTAAAAAAAATTAGGTCTCAAAGTAATACTATGAAGCTAAAAGTTTAATTTGAGACCTTGATCAATTTTCTAGTTTTGAAATATTTTTAAAAAATTAATTATTTTGCCTGATTTTACATGTGGTAGTAGTACCTTAGCATACCTAAAATATCGGTTGTGTGAGCTGACTGGATTTTCTTAATGATTGTATGCTTGGTATGTTTTATACAGACTTTTGACCTTTATCTTTGTATTATGGACTTTTTGGTGGATCCACTAATTATTCATGCTATGTTGGATTGTACTTTTGTTGTGACAACTTACTGGTGAGTAGGGACCTCATATTTTATTTGTTATGATTTTATAAATACATAATTGATGTGAGAACCCGAAATTTCGAGCAACTTGGGCCAGGAAGCCAATTTGAGGATTGTTATTGTTGGTGGGTCTTAGCCCATGGATCAAGATTGACTATGGATTTAAGGAGCAAATTAAAATATTTTGAGAAAAAATATTAATTGTTATAATTTATTGTAATTATTTATTTATGACTGAAAAATCATAAAGATAGTTCTAATGTTGATTTTGGAATCTTAAGACCATAGATTGATATATTGGATGTATTTAAGGTTATATGAATTTTTAAAGAAATTTTGGAAGAGTATTTGTAATTATCATCATTTTTTTAAAAAGTTAAAGATATTTAATTTTTAGTAAATTATATATTTATGAGAAAAATATGATCATTAGCTTGATGTATTCTTTTATTTATAATGAATTCATAGAAATTTGTGGTATATTTTTTGAATTATATGAATTTTAAATCAATTTTAGTATTTAAAAAATATATTTATTATTATTAAAAAATAATATTATATTAATATATACAAATATAGTCAAAATGACAAGCAGGTCTATCGTTTTGAACAAACTGGTCAAAACGACAGCCCGCATTATCATTTTTGATGCTCAGAAGGGTTTCTCCAGAGCCTATTGTTTAAGCACGGAACGAGGTCATTTTGCAAGGAATCAAACGACATTGTTTTGTCTCCGAATCCCGAACCTTCCTACACCGCTTAACCAGAGAGACCATAGGGTAAAATCAGAATTTGAGGGATTGTTTGTCATTTGCTCCCAAGTCCCTAAAATCATCCTGCAAACTTCCTCTCCTTCTCTTGAGTAACCCCATACACTTTTCCTATGATTTTTGATGATTTAATAGACAAAATGAGGTAAGAAATATGCCCGGAAACCAGGCACTTCCCCCTCTTGAATTCTATGGTTTTAGTTTTTGAATTTAGTTGATTTGCTAGGATTGGATTCAGAATTATATTAGCGTTGATTCGATTTAGATTTTGTGGGCTATTGATGCATGTATAACCACATTAAGATATTAGGGTTTTTTGGTTTTGGGGTCTGATGTTATAGAACCGGAGGTTGAAGAAAACCTCAGATGACCTATTGTCCGAGGTCGCCTTGTATGACGGGTCGTTTGGGCATAGTACAGATGATGTGTCGCTTGCCTATGTTAGCTATGTGTCGTCTGCCTGTGTAGGCTATGTGTCGTCTGTAGTACACCAGGGTTAGGACCCGAGCCTTAGGCTCAGGTGATGTGGCACGTATGGGATGGGCCGTGTGTGATGATCTGGGTGATTCAGGTGTAGGTTTGGTAGCGCCTTACGCTGTCAGGTGTTAGTCGTTGATTGATCAAAATTTAATTTAATTCCGAAAAATGAAAACAATAGCCAAAAAATTAAGAAAAATCAGGAAAATTAGTAAAAAAATTGAGAAAAAATCTGAAAAAAATAAAAAAAATATTATATTTAATTTGAAGTCTAGTGGTACCAAATTTATATAAATTGTACTTGATTTTATTGATCAATTAAAGTGAAAAATATTAGAAAAATTAAGAAAAAATAGAAAAATCCTCCCATTTGGTCTCGAATTTGATTATTTGGTAGAAATACATCAAGTTAAGGATTTAGGCATGTGATTTTATGCAACAGTTTGAATTGAGTATGGTTTACTAAGAATTCAAAAATGATTGGGCATAGATGGATACCTACAGTGGCAAGACTTCGAAGAATCGGTCTGATGAGCTGATGAGCGATATAAAGGCTTCCAAATCTGTGAGTGGATGGATCTTTTCATCTAATTACTGAATTATTGGCATGAGTTATAAAATATAACTGGTGCAATGCTATATTAAGCATGATAACTAGTATAATGTGCATAGAGTATTATGCTATGCTATGAATTGTATGTGAATGTGCCATATTGTGAACGGATCATTAAGATGCATAAAATGCACTGAGCTCATTCAAGATATGACATCGGCATGTAAAATGCACTGTGTTCGTATAGGGTAGCCTCCCTTGAGAGTTCTCCGGATCTGGTAACGTAATGTGGAGACACCAAATCATGAGGGAATAAGGATGAATTGGGCTTTTATTTATTTTATTATTAATTAAATTATAAATCAGGATCTTGCAGTGTTGGGATCGATTAGGTGGAGCTACCATCACCTAATGACTCAGCATCGTCAGTGGATCGAGCTAGACATTAATTTGACATAGATTTGTTTATTGCATGCCATAATAAGATAAATGGAAAGATAACAAAAATAAAGTGCATGTCACGCCCCAAACCTAAAAATTTTTAGCACGACAACCGCTGTAGACCCATTATATACACTGCTATCATATCCAACAATGCACATAATAAACCTATATGGCTAGAAAGGCACGGTAAATAACGGGGAAACAATAATGTTAACAATTAAAAATGCGTTAATGGATTTATTTATCGACAACGGTGGGGTCCGGAAAACACAAGATTGTAATTTGGTTTCAAATGCCCAAGCTACTTCAATAAAAACATAGTTTTCTAACTTACGTAAGTCATTTATGATATAGCACTACAGCCTAGAGGAATCAAAATCATGCATACAAGATACTGGGTTCATAATAGGAATCCTAACATGACGTTATGCTAGTTTCCAATGTGCTGGCTGTTTGTCTGGGATGAAGTCCGCGATCGTATCAATCTTTCCATTCCTAGGTCAAATATGAGATCTGACATAAACTTGCCAAGTGAGCGGACGGTAAAATAGGCATGATAGTTTACATGCAATCACACACACTAGCATAATGACATGCTGGTACACATTCAAAGTATTGATGAGTCAATACACACAGTCACAATCAAAGTATGCAACAATATTGAAATAGTTAAAATATTCATGATCGTGACTGGGCTGACAATAACTCTCAGTTTATATAGATCTCAGGAATGGACTGAGATTCGTCAGTCGCACTTCATGTGACTCCTCACCTCTTTTCTCTTATTATCTCGCATGATGATTTGATGTGTCCCGATGGGACGTGCATAACACTTGGCCTAGACCACCAATGATGCTGGGGTGATAGGTGATGATAGCTCCACCTATACGGTCCTCACATTAGGAATTCCTGTCTTACTATTCAGTTATCACAGTTATATAAAAATCTTGTCCTCCTTATGACTCTCTTGACAAGTCCATACCTCACTACCATACTCGGAGAGCTCTCAAGAGTCGCACGGGTGGTCACCCTATGGTGTTGGAATGCGTGATTCACCTCACAATTTTGGATGTGACTCGATGCGTCATATACACTTCAATAATGCATTTCACACTTCCATATCAAGCCTAGGAATCCAAGGCATACAACGCGTCATTTCGTTTAACTATTGACATGCATTTCATTTAAGCACACATATGATTTCATGCAATTATTTCGTTATGTTTTCACTCATTAACATATTAATACAACCATGCTAGTGACTCAAGCAATTAATAAAAAGAATCTGTCCACTCACAGATTTTTCCAGACATTCAAAGTGTCCTCATTTGTTTCCTAGATCGATTCCTCGAGATCCTACATTAGTAGTTATTCACCTACACATAACGATATCTGATTCTTAAATCGATGATACAAGAGGGCTACAAATACATAAAATAACACTTCCGAACCCTCTACCTGATAATTTAATATCCTATACCAATCCTGAGATCAAACTGGGAATTTTTCTATTTTTTTAATTAATCTGAATATTGTATTATTTTTTTCACCAAACAAATCAACTCCAAATCCTATAAATTTGGTACCATTAGACTTTAAATTTAATCTAGTATTTTTCATAATTTTCCAGAAATTTTTTCATTTTGTTGTTATTTTTCCGATTTTTCTACTATTTTCAGCCATTTTTCTATGTTTCTAGAATTTTATTAAATTCGACCAATGACAGACCTCTACGTGGCACCACTAGGCAATGCCATGCCTGACTCCAAACCTTCCCGAGACAGATACATGTCTCAATCGGGATGTGTCACGCCTCATCCGAGCCTGGGTACCCCCACCTGCGAACAACTGGTCACTAGTTGTTGTGAGTGACTTGCCGTTCAGGAGCTTGTCAAACAACACGTCACCTCTTGGCTAGAGTAGTCGAACTGTCATTCGATTGGGTCATCTTCAATCTCCAGCTGAGTGCCCCTAACCTGAAAACCCAAGTTTTCAGAAACTTAATACCCACAAACACGTAGCAAACCTTCATCAAAACCATATCAAAACAAAGACAGCATCAACCCGAGCCTAACCCATCTTCCCTCATCAATTTTTATCAACTAAAATTGTAAATCTAAAGAGTTGAAGTTCCTCGATTCCGGGTTATTTTCTTACCCAAATCCGATTGGTGGAAGGCCGGAATCGCCCCCAAGATAGCCTGGACAAACTCGCACGAAGTAGATGAACGATTTGGAGATGAAAACGGCACTTGACATGCACTAAAGGGGAGAGGGACACATAACGGGGTAATACCCCATTGTGTCATCGGAAACTGTCTGAGACAGGGGCTGCCTAAGGTGGCAGCCATTCTCAAGTCGACACGATGTCATTTTGGAATCCTTCCAAAACAACATCGTTTAAAGTTATAAACGATTTAGGGTTTAACACGGAGAACCCAAACAACATGTCGTGCTGTCGTTTAACCATCTTGGTCAAAAAGACACATGTATCTATCGTTTTGAATATAATATTATAATATAAAAATATTAATTAATAATAATAATAAATGTTATTTATAAAATTCTAATAAAATTTTAAAAATTCATAATAAATCCACTAATACTCCAAAAAATACACTGAAATTTCTATAAAATTCTTAGAAATAGCACTATCTATCAGTATCATCAAATTAATATTTTCATAATTTTATAATTTTCTAAAAATTCGAATACAACTTCATATATTATCAAAAAATATAATAAATTAAATTGTGATTCCAAAAGTTCCTAGAAAATTTACTAACCATTCTAAACCGTTGATGAACCTATCCATAGTCCTAAATATCAATAATCATCAATAAAATCACCATTTTATATTTTGATAGTTAATTATTTAAATAACCTTAATTCTCTGTAATTTCATAAATTCTTGAAAAAAAAAATTTATTCTCTAAATTATCAACACCAAATTACAAATTCATCATCCATTCATAAATATGGGCTAAGACTCACTAATCTCATCAATTCTCATATGAGCTTTCGGACCCAAGCATCTCGGAATCTTCCGAGGTCTCACAATTTCACTGACAAACTCTAGTATTGTCCATTTCCCGAGTAGACTGAAAGATATTGCCAGTATAAATCATGGTCATATGTGCTCTAAAAAGTCATGCTTACTGCACATTATATGGTCCGTGATTGCATGTGTTAAATGCATGTTAAGTTTTAATTATTAAATGACAGCATGCATTTGTTTTATGCTATGGATGCATGTGAGATGCTTGTATGTTTTCCTGTCCGCTCACCTGGCAGATTTCTACAAGATTATTGACATGAAATACAGGAAAAATATATAGAAGCTTAATCTCAGGCATCTTGAGAATGGAATAACAGATCGATTAACTATTGGCCATGCTTGAGGTAATTTTAAAGGATTTATATTCATAGTAGTAAATGTAAGATATCAAGTCTAAACCTAGGATCGTAGTGAGTTTGCTTATTATACAATGTGACTCGGACAACAATCATGCTATTCTTTTAAATTCCGCTGCATGATCTTAGTTGATATTTATATAGTTGACTCCATTTTTAATTGTTCTATTATACCCTTGTAGGTTTGTTATATGTATTATTGTGTGATGTGGTAGTGTATATAGCGGGCCTACAACGATTGTCGTGCAAAATTTCCAGGTCTGAGATTTGATAATTGAGATTTATGAATTTTCAAAGATATATGTAGTGAATCATGTTTGGTATTATCATAAGTTCATGATTAAGAAATTATTAAATTTTGATTGGAAAAAAATATTTTTTATTATTATGATTTACACAAAGATAAATATATTTGTGTATAAGGATGCATTTGATTTTGTAAGGACCCTTATCACTATGAAACCCAAAAAAGCCCTCCCAAGAATCCATATGAATCCCATAAGACTCTAATCATCCTAATTACATATTATTAAAGCTCATTCTTATGTTTTTTAAAGGTTGGAGCATGATAATAGTGGACAAACATTTTGGTAACATACGGAGTGAATAAAACATCAGCAGAAGTCTTTATAATTAACCAAAGGAACCATAATACACAAGTCACAAAGGAGTATCATAATCCAACAAGTAACCTTCAAGTATATTTCCGAAATAAGTAGGAAAAAGAGGGAACTAGAGAACTAGAAAGTAGTCCAATCAAATTACATTTTTAGGGGTATATGCACAAGCAATCAGGAAAGAAGGAAGTATATGAATGTAATGTAATATCTTCCTGTCGTGCAACCTTGATCTCACACCTTAGTACCACTGACAGAAAATGTACCTCAACTTGAAAAATGGGAAAAACAACGAGGTGAGATTACAAGAATTTCAGTAAGGTCACAACATCATAAGATCTGAAGAAATCTAAACAAACATCTCCCAATCAACATCAGATTCGCCTATACTACTAAGGGGTATCAAACAATAATCAATCAAACACAACAAGGATAAGACCGAAAGTAACAAGATTTGGGTGGACTAAGAACACTTCTAAAAACAGAAGTACATAGGCAGGTAATTCATCATCTGATCTCAACAATTGAAAGGTTATCCCTTTCCACCTGTGTTGTCCAAGGCTTAGCTGCACAAAAAGTAAATGGTTAGCAAACAATATAATCAGCAAGCCTACTCATCTTGCCACACAAGGACAAGGAATCCAAGCCACACAAGGACAAGGGCATCCAAACTATACAAGGACAAGGGCATCCAAACTATACAAGGATAAGGGCATCCAAACCACACAAGGATAAGGGGATCTTGCCACACAAGGACAAGGCATCTAGCCACACAAGGACTAGGCATCTAGTGAGCTCTTGCTGGGGATTGCCACCCATGAGACTCCCATACCTGTAAGTACCTCTCTTATCCTTAGGAGTATTAGTGCTTAACTCGAATGGCCATCGGAAAAGGATCTTAACACACAATCAATTACAAGCAAACACAAACAAGTACAAAACATAACACCATAACAGGGCATCGTCAATCACATCACAACATAATCAGAAAGTCCAATGCACATAGCACAACCAAAATAGGCACACAAATCCTAGAATAGGGATTCACAATTGCCTAAGGAATCACAAACCAATCCGCAATCATGCATATCAAATCTAACCATATGCATAGAACAAGGGACATAAACCGAAACATCAACAAGTAAAAAAGATTTATGGAGAAACTGATGAGGTATAGATCCTATGTGTCTGAACAAGTAGATAATCCTTTGCCTTTATCAAGAGGATCTGAACCACCTAAGCACACATAAGACAAAGACAAAAACACACTAAGCATGCATATTCTGAAACCAAATAAACATCCTAGTGCCTTACCAATCTCGCTCACCAAACCTATCAGAAACCAGTGATCAGAAGCCGCTAGAACCACCCCCTTGGATGTGTGATGTGATAGCCAAAGACAGAACAAGAATCAACCTGATTTTTCAACCAAATTCACCATGCAAATTTCGACACCAAGTTAGGGCAATAAAGCAAATTGCAATTTCATATATAAGTAGGTTAAGGGTTAAAATTTCATGATAACAAGGAAGAATTAGGTGTCAATTACTCAAACAGTTTAAAGGAATAAGATCATAAATCAACAGACAAACTAATTGACAACTTTCGACAACAATAGGGCAAGGAAGTAGGGTTTGCCGATTTCACATATAAAGAGGATACAAAGGATGAATTCATAATATTATAAAAAGAATGGGTTCCAAACAATCATATGAAAAAGAGGAACAAAAACTAAAACTAATTGAAAGAAGAATCAAAGAATTTTGGCACCAAGACCTTATGAATTGCGATAGCAATAAATATAGGGAAGAACTAACCTTCTGATGATGAAACCAAGATAACAAGATGAAGGCTGAAAAGAGTTTTCCAACGAGCTATTATTTTCTGAAATCGGATGAAGGATGAAAGATTTCGGCTATGGTTAGTGTAGGATAAATTTCAGCAACAAGAGTAAGGAAAAGAGGTTATCATGTGATAATTTTGGGTGTTTTTGTTGTGAGAACATATATATGGCCGACTTCTATGTTTATAGGGTTTAATGGGATTAATTTCCCTACTTTTAAGGCTAGATATAAGGCGATAATGTTATGATTTAATTCTGAAATTATCTATTAAGGATAGATAATAGATCATTTATGATAGAAATGAAACAAGGAAGAAATGATATCAACATGAGGACATAACAATACCATTTTCAGCTACCACACATCCATTTCTTCATAGGTAAAATGGTCATTTCAGCTTCACTAGTATCTGGACTTCTAGGACATCTATCAGGGGAAGGATCGGGGTCTCACAGATTTTAAGGCATAAGGATATATGATTTGTGTTAGTTATATTTGATCTTTGAGTTTTTAGAAAAGTTGGGTTTTCTAATTTAATTTTTGTACTCTATTCTGCATGAGATATGGGTAGATAATGCACTATTGAGTGATACCTATTTATTTAGTGATACCATGTTTATTTATAACTCTTTAGCACCGTTGGAGAGAGGAGAGGTACTATCATTGAGTCAGCTTAGCATAAGTTGACGTGTTGATCAACATTGAGAATGAGTGTGTTGATCTAGTCTTTGGAAACACTAGTATGAGCTATATTTTGAAAATGGTAAGAAACATACACTAGTGAGCCTAGACTACCTCTTGATCAGGAGTAGAATAGGTGTTTTGTTAGCCAACATTCGAGCCTTGTTTGATAAAGATATCTTTGTGCAGGTTATTATGATTGATCACTTTTTGTGATTGCATATTGACTTTGGTTTTCTTTTTTTTGAGATTTATCTTACCGTTATCATTGTTTTGAGATTGATTCAGAGATTTATAAAAGGTTTCTATTGCATAATTTAGAGTTCCCACGCAAGTTTACGATTGTCACAAGTAATATAGGACTTGAAGTCCAGATTCCGAACCCACAGAGAAATATTTACTCCAATCAATTAGCCTAATTCGGTATTCTAGTTAAATGGTATGAATATCATTTTAAAATTCAATCTAAACTAAGGGATTAAGTTAACTAATCTAAAACTAGTATGGTTAGTATTATGGGAATTAATCCACACTCGTGTTTGATTCCAAATTCCTACAATCTATTATTGATTAGTTAATCCTCTAATGTCTTCCCAGACTATTAAGAGCTAATCCAGTTTCCAAATTAACTATATTCCTATCATAATTCAGTTATTGAATCATTTTCCCAAATCAATATAAATCCTAGGTTTGACAGATATATTCCAATTCTACAAATTTGTGTACTTTATCTTGGACTTCTAATCTATTGTCGTAGCCAAATTGTTTTTCCGAATCAATTAAAACCCACCTAAACACAAATTGATCAGGTTTGTTAGTAATTCTAGAGTAAAACTAAATCTCAGAATTCTTTAACAAAAAGAGTTGGATTAGATGCCAGTTTACATTAATCAGGACAGTTGAAGATCTAGAGAAAGAATAAATTCAATCAATCAAACTCAAATAAAACATATCATACTCCAGATCACTAACAGATTGAGTAGAAATTGTAAGAATTAAGTGCATAAGTGTTTGATGAAAGAAATAGCTAACATTAGGTTTCTTTACATAAGAGACACTTCTGATCGGTTGTCTACATGCAAAACGATCGGTCATACTTAAAACAACGTTGTTTCTTTCTGTGTGAGTTTGATCAGTCGTTTAGTTGATACGACCAGTTGTTTCTTGCTTTGGTTTAGCCTCCGACTGATCATCTATAAAGTATGATCGGTTGATCTCCTCTTGAACTAACATTCTGAAGAGTTCATCATTCCTTGGCAAACAATCGGTCGTTGAGCTTCCAACATTTTTTTTCCTTCAATTGTCTAGTATTGTCCATTTCCCGAGTAGACTGAAAGATATTTCCAGCACAAATCATGGTCATGTGTGCTCTAAAAAGTCATGCTTACTGCATATTATATGGTCGTGATTGCATGTGTTAAATGCATGTTAAGTTTTAATTATTAAATGACAGCATGCATTTGTTTTATGCTATGGATGCATGTGAGATGCTTGTATTATGATCGGTCGATCTCCTCTTGAACTAACATTCTGCAGAGTTCATCATTCCTTGGAAAACAATCAGTCGTTGCTCATCAGGCCTTGAATTGATCTTCCTACTCTCAAATTTTTTGTCTAGTTCGCACGATTTGAGTTTTGCTCATTTCCTCGTACGAATTGCTATCCTAGAACTTGTTCAGTTCCAAAATTTGTACAACAACCTGCTAAACAACATCTAACAATCATGATCAAAATTTTTGTTTTATCAATAAGATGACCGGTGATTAAACCCAAACATTGATAAATAATGAATTAAACAACCACTATAAAGATGGGTCTTCATCTATATACAACATGAATTTTTATTATATTTATGATTTTTCTTATTTTGGTCCCCAAAACTTCTCTCTTAGATATTTAACTAATGTGTTTACTATCATCCAAACTATTCTATAGGTACAGATTCTTAGCAGTCTATGTTACGTGGCATAACTTACGGTTCAACCAGTCATTGATATGTTTGATCAGACTTTTGATTTGTACTTAGAAAAACTAGACATGTATTTTTCAGTTTTGCCTTTTGATTTTGTTGTTTTTTTTTTAATGCTTTGGACTTTGTGGACTTTATGAACTATTTTGATATATTAAGATTTTTTTGAATGAGATATTTGTGATGAGATTGTTGGATTTTTTTGTATGTTGGGATAACACAAGTTTATCATAGTTATATTGTGTGATATTTAAAATTGTTACATAAGTAATTCTTTATAAAATAATTTTGTTGAATTTTGGATTGGTGTTGATTGTGAACGTGGATTGTAGTTTCTTTTTTAAAGAAATTTTATTTACAATTCTAAATTCACCCTTTTTTTTATTTTATTTCTTTGGTTTTATTTTTAAAACCTTAAAAATTTTTGAGAATAGTACAATAATTTTTATTTATAGAGTCTGCTGGTTGGGATATTTACTCCTGGTTCACTCTCCGGACTAAAAAATTTAACAAAGTCGATAATAGAATATATATCTAAATAGAATGCACAAAAAATATATAAGAAATACCGATATCTCTAGGTGACATTGCAAACCCTAGAAGTCTCATACATGGTTTATGCATTTAATTTACCCTTTTATGGTGTTCTGATTATAAATGTCATGTATGTAAACTAGAGGATTACACATCATGCATACCATATACAAGGAATGGAAAAATAGTTCTAACTTTGAATCGTTTTAATCCTCGACTATTTGTCTACCCAGAGGGATACCACGATCATTACCATTCTTGTTTGAATTCAGATTAAAAAATCTGGCAGAAACCTTCTAGGTGAGAGGACAGGAAAAACACGTATAATACAACTCATGCATACACACAGAAAAATAGTAGGCATACAGGCATACGAGTGTATCAACAAGTCATAGTCAGCATGTATAATGAATTTATTCATAATGAGACTATGACTGGGCTTGGCAATAACTCATAGTTCGTTTGGCATCAAGAGTAGGACTGGGATTCGTCAATGGTACTTCACGCTTACCTTCATTATTACTAATCATTGCCCAAAACCACTAACGATGCTAGGGTGTTAGGTGATGGTAGCTCCACCTAAGCGGTCCCCACTATGGAGGATCTTGTATTGTGTTTATTGGCTTGCTCGTGCAGTCCCTGTCCTATCTTATAGCTTCATACTTGGCGTCTCAATGCCTTGCTACCAAACCCAGAGAGCTCTCAAGGGTTGCATAGGTTACCCAATGTGACTTTCGTGCTTTTCATAACTCATATTCGAATACGTTCAATGTATTATATGCATTACGATATAAACACACAGCAAAGCATAATCATGCCATTCATTCATCATACTTTAGCATGGCATATCATATCAATGCAATTCATAGCATAGCATGCATTTTAATGAATAATGTAGCAAGTAACATGAAAATTCTCTTGTCTTTTAGTAGCATGCATACCATTTCAATTTATCTACTTATTATCTTATTAACCTTAATGTCAATACTCAAAATATAAAATGTTCCGTCCACTCATGGTTTTTGAATCCCACAAGTGCGTCGTTGGCTTGTCGGACTGATTCCTCGAAGTCCTACCATTGTACGTATCCACCTCTGTATGATTATAACCAATACCTTCAGAAATCATACTCAATTCATAATCACACATAAAATTATGCATTCAACCCCTTTAATAGATGCGCTTTTTTCACTGAATCAATTCGAAACTAATCCGGAAAGTTTTCATATTTTTCTCTTTTTTCAGAAACTTGTATAATTTATTTTACCAATCAAACCAACTTGAAATTTAATAATCTTGGCATAACTAGATTTCTCATTCAATCTAGTATTTTTTGTATTTTTTTTATCATTTTTTCTAATATTTTTCCTTAATTTTCTTTCATTTTTACCCTTTCATTCTATTTTTGAAATTATTTTAAATTCAACCAATCAAATGACACCACCTGGCAGTACCAGGCGCACCCAAACCAGCCTCTTAAACTACATGCTCGTGACACACATGCTATTTCCAGCCTGCAGTGAATGACAAGTTGCCTACTCATATATTAGGAATTATAATTGATTTCTAGAAATTACGATTATACATTAAATATTGTTATATTATTATAATATATAAAAAATAAAACAAAAAAGAGAGAGGAGGGTCCAAACGTGGAAGGTTCTGTTGTTTTGACCGAGTCTGATCAAAACGACGGGCACCTCCGTCGTTTTGGCTAGGCGACCATAATAGGGTAAAACCATAATCTTCTTCTCCCAAAAACAACATCATTCCCTTTTGCTACTGAACGACATCGTATTGTATCCAGGATTAGTCACCATTGAAGCTTCTCACATACCTACACGAGTTCGGAGATCCCACCCATCTTTTCGATACACCCATGCATGGCCAGAATGAATCCAGTGAAGGGACACACGTGGGTATAGCCTCAAATTCACCCCGAACTCGCTATTGTGCTGTGCGAAAACTTGCAACAGAGGAAGGAAGGAGAGTTGTGAGAGAACGAGAGGGAAATAGAGTGAGTTTGCTGGCGTTTTGGGTAAGCTTTTTGCCCAAAAACTCTGGCAACCTAAACCTTCAAATTGATGGTTTTAGATTTAGTAAAAATGGATTGCGTTGTTTGGGTTGAAATCGCAAAGGATAAAACTTGATGTTGATGTGTTTAATGTGCCGGATTAGATGTATATTAGGGTAAACTAGTTGAAAGAGGAAAAAATTCTGGTAGGGTTTCTGAACTGGGTTGTTGAGCTGAGGAAGAAGATGACCTCGGATGATGAGTTGTCTGAGGGTGTCCAGACAACAAGTTGTCTATAGGTGGGATAGGTAACAAGTCATTTAATACAAGCACCGTATGACATGTCATATAAGGATTATGAAATGATATGTAGTTCAAGGTTAATAATGTATGACACGTCATCTGAAATGGAAATGATGACAAGTCATTTATATGATAAGTGAATGACATGTAGTTTAAGGTGTACTCGAGTGACAGGTCGTTCAAAGGGCAGGTAAGTAAGCTCGGACGAGTTATGGCAAGCCCAGAGCAAGCCATGTGTTAGCATCCTGAAGATTTAGGGGTAGTGTTAGCAAGTGCTCATGCTGCCACATGTCGATTTATGGAAAATTAGCAGAAAATTTATAGAAATTGACAGAAAGGCTGGAAAATAAAAAAAAAAAGTAAGGGAAAAATAGATATAAAAAGAAGCAAAATATGAAAAAATTAGAAAAATACTAGAAATTATGGGGATTTAAATAGTATCAAGTTTATTAAAATCAGACTTTGTTTGATAGGTTAAATAAATCAAGAAAATTGATGAAAATATGAGAAAGAGCGAAAATTGTTCCAAATTGATGCTTATGGTGATATCGATGTTATTCAAAGATTTGAAATATGTGATTAAGGAAGTTGGATTAGTTTGAGAATAATGGAAGACAAATCTTCTGATTAGCTGGTATAGAAGTGAATCGACAAAACAATCTTCTCAAGAAACAGACCCCAAAGAAGAATTGTCATAAATTCCGAGTGGTTTGGTTGTGTGTGTGTGCCTATCCCCCTCAAACACAACCTCCACTCCCTCAGGACTATACAAAACCACCCTCTTCTCAAAGCACAACAAGCAGCTCTATGCCACACCAACCAATCCATACTATAAATCACATCAAAATCAAGCAACTCAAGCGATATCAAATCAGCCTCAAAAGCTACACCAACAACCATGACAGAGCAACCCAACAAAACATGCTCAGACAACTGGTACTCCCCTAATAGAGTAGACACCTTTATCATAGGATCCAAATGAGACACAAGCACATCAGCAAAAAAAGACACATGAGGACTAATGAATAATCTACTAGCACCAAGATCTATCAACACGCGAGCAAAAAAAGAAAAAAACTAGGGTCGTACCGGTAACAACTGCAGGAATGGCAACTGCCTCTACATCTACAAGTGTAAAGCGTCTGGCCTGACTCCTGGTAGTGGGATATCTATGTCCACCGGATATTAAAGGTGCAACAGTAGGAGCAACTATTGGGGTAGTGAGCTGCACACTGGAAGAACCTCCAGGCTGAGTCCGAGCCTAGAATGAAGCTACTTGGGGTCTGTAACTACCCGTCCTTGGAGGACCTCCAACACTAGCCTAGGATATATAGAAACTACCACCAAATCTATATCTCCTGGCCAAATGACCCATTATCTGGCAAGTAAAACACCTCTTGGGCTCTTTGCCCGAACACTTGGAAGGACTGGGTCGAATGACGTGCGTATAAGACATATCACTAGTCCTCTGAACTCCGGACCTCTGAAAGAATGGCTTGCTCCTCTGAACTCCACCTGAAGGCATAGGCGTCTTCCCAAGGAAAAGGGAACTGGTCTAGCTGCAACTCTAGCCTCTGATGCCTTAGCCTGTAAATGTCCTCCACTCTCTGGGCTAAGTGAAGGATGGTGGCAAAGTCCATATCCGAAGTAACACTTACACGTCTTCTCACTGCCACTGAAAAAACCATCCTCAAACCTTTGGAGGTACTCCTCATCTGTCACCAACAGCTTTGGCACTTGGCCAACTCACTAAACCATGCCTCATACTCCGCCACTGTCATCGTACCCTGCCTCAAGTCGTAGAACTCATAATGCTTCCGATCTTTGTGCACTCGGGTAAGAAATACGCCAGAACTCTATCTCAAAAGTCTCCCAGTTGACAACCTCTGTATGACGACTCCAATTCCTAACTATTACTATTTGTTCCGATTAAGGTCATCACCGCCGTGAAACCCAAATAAGCCCAAATGACACCTAGGACCTATCTGAATCTCTCAGGCTTACCATTAACTTCCGACTTTTAGCATGTTTATTTTACAAGTTTAACAACAATTGGAGCATGATATTGGACAAATATTCTGGTAACATACAGAGTGAATAAAACATCAGCGGAAGTCTTTAGATTAAATCATTGGGTTCATAACATACAAGTCCCATAGGATCCAAATAACCAACAAGAAATCCTCCAACTCACTTCGGAAATAGCAAGCAAAGGAGTGATTTTAAAATAAACCAGAAAGTAGCCTAAACAATCATATTATATACGTAAGTAAACAAGGAACAAGTATGAGAATGTGATGTGATATCGCCCCGCCATGTAGCCTTGATCTCACACACTGGTACCACGGACAGTGGATGTACCTAAGCCTGAAAAATGGTAAAAACAATGGTATGAGATTACAAGAATCTCAGTAGGGTCACAGCATCATAAAATTTGCAGGAATCTTAAACATAAATCTCCCAATTGACATTAGATCATTCCTAAAAAAATAAAGGGAATCATGCAATTCAAGAACAAATCAAACAGGGTTAGGGCCGAATCTATAGTTGAGGGAGGACTACAAACACTTACCCCGAATGGCCACCGGAAAAGGATCCTGTCACACAAACACGTACAAGCACACATAGGCAAGTACAAAACATAATACCACAACAAGGTATCCTCAATCTTGTCAGAACACAATTCACATATTCAATTCACATAACACATGCAACTCAGGTACTCAATATCTAACTCAGGGGTTCGATACAGCCTATGAGATCCATATCTGAATCCCAAATTCATACTCTCACCCTATAATCAAATCGCATGCAATACAACAAGAGCAGGTATCAAAAACATCAAGAAAATCGCAGGGGTCTCTGGAGAAAATAATGAGGCGTAGATCCTACCTCTCTTGTCTCTGAACAAGAAGCTACTCCTTTTCCTTTATTAGGTAATTCCGAACCACCTATATTATCACCAAGCAAAGACGAAAACAACACTAAGCATGCATATTCAATAATCAATTAAATACCCTATTTCCTTACCAATTCCACTCACCAAACCTATCAGAAACCAGTGATCAAATGCTGAAGGTGCCTCCTCCTTGGATGTGTGATGTGATAGCCAGGAACTTAACAAGATTCAACCTGAATTTCAATTCCAATTAACTATGCAAATTTCGTTGCTAAGAGTAGGACATAGGACAATTTTGACTTCAATTATAGAAAAGTTTAAAAGTAGGAAATTCATAATCATACATCATGAATAGATGCTAAGCAATCATAAGAACACGCGAACCAACAACAGAAATCAACTAAAGAGAAAAACTGTAGAAATCTAAAAACCTAATTCCGTCGATGATTTTTGACTTAACCTTAAACAAGAAAATATTAACGTCCAAACAACAAAACATACATGGTTGGAAAGAAGATGAAAATATTTTTCTAACAAGATATTATTTGTAGAAATACAACAAACGATGAAAGAGTTATGCTACTTTAAATTTCAAGAAGATTTGGCAGTGCTGCCGAATTTCAACTTAACTTTAGAGGAGGAAGCGCTAACCTCCAGACAAAAAACCAAAGATTTTTAGAAAGAGGATGAAGAGAGTTTTCCAAAAAACTATTATTTGAAAAATCCGACAAACGATGAGAGAGTTATGCTGGTTTAAAATTTTAGCAAATTTTGGTAGATATAGGGAGATGTAAGGGTTTTAGGCTATACGAGTTTTGTGTGTTTTCTATGAATGAATTTTGTGAGGATGGCTTCCTATTTATAATGGATGGGAATCAAATTAGGATTACTAATTTAAAGGCTTTATTAAAATAAAAAATCTATCAGAATTAAATTCTGCAATTATCTTCCCCTATTTTTAGGAATTTTAATTTCTAAGGCAATTATCTATCTATAAGGTCTTAGATTAAAAGGAATTAAAACCAAAATTAACTACCATACAAATCTTACCAATTTCGGCCATCACACATCATTTCCTTCAAGGGAAAAATCATATTTTCACCTACAATGGCTTCTGGGATTCTAGGACTTAAAATTCGGGGTCTCACATCCCCCCTCCTTACAGGAATTTCGTCCTCGGAATTTTAACATTAGTACCTAAGCAAACAAGTAAGGAAATTTTTTAAACACATGAGCAGGATCTCATATATACTTTCTTAGCATTGAAATGTGAAATATGTTGTGAATTCTTTCCATATTTGGAGGTAAGGCAAGTCGGTATGCAAGAGGGCCGATTCTTTTGACAATGTCATACGGACCAATTTAGCGAGGTGCTAGCTTACCTCGCTGCTGAAAACGAAGGACTCCTTTCCATGGGGCAACCTTCAAAAACACTTTGTCACCTACCATAAACTCCAACTCCCTTCGTCGACTGTTGGCGAAATTTTTCTGCTGATCCTGGGCTGTTTTTAGCCATTGTCGGATCAAGCTTAATTGTTATGTTGCTTGGTCAATCAATTCCGGATTGTCTAGGTGTCTCTCGCCTACTTCATTCAGCAAATGGGGGTTCTGCAACGTCTCCCATATAATGTTTTATAATGTGCCATACCGATGCTTACATGAAAACTATTGTTGTAAGCAAATTCTGCCAATAGAAGGCATTGGTCCCAACCGGTATGCTAGTCCAACACATTCGTACGTAGCTTGTCCTCGAGTGTCTGAACCGTCCTTTCAAATTGACCATCGGTCTGAGGATAAAATGCTGTACTGAAATTCAATCTTGAACCCAGCGCATTCTGGAATTTCTCCTCAAATCGTAACGTGAAACGAGGCTCACAGTCTGAAACAATAGAAACTGGTACTCCATGCAATCGAACAATCTCGTCCAAGTAACGAATTACCAATTTTTCTGGTGTATCTGTCACACGTATAGGAAGAAAGTGTGCAGATTTCATCAGTCGATCCACGATCACCCAAATGGCATCATATCCTCACTTCGATCTAGGCAAACCGGTCAAAAAATCCATTGTGACGTGCTTCCACTTCTATTCTTGAATCGGAAGTGACTGAGGTAGACCAACTGGTCTTTGATGTTTGATCTTTACTTCTTGATATACGAAGCATCAGGCAAAAAATTCAGCAATGTGACGATTCATGTTTGGCCACCAATACTGCTCCTTCAAATCTTGGTACATCTTAATGCTTCCAGGATGAATAGCGAATTTCAAACTATGCGCCTCTGATAGAATATGGTTACGAATTTCAACATTTTGTGGAACACATACCCGGTTTCTAAAGACTAGTACTTCGTCATCTCATATTCTGAAATCACGAACTATGGCATCAACACCATTAGAAAGTTTCTTCCGAATTTCAGTTAGTTTCAGATCCTCTAATTGTTGATTCCAGATTTTTTCAATTAAGGTAGGTACGACTTCGATTCGTGCCAACAACGAACCTGAAAAATCAGTGCCAAGATGCACATGGTTAGCTTTCAATTCCAACATCATCGGCAGGTAATGGGTGCGCATGTAGGCCAAAAATGATGGGGAAGGAGAATGAAACTTTCGGCTCAGGGCATCAGCAACAACATTAGCCTTTCCAAGATGATATTCGATGATTAAATCATAGTCTTTAATAAGCTCCACCCATCTTCGTTGTCTCATATTCAATTCTTTTTGCGTTAAGAGGTACTTCAGGCTTTTGCGGTCTGTGAAGATTTGACACGTCTCGCCGTATAAGTAATGTCGCCATATTTTTAAGTCAAACACCATGGCTACAAGTTCCAAATCATGAGTAGGGTAGTTGCTCTCGTGCGGTCGCAATTGCCGGGAAGTGTAAGCAATGACTTTCCTATCTTGCATAAATACGCATCCAAGTCCAGATTTTGACGCGTCGCTGTAAACTACATAACCCTTTTCCACAAATAGGTAGGGTAAGGATAGGTGCTGAAACTAACCGATTCTTTAGCTCTTCGAAACTTTTCTGGCATTTCTCGTTCCATACGAACAGCTCACCCTTGCGTGACAATTTTGTCAATGGTCTGGCAAGCGATGAAAAATTCTCCACAAAGCAACGATAATTTCCTGCTAAACCAAGCAAACTACGAACTTTGAACACACTTCGCGAAGTTTCCCAGGCAATCACGGCTTCAATCTTGTTTGGATCAACTAACACATATTGAGCAGAAACAATATGGCCAAGGAAACCAACTTCGCGTAACCAGAATTCGCATTTGGAGTACTTTGCGAACAATCGTCGATCCTTCAAAATTTTAAGCACAATCCGTAAATGCATAGCATGATCCTCTTCCGATTTTGAGTAAATCAGAATGTCATCGATGAAGACTATCACAAATTTATCTAAAAATTCGCGGAACACATGATTCATCAGATCCATGAACACAGCTGGTGCATTGGTCAAGCCGAATGGCATAACCAGAAATTCATAGTGGCCGTATCGTGATCTAAACGCGGTCTTCGGAATACCAGCATCACGAACTCGCAGTTGATGGTATCCAGATCTGAGATCGATCTTGGAGAATATGGCTGCACCCTGGAGTTGGTCAAACAAATCGTCTATGCGCGGCAAAGGGTATTTGTTCTTCACGGTCACATGATTCAGCTGCCGCTAATCGATGCACAATCGCAGCGAACCATCTTTCTTTTTCATGAACAAAACAGGTGCTCCCCAAGGTGACACACTAGGTCGGATAAAACCACGATCCAAAAAATCTTTCAATTACATTTTTAGTTCCTTCATTTCCGCAGGAGCCATACGGTACGGAGGAATGGAAATTGGATTCGTACCAGGAACTAACTCAATATCAAATTCCACTTCCCTTACTGATGGTAGACTGGCTATGTCTTCTTGAAATACTTCTGGAAATTTTTGAACCACTGGAACAAAATCCAGATCCGAGGATTCTTTAGAAATATCATGTACGTGCGTGAGGTATGCTGTACATCCTTTGTTGATTAATCGCTTCGCCTTAAGCCAGGAAATCATACAAGTTGGAGCAACTCGCCTATCACCTTCAAAACAGTATTCAGCACCATCAGGAAAAGTGAACCACACACGCTTGGTGAAACACTCCATATGAGCTTGATATTTTTCCAGACAGTCCATGCCTAAGATCACATTCTCAGCTCTAGGATGTCTAATGGAATCAGATCCACTTCAAGTACATTCGAACCCATACGTACAACACAGCCTATGTAGATTGTCACCACATCAGGACTAGCCTCGGCATCAATTAGGTGAAGAGCCTTGTTGGTCTTGGTTGCGCCTCACTTGTGGATCCGTTGGGTGGTCCTCCTAGTGCGCGTGTTCGTAATCCGGAGGGGTTGGCATTTCCTTCTCGGCCTGTGTTTGGTACACCTGTGATTCATCTTGGTTTCAGGCATTCCCTCTAAATATGTCCCATCTCGCCACAGTTGTAACATCGACATTGCTGAGAATTCCACGAAGATCCATTAGAATTTGAACCAGAAAAATTCTTCCTGTTGGTATTGCCATTGCTATTAATTTTCGGAGGATAGGACCTTAAAGGACAGGGTCCCGTTCGTCAATTGAACTTCGAATCTCACCTATAGGATCCGCCACTAGTGGCTGGTGATGGCTTCTTGGCTTTCACAATCTTTTCAGCTTCTGTCGCGGCAATAATTAGTCCTTGCAAATTCTGCACTGGTGTCGTACCAACGATAGTTTTGAGTTCGGTACTCAACCCATCCTGAAATCGTCTCGCAAGCTGGTACGGTGTACAATCTTCTTCTGGTGCAGATGAGGACAACTCCCTTATCGCCTTCTCATATTCTAACACCGAACGGGTGCCGTGTTCAAGTTTGTAAAAAGCTTGTCGCTGATCGCTTTTATGGAATCTCATAAAAAAATTTTCGTCAAATTCGTACCGGAATTCTTCCCAAGTTGGCAAATGATCGCCGAATCGCAAGTTAACAAATGTCCATCATGAGAGGGCTTCCCCCTCAAGTAGGAATGTAGCAATGGCAACCTTGTCATCATCCGAGATACGAAAGAACAAGGATACTTGGCATAAGGTGTCTATCCACTCACGAGGGGCTGCCGCTCTAGCTGAACCACCAAAGTCTTTATATCCATATTGTTGAGCTTCCTTCAGCAATTTTGTAATCATGACGAGAAGTCTCTCAGCCTCATGATGTGCCGGCTATACAGGTTCAAGTGGAGGAATAGGTTCTTCCACTGGTGCAGGTGCAGGAGCATTCTAAAATTGTGCCTCCATTCGCTGCTGATTTGCAGCAATTCCTTGTAATACGTTTAAGATTTATGCCATGATAGGATCAATGACTGGTGCGGCTGGTGCCTCAGGTTGGTTTTCAGGCTCAACTTGCCCTTCCTCCTCAATTTGTGCATTCGGCTCCTCTTGCTCAACAGGTTGCTATTCAGCCTGAATCTCAAACCTACCTCGTTGATGCCTTTGTAGCCTTGGGCATGCCATACTACACGAATACACCATTATTACTCAACATATAACTAAATATGATAAACAAAAGTGGTGTCTAGTGGAGAGGCATGCACCGGTTGATACGTATATACTGGAAAACAAAACACACATGAACACAAGTACTCACAAGTTTTGGATATCACATGACTCATGCCAATGCATACTCGGCAATTACATCAATACTCCCACGATCATTCGGTAGTACACATCATCAATCACATGCATATACATTTTATAATGACAAGAAACACAGTTAACAGCCACCGAAACATATTAAGGCATACTAAACATATAATCATACGTAAACTCACAGTAAATCAAATTATCAACTTCATCAATTTAAATCTTACAAACCAATCTCTTTCTAGCTTTAGTTAACTTTCGGTATAAGCCCCTAAGTGAGTGAGTCTGTGCGCATGCCTTTACCTAAAAACACAATATCAACAAACAAGTTAGCATATAACAAATTATTTTTCCCTAAACCAGGCTCCGCTACCAAACCTGTGACGACCCCAATTCCTAACTATTACTATTTGCTCCGATTAAGGTCATCACCGCCATGAAACCCAAATAAGCCCAAATGACAACTAGGACCTATCTGAATCTCACCAGGCTTACCATTAACTTCTGACTTTTACCATATTTATTTTACAAGTTTAACAACAATTTAAGCATGGTATTGGACAAATATTCTGGTACCATACGGAGTGAATAAAACACAAGCGGAAGTCTTTAGATTAAATCATTGGGTTTACAACACACAAGTCCCATAGGATCCAAATAACCAGCAAGAAATCCTCCTCCAACATATTTTAGAAATAGCAAGCAAAGGAGCGATCTTAAAACAAATCAAAAAGGAGCCCAATCATTCATATTATATGCACAAGTAAACAAGGAACAAGTATGAGAATATGATGCAATATCACCTCGCCGTGCTGCCTTGATCTCACACACTGGTACCACGGACAGTGGATGTACCTAAGCCTGAAAAATGGTAAAAACAACGATATGAGATTATAAGAATCTCAGTATGGTCACAACATCATAAGATCTGCAGAAACCTTAAACATAAATCTCCCAATTGACATTAGATCATTCCTAAACAATTAAAGGGGATCACATAATTCAAGAACCAATAAAAAAGGGTTAGGGCCGAATCTATGGTTGAGGAAGGACTACAAACACTTCTGGAAAATCAGAAGTACACAGGTAGGTAGAACTCATCAGATTGCTATCGGTAATGAAGAAGAAAGGCAATCCCCTTCCACTTGTATTGTCCAAGGTTTACTGCAAAAAGGGTAAATGGTTAACTCACAAGGTAATCAGTAAGCCTATTCATCTTGTCACACAAGGACAAGTAGTCTTGCCACACAAGGACAAGTCTTCCCAAGCCACACACGGACTAAGGCATCCCAAACCACACAACGATAAGGGCTTCCTGCCATTCAAGGACAGGGTTCCGGCCACACAAGGACCAGACAGCCAGCACGCTCATGCTGAGGTTTTCCACCCATACAACTCCCATACCAGTAAGAACATCTCTTCACCCTAAGAGCATCAACACTTACCCCAAATGGCCATCGGAAAAGGATCCTGACACACAAACATGTACAAGCACAAACAGGCAAGTACAAAGCATAATACCACAACAGGGTATCCTCAATCATATCAGAACACAATCCACATATTCACTTCACATAACACATGCAACTCAGGTACAAGTACCTATCTTAGGGATTCGATATAGCCTATGAGATTAATATCTCAATCCGAAATTCATACTCTCACTCTACAATCAACTCGCATGTAATATAACAAAGACAGGTATCAAAACCATCAAGAAAATCATAGGGTTCTCTGGAGAAACCGATGAGGCGTAGATCCTACCTCTCTTGTCTCTGAACAAGAAGCTACTCTTTTGCCTTTATTAGTAATTCCGAACCACCTATACTATCACCAGGCAATGACGAAAACAACACTAAGCATGCATATTCAATAATTAATTGAATACCCTATTTCCTTACCAATTCCACTCACCAAACCTATCAGAAACTAGTGATCAGATGCTGCAGGTGCCTCCCCCTTGGATGTGTGATGTGATAGCTAGGAATTTCACAATATTCAACCTGAATTACCATTCCAATTAACTATGCAAATTTCGTTGCTAAGAGTAGGGCATAGGACAATTTAGACTTCAAGTATAGAGAAGTTTAAAAGAAGGAAATTCATGATCATACATCATGTATAGATGCTAAGAAATCATAAGAACTAGCAAAACAACAACATAAATCAACCAAAGACAGAAAATGTAGGAATCTAAAAACCTAATTCCGTCGCCGATTTTCAACTTAATTGTAGACAAGAAAATTTTAACTTCCAAACAACAAAACATATATGGTTGTAAAGATGATGAAAATATCTTTCCAACAAGCTATTATTTGTATAAATACAAAAAACGATGAAAGAGTTATACTACTTTGAAGTTCAAGAAGATTTAGCAGTGCCGCCGAATTTGAACATAGCTTTAAAGGAAGAAAGCTTAACCTCCCGATGAAAACAAAAAGATGGTTGGAACGAGCATGAAAAGAGCTTTCCAGCAAGCTATTATTTTTAGGAATCTGTCAAACAATGAGAGAGTTATACTAGTTTAAATTTTTAGCCAATTTTGGCAGATATATGGAGGTGTAAGGGTTTTAGGCTATACAAGTTTTGTGTGTTTTCTATGAATGATTTTTGTGAGGTTGGCTTCCTATTTATAATATATGGGTATCGAATTAAGATTAGTACTTTAAAAGCTTTATTAAAATAAAAAAACTATCAGATTTAAATTCTGTAATTATCATCCCCTACTTTTAGGGATTTTAATTTCTAAGGCAATTATCTATCTATAAGGTCTTAGATTAAAGGGAATTAAAACCAGAATTAACTTTGATACAACTCTTACCAATTTCAGCCATCACACATCCTTTCCTTCAAGAAAAAAATCGTCTTTTCACCTACACTGGCTACTGAACTTCTAGGACTCAAAATTCGAGGTCTCACATCTCCTTTACTTGTTTTCGATTTGTTTTGGGGATTAACTTACTGGATGTTTGGATCCTTATGGGACTTATGAGTTGTGGATTCATTTATATTATTTAAATACTTCTGCTGATATTTTATTCACTCCGTATGATACATACCACAATACATGTCTAATATCATGCTCCAATAGTTGGTAAACATAACAAATATACACACTAAAAATTGAGAACTTAATAAGTAAGCCTTGTGGGATTCAGATACGTCCTGGTTCTTGAGTTTGTCTGGGTTTTATGGCAGTAATGGCCCTAATCGGAGCAATTAATAATAGGTTAGGATTTGGGGTCGTTACAGGTTTGGTAACGGAGCATGGTTTATGGAATATAATTGGTCGTATGCTAACTTGTTTGTTGATTTTGTGTTTGTAGGTAAGAACATGCGCACACACTTACTAACTTAGGGGCTAATACCGAAAGTGAACTAATGCTAAAAAGGGATTTATTCGTAAGATTTAAATGATGAGAATGATAATCTGATTTGCTGTGTGTTTATGCATATTTTTATGCCTGGTATGCCTTCATGTGTTTCGGTGAATATTTTCTATGTTTCTTGTCATTGCCGAGAATGTGTATGTTGTTGGGGCATATCACCAAGTTTCCTTATGTGATTTCTATGTTGCCGAATGTATATGCATGTGATTGCTGATGTGTATTGCCGAATGTATGGGCTGATAGTTTGCATGATAGCCGAATATGGATTGTGTGACTCCATACTTGCTTAATGCTTGATGATGATTTCCGAGAGTACATATGTGTGATGATATGAGTGAAGAGTATGCATTTACATGTGTGCAAACGATTTCCAAAATTTGTATTTTGTTTTCCAGCATATGCGTATCATCCAGTGCATGCCTCTCCACCAGGTACCACTTCTTTTCCTATTGTCATATTTAGTTATGTGTCAAGTAACAACCGTATGTTTGTATAGTATGGCAAGGTTGAACGCTACAAGGGATCGACGGGGTAGGTATGAGGTTCAGATGGATTAGGCACTCAAACACGTAGAAGCATACACAGGCAAGCACAAAGCACAATACCATAATAGGCTATCCTTAATCATGTCAGAACACAATCAACATGTTCAATACACATAACACAAACAATTTAGGCACACATAACCTATCTCAAAGGTGCGACAAAGCCTAAGTAAGCCTCAAATAAATCCGAAACTCATATATACACTATCTTATATATGCGCATATAAACATCAATCACAAGTACCGAAATCAACAAGAAAACAACAAGGATATCTGAAGAAACCGATGAGGCATAGATCCTACCTCTCTTATCTCTGAACAAGAAGCTATTCCTTTGCCTTTATTCAAGGGATCCAGACCACCTATAACATTATAAGGCAAAGACAAAACAAAACTAAGCATGCATACTCGAAAACCAAGCAAATACCCTATTTTCTTACCAATTCCACCCACCAAACCTATCAGAAACCAGTGATCAGATGACACAGGTCCCTCCCCCTTGGATGTGTGATGTGATAGCGAAGAACTTAATAAGATTCAACTTGAATTACCATCCTAATCAATAATACAAATTTCGACACTAAGAATAGGGCATAAGTCAAATTGCAATTTCATGTTAACTGTAATGACCCCAAATCCTAACCTATTATTATTTGCTCCTATTAGGACCTTTACCGCCGTGAAACCCAAACAAATCCAAAAACCAGGACCTCTTTGAATCCCAGAAGGCTTACCCATCTTATTTCCCATTTTTAGCATGTTCATTTATAATAATTGGAGCATGATATTGAACAAATATTTTGGTATAATACGGAGTGAATAAAACATCAGCGGAAGTCTTTTTATTTAATCATTGGAACCACAACACACAAGTCCTATAAAGATATAAAAATTCAACATGTAAACCTTCTAAAATAATTCAGAAACAAACTATCAAAGGAGGAACATAAATAACCCGAAAATAGCCCAATCAAGGTTTATGTTATATGCACAATCAATCAAGGAGACACGAATGCAAAGGTGATGCGATATCGCCCTGCCGTGCAACCTTGATCTCACACACTGGTACCACGAACAACAAATGTACCTAAGCCTGAAAAATGATGAAAACAACAAGATGAGATTACAAGAATCTCAGTAGGGTCACAACATCATAAGAACTATATAAATCATAAACAAACATCTCCTAAACAACATCTGATCATCCTTACATAACTATAGGTATCATGCAATTCAAGATTCAATCAATGGGATAGGGTCGGAATTAAGGCTGTCACGACCCGGCCCCCATATCCTAGGCCCAGCGGGTCCGAATGTGTATGTGCACATGATGGATCACAACTGCAATGCTAAGTTGGGCTTCTAACCACATGGCCCAGAATATACATCTTGTTACAAATGATACCATCACACAACACATATAAGCTCAAGACCTCCCCAGCTCTTTTTCGATGTGGGATTGATAGAAATTGGCACTCCATGCGATTAAGAAATCTCGTCCAAGTAATAAACAACCAATTTCTCAGGTGTATACGTCACATGTATAGGAAGAAAGGGTGAAGATTTCGTCAATCGATCCATGATCACCCAAATGACATCGTATCCTCGCTGCAATCTAGGCAAACCAGTCACAAAATCCATTGTGACATGCTCCCACTTCCATTCTAGAAATCGGAATGACTGTAGTAAACCAGCGGGTCTTTGATGTTCGATCTTTAATTGTTGACATACGAAGCTGTACTTGTTAACATAATTGTTGACATGCACCGGCTTCCTTAGGATTTCCCCAAATGAGTGAGTGTATGTGCATGTTCATACCTACAAACACAAAATCAACAAACAAGTTAGCATATAACAAATTACATTCCTTACACCATGCTCCGTTACCAAACCTGTAATGACCTCAAATCTTAACCTATTATTATTTTCTCCTATTAGGACCCTTACTGCCATAAAACCCAAACAAGTCCAAAAACCAGGACCCATTTTTAATCCCACAAGCCTTACTCATCTTATTTTCGATTTTTAGCATGTTTATTCATAACAATTGGAGCATGATATTGGACAAATATTCTGGCATAATATAGAGTGAATAAAACATCAGCGGAAGTCTTTTTATTTAATCATTGGAACCCCCACAAGGCTTACCCATCTTATTTCCGATTTGTAACATGTTCATTCATAACAATTGGAGCATGATATTGGACAAATATTATGGCATAATACGGAGTGAATAAAACATCAGCGGAAGTCTTTTTATTTAATCATTGGAACCACAACGCACAAGTCCTATAAAGATATAAAAATTCAACATGTAAACCTTCTAAAGTAATTCAGAAACAAACTATCAAAGGATGGACATAAATAACCCGAAAATAGCCCAATCAAGGTTTATGTTATATGCACAATCAATCAAGGAGACAGGAATGCAGATGTGATGCGATATCGCCCCGCCGTGCAACCTTGATCTCACACACTGGTACCACGAACAACAAATGTACCTAAGCCTAAAAAATGATGAAAACAACAGGATGAGATTACAAGAATCTCAGTAGGGTCACAACATCATAAGATTTATATAAATCATAAACAAACATCTCCTAAACAATATCTGATCATCCTTACATAACTATAGGTATCATGCAATTCAAGATTCAATCAATGGGATAGGGTCGGAATTAAGGCTGTCACGACCCGGCCCCCATATCCTAGGCCCAACGGGTCCGAATGTGTATGTGCACATGATGGATCACAACTGCAATGCTAAGTTGGCTTCTAACCACATGGCCCAAAATATACATCTTGTTACAAATGATACCATCACACAACACATATAATCTCAAGACCTCCCCCGCTCTTTTTCGATGTGGGATTGAGTAACCTTATCCTCTTACAGGCTGGGTCTCACAATCTCTCCTCCTTATAGACCTCGTGTCCTCGCGAGGGAAGCCAAATTCAACTGACTTGGGCTCAAACTCACGGGCCTAATTGTGAACACACAATATGGCCCAAGCCGATCCGGAAGTGAGAGTGAGATTGGCTCCTCTACCATTTGTCCCGACTCGACCCCTAGAACTTTAAGACATGTATGTGCGTGTGATGGATCACAACGACAATACTGAGTTGAGCTTCTAACCACATGGCTCAAAAGATGCATCTTGTTACAAATGATACCATCACACAACACATATAAGCCCAAGACCTCCTTCGCTCCTTTCCGATGTGGGATTGGGTAACCTGACTCCCCCCACGGGCTGGGTCTCACAAAAGCTAAGTATGGACTACAACACTTCCGAAAATCAGATGTACATAGATAGGTAAAACTCATCAAAATACTCTTGGTAGTTGGAAAAACAAAGGACATCCCTTACACCTGTGTTGTCAAAGGCTTTCTACACAAAGGGTAAAAGGTTAACACACAAGCTAATCAACAAGCTTATTCATCTTACCAGTACACAAGACTCGGCATCCTAACTAGCATACAAGATTAGGGCATCTTGCCAGCACACAGGACAAAACTTCTAGCCAGCACATAGGACTAGGCATCTAGCTAGCAAACAGGACTAGGCATCCAGCTCGTGCATGCAGGGAATGCCACCCATACGACTCCCATACTAGTAAGGGCCTCCCCTCTCCCAAAGAGCATCAATTCTTACCCCAAATGACCAATGGAACAGGATCGTGACATACAAACACGTATAAGCATACAGAGCCAAGCATAAAGCACAATACCATAATAAGGTATCCTCAATCATGTCAGAACACAATCAGCATGTTCAATACACACAACACATGCAAATTAGTCATACATAACCCATCTCAACGGTTCGTTATAGCCAAAGTAATCATATCCCAATCTGCAATTCATGTATACACCCTACAATCAATTCGCATACAACAATAACAAGGGTGTGCATCGAAAATAACCAACAAGCAACAAGGATCTCTGGAGAAACCGATGAGGCATAGATCCTACCTCTCTTGTCTCTAAAAAAGAAGCTATTTCTTTGACTTTATTTAATAGATCCAAACCACCTATAGTATCACAATGCAAAGACAAAACCAAACTAAGCATGCATACTTAATAACCAAGTAAGTACCCTATTTCCTTACCAATTCCACTCACCAAACCTATCAGAAACCAGTGATCAAATGCCGTAGGTGCCTCCCCTTCAAATGTGAGATGTGATAGCCGAGAACATAACAAGATTCAACCTGAATTACCATCCCAATTAACTATGCACATTTTTCCACTAAGAATAAGGCACAAGAAAAATTGTGATTTCATGCATACAAGGTGTACGGGTTGCGATTTCATGTTAACAAGGAAGGATTCGGTGTTTATAACTTGTACAGTTAAAAGAAACAAGATCAGAATCCAATAGGGTATTCAATTGACCAAATAAGCTTTAATAGGGCAAGGGTAGGGCACAATGATTTTATGTATATAGAAGATTCAAAGGATGGATTCATGATTTTATAACATGAATGGATGCTAAACAATCATACGAACAAGAGGAACAATAACAAAATCAATCAAAGGCAGAATCACACAATTTTGAAACCTAATCCCGATGAATTACAACCTAACTAATGGCAAAGAAAAACTAACCTCTTGACAAAAAACCTAAGATGGTTGGAAAGAGAATAGAAAGAGCTTTCCAACAAGATATTATTTGCACGAATTTGAGAAACAATGAAAGAGTTATGCTATTCAGAAGTACAAGTAAATTTTAGAAATCCCGCCGATTTACGACATCCGATTTACGCCAATTTTAGAAATCCAAATACATTCCTGACCAATTTCGGCCATCACACATCCTTTTCTTCAGGAGCAAAATTGTCTATTCACCTGCATTGGTTTCTGGACTTCTAGGATCAACATTTGTGGTCTCACATTAACAAGATACAGGGTTGCAATTTCATGTTAACAAGGAATGATTAGGTTTTAATAACAAAGATAATCCAAAGGAACAAGATTAGAAACCAATAGGTTAATCAACTGATCAAAATCGGCAACAATAGGGCAAGGGTAGGACATGCCGATTTTATGTATTTGGAAGATTCAAAGGATGAATTCATGATTTTAAAATATGAGTGGATACCAAGTAATCATATGAACAAAAGAAATAACAACAGAAATCAATTGAAGGAAGAATCACATAAGTTTGGCACCAAAACTAACAAATTATGACAAAGAAAAACTAATCTACTGATGACCGTACCAAATTAGATAGATAGAGGATATAAAAAACTTTCCAACAACCTATTATTTACAAAATTCCAAAAGAGGGTGAGAGAGTTATGCTATTTTGAAGTTGAAGAAATTTCAGCAGCAATAAGGAGGTGTTAGATTTGATGTTTGACAAATTTTGTGTATTTTTGGTGTAAGATCTAAGTGTGGCCGGCTACCACTTTATATAGGGTGGTTATTGGATTAATTTTCCTACTTTAAATGTTAGATTAAAGTAATATAATTATCAGAATTAAATTCTAGAATTGTCCTTTCTTAATTTTAGAGATTTTATCTCCTAAAGTAATTTTGAACCAATAAGGAACCAAATTAAAGAGAAATGAAACTAGAAATGATTACTAAATATATCATACCATTTTCGGTCATCACACATCCATTTTTCCAGGGGAATAATGGTTTTGTCACCTGTACTGGCTTCTGAACTTCTAGGACTCAAAATCTGGGTCTCACAACCATTGTGTGAGATTAAGGTCTTACAGTAGGACAGTAGGACAATATTACATCACAATCGCATCTCTTTTTCCTTACTTGCTTGCGTATATAACATGAAGTTTGATTGGACTACTTTCTGGTTTATTGAATCCCTCTTGTTCTTGCTTACTTCCGGAATTTTTTAGAGGGTTACTTACTGGATTTTAAGATCCCAATGGGACTTGTGTGTTATGATACCTTTGATTAATTATAAAGACTTCTGCTGATGTTTTTACTCACTCTGTATATTTCCATAATATTTGTCCAATGTAAGTATACTCCAACCTTTAAAAAGCATAAGAAAGAAATTTGATAAAATTGGAATATATGATGGATAAGCCTTGTGGAATTTAGATAGGTCCTAGGTTGGGCTTGTTTGGGTTTCACGATAGTAAGGGTTCAAATAGGTTGGGTTTGGGTCCTTACAAAAGGTTGGTTCTTCTCTTTAATTATTCATGCCGAGTTTTCTTTACCCTATAAGTATGCCGATTTTGTGTTTCCCTTCGTTGATGATTTTGAATCTTGTTCCTCTTTTTTATATGAGTATTTGACACCTATTCTTGCTATAATATAATGAAATCTGCCCTTGTATCCTTCTGTGTGAAATAATGGGCAACCCTACCTATGTTCCATATGTATGCCGAAAGTTATACCTTGAATTTGGATGAATAATCAGGTTCATTTTAGTTGGGTTCTTGGTCATCACATCACGCATTCAAAGGGAGGTTGCAGTTGCATCTAATCGCTGGTATTTGGTAGGTTTGGTGAGTGAAATCGGTAAGGCATTACTATGTTCTTTGGTTTCAGAATTCGTACGTTTAGTACTGTGATGTCTTTGCCTTATGCTTGTTTAGAAGGTTCTGATCCTATTAATAAAGGCAATGGACTAGCTACTTGTTCAGACACAAGAGAGGTAGGATCTATCCTCATCAGTTTCTCCAGAGATATTTTTGCTTGTTTATTGATTTTGGCTTGTGTTTTATGAATATGCATGCTTGTGGTTTACTATGCATGGTTGCGGATTGATTGCGAAATACCTTAGGTGGTTGCGGATCCATGTATTGAGGATAGAATGCCTATTTCAGCTATACCATATGATATTAACTTGCTGATTGTATTGTGAATGATTGAGGATGCCTTGTTATGTCCCTATGTGCTTGTACTTTCTTGTGTTTGCTTGTACTTGTTCGTGTGTTAGGATTCTTTTTCGGTGGCCATTTGGGGTAAGTGATCGATGCTCCTAGGGAGAGGAGAGGTACTTACTGGTATGGGAGTCGCATGAGTGGCAATCTCCAACAAGTGCATGTTGGATGCCTAGTCTTTGTGTGGCTAGATGTCTTATCCTTTGTGATGGCAAGATGGCCTTATCCTTGTGTGGTTTGGATGCTCTTATCCTTGTGTGGTTTGGATGCCTTGTCCTTGTGTGGCAAGGTGCCTTGTCGTTGTATGGCAAGATGGAAAGGCTTGCTGATTAAATTGTTTGCTAAGCATATACCATTTGTGAAGCTAAGCCTTGGACCACATAAGTGAAAGGGGATAGGCATTCAATTGTACAAATTAGATAATGAATTACCTACCTATGTACTTCTGGTTTCAGTAGTGTTCTTGGTCCTCCTAACAACTAGTGATTTCAGCCTAGCCCTTTCTTGTGCATCCTTGTTGTTTGTTTGACCTCTTTGCTAGTATATGAGATCTGATATGTTGATTGGGAGATGATTGTTTAGAATTTTGTAGATCTTATGATGTTGTGACCCTAATAAGATTCTTGTTATCTCATCCCATTGTTTTTTCCCTTTTTCAGGTTTAGGTACATGTTCTGCCAATGGTACTATGGTGTGAGATCACGGTTGCATGCTGGGACGATATTGCATCACATTCACATGCACCTACTTTGCTAGATTTGATTATGCATATTCCCTATTCATGCTCGCTTGATTGGACTACTTTTTAGTTTCTGATTTTCTATTCTTTCCCTCAATTTCCTAAACATGCATGAGGGTAGATGTTGGATTTTAAGACTCCTTAGGGACTTGTGTGTAATAGTTCGTCTAATTATTTGTATTTATAAAGACTTTTGCTGATGAATTTGTTCACTCCATAATATGGTAGATTGTATGTCTAATAATTACATGCTCTAACATTTAAAATCATAAGAATGAAACCTTAAAATTTGTAACTAGTGGACTTGAGCCTTCAAGGATTCGAACAGGACCTTGGGAGGGCTAATTCGGGTTTCACGGCGGTAAGGATCCTTATAGACTGGGTTTGGATCCTTACAGTTTGAGGTAACATGTATAAGAATTAAATTCATATTTATTTCCCTAGAGTCAATTTAGTTGTGTTGGGTTACCCAAAAATTGTTGTCAAAGAAGTTGTTCATGTGGAATCATGCACCCTCTGGCAAAATTTTGTCAAGTTCAGGTGAGTTTATGTCTGAATTAGACCAGATCTTATTTTTCCATGTATGGTCGATTGAGTTGATCAAATTTAATGAAAATTAGTGGATTATGATGGGATGGAAGTATTCAATGATTTGATGTGGCTTTTGTTGAAAATAATTGCATGTATAGAGCTTTGGGATGCCTTGAAAAGCTAGAGTTTTGCAGGTTTTCTGTTTGTCTGGAGGTTGAAGATAACCTCTGACTACATATTATTCGAGGTCCCTCTAAAGAGCAGGTTGTTTGGTTACTGGAACGGACGACGTGTTTCCTGCATGAGCAGGCAACGGGTTGTCTATTGAAGGTAGGTTTGGACCCTGAAACTTAGGCTCAGGTGACGTGACGCGTCTCTAGTGAGTTGCGTGTCACAATCTGTTAGGCCTGAATAATGGCTTGGCAGTGCTTGGTGCTAACAGGTGGCACAATTTGATTGGTTGGAGTATTAAACCTCCAACATAATTTGGAACCACAACATACAAGTCCTATAGGGATCTAAAAATCCAACAAGTAAACCTCCAACATAATTTGGAAACAAACAAGCAAAGGAGGGACTCGAATAACCAGAAAATAGTCCAATCAAGGTTCATATTATATGCACAAATCAAGGAATAGGTAGGCAAATGAGATGAGATAACACCCCACCATGCAGCCTTGATCTCACACACTGGTACCACGAACAGTGAATGTACCTAAGCCTGAAAAATGGTGAAAACAACAGGATGAGATTACAAGAATCTCAGTAGGGTCACCATATCATAACATCTACAATAATCTTAAACAAATATCTCCCAAATAACATCAGATCAGCCTATACAACTAAAGGCAATCACACATTCATCATTCAATCAAAAATAGGATAGGGCTGAAAGCTAAGGCTGAGGGTGGACTACAAACACATCTGAAAATCAAAAGTACATAGGTAGGAAAAACTCATGAATCATATCAGCAATAAAAAAAGGCCATCCCCTTCCACCTGTATTATCCAAGGCATCGCTGCACAAAGAATAAAGACACAAGCTAATTAGCAAGCCTATTCATCCTGCCACACAAGGACATGGCATCCAAGCCACACAAGGACAAAGGAATCCAAACCACACAAGGATAAAAGCATCCAAATCACACAAGGATAAGAGCATCCAAACCACACAAGCATAAGGGTATCTTACCACATAAAGACAAGGCTTCCAGCCACGCAAGGATTAGGCATCCATCGTGCACATGCTGGGGATTACGAATTATATGACTACCACACCAGTAAGAACCTTCCCTGTGAGACCCCGAATTCTGAGTTCTAGAAGTCCAGAAGCCAATGCAGGTGAAAAGATAATTTTGTTCCTAAAGGAAAGGATATGTGATGGCTGAAATTGATAAGATTGTATAGTAGTTAATTCTGTTTTAAATTCCCTTTAATCTAAGTCCTTATAGATAGATAATTGCCTTAGAGATTAAAATCCCTAAAGATAGGAGAGGAAAATTAAAGAATTTAATTATCTGGTAATTATCTTATTTTTAATTTCTTAAAAGTAGTAATCATAACTCTATACTCATTCATTATAAATAGGAAGAAAACCTCACAAAAAACATTCAGAGAAAATATATAAAATTCGTATAAGACTAAAACCCTACACCTCCCTATAGCCGCCAAAATTTGCTGAAAATTTAAACTAGTATAACTCTCTTATCTTTCATCGGATCCCTGTAAATAATAGCTTGTTGCAAAGATCTCTTCATAATCTTTCCAACCATCTTTGGTTTTATGTCAGAAGGATAGTATTTCTTTCTCTAAAGATAAATTGACAACCGGCGGCCGAATTAGATTTTTGCCAAATCTTCTTAAACTTCAATATAGTATCACTCTTTCATTGTCTGTCGGATCCCTGAAAATAATAGCTTGTTGGAAAGCCCTTTTCATCCTCTTTCTAACCATATATGTTTCGCTGTTTGGATGTAAATATTTCTTTGTCTAAAGTTAAGTTGAAAATTGGCGACGGAATTAGGTTTTTAGATTTCTACAGTTTTTGTCTTCGGTTGATTTCTGTTGTCGTTTCGCATGATCTTATGATTGCTTAGCATCTATTCTTGATGTATGATCATGAATTTCCTTCTTTTAAACTTCTTTATGCTGAAAGTCAAAATTGTCCTCTGTCTTACTTTTACCGACGAAATTTGCATAGTTAATTGGAATGGAAATTCAGGTTGAATCTTGTTAGGTTCCTTGCTATCACATCACACATCCAAGGAGGAGGCACTTACAGCATCTGATCACTGGTTTTTGATAGGTTTGGTGAGTGGAATTGGTCAGGAAATAGGGTATTCAATTGATTATTGAATATGCATGCATAGTTTGTTTTCGTCTTTGCCTGGTGATAATATAGGTGGTTCAGAATTACCTAATAAAGGCAAAGGAGTAGCTTCTTGTTCAGAGACAAGAGAGGTAGAATCTATGCAATTTGATTATAGGGTGAGAGTATGAATTTCGGATTCAGATATGGATCTCATAGGCTATATCGAACCCCTGAGTTAGGTATTGAATGACTGGGTTGCATATGTTATGTGAATTGAATATGCTGATTGTGTTCTGACAAGATTGAGGATACCCTGCTACGGTATTATGCTTTGTACTTGCCTGTGTGTGCTTGTACGTGTTTGTGTGCCAGGATTCTTTTTCGGTGGCCATTCGAGGTATACGCTGATGGTCCTAAGGAGAGGAAAGGTTCTTACTGGTATGGGAGTTGTATGGGTGGTGAAACCCCAGCAAGAGCTCGCTGGATGTCTGGTCTTGTGTGGCCGGAACCCTGTTCTTGTGTGGCAGGAAGCCCTTATCCTTGTGTGGTTTGGGATGCCCAAATCCGTGTGTGGCTTGGGAAGACTTGTCCGTACGTGACAAGACGACGTACTAGGCTTACTGATTAGCTTGTGTGTTAACCGTTTATCCTTTGTGTAGTAAGCCTTGGACAACATAGGTGGAAGGGGATGGCCTTTCTTCTTCATTTCCGAGAGCAATCTGATGAGTACCACCTACCTGTGCACTTCTGATACTTTCGGAAGTGTTTGCAGTCCTCCCTCAACCATATATTCGGCCCTAACCCGTTTCTGATTGATTTTTGAGTTGCGTGATCCCCTTTAGATGTCTAGGAATGATCTAATATGAATTGGGAGATTTGTGTTTAGAGTTTCTACAGATCTTATGATGCTGCGACCCTACTGAGATTCTTATACTCTTATACCGTTGTTTTTACTATTTTTCAAGTTTAGGTACATCCGCTGTCCGTGGTACCAGTGTGTCAGATCAAGGCTGCACGGCATGGCGATACCGCATCACATTTGCATACTTGATCCTTGTTTACTTGCGCATATAACATAAATGATTGCGCTACTTTCTGGTTTATTTTTAGATCCTTCCTTTCTTGCTATTTCCGAAATATATTTGGAGGATTCCTTGCTGGTTGTTTGGGTCCCTATGGGACTTGTGTGTTATGAACCCAATGATTTAATCTAACAACTTTCGCTGAGGTTTTATTCACTCCGTATGTTACCAGAATAATTGTCCAATATCATGCTCCAATTGTTGTTAAAAAAAAATTGGAAATAAACATGCTAAAATCGAAAGTTAATGGTAAGCCTGGTGAGATTCAGATAGTTCTTAGATGTCATTTGGGCTATTTGGGTTTCACGGCGGTGATGACCTTAATCGGAACAAATAGAAATAGTTAGGAATTGGGGTCATCATAGGTTTGGTAACGGAGGATGGTTTAGGAAGTATAACTTGTTATATGCTAACTTATTTGTTGATTTTGATGTTTGTAGGTAAGGGCATACGCACACAGTCACTCACTTATCGGCTAATATTGAAAGTGAACTAATGCTAAAATGGGATTGATTTGTAGAATTTAAATGATGAGAATGATAATCTGATGTGATGTTTGTTCGTGTATGTTCTTATGCTTGGTATGCCATGATATGTTTTGTTGAGTGCTTGCTGTGTTTCTTATCATTGCCGAGAATGTGTGTGATGATTTATGCATGCTGCCGAGTGTCCCTATTTTACTCCTATATTGCTAAATGTATGTGTATTGCCGAATATGGATGTTGTGTGAATCTATGCTTGCTTGATATTTGATAAAGATTTCTGAGAGTATATATGAGTGTTTATGTAATTGCTGAGAATATCTTTGCATGTGTGCATGTGATTACCGAAAAATTGTATGATGCTTTCTGGCCTATGCATATCATCCACTGCATGCCTCTCCACCAGGTACCACTTCTGTTAATCATATTTAGTTTTGTGTTGAGTAATAAAGCTGTATTCATGTAGTATGGCATGCTCGAGACTACAAAGAGACCAACGGGGTAGGTTTGAGGTTCAGGCTGAACAGCAACCTATTGACCATGAGGAGCCGCACCAGTTATTGATCCTATCATGGCATATATCTTAAATGTATTACAAGGAATTGCTGCAAATCAGCAGCGTATGGAGGTGCAATTTCAGAATGCTCCTGCACCTACACCAGTGGAAGAACCTATTCCTCTACTTGAACCTGTACAGCGGGCACATCATAAGAAGGCTGAGAGATTTCCCGTCGTGATTACAAAATTGCTGAAGGAAGCTCGACAACTTGGATGTAAAGATTTTGGTGGTCCAGCTGGAGCTGCAGCCGCTCGTGAGTGGATAGACACCTTATGCCAAGTATCCTTATTCTTGCGTATCTCGGATGATGACAAGGTTGCCATTGCTACATTCCTACATGAGGGAGAATCCCTCGCATGGTGGACATCTGTTAGCTTGCGATTTGGCGATCGTTTGCCAACTTGGGAAGAATTCCGGTACAAATTTGACGAAAAATTTTATACGAGGTTCCATAAAAACGAGCAGCGACAAGCTTTTCACAAACTTGAACAAGGCAACCGTTCAGTGCTGGAATATGAGAAGGTGTTAAGGGAGTTGTCCCGATTTGCACCAGAAGAAGATTGTACACCGTACCAACTTGCGAGATGATTTCAGGATGGATTGAGTATCGAACTTAAAACCATTGTTGGTACGACACCGGTGCAGAATTTGCAAGAACTAATTGTTGCCTCAACTGAAGCTGAAAAGATCGTGCAAACCAAGAAGCCATCTACAGCCACTAGTGGCGGATCCTATAGGCAAAATTTGAAGTTCAATCAATGAACGGGACCCTTTTCTTTAAGGTCCTATCCTTCGAAAACTAATGGCAATGGAAATACCAACAGGAAGAACTTTTCTGGTTAAAATTCCAATGGATCTTCATGGAATTCTCAGCAACGGCGATGTTACAATTGTGGCGAGATGGGACATGTTCAGAGGGAATGCCTGAAACCAAGGTGAATCACAGGTGTACCAAACGCAGGCCGAGGTAGGAATGCCATCCCTACTAGACCACCAACACGTGCACCAGGAGGACCACCTAACGGATCCACAAGCGAGGTACAACCAAGACCAACAAGGGTCTTCACTCTAACTGATGCCGAGGCTAGGCCTGATGTGGTGACAGGTACTATTTCAGTATTTTCTCAAAATGCTAAAGTATTATTAGATCCCGGAGCAAATAAATCATTTGTAAGTCCAAGGATAGCACTTAGCGCGGATCAGCCTCTATCTCCCTTGACTCCTCCTATTGTGGTTCTAACTCCTTTGGGAGAGCAACTGATTTGTAATCTAGTCTACATCGGCTGTGCTGTATGTATGGGTTCGAATTTACTTGAAATGGATCTGATTCCATTAGACATCCGAGAGCTGGATGTGATCTTAGGCATGGACTGCCTGGCAAAATATCAAGCCCGTATGGAGTGTTTCACCAAGCCTGTGTGGTTCACTTTTCCTGATGGTGCCAAATACTATTTTGAAGGTGATAGGCAAGTTGTTCCAACTTGGATGATTTCCTAGTTAAAGGGGAAACGATTGATCAACAAAGGATGTATGGTGTACCTCGCACACGTACATGATATTTCTAAAGAATCCTCGGATCTGGATTCTGTTCTTGTGGTTCACGAATTTCCAGAAGTATTTCCAAAGGACATAGCCGGTCTACTACCAGCAAGGGAAGTGGAATTCGGCATTGAGCTAGTGTCTGGTACAAATCTGATTTCCATTCCTCCATATCGTATAGCTCCTGCGGAAATGAAGGAACTAAAAATGCAATTGGAAGATTTGATGGATCGTAGTTTTATCCGACCTAGTGTGTCACCTTGGGGAGCACCTGTTCTGTTCGTGAAAAAGAAAGACGGTTCGCTGCGATTGTGCATCGATTATCAGCAGCTGAATCATGTAACCGTGAAGAACAAATACCGTTTGCCGTGCAACGACAATTTTTTTGACCAACTTCAGGGTGCAGCCGTATTCTCTAAGATCGATCTCAGATCTGGATACCATCAATTGCGAGTTCCTGATGCTGGTATTCCAAAGACCGCATTCAGATCGCGATACGGCCACTACGAATATCTGGTTATGCCATTCGGCTTGACCAATGCACCAGCTGTATTTATGGACCTGATGAATCGTGTGTTCCGCGAATTCTTGGATAAATTTGTGATAGTCTTCATCGATGACATTTTGATTTACTCAAAATCGGAAGAGGATCATGCTATGCACTTGCGGAGTGTGATTAAAATCTTGAAGGATCGACGGTTGTTCGCAAAGTACTCAAAATACGAATTCTGGTTACGCGAAGTTAGTTTCCTTGGCCATACTGTTTCCGCCCAAGGTGTGTTAGTTGATCCAAAGAAGATTGAAGCCATGATTGCTTGGGAACCACCGCAAAATTTATTCAAAGTTTGTAGCTTCCTTGGCTTAGCAGGATACTACTGTTGTTTTGTAGAGAATTTTTCATCGCTTGCTGGACCATTGACAAAACTGACACGCAAGGTTGAGTCATTCGTATGGAATGAGAAATGCCAGCAAAGTTTCGAAGAGTTAAAGAATCGGTTAGTTTCCGCACCTATCCTTACCCTACCTATTTGCGGAAAGGAGTATGGGTTTACAGCAACGCGTCAAAATCTGGACTTAAATGCGTATTGATGCAAGATGGGAAAGTCATCGCCTACGCTTCCTGGCAATTGCGACCGCATGAGAGCAACTACTCTACGCGTGACTTGGAACTTGCAGCCGTGGTGTTTGCCCTAAAAATTTGGCGACATTACTTATACGGCGAGATGTGCCGAATCTTCACTGACCACAAAAGCCTGAAGTACCTCCTCACGCAAAAAGAATTGAATATGAGACAACGAAGATGGGTGGAGCTGATTAAAGAGAATGATTTAATTATCGAATATCATCTTGGAAAGGAAAATGTTGTTGCTGATGCCCTGAGCCGAAAGTTTCATCCTCCTTTCCCATCAGTTTTGGCCTACATGCGCACCCATTACCTGTCGACGATGTTGGAATTGAAAGTTAACCGTGTGCATCTTGACACTGATTTTTCTGGTTCGTTATTGGCATGAATCGAAGTCGCACCTACCTTAATTGAAGAAATCTGGAATCAACAATTAGAGGATCCAAAATTTACTGAAATTCGGAAGCAACTTGCTGATGGTGTTGATGCCATAGTTCGTGATTTCAGAATACGAGATGACGAAGTACTAGTCTTCAGAAACCGGGTATGTGTTCAACAAAATGTTAATATTGGTAACCTTATTCTATCGGAGGCGTATAGTTTGAAGTTTGCTATTCATCCTGCAAGCACTAAGATGTACCGAGATTTGAAGGAGCAGTATTGGTGGCCAAACATAAAACGTCACATTGCTGAGTTTGTTGCCCGATGCCTCTTATGTCAACAAGTAAAGATCGAACATCAAAGACCCGCTGGTCTACTTCAGTCACTTCCGTTTCTAGAATGGAAGTGGGAGCACGTCACAATGGATTTTGTTACTGGTTTTCCTAGATCGAAGCAAGGATACAATGCCATTTGGGTGATCGTGGATCGCCTGATGAAATCTGCACATTTTCTTCCTATACGCGTGACAGATAGACCAGAAAATTTGGCAGTTCGTTACTTAGATGACATTGTTCGATTGTATGGAGTGTCAGTTTCTATTGTTTCAGATCATGACCCTCGTTTTACCTCACGATTTTGGGAGAAATTCTAGAATGCGCTAGGTTCTAAATTGAATTTCTGTACAGCATTTCATCCTCAGATTGATGGTCAATCATAAAGGACGATTCAGACACTCAAAGACATGCAACGAGCGAGTGTGTTGGATCAGCAAACCGGTTGGGATCGATGCCTGCCATTGGCAGAATTTGTTTACAACAATAGTTTTCATGCAAGCAATTTTTTCATGACAACGAGGACGAAATTCCTGTAAGGAGGGGAGGATATGAGACCCCGAATTTTGAGTCCTAGAAGTCCAGAAGCCTGTGCAGGTGAAAAGACAATTTTGCTCCTGAAGGAAAGGATGTGTGATGGTCGAAATTGATAAGATTGTATAGTAGTTAATTCTGTTTTAAATTCCTTTTAATCTAAGTCCTTATAGATAGATAATTCCCTTAGAGATTAAAATCCCTAAAGATAGCAAAAGATAATTAAAGAATTTAATTATCTGGTAATTATCTTATTTTCAATTATCTTAAAAGTAATAATCATAATTCAATACTCATTCATTATAACTAGGAAGCGAACCTCACAAAAATCATTCAAAGAAAACATACAAAATTCGTATAAGCCTAAAACCCTACACCTCCCTATAATTCGCTGAAACTTTAAACCAGCATAACTCTCTTGTCGTTCATCGGATCCCTGAAAATAATAGCTTCTTAGAAAGCTCTCTTTATTTTCTTTCCAACCATATTTTATTTTTTGTCATAAGGATAGTATTTCTTTGTCTAAAGATAAGTTGAAAATCGGCGGCGGAATTAGGTTTTCGCCAAATTTTCTTGAACTTCAATGTAGCATAACTCTCTTATTATTTGTTGGATCCCTGTAAATAATAGCTTGTTGGAAAGCTCATTTCATTCTATTTTCAACCATATATTTTTTGATTTTTGGACGTAAATATTTCCTTTTCTAAGGTTAAATTGAAAATCATCGACTGAATTAGGTTTTTAGATTTCTACAGTTTTTGTCTTAGGTTGATTTCTGTTGTCGTTTCTCGTGTTCTTATGATTGTTTAGCATCTATTCATGATGTATGATCATGAATTTCCTTCTTTTAAACTTCTCTATGCTTAAAATCGAAATTGTCCTATGCTCTACTTTTAGCGACTAAATTTGCATAGTTAATTGGATTGGAAATTCAGGTTTAATCTTGTTAAGTTTCTGGTTATCACATCACACATCCAAGGGGGAGGCACCTACAGCATCTGATCACTGATTTCTGATAGGTTTGGTGAGGGGAATTGGTAAGGAAATAGGATATTCAATTGATTATTGAATATGCATGCTTAGTTTGTTTTCGTCTTTGCCTACGCCTCATTGGTTTCTCCGGAGACCTCGGTTATTTTCTTGATATTTTTGATACCTGGCCTTGTTGTATTGTATACGATTTGATTATAGGGGGAGAGTATGAATTTTGAATTAAGATATGCATCTCATAGGCTATATTGAACCCCTGAGATAGGTATTGAGTGCCTGAGTTGCAGATGTTATGTGAATTGAATATGCTGATTGTGTTCTGACATGATTGAGGATACCCTGCTGTGGTATTATGCTTTGTACTTGCCTTTGTGTGCTTTTACTTGTTTGTGTGTCAGGATTCTTTTTCGGTGGCCATTTGGGGTAAGCACTGATGCTCCTAGGGAGAGGAGAGGTTCTTACTGGTATGGGAGTTGTATGGGTGGCGAAACCCCAGCAAGAGCTTGCTGGATGTCTGGTCCTTGTATGGCCGGAACCCTGTCCTTGTGTGGCAGGAAGCCCTTATCCTTGTGTGCTTTGGGATGCCCAAGTCCGTGTGTGGCTTGGGAAGACTTGTCCGTGCGTGACAAGATGACTTACTGGGCTTCCTGATTAGCTTGTGTGTTAACCGTTTATCCTTTGTGCAGTAAGCCTTGGACAACACAGGTGGAAGGGGATGACTTTTTTTCTTCATTGCCGAGAGCAATCTGATGAGTACCACCTACATGAGTAATTCTGATACTTTTGGAAGTGTTTGCAGTCCTCCCTCAACCATAGATTCGTCCTTAACCCCTTTTTGATTGATTCTTGAATTATGTGATCCCCTTTAGATGTCTATGAACGATCTAATGTGAATTGAGAGATTTGTGTTTAGAGTTTCTGCAGATCTTATGATGATGCGACCCTACTGAGATTCTTGTAATCTCATACCGTTGTTTTTACTATTTTTTAGGCTTAGGTACATCCACTGTTTGTGGTACCAATGTGTGAGATCAAGGCTGCACGGCGGGCTGATATCGCATCATATTTGTATACTTGATCCTTGTTTAGTTGCTCATATAACATAAATGATTGCGCTACTTTCTGGTTTATTTTCAGATCCTTCCTTTTCTTGCTGTTTCCGAAATATATCTGCAGGATTTCTTGCTTGTTGTTTGGATCCCTATAGGACTTTTGTGTTATGAACCCAATTATTTAATCTAAAGATTTCTGCTAATGTTTTATTCGCTCCGTATGTTACCAGAATAACTGTCCAATATCACGCTCCAATCATTGTTAAAAAAAATTTGGAAATAAACATGCTAAAATCGAAAGTTAATGGTAAGCCTGGTGAGATTCAGATAGTTTCTAGATGTCATTTGGGCTATTTGGGTTTCACAGCGGTGATGACCTTAATCGGAGCAAATAGTAATAGTTAGGAATTGGGTTCGTCACAAAGTTGATATGCAACAGGGCCGTTCCTCTTGACAATATCATACGGACCAATGTAATGAGGTGCTAGCTTACCCTGCTGTTGAAAATGAAGGATTTCTTTCCACGGGGTGACTTTGATAAATACTTTGTCACCTACCGCAAATTCCAGCTCTCTTCGTTACTTATTGGAGTAATTTTTCTGCCGATCTTGCGTTGTCTTCAGCCATTCCAATCAAGTTCAACTACTCTGTTGCTTGATCAATCAATTCCGGATTGTCTAGGTGTCTCTCGCCTACATCATTACAACAAATGGGAGTTCTACAACGTCTCCCATATAGTGCTTTATAAAGTGCCATACTGATGCTTACATGGGAACAATTGTTGTAAGCAAATTCCACCAATGGTAGGCATCGCTCCCACCCGGTATGCTGGTCCAGTACACTCGTACATAGCATGTCTTCGAGTGTCTACGAGTGTCTGAATCGTCCTCTCAGACTGGCCATCAGTCTGGGGATGAAATGCTGTACTGAAATTCAATATCGAACCCACCGCTTTCTGGAATTTTTCCCAAAATTTTGATGTGAAATAAGGATCACGATCTGAAACAAAGGAAACTAGCACTTCATGCAATCGAACAATCTCGTCCAAGTAATGAACAACTAATTTCTTGGGTGTATCTGTCACACATACAGGTATGAAGTGTGCAGATTTTATCAATTGATCTGTGATAACCCAAATAGCATCGTATCCTCGCTGAGATCTAGGAAAACTGGTCACAAAATCCATTGTGACACGCTCCCACTTTCATTCTAGAATCGGAAGTGACTGAAGTAGACTAGCGAATCTTTCATGCTCGATTTTTACTTGTTGGTATAGGAGGCATCGAGCAACGAACTCAGCAATGTGGCGCTTCATGTTCGGCCACCAATACTGCTCCTTTAAGTCTCAGTACATCTTTGTGCATTCAGGATGGATAGCGAACTTCGAACTATGCACCTTGGACAAGATAAGACTACGAATATCAATATTATGTGGAATACATACCTGGTTTCTGAAGACAACTACTTTGTCATCTCGCATTCTGAAATCACAAACTATGACATCAACACCTTCAGAAAGTTGCTTCTGAAATTCAACAAGTTTCGGATCCTCTAATTGCTGATTCCGGATCTCCTCAATCAAGTTAGGCGTTACTTCAATTTGTGCCAACAACGAACCAGAAAAAATCAGTGCCAAGATAAAATAAGATTACGAATATCAACATGTTGTGGAACACATACCCAGTTTCTGAAGACAAGAACTCTGTATCTCGCACTCTGAAATCACGAGCTATGGCATCAACACCATCAGAAAATTGCTTCCGAATTTCAGCAAACCTTGGATGTTCTGATTGCTGATTCCATATTTCTTCAATCAAGGTAGGCATGACTTCGATTCGTGCCAACAATGAACCAGAAAAATCAATGCAAGATGCACACAGGTAGTTTTCAAATCTAACAACATTGGCACGTATTGGGTGAGCATCTAAGCCAAAACCGATGGGGATTGAGGATGATATTTTTGGCTTAAGGCATCAGCAACCACATTCAATTTTCCAGGATGATATTCAATGATCAGATCGTAGTCTTTAATCGGCTTCACCCATCTTCATTGTCTCATGTTCGATTCTTTCTGCGTAAGGAGATAATTCAAGCTTTTGTGAACGGTTAAGATTCGGCATGTCTTGTCGTACAAGTAGTGGCACCATATTTTCAATGCAAACACCATGGCTGCAAGTTCCAAATTATGCATAGGATAGTTGCTTTTGTGAGGTTGCAACTGTCGGGAAGCAAAGACAATGAATTTTCCGTCTTGCATCAATACGCATCCAAGTCCGGATTTTAATGCATTGTTATACATCATGTACTCTTTCCCACCGACTGCTAAGGTGAGGATTGCTGTGGAAACCAATCGTCTTTTCAATTCTTGGAAAATTTGCTGGCATTTCTCGTTCCATACGAATGACTCACCTCTCTGCGTCAATTTTTTCAATGGTCCAGCGAGCGATGAAATGTTCTCGACGAAGCGAAGGTAGTATCAAGCTAAGCTAAGGAAACTATGAACTTCTATCACAATTCGCAGGGGTTCCCATGCAACTACGGCTTCAATCTTGTTTGAATCAACTAACATACCTTGGGCTAATACAACATAGCCAAGGAAACCAACTTTGCATAACAAGAATTGCATCTGGATGACTTTGTGAACAAGTGTTGATCCATCAAAATTTTCAGCACAATCCGCAAGTGGTCAGCATGTACTTCTTCCAATTTTGAGTAAATCAGAATGTCGTCGATGAAGACTATCGCAAATCTGTCACCACATTAGGGCTAGCTTCAACATCAGTTAGGATGAATCGCCTCGTTGGTCTAGATTGCGCTTCATTTGTGGATACGTTGGGTAGTCTTCCCGGTGCGTGTCTTGGTGGTTTGGTGGGGTTGGCAAACCTACCTCAGCCTACACTAGATGTGCCTATGATATGTCTTGGTTTTGGACATTCCCTCTGAATATGGCCCATCTCGCCATAGTTGTAACATCGACGTTACAAAGAATTCCACATAGATCCATTGGAATTCGAACCAGAAAAGTTCTTCTTGTTGTTACCTCCATTGCCATTAATTTTCGGAGGATGGGACCTTAAACGATAGGGTCCTATACACCGATTGAAGTTTGAATCTCGCCTAAAGGATCTTCCACTAGTTGCTGCGATTGGCTTCCTGCTTTGTTCGACTTCTCGACTTAAGTCGGGCAACAATCAGTTCTTGTAAGTTCTGCACATGTGTCATACCAACGATGGTCTTGAGTTTAGTACTAAGCCCATCCTGAAATCGTCTCGCATGCTGGTACGGTGAACGATCCTCCTCTAGTGCAAATCGGGACAACTCCCTTAATACATTCTCATATTCGAGCACCGAACGGGTGCCCTGTTCAAGTTTATAGAATGCTGGTCGTTGCTCGTTTTTATGGAATCTCATATAGAATCTCTCCTTCAATTCATACCAAAATTCTTCCCAAGTAGGTAAATGATCTCCGAATCGTAAACTCACGGCTGTCCACCATGCGAGAGCTTCTCCCTTAAGTAGGAAAGTAGCGATGGCAACGTTGTCATCATCAGAGATACGTAAGAACAAAGACACGCGGCAAAAAGTGTCGATTCATTCACGAGCTACTGCAGCTCTGGCTGAACCGCTGAAATCTTTACATCCCAATTAGCGAGCTTTCGTTAGCAACTTCGTGATAATGACTAGGGGTCTCTTGGCTTCCTTAGGATGCGCTGGCTGTATAGGTTCAAATGGAGGAACAGGTTCTTCCACAGGCACGGGTGCAGGAGCATTCTGAAATTGAGCCTCCATACGCTGCTGATTCGCAGCAATCCCTTGTAATAAGTTTAAGATTTAGGCCATCACAGGATCGATGGCTGGCGCCTCAGGTTGGTTTTCGTGCTCAGCTTGCCCTCCCTGCTCTATTTGTGCCTCATGTTCATTCTTCTCAATAGGTTGCTGATCGTCCTACGATCCCTTGTAACGTTCAACCTTGCCACACTATACAAACATATGATCATTACTCAACACATAACTAAACTCAAATACTAGGAAAAGAAGTGGTGCCAGGTGGAGAGGCATGCACCGGACGATATGCATATGCGGGAAAACAAAATACACATGCACACGAATACACCATTTTCGGAAAACACATTCTTACATGCAATGCACATTTAGCAATCAACACACACATGTACCCTCAATAACAATCATCAAAACACTTGGCAAACATGGATTCATATAAATCATTCTCGGCAACCATCACACAGAAACATACTTGACATGCATACAAGTCAATCACCCATACTCGACAACCTTATAAGAACACTCGGCAACCTTTGGCAGCACATATCAACAGGCAGCAAACATAAACATATAAACTCAGCAATGACAGAAACAACGCAACAAAACTCAGTAATACACATCAAATCATGCAATTTATAAAAGAACTCATAAACACACAACAAATAAAACAGACAAGCATGTGGTCCTAATAATTCAAACCAAATTCTTATCATCAGATTATTTTCGGTTTAAATCTCCAAGTATGTGGATGTGCGCGTATGTATCTTTCCTACAAACACAAAACCAACAAACAAGTTAGCATATATTAAATCATATTCCTAAACCATGCTCCGCTACCAAACCTGTAAGAACCCCAAATCCTAACATATTCTTAAGTGCTTCTATTGCGACCCTTACCGTCATGAAACCCAAACAAGCTCCAATACAAGGACCTATTTGAATCCCACAAGGTTTACCCATCTAACTTTCTGTTTTTACCAAGTTTATATTTTGTACTTATAACAATTTGGAGCATGATATTGGACAAATATTCTGGCATAATACGGAGTGAATAAAACATCAGTGGAAGTCTTTTTATTTAATCATTGGAACCACAACACACAAGTCCCATAAAGATCTAAAAATTCAACAGGTAAACCTCCTAAAGTAATCTGGAAATAAACCATCAAAGAAGGGACTTAAATAACCAAAAAATAGTCCAATCAAGATTCATGTTATATGTGCAACCAATCAACGAGACGGGAATGCAAATGTGATGCGCTATTGTCCCGCTGTGCAGCCTTGATCTCACACACTGGTACCACGAACAAAGAATTTACGTAAGCCTGAAAAATGTTTAAAACAACAAGATGAGATTACAAGAATCTCAGTAGGGTCACAACATCATAAGATCTACAGAAATCTTAAAGAAACATCTCCCAAATAACATCAGATCATCCCTACATAACTATGGCTATCAAACAATTCAAGAATCAATCAAAGAGAAAAGGCCGAAACTAAGGCTGAGGGTGGACTACAATATTTATGAAAATCAGAAGTACTTAAGCAAGAAAAACTAATAAGATTACTCTCGGCAATAGGAAAAAGGAAAGCCATCCTCTTCCCCCTGTGTTGTCCAAGGCTTTGCAGCACAAAAGGTAAAAGGTTAGCACACAAGCTAATCAGCAAGCCTATTCATCTTGCCACACAAGGACAAGGCATACAAGCCATAAAAGGACAAGGGCATCCAAACCACATAAGGATAAAGGTCTCTTTCCACACAAGGATAAGGCGTCTAGCCACACAGGGACTAGGCATCTACCGTGCGCAAGCTGAGAATTGCCACCCATACGACTCCCATACCAGTAAGAACCTCTCCTCTCACAAGGAGCATCAGTGCTTATCCCGAATGGCCACCGGAAAAGAATCCTGACACAAACATATACAAACACACACAGGCAAGCACTAAGAACAATACCACAACAGGGTATTCTCAATCAAGTCATAACACAATCAGAATATTCAATACACATAACTCATGGAAGCTAGGCACTTGTAACCTATCTTAAGGGAATCAGTATAGCCTAGATAAGCTCAAATCAATCCGCAACTCATGCATACACCATCACACTTATATGCACATACATTAGTACAAACATAGGTTCCGAAATCAACAAGTAATTAAAAGGATCTCTAGAGAAACCGATGGGACATAAATCCTACCTCTCTTGTCCTTGAACAAGCAGCTATTCCTTTGCCTTTATTAAAGAGATCCAAACCACCTATAACATCATAAGGTAAAGACAAAACCAATCTAAACTTGCATAATCAATAACCAAGTAAATACCCTATTTGCTTACCAATTCCACTCACCAAACCTATCAGAAACCATTTGATCAGATGGCGCGGGTGCCTCCCCCTTGGATGTGTGATATGATTTCAAAGAACTTAATGAGAAATAACCTGAATTATCATCCCAATCAACATACAATTTTCGACACTTAGAATAGGACAATAGTGCAAGTTGTGATTTCATGTTAACAGGGAAAGATTAACTGTTTATAACATATACAATCAAAAGGAACAAGATCAGAAACCAATAGGTTAATCAATTGATCTAAGATTGACAATAGTAGGGTAAGGCGATTTCATGTATAGGAAGATTCAATGGATGGATTCATGATATTATAATATGAGTGGATGCCAAACAATCATACGAACAAGAGGAACAACAACAGAAATGAATTGAAGGAAGAATCACACAAGTTTTGCAACAAAAGCCGACAAATTATGACTTGGATTTACAACCAGGAAAAAGTAGCCTTATAAAGACTAGACCAAGGCAGCTAGATTGAGGATGGAAAGAATTTTTCAACAAGCTATTATTTGAAGAAATCCGACAAAAGGATGAGAAAGTTATGCTATTTTGAAGTTGGACAAATTTCGGCAGCAATAGGGAGGTGTAGGGTTTAAGGTTTGATGAATTTTGTGTATTTTCTATGTTGTTTAAGTGTGGTCGGATTCCTCTTTATATAGGGGATTTATGGGATTCATTTCTCTTCTTTAAAGGCTAAATTAAAGTTAGATAATTAGCAGAATCAAATTCTAGAATTATCTTTCTTAATTTTTAGAATTTTATCTCCTAAGGTAATTATTAACCAATAAGGAACCAAATCAAAGAGACATGAAACCATTAATGATTACTGGACATTGCAAAACATTTTCTGTAAGCACCTAAACCCTCGCAAGATCCTATTTGAGTCCCACAAGGCTAAAGTCACTTAACTGTTATTTTTAATGGTTGATTTATATGCTATTTAAAGGTTAGAGCATGTTCATACACTAATAAATTTCTGGCTTATATGGAGTGAAAGAAGACATCAATGGAAGACTTATATTAATACTCAAAATAAGTGGAAGCATAACGCACAAGTCCCATAAGAATCTCAAAACATCAACCAATAGTATCATGTATATTTTGGAAGCAATAAAAAGAGAAAGAGAGAATGGATAGCTAGAATGCAAATCCACACAAGTTCAATGACATGGCATGCGTATTCAATAGGAAAAAGGTGCAAATTCCTCTAGCCTTGCAAACTTGATTTTACATCTTTGGTACCAGCAACAAAGCAAACACCTAAGCATGCAAAGTGGGAGAAAAGCAAGGATGAGATTATAAGAATCTCACTAGGGTCACAACATCATAAGTCCTAGGGATTTCCAATCAAACATCTCCTAATAACCAAAAGATTAACACCTAAAACTGGTTAAGATATCTAATTAAAACCGCAAGCATGAAACACATATATTAGGGGCTGAAATCATCATCAACACACACAATATGAGGGTAGGCCAAATTTGGTAGAAAATAAGAGGAAAGACTGAAAACACTTCTTATTCATAAATACACAGGCAGCCTATACATAATCTGATAAATCAAGGTTTTTCTCCATCTAAACATGTTGTCCAAAGCTATGCTGCAAAAATGGTAAAACAGTTAGACAATCAATATTACAGAAAACCTTTTAGTTGTCTCCGACATCCAGACTTGACTGGCCTAAGAGCACTCTTGCAGTAGAGCATACAAGTCATCCTACCACTCTTAAACAGGGCATCCTGACGTCCAGACTCGATCTGGCCTATAGGGTATCTTGACATCCAGATTCGAACTGGCCTACAAGGTTTTCTGACGTCCGGACATGAACCGGCCTATAAAGCATCCAGCGAACTCATGCTGGGAATAACCACCCATAAACCTCTTGGTTCGGTAACCATTTCCCCTCTCCCTAGAAACAACAATACTTACCTTGCATGGCCAGTGACAAAAGGATCCTTCAAACGAAGCACAAACAAGCCACATACTAGCATACACACATAGTATACGCATACACAAATCACAAGAAAGCATCCTCAATAAAATCACAATACGAATCAAAGATCAATCCTCAAAGTTATAACTGAATTAGGCAACCTATTGCCTTATTAACTTCCTAGATTCCCTATCATCACAATAATACATTCGGCAAGAAAGTAACCAAGATAGGCAATCGAATTCAATCATATTTAAACAATCAAATAGTATGGTAACCAAAGGAACCGATGAGGCATAGATCCTCCCTCTCATGTGTCTGAATCAGATGCAATCCTTTGCCTTTCCAATAAAATCAGAATCTCCTAAACAATTACAAAGAAAAGACCACACCATACTAAGCCATAGGACTACTTAAAAAAAAATTCAAGGCATTGGGAATCCTTACCAATTAACCTACCAAAATCCAGCGATCTGGATGCTGCAATATCTTTCCCTTGAATGCATGATGTGATCACCAAAACTCAGTAAGAATCAACTTGATTATGCACCCTAATTCAATATACAAATTTCAGAAACACCTTAAGGTTTATAAAGCAACTTGTGATTTCAACATTAGAGAGATTAGGGGTTGTGATTTTATGAAATTAATAAAGGAATAGGTTTTTATAACATATACAAACAAAAGAAACAAGATCAGCATCCAATAGGTAAATTAATCGATCAAGATAGGCACCAATAGGGCAAAGGTAGGGCATAATGATTTCATGAACAGGAAAGATTCAAAGGATGAATTCATGATTTTACATCCTGAATGGATGGTAAACAATCACATGAACAAGAGGAACAATAAGAGAAATCAATTGAAAACAGATTCACACAATCTTGAAACCTAATCTTGCCGAATTATGACCTAAATTATGACAAAGAAATACTAACCTCCAGATGAAAAAACCAAGATGATTGGAAATATAATGAAGAGAGCTTTCTAACAAGCTATTATTAGCAAGAATCCGACAAACAATGAGAGAGTTATGCTATTTTTAATTTCAAGTAGATTTTGGCAATTTTGTCAAAATATGATTTAAATTTTAACAAAGAAAAATTAACCTCCAGATGAAAACCCAATATTTTTGGAAACATGATGAAAATATCTTTCCAACAAGCTATTATTTGCAAGAATCTGACAAAGAATGAGAGAGTTATGCTATTTTGAAGTTCAAGCAGATTTTGGCAATTTTGCCGAAATATGATTTAACTTTTGACAGATAAAAACTAATGGTCAGATGAAAATACAAACACGGTTGGAAAGAGGACAGAAAGATATTTCTAATAAATTATTATTTTCAGAAATCTGATAAAGGATGTGAGAGTTTTGGCAAGATGAAGATCAAGGATTTTCGACTAGGGTTTTGAGAAAAATCGGAATTTGAGAAGAAACGGATAAATTACGAAATTACTAGTTGGGTTTTGGTATGTTTAGGTGGGATAGGCTGGCCACTCTTTTATAGTTTTCTAAGGAGGTTTAACTAGGAGATAATTCTCTATTTTTAAGCTTCAAAAGGTAATTAAAGAATAATTCTATTTAAAAAAAATTCTGTTAAAAGAGATATTCTATCTAAAAAGACGAATTATCTAATTTCTTAGATAATAAGGGATAAAATTAAAATGGAACCATCTGGTAACAATCAATTTAGGCCATCACGCATTCTTTTCTTCAGAAGCAAAATAGTCATTTCAGCTGCATCGGCTCTTGGACATTCTAGACTTCCTGGATATCTAAACTAGGAAGGATCGGGGTCTCACATCCTCCTCTCCTTATAAAATTTTCGTACTCGAAATTTCTTCACAAGAACTATGGGTTATGGACCTACCATTCTTTCACTACGCCACTCCGCTTCCTAGTCGACCTTGCCATACTAAACAAACACACATGATTTAACTATCCAAAACATACATGAAATCAAGACATAGATGGTACCTTGGTGGAGAGGCATACACCAGACGATATGCATATTGTCACGACCGAATATCAGACTACATGTCATTCATGATATCAGACTACGAGTCATTCGGCTTCGTGTGGGACCCGACTCCCAAATCAAGGAGCACATTAATCAATGAGGGAATCTTTCCTCATTATGTTCCCCACTATGTTTCCCACTATGTTCCCCACTAAGTGAGGGAATCAAAGAGCTCACTTGGGATCCGCATTTGTGCTTTCTACTTTTGTATATAACCGTTAGATCATACGGCTTGATCTCCACCATTCATTGGGGAGTTGTAAAGGCTATATAAGGGGTGCCTCCCCTCATTTGTAATCATCCAGCAATACTTGCAATATTGAGAGTTTAGAGCTTTCTCTCCATTCTTGTGTGTCTCTCTCATTTCGGTTTGGTTCTAAGCTTAGCATTCTAGCTAGCTTTGTGAGGAAGGCTTACTTAGCCTATTGCGAGAGCGATAGTCTAAGGCCGCACGGAGAGTTTCTATTCCGCAAAACTCTAGTCCCGTGACAGTTGGTAGCGGAGCCACGGCTCAATCCTTTGAGAGAGAAATGGAGATGCCTATTACTTCTGATGCCAACATCCATTTTGAAGAGGAGGTCGAGGAGGTCCGTGTGGGGAGACTACCCGAACGTGCTCCCGAACCTAAGAAGAGAATGAAGACTGTTGATCATCTGTCATCATTGGAGGCAAGGATCACTCGTATAGAGGTGAAGGTTGCCGATGACAAGGATATGTTTGAGGAATATGGCCAACGCATAACCGAGCTCGAGTCGCGGGACGTGAATGAGCTTCGTGAGGAGATGCAAGGCGCCCTCATTGCTATCCACTCTTAGAGGGAAGAGTTAGATGACTTCAAGGTAAATCTTCTTGCCGAGATCTCTTCATTTAAGGATGATTTGGTTGGAATCAGGGAGGATTGCAAGAAGGGAAATGCGCAAGGGGTTGCCAAACCCAAGCTGAAGCTGGATGTCCCAAGGCCGAAGTCATTTGGTGGGACGAGGAATGCCAAGGAAATGGACAACTTCCTTTTCAACCTTGAACAATACTTTCAAGGGGTGGGCATGGAGAGCAATAGAGATCGACTTTCCCAAGCCCCACTATATCTAACCGACAGTGCCACAACCTGGTGGAGAATGAAGCATGCTCAAATTGAGCGTGGCACTTTGACATTGGAGACGTGGGCAGATTTCAAAAGGCTCCTGAAGGCACAATTCTCACCGAGAAATGTGGAGCTAGAAGCGAGGGAGAAGCTTCGCAAGTTGTCCCACAAAGGCGACATCCGAGACTATGTGAGGGAGTTCACAGAAGTCTTGTTGGAGATCCCAGACATGCCCGAGACGGAGGCCATGTACGTGTTTCTGGGAGGCCTACAAAGTTGGGCCAAGCTGGAGCTTCATCGACGCAATGTCAAGGAGCTCAATGACGTAATTTCCGAGGCTGAATCCTTGGCGGAATTTGAGAGGAAGCCACGAAGCCAAGGAGTGGAGGGACAAGCCTTTCAAGTCCTTCAAGTCCTTTCGTCCAGCCAAACCCACACATTGGGGAGGTGAAAATCGGGGCAAGGGCGAGAGACCCAAGCTCTCATGTTTTCTATGTGAGGGGCCACATAGAGCTGTGGATTGCCCGAAGAGGAACAAGCTGGCAGCCATGGTAAGGGAGGCCGAAGAAATGGAAGCACCAAAGATGTGTTCCATGCAATTGTTGAGTGCTGTTAAAGCATCAACCAAAGATGCCAAGGTGGAGCAAGCTGGGAGAATGTTTGCTAAACCCATCGTGCAAGGGAGAGAGTCCCGTGCGTTGATCGATACCGGTGCTACTCACAACTTCATGAAGAAGGAGGAAACACAACGACTTGGCATCAAGTTCAAAGAGGAGGAAGGCTGGCTGAAGACGGTGAACACTAAAGCCCAGCCAATCTTTGGAGTAGCCCGAGGGGTCGAGCTACAAATGGGAGAATGGAAAGGTAAACTTGACTTCTCCATTGTTCCTATAGATGATTTTCCGATTGTGCTAGGGATGCAATTCCTGGATCAGACGAGAGCAGTCCCAGTGTCTTGCACAAACACCCTCATACTTTCGGAAGGGAGCCAGTGTTTCGTGGTGCCTGTTGCTCGAGAGAAGGAGCTGAAGGCAAAAACACTTGCGGCCATCAGCCAACCGGAGGGTCCTTTGCTGGAAAGGATCCAAGGGGGTATGAAACAAAAACCCCAAGTTCAGGCCATGGCAGAACAAGTGAAGCAAAGGCCGAATCCATCCTCCTACCGCGTTGTTAAGGAGTGTGACAAGCAGAAGGACATTGCAAGAGTGAAATTTTCCAAGGAGGCAAAGTGGAAGGCAAAAGGGGTAGACACAAAGATGCGACCCTTGGAGTTTGAAGAAGGGGATCTTGTGTTGGTGAAGCTGATGCCTCACCAAAGCCGAGTTTTTGCCAAGTTGCACAAGGGGCTAGTGCGACGATACGAGGGTCCTTTCAAGGTGTTGAAGAGGATCGACAAGGTGTCATACAAGCTGGAATTACCACCGAGATTGGAGTTCCATCCCATCTTCCATGTGAGCTTGTTGAAGCCATGCCAAGAAGACAAGGAAGATCCGGAGAGGGGGAAGTCCAAAAGAACTCCCACAGCTGTGACCAATGCCCATGATAAGAAGCTTGATGAGATCTTATCAAGGCGGATGGTGCAAAAGAGTGGGAAGCATATGAACCATGTGGAGTACTTGGTTCGATGGAGAGGCGACCCACCTAGCGAGACGAGCTGGGAGAAAGATTTCGATCTTTGGCAGTACGAAGACGAAATCAACGAGTTCTTAAGGCAGCACACAACGAGGACGTTGACGAGTTTGGTGGGGGAGAATGTCACGACCGAATATCAGACTACATGTCATTCATGATATCAGACTACGAGTCATTCGGTTTCGTGTGGGACCCGACTCCCAAATCAAGGAGCACATTAATCAATGAGGGAATCTTTCCTCATTATGTTCCCCACTATGTTTCCCACTATGTTCCCCACTAAGTGAGGGAATCAAGGAGCTCACTTGGGATCCGCATTTGTGCTTTCTACTTTTGTATATAACCGTTAGATCATACGGCTTGATCTCCACCATTCATTGGGGAGTTGTAAAGGCTATATAAGGGGTGCCTCCCCTCATTTGTAATCATCCAGCAATACTTGCAATATTGAGAGTTTAGAGCTTTCTCTCCATTCTTGTGTGTCTCTCTCATTTCGGTTCGGTTCTAAGCTTAGCATTCTAGCTAGCTTTGTGAGGAAGGCTTACTTAGCCTTTTGCGAGAGCGATAGTCTAAGGCCGCACGTAGAGTTTCTATTCCGCAAAACTCTAGTCCCGTGACAATATGCTAGAAATAAAACACAAATATGCACACAAAACACAGAAAACAAACACATATATTTCGGCATACACACAAAGCACAAAACACTCAGAAAATCATACCTAACAACATGCAATCAACTTACAAAAATATGCAAATCTAATAATCATGCTTTCATATTTGTAAGTCATAATCAATCAATGTACATACAGACATATGCGCATGCTTCTAAAATTAAGAACACAGTATCATGTAAATCACACATTCTAATAACCATGCTCCGCTACCAAATCTCCAAGGACCCAAACCGAACCTATTAGGACCCTTACCATCGCGAAACCCAAATAAGCCCTCGCAAGGTCCTACTTGAATCCCACAAGGCTCAAGTCACCTAACTTTCAATTTTATTGGTTGATTTATATACTATTTAAAGGTTGGAACATGTTCATACATTAATGAATTTCTGGCTTATACGGGGTGAAAGAAAATATCAACGGAATACTTATATTAATACTCAAAAAAATTGGAAACATAACACACAAGTCCTATAGAAATCTCAAAACATCAACCAATAGCATCATATATATTTGAGAATCAACAAAAAGAGAAAGAAGGATTAGAAAGCCAAAATGCAAATCCACCCAAGTTCAAAGACATGGCATGCGCATGCAATAGAAAACGGGTGCAAATTTGTCTACCCGTGCAGCCTTGATCTCCCACCTTTGGTACCAGCTACAAAGCAAACATCTAAGCCTGCGAAACGGGAGAAAAGAAAGGATGAGATTACAAGAATCTCAATAGGGTCACAGTATCATAAGTCCTAGGGATTCCCAATCAAATATCTCCCAATAACCAAAAGATCAACATCTAAAACTAGTTAAGATACCTAATTAAAACTGCAAGCATCAAACACACATATTAGGGGCTGAAATCATCACAAGCACACAAAATATGAGGGTAGGCCGAATTTGGTAGAAAATAAGAAGAAAGACTGAAAGCATTTCTTATTCAGAAGCACACAGGCAACCTATACAGAATCTGATTTTTAAAACCAAGGTTTGTCCCCATCTGCCCATGTTGTCCAAAGTTATACTGCAAAAAGGGTAAATCTATTAGACAATCAATAATATAGCAAGCCTTTTAGTTGTCTCCGACATCCTGAATTGAACTGGACCTGAAGCACTCTTGCAGCAGCATATACAAGTCCTCCTTCCACGCTCAAACAGGACATCCTAACGTCCAGACTCTAACTGGCCTATAAGGTATTTTGACATCCAGACCCTAACTGGCCTACAAGGCTTCCTGACGTCCGAACTTGAACTAGCCTAGAAGGCATCCAGCGAGCTCTTGCTGGGAATAACCACCCATAAACCTCCCGGTTCGGTAAGCATCTCCCCTCTCTCTAGGAGCAACAATACGTACCTCGCATGGCTAGCGACAAAAGGATCCTTCAAACAAAGCACAAACAAGGCACATACACGCATACACAAATCAGAACAAAGGATTCTCAATGAAATCACAATACAAATCAAAATCAATCCTCAAAGTCATAACGGATTTAGGCAACCTATTTCCTTAGTAACTTCCTAGATTCCCTATCATCATAATCACACATTCCACAAGCATATAACCAAGATATCCAATCGAATTCAATCATATTCAAACAATCAATTAGTAAGGTAACAAAAGGAACAGATGAGGCATAGATCATACCTCTCACTTGTCTGAATCGGATGCAATTCTTTTCTTATCTAGTAAGATCAAAATCTTCTAAACAATTACAAGGTAAAAACCACACAATACTAAGCCATAAGACTACTTAATTAAAAACCAAATGCATGGGGAATCCTTACCAGTTCACCTACCAAAATCCAGCAATCCGGATGCAGCAATATCTTTCCATTTAATGCGTGATGTGATGGCCAAAAGCTCAGTAATAATCAACTTGATTATTCCCCTAATTCAGTATACAAATTTTGACAACACCTTAAGGTTTATAGAACAACTTGCGATTTCAACATTAGAGAGGGTAGGGGTTGTGATTTCATGAAATTAAGAAAGGAATAGGTGTTTATAACATATACAATCAAAAGAAATAATATCAGAATCCAATAGGTAAATCAATTGACTATAATAGGCAACAATAGGACAAAGGTAGGGCATATTGATTTTGATGAACAGGAAAGATTCAAAGGATGAATTCATGATTTTATATCCTGAATGGATGCTACACAATCATACAAACAAGAAGAACAATAACAGAAATCAATTTAAGGTAAAATCATACAATCTTGAAACCTAATCCTACCGAATTACGACCTAAATTATGAATAAAAAAACTAACCTCAGTAAAAAAACCCAAGAGTTTTGGAAATATAATGAATAGAGCTTTCCAACAAGCTATTATTCGCAAGAATTCGAGAAAGGATGAGAGAGTTATGCTATTTTGAATTTAAAACAGATTTTGGCAATTCCACCGAAACATAATTTAATTTTTAACACAGAAAAACTAACCTTCAGATGAAAAACCAATATTTTTGGAAACATGATGAAGATATCTTTCCAACAAGCTATTATTTGCAAGAATCTGACAAAATGAGAGAGTTATGCAATTTTGAAGTTCAAGCAGATTTTGTCAATTCCGCCGAAATACGATTTAACTTTTGACAAATAAAAACTAACCTCTAGATAAAAATTTTTAATAGGTTGGAAAGAGAATAGAAAGAACTTTCCAACCAGCTGTTATTTTTAGAAATCGGATAAAGGATGATAGAGTTATGCTAAGATGAAGATCAAGGAGTTTCGATTAGGGTTTTAGCAAAAATCGAAATTTGAGAGGAAAGTGATAAATTACAAAATATTTAATTAGGTTTTGGTATGTTTAGGTGGGATAAACTGGACACTCTTTTATAGGTGTCTAAGGAGGTTTAGTTAAGAAATATTTCCCTATTTTTAATCTTAAAAGGATAATTGAAGAATAATTCTATTAAATAAGATAGTTTATTTAGAAGAAAGAATTATCTAATACCTTAGATATTAAGGGATAAAACTAAGGATAATTAATATAAAAATACTAGAATTAAAATAGGAAATATCTGGCAACAACTATTTTAGGCCATTACGCATTTATTTCTTCAGAGGCAAAATAGTTATTTCAGCTACATCGGCTCCTGGACTTTCTGAACTTTCTGGACTTCCTGGACATCTATACTAGGAAGGATCAGGGTCTCACATTTTCGGCCATCATACATCTATTTCTTCAGAGGAAAAATGGTCATTTCACCTGCACTGACTTCTGGACTTCTAGGACTCAAATTCGGGATCTCACAATATTAATCCTCTAAGGTGTGGGTGTGTGCATATATTCCTTCCTGCAGACATAAAACCAGCAAACATGTTAGCATATAACAGATTATATTCCCTGAACCATTATCCTCTACAAAACTTCTAAGGACCCAAACCCAACCTATTAGGATCCTTACTGCTGTGAAACCCATACAAGCCAAACCTAGAACCTATCTGAATCCCACAAGGCTTATCGATCACAAGTTCTTATTTTATCAAGTTTTTTTCTTATGCTTTTTAAAGGTTGGAGCATGATTACATTGGACAATCATTCTGGAAATATATGGAGTGAATAAAAACATCAGCATAAGTCTTTATAATCAATCAAAAATACCACAACACACAAGTCCCATAGCGATCTTAAAATCCAACAAGTAACCCTCCAATAAATTTTTGAAGTAAGCAATAACAATAGAGATTTAATAAACAAGAAAATAATTCAATCAAACTTCATATTATATGCGCAAGCAATTAAGGAAGAAGGGATGTGAATATGGTACAATATTGTCCTACTGTACAGCAGTGATCTCACACACTGGTCCCACTAACATCAAATTTACCTAAGCCTGAAAAATGATGAAAACAACATAGTAAGATTACAAGATTCTCAGTAGGGTCACAACATCATAAGATCTGCAGAAATCTAAATAAACATCTCCTGAATAACATGAGATTTGCATAAACAACTAAAGGGGTATCAAAAAATCAACAATCACATATCATATCAGTAGCCCAAAAGTTATAGGCTGAGGGTGGACTACAAACACTTCTGAAAATCAGAAGTACTTAGGCAGGTAATTCATCATTCGATCTCATCAATAGAAAGACCAACCCCTTCCACTTGTGTTGTCCAAGGCTTCGCTGCACATAGGTAAATTATTAGCACACAAGCTAATCAGCAAGCCTATTTATCTTGCCAGCACACATGACAAGGCATCTAGCTAGTACACAGAACAAGACATCCTCACTACACAAGGATTAGGGCATCCAAACCACATAAAGATAAAAGAATCTTGCCCGCACATAGGATTAGGCATCTAGCGAGCTCTTACTGGGGATTGCCACCCATATGACTCCCATACCAGTAAGAACCTCTCCTCTAGCAAGGAGCAACAACACTAACCCCCAATATCCATCGGGAAAGGATCCTGAAACACACACAAAAGCAAGTATAAGGCACAATACCACAACAAAGCATCCTCAATCATGTCACATCATAATCAGCACATTCAATGCACACAACACATGCAAATTAGGCATACAAGACCTATCTCAAGGCTTCAAAATTTCCTAGGTGATCCGCAAGTAAATGTGCAACTCATGCATACAATACACAAGGCATGCACATACACAATAGCAAGGACAAGTACCAAATTCTTCTGTGAGAAGCCGATTTTAGTGTCCTAAAAGTCCAGAAGCCAGTGTAGGTGAAATTGTGGGACCCTGAATTTTGAGTCCTAGAAGTCTAGAAGCCAGTGTAGGTGAAATTGTAAGACCCTGAATTTTGAGTCCTAGAAGTCTAGAAGCCAGTATAGGTGAAAAATACCATTTTGTCCCTGAAGAAAAGGATGTGTGATGGCTGAAATTGGTTAGGGATGTCTAGTAATTATTTATGGTATTAATTCCTTTTAAGTTGATTCTTTATTGGTTGATAATTACCTTAGGAAATATAAACCCTAAGTTTAAGAGGGGATAGTTATAGAATTTAATCTTGATAATTATCTTACTTTAATTAAATCTTGAAGATGGGGATTATAATCTCATAACCATCTTATATAAATAGAAAGTCAGCCACACAAAAATCATATACAGAAAACACACAAAAATCCTGATTATTGGATCTGAGTAGCTAGACAGAGGATGGAAAGGGCTTTCCAACAAGCTATTTTTTGCAAAAATTTGACAAAGAATGAGAGAGTTATGCTATTTTGAAGTTGAAGGAATTTCGATTGCAATAGGGAGGTGTAGGGTTCAAGGTTTGACGAATTTTGTGTATTTTCTGTGTAAGATTTATGTGTTGTCGGTTTCTTCTTTATATAGAATGGTTATGGGATTAATTTCCCTACTTTAAAGGCTATACTAAAATAAGATAATTATCAGAATTAAATTATGGAATTATCTTCCTTAATTTTCGAGATTTTAATTGCTAAAGTAATTATCGACCATTAAGGAATCAAATTAAAGGGAATTAAAAGTAGAAGTAATAACTAGACATTCTATACCATTTTTTGCCATCACACATCCATTTCTTAAGGGTAAAAGTAGTCATTTCACCTGCACTGGTTTCTGGACTTCTAGGACTTAAAATTCGAGATCTCACATTAGGCAATTTTGAACCCTTGAGATAGGTTGTGCATGCCTAATTGGCATGTGTTATGTTCATTGAACATGCTGATTGTGTTGTGATATGATTAAGGATGCCCTCCTATGATGTTATGCCTTGTACTTGTTTGTGTGTGCTTGTACATATTTGTGTGTCAGGAACCTTTTCTAGTGGCCATTCGAGGTAAACGCTGATGCTTCTTGGGAGAGAAGAGGTTTGTACTGGTATGGGAGTCATATGGGAGGCAATCCCCAGCATGTGCACGCTGGATGCCTAGTCCTTCTGTGGCTAGATGCCTAGTCCTGTATTCTTGTGAGACCCCGAATTTTGAGTCCTAGAAGTCCAAAAGCCAATATAGGTGAAAAGACCATTTTATCCCTGAAAAAAGGATGTGTGATGGCCGAAATTGGTAAGGAATGTCCAGTAATTATTTCTGGTTTTAATTCCATTTAATTTGGTTCTTTATTGGTTCATAGTTACTTTAGAAAATTAAAACCCTAAAACTAAGGAAAGATAATTACAGAATTTAATTCTGATAATTATTGTGAGACCCCGACCCTTCCTAATTTAGATGTCGAGGAAGTCGAGGAGCTGATGTAGTTGAAATAACTATTTTGCCCTTGAAGAAATGGATGTGTGATGGCCTAAAATGGTTGCTGCCAGATATTTTCTGTTTTATTTCTGGTATTTTCATATTAATTATCCTTAGTTTTATCCTTTATTATCCAAGATATTAGATAATTTTTCCTTTTAAATAGAATATCTCTTTTAATAAAATTATCCTTTTAAATAAAATTATCATTCTAATAGAATTATCATTTAATTATCCTTTTATGCCTAAAAATACGGAATTATCTCTTAGCTAAACCTCCTTAGAAAACTATAAAAGAGTGGCCAGCCTATCCAACCTAAACATGCCATAACCCACCAAGAAATTTCGTAATTTATCCTCTTCTTCTCAATTTACGATATTTGTCTAAACCTTAGCCGAAACTCCTTGATCTTGATCTTGGCATAACTCTTTCATACTTTATCGGATTTCTACAAATAATAGCTTGTTGGAAAGCTCTTTCTATCCTATTTCTAACCCTCTTGATATTTCCATATGGAGGTAAGTTTTTCTGTGTCAAAAATTAAATTCTATTTTGACAGAATTGCCAAAATCTTCTCGAACTTCAAAATAAGATAGCTCTCTCATCCTTTGTCGGATTCTTGCGAATAATAGCTTGTTGGAATCTTCATCCTCTTTCCAGACATCTTATGTGTTTTATCTTGAGGTTAGTTTCCCTTCGTCATAATTTAGGTCGTAATTCAGTAGGATTAGGTTTCAAGATTTTATAATTCGGCATTCAATTGATTTTTGTTATTGTTCTTTTTGTTCATATGATTGTTTAGCATCCATTCATGATGTAAAATCATTAAATCATCCTTTGAATCTTCCCTATTCATGAAATCTGTATACCCTACCTTTGCTTTATTGATGCATATCTTGATCAGTTGATTAACTTACTAGATTCTAATATTTTTTCTTTTGATTGTTCATGTTATAAACACCTATTCCTTTCTTAATTTCATGAAATCATGATCCCTAACCTCTCTAATATTGAAATCACAAGTTTTTCTATAAACCTTAAGATGTTGGCGAAATTTGTATATTGAATTACGGTGAATAATCAAGTTGATTTTTACTGAGTTTTTGGCTATCACATCATGTATTAAAGGCAAAGATATTGCTGCATCCGAATCGTTGGATTTTTGTAGGTTAATTGTTAAGGATTTCCAGTGCCTTTGGTTTTTAATTAAGTAATCCTATGGCTTAATATTGTGTGGTCTTTGCCTTGTGATTATTTAGGAGATTCTGATCTTATTGAAAAAGAAAAGGATTGTATCTGATTCAGGCACGTGAGAGGTAGGATCTATGCCTCATCGGTTCCTTTGGTTACCCTCTTGTTTGAATATGATTGAATTCGATTGCCTATCTTGGTTATATGCTTGTGGAATGTGTGATTATGATGATAGGGAATCTTAGAAGTTATAGGACAATAGGTTGCCTAATTCAGTTATTACTTTTAGGATTGATTTTTGATTTGTAATGTGATTTGATTGACAATCCTTTATTTTGATTTGCGTATGCGTGTATGTGCCTCGTTTGTACTTTGTTTGAAGGATCCTTTTGTCGCTGGCCATGCAAGGTAGGTATTGTTGCTCCTAGGGATAGGGGAGATGCTTACTGAATTGGGAGGTTTATGGGTGGTTATTACCAGTAAGAGCTCACTGGATGCCTTGTAGGCCTATTTAAGTCAGGACGTTAGGAATCCTTGTAGGCCAGTTCGAGTCTGGACATCAAGATACCCTATAGGCCAGTTCGAGTCTGGACGTCAAGATACCCTATAGGCCAGTTCGAGTCTAGACATTAGAATGCCCTATTTGAGAGTGATAGGATGACTTGTATATCCTACTGTAAGAGTGCTCCTAGGCCATTTCAAGTCTGGATGTCGAAGACATTTAAAATGCTCATGGTAATATTGATTGTCTAACCATTTTATTCTTTTTGCAGTATAGCCTGGGACAACATGAGCAGATGGGGACAAACCTTGGTTATAAAAATTAGATTATGTATAGGGTGCCTGTGTACTGCTAAATAAGAAATGTTTTCAATCTTTCTCCTTGTTTTTTACCAAATTCGGCCTACCTTCATATTGTGTGAGCTTGTAATGATTTCAACTCCTAATTTGTATGTTTGATGCTTGCGGTTTTAATTAGATGTCTTACCTAATTTTAGGTGTTGATGTTTTGGTTATTGGGAGATGTTTGATTGAGAATCCCTAAGAGTTGTGATGCTATGACCCTACTGAGATTCTTGTAATCCCATCCCTTCTTTTCTCCCCCTTTACAGGCTTAGGTATGTGCTTTGTTGCTGGTACCAAAGGTGTGAGATCAAGGCTGCACAGCTAGACGAATTTGCACCTCTTTTTAATTGAATGCGCATGCCATATCTTTGAACCTGTATGGATTTGCATTCTGGCTTTCTAATCCCTCTATGGGACTTGTGTGTTATATTTCCACTTGTTTTAAGTATTAATAAAAGTCTTCCGTTGTTGTTTTCTTTCACTCCGAATAAGCCAGAAATTCATTAATGTATAAACATACTCTAACTTTTAAATAGCATATAAATTAACCAATAAAATTAACAATTAGGTGATTTTGGCCTTGTGGGATTCAGATAGGACCTTGTGAGAGCTTATTTGGGTTTCACGACAATAAGGATCCTAATAGGTTGGGGTTAGATCCTTACAATTATCATATTTTAATATAGCTTTTAAATTAGGGAAATTAATTCTATAGCCACCCTATACAAAAAGGAAGCCATCCACACTTAAACCTTTAAAAGAAAATACACAAAATTCGTAAAACCTAAAACCTTCCAACTCCCTATTGCTGCTGAAATCTGCTTGAACTTCAAACAGGCATAACTGTCTCATCCTTTCTCAGATTCTTGCAAATAATAGCTTATTAGAAAGCTCTTTCCATCCTCTATACAAAAACAATGGGTTTTTTTTTGTCTGGAGGTTAATTTTTCTTTTTCGTAAGCTAGGTCGTAATTCGGTTAAATTTCAAAATTGTGTGATTCTGCCTTCAGTTAACTTCTATTGTTGTTTCTCTTGTTTGATTGATTGTTTAGCATCCATTCATGTTATAAAGTCATAAATTCATCCTTTCAATCTTTTATATACATAAAATCAATATGCCCTACCCTTGCTGTATTTTTGGTTTTCTTGATCAATTAATTAACCTATTGGATTCTGATCTTGTTTCTTTAGATTGTACAAGTAGTAAACACCTAATCCTCATTTGTTAACATGAAATCACAGTTTTTCTTGTGTCTTATGCTTAGTGCCGAAATTTGCATAGTTAATTGGGATGGTAATTCAGGTTGAATCTTATTAAGTTCTTGGCTATCAGATCACACATCCAAGGAGGAGGCACCTGCGGTATCTGATCACTGGTTTCTGATAGGTTTGGTGAGTGGAGTTGGTAAGGACATAGGGTACTTAGTTGGTTATTGAGTATGTATGCTTAGTCTTGTTTTGTCTTTGCCTTGTGATGCTATAGGTGGTTCGAAACTATTAAATAAAGCTAAAGGAATAGCTTCTTATTCAGAGACAAGAGATGTAGGATGTATGCTTCATCGGTTTCTTCAAAGATCTTTGTTAATTGATTATTGATTTTGGTGCATATACCTGTTCATGATTGCATGCCCATATATGATGTAGAATATGTTAGAAATGTGGATCAAGATGTGGTTCGCTAGGCTATACTGAACCCATGACTTAGGTTATGAGTGCCTAAATTACATATGTTATGTGAATTGAATACGCTGATTATGTTCTGACATGATTGAGGATGATACCCTATTTTTGTGCTACGCTTTATACTTGCTTGTGTGTGCTTGTACGTGTTTGTGTGTCAGGATTCTTTTCCAGTGGCCATTTGGGGTTAACACTGATGCTCCTTGGGAGTGGGGAGGCTCTTACTGGTATGAGAGTCGTATGGGTGGCAATTCCTAACTTGCGCATGCTGGATGCCCTCTCCTTATGTGGCAAGATGCCCTTATCCTTGTGTGTCAAGTTGCCCTTATCCTTTTGTGGTTTCGATGTCTTTATCCTTGTGTGGTTTGGATGTCCTTGTCCTTATGTGCCATGGATGCCTTGTCCTTGTGTGGCAAGATGAATAGGCTTGCTGATTAGCTTGTGTGCTAACCTTTTACCTTTTGTGAAGCAAAGCCTTGGACAACACAGGTGGAAGGGGATGGCCTTTCTTTTTCCTATTGCTGAGAGTAATCTCATGAATTTTTCCTGCCTGTGTACTTCTGATTTTCGAAAATGTTGTAGTCCACTCTCAGCCTTAGTTTCGGCCCTATGCCTTTGATTGATTCTTCAATTGTATGATACCCATAATTTTGTAGGGATGATCTGATATTGTTTGGGAGATGTTTGTTTAAGATTTCTTTAAATTTTATGAAGTTGTGACCCTACTGAGATTCTTGTAATCTCATCCTGTTATTTTCACCATTCTTCAGGCTTAGGTACATTTTGTGTTAGTGGTACCAATGTGTGAGATCAAAGCTGCACGTCGGGGCGATATCACATCACATTTGTATTGCTGTCTCCTTGATTGATTGCGTATATAACAAAAACCTTGATTGGACTATTTTTTGGTTATTTAAGTCTCTAATTTGATGGTTTGTTTCCGGATTACTTTAGAAGGTTTACCTATTGAATTTTTAGATCTTTATGGGACTTGTGTGTTGTGGTTTTAATGATTAAATGAAAAGACTTCCGCTAATGTTTTATTCACTCCTTATTATGCAGAATGTTTGTCCAATATCATGCACCAAATTGTTATAAGTTTAAAATACGAACATGTTAAAAATAGAAAGTTAGATGGGTAAGTCTTGTATGATTTAAATATGTCATCGTATTTGGGCTTGTTTGGGTTTCATTGCGGTAAGGGTTCTAATAGGAGCATTTAAGAATAAGTTAGGATTTTGGGTCCTTACAGTTATGGAAAGATTCCCTTGTCCTTGCGTGGCTTGGATGCCCTTGTCCTGGCGTGGCTTGGATGCTCTTGTCCTTGCGTGGCTTAGATGCCTAGTCCTTGTATGGCTATATGCCTTGTCCTGTGTGCTGGTAAGATGAATAGGCTTGTTGATTAGATTGTATTCTAACCATTTACCTTTGTGCAGCTAAGCCTTGGACAACATAGGTGGAAGGGAATGACCTTTCTTTTGATAGGATTGAATGATGAAATACCTACCTGTGTACTTCTGATTTTCGGAAGTTTTTATAGTCCATTCTTAGCCTATGACTTTTGGCCCTACCTCTTTTATGTTTATGGATGATTGTTTGATACCTCTTTAGTTGCTTAGGCGAATCGTAATTTGTTTGATACCTCTTTAGTTGTTTAGAGTTCTGCAAATCTTATGATGTTATGACCCTACTGAGATTCTTGTAATCTCATTCTATTGTTTTCACCATTTTTTTGGCTTAAGTACATTTTCTGTCAGTGGTTCCAGTGTGTGAGATCAAGGCTGTATGGTGGGACGATATTGCATCAAATTTGCATCCCCTATCTCCTTCATGATTGCTTGTGCATATAACCAGTAACATGAAGTTTGATTGGACTGCTTTCTGGTTTATTGAATCCCTCTTGTTGTTGCTTATTTCTAGAATTTATTGGACGGTTACTAGTCGGATTTTTAGATCCCTATGGGACTTGTGTGTTATGGTTCCCTTGATTGATTATAAAAAATTCCGCTGATATTTTTATTCACTCCATATGCTACCAGATTGTTTTTTCATTATTATCATGATCCAACCTTTAAACAGCATAAAAATGAATCTTTGTAAAATCGAAACATAGGATGGTTAAGACTTGTGATATTCATATTGGTTCTAGGTTGAGCTTGTTTGGGTTTCACGGCGGTAAGGGCTTTAATAGGTTGGGTTTGGATCTTTATAGATTTGGTAGGGGAGACAGGTTTAGGGAATATAATCTGTTATATGCTAACATATTTGTTGGTTTTGTGTTTGTAGGGAGATACATTTGCACACCCCCACACCTTAGAGGTTAAAATGAAAGTTTGTAATGTTTGAATGCTTTGATTAAATGAGTATCTTGCTGAGTTTTTATTTACTTTTATATGCTGTTTTGATGTGAGTTTTGCTGTTTTCCCTTTATGTGAGTGGAGGTTTAATTTCAGAATGCTCCTGCACCCGCACCACCTATGGAAGATCCTATTCCTCCACTCGAACCTATTCAGCAGGCTCATCCTAAGGAAGCCGAGAGACTTCCAGTTTTTAGTACAAAGTTGCTGAAGGAAGCCCATAAGCTAGGATGTAAAACTTTCAGCGATTCAGTAGGTACTACTGTGGCTCATGAATGGATTGACACCCTATGCCGAGTGTCCTTATTCTTGCGCATCTTTGATAATGACAAGGTTTCCATTGTAACTTTCCTACTTTAAGGAGAAGCCCGTGCATGGTGGACAAGTTTCGGGGATCGTTTGCCTTCGTGGGAAGAATTCCAACATGTGTTCGACGAAAGGTTCTACACCAGATTCGACAAGAGCATACAGCAATAAGCTTTTTATAAGCTTGAACAAGACACCCGTTTGGTGTTGGAATATGAGAAGGAATTAAGGAAGTTGTGCCGATTTGCACCAGAGGAGGATTGCTCACCATATCAGCTTACGAGACGATTCCAAGATGGGCTGAGTACTGAACTCAAAACCATTGTAGGCACGACACTAGTGCAAAATTTGCAAGAATTGATCATTACTGCGACTGAAGCTGAGAAAATTGTTAAAAGTAAGAAGTCGTCCGCATCAAGTAATAGCGGATCATTCAGGCATAATTCCAAGTTCAACTGGCATACAGGACCCTATCCTTTGAGGTCCTACCCTCTGAAGAATAATGGCAATAAGGGTAACTTCAAGAGAAATTTTTTTGGTCCTAATCCCAATGGATCTACATGGAGTTTGCAGTTGCGTTGATGCTATAATTGTGACGAAATAGGCCATATTCAGAAGGAGTGTCCCAAACAGAGGTGTATCACTGGCGCACCGAATGCCAATTGAGATGGGTATGCCAATCCCACTAACCCACCAGCACGTGCACTGGGAGGACCACCTAGTGGATCTACAAGCGAGACGCAGCTTTAACCTACAAGGTTATTCACACTGACTGATGCCAAAACAAACTTTGATGTGGTGACAAGTACTATTTTTGTCTTTTCTCAAAATGCTAAAGTGTTATTAGATCCCGGAGCGAATAGATCATTTGTGAGTCCTAGGATAGCACATAACGTTAATCGGCCTCTGTCTCTCCTATATCCTCCTTTTACAATTCTGACCCCTTTGGTAGAACAACTTATTTGTGATTTAGTCTACATCAGTTGTCCTATACGTATGGATGCAAATATACTTGAAGTGGATCTGAATCCACTAGACATCCAAGAGCAAGATGTGATTTTAGGCATGGATTGTCTGGTCAAATATCAAGCTTGAATGGAGTGTTTCACCAAGCATGTGTTGTTCACTCTTCCTGATGTTTTCGAGTATTGTTTTGAAGGTGATAGGCGAGTTATTCCAACTTGCATGATTTCCTAGCTCGATGCGAAGCGATTGATTAACAAAGGATGTACTGTATACCTCACGCATGTACATGAAATTTTTAGAGAGTCCTCAGATATAGATTCTGTTCCGGTGATTGTGAATTTCCAGATGTGTTTTCATAAGACATAGTCGGTTTGCCACTAGCAAGAAAAGTAGAATTCGGCATTGAACTAGTGTTGGTTGCAAATCTGATTCCATTCCTCCTTATCGTATGGCTCCTGCAGAAATAAAGGAATTAAAGACGCAATTGGAAGATTTGTTGGATCGTGGTTTCATTCGACCCAATGTGTCACCTTGAGGAGCACCTGTCTTGTTCGAAAACAAGAAAGATGGTTCGCTGTTATTGTGCATCGATTATCGACAGCTGAATCGTGTGACCGTGAAGAACAAGTACCCTGTATCGCAGATTGATGACTTGTACGACCAGCTCTAAGGTGCAGTCGTGTTTTCAAGGATCGATATTAGATCGGGATACCATCAGTTGCCTGTTCGTGATGCTAATATTCTGAAGACTACATTCAGATCGCGATATGGCCACTACAAATTTCTGGTTATGCCATTTGGTTTGACCAATACACCAGCCGTGTTTGTGGAGTGCCAATTTCAATTGTTTCAGATCGTGACCCCATTTCCAGAAGACATAGCCAGTTTGCCACCAACAAGAGAACTGGAATTCTGCATTGAGCTAGATCCTGGTACGAATCCAATTTCCATCCCTCCGTATCGTTTGGCTCCTGCAAAAATGAAGCAATTAACAATGCAATTGGAAGATTCGCTGAATATTGGTTTCATCCGACCCACTGTGTCACCTTCGGGAGCACCTATCTTGTTCCTAAAGACGAAAGATAGTTTGCTGCGATTATGCATCGACTATGCTGATTTAATCAAAATCAGAAGAGGATTATGCTGAGCACTTGTGGATTGTGCTGAAAATTTTAAGGGATCAATACCTATTTGAGAAGTATTCAAAATGCGAATTCTTGTTACGCAAAGTTGGTTTTCTTGGCCATGTTGTTGCCACCCGCGGTGTTCTTGTTAATCCAAAGAAGCTTGAAGCCGTTGTTTCTTGGGAACCCCTGTGGATTGTATTTGAAGTTCAGTGCCACTACCTATAGGGTGAGACGTGCAGAATCTTCACTGACCACAAAACCTTGAAGTATCTCCTTATATAGAAGGAGTTGAATATAACCCAACGAATATGGGTGGAGCTGATTAAAGACTAGAATTTTATCATTGAATATCATCCCAAAAAATCAAATGTTGTTGCTGATGCCTTAAGCTAGAAGACCCATACTTGCTCTCCCTCCATTTTAGCCTATATGCGTATACATGCCAACGTTGCTGGATTTGAGAACTACACGTGTGCATCTTAGCACTGATTTTTCTGGTTTGTTGGTGGCTGGAATCGAAGTAAAACCTACTTTACTGGAAGAGATCTGAAATCAGCAATCATAAGATCCAAGATAGGCTGAAATTTGGCAAAAAATACCTGATGGTGTTGATGCCATAGTTTGTGATTTCAGAGTGCAACATGATGGAGTTCTTGTCTTCAAAAACCGAGTATGTGTGACACAAGATGTCGATTTTGGCAATCTGATTTTTTGCAAAGTCCATAGTCAAAGTTTTCTATTCAACTTGGTAGTATTAAGATGTACTGAGATTTGAAAGAACAATATTGGTGCCTGAACATGAAGTGTCACATTGGCAAAGACCCGTTGGTTTACTTTAGTCACTTTCAATTCCAGAATGGAAGTGGGAGCATGTCACGATTGACTTTGTGACCTGTTTGCCAAGATCTCACCATGGATTTGATGACATTTGAGTGATTGTGGATCGATTGACGAAATCTGCATAATTCCTACCTGTTCGTGTGACAGACACCCCCAAGAGATTGGTTATTCGTTATTTGGACGAGATTGTTCATCTACATGGAGTGCCTGTTTCAATTGTTTCATTTGTTCGTCTACATATCCGTATTTTCTTTGGCTTAGCTGGATACTACTGTTGCTCCGTGGAGAATTTTTCATCGCTTGCTAGACCATTGACGAAGTTGACATGCAGAGGAGAGCCATTAGTATGGAACGAAAAATGCCAGCGAAGTTTCAAAGAGTTGAAAAGCCAATTGGTTTCCTCACCAATCCCCACCTTACCAGTTGGTGGGAAAGAATACGTGGTGTACAGCGATGCATCAAAATACGGACTTGGATGCGTCATGATACAAGATGGGAAAGTCATTGCCTATGCTTCCCGACAGTTGGGACAACATGATAGCAACTATACTACACATGATTTGGAGCTTGCAGCCATGGTGTTTATGCTGAAAATATGGCGCCACTACTTGTATGGCGAGACGTGCCGAATCTTCGCTGATCACAAAAATATGAAATACCTTCTTACACAAAAGGAGTTGAATATGAGACAACGAAGATGGGTGGAGGTGATTAACGACTACGATATAATCATCGAATATCATTCTGGAAAGGCCAATTTTGTTGCTGATACCTTAAGCCAAAGATTTCACCCTCCTTCCCCTCGGTTTTGGTTTACATGCACACCCATTACATGCCAATGTTGCTCGATTTGAAAGCTACCCGTGTGAATCTTGGCACTGATTTTTCTAGTTCGTTGTTGGCACGTTGAAGTCATGCCTACCTTGACTGAAGAAATCCCGAATCAGCAATCAAAAGAGCTAAGGCTGGCAAAAATTTAGAAGCAACTTTCTAATGGTGTTGATGCAATAGTTTGCGATTTTAGAAGGCGAGATGACGGAGTTCTTGTCTTTAAAAACTGAGCATGTGTTCCACAAGATGTTGATATTTGTAATCTGATTTTGTCTAAGGCACATAGTACGAAGTTTGCTATCCATCCTGGCAGTACTAAGATGTACTAAGACTTGAAGGAGTACTATTGGTGGCTGAACATGAGACGCCATATTGCTAAGTTCATTGCCTGATGCCTTGTATACTAACAACTAAAAATCGAGCTTCAAAGACCCGTTAGCCTACTTTAGTCACTTCTTATTCCAAAATGGAAGTGGGAGCATACGATCGAATTTGTGACTGGATTTCATAGATCGCAGTGAGGATATGATGCCATTTGGGTGATCTTGGATCCAATGACGAAATCTATTATTTCCTTCCTATAAGTGTGACAGACACATCAAAGAAATTGGCTATTCGTTATATGGCTGAGATTTTTCGAATGCATGGAGTGCCAGTTTCCAACATTTCAGATCAAGATCCTCGTTTCACATCACGATTTTGAGAGAAATTCCAGAATGCGATGGGTTTAAGATTGAATTTCAGTACAGTGTTTTATCCTCAGACCGATGGCCAATCTGGGAGAATGATTCAAACACTCAAAGACATGCTACGTGCGAGTGTATTGGACCAACATACTAGTTGGGAGTGATGCCTACCATTGGTGGAATTTGCTTATAATAATAACTTTCATCTAAGCATCGGTATGCCACCTTATGAAGCATTATATATCAGATGTTGCAGAACTTCCATTTGCTGGAAAGAAGTAGGCAAGAGACGCCTAGACAATCCAGAATTGATTGATCAGGCAACGTAGCAGCTGAATTCGATTCAACCCAAACTAAAGACAGCACAAGGTGACAAAATGTTTTTAAAGGCCGCCCCGCGGAAAGGAGTCCTTCGTTTTCAGCAGCGAGGTAAGCTAGCACCTCATTACATTGGTCTATATGATATTGACGAGACGATCAGCTCTGTTGCATACCGATTTGCAATACCTCTAACTATGGAGAGAATTCAAAATGTGTTTCACTTTTCATTGTTTAGAAAGTATGTGTGAGACCTCGTGTGCTTGGAGAACCATCAGTTGAGGTTGCTTAAGACCTATCCTATCTGGTACAGCAAGTTGCAATACTAGATCGGTCTGTTCGTCAGCTTCATAGTTGAAGCGTGCTTATGGTACGAGTTGCTTTGCATAATGGCCAAATCGAGGAACAGTCTTGGGAGACTAAGGAATCTATCAGTGCAAAATTTCCTAACCTGTTTGTTTAAGTACTTGTGCTGAAATTTCAAGGACGAAATTATTATAAGAAGGGGAGGATATGAGATCCCGAATTTTGAGTTCTAGAAGTCTAGAAGCCAATACAGATGAAATGACCATTTTACCCCTGAAAAAATGGGTATGTGATGGCCAAAAATGGTATGGAATGTTTAGTAATCATTTCTGGTATCATTTCCCATTGCTTTGTTTTCTAATTGGTTCAATCTCATCTTAGGTGATAAAATTCCTAAAACTAAGGAAAGATAATTCCAGAATTTAATTCTGATAATTATCTTCCCTTATCTAGCCTTTAAAGTAGGAAAAATTAATCCCATAAACATTCTATATAAAGAGTAGCCAGCCACGTTTAGATTTTACACCAAAAATACACAAAATTCGTCAAACCTCAAACCTTACACATACCCTATTGCTGCCAAAATTCCTTTAACTTCAAACTAGCATAACTCTCTCGTCCTTTATCGAAATTCTGCAGATAACAGTTTGTTGGAAAGAACTTTTTATCCTCTATCTAGCTATCTTGCTATGGTCATCAGGAGGTTTGTTCTTCACTGTCAAAATTCAAGGCATAATTCGTCAATTTTGGAGCCAAAACTGTGTGATTCTTCCTTCAATTGATTTTTTTTGTTGTTCCTCTTGTTCGTATGATTTTTTGGCATCCATTCATCTTCTAATATCATGAATTCATCCTTTAAATGTTCCTTATACATGAAATTGACATACCCTACCCTTTGCTGATTTTGATAAGTTAATTAACCTGTTGGGTTCTGATCTTGTTCCATTTGATTCAATGTGTTATCAACACTTAATCTTTCCTTGTTAACATGAAATCATAACCCCTATAGCCTGTTAAACATGAAATCGCAATTTCCCTTACTACCATATTTTTAGTGCTGAAATTTGTATGGTTGATTGCGGTGATAATTCAGGTTTAATCTTTTTATGTTCATGGCTATCACATCACACATCTGAGGAGGAGGGACCTGTGGCATCTGATCTCTTGTTTCTGATAGATTTGGTGAGTGGAATTGGTAAGCAAATAGGGTATTTGCTTGGTTGTTGAGTATGCATGCTTAGTTTGGTTTTGTCTTTGCCTTATGATGTTTTAAGTGATTCGGATCCCTTGAATAAAGGAAAAGAAATATCTTATTGATCACAGAAATATCTCATCGGTTTCTTAAGAGATCCTTGTTGTTTGCTTGTTGATTTCGGTACTTGTAATTGATGTTTGTATTTGCATATGTTAGATAATGTATGCATAAGTTACAAATTGATATGAGGCTTACTTAGGCATTGCAGAACCCTTGAGATAGGTTATGAGTGCCTAAATTACATGTTTTGTTTTCATTGAACATATTGATTATAATCTGACATGATTCAGGATACCTTGTTATGGTATTGTGCATTGTGATTGCCTGTGTGTGCTGGTACATGTTTATGTGCAAGGATCTTTTTTCGATGGTCATTCGGGGTAAGCATTGATGCTCCTTGGGAGTGAGAGGTTCTTACTGGTATGGGAGTCATATGGGTGGCAATCCCTAGCTTGTGCACGCTGGATGCCTAGTCCTGTGTGTGTTGGCTAGATGCCTTATTCTGTGTTGTGAGACCCCGAATTTTAAGCTCTAAAAGTCCTTAAGTCAGTGCAGGTGAAATGTAAGACCCCGAATTTTGAGTCCTAGAAGTCCAGAAGCCAGTGCAGGTGAAAAGACGATTTTGCCCCTGAAGAGAAGGATGTGTGATAGCCGAAATTGGTAAGATTGTTCAGTAAATCAATTTGCTTCTAATTCCTTTTGATTTAGGATCTTGTAGATGGGTAATCGTTTTAGGAAAACATCCTTTAAGGTAGATAGTTACCTTAAAAAAATTAAGGAAGGTAATTTAAGAGTTTTGATTATTTGGTAGATTGTATTGAATTGATAGATTGATTAAAAGTAGTAGACCTAATTCTACACTCATTCAATATAAATAGGAAGCCAACCCCACAAAAGTTTCCCCTAAAACCTTACAGAATTCGTATAGGCTTAAAACCCTATACCTCCCATTAGCCGTCAGAATATGCAGAAACTTTAAACTAGCATAACTCCCTCATAGTTCATTGGATCTCTGCGAATAATAGCTTGTTGGAAAGCTCTCTTCATCCTATTTCCAACAATCTTTTGATTTTCTTTGGGAGATTAGTATTTCGTTGTCTAATGGTACTTTGAAAATCGGTTGGCGCGTTAGGTTTCCGCCAAAACTTCTTGAATTTCAAAATAGCATAACTTTTTACTCGTTTGTTGGAATCTTGCAAATAATATGTCGTTGGAAAGATATTTTCATTATCTTTCCAAAACTATGTTAATCGCAGCTTGGATGTAAATACTTCGTTGTTTTAGGTTAAGACGAAATCGTCTTATGCCCTACTTTTAGCAATAGGTTTTGCATAGTTAATTGGAATGGTAAATTCAGGTTGAATCTTGATAAGTTCCTGGCTATCACATCACACATCCAAGGGGGAGGCACCTGAAACATCTGATCATTGGTTTTCTGATAGGTTTGGTGAGTGGTACTGGTAAGGAATAGAGTATGCAATTTATTTTTGGATATGCATGCTTAGTTTGTTTTGTCTTTGTCTGGTGATGATTTAGGTGGTTCAGATTTACTTAATAAAGGCAAAGGAGTAGCTTCTTATTCAGAGACAAGAGAGGTAGGATCTATGCCTCATCGGTTTCTCCAGAAACCCCCGCTCTTATTTGATGTTTTTGTTACCTGCCTTTGTTGTATTGTTTGTGATTGGATTATGTGGTGAGAATATGAAATCCGGAATGAGATATGAATCTCCTAGGCTGTATAGAACCCCTGAGTTAGGGATTGAGTGCCTGAGATGCTATTGTTATATGAATTGGATGTGTTGATTATTTCCTGACGTGATTGAGAATACCCTATTGTGGTATTGTGCTTTGTACTTGCCTGTGTGTGCTTGTACGTGTTTGTGTGTCAGGATCCTATTCCTGGTGGCCACGCAGGGTAAGAACTGATGCTCCTAGGGAGAGGAGAGGTTCTTATCGATTTATGGGAGGTGTATGGGTGTTGAACCAGCAAGTGCACGCTGGATATCTGTCCTTGGTGGCCGGATCCCTGTCTTGCGAGACAGGAAGCCCATATCTTGCGAGATTTGGGGATGCCCTGGTTGCGACTAAGGGAAGACTTGTCCATGTGGGGCTAGTCGATTTATCCTTGCGAGGATAAGGTGAAAGGCTTACTGATTAGTTTGTGTGTTAACCATCTACCCTTTGTGCAGTAAGTCTTGGACAACACAGGTGGAAGGGGATGGCCTTTCTTCATCATTGTGTGTGATTTTGTTGTATTTCACCTGCCTGTGTACTTCTGAACTTTCGGAAGTGTGGTCCTCCCTCAGCCATGATCTCGGCCTTAACCTCTTTTTGTTTATTGTTGAATTGCGTGATCCCTTTAGTTGTTTAGGGAATGATCTTATGTGAATTTGGGAGATTTGTGTTTAGGGAATCTGTAGATCTTATGATGCTGCGACCCTACTGAGATTCTTGTAATCTCATACCGTTGTTTTTACCATTTTTCAGGCTTAGGTACACCCTCTATTCGTGGTACCAGTGTGTGAGATCAAGGCTGCATGGCGGGGCGATATTGCATCATAAAAACTTACTTGTTACATGCGCAAATAACTTGAAGGATTGGATGATGTTCTGGTTTATTTTTAAGCATTCGTTTGGCTTGCTATTTCTGGAAATTTGTTGATGAATTTCTTACTGGTTATTTGGATCCCTATGGGACTTGTGTGTTATGAATCCAATGGATAGATTTAAGACTTCCGCTGATGATTTTATTTACTCCGTATGTTACCAGAATATGTTTCCAATAGCATGCTCCAATTGATTGATAAGCAACAAAATAAATAAGCTTAAAATCGGTATCATATGAGTAGCCTTGTGAAATTCTAATAGGTCTTAGGTGTCGCTGAGACTTATTTGGGTTTCACGGCGGTAATGACCTTAATAGGAGCAATTAATAATGGTTTAGGAATTGGGGTCGTTACATGAAATGACTATTTTTTCCCTAAAGAAATAGATGTGTGATGGCCGAAAATGTTATGGAATGTCTACTAATCATTTCTAGTTTCATTTCCCTTTGATTTGTTTACTTATTGCTTGATAATTACCTTAAGAGATAAAATTATTAAAATTACAGAAAGATATTCCAGAAATTAATTCTGATAATTGTCTTACTTTAATCTAGTCTTTAAAGTAGGGAAATTAATCTCATAACCCCCCTATATAAAGAGGTAACCGGCCATACTTAGATTTTACGCCAAAAAATACACAAAATTCGTCAAACATCAAACCCTACACCTCCCTATAGTTGCCGAAATTTCTTCAACTTCAAATTAACATAACTTTCTCATCCTTTGTTGAAATTCTGCAAATAATAGCTTGTTGGAAAGCTATTTCCATCGTCTATCTAGAAATATTTTTTTTGGTTATCTAGAGGTTAGTTTTTCCCTGTTGAAATCCAAGTCGTAATTCGTCGATTTTGGTGCCAAACTTGTGTGATTCTTCCTTCAATTAATTTCTGTTGATGTTCCTTTTGTTTCTATGATTTTTTGGCATCCATTCATATTATAAGATCATGAATTCATCCTCTCAATCTTCCTTATACAAGAAATCGGCATGCCCTACTATTTTTCCCTATTGTTGCTAATTTTGATCAATTGATTAACCTATTGTTTTCTGATCTTGTTTCTCTTCTTTGTATGTGGTATTAATAGCTAAGCCTTCCTTGTTAATATAAAATTGCAACCTTGACACCTTGTATGCATGAAATCATAATTTTCTTTATAACCTATCTTTAGTGTCGAAATTTGCATAGTTGATTGGGATGGTAATTCAGGTTGAATCTTGTTAAGTTCTTAGATATCGTAATACACATCCAAGGGAGAGGCACCTGCACCATCTGATCACTGATTTCTGATAGGTTTCGTGAGTAGAATTTGTAAGGAAATAAATTATTTACTTGGTTATTGAGTATGCATGCTTGGTTTGGTTTTGTCTTTGCCTTATGATGTTATAGATTGTTCGAATCCCTTGAATAAAGGCAAAGGAATAGCTTCTTGTTTAGAGACAAGAGAGGTATGATCTATGCCTCAAAAGTTTCGTAGAGATTTTTTTGTTTACTTGTTGATTTCGATACCTATACTTGTGATATTATATACGTATATATGTGAGATGATGTATACATGAGTTACGGATTGATTTGAGGTTTACTTAAGCATTATCGAACCCTTGAGATAGCTTATGTGTGCCAAATTTTCATGTGTTGTGTTTACTGAATATGCTGATTGTGTTCTCACATGATTGAGAATACCCTATTGTGGTATTGTGCTTTGTGCTTCCCTGTATGTGCTTGTACGTGTTTATGTGTCAGGATCCTTTTTCGGTGGCTATTTGGGGTAAGCGTTAACACTCTTGGGGAGAGGGGAGGCTCTTACTGCTATGGGAGTCGTATAGGTGGCAATCCTTAGCTTGCACGAGCTAGATGCCTAGTCTTGTATGCTGGCAAGATGCCTAGTCGTTTGTGCTAGCTAGATGCCTTGTCCTGTGTGTTGGCAAGATGCCCTAATCCTCTGTGCTGTTTAGGATGCCTAGTCCTTTGTGCTGGCAAGAGATGAATAGACTTGCTGATTAGTTTGTGTGCTAATTTTTACCTTTTCTGCAGCAAAGCCTTGGACAACACAAGTGGAAGGGGATGGTCTTTTCTTTTTCCTTTTGCTGGGAGTGTTTAATGTGTTTTCCTACCTATGTACTTCTGATTTTCAGAAGTTTTTGTAGTCCACCCTCGGCCATAGTTTCGACCCTAACCTTATTAATTGTTTGTTGAATTGCATGATATCCTTAGATGTGTAGGGATGATCTGAAGTTGTTTGGGAGATGTTTGTTTAAGATTTTTGTAGATCATATAGTGTTGTGACCCTACTAAGATTCTTGTAATCTCATTATGTTATTTTCACAATTTTTCAGGCTTAGTTACAGTCACTGTTCGTGGTACCAGTGAGTGAGAATAAAGGTTGCACGAAGGGACAATTTTACATCCCATTTGCATACCTGTTCCTTGTCTACTTGGACATATAACATGAAGATTGATTGGACCACTTTGTTCGATTGTTTTGAAACTTACTAGGACTTACTTGTTCGATTTTTAGATTCCTATGGGACTTGTATGTTGTGGTTCCCTTGATTAATCATAAAGCCTTCCACTGATTATTCTGTGTAGGGTTTGATCGCTTGATAATTTTGTGTATTGTTCGTGTAGGGACTATGTATGGCTGGATATTCCTTATGTTAGGTGAAATAGGATTAATTTTTTCTACTTTTAAGGCTAAATAAAGGGAGATAATCATTAGAATTAATTCTTGAAATTATCTCCTTAATTTCAGGAAATTACCATCTAAGGTAAGAGTGAACCAATAAGGAAATGAATCAAAGGGAAATGAAACCATAAATGAATACTAGACCTTCAATACCATTTTCAGCCATCACACATCCATTTTTAAGGGCAAAATGGTCATTTTACCTGCACTGACTTCTGGACTTCTATAACTCAAAATTCAGAGTCTCACATCCCGTTTGCAGGAATGAAGTAGGCGAGAGACACCTAGGTTATCCGGAATTGATTGATTAAGCAACGGAGCAGCTGAATTTGATTCAACAAAGGCTGAAGGTAACGCAAAATCAGCAGAAAAATTTTGTCGATAATTGACGAATGGAACTGGAATTCACGGTGGGTGACAAGATGTTGCTAAATGTTGTCCCATGGAAAGGTGTCCTTCGTTTTCAGCAGCGAGGTAAGCTAACACCTCGATACATTGGTCTGTATGATATTGTTGAAAGAATCAGCCCTGTTGCATACCAACTAGCATTGCCTTTGAATATGAAAAGAATTCACAACATGTTTCACATTTTGATGTTGAAAAAAATATGTGTGAGACCCTGCTCATGTGCTTGAAAAACCAGCAGTTGAGGTTGCTGAAGACATATCCTACCCCGTGTAGCCAATTTCCATACTAGTTTGTTAGCTCGTCAGCTTCGCAGTCGAGGCATGCCTATAATATGAGTTGTTTGGCATAATGGCCAAATTGAGGAACATTCTTGAGAGACTGAGGAATCTATACATGCAAAATTTCCTTACCTTTTTTCTTAAGTATTTCTTCCCAAATTTTCAAGACAAAATTTTTATAAGGAGGGAAAGATGTGAGACTTCGATTTTTTTGTCCTAAAAGTCTAAAATCCAATGCAACATAAATAACCATTTTTCCCCTGAAGAAATGGATGTGTGACGGGCAAAGTTGGTACTGAAGGTTTAGTGCTCAATTCCGAAAATTATTTCTCTTTTATTTCATTTCCTTATTGGTTCAATCGTATCTTAAAGGATAACCTCCTAAAATTAAGGAATAATTCCAGAAATTAAATACTAGGGATTATCTCCTTATATCTAGCCTTTAAAGTACGGAAAAGGCTATAAACATACCAGCCGTCCACACTTGTCCACACACACAAAAAATACACAAAATCATCAATCAATCAAACAGTTTTTCCCTACACTTGCTGCCGAAATTTCTTAACCTTCACCATAGCCGAATTCTTTCAGCCTTCATCAAATTTCTGCAAATAATTTCTTGTTAGAAAGCTCTTTTCATCCTCGATCTTGCTATATTGGTTTGATCATCAGAATGCCAGTTCTTCCCTATGCAAATCCTAATCACAATTACCTAGGGTTTAGTGCCAAAATTCCTTGATTTATCCTCCAATTGGTTTATGTTGTTGTTGTTTTTGATCATATGATTGTTTTGCATCTTTTTATGTTGTAATATCATGAATTCATCCTTTGAATCTTCTTTATATGTGAAATCGACATGCCTTATACTTTTGCCTATTGTTGCCGATTTGATCAATTGGCTTTTCTATTGATTTTTATCTTGTTCCTTTTAATTGTATGTGTTATCAACACTTAATCCTTCCTTGTAATCATAAAATCGCAACTCATAAACCTTGTACGCATGAAATTGCAATTGCCCTTATGAACCCTATCTTAGTGCCGAAACTTGCATGGTTAATTGGGATGATAAATCAGGTTGATTCTTGTTGTGTTCATGGCTATCACATCACACATCCGAGGAGGAGGTCTCATTAGCATCTGATCGCTGGTTTTTAATAGGTTTATTAAGTGGAATTGGCAAGGAAATACAAAATTCGCTTCGTTATTGAGTATGCATACTTAGTGTGGTTTTGTTTTTGCCTCATGATGATATAGGTGGTTCGGATCATCTAAATAAAGGAAAAAGAATAGCTACTTATTCAGAGACAAGAGAGTTAGGATCTATGCCTCATGAGTTTCTCAAGAAATCCTTGTTCTTTGATTGATGAATTCGGTATTTGTCTTTGCTATTATGTATGCACATGTGAGACCCCAAATCTTGAGTCCTAAAAGTCTAGAAGCAAATGCAAGTGAAAAGACCATTTTTTCTCTGAAGAAATGGATATGTGATGGCCAAAAATAGTATGGAAGGTCTAGTAATCATTTCTGGTTTCACTTCCTATTGATTTGTTTCCTTATTGGTCCAATCTTACCTTAGGTGATAAATTTCCTAAAATTAAGAAAAGATAATTCCAGAATTTAATTCTGATATTTCTCATACCTTATCTAGCTTTTAAAGTAGGTAAATTAATCCAATAAACACCCTATATAAAGAGTAGCCGACCACACTTGTCCACAAACACTAAAAACACAGAAAATTCGTCAAATATCAAACCCTACACCATACCCTATTGCTGCCAAAATTTCTATGATCTTCATCCTAGCATAACTCTCTCATCCTTTGTCGGATTTTTTAAAACAATAGCTTATTGGAAAGCTCATTCCATCCTCTATCTAGCTCTCTTAGTTTGGCCATCAGAAAATTACTGTCTCATCCTTTTTCGAATTTTTGAAAACAATAGCTTATAGGAAAGCTCATTCCATCCTCTATCTAGCTCTCTTAGTTTGGCCATCACAAAATTAGTACTTTACTATCCAAATTCAAGTCATAATTCATCAGTTTTGGTGCCAAAATTGTATGATTCTTCCTTCAATTGATTTTTGTTGTTGTTCCTCTTGTTTGTATGATTGTTTGCATCCATTCATGTTGTAAAATCATGAATTCATCCTTTGAATCTTTCTTATACATGAAAACGACATGCTTTACACTTTTCCCTATTGTTGCCATTTTAAATCAATTGATTAATCTGTTTGTTTTTGATATTGTTCCTTTTGATTGTATATTTTATTAACACCTAAACTTTCTTTGTTAACATTAATTCGCAACCCCTAAGACTTGTTAAAATAAAATCACAATTTGTCCTATTGCCTTATCCTTAGTGCTGAAATTTGTATTGTTGATTAGGATGGTAATTAAGGTTTATTCTTGTTAATTTCTTAGCTATCACATCACATATCCAAGGATGAGGCACCTGAGGCATCTAAGCACTGGTTTCTGATAAGTTTGGTAAGTGAAATTGGTAAGGAAGAAGGATATCTACTTTATTAATTGAGTATGCATGCTTTGTTTAGTTATTTTTGCCTTATGATGTTACAGGTGGTTTGGATCTTTTGAACAAAAGAAAAGGAATAGCTTCTTGTTCAGATACAAAAGAGGTAACATTTATGCCTCATCAGTTTCTCCAGAGATTCTTGTTGTTAGTTGTTATTTTCGATACATGTCTTTGTATTGTTGTATGCGCATATGTGAGATAGTGTATGCATGAGTTGCAGATTGATTTTGGGCTTACTTTAACCTGTACCGAACCCTTGAGATAGGTTATAAGTGGCTAAATTATATGTGTTGTGTGCATTGAACATGCTAATTATGTTTTGACATAATTAAGGATACCTTGTTGCGGTATTGTGCTTTGTATTTGTTTGTGCATATTTATAAGTGTTTGTGTGTCAGGATCCTTTTCTGATGCCCATTCGGGATAAATGCTGACGCTCCTTATGGGAGGAGAGGTTCTTACTAGTATGTGAGCCATATGGGTGGCAATCCCCAGCATGTGCACACTGGATGCCTAGTCCTGTGTGCTAGCTAGATGCCTTGTCCTGTGTGCTGTCAAGATTCCCTTATCCTTGTGTGGTTTGGATGCTCTAATCCTATACGGTGGTTAGGATGCTCTAATCCTATATGGTGGTTAGGATGCCTAGTCCTGTGTGCTAACTAGATGCCTTGTCCTATGTGCTGGAAAGATGAATAGGCTTGCTGTGAGATCCCGTCTATTATAGTGTCGGTAAGAGGCAGCGTCAATGGTAGCGTTAGTGCCAGCGGTAGCGTTAGTGCCAGCGGTAGCGCGTCGATGCTACATTGTTGGTTTGTGAACACGGCCGTAGGAAGCCTTTAAGTAACCCATAGTGAATCTAAGAGTGTTTAAGTATGATTGTGAGTGAGATAGGTTAGACGATCCAGGTTGAGTCAGTGGAAAACAAACCAGGTTGATTTCGGTCCGTTTTAAGCGACCGCGGGCCGTTTGTGCCAAAATTTTGTGTCTTGGGCTGTTTGCGATTTTTTTTTTCAGGCCCAATCCTTATGTTATAGCTTTACATACTCAAATAAGTTTTTGGGCCATTTGATTGATATTTCACGAGCCCATTGGGCTCATTTGTGATGAAACGGGCCATCAATTTCCCAGTCCAGCCTTGTTGAACTTTTGGGCCCAAAACCCATCAGCCCAAGCCCACACTTCATCCTTTAAATACTTCTCTTCCAGAAGTTACCAGCACATTCCAACCCTAACTCGTTTTTCTCCTTCTTTCACCCTTCCAACCTACCACAATCCAAACTTTGCCCAATTTGACCCCAAAAACTTGTGGGGAATTGTCCCAAAACACTTTCCCATCAATTTTCTACACTTTTCCACTGTTAGTTTGATGTCTAAGGCCTGATTTTGAGGTGTTCTTTATTCTGGCCAAAAATTGCAGAGTTGTTGGTAAGTGATTAATCTTTGGTTTTCTTTTGGATTGGTTGGTTTACTCAGATTGCTAGTGATGTGATTGAGTGTTATTGATGGATGGAAATGCCTGAAAACAACCTATGATTCTTGTATAAATTTTGGATGAACAGTATCAGGGGGTTGTTTAGACATGTTATTGATCATGTTGGTGTGTTTGTTCCATGTTAATGAAGTGGTTGTAGGCAGTATTGATTGGAAGGGTGTTGTGCGCAGCCTGCGAGGGTCCATAGAATTGCTTTCCTTTATTTTTCCTTTGATTCCTTGATTAGATATGCTTAGTATGGTGTATGGTTTGTGCTTGTTTAGGTGGTACCGGATCGATCAATAGAGGCAAGGACATTGTTGGAGAAACATCGACGCAACGAGAGATGGGAGTTTATGTTTCATTTGCATACGCGTAACATTTTCTTTTCAGAATCAATGTTTTGGTTTGAATGGAGGCATGACTTTAATTGTGTTTAACATTTTGTTAGAATCATAATTTGCTTGCCATGTTTGAATGCATCAACTGTATATTCAAAAGTTGAAGCATACTGACTTGTTTGGTGTATAAGAATTTTCATACGTGTTTTGCAACCACCCATACGATGTGATTTTTCATCTCTTTATATATGTTTGTTATTGTGGCTGAATACTTTGAATATTATTTTGAGATGTTTGGCACCTGATTTACATGATGGAAATGTTTAAATGCGTGCATGGAATATCCGATGAATTTTTAGATTTAATAACCCATACTTGATAACTTCGCTATTTGGTCACTAACCGGTGAAACTCCCCGATTTCCAGTAAGGACCTTGATGATGATTATACCCTTTTGTACCACCTGGATGAGTGTTTTCAACCCCAGGGAGTCTTATTTTGAGTGTGATAAATTATGCTATGTGTTTATGCATTATGTTTTGAAAAAGAAAGGTACCACATATAAGTGTTTTCTCGGCACTGTACCGTTGGTAATTGACGGTAAATGCTTGATCAAGTTAGGTAAGTATATGGAGTTCTTATAGAGAGGACAGTTGCTTACCTTGGAGAGGTATGATTGGATATATGTATGTATGTTGAGTGCTGTGTGCAATATGAAGGGAAAGGCCTTATAAATGCTTCATATATAAAGTACGACGTTATATCTACGTATGCACGAAATTGAATGTGATAGATTGTGTTTCTCCATTCAATTTTGGACAATACTAATGGTGGGGTTTTGTTTATATATATCTATAATTGAAAATCATCAGTAGGCTTTTAGGTAACCCTTTAGCGGGGGTTATGTGAAAGTGATTTGTGTCCACCCCATAATATTTTGGGCATAGTAGCCAAATATCAAAGCTGTGATTTATAGATCTCTTGTATTTATTTCCTTATGCCGTTTGGTGTGTACACTTAGGATGGATACATAGATGAACATGGATTGTAATGGTTTGAATAAATATTTGATACTATGATTTGATTTTGTCTCCATTCCTCCTTTTATGCTTATGACGCAGTAACTTCCACTGAGGTCCTTGATCTCACCCCCCTCTCTACTGTTTTGTTTAAAGACTAAGTTGTGAGAGATAGCTGTTCAACTTTGAGGTTACTATCCCGGTATTGGTCGTAGGGCTGGACAAATGCACATGCACATTTTTTTTTGACTCGGCATCCTTCACATCTTCTTGTATATTTGGATACTTATGCATTGTGCTGGTACATATAAGAAGTGATGTTGTTTTGAGTTTCTGGGGATCTGTGAGTGTGGACTCGAGGTGTTGCATGTTTGAGGCCGTATGGCCCATTGTATGTTATTTGATATCTTCGCTGCATGTGTTTGTTACTCCATTGTTTGTTGGTTATGCCGAGTATCAATTAATGCGTGCCATGTTTTGAAAAAAACAATGCAAATGTTGTGTATTATTGAAATAGAGTGTTATGGTTAAGCCTTGTGTAGTTCCGCATGGTCCACCAGTTGGGAAAATCGGGGCTGCACGGCCGTGAGGCTCCCAATTACCGGGAACGGGTCCTCACAAGGTTGGCAGCGGAGCATGGTTATTTGTGTGAGCATGGTTATTTTGTGTTCATTGAGTGCAAACTAGTCTTTTTGACAAGTGCATCACACTCACGGCACCTGCATTGTCCAGCATAGAGTGTGTCTAGTTGTCTTGTTTTTGTTTCTCTTAGGCTTATACCTATGGCTGTGTGTTCTGTGGTTTTAGATGGCACCTAAAAAGAAGGTGGGGAGACCACACCGAGTACAGGCAGAAGATGTTGAGGAAAGGTCTGATGCCCGTGGACCAACGAAAGAGGCACAAACAGAACAGACAGTACAGGTAGGACAAGCAGCACCTATGGTCCAAGACCCGGTTTTGATTGAGATGTTGACGGCGTTACAGAAAACTCTGGGTCAGATGCAGTAAACAATGCACCAGATACAAACTTCAGCTACTCAGCAACCACAAGTGCAAGTACCGGTACAGCCTGAACCGGAAGTACAGCCAGAGGGAAGGCAAACTGATGTCCAAGGCGGTGGGGTACCAATACAAGTGTCCAAGCTATTAAAGGAGGCTAGGCACTTGGGTTGCCAAAGTTTCTATGGCTCGAGTGATGCATTAGTGGCGAAGCTGTGGAAAGACAAGATTGTATTGACAGCTCAGAATCTGACGATTTCAATTGAGGACCGAGTCATATTGGCTACCTGCTTACTGGAACGTGATGCAGCTACCTGGTGGGGTATTATCAGAAACCATTTTAGCGGCCAGCCCACGTGGGAAGAGTTCGAAAGGGAGTTTGATTTGCGGTATTTTCTGCCTCATTTTCAGAACAATAAGCAGTCTGAATTTTATATGCTTCGACAAGGGAACAAGACCGTGGCGGAGTATGAAACAGAGTTCCGTGCATTTGTTCATTTTGTGCCGGAAATTGAACAAGACATGCTTATTTTGGCGAGTCGGTTTGAGCATGGGCTGAATCAAAACATCCGCACCATCATGGAGCCAAATACTAGCACAGACTTCGAGAAATTGGTTGTAGAGGCCGTGACATCTGATGAAATAGCATGGGACAAAGTGGAAAAGTCAGTAGATCGCGAGACTTTGGTAAGAGAAAGAGCCCCATGAGGTTTGGCAGCCGGTTTGATCAAAGACCAGAAAGTAAGAGATACACTCCATATGCTACAGCCTCGACTAGATCATAAGGAACATCATCCTTTGTGACTAGAACGCAACCGGCCCACTCGACATCGAGCTTTAGCAGACCCTTTGGGTATCCACGAACACATCCCAACCGCTGTTACACATGTGGTCAGCCCAGGCACTTCGCGATAGATTGTCCTCGGGATGGCACCGCGAGAACGATGACACAGCAGTCGAAAGCCTCAACAATGCCAACGGTTCAAAGGGCTGGTGTGAGTCAGACGGGCTCACAAGGATCAACGAGACCACTGAGTAGAGTACAGGTGGGATGGCCATCTAATAGCCAAGCTGCAGGTCAATCTTCACAACAGCAATCACAACGACCTCAGACACGCCTGTTTACTTTGGCGGATGCAGAGACGAGCGCCAATCCAGATGTTGTGACAGGTACACTCATTGTCTTTTCTATACCTGCTAAAGTATTAATGGACCCCAGAACGAATAGATCCTTTATTGGTCCTAGAGTAGCTGTGAGCGAGGATAGGGAGGTGTCACCCCTAGAACCACCCATAGAAGTTTTAACTCCGTTGGGTGAACGGTTGATCTACGAGAGTGTATATTTGGGCTGTTTGTTGCGAATGGGTTCTGCAGAAATTGAGGTTGATCTGATTCCTTTGAAAATAAACGAGATAGATGTTCTTTTAGGAATGGACAGTTTGGCTAACTACCAAGCAAGGATGGACTGCTTCACAAAGAAGGTGCAGTTTCGTTTGGCAAATGAGTTGGAATTTTGTTTCGAAGGTGATCAGCGAGTCGTTCCTTCATGTGTCATTTCATGGCTGGATGCCAGACGTATGATCTGCAAGGGTTATTCAGCTTTCTTAGCACATGTTAGAGATGTGACGATTGAGCCACTGAAGCTGAGCAGGATACCAGTAGTACAAGACTTTCCCGATGTGTTTCCAGAAGACTTGACAGGGTTACCACCGGAGAGGAAGATTGAATTTGAGATTGAGTTGTTGCCAGGGACAGCTCCTATTTCCATTCCACCATATCGGATGGCACCAGCTGAGCTGAAAGAGTTGAAGACTCAACTGAAAGACTTAGTGGATCGTGGATTTATCAGACCTAGTGTTTCACCTTGGGGAGCACCAGTTTTATTTCTCAAGAAAAAAGATGGCATGTTGAGACTGTATATTGATTACAGGCAGCTGAATCAGGTTACAGTGAAGAACCGGTACCCGTTGCCACGCATTGACGACCTGTTTGATCAACTGCAAGGAGCCGTGGTATTTTCCAAAATTGAATTGAGATCAGGTTATCATCAACTGAGGGTTCGTGAGTCTGATGTGCCAAAGACCGCTTTCTGGTCACGTTATGGGCATTACGAGTTTCTGGTGATGCCGTTTGGAGTGACTAATGCGCCAGCCATGTTTATGGATTTGATGAATAGAGTCTTTTGTGAATACGTAGATCAGTTTGTCATTGTATTTATTGATGACATCTTGATCTATTTAAAGTCGGAGGAGGAGCACTTGGTACATTTGCTGGCTATGTTGGACAGACTTAGAGCGCAGCAGTTGTATGCCAAATTCACTAAGTGTGAATTTTGGCTGAAGGAAATAGGTTTCTTGGGACATGTGGTATCAGCAGAAGGTCTACTTGTCGACCCCAAGAAGATAGAAGCCATTGTGTTATGGGAACCTCCTCGTAGTATCACGGAAATCCGAAGTTTTCTTGGTTTGGCCGGCTACTGTCTGAGGTTTGTGGAAAACTTCTTCGTCTTGGCAGGTCCGTTGACGCGTCTAACACGCAAGGGAGTTCCGTTTGTATGGTCAGAGGTGTAACGACCCCAATTCCTAACTATTCTTAATTGCTCCGATTAAGGTCATTACCGCCGTGAAACCCAAATAAGCCTAAATGACACCTAGGACCTATTTGAATCTCACCACGCTTATCATTAACTACCGATTTTTAGCTTGTTTATTTTATTGCTTATCAATCAATTGGAGCATGATACTGGACACATATTCTGGTACATACGGAGTAAATAAAACATCAGCGGAAGTCTTAAATTAAATCATTGAGTTCATAACACACAAGTCCCATAGGGATCCAAATATCCAACTAGAAATCCTTCAATAAGGTTCGGAAATAGCAAGTAAAGAAGAGTGCTTAAAATAAACCAGAAAGTTTCCCAATCATTCATGTTATATGCACAAGTAACAAGTATGCAAATATGATGCGATATCGTCCCGCCGTGCAGCCTTGATCTCACACACTGGTACCACGAACAGTGAATGTACCTAAGCCTGAAAAAGGGTAAAAATACAACGGTTTGAGATTACAAGAATCTCACTAGGGTCACAGCATCATAAGATCTACAAAATCTCTAAACACAAATCTCCCAATTCACATAAGATCATTCCTAAAAAACTAAAAGGGATCACGCAAATCAATAAACCAATCAAAAAGGGAGGGGTTAGGGCCGAATCTATGGCTGTGGGAGGACTACAAATACTTCCGAGAGGTCAGAAGTACACAGGCAGGTGAAACACAACAGATTGCCCTCGGCAATGAAGAAGAAAGGCTATCCCCTTCCACCTGTGTTGTCCAAGACTTACTGCACAAAGGGTAGATGGTTAACACGCAAACTAAATAGTAAGTATTTCATCTTGTCTACATTATAGACAAGTCGACTAGTCTCTCACGGACAAGTCCTCCCTGATCACATACCTACAAGGACATCCCTAGTCACATACCTACCAAGGCTTCCTGCTCGACTAGTCACACACGGAGAAGTCTTCCCTAGTCACATACCTACCAGGGCATCCCAGGTCACATACCTACCAGGGCTTCCTGCCACACAAGGACAGGATTCCGGCCACACAAGGACCAGACCTCCAGCAAGCTCTTGCTGGGATTTGCCGCCCACACAACTCCCATACCAGTAAGAACCTCTCGTCTCCCTAGGAGCATCAGTGCTTACCCCGAATGACCACCAGAACAGAATCCTGACACACAGACACGTACAAGCACACACAGGCAAGTACAAAGCATAATACCACAATAGGGTATCCTCAATCATGTTAGAACACAATCAACTTATCCAATTCACAAAAAAATTGCATCCCAGGCACTCAATTCCTAACTCAGGGGTTCGATATAGCCTAGAAGATTCATATCTCATTCCGCATTTCATATTCTCACTCTATAATCCAATCGCAAGCAATACAATAATGTCAGGTAACAAAAACATCAAGAAAAGAGCAGGGGGTCTCTGGAGAAACCGATGAGGCGTAGATCCTACCTCTCTTGTCTCTGAACAATAAGCTACTCCTTTGCCTTTATTAAGTAAATCCGAACCACCTAAATTATCACCCGGCAAAGACAAAAATAAACTAAGCATGCATATTCAATAGTCAATTGAATATCCTATTTCCTTACCAATACCACTTACCAAACCTATCAGAAACCAGTGGTCAGATGTTGCAGATGCCTCCCCCTTGGATGTGTGATGTGATAGCCAGGAACTTATCAAGTTTCAACCTTAATTTACCATTCCAATTAACTATGCAAAACCTGTCGCTAAAAGTAGGGCATAGGACAATTTCGTCTAAATCTACAACGAAATATTTACATAAAAGCTTAGATTTATATATGGTTGGAAAGAAGACAAAAAGACCTTTCCAACGAGCTATTATTTGTAAGATTCTGACAAACGACCAGAAAGTTATGCTACTTTAAAGTTCAAGAAGATTTGGCAAAAACCTAATTCCGCCGTAGATTTTCAAAGTAACTTTAGACAAAGAAATACTAACCTCCTGACAAAAAAAAACATTTTTGGAACGAGTATGAAGAGAGCTTTCCAACAAGCTATTACTCGCAGAGATCCGACGAACGATGGGTGAGTTATGCTGGTTTGAAGTTTCTGCAAATTATGGTCGCTATAGGGCGGTATAGGGTTTTAAGCCTATACGAAATTTGTAGGTTTTCTATGAATAATTCTTTGTGAGGTTGGCTTCCTATTTATAATGAATGGGTATAGAATTATGATTACTAATTTAATCACTTTATCTAAATAGGATAATTTACTAGATAACTAAACTCTAAACTCTTTAATTATCTTCCCCTATTTTTAGGGACTTTAATCTATAAGGCAACTATCTAGCCTTAAGGATGATTCCTAAGGCAATTACTCATCTACAAGAACCTAGATCTAAAGGAATTTGAAATAAATTAATTACTAAACAATCTTACCAATTTCGGCCATCACACATCCTTTCCTTCAGGGGCAAAATCGTTTTTTCACCTGCACTGGCTTCTGGACTTCTAGGACTCAAAATTCGGGGACTTACATCCTCTCCCAAGACTGTTCCTCAATTTGGCTATTACGCCAAACAACTCGTACCATAGGCACGCTTCGACTGCGTAACTGTCGAACTGACCAATCTAGTATGACAACTGGCTGTAAGGGATAGGATAGGTCTTTAGCAACTTCAACTGGCGGTTTTTTAAACACATGAGCAGGATCTTGCATATACTTTCTTAGCATTGTAATGCGAAATACATTGTTTTCATTTGCTTGATTAATATCAGGTAGTTTTCCATCTTTTGAGTCATCAAAAGTCTCAATCTGGTCATTGTCCACCACATATCCATCTTTATAACTTAAGCCTTTCTCTGAAAAATCTGCTCTTAACACAGTTGAGAATGGTTCAGCTTCCACGTCAGAAAGTATCCCTCTTTCAGAATATGCTTCGGGAAGAGATCTATGATCCACCTTTCAGTAAGATTCTCTCTTTAGTTGTTCTCCAAACAACCCTTTGCCCTGCTCCCAGCAACAAAGCTTTCCCAATGGCAGATCTCTGCACCCATCTGTCAGCCGCAAATTCATTGACAGAAATGGCACGTTGCCTATAGGTTAGTGGCGACACCCAATAAGAGTATAATCAACAGTGCTGCTGATCCATACACTCGCTCGTTCTAGACCGGCAAGAAGCTGATTATTTACTTTCTTATTTTCCTGTTTCATGTTCAGCATCTCTCCTTGAAATTTAGCAGCCTGGTATACAGATAGCTCTGGCTCTGAGGAGGCATCCATGTATTCCTCGAAAGATATTTTAGTGGTAATTCTGGCCATAAGTGCGCATCTTGATAAGGACGCTTCTGAATTTATAATATTCTGGTAAGCTCTCATGCCAGAATGCAACTTCCTCACAGCTCCCCAACCTTCACAATTGGAGGCGCATTAGGTGCTGAAAAGCTTCTTCTTCTTCTTCTTCTTTTTTTTATTTTATGAGTTCACAATCAGATTGTATAAGATACAGCTTAGTGATATCTCTTGAACAAACAAGTTCACAATCTGACGACATTTTGGTGGTAACTGCTCCAGGTAAGCTTTGCCGTCAACCACCACCAGTCTGAAAGTGGCAGTTCTCTTTGCCAGATCTTTGGAAATCTCCATGTCCACGTAATGTAAAAAGGTTACTTCACATGCAGACCTCTGCCCATCTTCTTTACGAGATTTGCACAAAATTACTGATTCTTCTTAAGCACGAATTTTCCTTGTTTAAAGTACTCCTTCATGATGATGAGCCAGCAAAACCTTCACTTGTTCCCTGCCATCTAGCCGCGAAATCCAACGTTTCCCTTACAGTAAGCTCCGCAATGTGGTTGTCTGTTTGACTTATGTATGCAGAAGTCCTTTTGAAGAAATTATGTAAGGAAGAGAGGTTTTGAAGGACACAAATAAGAAGAAAATTGATTGAGTGAATTTCATTGAACTTGTACGAGTAATTTATACAATACTAATGATATCATATCAATATCTGTACATAAAGACTAATAATTACATTACCATAATTATATGATATTTTGTAATTACAATATGGATATGCATATCGCAATACTCCCCCTCAAGTTGGAGAGTAAAAATTTTGAACTCCCAGCTTGCTTGTCAAATATCTAAATTGTTGCTCGCCAAACGCCTTTGTAAATATATTTGCCACCTGTTCTTGTGTTGGTTTGTATGCCTTTTGGATGTCACCACTTTGTATCTTTTCTCTAACAAAATGACAATCCACTTCAATATGCTTGGTTCGTTCATGAAAAGTAGGATTTGTTGCAATCTGTAATGCTGATCTGCTATCACTATAAAGCAAGGCTGTACTAGTTTCGACTTGGAGGAATTTGAGAAGCTCCTTTAGCCACACTAACTCGCTCACTATACTTGCCATTGCACGATACTCCGATTCTGCAGAAGATCCTGACACTCTGGTTTGTTTCTTTGATTTCCAGGATATAGGTGCATTACCAAGAGTAATAAAATACCCTGTAATAGACCTTATAGTTATTGGACAATTAACCTAGTCAGCATCGCAATATCCAATCAAGTTTAAAGATGCGCCATCTTTTGGTATCAAGATCCCGCAGCCACTAGTTGTATTCAGATAACGCACTACCCTTGTAGCCGCAAGCCAGTGCTTCTCCCTTGGATTTTGCATGAATTGACTTAGGATGTTCGCAGAATAAGTGATTTCTGGTCTTGTGATGGTAAGATACAAAAGTCTACCAACTAATCTTCTGTATCGTCCTGTATCCTTCATAAAGTCCCCAGAATCTTGGCCAAGTTGATGCTGTTGTTCCATAGGAAATGAACACACTTTGCTATCCAATAACTTGCATTCTTTGACTATATCGAGAGCATATTTCTTTTGTGATAGAAATAATCCTTTATTTGATCGAACCATCTCTATCCCAAGGAAAAATGTTAGTTCACCAAGGTCTTTTATATGGAACTGTTGGTTGAGATATTCCTTGACTTTGGTGCATTCTTGGATATTATTTCCTGTGAGAACAATGTCATCAACATAAACAAGAAGAATGACAAACTTGGTACCTTGTGCTCGTACAAATAAGGATTGCTCGGCAATGTGCTGGCTGAAGCCGAATGCTTTGAGGGTATTAGTGAGCTTGGTAAACCAGTTCCTTCCTGCTTGTCGTAGACCATACAGGGAATTTTGTAGCTTACAATATTGGCCATGCTTTGGTGTTTGAATGCCTGGTGGAGGAACCATGTAAATTTCCTCGTCAAGATCCCCCTGTAAGAAAGCATTGTTCACGTCTAACTGAAAAAATGGCCAATCTTTTTGCGCAGCAATGGCTAGGACACAACGAACAGATGTCATTTTAGTTACAGGTGCAAAAGTTTCATGGAAGTCCTCCCCCTGCACCTGTGAGTAGCCTTTGGCAACGAATCGAGCCTTGTATCGTTCAATAGAACCGTCGGCTTTATGCTTTATTTTGTAGACCCACCGAGATTGAATGGGTTTCTTGTCTGGTGGCAAGGATGTGTATACCCATGTATTGTTCAGTTCCAAGGCCCGAATTTCAGTTTGCATGGCTTCTTGCCAGTGAGGAATGTGCGCAGCTTCGAAATACGATTGAGGTTCATGGCTAGTGATGATAGCATTGAGGAACGCTTTGTGAGAGGGAGAGAAATCATCATAAGCAATGACATGTTGGATACAGGCTTCAGAAGAGGAACTCGGAACAATAGATTTATCTACAACATAATCGTTGAGATGTATGGGAAGTCGACGCACTCGTTGGGGGCGAGTAGATGCAGGCAAAGGAATATCACGTGAAGCTGTAATGACAGGGTCTTTACCTGATACCGTGATCGAATTTGGGGATGTAATCAGCCTATCAAACTGATTATCTGCAGAATTGGCATGTGTATCTCTTTGAATATCTGCAAGATCTTCATGTATATCTCCTTGAGTATCGACAAGATCCGTAGGAATATCTGCAGAATTAAGATGAATATCCACTTGATCTTCTCCAAGATAATTGGACATTAAATTATCAGAATCAGCAATAATATCCGTAGTCATATCTCTTAGATTATCTGCAGAGTCAATATGAGTATCTTCATGATCCTGACAATTATATTGCCAGATTTTTTTGCAATTATTGTCGGCATTCACTTGTAATCTTCCAGCATGTGTATCCTGTGGCAGGAGAGAAAAGTTTGAAACAAACAAATCAGTATTTTTAAAAGGAAATATATCCTCATAAAATACTACATTCTGAGATATGAAAATCCGCTTGGTAAGAAGATCATAAACACGCCACCCTTTTTGCCCATGAGGGTAACCAAGAAAGATAAATCTTGAGGCTCTCTCATCAAATTTATTGAGGATCCGATCATGTTTGTGTGCATAACATAAGCAACCAAATATCTTGATGTGATCATAACATGGCTGTTTTCCAAAAAGAACAGCATATGGCGTTTGACCGTGCAAGATAGAACTTGGTGTACGATTTATTAGGTAACAAGCTGTTAAAACACAATCACCCCAGAAAGGAAGGTCAACGCCAGCTTCAAATCGCAATGCTCTTGCCACGTTTAATAGATGCCGATTTTTTCTCTCTACTCTGCCATTCTGCTGAGGCGTATCAACTATCGAAGTTTCATGTAATATTCCCTGATCGTGAAAATATCTCTTTAAACAAATAAATTCAGTACCATTATCTGTGCGTACTCGACGAATGTGGGAATCAAATTGGCGATGAACCATAGCCACAAAATCTTGGATTAACTTCTGTACCTCAGTCTTCCCTCGAATTAAAAATGCCCAAGTAACTCTTGAGAAATCATCCACAATACATAGAAAATATTGTGCCCCTGTTAGAGATTTTGTGCGATATTTTCCCCATAAATCGCAATGAATCAACTCAAAAGGTTTTGAAACGTGACTGATACTATTGCCAAAAGAATGTCTTATTTGTTTAGAACGATGGCATACATCACAAGGTAAGTGTCTTACTGGAAATTTGTTCTTAAAAGAAAAAGGTAATTGAGATATTTTCTGCATGGAAGGATGTCCCAATCTTTGATGCCACAATACTGCTTCCTCTTTTGGTACACATGCCCCTGCAAAACCGTGAGCCTGCATCTCCAAATAATAAACTCCAGATCTCAATCTACCCGAGCCAATCGTTCTCATCTTGACAGGGTCCTGTATTAGGCAACAAGTGGCGTTATATATCACAAGCAAATCTCCTTTGGAAGTTAATTGAGGAACAGAAATTAAATTGCAAGAGAAATCCGATATGTAAAGTGTATCTTTGAGAATCAGATCTTTTGCTAAAATCATGTCTCCTCCCTTTCGTGCCATAAACATGCGTCCATCTGGTAAGAATACTTTCACTGGACGGGAAAGTGTATGAACATTGATCATAAATTTTGTGTGAGATGTCATATGATGACTGGCCCTACGATCGATGATCCAATCAATAGTATACTTACCATGTAAGACCCCGAATTTTGAATCTTAGAAGTCCAGAAGCCACTGCAGGTGAAAAGACAATTTTGCCCCTGAAGAAAAGTATGTGTGATGGCCGAAATTGGTAAGATTGTTTAGTAGTTAATTCTATTTTAAATTCCCTTTAATCTAAATCCTTATAGATAGATAATTGCCTTAGAAATTATCCTTATAGATAGGAAGTTGCCTTAGATATTAAAGTCCCTAAAAATAGGGGAAGATAATTAAAGAGTTTAGAGTTTAGTAAATTATCCTATTTAGATAAAGTGATTAAAGTAGTAATCATAATTCTATACCCATTCATTATAAATAGGATGCCAACCTCACAAAGAATTATTCATAGAAAACCTACAAATTTCGTATAGGCTTAAAACCCTATACCTCCCTATAGCCACCATAATTTTCAGAAACTTCAAACTAGCATAACTCCCTTATCGTTCATTGGATCTCTGCGAATAATAGCTTGTTGGAAAGCTCTCTTCATCCTCTTTCCAACCATCTTTGGATTTTCTTCGGGAGATTAGTATTTCGTTGTCTAATGTTACTTTGAAAATCGGCGGCCGCGTTAGGTTTCCGCCAAATCTTCTTGAATTTCAAAATAGCATAACTTTTTACTCGTTTGTTGGAATCTTGCAAATAATATGTCGTTGGAAAGCTCTTTTCATTCTCTTTCCAAAACTATGTTAATCGCAGCTTGGTTGTAAATATTTCGTTGTTTTTAGGTTAAGACGAAATCGTGCTATGCCATACTTTTAGCGACATGTTTTGCATAGTTAATTCAAACGATAAATTCAGGTTGAATCTTGTTTAATTTCCGGCTATCACATCACACATCCAAGGGGGAGGCACCTGCAACGTCTGATCACTGGTTTTCTGATAGGTTTGGTGAGTGGTACTGGTAAGGAATAGAGTATGCAATTTATTTTTGGATATGCGTGCTTAGTGGTTTTATCTTTGTGTGGTGATGATTTAGGTGGTTCAGATTTACTTAATAAAGGCAAAGGAATAGCTTCTTGTTCAGAGACAAGGGAGGTAGGATCTATGCCTCATCGGTTTCTCCAGAAACCCGTGCTCTTATCTGTTGTTTTGTTACTTGCCTTTGTTGTATTAATTGTGATTGGATTGTAGGGTGTGAGTATGCAATCCGGAATGAAATATGAATCTCCTAGGCTGCGTAGAACCCCCTGAGTTAGGGATTGAGTGCCTGGGATGCTATTGTTATATGCATTGGAAGTACTGATTATTTCCTGACATGATTGAGAATACCTTGTTGTGGTATTATGTTTTGTACTTGCCTGTGTGTGCTTGTACGTGTTTGTTTGTCAGGATCCTGTTCTTCTGGCCAGGCAGGGTAAGAACTGATGCTCCTAGGGAGAGGAGAGGTTCTTATCGATTTGTGGGAGGTGTATGGGTGATGAACCAGCAAGTGCACGCTGGATATCTGTGCTTGATGGCCGGATCCCTATCTTGCGGGATAGGAAGCCCACTTCTGTGTGATTTGGGGATGCCCTAGTTGCGGCTATGGGAAGATTTGTCCATGTGGGCTAGTCGACTTATCCTTGTGAGGATAAGGTGAAAGGCTTACTGATTAGTTTGTGTGTTAACCATCTACCCTTTGTGCAGTAAGTCTTGGACAACACAGGTGGAAGGGGATGGCCTTTTCTTCATCATTGAGTGTGATTTTGTTGTATTTCACCTGCCTGTGTACTTCTGAACTTTCGGAAGTGTGGTCCTCCCTCAGCCATGATCTCGGCCATAACCTCTTTATGTTTATTGTTGAATTGCGTGATCCCTTTAGTTATTTAGGGAATGATCTTATGTGAATTCGGGAGATTTGTGTTTAGGGATTCTGTAGATCTTATGATGCTGCGACCCTACTGAGATTCTTGTAATCTCATCCTGTTGTTTTTACCATTTTTCAGGCTTAGGTACACCCTCTGTTCGTGGTACCGGTGTGTGAGATCAAGGCTGCATGGCGGGGCGATATCGCATCATAAACACTTACCTGTTACATGCGCAAATAACTTGAAAGATTGGATGATGTTCTGGTTTATTTTTGAGCATTCTTTTGGCTTGTTATTTCCGGAAACTGTTGATGAATTGCTTGCTGGTTATTTGGACCCCTATGGGACTTGTGTGTTATGAACCCAATGGATTGATTTAAGACTTCCGCTGATGATTTTATTTACTCCGTATGTTACCAGAATGTGTATCCAATAGCATGCTCCAATTGATTGATAAGCAACAAAATAAATTAGCTTAAAATCGGTATGTAGCCTTGTGAAATTCTAATAGATCTTAGGTGTCGCTGAGACTTATTTGGGTTTCACGGCGGTAATGACCTTAATAGGAGCAATGAATAATGATTTAGGAATTAGGGTCGTTACAAGTGTGGTAGCGGAGCATGGTTTAGGGAATATAATATGTGATATGCTAATTTATTTGTTGATTTTGGTGATTTCAGGTAAGAACATGGGCACAAACTCACTCACCTAGGGGCTAATACTGAAAGGTTTAAGTGATAGGCATAATAAACTATAATAAACTAATGTGCTGATTGTTTATATGCTTTCATATGACTTTCTTGTCATTACCGAATGTCTATGCATGTGATTGATGATGTGAATTATAGAATGTGGATGATGTGTGAGTCACTGCTTGCTTGATGTTTGTTAATGATTTCTATGAGTGTTAATGTCATTGCCGAGTGTGCATTGCATGTGTGCATATGATTTTCGAAAATTTGTATACTATTTTCCAGCATATGCGTATCGTCCGGTGCATGCCTCTCCACCAGGTACCACTCTTTTACTAGTATTGTATTTAGTATATGTTGAGTAGTAAAGGTGTAATCGAGTAGTATGGCACGTTCTAGCCAACAAAGGGACCAACGGGGTAGGTTGAGATTCAGACCGAACAACAACTTGTTATGCACGAGGAGCCAAATGCACTAATTAAGCAGGAAGGGCAAGCTGAGCCCGAAAACTAATCTGAGGATTTTAGGTGATTGATCCTTAGCGAGACAGCAAAATGACAAGGCTGCTGCAACATGCAGTCGGTGGAACTGCAAACACTGAACGTAGCCACAGAGTTGCATGATATTCCTTCGTTGAAGACATAGGCGGCTTCTATGTTCAGTACGCTAGCTGGCCAGCCTGACTTTGGTGAGTCCAGCGATTGGGATGAACAACACTCTGCCGAGCAGGTGAAGAAAGCTTCACCAGAAGAACGTGATGAGGCATAGGCAAAGGCCATGCAGTTGTTAAAAAAAAAAGAAAAAAAAGAAGAAAGTGCTAGGACATTAATGCAGAGTGTGGGTCATACTTATAGGCATTGGTCCTGCTTTAAGAGCTGTTGCATCTATAAACAGGGAAGACTGGGTTACGAAGCTGCACCACTTGAAGGATGATTTTAAATCTACACTGCAGCACTATTGGCTTGGTACAAAATTACTTTAGGATAAGCTCAAGGTTACTTGTCAAACTGGCCAATGGGAAGGGTCTTTGAAGAAGGGACAGACATTGAAGAAGGGACAGACAACAACTGACGTGAACTACTGCAGATATAAATACACCAGTTCCATTTGCGGATGTGGTCTTAGGCATAGTTCCATTCATGGAGCTCTTACTACCTGTATTCTTGAAATTGTTTCCCAACATGTTGCCGTCAACCTTCCAGGATAGAAGTGAGGTTTGTGGTGATAGTGGGACGCATAATGATGCGGTGGCTTACGAGGAAGACAAGAAGAAGCGATCATACTTTTGATGTTTCTTGCCTGTGCTCTCACACATTTTACTGGCGATGTTGCAAGGAGAAACACCGACCCATAGATTGTGATACTGTGGCCAAGTGGAATTTGAGGAATAGCTCGGAGGCGGGAAGATGCAGATAACCATTCTTTCGTGCCACCTATGCCACCTGTGCAAGACGACAGCACTCTACTTCATCCAAGAGACAGAAGAGAGGATTGCCATAAAGAATACTACAACTCCAGCTCCAGGAGTGATCAGCCCAAGCGAACTTGAAGAACTCCACTCCAATATAGACACGACCGTGATGCTGATCACTTTTCCCTCACTTTGTCCCTAGGGGTCCAGAGGTTGTGCAAGACCTCGCTCTCCGCCAGTGGCTTATCAAAGCTCTGGTTTTGCTGCCAGTCGTTGCCAACCTACTGGAGCGTCCAGAAGGCCAGAAGAGTTACTTGGCTTATGGAGGACACAGTGTCGCATGAGTTGGAGCAGCAAAGGAAGCACGTGGTTTTGAGTGTTGAGAGTTACTTGAAGGATCGTGGTATGTCAGAGGAAGAGACGGTCAAATTCTTCTGTGAAGAGATTGCAGATCCAAGGAAGGATATCAATGAGGAGTGCCTCAAGCCAAACAAAAGCGCACAGCCCGCTTCAGGTTAAACCATCGGAGCTCTCTCTGGCTCTTGCTAAACTAACTCCAGAGATAAGGCAGACCCCAAAAGTATTCTTTGCTCGTGATGTATCAAGGGCATGCAGAGCTGATACTTTTATTGTCTTCATTCGACTTGCAAGGAAAGCCAGCTATCTTCATGCATGCGTAATGCATGCTCACTGTGCAACGTTGCGAACAGCCTTTTTGCTTCATTGCACTTTGGCTTGCAGAATGACCGAGGTCTCCCTGTTACCTGTGTTGCTGAGTGGCTGGGAATGGAGGAAGAAGAAGTACAGAATGAGGAAGTATTGTCTAAGAAGGTTCTGCAGGAGAGCTCATTTTCGAATAAGAGGAAGGCGTCAAAGGAACTTCACAGCTCAAAGAGAAAGGAATAAGATGTATATTCCAACAGCTAGAGAAGCACAGGAACAAGTGAAAGAAAAAACATTGGAGAAGCATGAACTGCTCTGTGGACGGAGTCATGCATTGGCTGTTCTAGCTTTGGCTTCTTTAGTTAGCATGGAGCGGGAAGAGTTTCTGAGACTCGTGAACAAAGAGATAATATAGTGGAAAAAGAAGGCACGGAAGATGAAGTGGCAGCCAAGAGAGCATACAAAATTGCCATAGAGGAGAACAATCGTGCTGCTGACACCGCTATTGCCGACAAGACTTCAACATTGATAGACAGAACAGATGCTATGCTCCAAAAGCTTAAAAAAGAAATCAGTGATGTTGATGCCAAAATTGGAGATCGATGGCGCTTATTTGATAGCCGATAATGAAGGTGAGGAGGTTGCTTCTGCTGCTATGAACCTTAAGACCAAATAGGGAGAGAAGGAATACAAGAACTCACAAACAATCTTGCCAAAGATAAAGAAGAAAAATACTTGTCGAAGATCTTGTAAAATTAGCTGGTAAAATGGATGAAGATGACGAATGATTCTGCAAATTATGCTGATGTAGTATTTATAGCGAGGGAAGACCTGAGACGGAACTTATGCTAGGAGTTCGAAGCTCATGCTGGGAGTGCAATCCACAGACCAGCTGCCAATATTATCTTGAATAAAAATGGTAGGACATTGTTTCAGTACAAAATGGAGTTGGAACTTAACAACATGCGAAAGAAGACCTCTACAAGTTGCTTTCTTAAAGTTGATAATGAGGTTGGAGGAAAAGTTGGCATAGACATGATTGAAGGTGACGAAGATGCTTCTGATGGTAGTGGTGGGTCCATAGCACCAGAAATTGTTGGATCCACAGCTGTGGTGGCTTTAGCTGACAGATGGATGCAGAGATCTGTTATTGGGAACTCTACAGTTGGATACAACATCCTTCAACAACTAGTTCAACATCAGCGATTACAAAAGCAGCAAAGTCTGCACCGCCAGCATATATTGAAGAGTGATGCCTTTTTCCAGCATCGTGCTCCGTGGCATCTGATTAAAAAAAAAAAAAGGGGGCATGCTCTAGCATCTTTCCAAATACCAATGGAACTATTCTATGCAGTTTGTGTAAACGGGATCGTTATGTAGCTTTTCTCAACTGCAGTTGTCAGTTGCATCCTTTGTGCCTTTGTCTTGAGTCAGTTGACTTGTCATGTGGGAGAAGTTTCTAATGTTCGTGATGGGTTGATAAATGAAGCAGAATTGGCAACTGCTGCAGAAGATAAAGAAACACAGTCCTTTGAGATTGAACCTTCTCAGGTTGAGAATGTGAAGCAGCGGTGCTAAGCAAATGCTTTGGATTATCCAATGCTGGAGGAGTATGACTTCAGAATGACACCGTGAATCCTGATCTCAGAATTGAGTTAAAGCCTAATGCAAAACCACGACCATAACAAGAGGGAAAGAATCAAGGTGGTGGAGAAACGGCTCAAGCCCAGCTTGTTTTGTTGGAACTTCGCATTGTCTCTTTGCTGGAAATATACTTGTATGAAAATCCAGAGAAAGGTTTAGGTGTTAAAGATGGACACGTGGTGGACAATGACCAGATTGAGGTTTTTGATGATTCAAAAGATGAAGAACTACCTGATATTAATCAAGCAAATGAAAACAACATGTTTAACATTTCAATGCTAAGAAAGCATATGTGAGATCCTGCTCATGTGTTTAAAGAACCGCCAGTAGAAGTTGCTGAAGACCTATCCTATCCCGTACAGCCAGTTGCCATACTAGACCGGTCAGTTCGACAGCTTCGCAGTCGAAGCGTACCTATGGTACGAGTTGTTTGGCGTAATGGCCAAATTGAGGAGCAGTCTTGGGAGACTGAAGAGTCTATGCATGCAAAAATTTCCTTACTTGTTTTGATTAGGTACTTATGTTGAAAATTTCGAGGACGAAATTCTTATAAGGAGGGGAGGATGTAAGACCCCGAATTTTGAGTCCTAGAAGTCCAGAAGCCAGTGCAGGTGAAAAGACGATTTTGCCCCTGAAGAAAAGGATGTGTGATGGCCGAAATTGGTAAGATTGTTTAGTAGTTAATTTTGTTTTAAATTCCTTTAGATCTAAGTCCTTATAGATGGGTAATTGCCTTAGAAATTATCCTTATAGATAGGAAGTTGCCTTAGATATTAAAGTCCCTAAAATAGGGGAAGATAATTAAAGAGTTTAGAGTTTAGTAAATTATCCTATTTAGATAAAGTGATTAAAGTAGTAATCATAATTCTATACCCATTCATTATAAATAGGATGCCAACCTCACAAAGAATTATTCATAGAAAACCTACAAATTTCGTATAGGCTTAAAACCCTATACCTCCCTATAGCCACCATAATTTTCAGAAACTTCAAACTAGCATAACTCCCTTATCGTTCATTGGATCTCTGCGAATAATAGCTTGTTGGAAAGCTCTCTTCATCCTCTTTCCAACCATCTTTGGATTTTCTTCGGGAGATTAGTATTTCGTTGTCTAATGTTACTTTGAAAATCGGCGGCCGCGTTAGGTTTCCGCCAAATCTTCTTGAATTTCAAAATAGCATAACTTTTTACTCGTTTGTTGGAATCTTGCAAATAATATGTCGTTGGAAAGCTCTTTTCATTCTCTTTCCAAAACTATGTTAATCGCAGCTTGGTTGTAAATATTTCGTTGTTTTTAGGTTAAGACGAAATCGTGCTATGCCATACTTTTAGCGACATGTTTTGCATAGTTAATTCAAACGATAAATTCAGGTTGAATCTTGTTTAATTTCCGGCTATCACATCACACATCCAAGGGGGAGGCACCTGCAACGTCTGATCACTGGTTTTCTGATAGGTTTGGTGAGTGGTACTGGTAAGGAATAGAGTATGCAATTTATTTTTGGATATGCGTGCTTAGTGGTTTTATCTTTGTGTGGTGATGATTTAGGTGGTTCAGATTTACTTAATAAAGGCAAAGGAATAGCTTCTTGTTCAGAGACAAGGGAGGTAGGATCTATGCCTCATCGGTTTCTCCAGAAACCCGTGCTCTTATCTGTTGTTTTGTTACTTGCCTTTGTTGTATTAATTGTGATTGGATTGTAGGGTGTGAGTATGCAATCCGGAATGAAATATGAATCTCCTAGGCTGCGTAGAACCCCCTGAGTTAGGGATTGAGTGCCTGGGATGCTATTGTTATATGCATTGGAAGTACTGATTATTTCCTGACATGATTGAGAATACCTTGTTGTGGTATTATGTTTTGTACTTGCCTGTGTGTGCTTGTACGTGTTTGTTTGTCAGGATCCTGTTCTTCTGGCCAGGCAGGGTAAGAACTGATGCTCCTAGGGAGAGGAGAGGTTCTTATCGATTTGTGGGAGGTGTATGGGTGATGAACCAGCAAGTGCACGCTGGATATCTGTGCTTGATGGCCGGATCCCTATCTTGCGGGATAGGAAGCCCACTTCTGTGTGATTTGGGGATGCCCTAGTTGCGGCTATGGGAAGATTTGTCCATGTGGGCTAGTCGACTTATCCTTGTGAGGATAAGGTGAAAGGCTTACTGATTAGTTTGTGTGTTAACCATCTACCCTTTGTGCAGTAAGTCTTGGACAACACAGGTGGAAGGGGATGGCCTTTTCTTCATCATTGAGTGTGATTTTGTTGTATTTCACCTGCCTGTGTACTTCTGAACTTTCGGAAGTGTGGTCCTCCCTCAGCCATGATCTCGGCCATAACCTCTTTATGTTTATTGTTGAATTGCGTGATCCCTTTAGTTATTTAGGGAATGATCTTATGTGAATTCGGGAGATTTGTGTTTAGGGATTCTGTAGATCTTATGATGCTGCGACCCTACTGAGATTCTTGTAATCTCATCCTGTTGTTTTTACCATTCTTCAGGCTTAGGTACACCCTCTGTTCGTGGTACCGGTGTGTGAGATCAAGGCTGCATGGCAGGACGATATTGCATCATAAACACTTACCTGTTACATGCGCAAATAACTTGAAAGATTGGATGATGTTCTGGTTTATTTTTGAGCATTCTTTTGGCTTGTTATTTCCGGAAACTGTTGATGAATTGCTTGCTGGTTATTTGGACCCCTATGGGACTTGTGTGTTATGAACCCAATGGATTGATTTAAGACTTCCGCTGATGATTTTATTTACTCCGTATGTTACCAGAATGTGTATCCAATAGCATGCTCCAATTGATTGATAAGCAACAAAATAAATTAGCTTAAAATCGGTATGTAGCCTTGTGAAATTCTAATAGATCTTAGGTGTCGCTGAGACTTATTTGGGTTTCACGGCGGTAATGACCTTAATAGGAGCAATGAATAATGGGTTAGGAATTAGGGTCGTTACATACCACTCATAATCTGCTCGGCCATGTGTTTGATAGGCACATCATTTTGCAGGCTCGCTTGCTTGTTTGCACTAGTACAACTTATGTTACCTTGTGAGTTTTCTAATAAAGTCAAGATCTTCTTAGCCGCATCTTGTAGAAAGATAACATCATCGGGTACAATCTTTGAAAGATTCTTGTTTGCAGTATATGCTGCCAATGCGTGTCCGGTATCACAATCTTCCTCAACTTGTGCAATAAAGGCTTTCCCTCTTTCTTGAATATTAGTCTTGATCCGCGGTTTCTTTTCCTTATCCATAGGCTTTCCATGGAGTTTCCAGCCAGTAGCCTTGACGTGTCCACTATCTCCACAATGATTACAAATAGTGCGACTTTTCCTCCTCAGCTTTTGAGTGACTGCCATAGCAGCTGCTATAGGTAATCGAGATTCTTGGATTGCCGAAACCTCCAAATGACTTTCTTCTTGCAAGACACTGGCAAATATGTTATTTAGCCGAGGTAATGGCTCAGTATTCAGGATTTGAGTCCGAATAATTCCGAAACGAACACTATTTAATCCCATAAGGAATTGATAGATCCTATCCTCCTCACCCTCTTGGGTATTTGACTTTTGGGAAAATTTGGTTAGTTCATCCCATTTTCCTTGAGAAGCGTTGAAGAATTCAGTCACCGTCATTGCTCCTTGCTGTAAGGTCTGCAACTCTCGTTTGAGTTGATATATGCGTGGTGCATTTTTCATGGCATACCTTGTCTTTAAGGTATCAAACATGCCTTTGGATGTTTCTTCATACATGATGGTCTCCTGGATTTTGGGGTCGACACTTGCCAAGATCCAACCCATCACAAAAGAGTCACAACGTTTCCAGATCTCCACTATAGCAGGTTCCAATCCAGTTGTCGTGAGATTGCCATTAACAAAACCAATCTTCATTTTTTCCGTAAGGGCTCTTGTGAAAGTCACCTCCCAGGCATTAAAGTTATCCCCAGTGAGTATCACAGAACTGACAGCCATATTTGGGTTATCTGAACTGGATATAAAATATGGTGAGGATGAAGAGATGTTTTTGGTGGAGTCAGCCATTGAAGAAGAACCCTGCTCCGCTACCATGAAGAAATTATGTAAGGAAGAGAGGTTTTGAAAGACATAAATAAGAAGAAAATTGATTGAGTGAATTTCATTGAACTTGTACGAGTAATTTATACAATACTAATGATATCATATCAATATCTGTACATAAAGACTAATAATTACATTACCATAATTATATGATATTCTGTAATTACAATATAGATATGCATATCGCAATACCTTTTAACATTAAATTGATTTAGCTTCTCCCCGTTGTATGTAATGCTGCCAGTTCTCTTTGAAGTTCTCGTCAAGCTTCCCTGCAAGAGCTCAAAGCAAACTCTTGCTTCTCTTGCAAGTTAACAAAGCTATCCTTGCATGATTTGCCCTAGGGAAATTGATGATAAACTCCCCAGGCTTTTGCACAGCCTTCACAATCAATAATGACAATCACCATTACGGATTGTTTATGACTCAAGTTCAATGCGTATGATGGTGAGCTGCGGTCGTGGCTAGTGTGACCTTTGCAGTCCATGGTGTAACTATTGCAGTCCAAGGTGTGACCCATGTATCTTTTATAGAAACTTTACTCACTTTCGCTCCCCTAGCCAAGATCATCTCTGTTTCCAAACAACAGTTTATTCAATTGATGCATGGTTTACCGCAGGAAAGCTGCTATACTTTCTTTCATTTGTTTCTTTCGGTGTATCTCTTCCTTTACGCTTCCTTGGTTATTGGGGTCATTGATACCGATATCTGGCCAGAGCACCAGAGCTTTCACGACAGCGACCTAGGCCCGACTCCTACAAAATGGCGTGGAACGTGCACTGCCACCCCGGACTTTCTCTCCACCTTGTGCAACAACAAGCTCATCGGCGCATGCTTCTTCTCTAACAGTTAAGAAGCCACCAACGGCAGGATGAACGAGACTACTGAGTTCCACTCCGCTCATGACTCTGACAGCCACGGCACCCACACCGCATCCATTGCAGCTGGCCGTCATGTGTTCCCTGCATCCACCTTGGGCTACGCTCGTGGGGTAGCCGCTGGAATGGCGCCAAAACCGAGACTTGTAACTTCTCTTTCTTTCATCAGTTCCACCAGTGCTTAGAGTACCATTCTGCTTTGCATGACCGTTTCCACCATCTTCAGAAATATGAGCACATTTTTCGGCACTAAAAAGTTTATTTTTCTTTCTCTTTGAGTTGTGAAGTTCCTTTGACGCCTTCCTCTTCTTCGAAAATGAGCTCTCCTGCAGAACCTTCTTAGACAACACTTCCTCCTTGATCAGTTCTTTCTCAGTAGAGATGCTGCTCTGTGGTGGTCTACTAGGGTTTTAATTCTCTGCTACTGCTTGGGCACGGTGCACCCGTCCTCCTCTTGGTCCTTGTATGCATAGAGTGAAGGAGAGGGCCTAAATGTGTACCCATCACCTTCCTTGTATATGCCATCCATTGCACACGCAAGGTTGAAAGTACGCTCCAAAGAGGCATGGGAATGGTAGTTGGCTTGAGGCACTCCTCATTGATATCCTTCTTCGGATCTGTAATCTCTCAAGAATTTGACCATCTCTTCCTCTGAAATACCATGATCCTTCATGTAACACTCAACACTCGAAACCACATGCTTCCTTTGCTGCTCCAACTCGTGGGACATTGTGTCATCCATAAGCCATGTAACACTTCTGGCCTTCTGGGAGCTCTAGTAAGTTGGCAATGACTGGCAGCAAAACCGGAGCTTTGACAAGCCACTGGCGGAGAGAGCGGTCTTGGACAGCTTCTGGACCCCGAGGGGCAAGGTGAGGGAAAAATTGATAAGTATCACGGTCACTTCTATATTGAATAAGGGGGCGGAATTCTTCAAGTTCGCTTGGGCCGATCACTCTTGGAGCTGGAGTTGCAGTGTATTGGTCAAGCCGAATGGCATAACCAGAAATTCGTAGTGGCCGTATCGCGATCTGAACGTGGTCTTCGGAATATCAGCATCACAAACTCGCAATTGATGTTGTCCAGATCTGAGATCGATCTTGGAGAATACGGCTGCACCCTAAAGTTGGTCGAACAAATCGTCGATGTGCGGCAAAGGGTATTTGTTCTTCATGGTTATACGATTCAGCTGCTGATAATCGATGCACAATCGCAGCGAACAGTCTTTCTTTTTTACGAACAGAACAGGTGCTCCCCAAGGTGACACACTAGGCCGATAAAACCACGATCCAGCAAATCTTCAATTGCGTTTTTAGTTCCTTCATTTCCGTAGGAGCTATACTATACGGAGGAATAGAAATCGGATTTGTACCAGGCACTGGCTCAATACCGAATTCCACTTCCCTTGCAGGTGGTAGACCGGCTATGTCTTCTGGAAATACTTATGGAAATTTGCGAACCAATGAAATAGAATCCAGATCCGAGGATTCTTTAGAAATATCATGTACGTGCGCGAGGTACACTATGCATCCTTTGTTGATTAATCGCTTTGCCTTAAGCCAGGAAATCATGCAAGTTGGAACAACTCGCCTATCATCTTCAAAATAGTATTCGACACCATCAGGAAAAGTGAACCACACACGCTTGGTGAAACACTCCATACGGGCTTGATATTTTGCCAGACAGTCCATGCCTAAAATCACATCCAGCTCTCATATGCTCAATGGAATCAGATCCGTTTCCAATACATTCGGTTCCATACATACAGCACAGTCGATGTAGACTAGATCGCAAATCAGTTGCTCTCCCTGCTCAATATGTGCATCATGTTCATTCTTCCCTATGGGTTGCTGTTCACCTTAAACCCCATACCTACCCCGTTGATCCCTTTGTTCACTCGGCATTGCTATAATATATAAGCATACGATTGTTACTTACACATAACTAAATACGATACTAGGAAAAGTAGTGGTACCTGGTGGAGAGGCGTGCACCGGACGATACGCATATGCTGGAAAGCAACATACAAATTTTCGTAAATCACATGCACACATGCAAAGGTATTCTCAGCAATTACATCAACGCTCATATATACTCTCGGAAATCATCATCAAACATCAAGCAAGCATGGATTAACACAACAGCCATTCGGCAATACACACCAGCAATCACATACATATACATTCAGCAATATATGAGTCAAATAGGGACACTCGGCAGCATGCATAAATCCACACACACATTCTTAGCAATGATAAGAAACACAGCAAACACTCACTGAAACACATCAAGGCATACCAGGCATAAGAATATTCATAAACACGCAGCAAATCAGATTATCAATCTCATTACTTAAACCTTACAAATCAACCTCCTTTTAACATTAGTTTACATTCGGTATTAGCCCTAAGTAAGTGAGTGTGTGCACATGTTCTTACCTACAATCACCAAAATCAACAAATAAGTTAGCATATAACAAATTATTTTCCCTAAACCATGCTCCGCTACCAAACCTGTGACGACCTCAATTCCTAACTATTACTATTTGCTCCGATTAAGGTCATTACGGTCGTGAAACCTAAATACGCCCAAATGACACCTAGAACCTATCTGAATCTCACTAGGCTTACCATTAACTTCAGATTTTTATAGCATGTTTATTTTCATTTTTAACAACAATTGGAGCATGATATTGGACAAATATTCTGGTAACATACGGAGTAAATAAAATATCAGCAGAAGTCTTTAGATTAAATTATTGGGTTCATAACACACAAGTCCCACAGGGATCCAAACAATCAGCAAGAAATCCTCCAACATATTTCGGAAATAGCAACCAAAGGAGGGGTCTGAAAATAAACCAGAAAGTAGCCCAATCATTCATGTTATATTTGCAAGTAAACAAGGATCAAGTATGCAAATGTATGCGATATCGCCCCACCGTGCTACCTTGATCTCACACACTAGTACCACGGACAGTGGATGCACCTAAGCCTGAAAAATGGTAAAAAAACAATCGTATGAGATTACAAGAATCTCAGTAGGGTCGCAGCATCATAAGAGCTGTAGAAACCCTAAACACAAATCTCCTAATTCGCATTAGATCATTCCTAAACATCTAAAAGGGATCACGTAATTCAAGAAGCATTCAGAAATGGGTTAGAGCCGAATCTATGGTTGAGGGAGGACTACAAACACTTCTGAAATTATCAGAAGTACACAGGTAGGTGGAACTCATTAGATTGCTCTCAGAAATAAAGAAGAAAGGCCATTCCCTTCCACCTGTGTTATCCAAGGCTTATTGCACAAAGGGTAAACGGTTAACACATCAGCTAATCAGTAAGCCTAGTAAGTCGTTTTGCCAAATAAGGACAAGTCTTCCCAAGCCACACACGGACTTGGGCATCCCAAACCACACAAGGATAAAGGATTCCTACCACACAAGGACAGGGTTGAGTCGTCTTGCCAGACACGGACAAGCCTTCCCAAGCCACACACAGATTTGAGCATCCCAAACCACACAAGGATAAGGGCTTCCTGCCACATAAAGATAGGGTTCCTGCCACATAAGGACCAGACATCCATAGCGCGCATGTTGGGCTTTGCCACCTATACAACTCCCATACCAGTAAGAACCTCTCCTCTCTCTAGGAGCATCAGCGCTTACCCTGAATGGCCACCGGAAAAGAATCCTGACACACAAACACATACAAGCACACACAGGCAAGTACAAAGCATAATACCATAGCAAGGTACCCTCATTCATATCAGAACACAATCAGTATATTCAATTCACATAACATATGCAACCCAGGCACTCAATACCTAACTCAGGAGTTCGATATAGCCTATGAGATCCATATCTCAATCAGAAATTCATACTCTCATCTTATAATCAAATCGCATACAATACAACAAGGGCAGGTATCAAAATCAAATCACATACAATATAACAAGGGCAGGTATAAAAAAGTCAAGAAAATAACAGGGGTCTCTAGAGAAACCGATGAGGCGTAGATCCTACCTCACTTGTCTTTGAACAAGAAGCTACTCTTTTTCCTTTATTAGGTAATTCTGAACCACCTATATCATCACCAGGCAAAGATGAAAACAAACTAAGCATGAATATTCAATAATCAATTGAATACCCTATTTCCTTACCAATTCCACTCACCAAACCTACCAGAAACCATTGATAAGATGCTACAGGTGCCTCCCCCTTGGATGTGTGATGTGATAGCCAGGAACTTAACAAGATTCAACATGAATTACCATTCCAATTAACTATGCAAATTTCGTTGGATAGGACAATTTCAACTTTAAGCATAGATAAGTTTAAAAGAAAGAAATTCATGATGATACATCATGAATAAATGCTAAGCAATTATAAGAACATGAAAAACGACAACAGAAACCAACCGAATACAAAAACTGTATAAATCTTAAAAAAAACCTAGTTCCGTCGCCGATTTTCGACTTAACCTGAGACAAGGAAATATTTATAACCAAACAACAAAAAATATATGGTTGGAAAGGGGATGAAAATAAATTTCCAACAAGATACTGTTTGTAAAGATACAATAAACGATGAAGGAGTTATGCTATTTTGAAGTTTAAGAAGATTTGGTGAAAACCTAATTTCGTCACCAATTTTCGACTTATCTTATGAGAAAGAAATACTAATCTCCAGAAGAAAAATCAAAGATGGTTGGAAAGAAGATGAAGAGAGGTTTCCAAGAAGCTATTATTTTCAAGAATACAACCAATGATGAAAGAGTTATGCTATTTTGAAATTCAAGAAGATTTGACGAAAACCTAATTTCATCGCCGATTTTCGACTTAACTTATGAGAAACCATAGATGGTTGGAAATAGGATGAAGATAGCTTTCCAACAAGCTATTATTTTCAGGAATCCGACATGCGATGAGTGAGTTATGCTGGTTTAAAGTTTTAATGAATTTTGGCAGATATAGGATTTTTTTGTGTTTTCTATGAATGATTTTTGTGCGGGGTGGCTTCTATTTATGTAAGATGATTATGAAATTCTATCTATGAATTAATTAAAGTATGATAATTTTCAGAATTAAATTCTGTAATTATCTTCCCCTATTTTTAGAGATTTTATTCTCTAAGGCAATTATCTATCTATAAGGACTTAGATTAAAGGGAATTTATACCAGAATTAACTACCATACAACTCTTATCAATTTCAGCCATCGCACAACCTTTCCTTTGGGAGCAAAATTTTCTTTTCACCTACACTGGTTCCTGGACTTCTAGGACTCAAAATTCGTGGTTTCACATTAATCTAGCCTTTAAAGTAGGGAAATTAATCCCATAAACTCCCCATATAAATAAGAAGCCAGCTACAAATAAAAATTACACAGAAAACACACAAAATTTGTCAAACCTCGGACCCTACACCTCCCTATTACTGCCGAAATTTGTCCAACTTCAAACTAGCAAAACTCTCTCATCCTTTGTCAAATTTCTGCAAAAAATGGCTTGTTGGAAAACTCTTTCCATCCTCTGTCTTGCTACCATTTTCCGGTCAGCAGAAGGTTAGTCCTTCAATATCAAAATTTAAATCATATTTTTTTGGTTTTTGTGCCGTAATTTTGAGATTCTACCATCAATTAATTTTTGTTCTTGTTCCTCTTGATCATATGATTGTTTAACATCTATTCATGTTGTAAAATAATGAATTCATCCTTTGAATTTTCCTTATAAATGAAATCGACGTGGCCTCCCTTGCCCTATTGTTGTCAATCTTGATCAGTTGATTGACATATTGGTTTCTGATTTTGTTCCTCTTGATTGTATATGTTACAAACACCTAATACTTCCTTTTAACATGAAATCGCATCCAATATAACATGTTAACATAAAACCACAGCTTTCCCTATTTCCCTATTCTTAGTACCAAAAATTGTATGTTGATTAGGATGGTAATTCAGGTCGTTTCTTGTTAAGTTCTTGGCTATCACATCACACATCCAAGGGAAAGTCACCTATAATGGTTTCTGATAGGTTGGGTGAGCGGAATTGGTAACGAAATAGGGTATTTACTTGGTTATTGAGTATGAATGCTTAGTTTGGTTTTGTCTTTGCCTTATAATGTTATAGGTGGTTCGGATCCCTTGAATAAAGGCAAAGGAATAACTTCTTGTTCAGAGACAAGAGAGGTAGAATCTATGCCTCATCGGTTTCTCCAGAGATCCTTTTGTTTACTTTTTGATTTCGGAATCTAATTTGTATTAATCTTTGAGCATATGTGGGTGATGGTGTATGCATGAGTTTCAGATTGATTTGAGGCTTATCTAGGCTATATCGAATCCCTTCAGATAGGTTATGAGTGCCTAGCTTACATGTGTTGTGTGTATTGAACATTCTGATTGTGTTCTGACATGATTGAGAATACCCTGTTGTGATATTATGTTTTGTGCTTGTACATATTTGTGTGTAAGATCCTTTTCTGGTGGCCATTCGGGGTAAGCACTGGTGCACTTTGGGAGAGGAGAGGTTCTTACTGGTATAGAAGTTGTATGGGTGGCATTCCCCAGCTTGCGCGCGTTGAATGCCTAGTCCTTGTATGGCTAGACGCCTTGTCCTTGTATGGCAATATGCCTTTATCTTTGTGTTGTTTGGATACTCTTACCCTTGTGTGGTTTGGATGTAACAACCCCAAATCTTAACCTACTATTAATTGCCCCGATTAGGGCTATTACCGCCGTGAAACTCAGACAAGCCCAAGAACCAGGACATATCTGAATCCCACAAGGCTTACTTATCAAATTCACGATTTTTAGCATGTACATTCGTTATGTTCATTAGTTATTGGAGCATGATATTGGATAAGTATTCTGGTATCATACGGAGTGAATAAAATATCAGCGAAATTTTTTAAATAAAATCAATGAAACCACAACTCACACGTACTATAAGGATCAAAACATCCAATAAGATAATCCCCAAAATAAATTGGAAACAAGTAAAGAAGGAATTTTGAAAACAAGAAAAATAGTTCAATCATAATTCATGTTATATGCGCAAGCAATCAAGGAATAGGTATGCGAACGTGATGCGACATCGCCCAGCCGTGCAGCCTTGATTTCACACACTGGTACCACGGACAGTGGATGTACCTAAGCCTGAAAATTGTGAATACAACCGGATTGAGATTACAAGAATTTTAGTAGGGTCACAACATCATAAGATCTACATAAAACTTAAACATAAATCTCTCTAACAATGTTAGATCATTCATACTCATCTATGGGTATCACGCAATTCAAAAATCAATCAAAAGGATAGGGCCGAAACTAAGGCTGAGGGTGGACTGCAAACACTTTCGAAAATCAGAAGTACACAAGCAGGTAAAACTCATCAGATTGCTCTTGGCAATAGGAAAAAGAAAAGACGTGCCCTTCCACTTGTGTTGTCCAAGGCTTACTGCACAAAGGATAAAAGATTAGCACACAATCTAATCATTAAGCCTATTCATCCTGCCACAAAAGGACAAGACATCCCAAGCCACAGAAGGACAAGGACATCCCAAACCACACAAGGATAAGGACATCCTGCCACAAAAGGACAAGACCTCTAGCCACACAAGGACCAAACATCCAGCGCGCGCATGCTGGGTTTGCCACCCATACTAGGAAGAGCCTCTGCTCTCCCAAAGAGCATCAGAGCTTACCCCAAATGGCCATTGGAACAGGATCCTGACACACAAACCTATATAAGCACACACAGGCAAGCACAAGCACAATACCATAACAAGGTATCCTCAATCATGTCAGAACACAATTAGCTTATTCAATTAACATATAATATGCAATTCAGGCCTTCAAAACCTAATTCAAGAGTTCGGTATAGCCTATAGGGTTCATATCTCAATCTGCAATTCTTGCACATACTCTACAATCAATTCGCACGCAATAATAACAAGGGCATGCATCGAAAACATTAAACAAACAACAGGAATCTCTGGAGAAACCGATGAGACATAGATCCTACCTCTCTTGTCTCTGAACAAGAAGCTATTCCTTTGCCTTTATTTAATAATTCCAAAACACCTATAGTATCACAAGGCAAAGACAAAACAAAACTAAGCATGCACACTCAATAACCAATTTAATACCCTATTTCCTTACCAATTCCACTCACCAAACTTATCAGAAACCAGTGGTAAGATGTCGCAGGTGCCTCCCCTTTGGATGTGTGATGTGATAGCCAAGAATTTAACAAGATTCAACCTGAATTATCACCCAATTTAACTATGTATATTTCAGCACTAAGCATAGGACACAAGATAATTTGTGATTTCATGTTAGCAAGGTGTAAAGGTTGTGATTTCATGCTAACAAAGAGGAATTAAGTGTTTATAACTTAAACAATCAAAAGAAACAAGATCGGAATCCAGTAGGTTAATTATTTAATAAAGATAGGCAACAATAAGGCAAGAGTAGGGCATACTAATTTCATGTGTAGAAATAAATTCAAAGGATGAATTCATGATTTTATAACATGAATAGATTCCAAACAATCATACAAACAAGAGGAACAACAACATAAATGAATTGAAGACAGAATCACATAATTTTGAACCCTCATCCCGCCGAAATTCAACTTATTTTACGATAAATAAATCTAACTTCTAAACAAAAAAAAAATATGTCTTTAAAGAGGATGAAGAGAGCTTTCCAACAAGCTACTATTCACAAGAATCTAACAAAGGATGAGAGAGTTATGTTATTTTGAAGTTCAAGCAGATTTTGGCAATTCCGCAGAATTTCGATTTAACTTTTAACAAAGAAAAATTAACCTTCAGAAAAAAAAGTCAGTAATGGTTTGAAAGAGGATGAAGATATCTTTTCAACAAGCTATTATTCATAGGAATCTGATAAACGATGAGGGAGTTATGCTTGTTTGAAGTTCCAACGGATTTCAGCAAAAATTGGGAGGTATCGGGTTTTTAGGTCTTACGAATTTTGTGTGTTTTCTGTATAATATTTTTGTGCGGCTGGCTTCCTATTTATATAAGGTGGTTATGGAAATAAAATCTCTACCCTAAAGGTTTAATTAAAGTAAGATAATTATCAGAATTAAATTCTATAATTATCCCTCCATAAACTTAGGGGTTTTTATTTTCTAAGGTGATTATCAACCAATAAAGAATAAATTTAAAGGGAATTAATACCAGAAATAATTACTAGACATCCCTTACCAATTTCAGCCATCAAACATCCTTTTCTTCACGAACAAAATGGTCTTTTCACATGCACTGGCTTCTAGACTTCTAGGACTCAAAATTTGGGGTCTCACATCCTGCTCTTCCTATAAAAATTTCGTTCTAAAAATTTTAGCACAAGTACCTAAGCAAACAGATAAGGAAATTTTGCACGCATAGATTCTTCAGTCTCCCATAATTGTCCCTCAATTTGGCCATTACGCCAAACAACTCATACCATAGGCACGCTTCGACTGCGAAGCTGTTGAACTGACCGATCTAGTATGACAACTGGCTGTACGGGATAGGATAGGTCTCAGCAACTTCGACTGAAGGTTCTTCTAGCACATGAGCAGGGTCTCGCACATAATTTATCAACATTGAAACGTGAAACATGTTGTTAATTCTTTCCATATTTGGAGGTAAGGCAAGTCGGTATGCAATATGGCAGATCCTCTCGACAATATCATACAGACCAATGTAACGAGGCGCTAACTTACCTCGCTGCTGAAAACGAGGGACATATTTCCATGGGGCAACCTTCAGAAACATTTTGTCACCTACCACAAATTCCAGCTCCCTTAGTCGATTATCGGGGCAGTTTTTTTGCCGATTCTGGGTTATTTTTAGCCGTTGTCGAATCAAGTTCAACTGCTCCATTGCTTAATCAATCAATTCCGTACTGTCTAGGCGTCTCTGTACTTCATTCCAGAAAATGGGAGTTCTGCAACGTCTCCCATATAGTGCTTCATAAGGTTCCATACCGATGCTTACATGAAAACAATTGTTGTAAACAAATTCTGCCAACGGCAGACATCGATCCCAACTAGTTTGCTGGTCCAGCACACTCGCACGTAGCATATCTTCCAGTGTTTGAATCATCCTTTCTGATTGACCATCAGTCTGGGGTTGAAATGCTATATTGAAATTCAATCTCAAACCCTTCGTATTCTAGAATTTCTCCCAAAATTGTGAGGTGAAACGGGGGTCACGATCTGAAATGATGGAAACTGGCACTCCATGCAATCGAACAATCTCGTCCAAGTAACGAACAACCAATTTCTTAGGTGTATCCATTACACGTATAGGAAGGAAGTGTGCAGATTTCGTCAATCGATCTACGATCACTCAAATGTCATCGTATCCTTGTTGCGATCCAGGTAAACCAGTCACAAAGTCCATTGTGGCATGCTTCCACTTCCATTCTGGAATCGGAAGTGACTGGAGTAGACTAGCGGGTCATTAATGTTCGATCTTTACTTCTTGATATACGAGGCATCGGGCAACAAACTCAGCAATGTGGCGTTTCATGTTTGGCCACCAATACTGCTTCTTTAAGTCTCGGTACACCTTAGTGCTCCGGGATGGATAGCAAACTTTGAACTATGCACCTCTGATAGAATAAGGTTATGAATATCAACATCTTGTGAAACACATACCTGGTTTTTGAAGACAAACACTTTGCCATCTCGTATTCTGAAATCACGAACTATGGCATCAACACCATCAAAAAGTTGTTTCCAAATTTTATTTAATTTCGGGTCCTCGTGACTTCGATTCGTGCCAACAATGAATCAAAAAAATTAGTGCCAAGATGCACACGACTAGCTTTCAATTCAAACAACATAGGCATGTATTGGGTGCGCATGTAAGCCAAAACCGATGCGGAAGGAGGATGAAACTTTCAGCTCAAGGCATCAGCAACAACATTTTCCTTTCCAAGATGATATTTGATGATCAAATTGTAGTCTTTAATCAGCTCCACCCATCTTTGTTGTCTCATATTCAATTTTTTTGTGTGAGGAGGTACTTCAGGTTTTTGTGGTCGGTGAAGATACGGTACGTATAAGTAATGTCGCCATATTTAAAATGCAGACACCACGGCTGCAAACTCCAAATCATTGGGATTTGAACCAGAAAAATTCTTCTTGTTGTTACTTCCATTGCAATTAATTTTCTGAGGATATGACCTCAAAGGATAGGGTCCCGTATGCCGATTAAATTTCAAAATTAACGACCCAATTCCTAACTATTACTATTTGCTCCGATTAAGGTCATCACCACCGTGAAACCCAAATATGCCCAAATGACACCTAGGACCTATCTGAATCTCACCAGGTTTACCATTAACTTCCGATTTTATAGCATGTTTATTTCAATTTTTAACAACAATTGGAGCATGATATTGGACAAATATTCTGGTAACATACGGAGTAAATAAAACATCAGCGGAAGTCTTTAGAATAAATCATTGGGTTCATAACACACAAGTCCCATAGGGATCCAAACAATCAGCTAGAAATCCTCCAACATATTTCGAAATAGCAAGCAAAGGAGGGATCTGAAAATTAACCAGAAAGTAGCCCAATCATTCATGTTATATACGCAAGTAAACAAGGATCAAGTATGCAAATGTGATGCGATATCTCCCCGTCGTGCATCCTTGATCTCACACACTGGTACCACGGACAGTGGATGTACCTAAGCCTGAAAAATGGTAAAAAACAACGGTATGAGATTACAAGAATCTCAGTAGGGTCGCAGCATCATAAGATCTGCCGAAACCCTAAGCACAAATCTCTCAATTCACATTAGATCATTCCTAAACATCTAAAGGGGATCACTCAATTCAAGAATCATTCAGAAAGGGGTTAGGGTCGAATCTATGGTTAAGGGAGGACTACATACACTTCCGAAAGTATCAGAAGTACATTGGTAGGTGGAAGTCATTAGATTGCTCTTGGCAATGAAGAAGAAAGGCCATCCCCTTCCACCTGTGTTGTTCAAGGCTTACTGCACAAAGGGTAGATGGTTAACTCACAAACTAATCAGTAAGCCTATTCATTTTGTCTCGCAAGGACAAGTCGTCTTGCCACCCAACGGACAAGTCTTCCCAAGCTATATATGGACTAGGGCATCCCAAACCTCGCAAGGATAAGGGCTTCCTGCCTCGCAAGGACAGGGTTCCAGCCTCTCAAGGACAGACATCCAATGCGCGCATGCTGAAGTTTTCCACCCATAGAACTCCCATACTTGTAAAAACCTCTCCTCTCCCTAGGAGCATCAACGTTTACCCCGAATGGCCACCAAAAAAGGATCCTGACACACAAACACATACAAACACACACAGGCAAGTACAAAGCATAATCCCACAACATGGTATCCTTAATCATGTTATAACACAATCAACATATTCAATTCATATAACATATCCAATCGCATGCAATACAACAAGGGCAGGTAACAAAAACATCAAGAAAATAACAGGGGTCTCTAGAGAAACCGATAAGGCATAGATCCTACCTCTCTTGTCTCTAAACAAGAAGCTATGCCTTTGCCTTTATTAGGTAATTTTGAACCACCTATAATATCACCAGGCAAAGACGAAAACAAATTAAGCTTACATATTCAATAATCAATTGAACACTCTATTTCTTTACCAATTCTACTCACCAAACCTATCAGAAACCAGTAATCAAATTCTGCAGGTGCCTCCCCCTTGGATGTGTGATGTGATAGCCAGAAACTTAACAAGATTCAACTTGAATTATCATTCCAATTAACTATGCAAATTTTGTCGCTAAAAGTAAGGCATAGGACAATTTTAATTTTAAGCATAGAGAAGTTTAAAATAAGGAAATTCATGATCATACATCATGAATAGATATTAAGAAATTTTAAGAATACGTGAAACGACAACAGAAATCAACCGAAGACAAACACTGTAGAAATCTAAAATAAAACCTAATTTCGTCGGCGATTTTAAACTTAACCTTAGACAAGGAAATATTTATCCCCAAACAACAAAAAATATATGGTTAGAAAGAGGATGAAAAAATATTTCCAACAAGCTATTATTTGTAGGGATCCGACAAACGATGAGAGAGTTATGCTATTCTAAAGTTCAAGAAGATTTGGCAAAAACCTAATTCCGCCGCCGACTTTCAACTTATCTTTAGAGAAATAAATACTAATCTCCTGAAAAAAACTCAAATATTGTTTCAAATAGGATGAAGAAATCTTTCCAACAAGCTATTATTTGTAGGGATCCGACAAACGATGAAAGAGTTATGCAGGTTTAAATTTTCAACGAATTTTGACGACTATATGGAGGTGTAGGGTTTTAGGCTTATACGAATTTTGTATGTTTTCTCTGAACAATTTTTGTGAGGTTGGCTTCTTATTTATAATGAATGGGTATAGAATTATGATTACTACTTTTAAGATTTTATTAAAAATAAGATAATTACCAGATAATTAAATTCTTTAATTATCTTTCCCTATTCTTAGAGATTTTAATCTCTAAGGAAATTATCTATCTATAAGGACTTAGATTAAATGGAATTTATACCAGAATTAACTACCATACCACTCTTACCAATTTCGGTCATCACATATCCTTTCCTTTAGGGGAAAAATCGTCTTTTCACCTGCACTAGTTTCTGGAGTTCTAGGACTCAAAATTTGGGGTCTCACACTACCAATCCAAGCAAGTCAAACATATTTATTGATGCATTGAGTAGGAAGACCTAATGTATGTCCGGATGTAGTACATGCTAATGTTGATGTGTTTGAGAGCATCCATAGTACAACTTGACAGTGATAAGTCTACATTGATTTCACAGCTTGTTGTCACACCCTCCTTACTAGATGAGATTTGAGCCAAGCAGCTTAAAGATTCAGTGTTAGTCAGAGTGAGACAGTAGTTAGAGGGTGATGGAAGTGGTGATTGTATAATTAGTGAGTACCGATTAAGAGATGATGGTGTTTTGACTTTCCAAGGTTGAGTGTCCATTCCCTCTGATGAAGAGTTAAGACAACTGATTTTGACAGAGGCACACAACTCAGCATTTTCGATTCACCTGGCAGTACTAAGATATACCGAGATTTACAAGAGCAGTATTGGTGGTCTGGGATGAAAAGGCACATTGCAAAGTTCATGGCTAAGTATTTGGTGTGGCAGCAGGTCAAAGCAAAGCATCAAAGACCTGCAGCGCTACTTCACTCGTTACCTATTCCGGAGTAGAAATAGGAACATGGTACGATGGACTTCGTGGTTGGATTGCTAGGATCTCAATGAGGTTATGACACATGTGGGTGATAGTGGACAGAATGACCAAGTCTGCGCACATCCTCCCAGCCAGAGTGACAGACACGTTGGAGAGATTGGCATCGAGGTATATGGATAAGATCGTGAGGTTATACAGAGTTTTGGTATCCCTCATACTAGATCGAGATCCAAGATTCACATCCAGATTATTGGGGAAGCTTCACACTGCTTTGGGTACCAGATTGAATTTCAACACAGTTTTCAACCCACAGAGATAGACAGTCAGAGAGGACAATTTAGATTTTGGAGGATATGATTCGTGCTTGTGTGTTGGATAGGCAGACTACTTGGGATGATGCTGACCATTAGTCATGTTCGCCTACAATAATAGCTTTCAAGTTTCCATCAGTACGACACTGTACAAGGCTTTGTATGGTAGGCAATGTCGTACACCTTTGTGTTAGGATGAGGTAGGTGAGAGGAAGCTTGGCAATTCCAAGATGATTGAGTAAGGCAATAGGGCAATTGGTTTTGATCTGTCAAAGGCTGAGGATAGCATAAAATAGATATAAGAATTATCTAGATAACTGCCGTCGAGACCTTGAGGTTGAGGTTGGGGACATGGTGTGAGGACCTCCCCCCAGGAGGAACCTACATCCAAGGTATTGTCTGGCCCTCTGGCCCAGGGTAACGACCAACCGGCTACCAGGAAACCAGGAGCCCTCGGCCCTAAGGCTGGCAACTCTGGCCTATGACTATTCGATCCCCTGGCTGCAGCCACTGAGACTCGAACCCCTGTCATGGCACCTTTTATTCCTCTTAAGAGGCTTCCTCTTAGGAGGAATAAAAGGTGCCATGACAGGGGTTCGAGTCTCAGTGGCTGCAGCCAGGGGATCGAATAGTCATGAGCCAGAGTTGCCGGCCTTTGGGCCGAGGGCTCCTGGTTGCCTGGTAGCCGGTTGGTCGTTACCCTGGCCCAGAGGGCAAGACAATACCTTGGATGTAGGTTCCTCCTGGGGGGAGGTCCTCACACATGGTATTTCTAAAGGTCGCACCTTTGAAAAGTGTGATTCATTTTCAGCGGCATGGTAAGTTGGCACCAAGGTACATTGGTTCATACACCATCAATGAGAGGATTGGACTAGTGGCGTACATACTCAATTTGCCACTGTCTTGGCAAAGGACCCATAATGCATTCCATGTGTCAGTTTTGAGGAAGCACATTAGGGATCCCTCTCACGTGTTGGAGACACCACCAGTGGAGATAGCTAATGACTTGTCCTACAAAACTCAACTAGTTGCAATTGTGGATGTAGTGAAATAGCTTTGGTGTCGTAGTGTTTCGAAGTTCTAGGTAGTTTAGCGCAATAACAAATACAAGGAGATGATTTGGGAGACCGAGTAGTCTATGAGAGAGCAGTACCTGGAGTTGTTTGAGGCACAAGGTAAGTGAATTTCAAGGATGAAATTCCTATAAGGAGGGGAGGATGTGAGTCATCGTCCCTCAGAGTGCCTAGTCAGCGTGATTGTACATTGAGAGTGTCCAATTTTGGTCGGTTGTGAGAGTTAACCTTTAGGGTGAACATAATCATAGAAAGCCTAGGTTTGTGTATAGGTGTCTTAGTGAGTGATCTAGGTCGAGTGTCGAGGTTTGAGTCAGTAAAAATTGATATGGGTTATTTCTGTGTCTGTTCTGAGTGACTATGGGCCTTTGAGCTAAAAAACGCATTTTGAGTCTATTTAATATTTTCCAAGCCCATTTACCTATTTCTTAGCCTAATTAATTATTTTAATCCATTTTTTATGATTATTGATTTTAAAACCCATTTTTGGTGTTTTATTGGTTTAAAACACCTTTTGGCCCATTCGGGCCATATCAGACTTTTAAAATGCTTTGTTCGGGATTTTTTTAGATTATGAGCTTGAGGTATAAATATCCAGCCCGACCGGACGCTTAAAATTTTTTTAAGCGTTGGAACACCTACAGGCTTTCATTCTCCCCCTTCTCCCCCTTTCTCTCTCACACCCTCGATTCCCAAAAGAGAACCCGATCGATTCTTCAATTTTCATTTGACGAAAACCATCTAGCTTCATCCCAAAACACATTCCTAACCTTCTCAACAGATTTCCACTGTTAGTTTCTGATCGAGGATACATAACTGATTCGTTCTTAACGTTAGAGCATTTTTAAGAGATTTCATGGTAAGTGCTCTAAGTCTACTTTTCTGTTGTCTACTTTTGGTTCCTTTAGTTTGTTGTCAATGTTCCTAAGTTAGTTTGGTTGTTTCGATTGTTTGAAAACACCCTTAGATTCATGGGTGAGCATATTTTATGTTAGTGGCATTTTTGGTAACTTTGATTATTTTGAGATTTAGCTGAATTTTCAAAATTGGTTGTTCCTATTGCTTGGAGTGTGTTGGTGGGCTGAGAAACCAATTGTGTGACTGAGTGAGCTTAGATGTCGATTTGGAGGCTTGAGCGGCTTGCGTGAGTTTTGAGCATTTCGCTTGTTGGTTGGATTTCTGGAATTGTGAGGTAGGAACGTGTTGATAGGGTGAGATGTGAGTTAGTGAGAGTGTCGATAGGGTCTCTTAGTGTCCATTTTCAGTTTAAAGTTATTTAGTCAATTTTGGTGTTTATATGTGTTTTGGTTCGGATTGTGTGTTTAGGTGGTGCTGGAATAGTCGATAAGGGGAAGGGTATTGTCGTTGAGTTTTCTATGCAAAAATAGGTGGGAGTCTATATTTCATTTGCTTAAACAAAATTTTTTTGTGTAATTGGATTAAAATACGGTAAATGCTTGGTTTTTAATAGAGGTTGTAGATGCTTTGTGTATAAAGTTCATTTTAGCTTCATGAACTTGCTTGCCATGTTTTGAGTTCATGAACAATATGTTTGAACTCCTAAGCATGTTGGTTGTGTGTTTATGCATGTGAGAAGGCATGTGATGTGATGTTTGAATCTGTGAAATCGATTGTGTTGATACCCATGTGATTCTTCATGTTGGACTCCTTTGAATGGTGTGTTTTGTGGTTTGTGAGGTGTCCTTCGTTACCGAGAAACCTTATAAAAGGTTCCTGAGGGTTTGAATGAGTTTAGGGAATATTCCTAGTCATTTTCAGGGTGTATAACTCATCCTGAACGAGTACATGCCCGTGTATCCTCCTAATAGCCCATGTACTATTCTGGACAGAATAGTACATGGCTTATGCAGGAGAATATATGGCCATGTACTGTTTTTTTTACATAGTCGTGTACTTTTTACATGGACATGTACTTTCAGCCTTTGCACTTTAACACCCCTTGTTCCAGAAAACCACATGGTCATGTACTTTTTCCGGCAACCCCTGTACTTTTCCTACAGCTCAAGTACTTTATTATGAGACCCCCCAAACCCTCCCTAAACCTACCCAACACCAAATAAGTATCAAATCACACCTTTATCAACCTAACATGAGCACCCTTGGTGATTGCTTGCATTTCATGTATTATTGAGTATTCAAAGTAAAAGCTATATACGTGTATTCTTAGGAATGACTTGGAATTGACGGTTAATGTTTGGCCAAGCAAGGTAAGTACATAAAATTTCAGCAAAGGGTAATATTACTTACTTATTGTTGTTGTATGGATGGATTATATATGTGTGATTGAATTTGTTGTGACTTAGTAGGCTGCCAGAATTTGCTATGACTTAGCAGGTTATGTGTTTATGCATGTGTGGATTGTGATTTAGTGCAGTAGTGTGATTTCTCCACTCAGTTTCAGATAACATTGGCAGTAGGGGATTTATATGTATTTTGTAAATGAAAAATTAACTGCCAGTGGGTTTTCGGTTTCCTTTAAACGGGGTTACATGAAAGTATTTATGATCTATACCGATAGGTTTTTGAGGCATAGTAGCCTGTGTGACGATGTTGAGTGTTATAAACTTATGAAACCTATTTGGCTGGCCTTTATTGCACTGTGTTTTATAAATCATGCATTATACTAACTTGCTTGTGAAATATATTGAGTGCACCTTTAGTATGCATGGATGATAACAGTGTTTAAAGTAACTGTTTTATAATTAATTTTTCACATGCCTCTATTCCACCGGATATGCTTAAGATACAGTAATTTCCACTGAGGTCTTTGATCTAATCCCCTCTTGTTGATCTTTTCAAAGCTAGTTTGTTAGCCATAGTCGATTATCTTTGAGGTCATGTTTTCCTGGTGTTGATCTTAAGACTAGACTATTGCACTTGTACTTCTTGAAAGCTCGCCATGTTTTGTGTTATGACATTTTCATACTCTATCGATATACATGCTTGTTTTAGACTATGTTTATTGTTATGGACCCGATGAGGGTTTGTTTTTCTGGATTTGATATTTACTCGCATGTATAAATCATATTTTTGTTTATGATATGAGACGCATGTCTTGGCCACTTTTAGTGGATCTATATGGGCTTGTGTGTTGATTGTTTTATGTTGGGTGTATATTGTAACGTGCCATGCTCGTTTTAAAAGGAAAAATTCAAATTCATTTGTATTTTTGAGATTTTGGTTTTGGAAAGTTAACGTGAATCTTGTGTGGTTTCGATTGGTTCACGTGTTGGGTCATTCGGGACTACACAACTGTGAGAGTCTCATTTACCTGAAGCGGGTTTCACAAGGTGAGCGAACAGGAAAAACATACTGGATATTCTACACATAATCATGCAATACTAAGATACAATTTTTTTTTTTTTTTTTTTGCTTTAACATATGAAAAGACATATAATAAATCTAGAAGGCTAGTGATATATTAACAAATAACGAAGTCAATACCAAAATAGACGTATGAACTAAGGCACAACGAATATAAGAGAAGTAAGGATGTCTCCAGGTCACATCAGATAACCCCAGAAATACACATATCAAAATGAGCATAATAAAATATTTACATGCTCGAATTCGATATCAGTAGCTTATCAATAATCCAATACAACCGAATGACTCAGGGGAATCTATTATGAATATAAATCCTCATATGATACCTCAAATCCTTGCAATCCACCTAAGTCTTTGTGTCCTACCTAGGAGTGAGGTTTGTTCATTAACCCTGCAATCATGCCAAGAACCTGGCAGAACTTGCCAGGTGAGCAAATGGAAAAACATATACAAAATACATATGCAATCATATGCTTACTAAGCACACATGCAGGCATATAATTATAAACTTGATGAGTCATAAAAAGAGCAGCACAACCACAGTCAAAATGGCATATATGCACAACATTTCAATACAGTCAAGATTATGAACGAGCTGGCAATATCTCTTATAGCTTCGATTTTATTGGCTTCTCCACGTCACACTACCATACTCAGAGAGCTCTCAAGAGTCACATGGGTTACCCTATGTTATACCTGTGTATTGACATTTCGTGTCTATCCGATGCAATCAATACATTACATGCATAACATTTATTACGTCGTACAAAGTGCATCGCACATCTCGTATCATAACATGGCACATCAAACTAAATATAGACATACCGTATGCATAGCATTTCATGTATCATTTATTTAATTTCTTGTTTGATATTCATAACTAATTAATCATGCTACCAATAAAAAGATAAACAAAATCCATCCACTCACATGTTTCCAATCTTTTAAAAGCCCACACTTAATCCTCGATAGCTAAAACAATTCCTCAAGGTCCCGCATCAGTAGGTATTCAACTATATATGAAATCATAGTCATTTTTTCAATATCATAGACTAGATTACATAAAATCACACTTCGATCACCTTCATTTCATGCATTTCTACTCGATACACAACTTGAAATCGATTCGGATATTTTTTTTGTTTTTTTTTAAAAAAAAATTTTATTCTAATTACTTGACCTATCAAATCAACTCCAATATCATAAATTCTAAAGGAAAAATAATTGTATTTTATTTTTAGTAAATTTTTCATTTATGAGAAAAATATGGTTGTAAGTTTGATTTATTCTCCTATTTACAAGAAATTTATAGAAATTTTTGGTGTATTTTTTTGAGTTTTATAGAATTTATTAAGAATTTTATATTAATTTTGAGATTTAAAAGAAATATATTTATTATTAATTAAATAATATTATATTATATTAAAATTTATTTGTTCAAAATGACAGGAGGGGATGTCGTTTTGACCAGGGTTCGTCAAAACGACACCCATCCATGTCGTTTTGATGATTCGCGGGCAAGGGTATCATTTCTCTTGAAACGAAGCCGTTTTATTCGAAACCTGCTGCCGTTTTGCGATTATCCGGTTTCTTCCTATCACCAGTATTCCAACGGGATAAATCCTATTTTCGTCAATAGCCCATTTCAGTACGAATTGAGCTCTAAAATATCCTCTCAAAGTCCCTTTTCCGCTCGCAAGTGCATCCCTAAGTAATTTGAGAGATTTCTAGCCTTCTGTAGCTAGAATCAGGTGAGCTTCCACTTAGAAATACTTAAAATCTATTTCTCTTTTGAAAGTATGAATTAGTTGATGAAACCTTTGATAGTTGGTTGGCTTAGGTTAGCGGTAGGTTAGCGGTAGGTTAGTCTTCATGCTATAATTGTTTTAATGTGATGGTATTGCATAAATCGAGGTATTAGGTTTTTCGGGCAAAACCAGCAACTCGGGCTGCAGGAGAAAGAAGACAACCTCGGACAACATATCATCCGAGGTCACCTTGAACTGCAGGTCGTTCGACCTATATGGTGAATGACGAGTCGCCTATATGTGCAAACGAGGTGTCGTTCAATACGGGTGGATAGGAGGCATCCAAACCTGAGGTTTGGATGCAACATGGCAAGTTGAGAAGGAGCCACGTGTTGGTTCGATGGTAGGTTCAGGTAAGGCATGGCTTGTTTGGTGTGCGACATGTGTAGGTTCGAGGGTAGGCTCGACCAATGCGTGTCACGTCCTGCATATAACACGTGTCGGTTTGGAATTAGGCTTGGTGTAAGTCTGGCAACACCGGGTGCTGCCACATATAGCCTTTGATTGGTCCAAATTAGATAAATTCTGAAAAAAACAGATAAAATTCGGGAAAGATAATAAAAAATTGAGAAAAATTTCAGAGAGATGAATGGGTAACGAGTTGATTGTCGGGTAGGAATGAGTTGAGTTAAAGGGTTAGACATGTTATTTTATATGTTATTATGATATATGAACGGTTTATTAAGAATATGGGATCGTCAAGTGTAGGTGGATTCCTACAATTTCAGGATCTTAAGCAATCGGTCTGAAGTGGCATCAAAGGATATATATGCATACTGAACTTCGGAAAACTGTGAGTGGATGGAATTTCTTTTCTTTTCATAAATTACTGGCAAGAATGTTAATTTGTGATTAATAAGAAATCATTAATTAAAATTGTGAATGCGTGTGTCTGATAAATGTTGTGTCGAGTTTGATAATTAGTAATGTGCATCGAGGAGCATAAGATGATATGAAATGCATGAATGTGACATACTATGTATGAGATGTATCAAATGCACTAGGCGCATTCGCGAATCGATATTGGCATGTAGAATGCATTGAGTCCGCATAGGGTAACCTATACAACCCTTGAGAGCTCTCCGAGTCTGGTCGTATGGCGTGAAGACGTCAATCATAAGGTAATAAGGGTAGAATGAGTTTTAATTATTTTATTGTTAATTAAGTTATCAATCAGGATCCTATAGTGTGATAATCGTTAGGCAGAGCTACCATCACCTAACGCCCTAGCATGATCACTGGATCGGCCCAGGCATTAAATTGGACATGGATTTGTCTATTGTACAAAACAATAATATCAAATAAATAACAATGGAGTTAGAGTGCCAATGACGAACCTAAGTTCTGTCCCTAGCTTGGATAGGCTGGAAGATATTGCCAAACCCAAATCATGGTCATCCGTGCATTGAAGATTCATGTGTTTGCTACAAGTTATATGACTGCGAATACGTGTGTTAAAGTATGAATTGATTAATTCCTTAAATACGAACATGTTTCCTTGACTTATGTTATGATTGTATGTGAATTACTTTGTACGCTTTTTTCATCCGCTCACCTGGTAGGATTATGCCAGAATATTGGCATGAATGCAGGAACGATAAATAGGAGCTCACTCTTAGACAATATGAGGAAACTAAAGGAAAGCGATGATGGAATGGGTGCGATCAAGGTAATGTTAAGAGCAATATATAATAATGTTTCCCCTAGAATGTTTGAGTATATTAGAGCAAGAGTAATAAATTGATTTCTGGGCAGCATTTGCAAAATTTCCCATGATACAATGTAATCCCGGACAACATCGTGTCACTTTATTAAATTCCACTGCTAGTAATTCTCTTATTTCTTATCTTACTATCTCTATTTTATTCCTATATCACTAGCCTTGTATGTTTATTATATGTATTATCATGTGTTATGGTAGTGTATATATACTATGCCTACGGTGATTGTCATGTAAAAATTTTGGGTTCCAGGACATGACATTGACTGCCACGGCCCGGAACCCAAAACTTTTTTTTTTTGCATGACAGCCGCCGTAGACCAACTATATGCACTGCCATACAATAATGCATATAATAAATCTACAAGGCTAGTGATATAATAACAGTTAATGAATTCGATATTAGAATAGACATATGAATTAAGGCACAGTGAATGTAAGAGAAGGAATGATGTGTCCAGGTGACATTGGACAACCCCAAGAATACAATTATCAAAATAAGCATAATAAAATGTTTACACACTCGAATTCGATATCAATAACATATTAATAACCCAATACACTCGAATGACTCAAGAGAATCTACTATGATTATAAATTCACATATGATACCTCAAATCCTTGCAATCCACCTAAGTCTTCATGTCTTGCCTAGGAGCAAGATTTTTTAATTAATCCTATAACCATGCCAAGAACCTGGTAAAAACTTATTAGGTGAGTGGACAGGAAAATATATACAAAATAAACATATAATCATATGGTTATTAAGCACATACACTGGTATATAATTACATACTCAATGAGTCTTGGAAAGTTCAGCACAGTCATAGTCGAAATGGCATATATGCGCAACATTTCAAAATAGTCAAGACCATGACCATACTGGCAATATTTCTTAGTCTGTTGGATTCTCGAGATTTGGATTGAGATAAGTTAGTGGTAGTTTCCGACTTACTTTTTTTTTTCTTTATTTACCACATGCTCATTCCAGTGATGCTGTTGGGGCGTTAGGTGATGGCAGTTCCACCTAAGCAGACCCGCCAATAGTTACCCATCTTTGTTCATTGGTTGGCTTGTGTCATCGTTGTCCGCTTTATAGCTTCGATTTGATTGGCATCTCCATGCCATGTTATCATAATTGGAGATCTTTCAAGAGTCGCATAGGTTACCCTGTGCTATACTTATGCATTCACATTTCGTGTGTCTGGTGCATTCGATGCATTACATTCTTAACATTTATTATGTCGTACTAAGTGCATCGCACGCACACCTCGTATCATAACATGGCACATCAAACTAAATATAGACATACCGTATGCATAGCATTTCATGTATTAATTTATTTAATTTATTGTTTGATATTCATAACTAATTAATCATGCCAGCAATAAAATGATAAACGAATTCCACCACTCATGGGTTTCTGATGTTCGAAGAGCCCACACTTAATCCTCGATAGCTGGACTGATTCCTCAAGGTCCCGCCTCAATAGGTATTCAGCTATACATGAAATCATAGCTAGTTCACTAGTTCTTCAATATTATAGAATATATTACATAATCACATATAAAATCAAGCATCTATCACCTTGATTCGACATGCTTCTACCTGACACCTAACTCGAAATTGATTCGGATATTTTTCATTTTTTTTATTTGACCCACCAAATCAACTCCAATATCATAAATTTTGGTACCACTAGACTCTTTACTAATTCTAGTATCTTCTGAAGTCTTTTGGGAATTTTTCTCGTTTTGCTTATTTTCCTCATTTTTCTACTATTTTTCCCAATTTTTCTTTTATTTCTGCCGATTTTCTAATTTTTATGAATTTATTTATTTTGTGTCAAATCAGAAACTTAACACCTGGTAGCTCCAAGCGCTGCTAGGACAACTCCCAAACCTCCAGATTCGTGACACGCATTCCACTCTTTGCATGCCACGTCGCCCAAGTCTCAAGCCCTGGTGAAACTTGTTAACCTACAACGAACAACACATCACCTGCTCTCGCAGGCGACATGCTGTTCGTAAAGGACCCGAACGACCAGTCGTTTAGTTGACCCTCAGATGACATGTCTTCCGAGGTCGTCTAAAACCCTAAGAATCTTTATCTTCCACACGTAAGCAACCTCAATAAAAACTATACCAGTTCATACATCGCTTCAATCTGATTATAACCTCATAATTTTTATCCATTTTCATCATATATAACCAAAAAAATAGGAGGAGTAAGGTACTCGACTTTTTGAGTAGAAAGTTACCTATTTCGGGTGAAATTAATCGATTTTTGGCACGAAACTAACCAAGACAAACTCTCGAGCAGGTCAGAGAAATTTTTGTAGTAAAATGAAAGCTTGTACTCAACTGGGGGAGACAACTGCTAGAACGCGGTCTTATCCTATTGGCTAACCAGAAAATGCAAGAAACTGGAAAGGCAAAAACGACAAAAGGTAAAAGCTTCAAAACGACATTGTATAGAGGGCATACGAAACGACGTTGTTTGAGTATCACAACCCAGTTTGCAAGCATCAAATCAAAACGGGCACCTTTTGGTGCGTTTTGGTACCCGCGGTCAAAACAACATTGACCTGTGTCGTTTTTATCCCCAATAAAGTATTATTATAAAAATAATAATATTTATATTTATTAATTATATAAAATATTTTTGAAATTTATAAAAATTACCATATTATTTTGAAAAATATACAAAAAATTTCTATAAATTCTTTACGAATAATACTATCCATCACTACCATAAAATTATTTTTTTATAAATATATTAGTTACTAAAAATTAAATACCTTAATATTTTTCTAGAAAAATCACGATAATATGAAATTCATATCTGAAAATTCTCACAAAATTTATTCACTTTCAAATACCCTCATTAGATCAATTTAAGGTATTAAAATTCCAAAACCACCAATAGCACATCCAAAATGATTTTCCAATCATTAATTGTGAAGATTTAGATTTTTTTTAAAAAAGAATAATTTAGGTAAAGGATGGGATGCCATATAAGGTTAGATATATATATAAAATTAATAAAGGATAAAATTTACATAGTGTATATGAAGACTTTTAATTAGAATTAATGACCTTTTGATTGCCTAAGGTTATTTGAAACCTTAGGTATGCTTGGAAATGGGTAATTTAAGTTAGAAAATTTTAAAAGAAAATTTTAAGAAATTTAATACCCTATTTTGTTATTGTTTGAAATTTTATAAAATTATATTAAATTATATACTTATGAAAAAAATAAAATTTAAGCTCAAATAGGTTTTATAGTTCATAAGGTGCCTATAGAAATTTTTTAGGTATTTTTCTGATTTTTTTGTAATTTTTGATGATTTTTACAAGTTTATCCTAAATTTTAAATAAATTATATTATTATATTATTTTTATATTATTATATTATTACATTAATATTTAAATAAATTAATATTACATTAGTCGAATCAAAACGATGGGCCAGTGCATTGTTTTGACCGGAATGGTCAAAACGACAGAACGTCCTGTCGTTTTGATCCGCCTAAAGACGAATCATAGCACGACGTAGTTTCACAAATGGTGAAACGACGTCATTTCACGTAAGGGTGGGTACCAGTTTGGCAGTATCCAGTGACCCACCAATTCCGGGGATAAACTTGAAATAATTTCCCAAATTTCCATTTCGTTCTGGGGCTTGAACAGCTCGAGAATTTTGGGCAATTGAGGGGCAATTCTTCATTTTGAATTGAATAGTGCACTGATCGGATGGAATAGAGCAATACCAGGGCATTTTCCGATGAGATTTCGTTATGGGTAAGTCGAAATGTTTCTTAGGCTAGAACTAGTATTTTCATGTGTGATTTGAGGTGTTTTCGGTCGGGTTTTACTCTGGAGAAGTAGTTGAGTGCTTTGGTGTGAGATTTGTGGAGTTTGGCTCGCTAGAATGGCTGATCATCATTCAGGAAACTCAACCTCTAGTTGGTCAGAGGTTGAAGACGAACCAGCAAACGGCTGGTCGCCTACTGGTCTGCTGGTCGTCTAGGAGACAGGTCACCTGGTCACAGGACCAGACGATAGGTAGTTTAGGTCAGAATCCTCCGACATGTCGTCGGTTTAGGGTAGGTCTCACCCGGTTTGGGTCAAACCAAACCCGTCAGACCGGGTTTAGCTTGATTGGGTCAAGTCAGACCAAGTTGAATATGACCAGACTGGGTCAGAGTCAGGTCATACCAGGATTTGAAGGACCAATGACATTGTGACATGTAGCACCCTCTGGTGGTGACATGTGTCCGTTAACTTTTCCAATTTTGACCGATTTTACTAAAAGTTCAAAAATAAAGAAAAATTCGAGGAAATAGGTAGAAAATGGAAAACAATTCTGAAAAAAAATTGGAAAATAGAGAAAAATATGCAGAATCTAATGATGTATAATTTGATTAATTTGGACTTAATTTGAGGGGTATAAAAATTAAGAGCAGTTTGTATAAATTTAGAAAATATCAGGAAGAATCCTAGAAAGGGTCGTATAGGTAGATTAAGATTCGTAGGACTAAGGAAGAGGTCATATGATTTCAATTTTTGATTATTATCTTAGAAAAAGAAGAATTAAATGAAATTATTGAATATAATTTGTATAGGTTTTGAAACAAATACACTGGACCCTGGAGTAGGACCTAGTCAAGTACCACTAGAATAAGGTGAGTGGACTAACCTTAGCGTTTCTATCAATTATTTACATCTTTAAATGCATTATTTGAGGACATGTGTGATATGCATAAAAACACTTGCTATTGATGGAAATTATCTTTTTCATGGCATTTCCTAGAAACTGTTTTTAGTTTGCTTTCATTTTTGTGAACCCGATACACTCGTAAACTGCTAAGCATTGTGTGAATAACCCCCATGGTGGATACAGTCTTAAGAACCTTGCAATACACAAACTCTAGGGAGTCTCGTCTCCCTCAAGTATGGTGAAGAATTCCGTGCACATGTTGATGAGAGAATGAAGTAATATCTAACAAGATATACATACTGGTAGCATTGGCCAGAGTGTAAGGATGAGAGGACTAGCTACTGTGAGATGGGGATCGAGCTTGTGGAGTCACCACCATTGCTCACCCAACAACATTAGTGTGTTTAAATCCTATTCTTCTAAATACAGACCACTAACTGACTTCTTTAATTTCATGACAGTGATCTCGATTATAGTAAATTTTGCACACCAATTATAAAATCCACTACTAATATGTCAAATGAATCCCATAGGTTTGAAAGCCATTGATTGATATTAAATGTTTTGGAAGTTTAAGTGCATGTTGTTATGAAATGAGTGAAAGGGATTCCTTGTGATATAAACAGTAATATTCCTTGTTTTTACGGTATGTTATTGTTAAGTGTCCAGCTTGTTTGAATGAATCCACCAATGAATTCTTACACGGTTATTGTAACTTGTTCACTCACTTAAGATTTTGAGAATGAGAAAGTTAAGGTCCACTCACCTAGCTTTCCGTGTCAGGTTTGATGAAGGTATCTGAGGTCGGGACTAGACGGTGGTAATATTTCAATAAACGCTATAAACATCCTTCCGTATTAGGTATACAAATAAACGGGGACTTATCCCTTATATGTGGTTTGCATCATGTGAATATTGTGTGTCTGTGTTATTGTAAATCTATGATTTTGGGACCTATGGGATCATGGGTTATGAAATAAATAAAACATATGTTTTTGTGACATACCATTCCGCTTTAAAACTCTGCATATCGTTCTATTGCTTTTCCTGAGTATCACCATGCAAGACTTTTAAATATCTGTATGTTTTTAACTCGTTGAGAACCACATAATGGAAAATACAATGCATAGTGACAGCTTTGTATAGTGTTTGTATTTATCACCAAGGAGAATTTTCTGGTGATAGATACAAGTACTAGACGGCTGAGGAAGGGAGTAATGTTACGACATCAAGGGATACGAAACATGATATTAATGATTAATTTTTACATTTTCCAATAATAAATAATATTCCCAAAACCTTATAAACTGAACCATAAGTCACCAAAATAATTGTAAATTATGGTCTAAGGCCCGTTAAACTCGATAGTCCTCCGTTGGGCTTCTCGGCCCAAGCAGGTAAAAAATTTCCAATTCTTACAATCTAGCACACATTCAAAGCATTTACGAGTCAATGAACACAACCATAGTCAATATATGCAGCAATATCGAAACTCCTCAGGCATTCACGACCATGACTAGGCTGGCAATAACTCTTAGTCCGTATAGATCCCAGGAAGAGAACTCAGATTTGTCGGTGGCACTTCGTGTGACTCCTCACCTCTTTTCTCTTGTTAACTCATATGATGATTTGATATATCTCGATGGGACGTGCATAACACTTGACCTAGACCAATGATGATGCTAGGGTGATAGGTGATAGTAGCTTCACCTACACAGTGCCCACAATTATACATTCAGTTAGCACAATTATATAAACCCGATCCCTCCTTACGACTCCCCTGGTAAGTCCATACCTCACTACCCTTCTCAAAGAGCTCTCAGGAGTCACACAGGTCACCCCATACTGCTGTAATGCATTACTCATCTCATGATTCCGAATATGACTCGATGCATCATTTACACTTTTATAATGTATTTCACACTTCCATACTAAGCATAGCAATCAATAGCATGTAACATATTATTTCATTTACTTATTCATATGCATTTAAACACTAACCAGATTTATTAGCAAAATCATACAGTCATGCTAGAGATTTCAAGCAATTAAATAAAAAGGTCCATCCACTCACGGGTTTTTCAACATTTGAAGTGCCCACACTTATTTCTTGGATTCATTCCTTAAGATCCAGCATTAGTAGGTATTCACCTATATATAACGATATTCGATTCTTCAATTCATAATACTAGAGGGTCATAAAAACATAAAATAACACTTTTGAACCCTATACCTGATGAATTATGATCCTAGACCAAACTAGAGATCAAACCGAAAATTTTTCTTTCTTTTTTTATTTTCCTAAAATTCATATCATTTAATTGACCAACCAAAGTAACTACAAATCCTATAAATTTTATATCATTAGACTCCAAATTTAATCTAGTATTTTTCAAAATATTTTTAAATTTTTCTCATTTTTTACTATTTTTTCTGCTTTTTCTACTATATTTAGTTATTTTTTTATTTTTCTGAAATTTTATTAAATCTAATCATTGATATTGCACCACCTGGCAACACCAGGCGTACTCAAACCATCCTCTGAACCTACCTTAGGCTGACATGTGTCCCAATCGAAACGTTCCTTGCCTAGTTTGAGCTTTAGGTACACTTATCCCGTTATGTTACCGACAACAGACAACAACCAGGGAAGGAGTATGCAGCAACAGGTGGTATGCAGAAACAACATTGTTCTAGACTCTTTCCCAAAATGATGTTGTCTCCCTAGAAATAAGTAAAAAAGATAGGCATGCTGTCATTTTGACCATCTTCGTCAAAATGACACACCTCCCCATCGTTTTGATCTTAATTAATATAATATTAATTTATTTTAATTATTAATATAAAATAATAATAAATATTATTTATAAATTTCTAATAAATCTTTAAAAATTCATAATAAATCCAATAATACTCTAAAAAATACATAGAAAATTTTTATAGAATTTTTACGAATAGTACTATCCATCAATATCATAAAATTAATATTTTCATATCCTTATAATTTTCTAAAAATTAAAATACCACATCATATAATATAGAAAAATCATAATAATTCAAATTATGATGCTGAAAATTCTTTAAAAATTCACCTACCATTCTAAACCATCAATGGACCCATCCATGGTCCTAAACACCAATAATCATCAATACACTCACTATTTTATGTTTTCATCATCAATTGTGTAAATAACGGTAATCTTTAAAATTTTAAAATTTCTTTGAAAATGAAATTCATCATTTCAATCATCAAAACCCAATCATACATCCATCATCGGTCTGTGAATATGGTCTAAGACCCATTGACCTCGCTGACTCTAAATTGGGCTTTCGAGCCTAAGTAGCTCGAAATTTTCAAAATTTCACATCGTGCCCACGTTATAAAAGTTACATCCTCGAAACTTGCTTACACTAAGATTACTATGTACTAGGTAGTTCCTTACCTTGCCTCAAATCATAACTAAAAATGCAATCTCCAATTGCATTCTTTTCCTTCTACGAAAAAAAAAAATATCTTCTCAACCTGAAATTACCTTTCTTGTGATATGATCACAACATGACTTATACAGGATAATAACTTCAAACACACAAGATAGTTATTCCATAACTAGACTCGCAAGAGTCTCATCTAATCTCATTCTCACCAATGATCTAGAATAAATCACATTCATTTCCTTTCAATTACCTGGATATCAAATATTGTTGTCATTATCGAGAATACTTATAAATATTCTAACAACTCAATGTAGTCTAATATATCAAGTTAAGATTAACATTTAAATCACTCATAAGTTATAACATAATATTTCTTCCATCTTTACTATTGAACATAACCAAGTTTATTCTTAAAATTCCAATGGAAATCTCAACATATAGTGCCAGTTCTCAACTTAGTTTTAAGTTTAACACTATAGTTCCAATAATCATATGTAAGTGAATCAACATAACATTTATAATTAAGTCCAACGTCATATTATTCATAACCTCAAGCTTAATTGTGACATCTCTCCACAATTGCTTCATTCTTTATCTCAATAACAAACAACTTTTCATCACAAACAAGGTTATATATGATGAAGAGTATTGATATCCATATATTAAATGTGAGGACCCGAACCCGGTAATTGGGCTCCTCACCGCCGTGCAGTCCCAATTGGCCCAACTCGTGGCCCAATTAAAACCACACAAGGCTTATCCTCAAATCAAACTCGTAAAATAAATAAAATTACATATAAATTTGAAACTTCTTAATTTTCTTTAAAATGGAGCATGCATTTAACCGAAAACCTCGACACAACAAAATCAACCACAGAGTGCAATCATAAACAGCGGAAGACTTAATTTCACACACAACAGGCCACACGGCCCCAAACATACTTTATCAAAATAAGTCCAATAACATGCATCAACCCAAACCCAATAAGGGATCACAATTTCAATAAGCCAGTATGCAAACAAGATAAGCAAGCATACACAAATCCAAAATAATAATGATAGTGTCGAGTTCTCAAACGTGTCATATGCAGTAGTCCAGCCCTAAGACAAACCAGAAATCTCGACCTCACAAATAAGTCAGCTACACTGGCTCTCGACCTAGTCCTGAAAAATATCAACAAGAGGGGGATGAGATCTCAAGGACCTCAGTGAGAGTCACAGCGTCATAAACAATTCCGGTGGAATGGAGGCACATACGAAAACAAGTATAAACAATATAATGCTTAATAATAAAATCACATTTAATCCATGATGCTAATCGTGCAACGAACTCATATAAATAAAATCAATTACGTATGAATGAGTTTGAAATCATAAACCAATATGTCGAGCACAAGTCCAAATATTACAAAATCTCAAAGTCTCAAACACGTGGCTACTATGCCAAAATCTCTCGGGGAGGACCACTAAAACCGCTTCGCCTGATAACCCGGGCCAAAGGGAAATCAGAAGCCCACTGGTGGCTAATTTAAATACACATTTTCAAATAAATATAAATCCCCTGCCACCAGTGTTGTCCTAGGGAAATGTGGAGAAAACGCACTATCACACAAATCCCAACTCACGCACAACTCGCAAAGCCCGAAGGCATATCATGTATAGCCTGATACTCACACCATCACAAGGCCTATACTCACCACCTTATACTCCTAGGCAAGGGAATACCCTTCTATCTAAGGGTGCTCATCCACTTACCTCCGCATTGGCCAAGCGTTGTTATCGTCAATTCCAAGATCAAATCCTAGAAATCGTATATGAATATACATACTTCGCAATTGTGAAAAAGATCTCAAATCATATCATAATTCAAATCGATTATGATGCAATCCAAAAACAATTCAAAAGCTCGCATAAAAGTCCCACATTTTAAGAAATCAATATAAATCAATTAATTCTCGCAAAGTATCTCAATCACGTCACAAGCATGCATATAGGTCCATAAAAATATTTTATGCATCATAAACATGCCACACGCATAATGAACCTAATATGCAAAGTCATGCATCAATGCACATATTGCCTCTATTTAAAAACAAGCATATATCCGATTTTAATTAATAAAACCAAAATATTTCCGTGCATGTAAATGAAACATAGTCTCCCACCTCTTGACGCGCAGACGACTCGACGACTAAGCCTTTGCCCTTATCGATCGCTGAAATACCACCTAAACAATCATACACACAAAATCGTACTAAGAACAAACCCAAAAATAATAAACTCGAAAAATGACCAGAAATAAAAACAACCTACGAGACTCCTCAAACACTCACTCTAAGTCCCAAATTATTCAATTCAACCTCTAGAAACTCAAACCACTCAATTCCTTAAGAAAATAACAAATTCCCTCACATACGCAATCGATCCTAAGTTCAATTTCCAATTCCAAGCTCCACCAACATCAAAATTGGGTTCCTAATTCGACCAACCTTCTCTACAACACATAAAAAACCTAACTCAAGCAATGACATCAACCAATTTCACCCAATTTCATCCAATTCCATCCAATTTCACAAAATCACATAAATCCCGAAATTACCAAAATGCCATTGATACCCGAAAATGATCAATCATGGATCAATTAATGTTTTCAATCAATCTAAGGTATCAGGATATGTTAAGGGACATCTAATCTTGCTAATTCAACCACAAATCGAAAGAGGAATTGAAGAAATCAAGTAAAACTTCATAAAATCCGAAAATACAAAATAATACCTAAATAAATGAAAAGCCCCTATAAACAAACACCATACCTGAGGAAATTCAAGGAGGAAGGTTGGTTTTAGGTTCTGGAACAAGACCCACTCCTTAATTTGATGTTGAAATGAATTGGGAGGATTTTTGGGTTTTGAGAGCTTTGTGTTCTTGCCAAAATGGAACAAAATGGGGGAAATGGCTTGTTTTTCCTGCTGTCTCCCGTGCACTAAGGGGGAAGAATAAGTGGGGGTGTTTCTGAAATTTTGCATTTTTTTTTGACTTTGACTTTGACTTTTTACTGCTCGACCACTATATACACTACTATCACATCCAACAAAGCATACAGTAAGCTTACAAGGCTAGAAATAAATAATAAATAGTAGAGTAGTAACAATATGAATAATCAATCATGCGGCAATGGGTTTATTTATCAACAATAGTGCGGTTCGGAAAACACCTGATTATGTTTTAACTTTATACGCTCCAAATTCTACAATTAATTATGGTTTTTCAATTTACATAAATTGTTTATGATGTAATAATACAACCTAGGATATTACACTGCCATGTACATATAATACTAGAGTCCATAATAGGAATCCTATCATGACAATACTCTATCCTTGATTAGTTGACGGTTTGACAAAGATGAAGATCACGTTCGTATCTAGTTTTCCAATTCCTGGTCACCTTCGTTTAACTAATGACATGTATCTCAATTAAATACTCATATGATTTCATGTAATTATTTCATTATATTATCACTCTTAGCATAATAATACGACCATGCCAGTGATGTGAGACTGAAAATTTTAAGGCGTTTGGGCATGAAAGCCCAGTCAGAAATCAATGAGAATTGATGGGCTATAGCCCATATTTACAGATTGATGATAGATTACTAAGTTGGTTTTCAAAAATTAGAGAGTAAATTTTATTTTTGAAAAATTTAAATAATTATCGAGCATTTATTATTTTATTCGATTGATGATTGAAATATGAGATAGTATATATATTGATGATTATTGGTGCTTTGGACCATGGGTAAAACCATAACTGGTATTAGATGGTTGGTAAATTTTTTTAGAATTTTTGGAACTAAAATTCGATTTATCGTTATTTTTCTATATTTTTTTATAAGATAGTTGAGCTTTTAGAAATATATAGGATGATAAAAATATTAATTTGATGATACCAATAGATAGTATTATTCGTAAAGATTCCGTAAAAAATTTTGGTGTATTTTTCGAAGAGTTGGTGGATTTTTAATGCATTTTTTAAGTTTTATTAAGAATTTATTAATAATATTTATTATTAACATAATTATTAAATTAATATTTTATATAATTTAGATTATAGTTAATGAAAGTCGAAATGACATTTGACATTGCCATTTTGACCATCAAAGGTCAACACGCAACCTAGGGTTGCCGTTTTGGTCGAGCAGGGTGTCCAACATTGTTTCTTTTGAAACAATGTCGTAGTGGCCTAAGACCAGCTGCCGATGGGCGGGACATGGACCAGACGATTTCATATAAGGCTGAAACATTCATACAGAAAACAGCACACACATATGCACACAATTCAAACAAATCACATAGGCTAACAAATCACATAGGCTCACAAATATTCAAACACATCAAAACACAGCAAATCATAGTCAAAGAATGAAGAACATGCGCATGCATTAAAACAAGAACACATTTCAGAAACACATTGGTAATACAATCACACAAACATGCTAAACATATAAAACATGCTAAACATATAAAACATACAACATACAAATCATACAACTATGTTCTGCTACCACACTTGTAAGGACCCAAACCCAATCAATTAGGAACCTTACCACCATGAAACCCGAATAACCCTCACATGGCCCTATTCGAATCCCATAAGGCTCAAGCCAACTAGTTATTAAGTTTCAATAGTTACTTAAATTAGTTTTAGGGTTAGAGCATGCAATTTTACTATGGCATAAACTGAGTATAAAGAAAATATCAGCGAAAGACTTTAAAAAATGCAGAATTCAATGGAAACATAACACCCAAGTCCCAAGAGAATCTCATTCAGCAAGTATCTATTCAAGGTGAGGTGCGAAAATAGGAAAAAAAAATCGGAAGCCAGAAACAAACTGAAAATATTGAAAATGTGGTATGCAATCGTCTCGCCGTGCAGCCCTAATCTCACACCTCGGTACTACACACAAAGCACTAACCTAAGCCTGAAGAAAAAAGGAAAACAATGGGATAAGATTACAAGAATCTCAGTAAACATCTACTGAACGATTTAGATAAATCCCATACACATATAATAGGCTCAAACAATCAGTAAGCAAGCACAAATAGTATATGGCCGGAATTATCAAAGTAACGGGGTGAACTAAAAACACTTTGAAATCAGCAAACACAAGACTAAAATAGAACCACACAGGCAGCTCAATACACTATTTGTTTTGCAAAACCATATGGTTATCCCCTACCACCTATGTTGTCCAAAACTATGGTGCAAAAAGGAAAAATAGTTAGCAAACAAACTCATAACAAGACTTTCTATCTTGCCACACAAGGACAAGGCATCTTGCCATACAAAGACAAGGCATCTGAGCCACACAAGGAATGGGCATCTTGCCACACAAGTACAAGACATCCTGCCACACAAGGACAAGGCATCCAGTATGTAGTTGCTGGGCAACAAATACTATATGTCTCCCAATATGGTAAGTACCTCTCCTCTCACTAGGAGCATTGATCACTTACCCGGAAAGGCCACTGGAAAGAGGATCCTGACACATAAACACAATCTAAGGTACAAGCAAGTACAAGCGTAAAGAATCATAATAGAGTATCCTCAATCAAGCCACAACACAAAGCACAATTCAATACACTACAATCAATCCAAAACAGGGCAATTCTATTCTTTTATAAGTTCTATAAACAACTAAGGAACCAATCATCACTTCGTCAAGCATATACATGTATCTGCAAGCATGCATAAGCTTAATGAACAAACCGAAATCAGAAAATAAGAAAGATGATTTTCAAAGAAACCGATGAGGTATAGATCCTACCTCTCACACGTCCGAACAAGATGCTATCCCTTTGCCTTTATCATAAGGCACAGAAACACCTAAACAATCATAGAGAAAAGACAACACAATACTAAACATCCAATACAAAATCAAAAAATCAAAGGCACCTTACGATCATCACAAAAATCTACCAAATATCAGCTATATGGATGCAGCAATAGCCTCTCTCTTAATGCATGATGTGGTGGCCAAGAACCCTAAAAATATCTACCTGATTATTCAACCCCTTTTAAGGTACAAATTTCGGCAACACTAGGGTTTAGGGTAGGTATTTGTGATTTCAATAATTAAAAAGGAAATAGGTTGCAATTTCGCAATATTAAAAGAGGAATTGGTGCCAGATGCTCATACAAATAAAAAGAACAAGATTTAGAAGCATCAGAAAGAGGAATTAAAAAAATAGAACATATACTTGGAGAAGGAACTCGGCACAAATTTAATAAGGAAATACTAGCATTCTGACTGTGAATTCAATCAAGGAAGATGCAGCACGAAGTGAGAATTTTAAAAAGCTATCATACGCAATAATCTTACAAAGGTGGACCAATTTCAGCACCAAACAAGAAGAAAGGAATTTCGACATACATAAGGGAAGGAATGGAGAGAAGACTTGGGTTTTAGGGTGTGAAACCTTGAATTTTGAGTTTTAGAAGTCCAGAAGCCAGTGCAGGTGGAAAAGACCATTTTTCCTCTCAAGAAAAGGATGTGTGGTCGAAATTGGTAAGGGATATCTAGTAATTATTTCTGGTATTAATTTCTTTTAAATTGATTTTTTATTGGTTAATAATTACCTTAGAAAATATAAACCCTAAGTTTAACGGGGGATAATTATAGAATTTAATTTTGATAATTATCTTACTTTAATTAAACCTTTAAGATAGGGATTATAATCTCATAACCATCTTATATAAATAGGAAGTCAGCCACATAAAAATTTTATACAGAAAATACACAAAATTTGTACGACATAAAAACCCTACATCTCCCAATTTCTGCCAAAATCTTCTTGCACTCAAACAAACATAACTCTCTCATTGTTTGTCAGATTCCTGCAAATAATAGCTTGTTGGAAAGCTCTACTCATCCTCTTTCAAACAATCTTTTGTTTTTGTCTGAAGGTTAGTATTTTTTTTCTCTAAAGTTAAATCAAAATTTGACGGAACGACCAAAATCTCCTTGAACTTCAAATAATCATAACTTTCTCATCGTTTGTCGAATTTCTGCAGATAATAGCTTATTGGAAAGATCTTTTCATCCTCTTTCCAAAACTATTTTGGTTTTTTGTCTGAAGGTTAGTATTTCTTTCTCTAAAGTTAAATCGAAATTCAGCAGAATTAGGTTTTCAAATTTTTTATAATTCAGCCTTTGATTGATATTTGATGTTGTTACCTTTATTTATATGATTGTTTAATATCCATTAATAGTGAACAATCATGAATTTATCCTTTGAATCTTTTTTATACATGAAATCAGTATGTCCTACCTTTGCCGTACTGCCCTATTGTTGCCTATCTTGATAAATTGATTAACTTATTGGATTCTGATCTTGTTTCTTTTGATTATACATGTTATAAACCTTTAACCCTTCCTTGTTAACATGAGATCGCAACTCCTACAACTTGTTAACATGAAATCGCAACTTTCCCTATTGTCCTATTATTAGTTCAAAAAATTGTATGATAATTGGGGGTGGTAATTCAGGTTGTTTCTTGTTAATTCTTGGCTATCACATCACACATCCGAGGGGGAGGTACCTACGACATCTAATCACTGGTTTCTGATAGGTTTGGTGACTGGAATTGGTAAGGAAATAGGGTATTTAATTGGATATTGGATATGCATACTTAGTTTGGTTTTCTCTTTGCCTTGTGATGCTATAGTAGTGCAGAATTATTGAATAAAGACAATGGAATAACTTTTTATTCAGAGAAAAGAGAGGTAGGATCTAAGCCTCGTCAGTTTCTCTAAAGATCCTTGTTGTTGTATTCTTGTTAATTTTGGTGTCTTTATATATAATTGTTATACTCGTATGTTGTAGTAGGAATGCTTGAATTGTGGACAAAGATGTGATCCTCTAGGCTATACCGAATCCCTTAAGATAGGATATAGTGCCTAGTTTTGCATGTGTTGTATGTAATGAAAATGTTGATTGTGTTTCTGACATGATTAAGGAACCCTGTTCTGGTATTATGTTTGTACTTGCTTGTGTGTGTGGTACGTTTTGTGTGTCAGGATCTTTTTCCCGATGGACATTCGGGGTAAGCGCTGATGCTCTTGAAAGAGGGGAGGTTCTTACTGGTGTGGGAGTCGTATGGGTGGCAATCCCCAATATGAGCTGCTGTGGATGTTTGGTCTTTATGTGGCCAAAAGCCCTATCCTTGTGTGCAGGAAGCCTTTGTCCTTATGTGGCTTGGGATGACTTTTCCTTGTGTTTGCAAAAAGAATAGACTTACTGAATAGTTTGTTTTTACCATTTACCTTTTGTGTAGTAAGCCTTGGACAACACAGGTAGAAGGGGATGACTTTCTTCTTCATTACCGAGTGCAATATGATGAGTTCTACCTGCTTGTGTACTTTAACGTTTTCGGAAGTATTTGTAGTCCCCCTCAGCCTTAGATTAGGCCCTACCCTTGTTTTACTGAATT